>JAKFHU010000585.1:19265000-20515000 GCA_023783475.1 Daubentonia madagascariensis
GGCCAAACAATTAATGAGGAGTACTGCCTCAGTGTTCTTCATTTGTTGAGAGATGCAATGCAACGAAAAGGGCCACAGCTATGGGCAACTGGTGATTGGCAGCTTCAGCACAACTCCCCCCATGCATCACGTCTCCTGCAGAGTTTTTGGTGAAACATCAAATCACACAGGTGACTCAGCCACCCTACAGCCCAGATTTGGCACCCTGCAACTTCTGGCTGTTCCCCAAAATAAAATCACCTTTGAAAGGGAAGAGATTTCAGACCATTGATGAGATTCAGAAAAATATGACGAGGCAGCTGATGGCAATTCCAACAAAGGATTTCGCAGAGTGTTTTGAACAGTGGACGAGATGCTGGGAGAACTGTGTGAGGTCCCAAGGTGCTTCCCTTGAAGGGGACTGAGGCATCATTGTCCTATGTAAAATTTTTCTTGTATATTCTTCAATAAATGTCTCTATGTTTCATATTACATGGCTGGATACTTTCCGGACAGACCTTGTAAATACCAGAGGAGTAAACAGAAGTTTGAGCAATTGCTAGTGGAGACAAGCTATTATCCCCATTTTATAGATGAAAAGTTTGAGGTCAAGAAGGATAATGTAATAACTCCAATATCATTTCATTAGTGAGAATAAATACAGTATTTGAACAAGGCTGCTTTCTAAAAAAACACAAAAACACTCTGACCTTGTATAATAAATGCTCTGTGCATTGTATGTTACTTATATGATAAATTGCAAAGATATGTATTTATTTTAATGTAAACATAAAGATCATGAATTTGAAAAGTTAATTTTAAATTAATTATTTGCATATTTTCTGTTTATGTTTCACTCAAAGTGTGTTTGTATACTTTATAACTAATCTTTATGTTGACTAGTAAGTTTCAAGTTAAATCTATCCAATCAGATATTATTAAATAGAGATTCTAGAAGAGATCCAACTGACAAGGTATTCTTGATCCTCTCACTAAGGCATACATCTATAATAGGTCTGGAGTTGATACTCCAATGCATATAAATCAGTAAACAACAAAACTATCCATCTAATTCTACCATCCTTAAAACTGGACAGGTAAGGAGGAAAGACCAATAATGTTTTGGAAAATTACAGAGTTAGTATTGGAGCGAATTGCTTGATGTACCTGCCAGAGCACAACTGGCTGGGAAAGCATTGTTGGTAACAGTGGGCACTCTCTTGTCTTGATTGGATAGAATGCCAAATGGTAATTGTACTTTCAGGCTAGAAAATGATCAGGCTTTACCACTTCCAATCTGTTTATCTTGATACTAGGCAAGTGACAGCGGGCAAGAAAGTTATCATTTTAGGCAACGTAAATTGTGTCAGAACAGAAGAGACACCATTTCCCAACATGGGTTTAGGCTATAAAAACATAAGGTTGAAGGTACTGAATTGGCAATCCACTGAAAGCTATGTGACAGACAAAATTTGTTCACTATGTTCCACACCCCCAAATCTCCACCTCCTGCATTGCAGAAGGCAGAGGTTTCAGGCAAGGGAATAATTTCCTTTGTGCATGGCCTTTTGCCTGGTTCACAGATAAATCATAATTATGAAAAACTATGGTTTTGAGAATGTGAAAGCTTTTTTAACTTCCCTAGCTGAAACGCAATAGTAATAATGATTTTGCTTAGGATTAGTAAATTAATCTTTGAAGAAGTCTTCTAGATGGCTTCACCCATTTTTCTTGCTTTGTTTTCAGTTGTTGGGGCTGCCAAGGAAATACTCTGTTCATTTGCAAAATCACCTTATTGCTGAGATAGAATTAAATAGGAAGAAAAGAGTTCTTTGGTCAAGCCTAATAATCACTGACTGCAACATAAATTCAAATTAAAATGATCTGGCAAAGAAGGGAAACAACCCTTCCACATTAGTAACCATCAGACATGTACAGTTGTGTTCATATGAATACTGATTATAGTAGTGAGCTTTTCTGTAATCACTACAGGGAAGATACCTAGGTGAATAATTTTGATGCAGTAGATATTTTGGAAACTAAACCATTTGTTTCACCTCTCTTTCTTAATAATTACATATTTTATTAGAAATGTTAAATATATAACATCTAAAGTTTAATCTATGTTTCATTAAACCTGTTTATCTAAAACTGTTCTCCTTACTTTTGTTAATGAGTGCTCTTGTGGAAACATCTGCTTACAACTGTGCTCCAAATACAGAGTATTGATAGAAAAATATGAATAAATAAAATTTAAAGGATAAGCATAAACAAAACAAGGTAAATATCTCCATAGACCAGAAACTAAAAGATAAAAAAATTGCTAAAGCCACAGTCTTTTCTTTAATCCATAATAGAGAAAGGCTGCCTTCTCAAGTATGGAACATGATATAAATACAAGCAGTAATCTTTGATTTTTTTTAAAGCCTCTATTCACAATTAGTAGAGGCTCCTACAGGGTCCTGTAGAACAAAAATGCCCCACCCTATACAGAAGACCTGACCAACTCAGAGCTTCAAAGCAATAGCTTGGGCTATAGTGCCCATTGGCTCAAATATTGGCTTTTCCTTAACCCAGTATCCAGGGATGCCTATATAATGTGCAAGTCCTAATGCAAAATGAAAGTATGGGGCTCTAGTTCAAAACACAAGAAAAAGTTCCATGAAATGTACCAAAGTACAGAATTTTTCCTTTCATCTGTGGTCTATTTCTAGACTTGTCATTTTTTGTTTGTCTTGTTTTTGTTTTGCTATTTAATGTCCTATCTAAAGAAAAATTAAAAATCTAAATTATTGCAATAAATTTTCACATTCATTCTTATACTGTGCAATGCCAGCTTAAAATGCAAATATAAAAGCATTTAACTTGTACACAGAGTCAACACAATTACACAATTCATGTTTCATGGTCTGTATATGCATGTATGTTTTGTTATTACCAATAGTAGAAACACTGCACAATGCTAACTCAGTTTATATATTTAACTTATCAACATGCACACATTCTACCAACATTCTCTATCTTGTGCTTACTAATGGATAAGGAAGAACTAAAAGGAAGAGGAGCTATGAGTTGTCTTATCTTTCCTTTCATTTCTATGTCATCATTTTTGGCATAAATAGTTGGCTAATATAAGGAAAAAAAATCCAAGTTAAAAAGGTTATGACAGGGTTCCTTGGTTGTTCATGTTTCTTAGAACTCTGTTGCCTTCTTTCTGTGTTTGCAGCAAGTTCTGGTTAAAATAGAAAGTATAGCCTCTTAGTGTTGTTTACACATAACACATTTGCCTTGTACTTGTTTTGAATCTTTTGGAACTACCACTCACTGAGAGTACACAGGAATTCTGTGCCTATGGGGCATCAGGAAAGCTATTGAGGCATCAAGGAACAGGCGTTTGCATATTGCACATAGCTCCTCTGCTCATGTGCATACTCCATTGCCCCTTCACTGACAAACACAAATTCAAGGATAAGATTATTAATAATTCCAAAACCAAGATAGCAGAGCATTAAACCAAGGGAGGGCCTCTTCTAAGTGAGTGATCCAGTTGATCCAATGCAACTTCTTGTGTTGCTTGCTCACGTAGTCAGCCCTGCAACTATTGCATTGTGATAGGTTTTATGAGCCATCAACATTAGACCTGGTCTAGACATGAGCCTCTGGAGGCAGGATGGAGAAAACTGCAGAACACCTAATGTTAGGGACAGGTGCAGGTTGGCAGTGCTAACCACAGGAAAAGCGGAGGAGAGCAAAATGAGGAGGCCAATGAGCATTTAGAACCGAACCCGCAACA
Source organism: Daubentonia madagascariensis (assembly GCA_023783475.1). NCBI lineage: Eukaryota > Metazoa > Chordata > Mammalia > Primates > Daubentoniidae > Daubentonia > Daubentonia madagascariensis. Next base: position 19,268,773 of record JAKFHU010000585.1, read on the forward strand.
GCAGGAACTCGAGGTTAGGGACTTTTCCCGGCCAGGAACATGCTCAGAAACTAGGAGCTCGTGTCCAGAGGTAACCTTTTCTCCATTAACATACATTAGCATGGTAAAAGTCACACCCACCAGTGCCATGGCAGTTTACAATTGTCATGGCAACCCTGGAAGTTACCCTATAAGGATAAAATTGGGCCCACAATTTAACATATCATAAGATGTAGACATAAAAGTAGAAATGTGGTAAGACCCTAGCGTCTTCTCCACTCACAGAGATAGACCCATTCCCCCTCAGGAAATATACTTCCACTTTCCATTCTATGCTGAAAAGCCTGCAATAAAAGCTACTTGTGTGGAAGTGCTAAGTGTCTGTCACCACTCCATTGCACCGGCACTGCTTGCAATTTTTCCAAGCAAAGAGCCAAAGAACCAGGACAACACCCCTCAAAAAAATCAACCCTGACACTAATAGAAGGAGAAGGCTGACCATCAAGATCAATACAGAGCCTGGGAACCAAAATTCCAAATACATGAGAGAACAGAGGACATTAATTTATACAATAATATTTTCAAAATTAATTCACTCTACAAGGTGAAGATAACTATGAAAATTTAAAATAATTTAAAAATAATTGTTTTAAGCCCATAAAAATAATGAAAACTATTATGTGCATAAGCAGAAATAAGAAATTACAAAATAAAAAAGAAAGCAACAAAACAGGAATAGGTGGATATAAAAAAACTAAACAATTGGAAACCCTCAAAAGGCAAAATAAAATTATTTCGAAAAACTCAACTACAACATGAGAAACTCTAGAATAGGAATGATCCAAGCAAAAATTTGTAGATTGAATTATAACATTAAGAACATACAGATTGAAGTATTATATACTTATAAATACATACGCTATATATATACACATCCAAAATATTAACAGAAATTATCATACTGATTTAGACTGATATTTTTCATGAGTTAATATAGATACATGGTATTACCAGTTATGTTTTTGACAACTTTATTTAGTAATGATACTTAGCCAAGTTTTTGTGTAAAGAAAGAAATTGACTAGCAGAGTTATTGTGGAATAAATTCACTTTGAAAAACACATAACGTATCTTTTAAAGTCCAATTTATTATGGATAAGGAAAAAGACACTTGAAATGCTTTATTCTTGTTTTAGTTTCAGTTTGTTACATGACAGTAGATTTACTTAATAATCTCCATCCATAATTCACTTTAATCATGAGGTTCTCAAGAAAGAATCTCATTGTGATAAATGTATCTCCACATATTTAATCTTCAGTACGTAATAAAACACTTTTGTCAACTGCTTTTACTAGCAAAATAACTCTTGTATTGGTCCTTAACTAAAGTGTGATATTTGTATAGATAAATAAAAAACAATAATAATGATAATGTACAATATCCTGTGTGTTTATAACACTATCTTTTCCTCTCCATTCTCTTACCATCTGTAAGTTAAATGAGTGTAGTACCTACGTGTTCCAATCTCTTGAAAAATCTCTACAATTTCAGAAAATGCAAGATGATACATCACCTATCATTTGTAAAATTTGCTAGATTGATTCCACCTGTGCTTGTGTGACCCCAGACAGGATGTTACTGTAGCAGATTCACTTACCCCAGAGGCTGTGGTCCCAGCTCCACAAAATGTAGTAGCATGCAAAGCTGCAATGTGTTTTTGGGAAGATAAACTTAGAATGTAATTTTTAACCTGATGATATATCGGTAATATGTTTCTACCCCAGTTCAGAAGACAATTAGACCATATTGTTGTCTCTGTCTGTCAAAAGTTTTATTTGCTTTAAGAGTCCAACCTAATGATGCAGAAATTTCATTTTGCATTATATTTTAAGTCTAGGCTTCTTTTAATTCACCTATTCTTCTAGATATTTTTGGGCCAGAAATGCTAAGCTTACTTTACTTAACTTGTGTCTGTTAGCACTTATGATCTATAAACTCTAATTTTTGACGTGTGTGCCTTCACAAAATTCCAAATCTCTTCATTAACATTTGAAAAGACTTTTGTTTTCAGAATATTTGCTGGTACCCATTTCTTGCTTCAAGGAATCAAAATAAGAAATATTTTTAAACTTTCATTTAGGTTTAGATTTCTTGTCATGTATTTAGGGTAATGACAAATGACAAATGGTATTACCCTAAATGTGTTCAGGGGTAAAAACAGAGAGAGTGCCTTTAACCTGGTGTGCTGGGAGCACCTAGGATGTCTTTAACTTTACCATGGAGAGTAGAAAGTGACATCCTAAAGTGAAGAAAGTGATTATTTAAAATGACAGGGGCCAAAAGATAAAGAGTTTAGCTGGGGCTGAATATTCTAACTGAATATTCTAATTTGTTATAGGTTATCAGTAGCCCATAATTGATGCTTTTCTAGTGTGTTTGGGAAAAGAATCTGACTTTATTTTGATTTTCCAGCTTGCATTATAAAACTCTACATCATTTGTTGCTTTAATTACTTGACCAGGTAAAGAAGGCACAACCGTGATCAAAACTGTCCCTGGGGAGGCAGATTTCACACATGCTTTAAACCAGCAGGCTTCTTGAACTAGCTTATAAACCAACTCTGTGGTATAATTATTTTCTAGATTTTAGCTGGCCCTTTTAATAGAGCTCCAATTTTAAGCTTAATTTTATTCTCTAGTATTGCTTTCCTTAATTCTTACAATAAGGAATCTCTGATTTACCACTGCCCTGTGCATATATGAATATTATAAAACACAGGTCAGATCATGTGCATTATTTAAAAGTGTTCTCTTGTGCATGAATGCATAGGCATTAGGGATAAGAGAGTGGCAGAAATGCTACTCAGTGAAGAAGAATAATTTTTGCATGAATAAAATCAGAGAATTCTTAAAATTTCTGCCACCAGAATGGTCAAATTCAAATTGTTAACTGTTAAACAAAAGATCTGCTCTCAGACTGTCACATCAAAGTCAAAATAAAATATTACTCTGCAAATCTAAGGTTCTAGTAAAATAAATGCAATTTCTCAATTAAATAGATGAAATGTACCCACTATTATTTTTTTCTTTAAATGATTTTCATGGTTAACATTGCAGTCATCTTGATATAAAAGGTGCTTTATGGAGTAGGTAATATTTTGTAATATCATTTGATTTTCCATTCAGTTTAATATTAATTTCATAGTTAAATACTGGGTAGCATTGTACCTCTTGTGGTGGATATGTATTGTGCCTTATCTGTGTAGATGTATATTTGCCCAAAAAATTTGTAGACCTACACATCCAGAAGGCATCCTCTAAACTTCTTTTTCCTTTAGCCCTTGGCATTTCATCAATCACCAAAACCTGTTAGCTCTGCCTCATAAATATTCCTCAAGTTCAGCCATTTATTTCCATTTCCACTTATAATATGTCCTACAAGCCACAATTATTTCTCAGCAGAACGACTGCAAGTCTCCACACTAATTGCTGATGATGTAAAAAATGGCCCTGCTGGCAAATAGGCTGTGATGGAGGAACTTATAATTGAATATAAATCACAACTTGTAAAATATTCCCATGAGTCACAGAATAGATAAACTGTACCAAACCCAAACATGCAAGACACACTAACCACAAACTCTTTTTTAATTCCCATATATTGATGATAAGACATCAGACAAACAAATCCAACAGTAATTTGTCATGAGATCATGTGTTCTAAAGAAAAGAAAGCTGACTATTCCAGAAAATTGCTTAGTTTACAAATGATGGCCAAACCATGCCAAAACTGTGTGACTAACTGTACCCCCCAAATCAGCTGAGTTTACTTCCTTAACACTCACCTTCTGAGATGCTCAGGGTTCTGCCAGGCTGTGTTCTAACTTGCAAAGTAAACAAAACTTTGCTGCCAGTGTAACCATGGTGGTCTTTCTTCAGTGGGCTTTAACAAGTAGAGGTACCAACAGAATTTGGCAAGACACTCAATGCTATGGACCAGAACCCCTGACTTGGTCATTGTGATGATTAATTTTATGTGTCAACTTGAGTGGAATAAGGGATGCTCAGATAGTTGGTAACACATTATTTATTTCTGGGTGTCTCTGTAAAGGTGTTTCCAGAAGAGATTAGCATTTGGATCAATAGAATGAATAAAAAAGATCCACCCTCACCAATGTGGCTCGGTATCATTCAACCCACTGAGGGCTCAAATAGAACAAAAAGGCAGAGAAAGGGTGAATTCTCTCTCTTCTTGAACTGGGACATTCATCTTCTCCTGCCCTCCGACCTTGGAGCTCCCAGTTCTTGGGGCTTTACACTCTGGGACTTATATCAGCAGTAGGGAGCCAGGGGTGGAGGGGTGGGGAATCACCAGGGTTCTCAGGCCTTCAGCCTGGGACTCCACTTCCTAGTTGTCCAGCCTGTAGGGTGTATATTGTTGGGCTTCTCAGCCTCCATTATTGTGTGTGCCAATTTCCACCATAAATCTCCTCTTATCTCTCTCTCTCTTTCTCTATCATCTATCTACATATGTTGTTGTTTCTATTTCTCAGAACACTAATACAGTAATAGTCTGCACATCTGAAAGTACTTGAGTTTTTATTCCTTGAGGCCACTGTGACTGTGACTATGATTGACTTACCTATAAATATGAATTAAGTAATAAAAATAGAGGCTAATAATTATCAAATATTTGATATAGAACAAACTCCTTCCTAGGGACTTTGCTGGTATAATACCGTTTAATCTTCACAAGGACCCTTGGAGGCACATACTACAACTAACCCTGTTTTACAGAAAAAAGGAAACTGAGGCACAGAGAAATTAAGTAACTTGCCAAAGGTCACAATTATTTTATCTTTTATTCTCAAGAGAAACAATAGTGCATGATGTTTTTAAGCATGGGATTTAGAGTCTTAACAGATCTGGCGTTATGCCTTGCCCCACCTTTAAGCACAATAACTGTTATTTATCAAAGTGTTCTGCAAATGGCACAGAAACAGAAATTTAAAGAAGCACAAAGCTTTTGTAAAAATTAAATAAGTATAGCAATCATTTATCCACTCTCTGAAAGAGTTCTGATTTAATGGAAGCTTGGAAAGTAATATATGGATAGAATGGATAGACACCCAGACACATGGGTGAATGGAGGAGTAATTGGAATTCATCTTTTTTCCCCCCATTTTTGCTCTCTGTGTAACCCATAAATGCCTAAGTAAGTAGTTTAAAGACTCCTTCCTGGCACAAAGTGTTAACAAATTATTACTAGTCTTTATTCCCAACCATTGAAGATCACAAGGAGATTCTACACATTAAAAGTATGATAAAAAGACAGATTTGATTTCTTGTTCCTTGTTTTTCCTCTCTTTTTCCTTCTTTCCAATAAACTTTTGAATAAACTTTTATTTTTCCTTATGTACACTTTTCTATCAGTTTCTACTGTATTTTACTTTTTACCAAAGAGTAATATGGAAAATTGAATTTCATGAATATTCCTTATTCCTAAATATTTATAGGTTAGATTTCATTTTGTGTGTGTATTTGCAAGGATGATTGTTGAATTAAGATGTATAACATTGTATTCTTGCTTGAAATTAGTGTAAAAAACAAAGTGTTAATAATTGGCTTATCCACTGCAGAAAATGTCTATATCTGTGTTGTATCAGCAATCCAGATGTTATACATTGTCATTTAGTTGGAGCTGAATAAAAATTGTCAATAGATTGATGAATGTGAGACTAATGAAACAGTACAAACTATACTGGAGCTGGCAAAATATATAATGAGAATATGACCTCTTCTCTTGATTTTATACATGTACCGATTTCAAACATTCAGTCCCTGATAGACTCAAGGCTATTGCTTGGGGACTGAGCCTGCCCATTGCAGAGAGTTAATTTATTTCCCCCCTCCAAAATGAATTTCATTTTCTTTTGTGCATCATCAGCACATTTTTAAAAGTTATGATGGTAAATTTTATAGTGGCAAAGTGCAGAAGAATTTAATTTAATTTTGAGGTCCCAAGTTGACTAGCAGTTGCCAGTGGGGGTTTTATTATTATTATTTTATTTTAAAAAATGCATTGCTATTTTAAAATAGGAAATACCCAAAAAATCAACTTATTTCAGGGGAATGGGGTTGGAGAGCAAGTAGAAAAGAAAGTGGAAAATAGCAATTCAAAGTTAACTTTTTTAAAAAAAATATCTGAAGTACAGAAAGTATTTGTAGATGTTTTGGATAAGTAGTGGGGTAAAATTCAGCTATTAGGTCTCCATACTTTGTAAATAAAACAGACCAAGCTATTTTCCTTAACTTTTTCCTTTGTCTTTTTACTGAAGGAATTATATATACTATTTGTGCTTTCCAAAAATTGGAGAGGTTTATTTCAAGCTGATTTTTATGTTCTAATAGTATTGTGATGCAAATTCAGCAACAACAACAACAAATAGAAGCCAAGAATACAAACCGTTTCTAAAGAATAAACAAAGTATAGGAAATAAAGAAGGAAGAAAGAAGTATATACTATCATGGGATCAAACTGCCCTTCACTGGGAAAAACCAAAAATATGTCTCCACTCCAAGGTAATAAAATTCCATTATATACTTTTATTCTCAAAATAAAGTACAGAGAATGATTCTTGTCTTTGAAATATGAAACCCAGGAAAACTATAAAGCTTGATTGATCCTGTATTCACAGGCTGCTGAGTATGTTATATGAATTAATGACTATTAAAGGACTCTGCTGTTTACAATATTGGTTGCATGATTTTACCAATGTTTGTACAATGCACGCGTTTAAAGTTTTAACTTAGGATTGATGCATTTCCTATAGAGGGTGCCTTTTGTTAGACAATGAGTAAATGTTTACTGGGAGAAGAAATATGAATTCCCACCCATTGATTTAATAAATTATCCCCTTTGCAGAAGGAGACCCTTAGGGTATAGAGAGGTATAATAAAGAAGAACAAAAGTGAGAAATCTGGGAAATGCAAATTAAAACCACAATGAGATACCACCTTACCGCTATCAGAATGGCTATTATTTAAAAAATCAAAAAACAGTAGATGTTGGTGTGGATGTGGCAAAAAAAAAAAAAGAATGCTTATACACTGTTGGTGGGACTGTAAATCTACAACCTCTGTGGAAAACAATTTAAGGAGACTTCTTAAAAAACTAAGAGGAGACCTACCATTAGATCCAACAATCTTACTACCGGGTATCTACCCAAAGGGGAAAAAAGTCATTATGTCAAAAAGACACCTATACTTGTATGTTTATCATAGCACAATTCACAATTGAAAAGATATGGAATCAACCTAAGTGTCCATCAATTGAGTTAATAAGGAAAAAGTGGTATGTATATATACCATGGAGTTCTATGCAGCCATTAAAAGGAATGAAATAATATCATTTGCAGCAACTTGGATGGAACCGGAGACCATTGTCCTGCGTGAAGTATCTCAGGAATGGGAAAACAAACACCACATGTTCACACTAATAAGTGGGAGCTAAATGATGGGTACACATGGTCATAAAGTGGTGCAAAGGACCTTGGAAACTAAGAAGGGGTGATGGTGGGAGAAAGGTGAGAGATAAAGACTTATGTATCGGGTACAATGTACTATTCTGGTGACAGGCACACTAAAAGCCCTGACTTCAGCATTACACAATTAATCCATATAACAAGAACACTTATACCCTCTAATATTTTGAAATAAAAATCATAAAAATGTGAGAAATCTTTACAACCACAGTAAGGAAAATCAGATCTATGGTGGAGGGGGACAACCCTGAAAATCTAAGAAATGTCACTTTGTTTTAATTTTCACAGCCCATGACTATGTTATGTTACATGGCAAAAGGGAATTTTAAGTTTGTAAATTAAATTGAAGGTATGGATCTTGAAATGAGGAGGTTATCTTGGATTATCCACATGGATCCAATCTAATCAAATGAGTCCTTAAAAGTGGACAAGGTGGGCAGAAGGGCTGGTCAGAGAGATGAGACATAAGAAGGACTTGATTCTTGATTGTGTCCTTTGATCATGGAGAAAGAAGCCTATGAGCCATGGAATGCATGGTCTCTGGAAGCTGGGAATGGATCTCAGTTTACAGCCAGCAAGAAAATAGGGATCTTGGCCCCACAACCACAAGGGACTAAATTCTTCCAACAACCTGAATTAGCAAGAAATGGATTGTCCTGTGGAGCCTCCAGAAAGGAATATAATCTGCTGACACCTTGATTTTAGCTTGGTATACTTCTGATATACAGAATTATAAAACATAAATTTGTATTGTTTTAAACCACTAAGTTTGTGGGTATTTGTTATTGCAGCAATAGAAAAGTAATACGCAGGATGACACATATTTGGCAGGAGTTGGGTGGGAATGAGGGAAAATATATAAAGTAGAAAAATAGATGTCAATATATTTTGTGATGGTGAATCAGATGTCAAGCTAAATGCAAACATTCATTATTATGCAGATGGTAAGCTTTGGGAATAGACAGACCCTGTGATAACACTCAAGTACAACTATTTAGTTATTCATTAATTTCCTTTATACTTAGAGTCATGTCTACTTTAAGTTTGTGTATCACATGGAAAGGTTTTCATTTGCATAAATTTAGGAAAGAGCTAGTGGCCTTTTAAGTTGTAATGATTTTTTTTTTTTAATTCATCATGAATCAGCCTGTCCCTATTCCAGTAAGAATTGACTGTAGGCCCAGAAAAATACATTATGCTGAAGGTAAGACAGAGAATGCTTTTACAGTAAAGTTTAGGATATTTCACTGGCCTCACTGGCTCCTTCATTTCATGGAAGTCAAACAACAGCTAGACCAAAGAAAAGCCATATTAGAAAGGATTTTACTAAATTGTATAAGTAATACAATTATAATATCCTCCAAAGTCCTTAGTCATTAGTTGTATTTCCCAACTTTAAGCAGTAGTGCTAGTGTATGTATCCTGGCAGGGAATAGGATGAGGGAGGGGAGGTGAAGGACCATTAACAGGAAAGATAGAAGTTGCTTGGTAACTTAAAGTCTTTGCCTTAAGAGATCCTGCCTCATCCTTATAACTCCTGTTATTTGATGGCATCCAAGATACCTCACATACAATAATAAATTCAGGCTTTACCAGAAAATTTAGCACCCCAATTCAAACTTCAGAAATGATATTGCATACATTATTCAATTTTTATGCCTATAGCCTTCTCCTAAGAGAGCAGCTTTTGTAGCAAGATCTGAAAGATGATTTATCTAGTAAAATCCATCTAACCTGATTGCGAAAAAAGAAAAACCATTATAAAAACACAAGGTCATCCTAAGGTTTGAAAGTTTTGGTATCCTACCAGATTAATGATAATTATATTTTATTATTTGATTTCTGTTTCATAATTCATATGAAAAGTAAGTCCCTAGAAAATAATCTATTTTGTGCTGCTAAGATAAATTTTGCTCAGTATCTAGTCACCTTTATTGTGCAAAACATATATTTGACCATGAAACTTAAGAATTGAAGTTTTGTGTAGACTTTTGAATCTGAATGTAGCATTCTGTCCTATGACCAAGGATTCTTTTGTAATGATTTAACTTTAGTGACAATGCCTAGGTATCATTTTGAAGTCATCCTGTTAGAAAGTGTATATAACCTAGTTATCATTACCCTGTGAGCTGCACCAAACATAAAGCAGCTTTCTTACATATCAAAAGTTTTATTAGAGATGTATTTAAAAGAATTTGTCAGTTTTATTTTTGTATAAATAATTTTCTTGATCTGATGGGATTTTAAGACACTTTGCTAGGACCAGTGGTATACAGCTTGACTTTGTGTTAATGTAAATAATAAAAACAAAAATAGGAAACATAACACTTTCTTATTTGAATATGTAAAATGCTTCAGCATGCAATTTATGTTCAGAAGTTTATATAAAGATGAGTAACACTCAGAAGAGACATTATAAAGGTCAACATGGTACTGAGATACAGGAATCACATCAATAAGCAGATACAAATGCCATTGACAAATATATTATTCATAATAATACTATGTATAAAGTTAAAATTTTGCGTTCCCAACCAAACATTTTTAAACTTATGGTTAATACAAAACTGATATTATTGTCAATAAATGCCTTCACAGAAAAGGAAAATGACAAATTAATTTTTGTGAATTTTAGATAGCCTAGAAAACTTAGATCTTTATAAACTGTATACAATTCTTACTAAATTTTAGAATTTCATAAAATATGTAATTTCAATAATGATGCATGTAGACAGATTTAATATAGAAGTACAAAATATAAAATCAAGCAAGCAAAAAAATTTGTAAAGTCATGCTACAAGGTGCTAGGAGCAATTAAGGTAAAGAATCAGAAATGATGCCTGCTAATTTCAAGGTAGTTCTTATTTGGTTTTGGAGAAGGAAGATTAATGTATGAAAAGATAAATCACAGTAAATATAATCCATATGACATAGAGAGTATACTATTTTGGTTTGAGACAGAATCATTTAAAATAATACTAACATATTAAAACCTTTTGTTTTTATTTAGACAATTAATTCAAACTCTCATTTAAAGACAATGTGTTCTGTATTAAGATATGTCAGTTTCCTGCCAAAAACTTGCCCCTCTAACATGATTACTACTGACTAAACTTCATACTTTATTCAGATTTCATTAGTTTTTTTCCTGTCTTTTATCTGTTCCAGAATTCCATCTAAGATCCCACAGTACGTTTATTAATGTCTCCTTAGGTTTCTCTTGACTAAGACAATTTCTCAGACTTTCTTTGTTTTTGATAACTTTGACAGTTTTGAAGATTGCTGGTAGATACTTTGTAGAATGTTACTCAATTTGGATTTGTCTTTTTTTTTTCATGGTTAGACTGGGATTACGGATTTTAGGGAGGAAGACTATAGGGCTGAATTGGTATTTTCATCACACTATATCAAGGGTACATACTACCAACATAACATCATTGGTGATGTTAACCATGATCACCGGGCCAAGGTAGTGGTTGCCAAGTTCTTCACTGTAAGGTTTATTTGTTTGTTTGTTTATTTGTTTTTTCTCATTCTTTCTATAATCTATTCTTAGAAGCACGTCACCAAGCATAATCCACCCTCAAGGGTGGGGAGTTAAGTTCCATCTCCTTGAGGGAGGAGTTTCTACATAAATTCTAGCTTTACTAGCACTTGATATATATATTTTTGACTTTAGCTATTCTCATGGGTATTTGGGAGTTATTTGCTGTGTATACTTGTACAAATATATATACTTATCTGAATATAAATATTCATATAGCAATTTACTTAAATTTGAATATAGAAATCATTATGAATTCCATATGGTTTTTATTTTTTACAATTAATATATGTCATATTTAAAATTAATTTTCTTTACAAAAAGAAACTAAAATGTATCAAAAAATATAAACAGATTTTATTAGCTTGTTTCATGGCACCTATTAGTCATTCTTTTGAAATTTCATGTGTGGTAGGTTGATTGCATCTAATGGCCCCAGTTCTTCAGTTTCCCTTTATCTGCAACCATTGCCATATGACATTCTTGTGGCTTCCTACTCTGATGCTAATGCCTTGATTTGGGCAGTGAGATGTTCTTGTCATGTATGACAACAAGAGACTTGGCAACTCTTGCATATTTCTACCTGTGCTTTTGGTCTTCTGTCATAGCCATAATCACATGCCTTGACAAGCTTTCTAGAGTCTAAAAAGTATGCCTGGGCTCTCCTCCAGAGTCTGTTAGAGCCCGCTACAGTGAAGCAGAGCCGAATTGCTCTCATGGGGCAAACCAAAGCCACCATAGGTTAGCTGCCAGCCAGGTGACTGCCAGATATGTAAGTGAGCCCCACTGAGATTGGTTGAGTCCAGCCTGGGTCAGCTGAACCTCACAAATACATGCATGAAGTACATATTTGCTGTTGTAGACCACTGGATTTTTTTGATTATTTTTGTTGAATAGCACTATTATTGGAGTAAATAACTAATATAAGACTTTATATATTATATACTAACATGGAGAAGATATAGCTTTGAATTTCATTAGAATTTCCGGGGGGTGTGTGTGTGTGTGAGAGAGAGAAGACGTTTCAAATATATTAAGAAATGAATATTAATTGCACAGCATATTTCAGGTGAAAAATGACCTACAAATGTTATTTAGTTTAACTTCCCACCAGTGGAAAACCGTTCGTGTCAGAGTCTCATCAGGTGGTCATCCAGACCTTGCTGTTCTTTTGTCAAGCCAAGATTTTGTTTCCTGAAAACTGTACCTCTTGGTTCCATTTCTTCCTCTCCAATGACATGGAATAAAGACTACTCCCTCCTTTATGATCATATTTAAAGTAACTCTCAAGTTCTCCTTTTCCACTATAAATATTATCATTGCCTTAGGCTGAACCTTGCCTGGACCTCTCCACCTCTCTTCTGTGTTGGATCTTGGATGTGTGAGCTCCTTGCAAATTTTGTACTTTGCCAAGATTTTTCTGTAGATTTAGTGTAGATTTAGATTTTTAGTGCAGATTTAGCCCAATCTACACTCACTCAACCACTCCTAATGCTACCAATTTGGATCTGCAGGTATTTCCTCTGCTTATATCAATTTGGAAACTTTGTCACAGCATTCACAGACTCTCTCTCCTTAAAATCAGTGAGAGAGCATTGTACTATCATATTTTAACTTTTTTCAAAATTCATTTCTGAATTTTAGGAGATAAGCCTACACCTTTTGTCTTCTTGCTTTATTATTGGCCTTCTAAAAATAAAAGTCATGGTGTTTTCATCAATGATGTCGTTATACTTTCATGTTTAGAAAAAAAAATTCAAAATAATTTTTCTACCTGGGAGCCATTATTCTGAAAATGTATTTTTCCCTATAAACTAAAATAACATATATTATATTCTCATTTATACCTACATTATACTAACACAGCTCTTACTCTAAACCATTTCTTTGGTGGTATGCCATATAATGTTTATGGTTTTGGCTGAAAAGGAGGGTAGGCAGCAAAACATGCAAGCTGACTTAATTTCTCAATACTTCTATCTTTCTCTAGTAATGTTACTACTATGTACTCAGTCTGGAAAGTGTTTTCCAAAAGATTGGCATCATAAAAAGAACCACCTGGATTCTCATTTATTTCTAGTCTTTACTTCTAAAGGAGGCTCTAAAAACCCATAACACAGAAAAATAATTTGCAAAAGTAAACTTGATTGGCAAAAAAAAAAAGGTCGTGTTAATAGGACAAATTGCACAAAGTGTATACTATATAATAAGCGTGGAAAGTAGTAGAGGGAGAAGCACACAAATTTCCTCCTGAGGAGACTAGATGAGGGTGATTTAGTCTTTGAGTTGACTGTAAAGGGATAATCTTGCAGAAGAGTAATGTGTAGATTAACTGGCAACATTGTAGTCCTGGGGCAAGGGTATAGATGGAAGTGCACATATCATAGTTGTAAATATTTAAAATTTATAAGTCAAGCAAGCAAAGTAATTTTAAAAATGCATTCTAATCTACTATTTTTTACAAATATACCTTCACAACCATCTAAATGTTCAGGCTTACCTTTATGATTCTCAGATACCTCAGCATTTTGATTTGAAACAGGGCTGACCAGGGCTGTACAGCTGGCCTGCAGGGAGTCCTGCTTCTCTTCTCACCTAGCCTTTTCTCTGCACTGTGTGGCCTTCACACATGGTGGATACTCCAGCCTTTGCTCAATCTCCACCCATACTCCTAGGAAGTAGCCAACTCTTGGCCAAACTTCAGACCTGGAAAGAGGCTCCAACAAACCCTGAAAACAGCTTTAGGGTCATTTGGGCAGGGGCATTTGGGGTTCTGGATATCTGGAGAATGGCCAAGGGAGGTGGTTCGAGCTCCAAGTTTGTCCCTGAGGAGAGATGAGAGACATGGCCAGAGTAGGGCCTGAGTGTGGCCTTCTACAGTACAGGACACCTCTCTCTCTCTCTCCCTCTCCCTCTCTTTTTCTCTTTCTCTCTCTCTTTCTCTGTTCGTTCTCTCTTTCTCTCTCTCTCTCTCTCTCTCCATGTTCCACAAGCTGTACTGGAAAAGAGGCTGGTGGTATGATTTAAATGTGCCTTCCAAATCCTCCAAACTTCATGTATTGGAAACTAAATATCCAAATTCATATGTTGACTGGAAGTGGGCTTTTGGGAGGTAATTAGGATTAGATAAGGTCATCAGGGTGGGTCACTCATGATTGGATTAGTGGCATTAGAAAGAAGGGAAGAAGAAGACATGCCTGAGCTAGCTGTGTTTCACCATGTGATGCCTCATGATGCAACAGGAAGGCCCTTATCAAATGTTAGCACCATGGTCATGGACTTCTCAGTCTCCAGAGCTAAATAAACCTCTATCTTAAAAATGTTTCCCAGTGTGTTGTATTCAGTTATAGCAACAGGAAATGGACTAAGACAGATAGAGAGATGTGATAGGATCTATGGTGGTCCAGGATTAAGAAGCCAGAGCTAGTTTCTCCTCACACCAGCAGGGGATCCACATTGGCTGTCCTTGTCACTGTCTTTTTTATCAAGAGATGCTATAAGTTGTCCTTGAATTGTCCAGCAAGCATGAAGCCTGTCTGCAATCAGAGTTAAACACTTTGAGTCTCCTGAAAGAAAGAATAGAGTCACTGATAACTGGAGAGTTATTGTTAGAATGGGATGGGAAGTAAAACCTAAGATATCTGGATTTCAGTTGCAAAAGTCAGTCATTAAAATTATACTTATTCACATGCATAAATAAACACAAATACATATATAGTGCCAAAGTATCATTTCGATTATTTAGTTATGATATATAACTCTGGAAATGGTCATATGGCACAGATCAAATCTTAGTCTATGCAAAATATGGTTTTTTGTACTAGAAAGAGAAAAGTGAAAGCATGACAGATCTGGGAAAGACCATAAAGATGATTTAATTCAGGGGCCTTCAGCTCTAAAGGCTTAGAATACTTCAGATTTTGTATAAAATATCATATATGTGTGGATATATGCATTGTTTTCTACCAAATTCTCCAAAAGACCTATAACCCCAAAAGGATAAAGGGTATTGATGTCTTCATTGCAGAGATGAAGACACTAAGACCCAGATAAACCAGGGACTCGCCTAGGGTGACATATTCTTCTTATCTGCAGCCATGGTGCTTTCAATTGCACCATAGCTGCTATTTTTTCCTATTTGGGATTGGCGTCTACACCGCTTCAATTGTATCCTCCTAGTCATAGTATGTGCCCTAATCTACATCATCATCCAATTATTTGGGGCCTTTTGTTTTTATTCCTTTATAACTAGGTGTTATCACATTGGTAGAATGATGAACATTCTACCATCTGGACTCTGCCCTGAGCTTAGAGTCTCAGACAATTGCATGAGCAGCAAATCTGCTTTTCTGAGTTGTCTGTATGGAAACAGTTTTTATGAACCATTTTATTTAGCTTTTTTATTATGCTGTGTGTTTTATAAGAACATTTTATGAGTATGTCAGCATCCATCTTGACCTAATAAATGCTTTTAGTAAGCAGAGTACAACATGAATTTTCAGCATCCATAATCCTATTCAGAAAACAGCATTTTTAAAATTAGGTATTCAAAGAGAATTTAATGTCAAAGTTTTTTCTTCTGTTTTTTCTTTCACAATGATAAAATTCAGGTATAAATTGTTTTTGTATTGCTTTTAAATAAAGGCATTGTGATGTTATTCTATTTATTTATAGAGGATATATATGCATATTTTCACCACATATAAATTAATTTCTAGATGATATATAGGTATATCTATTTCTATATATTTTTCTGTATATGTTCATTGAAAGAGAGGGAATTTTTGTCCACAAATGCTACCTAGAAAACTGTAGCAGGATGAGCCTCACCAAAATAGCATTTGTCAATAAAACTCAAAATGTTTACATATTTCATGATTAAGAATGAAAGCTTTGCACTCAGAGCCAATTTCAAGTCATGATCCACTGCTTAATAGCTGAATCGTTTTCACCATGTCACATAATTTCTCTTATTCTCAGCTTCTTCAAATGTAAAATGCAGTGACTACTTCATGAGGTTGTTGAGAATATTAAATAAGATAGTCTTTATAAAGCAAGTAGCACAATGCCTGACGTAGAAAAATTCTGCCCAAATTAGTTATTATTGTTAATTAGCATTATTATTATTGACTAATATTTTTCCTGTGAGAGGATGGTGGTTCTTACAACTCCATAGGACCTCTGCCTCCTTTGGTCCTCTGTGAAAGTTCAGGGAATACACGATGACCAATCTTGAGTGCCAAGAATACTAACTAACAATCTTTGACACATTCCAATCTCAGAATGAAGTCAAGTTTTGTTTTGTTTTGTTTTGATTTTTCCTGATCTGAGATGGCAAAACTATTTTACCTCTGGACACCAACAAACACTGGTCATCGGGGACTCATCAGGCCAAGCATGAAGGGTTGAGCTCAGTAGGAGCTGTTTTTGTTCTCTTATATTTGCTATCTGTTTCTTCTAGACTTCTCTATTTGTAAAGGGAAAACATCTTTGGCAGCTGAATAGCTTTTGGTGTTGTTCACTTTTCCTGGAATGAAACTGTCTCTGTTAACTTTCTCATTTTTGAAGTGCTAACTTTTCTCCTTACACAATTTCTTAGACCCAGATGGGTTTCTATGACTCTATCTACCAGAAGTTCTAACATTTTTATTTGGTCTGAAAGCATTTTGAACTCCTTGGCTTTCTCCCTGCCTGGGATTCTAGATTTGCTTTTACAAATATTGAAAAAGAATAACTGCCATCATTTACCAGCCAAGTGTTAAAAATGTGTGAAATAGATAAAATTTGCTTTAGGGAATATTCTAAATTTTTGCTCACATTTTTATTCCTGTCTACTGATATCTTGTGCCTTCTCCCTGACTGACTATTTTATCAGCTAGATATTTAATGATTCATACTATGCTGCCATATTTCAATTCCCATTTTAATAGTACTTGATTTCCCAAAGTAATGCATCCCTAATGGTGACACAAGAAAAATAGGAGGCAGTGGCTAATGGGAGTGAACTCTTTCTAATTCACCTGAAATTATATAATGTGAGAAATTAACATGCCTAACTAATCATGCTGTCAGTTCTTCCATGCTTGGTAAGATATTAGCTGTTTTATTACAACCACCTAGATGCAGTACTGCATAACGGCTGAGACAAACTGGGATGTGAATACCAACACACATTTGTGTGCCTTTGTGCAGATAACTTAATGTCTCTTGGCCTTAGTTTCATTATCTATAAAATAGGGCTAAAAATTTTTTCCTAGTGATACTGTTGTGAGGATTTAATCAGGAATATGTACAGTTGTCCCTTGATATTTGTAGGGGATTGGTTCCAGGACCCCGTGTATTCCAAAATCAGCAGATGCTAAAGTCTCTTATATAAAATAATGAAGTGTTTGCATATAACCTATGCACATTGTCCCATATACTTTAAATCATCTCTAGATTACTTATAATACATAATACAGTGTAAATGCTATGTAATAGGTAAATAGTTGTTATACTGCTTTAATTTGTTTTTGAAACATAAATTTTATTTTATTTTTTATTATTTCAAAATATCACAGGGGTACAAATGTTATTGGTGACATGCATCACTTTTGTAATGCTTGAGTTAGGGTTATAAGTGTGCCCATCACCCAGATAGTGTTCATCATATCTGTTAGGTAAGTTTTCACCCATCCCCTCCTCCTGTCTCCACTCTGCTTGATTTCCACTGAGTTTTTCTTCCCTCTGTGCACATGTATGCTCATTGGTTAGTTCCAATTTAATAACGAGTACATGCGGTGTTTGTTTTTCCATTCTTTAGGTACTTCACTTAGGATAATTGTCTCTAGTTACAACCAAATTGTTGCAAAAGGGCTTAATTCATCCTTTTTCATGGCGGAGTAGTATTCCATAGTATACATATACCACATTTTGTGAGTCCACTCATGAATTGATGGGCACTTGGGTTGATTCTATATCTTTGCACTTGTGAATTTGTTTTATTTTTATTGTTACATTATTATTTTTTATAGTTTTTTTTCTCTGAATATTTTCAATCTATGGTTGGTTGAATCCAAGGATGTGGAACTTCTGGACATGGAGGGTGGACTGTACATGACATATCACAGTGTCTGCAATAATAAATCAAGCTCTCAAAATTAAACCATATGGCAACATAATATAACCATCTTGTTTTAAAAATGAGAAAATGATGGCCCAGAGTTTTGGTGACTTGCCTAATTTAATAGTAAGTCAGGTGAAAAATGGACTAGAACCCAGGTATTTTCACATTCAGGACAAAAATAATTGATTGGCAATAAGTAATCCCTAATATTAGTTAGAAAGGAATTTCTCAGGCACTCTATATTAATCTAATGAAGGTACTTACAAAAGTAAATAATAAGTTTAGGGAATATGATTTGTAGGAACCAATTAGAAAAACTTTATGACACTGAAATAAGTTTTGTTTTTGTTCCCTTTGCTTGTGCATTTGTTTTACATTTGGTATTTTATTTGTCTTGTAAGGAACACATCCCAAATTGTCAGTAAGTGTGTATTTTTTTCTCTTATCTCTCTCACATTGTTTTTTGTTTCCCTTCTTGGTATATATCTTGTGCCCTGGCCCTAATCATGATTTTTTATTTTTTTTTAATAAAGATTTTATTTTAAGACTTATAATGTACATCTTTCTGGTGATTAAAATCTATTTATAGTTTTCCTTTGGAATGAGTACATTTTACAAAATTTGACACTACTGAACATACTCTTAAGTATATTAAAAGTACCCTAGATAATAAACAAGAAATATTTAATAATGCAATATGATCTAGACATCTTGTCTTAAAATCACATTTAACACATTTCTGCCTCATTATCTTTCTGCCATATGTTTGGTGAGATTGCCTCAACATCTACTTTTATCAATTTTATTATTATTACTATTAAAATTTTTATAAATAATGTTATTTTGTATTGATGGGCATGTTTAAAGTCACTATTTCTTACTCTCTATTCATTTTTATGTTCATTATTATTGCAGTTATTGAGGTTTATTTTTTGGGCAGGTGCCTTCTGTATTCATATTGGACCCCTGTGGAACTTTCTAAATCTGTCTTCTCTACTCTTTTAGTTTTATCTCTACAATTTTGAAATTGTATTTTTTTCTCTACAATTTTGAAATTTTCTTTAAGTGTTCTCCTAGATACTGACTATAGCCATTCTATTGTTTTCCTTTAGTTACTTTTTAGTGATTGAGTTCCAACAAAATTATCTTCTCCTTCTCCAATTTTGTTTCTTTTTCTTGTTAATAGTATCCTGGGTTTGCTTGAGGAATGCATTGTATTCCTGAATCTTTTTAGCATAAAAATTTGAATCTTAAAGGGATTTAAAAATACTTCTCCATTTCTAAATGATGAAAGTTTTGTAGAAATATAAAACTAGAATAATAGCTTAGTATTTTATAAGTCAAATGAGTGAGGTGATTAATATTGGAAAGGGGGCTTGAGTAGACAGTGAAGCTGTGGAATAGTTGTGGAGGAGAATGGAAGATGTACTAAAACAAGAACAAATGAAAGGATTGATGAGGAGCAAAAGGACTTGCCCTGAGTTGATGACTGTGCGTTGCAAACGCTAGCAATCCATGCCTCAATGTTACCGGGAAATGGAGTTTGCTATAACAATGTCTTCACATCCAATAGTTTGAGAAGAGCAATAAACTTATCAAGATATGGTTATATATTTTGTCCAAACATTTCCAATACTGATGGATAGTTCAGTAATGATAGGGTTCCTCTTGCCAGGAGAAGTAAATTTCAGGAAACAAACAGAATACATTTCATTTGTGTATGTGTGCATTTTTATATTTATTTTTGCTTCTTGTCAATTTAAACTTCCAATATGGCTTCCTAAGTTACATAAGTTTCAGTGTAATATTTTGAAACCCAATACCAGCTGATATTTTTTATCATACCATTTCTAGTAGTAACTGAAAAGTTCCATGCGTTTCTGGTGAGATCTTTATAAATGCTCTCAAAAGAGAGATCACTATGTCATTATCTATTGTTAAAATAATGCCGTGCAACAGCACTCCAAATCACAGGGGTTTGAAGCAATAAACATTTGCTTGGCTCACAAATCTGAAAGTTGGTGATTTAGACTAGGCTTCATTGGTGGGTTCATCTTGTTTCTGTGTAGATCACTGTGCTGTTGACAGTTGTCGTCTGGGACAAGGACAGGGCTTCCTCCCTCTTATCTCTCAGGTGACTAGCATGGGCATTGATCTCACAACAGTGGCAAGAGAACAAACACACCACACCCAACTGTACAGTCCTCTACTTAGTCACATTTGCTAACAGCATATTAGCCAAAGCAAGCCACATGGCTAAACTCACAATTAAAGGGCAGGTGAATATATGACAACTCTGCATGACAGGAACTATGAAACATGTGAATATAGGTAGAACCCTTACTATACTCTACATACAGCACAAACTTATCATTGATTAATTGCAGATGTGTGAATTACAATTTTCAACTAAATATTTTGACTTCCCATTTCTAAGTAGGAATATCTTTTGTATGACAATTTAGAATCTGTGTCTCAAAAGGCCTGTTTAGATCTTTCTTCCTCAATGTGTTTTTTTGTGTGTATCTATGTATACATTTAGCATCTGTTTTAGCCTAGGCATCTATGGCAGGCTGTAGGGGAATTCCAGGGACATTTTCATAAAGATATTTAGTATAAGGAGTGTCAAGGACAAGCAGTGAAGAGAAGGATTGGAGCACAGCATGATGTCTGCCTTGGAGATGGGGAGATTGGTGATTCCATAAGAATTTTGCCAAACTTTGTGTGTCAGTTTCTTTTTCCTTGCTTTAAGTTGTATAGATTGTATTTGGGATAAAATGCCCAGGCCTTGCAATATCATTCTCTGGAAAAAATGCTGTTAATGAATTAA
This sequence comes from Daubentonia madagascariensis, assembly GCA_023783475.1. NCBI lineage: Eukaryota > Metazoa > Chordata > Mammalia > Primates > Daubentoniidae > Daubentonia > Daubentonia madagascariensis. The sequence continues at coordinate 19,289,775 of JAKFHU010000585.1, forward strand.
TCTCATCCTTTCTCAATTTGTTTGTTTGTTTTATCTTCCATAGCAAATGACCAGGGCTCTAAGTCCACAATGCAGGATTTCCAAGTTTCTCCTTGCACCATAGTTGTAGTCATAAGGAAAGGTTATGGAATGTATATGTTCTTTTTTTTTTTTTCAAAAATGGATACCTTCAGGCAACTATGGGGAAAGATTCTCACAGCTCATTTTGGTTGCCCTTCCTACCCCTACCTCTGCACCCCTAGAAGGAGATATACTACTACCCATGATTTGTCGGGTTCATGGATCACAGACTCAGAACCTGAAAGGGGAGCTTTGACATTGCTGATTATGGGGATTAAGGATAGAGACTATGCGGGTGTTGCATTTGTGTATGTGGTTTTTCCCATGCCAATGATGAGTTAAGGCAGATTTGGAATTTCATAGGTAACCTAGGCAAATTTTGCTCTAGGTCTTTGGATATCTTTTCTCATTGTATTTCCTGAATTTTTAAGCTGGATTTTTTTCTAGTCCTATCTTATTGTGCTATCTGATTGGTAAAATCTGAGAGCAGAATAAAAGTTTAGGTTAAAATGGCCAAGGGATGCTATTCATCCTATGTGTTTTCTGTATCTTAGGACTAAATTTAGCTGGACAAGTTGAAAAGTCTCGTGTTTAAGAATCTGTCAGTTCTCTTTTTCAACTATTTGGGAATGTTAATTGATACTTACTTGGGTCAAGACTTACAGTTCCATGACCTAGTAAATCAAGCATCATTAATAAATATGTGATAAAATTATATAATATGCTCACTTAAGCTTATTAACATGTATTTTTGAATCATCAATGCATTTTATAACTGAAATTAAAATATCCAAAAGTATTTTCCATGAGGATATCAAATCAAAATTTTTCAAATCATCACAGACAAACTTGTTAAAGTCACTGATGGTGAATGGTCTTATCACTGTTAGTTTTGCTAAGAATGATAAAATTTTGAAAGCAACATTGCAGGATGAAGCTTTGATATGGGGCATCTCTCAGGGTTATCCATGATCCTGCTAATTGTGAAAAGAGGACAGCAAACTTTTGATGACATATTCCTATGGGCATATTCTTTTCAACATTTCGTAAATGGTTTATTATAAACATAATTCTGTGTCTTTACATCAGATATTCTTCCTTCCTGGCCAAAATTAATTCCACTGAAGGTAGTTTCAGTTTCTACAGTAAACATTCTACTTTGCTTAAGTGTCAGTAGTTTTAAATTTTTTTTTCCATTTGCAGGAAAGTAAATATTTTTAGTTTTGTATTTTTAAAGTTCTAACTAGACTGAGAAGCTTATATATCTCATGGACGAGAACTTAATCCCAAATAAATTTAAAATATACTTAGAAAAAATTGAAATTTGTAAGGGGATTTAGATTTCAATATTTGTAATATAGCATTTTTCAATTTACTTTTTATTTTAATCAAATTTATATATGCATGTAGTTTAAAGTGTCAAACGGTTCTATTAGGTTTGCTACAAAAACAGCAATTTCCTGTATTCTTTCGCCAGCCCATTTGCTGTTGCACAGATGCAACCACTTCCAACTATATTAACTGATTCTTTTAAGATCTCTCCATATCTCTGAATAACATGCTTATACTGCTATTTCTTGATTTTTTTTTATTAATAGGCTTTATCTGTTGGCTTCCTACTATGGAAGATGAGAATTTGGCTTTCTTTCATTTTCTGGCCCCTATCACACACGTGCACACTTGTAAGCTCTCATCCTTTTGAAACGGTATATCATAATTTTGATTAAATGAATATTCATGTTTATTATATTATGACTAAATGACAGCATTCAGAGCTCAGTTATGCACTATACAAGAATTTCTTTATCTTTCCTTCCAACATTTTGTTTTCTCTAGCATTAATAACAATCTATTTTCTTTTACTTAGGTTTTTTTCTTGTACCTAACACTAATTCAATGCCTCCCAGTTGTATAAAGTGTCCCTTAATATTTGCAGGAATTTTATATGATCTATCAATTTTATCCTCTCTCTCCCAGAAATCTCTCCCAGAGCCCTCTCACCAAATCCCACCAACTAAAAGAGTTGAGGGAGCTACCTTCTAACTCCAAAATTTTTGAGGAGTTCTCCAAGGGAAGCCCTCAAAAGCTTGCTTGTTATGTACTCCCTGCAGTTGAAGGACCCTGTGGACTAGTTCCTTACACCTGAGAAAACAAAACAGCTTGTTCCAGGTGACTACTGGGCATTAACTGCCCACTCAGCAACAGCAGGGCAAGGAATACATGTCACATGTTGAACATACCTAGGCCTTGCAAAAGAAAGGAATCTTTAAGTGTTTATTTCTCCAAAGGTATATTGTAATCCAAGTCTTAAATAGTATGGCATATATATTATGGTATGATATAGGTACTTGGGGAGGGTGTTTATTTGTTTTATTTTAATTTTAAGTGATGTTTTAAAAAGAAGCAGGTCTGAAGTAGAAGTAGCAAGTCTGAGAGATAGTAATCCACCTGTCCCCTGCTTACTTCTAGGGCTCTATAACAAGTGGCAGCTCTGTTCCCACAGTCCACCGGAAAAAGATCTACCCCCCTCAGTATGATTTGGATTGTAGATAGCCAAAAGAAGGATTGACTGAGACCTCTGCTCTCCCCTCCCTTATCTCTGTGTTTCTACTGTACATAACGTGGAGGACATTGGAGACAGTCACGAACTATGTAAGAGTGTGTTGTACAAGCACAATTGAATTATATTTTATTTCCAAAGGTCATTTTAAAATTTACTCATTGGGATTAGTTCTTTCCCCTAAAAGTGGATGAAACTTTGGCATGACCATGTCTCTTAAGCTGTCACTGAAGGGGTTCCATCACCCTCCTTAAGAGCCGCCTCCATCAAGATTTTTTGAATGTTGTATTACTTTAGTTGATTCTGATTTTTTAATCTTTGCTTTCCCAATTTACATGTCAGTTTGGCTCTACATTTTGAGTGAGTAGCTCACATTTATCTTCTGACTCTTCAATTTATTGTTACATTTCTGCTTTATCATTACATTCCAAGAACTTTTTTTATGTCAATGTACTTTGGGCTGGTCAATTTTTACAAAAAGAAACATTCTTGTTTATTTATTTATTTTAATTTCCAAATATTACGGGGGGTACAAACACTTTGGTTACATATATTGCCTATGCACTGCCCCAGTCAGAGCTACAATCGTGAACATCCCCCAGACAGTGTGCCCAGCACCCATTAGGTGTGAGTTTTCAAAATATGAGTCAAGCCAGTACTACTGTTTAGTACTATGAGCTGTTGTTTAATAGGATTCCCGCTGGATGTGATGCCTTTAAAAATTCAGAAGATTGACTCAACTCCTTTCTTTACCCACTCTCTCCTCACTGTTAAAAAAATGGTTTTACAAAAAAAAATGGTGAGTATAGACAGAGGGAAAATGACTTCATTGTTATAAACCAGTGATATGTGAATCAAATTTAAAACTTCTTACATTTCTTGGGAATGATGTAAAAAAATGTACTTTGCAGAACTCCTATTCTAAAGATCCCTGGTGAGATTTATAAAACTGTTTTTCTCCCAGTCAAGTAAAAATTGCTGAAATTCACTTTTTTATATCCTTTAATACTTATATTTTTATAGCTGGTTTAAAAACAAAAAAGAAGAACTATTTAGATAAAAATTTTAATAATGTAGAAATGAATTATCAGACTTTGAAACAATATGTATTAATAACAACAGTAAGTTTTTATTAAACAATATTTAATTTTGGTTAATTATGAAGGTTTCACAGTGAGCAGTGATGATTGAGTAAACTTGTGAGACATTATTCATTTCCATGTTCTAACAGATCTCAAGTCAAACGTTCAAATAATTTTGAATATTTGTGTATTCAAGTCACAAAAATAGAAAAATACCTCAATATCAAGATGATCTGCTATTTTTAATCAACTTGACTAATGTATAACTTCATAAGGATTCTGTTTTAAATGAATTGTTGTTTGAGTATTTAAAAATATATACCTCCCTATATAAGTACCACACTGAAGACACAGAATATGTTCATCACCAACAAAGTATCCTCATGTGCCTTTGTGTTCCTTCAGACTTCAGAGGCCAGATTAGGGTCACATTAATGTCACACCATTCACTAGGTAAACTGAAGATCAGAATATAAAAGGCAGAGCAATAAAATATCCAGAAGATAACATATTTACAACTTTCCAGTATACAAGGGTTTCTTAACCAAAACAGAAAGCAGAAAAGGAAATAATGACAAATTGAATTATATTAAAATTAGGAACTTCTGTTCATCAAAATGCACCATTAGAAGAATAAAAAGACAAGCCAGAGTCTACAAGAAGATATTTGTCACACATACAATCATCAAAGAACTTTTAGTCAGGATATATAATGGGCTCCCACAAATCAGTAAGGAAAATACAGAAAAGCAAATAAAAGAAAAAAATCAGGAACTAATTTTAAACAAACACTTTAAAGAAAGAGACATCCAAATGTCCACCAAATATGTAAAAAGGTGCTCAATTTTATTAGTTATTACCAACATCTAAATGATAAGTACTAGGATATACCATTAAATAATTTATATAATAGCTACCGCAGAGTGACAGAAAGAGAGAGAGAGAGAACTTACTATATAGAAAGCAACAATGAGGATGTAGAGCAGCAAGCGTGGCTGGTAAAAGTGAAAATTGGAAAAGTACACTGGAAAACTGCATGGTACTTACTAATACAGTTAAAGAGGAACCTAATTTTTGATGCAGCAATCCTGCTACTATGTATGTGCCCAACAGAAATATGTACATATGTTCACCAAAAGTTGCTTAGCGTAATAGTCCCAGATTGGAAACAAACCCAAATGCCCACCAATGTTAGAATAGGTAAGCCAATTATACAAAACACCTGACACAATAACTATTTAGCGAATGATTTTTTTGGTCGCATTGTTCTTGAAGAGTTAATTTACTTTTGGAACAAAAACTTTAGTGTATATGTATGTGTGTAATGGCTTTTCACCCAAAATAAAATGTAAAAATATAATACAAAAGGCAATATCACGTTATCATTGTTTCAGACAAAAACAATACTCATCAATTTACACAATTCAACAGATACTATTCAGAGAATATTACATGGAAGAAAATGAATTGCTTGCCATATTTGAGTGCACCCTAAACAAGCGCCAAAGGAATTGATTCGCGTACGGACACTGAAGGAACGAAAAGCACAGGGCTTCTACAGCTCTTCAGACTGATGTCCACATGCGATATTTCCATGTGTTTCAGAGCACACGGTGTTTTGTTTAATTTTTCTTACAGATATTTTTCAGTGCTCTAACATTATTTGAAACTGAAGTTTGAGTGAAGAAAATCGTAATCTTCCAAAAAGTTGAAAATCTGGTGAAGAAATTGGTGCAGAAAATGGAATGCCCCTTTCCTCCCGTCTCCCCCATTCATCTTCCTTTTCACTTTTGAAGGGCACAATAACTTTCAAACTAGATTTGTTTAATTTTACAATTTTAATATATACAAACATATATATTATTCATCTATATAATTACTTTAGATATTTTTGCATTAGAATGGAATAAATTATGATTTTCCAATTGAATTTAATGAACATGTGTTTTCACATAATATCATTTTTCTTAGCAGCTTAATTTCAATGAAAAAATGTTAAGATCTTAATCAAAAGATAGATGTGTCTGTATAACGGAATGCTATACTGTAGTGAAAATAAACAAACTAGAGCTACATATAGCAACATGGATAAATAACACAAACATAACGTGAGTCAAGGAAGCCAAATGTGAAAGAGATTACATTGCATAATCCCATCCATAAAAAACAAAAAATAGGAAAAGCTAATTTTGGGTTTAGAAATCAGGATAGTAGTTAACTATGGATAGTTGAGAAGGGACAGTGATGAGAATGGGCCATGTAGTGGCTTTTGTGGGGCTCTAATAATCTATTTCATGACCTGGGTGTGGATTAAACAAGTGTCATCATATGCTAACCCATTGAGCTGTCCCTTTATGATTTGTACTTTTTTCTATATGTGGATTACATTTCAATTTAAAAAGCAAGAATTGAGAAAATATTTAAGTAAAATTACTCATTTAGAATTGCAGAGAAAATATTTGTGACAGTAATAAAAAAGCATTTTAGAAGGAAGTAACTCAATATTATATTCTCACTGGAATTTATATCCCATCTACATGGGCAAATATGTATAAATTTAAGAATAGCTTCAGTTGGCTTGATGTTTTAAGGGTAATCTGTTAATTTACCATTTATTAAATGTTTTATATTGGCCAGGTAATATGCTGGGTGAAATGTAAATCAGTATCAATGGCATTTAATTTAAATTTTTTAAAAATCTTGTAGTTGTTTTAAATCTATTTGTGTGTGTGTGTGTGTGTGTGTGTGTGTGTGAAGATAGGGTGTTTCTTTCTAGAAAAATACTCAGGTTCTTTCTGCTTAATGGAAATCCTCAGGTAAAAAATATTTAATGAATTTTCTTCGCTACGTAAAGATATATTTCAGACCATGGAATTGCAAATTATCTCATTAAGATAATTTGGTTTGTTTTGTTTTTCTGGCTTGCTATATCTCTTTTCCTTCTCCACAAGTACAGCCATGTTTCAAAAAGAGACTGCTCTGTCATTCTGGATTCTGGGATGAAAATAATCTTGGAGAGAACTGAGCCAACTCATGAGGGACATCTAGTAATGTAATTAAGAGATATACCTTTGTTCCTGTAAGCCACAGGAATTTAATCTGTTTGTTTGATTTTGGGGAAATGTGGGTTTCTTTCTTATTGCATCATAATTTAACCTATCCTGATTATTGCAATAGGTTTTAGAATCAGTGTGACCTAAATTCAAGTTCTGTCACAGAATTAATGGTAAATGGTAAACGTGTGACCACTGGAAATGTTGCTTATTCTCAATTAGTCTCAATTTGTTTGTCTTCAATAAAGAGATAATAAATATCTAATTTAGAGATACTCTTCTGACAGAATTTGATGGGTTGTCATATATCAAGTACCTATTAAATAAGATGTCCTCATAAATATTAGTATCTTTCACTTTACTTCTCATGAATATTCATCAACAATTTCTCGAATTATCAGATTACAGGACACTATGTCCTGCATATATATGGGCATAAAGTATATGGATGACATATTGGCAGTTCTAAAATATTTTCCTGGAGTTGGCATAGATGTGGGAAAGGGCAAATCAAGTTCCGTGTAGTACCACAATAATTCTGAAGGTTTTTGAAGAATTAGAATGTTCTTAATGGAGGTTTGTCTTTTTCCCTCATCTACGATACTAGGGGAGTAGCAAGAGAAAATCCATTTGAGTATCTCACAATGAAAATGTAAAATAGATATTCAAAGAGTAATATCTTATCTAGCCTTGCATGATTCTTGTTTTTGTCCACTAATGTTATGATATTGATAGGGTCACAGTGCAATTGATTGATGCATTTAAATAAAATACCACATTTGCTTATGGATATAGAAAGCATTCAGTGTAAACACATTTTATGAAATAGGATAAATATGAAGAGGTAGTGTAGAGGAGAGAGATACAATATGAACTATGGCAGAGTAAAGGTGACACAAATTTGTCGACTGCTCTTCTTGGAGACATGATTTCTATTTATCTTAATTCATGAATACACACTGGCCTCTGACACCTTAGGTCATAGAATATGGCATAAATAATTCTGTGCCAATCCCAGCTCTAGCCTTTAAGAAGAAGGGCGGTTTCTGCTTACTATCACTTAGGATTTTAGTTTTTCAAGCTCTGCTTCACCAATGGAGAAATCAAACTACCCTGCTGAGGAGGCCATGCAGAGATACCCTGAAGGCACACGAAAAGCTAAAGGAACCCTTTGGAACTTAGTGTTCCAGTTGTCCCCACCAAGGTCCCAGAAGTGTACAAATCAAAGCCATTTGGAACTGAATCCTCCATCCTTAATTACTCCAATTCATAGTGTGTGGGTCAGAGACAGATGTTCCAGCTAAGCCCTTCCTGAATCCTTCATCAACAAAATCGTGAACAGAAAAATGATGTTTTAAGCCACTAAAGTTGGAGACAGGCTGTTGTACAGCAATAGATAATCATAGCTAAAATCTTTTTCTCGGGTATAAAATGATTAAGAAATTCTCTTTTTTTTAAATACAAAATTCTGCTATATACACTTTTGCCTTTGAATTATTACTCTGTTTTCTGATGACTTTGGTATGTACAGCTGCCACACCCTTATCATAACCCTTAAGTCTTTTTCCTCCATAGAGGTCTTTTCTCATAGGCATGAAAGGAGAAACATAAAAATAGCAATTCTAGAAATTATAAATACAACTATATTTAATTGTGTCACTATAAGTACAGTTGATCCTTGAACAACACAGGTTTGAACTGTATAATCCCCCTATAAAGAGATTTTCTTCTTCTGCCACCCCTGAGACAGCAATACCAACTCTTTCCTCTTCCTCCTCCTCTTACTCAGTGTGAAGACAATAAGGATGAAGACCTTAATGATGATCCACTGCCACTTAATAAATAGTACATATATTTTCTCTTCCTTATGATTTTCTTAATAACATTTTCTTTTCTCTATCTTACTTTATTGTAAGAATACAGTATAATACATATATAAAATACATGTTAATTGACTGTTCATGTTATCAGTAAGGCTTTTGATTGACAGTAGGCTAAGTAGTTACATTTTGGGGGAGTCAAATGCAGATATACATCTGCATTTATATGTAGACTTTCTACTGCATGAGGGTCAGCACCCCAACCCCTGCATTGTTCAAGAGTCAACTGTAATTTAAGACTTACTAAAAAATACACGTAAATGTTATGACTAGACATATGTCAGATTCAAGATAATTCTTAGATATCTATTACAAAAAGATAGAATAAACTATATAATAGTTATATAAATACTTTATTCCCAATAATTATGTGAAAAAGGAAAGAAAGTAAAAAGCAATTAGACCTCCATATGCAATTTGAAATTTGTGAACATAATTAAACTCAAACTAACATGAGATCATTTAAACTCTTCAGACATAATTACTTTCTTCACAGTTAATTACTCCTTTGGATTTTCCAAAATGGTCAGAACTCTAAGGAGTTTATCATACTAGAAATTTCAAATCTTAGAGCTGTTCCAGCCTGAGAACACAGACTCTATTATGAAGCAGTTTCTCATTTTAAAAAGAAAGAATGATGCACTGGGACACATCCCTCCTCTTTAAATTTGGCAAATTAAAAACCATTCATTTAAGTCCCCTCTTCTGTTTGAAATAAAGTTTCAGTTGTTCAATCAACTATGGTTTTTGAGATTTTGAAACATTACAGGCCAATCCCATATTCAAGTTTAGGTTATTTCTAAAAAATACCACTTTTGTTTACATGCAAGTTAAAAAAAGTAGTCTAACTCTAAATATCCATTTTTTAACATAAAGAGAACAATAGCCATGAGAATGTGAAAAGCTCTCTGGTTCATGTACAGAGACTAAAGATGCATGTTAACTTATCTTGAGGTCCTGGTACAGTCAGTAGTTCTTAACTTGTTTGTTTTATTAATAATTATTATAATTTTACTTTGAACACCAAATTATGCTAATTGCAGAATTAGATACAACCTTAAAGATAAAATTGTCGTTTTCTTTTTTGAGCACTCTTTATCAAAGTTACAGGACATTTTCTCCTGATGTTATATGTCCTTGTTAAATCTATAACAACAACAACACAGATATAGTGATTTACAACTTAAACTTTGGCTAAATAATACATCAATCTAATATTTTTAAGCATGATTGACTAGAGTTTCTATTATAATAATCTCCAAAATTTTCTCTGGTTTCTTACACTGCATGAGGGCCATGGAAAAAAGAAACGACCTCTATCACTATCTTTTCTTCATATGCCCCCTTTTATCAATAATACAGACTACTATACCTGGCTGGAGGAAAAGTATCTTAGGAAGTACATGTCGCTCATATGGCTAAACACAGTGTTATGTTGTATGAGGATAAATCTAGGAGATCAACATTTCACCCAAATAAATGGAGTAAAATTATTAGTCTGATTCTTCTGTAAAATCTACAGCACATGGAATTAGAAGGCACAACGGAAGAATTGGAGGAACGGAGGGGAAGAGAGGGGGAGAGGAGCCAAGAGGGGAGTAGGAGGAGGAGAATGAAACCACAAAAGCAAAAGGAACACAAAGAATAGGAAGAACTAGAAGAAAAAAGGAGGAGGAGGAGGGAGAGGAGAAAGAGAAGACGAAGAAAGAGAAGGAAAAGAGCAGGGAGAGGGAGAGAGGAGGCATGGAATAGAGGAAAGGGGGACAGAGAAAGGGAAGGCAAAGAGACAAAGGGAATGAACCATGGAAGGAAAAAATCTACAAAAAATGAAAAATAAAATTTTCCCTGATTAATCAAACTTCAAGTCTTTAGCCCTTTAAAATACAGTGGCATGAAATTCTGTCCAACTGTCATCCAGAGCCTCTTCCTCCGGACTATGTGAAAGCCACTCCCCACCAACCTTAGTCAGCCTTGGACAACCACATATCTTGGTCATCATCCCTCTTTAAACTTCCCCCCAATTGTTATTCAAAGCACAAGCACAACAGAATTGAATAAAACTGCATGATTGATGAAAAAAGGGGAAAATTATTAGCCATTGCCAGAATTAGCCTTAGAATGCAAGAGATAGTGTCCTTGAATGTTACCGTTTTAATACTTTTTGTTTTATAGAAGTTTTCCATGTTCAAATTTCTAGGAAACTCCTTTTATTTATAATCTTACATCACTAATTATTTGCCTTATTTTCAGGGGTGCTCATGATTCTTCTTGTATTTCCCTAACACCACTTCTCATGTTCTATTTCCACGAGGAAAAAATTTATTAAAAGCATGAAATATTTACTAGTGATGTACATGTTTCTCTCTGTATGTGTGTTTGTGTGTATTTAAGAGGTATATATTCAGTATACTGTTACTATGTTTTAAAATAATAATGCCAAAATATAGTTTGAGTTTAAGGATACCTCTTTCAGGTAAATATGATTTCCTCTTAATTGCTTAATATTAGGGACTCTTTAACAGTTACATCTAAATAAAACCTAAGAACTTATCACCTGAGAAAAATGCAAGCAAAATATCCACAAAGGGAATATGACTTTGACATCCAGATTCTGAAGGTATGTGGTGCTTTTATCAGCTATCCTGATATTTTGCCAGTGTCTACCACACAGTTTCTGTGTAGTGAAAAAGCTTTTATTATTTTATTTAAGTGTGGATATTATGAGATGTAAGATGAGCAGGTTTAGCACAGTAAAACAAGGTTCTCAGGGATTTTAGATCCTAAAAGACAAGTGTGGTGGATGTAACATATTTTCAACAAGTCACATTGAAACATACCAATCAGCTTGATTCCAACAGTTACAAGTTACAGAAATTAACAAAAGGGAGGATAATTCAGGCCCTGCATTGGAATTAATAAGACCACGCATGAAACTAGCCAGAGGTAAGACGTTGCTAAAATTTGATCTAAGATTGCTAAATTGACCTAAATGCATATGTTGCTTCATCTCTTTCTGAACCCAGTAGGTTTCATTCATTCACTCTCTACTCTCAGACAAATGTCTGTGAAACTCATGATGACAACTGCTTTACAACAGCAAGAACGTTTGAGGTTATTTATTTTTTTAAATGAGGAACCCGTGAAGATAACCTCCCATTATTCTGTCAGATGTAGCTGTTGGATGATCCAGTATCTTTACTTCAGTGGTGATCAGGAAAATAGTTTTAGAACAGATCGCGATTGGCCAGGATAAGGGTTTTACATATAGGCAAAATGGAGGTATTGAGCATTTTTGAGTGATGACTAACGTAAAGAGATCTGAAGAGGAGGTAAATGAGAATAACACAGGACAATAGTGAAGGGTATGTGTGGGTGGGGAATGACAGAGCAAAAGCAGGGGAAAAGCAGCAAGGAGGACTTTGTGATTGTAGAGATCAATTATCACTTAGGACAGGAGTATCAAAATTTATGATGAGATGACAAAAGAATCTACCACTTGTTATAGCAGGTGATGGCGATGGTTATTGCTGGGATGGCTTCCCAGGTGCTGGCTTTGGTAACTGAGTAGAACTCACCGAGAGAGGGAATGTAGGAAGAAAACGAGTTTGGGTGGCAACACAGGATTCAGTTTAGACATATTACAATTGACACCCCCATGGGGCACTCGTAACCCAAGCCACAGGGGATTTGAATACTTACAGCTAAGGAGAGGCCTCAGTAGATTGGTAAGTTTAATATCATTTGCCAAAGTGTGAAGAAATGAATTTGTAAAAGTAGAAAATGTCTTGTTTTGATTTCATGATCATTAGAGGGAGCCCAGGCACTTTTAACGTTTTCTTAGTTTGTATCAAGATCAGAAATGTTACCACTGTTTCAGGGGAAAAAATGTTCTTTTACTAACAAAGTTAGCATTTTATCAAAATTGCCTGCACGTCAGAGACTCAAATGTGTCTGCAGTGTTTGTGAGATAGGCTCAAAATATGTCTTTCAAATTGCCAATGGAGCCTACTTTTTCTTTTCCTGGAGTACACAATGGGAAGTAAGTAGTGCGTTGACAACAATAAGTATACCACGTATCTTTTCAAATACCAAGGGATTTCTTAAGATATAAATCAAAAGAATAAAAAACTACAATATTACATCGTTCTGCCTCCTCCAAGATGAAGGAGAAGCATTGAAGAATAAAAGGAGGAGAAAATATCTGTTGTTTGTTCTCTCTATTCCTTTGGCCTTGAATTGTTTTGATCTGAGAATAACATGAAGGGCTTACCAATCCCTTATTTTTCTTGATAGCCAATATGTAGCTTTAGCCTGATTTTTCTAATTTTTGGCCACTAAAATTCTGTAGGAGCTTATGCTGTAGTGACTTGAAATTTGAGTTTCAGCCACTGTGGCCTGACTGCCTTAAAACTTTATTCCAGGCCCCAGGCTGCTTTTTGTCAGCCAGTGGTGGGGTTGGTCAGAACTTAAGTTTTGGGGCAGAGGATTTCCCTTCGGCCAGGCTGCTCTAAATACTCCCTCTGTGGGCACTAGCAGTATCCCGCCCTGTGCTGTATTCCCCTGTGACAGGGTGGGCCGGAGGTCCAATGCAAAGTCCCACAATAACTTCACTTTCCCTCTCCCAAGTATACAGATTCTCTCTCCATTCAACATGCTGACACAGCACTGCGAGGGGACGGAGAAGGGTGGCATAGGCAATGCAAGACTGTCTTCTCTGCTCTCCTCAGTGCCTCTTTCCTTGATATAATGTTAAAACCAGGTACTGTGATCGCTCACCCGATTTTTGGTTCTTCTGAAGGTGCTTCCTTGCGTGGATAGTTGTTGAATTTGGTGTTCATGTGGAGGGATGGTTGCTGGAGTTTTCTATTTGGCCATCTTGCTCCACCTTGATCTTTAGATCTTTTTCTTTTAGTTTTCATTCAAAGAAGTAAAAATAATCAGTTGAAATGCTAATATGATCATTTTTCTTTGATTTAAAAAACTTTTCTGGTTGTTTTCTGTGCAATCTGAAGTAGCATCCTCTGTGTCCTTCAATGCTCCAATATACATTGGTTCTTATTTACTCCAGTATTTCAACAAGAAACATATTTCAATAATATATTATATTATTCTATAATACTATATAATAATTATATATGTATATAAATAAAATTCAGCTTGCAGGAGCAATGTAATCTCACAGAATTAGAGCTAAAAGAAAATTTAGATATTAATTTTGCTCACTTATCATATTTATATGGAAAATCTAGCTAGTGAACAGCAAAATTGGGAATTAGCAAAGTTGTCATGCCTTCTAGTATAGTGAGCTGTCTTCCCTGAAAATACAAGAGCAATGTAGTCTATATAAAAGATAATTAATTGGGAGTTTTAATATTTGATTCTAAATTGAATATTCTATGCATTAATGAGAGCTTCTCATTGAAAAAACGATAGAAACACCTTTGGGGAAATCCTAACTAAGCTTAGAACATAGGCTTCCCAATTTGTACCCATTACTTTTGATTTTCACTTTATCCTTGCCAAAGATGGCTCTGAAGATTGTTCAATCTCATGTTCTTTTGAGCTCCATCTCCTGTTTAGTTGGAATTTAAATAAAAGATGTTAACAATGATTGCAAAAATAACAGCAACATGATCTCCTTTCATTAAATTGGATTTTTTGTGCAGTTAGCTATTTTGTCCTTAAAGGAAGATACTACTTTCCCATGAGATTAAATTAATCAAGGCACAGAAAGTTTGAATGATTTACCTGTAGTGACATTATTAGTCAAAGCAAGATTCAGTCCTCTACCTCCAATTATAAGCTGTCTCTATTGAACCATAAAGATTTCCCTGACTGTGACAATGCAATCCTAATAACTATCTAAGAAGTATTAGTGAAATTAAAGAATTATAACTGCATTGATGGGAATCATGAGGAAAATAAAAAAATAGAAAAAACATACAGATCTTTTAATGAACATTTAAAGAAATGACAGATCATTGAATATGTCTTTTCATTAATTTTTAAAAATCTGTAAAGAGTTTGCTTTTCTAACAATAATGGGATCAAAAGAAAGCTGGAAACTTATATGAGACACCCAAAAGGTCTTAATTTTCTATATTCCTCAAAGCACATAGAAATGATAGCAATAGAATGAGAGTAAAGGAATCATCCACCTGACTTTAAAATTGTTTTTCTTTTCATTTTTAAGTCAATCAATGAACTCAGAATAGCAAACTAAGATTCATGACATGTACAGATCCATAACAGGTAGAGGTTATGGAACAAAAAGTGACTAAAAATAAAGATGATTGTAATACAAGAGAAAAAGCATTTCTCTGTTGCACAGGCTGACCTTGGAACAACCACTAACATGTTTATAAAATCTGCATTGAAGTTTCTTGTGCTGTCTTACATTTAATTCACTTTTACTTGATTAAGAGCTTTTATAACCTGAGAGAAAAATATTTAACACCAAATTATGTCCACAGTTCAGAAAAATATGACTACCCCTTTCCTTTCAGATTTAGTTAAATGCACAATTTAAACACATCTGTTTAATTCAGCAAAGGAAATTACTCATCCAAAATAGTTTACTGATATGCACTAAAATAGTGCAGAATATTTCCCCAAAGCATGTCTTTGCAACTTACCTATGCATTTGTTATTATTTGTATACAGTACAGACTTGTGAGAGCTTTTCTATTGTTAATTGAACATCTCACAGAATGTTATACTCAGTCTCGCTAACGAAACTATAATCTCTTTGAAGAAAATGAATATGCCTAGTGTTTGTATTCTCCAGAGTCCTTAGTGAAGTCTTAGCATTAAGTCACTCACTTAACAAAATTCATTATATTCCTATGTGGAAGGCTAACCATTTAAAAATTAAAAAATGTAATTTTTATTCTTGAAAGATCAAAACTGCAAGAGCAAAATCAACAAATACGTTTTAAAAACACTATGTTTATTATATTTGTGGTTGTCAATCTTATTTTAGATGGGGAAAGAAAGGCATATAAAAGCTTGAATTTACTAGTTTTTTGCTGTGTTTTATTTTGACTCAAAGTTCATTAATTCCATAGAGAAATAGTTCAGTTAATGAGTATTTTTGTGTCCTTAGTGTATACAAAGTGCTGGTAAAGGAAATAGATAAGAACTTGGCCTTTATAAATTTTCTTTTCCTTTGTGTGTGTTTGGGGGGGTAGGAGCAGAAAATACATGTTTAAAGAAACATATACAAGTATATATTTTTATTCATACATGTATATAATCATATATATTATTATACATTATGGTAAGTTCTATAAATAAGTAGAATTTTACCCTAGCCATTAATAAGGAACAATCAACTTTAGATAAGCTGGTCAGAGAAGAATGATATTTAAATTGTAGCTGGAAGCCCATTGACATTATTCATGCAGATGCATGTCATGATTAGAATTGCATATTTCACAGCTCACTCTGCTTCCTATGTAGAGCATGGATTGGTGTGAAGGAAAATTACAAAATGTAACTATATTTTTAGAAGCTATCATAATCACCCATTGACAAAGCCATATAAGATGTAAAAGAAGATGGATTCATAGTAGTTTTGGAGAGAGACTCCAGTTTTGCAGACCCAAGCAATCAATATAACCATGAAATGATTTTTCCCTCTGGGTTCCCAGTATATCTGAAATTCTTTCAATGCTAGTCTGTGAAAAAATAGAATAAATATGATAAATAAATTTATTAATTTATACAATTGGTTAAAAGCAAAATGTGTAACAGCTTGGTTACTATATGCCAGAAAACCTTAGTAAAATGTGTAATCAAAAGCCAATAATTTAGATAGTTGGACCTCACCAGCTTAAATAGTATTGACATTTGCATTCTAGTGCCGTAGGTAGCTACAAATACTGTTTCAATTCAAACTCCAACCTTGAATCTCTTTTCTTGCCTCTCATTTTCTTTCAGTCTACAGCATCTTTGTGTTTGTAATAACTATATCAGGAACACTTTCTGATTGTCTGATAAACACTGTATAGAATAATAATGCATTATCCTGAGAGAGCAACAGTTCATACTGGCCTATTGAACCTGAAATTCTCTTGAAAGACACAGAGAAAAATGAGAGGATACATTATATTTTCACCCAGAACACCAAGTCAGCTTCCTTTCTTAGACTCAGTTTGTGGTCCTCCTATTATCTTTAATCTCTGGTTGCATCTTTATTCAACAGTGGGCAACAGAAAGAAAGATAAAACATAGATCACACAGTTATTTTGAAAAAGAAGCATGAACAGTGTCATCTCAGGTTACTGGAGTGTTTTTCCTCTTAAATCAGGTGCCAAACAAAATAAAGTTAAATGCTTCTTATTATGTCATACTACTGATAACAGAATAAATGTCTACTTATGTTTCTATTTAAAGACCACGGTAACCCAAGGAGGAAAAAGCAGAAAAATTATACAGTTGTGAGAAATGGATTTCTTTTTTCTCCAAATCTCAATCTTGGTGGAGATTTTCTTTTCCACATCTCTTGTAACATGAATAAATGCTCTGAGGGATTATACTGGAATGTCTCTTCTGAGACCAATGACCGATTTTAAATAAAAAATGCCTTAACCTTAAAAACATAATATGTGAAATTACAGTGTGAAGAAATATTTAATGTTTATCATAAAAGGTCACTTTCTAAGCTCTCATTCTAGCAGTGATATTGTATATTATTGTTAGAGTAGATACACAGAGCTTGTCTAATATTCTTATTAAAAAAGGGTCCAATTTACAGCATAATCGTTTAAAAAGTAAGACTTTGGAAATAATGGGAATAAAATAGCTTATCAAAGCAACGTTGAACTAATTTCCTTATAAAATCATCATTCA
The DNA here is from genome assembly GCA_023783475.1 of Daubentonia madagascariensis. Taxonomy (NCBI): domain Eukaryota; kingdom Metazoa; phylum Chordata; class Mammalia; order Primates; family Daubentoniidae; genus Daubentonia; species Daubentonia madagascariensis. The sequence continues at coordinate 19,307,263 of JAKFHU010000585.1, forward strand.
ACTGTATTTATTACTCTGATGTTAAGATTATTAGACATGAATGAGTGGTAAATTACTCATATTGTAGGGCTCTCTGCTCATAAAACATAAAAAGTAAGTAAAATTTAAAAAAACAATGCTCCATTGGCATGGGCAGACAGCCTGCATATAATTTTGATTTTCAGTAGTGTTTATAACATTTTTATGTGCTCAAAAGGCTTTATTTTAGCAGCATCTACCTTGAACCTATTAGAAGAGTAGGAGAGTTTTTATATTTCATAACTCAACAAAAACATCCCCCACAGAAGTTCTGAGTTTAATTTTTTTAATGGTATCTCTATCAATAAAAAGACAAAGAAGATTAATAAGGATTTATCTGGGCACTCAAATAGACTTCCAAACAGTATAATGACCAAGACTATTTCAGAGAAAATATTTTATTTCATTTATACTGGTTATAACAGTGCTTATAACTCCATTCTTATCTAGTATAAAAAGCTTTTTGCTGTCATTTGGTAGGTTATCTTTGCCCAAAGAAATTATCAGAAAAACTTTTTTTAGGTAATAATTGTGCCCTAGGTGGGTTTGAAGTATCTTAAGCCAAAAAAGAACACACGTGTTTATGCCTTCCAGCCTTTGCTTGTCCCTCATTCTCAATTTATTCTACAAAATATATCTGAAAGGATGTTGGCAAAAATGATAATCCCAACACTGACGTTATTTTTTTGCCACAGATATTCATAGAGACAAGACCGTTCTAGTTAAGTGGTCTTTTTTTTTTTTTAATTATGAAGGGAAATCCTCAGGGCATTTATATATATATATATATAGAGAGAGAGAGAGTATTTATTAATCATTGAAGAATTCAGTGGCAGACATATGCTACTACTGTTGAAACAGCTTAGAGCATATAATATGTACTGGCTATGTTATGCAGCCTGTCTTAGAGACATTTAGACAATAATATATTCTTGATTAATTTACTATCCTTTCCTACTCTACCTATCACTATAAAATATTCACAATGTGTCTTGAAGCATATATAAGTTCACTTTATAAAATACAGACGTGCCCAATTGTTAAATGGTATTTAAAGCCTTTGGTTAGATTTTTGCCATAATGTCATCCATCCAAGTGCATATTTTTCCTTCTAAGGCAGGTTATTCTTTGCATTTTTAATTTATTAAATTAAAAGCCTATCTTAGAGTTGCATTTTTATGATCTCTTAAGGCAAAATATAATGTATCTTATGGTAGGATTTTAGCCAATAGATAGAAATAATTTTTTTAAATGACAAGAGAAAGATTAAGCTTGATGTCTGTTGGAATTCAGGAAGTTTTCTTCTTTTCATTTCAAATCTGTGTTCAGGTTTCTCTAGAACAGACGGAATTATGCCTACCAAACGAGCCACGGTTGATTTATCCTTAGGGATGGTGCGGTCTTTGGCAATCTCCTGCAGAAGCCCTTGGACAGCCTCTCTAAAATGTCTTCATGCTATATGAGTTTGACAGTTTGTATAAAGCGAGAGAGGGGAACTCTGAATAAAACTCTTATACCAGTTTTAGATTTGTGAATACTTTTTTAGAGACCTAGGAGAGATCAAAGGATTAGTGCTGGCATCCATTAGTAAAGAATATAAAACCAGAGCATTCTGTATTCCTCACACCCTTTATATATGAATATCTTCTGGTTTGGCAAGTGCATCCAGAGGGAGGAATGAATGAGAAGACGGCGTGGTTTGTTGAGACAAGCCATTAGGGTCAAGTAACCAATTTGTCTGTCTCTGATTTCACAAAACCCAATTCTGATTACTATTTGACTAACTTCTGAAATGCTACTACAGGGAAAGAGGGATAATCTATTTCATTTTATGATTAACATTTCTCATTATGCATTAATATGTTGGCATTCTGGTGTGTGTGTATGTGTGTGTGTGCATGTGTGTGTATGTGTGCATACGTGTGTGACTATTTAATTGGTATGGATATTTTTAAACCTAGCAATGAATACATTTTGAAAACAAAACAAAAGAAATTTAGGTTGATGAATACTGTTGATTCATTCCTCTCGTTACTGGACAAAAATATCTTTTTTTAAAAATAAAATATTTTTTTTTATGACCAATATGATACTTTCTTGGTGCCCAGATGACATTGGCAGAACAGAAAAAAGAAGATATATTAATTTTAGCCATTAACCAGCAAACCTGAACACATCATGTTATGGTGGTGATGTTAGGGAAATGGTCACTTTACACATTACTTATTTATATGTCTACCTGGAGAGTCCCATATAGTGATTGAGTTCAGATATTTATTTTTTCATAGGGCTGTGAAGGTATACTGTGGTCAGTGTAGATGTTCTTCTCTCTCGTATGCTATGTCCTTATGCAGTAAATCTCAGAGGAAATTTTTTGTCTGTTTGAAATGGGAACAACTCTCGCTTACTTTCTAATAGCTGGTCAATGTTTACTCTTCAGGTTTTGAGATGGAGGGAAAGGGCTTTATGTAGAGGCCACTGAGTTTAAGGCAAGTACCCCTCTGTCTACTTCTAAAATTTAATAGCCTCAAATAAGTTAAAAAAAAAGAGAAAGTCTTATGAAGTAGAATATACACAGATAAAAAAATGTGTGAATGGCTATGACACCAAAGGCAGGCAGCAAAAAAAAAAAAAAAAAAAAATTGATAAATTGGACTTCATTAAAATTAAAAACATTTTTGTATCAAGGGACTCTATCAAGCAGAGGGGAAAAGACAACCTAGAGAATGGGAGAAAATATTTGCAAATCAAAAATCTGACAAGGGATAAATATTCAGGATGTATAAAGAACTCACAACTCAATAACAAAAATCAAATAATCCAATTCAAAATTGAGAAAAGGACGTGAATAGACATTTCTCCAAAGAAAATGTATAAATGGCCAATAAGCGTGTGAAAAGTTGCTCAATATCATTAGTTATTAGGAAAATATAAATCAAAATCACAATGAGATGCCACTTTATCCCCATTAAGGTGACTATTGTTAAAAATATATACAAAAATTATTGGCAAAGATATGGAGAAATTGGAACCCTGGTGCATTGGTGGTGGGAAAGTAAAATGGTGTAGCCACTATGGAGAACAGTACAGTGTTCATACAAAGTTAAACAGTTACCATATCACCCAGTAATTCTACTTCTAAGTATATACCCCAAAGAATTGAATGTAGGGACTCGAACACATAATTGTTCACAAATGTTCATAGCAGCATCATTCACGGTAGACAAAAGGTGGAAACATCTCAAATGTTTATTAACTGACAAATGGATAAACAAAATATGGTATATGCATGCAACAGAATATTATTTAGCTTTAAAAAGGAACAACATTCTGATACATGGATAAACATTGAAACCATTGTGCTATATGAGCCAAGTCAGACACAAAAGGGCAATACTGGATGATTCCATTTATATGAAGAACTAGAATAGGCAAATTCACAGGGAGATAAAGCATAATAGCAGTTACCAGGGGCTGGGGAGAAAGGAGAATGGGCAGTTATTATTTAATGGGTACAAACTCACACCTAATGGGTGTGGAGCACACAGTTTGGGGGATGTTCATGATTGTAGCTCTGACTTGGGCAGTGCATAAGCAATATATATAACTAAAGTGTTGTACCCCATAATATTCTGAAATTAAAAAAAATAGAGGAATAAAAAAATAGGTACAGAGTTTCTGTTTGAGATGAGGATAAAGTTCGGGAAATGTATAGTGGTGATGACTGCACAATATTGTGAATGCACATACTGTCACAGAATTGTTCATTTATAAATGGTTAAAGTAGTTAAATTTTATGTTATGTATTATCTTAGTCAGCTCGGGTTGCTATAACAAAATACTCAAGACTGGGTGGCTTGAACAACTGACATTTATCTCAAGTTCTGGAGGCTGGGAAGTCCAAGATGAAGGTGCCAGCAGATTCAATTCTTGGTGACAGCCCTCTCCTTGCTTGCACATACTGCTTTCTTGCTGTATTCTCACATTGTGGAGAAAGGAAGCTCTGGTGTCTCTTCCTGTTCATATAAATGCACTAATCCCATCACGGAGCCTCTACTTTCATGACATCATCCAACTATCTCCCAAAGACCCTACCTCCTAATTCCATCACATTGGGGGTTAGGGCCTCAATATATGAATTTTAGGGTGACACAAATATTCAGTCCAAAACAGATATATTTTATCACAATAAATAATTAAGATGCTTAACAGACTCCATATTATTTTACTTTGTAGTTTAAAGTATTTTTTGTCAGTAAAACATCTACTTGTTTTCAAGTTCTATGATACATATTTTGACATTTTATTAACCAATTTCATTAGGTTCCTTGAGTATTCTCTTTGATTAGTTCTGTTTTCCACCTACTTATAATTTCAAATTATTTCATGTTTATATTAAAACCTAGGGGCTAAGTGAGTCTAAAAGATGAAAATAAAGTCTTATAACCCTATAAATGTTATAAATTCTGTTAAATTTCCCACAGTTCTGTACAATGCAATACTGCTTCCCTATTGGTTGTTGCTATAAGTTACACAGATGTATACTTTTGCTAAAAGGTATACTTTGTACATCTTATTTTTGGAAAGAGATTGTCTAAACAAGGAGAGCATAATTCAGCATTTTCAATGCATTTGCCAGTTTTATTTTATCAATATTTGACAAATTGCATGGAGAAAACCAGAATTTGCTTTTTAAACATTAAATTCTTAAGAGGAACATAGATTCTATATATCATTTCCACTAATTAAAAGAGAGAACTTGCTTTCAACTTGGAGTGAATTGAAATATAAAAAAGAGGAAGCTGGACTAAAACCTTTCTCTAAGTTCTATGTTCTGTCACTGACTTGCCCTATAATTTTGAGTTAATGTTTTAACCTGTCTGTACCTTTTTTCTCATTGGCAAAACAAGAATCATTGGACTAGATCACCTACAACATCATCTAAATAAATGAGCATTGCTCTGTTCCAATAAAACTTTATTAAAAAAGCATTTAGCAGGCTAGATTTGGCCAATGGGCTACAGTTTGTCAATCCCTGATTTAGAAGATGGTTAATATTTTTGAGGTCAATATAATATCATCATAAGATCACAAAGAACAATATTGTGGATATTGTTTTTAAGTAAAATAGAATTTAAAATAATGAAAATGTGGCACTATTGTATTTTTCTCCTTTAGATGCTGAACTAATTAAACTAAAGGTATCAGAAAAAATAGGACCATACTACAATTTCTGGTAAAGCTCTTGAAAATCTATCACGTACCAAGTTTAGGTATATAAAGAGGTATATACACACTAATAAAATTTGGGGTTCAAATGGAACCTCCCATTTCTATTCAGTAGGAACAAATAGAATATTTGAAAAATGTAGATTAGCTGGACTAAATCTAAGAAACCGATGTACAAACTATTTTTCAACAGTCATACTTATTTTTCCCTCTTAAAGTACATTTCATCACTTTAAGCAGTAAAATCATGCAAGGATATTTATTATGGTCCAGACCTTGTGTTAAGAGATTCACATATATCAGATTATTTAATTAATACAATTATAACACTAAAAGGTTTGTAATAATATATTTGTTTTGCAAATAAATGTATTTGCAATAAATAAATATGAGGATACTATACCTCAAATGGCCCAATTAATAAATGTCATGTAACACCAGCTTCAAAACTAGATCTGTGTGACTTCAAAGTCCACACTGCTAAGTATTGTATTATACCGTCTACAGGGTGGTGATTACCTTTATAATGAAAATCCATATTGACTTTTTCTTTGTTCCTCTCTTGCTCTCACCGCTTTCTCATCCTTGCTCTCTGGGATCACCTCCCAAATGAGCTACCTGTACACAGGTCTTTGTCCCTGGGTTCACTCTTGGAGGAAACTAAAGTTAAGACACACTTCTTCTATGTAGCCTCACTGTAACTACTCCCAACTCCCAGACTGACTCATAGTCCTCCTGGGAGAAACTATAGCACCCATGACTTTATTAATAAAATGCTAAGGTACAATATCCATATTTTAGACTTATCTACTGGTCGACATTATTTAAGGTGTTCTGTAACTGTTATAATCTCATTGGCTTTCCCTTTTTTGACCTTCTACTATATACACTGACTACACAATACATTGGAGCATTTCATATATTTCCTGGTTCTTGATCTTTCATCTGTCATTCCTTTGCTTTCCCACATAATAAATGAGTCATAAAAAGGCTGGGGTACACCTTGCACATTTTTTCTATTTCTAGTATTTAATACTCACAAAGTCACTGCAAGCCAAAAGATACTAACTCAGTGGTGGTTCATGGTTCTCCAGGAAGATGCATACTCCTGAACAATGGAGCGACGATTTAAACTGACAATTAAAATGGGAAGCCTCTCTTCATGCCAAATGGAGCTGAAAATTCTCCTCTGTAATCATGACATGATACAGAATAATATTTATAACAGAATATTCAACTTTAAAAAAAGTGGGTGAAGCAACACAACCATTTTCACTGAAAAGTACACAGAGAAACAGAATTTTGCACTGTCATGGTAGAAAGCAGAATCTTCCACTGGAGTCAATTGATTTAAAACTTAGTTCTTAATGTATTGGTAGGCATATAAGTAAAATCTAAGAACACACTTTTTCTTGTCCTGAAGCAACAACTGCACATGAAAATGTGTGTAAATCAAAGAAGAAAGAAGCAGAAGGACTCCCAGTACTTCCAGCACATAAAGATAAGAATCTTTGTATTAATATATATCAAGCTGTCACAAATGACAGAGCACAGAGAATGCAAGGCCTTTGCCTCATGAATGTGTGAGGGATCTTAGTGGTAAACTCAGTTCTACTCAGACGATGGCAGATCCATGTATGATGAACCAGTAAGTACACAATATGATGACCATGAATGATTCATAGATGCTGAGACAATTGTTAAAATCTAAAATGATTACATTGTATACTTTGAAGACTTGGTTCATTTTATTTTTAGTAATTTAATTTTTAAATGTTTTGCTCTCAATTTCTAAGATTCAAAACTCCAACTTACAAAAAAGAATAAAAACCACAGCCTTACATAGTTTTGCCAGGTTATGCTATAGTCTACTTCAGTTTTCAATTTTGAGAAAAGATTTTACTCAACCAACACTTTGTAAAAAGAACAGTTAGGATCCGAAGAATTCAAAATGCTTTATTATAAACAAGTATATCTGACATTTTCCACCTAGAAATAATTAGTGAGACAATTGTGCTTAAAAGACATTAGGTTTTGGAAATTAATCAAAAATTGTGTTTTTTAATTACAACAGAAGCAGTTAAAAAAGGTGTTCTTAGGTCTTATTTTATTATCATCACATGTATGATGAATAACTGTCACATGAGAAAGGCATATTCATGGGCATTACTAAATTTTGCCACACATTTTAAAAGAATGCCAATGATGGTTACGGACTATGAGCTTCATCATAAATAAGACTGGCTATAATATTGTCCCTTTTTTTCCCACTGGAGAAGGCATATTGGATTAGAAACAAAGAGATTAAATAATTCATATACGTTCTTTTTGCATTATTATCTTATTATATTTTAGGTGCATAAATGCTGATATTGGTGTACCGTGAAACCTGCTGATGTGGAGAATGATTACTTCAGCATTAATCCATAATGAATAGTGCCACAGTGTTATTATAGAGATAATACGAGGCCAGGATAACTCCATACTCCTGTGTCTAAATGCAGTTACATAAGGAAATTATAAAAATAAATAATTCAATTTAAAAGGAGAAAAGTACTGTACTTAACAATCATTTCTCATTGATAATTAAGGACAGAAATGGCATTTATTCTAGAAGATTTTGATAAAAGATAATTAGGTAACTTCCAGGCTTTTAATCAAGCGTCATGAAAGACTTTTTTGTTTGTTTGCTGCAAAACAAATAAGCCTCTGGAAATATTATCAGAGAAAATAACTAAGAAAAAAGTAAGTGCTAAGTTGATTGTGGTGGCTAGAACAAGGGAAGATACTAAAACCAATTTTTATCAAAATTTGTTTGAGCCACTATAATGTGGCTGCATAAATTACAACAATGTATATATTTCTTTCTCCTTTCATCCTATTGTGAAGTCTTATGTATCTTTTTTACTTTTGGATCCTGCATAGGATATATAGCACTAATTTTCATATAGATGTCTGTCAATTAATGATTATTATTTATTTTTCTAATTGGCAAGTATTTATGAACTATGGTATCTGTTTTATACTAGAGCCTGTATCCTTGTCAAAGTTATGACATTAAGGGTAACAATGATACCAAATACCCTAAGTACTTTACATATACAAATCCATATAATGTGCATAAACTATGGAGGTGGTTTTATTATTTTTTAGAAATTTTCAAATTAAGAAACTAAGGCACAAGATGTTTAAGGCAACTTGCTCAAGGTCATACACAGCTAATAACTGGTAGAGTGGGGAATACAAACTTGAGCAGTCTGGTATCAGAGTCTGGATAGAATCTTATTGGGAAGAAAGTACATAAACATTGAATATGATTAACCTAAAGTACAACACTTAAGTAAATGTACAAAATAAGACCCATGAAAGATAACAAGGAGGAAAAATACTCGGTAGTAAATTTTACAGAAATGTATCAGCTGCTTCTTGGTCTCTGAAATACCTCCCTCTTTTGTAATTCTACAATTCTATAAAAAAGAAGTTTTCTTTAGGGTAAAACTTGGGGACTTTACTTTTTCTGTCATTTATTGGGATCCCATCATGTGCCGGCTTCTTTGCTAGGCATTCTTCACATGTTACTTCTTTAGGTATTAACGTATCCTATTATTAACAAGTAAAAAACATGAAATACATGTTTTTAAACATGAGCATTTAAGTAATGTGCACACGGTGGCACAACTATTAACTGAGAGAGCCTGGTTTTGAACCCAAAATACCACACCCTATACCCTGAATTACAAAGGCATATATCATATTCAGTCCATCAATCAGAGTTTTTGTCAGTTTAGTTAAGTTAGTTAGTTTTTTGCTATAGGAAATAGTAAAAGTGGGTTGGGAAAGGTAAGAACTCAGAACACACCTCAGACTCAGAATGGCCGTACAATACGTTCATAGGGTATTTTATTTATACTTTTTCATTTCATTCTTACTTTATGATTAGATGTGGCAGGGAAAAGAATAGAGTCCTAATAAAAAAATGGCTTTCTATTAAAACGTAAGGGAGAGTTCATTTATACCTAAAACAAAATACTCCCTTGATGGTTCTTTTACCAAAGACATCTTAAAATTGGTGCAGAAGGCCTAATTAAAAATCATCAAATAATACAAATGTATTATTGCTCAATTCAGAAAAAACACTATGAGAAGCAAAGGAACAATAACAATTACATTTTTCAAGAAGAAAATTAAGAATACAAAAGAATATATAGAATTGTTAATATCATTTAATAGTTCTTTCTGCTACTATAATTAAGCTCAGTGGGAATTTCTTTACAAGTTTTGATTTACAATATGAAAATTAATACATAGAAACTATTTCTTCCATAATATTTTTAATAATCCAACCTATCCCTTATCTATTTTTCTTTTATTGGATAATTTTTAAATGAAACCATAATATATGTAAAATAAAAAGCCTGCATTTAAAAAAATTAAGCCTATGGTAACTCTTAACCTGATAAAGTGTCAAAAGATGTAATATTGAAAGAGAATAGTCCTTCTGTGTGTTCATAGTAGTGAAATTATCAGTAGTAAATATTTTCAATCAATTTAAGGAAATTTCAACCCACCTAGTCCACAGAAGAAGGAATAAGCTCAGAAAACTATAAGCGTCTTGCCAGGCATCCCTCCATTTTGTCACTGCTGCAGGGTGCAACATATGGCTTCTGGACCCAATTCACTAGGGTAAAATCAGAGATTTTTACACTGGGATCTGCAGATACTGTCCCTGAAGATTCCACGTTTCTTTGGAAAGCATTTTAATTTCTGAAAATCTAGTTTGTAGTTAAAAGACACCCATCCCTTTTATCACTTATTACTTAGGCCAAACATGTGATATAGTCACTAACAAGCAAAGAGGGGTCAAATCCACGGTAGTCTGGAATTTTAGTGCAACAGAAAGTATAAAGTATCTGTTGTCATGGAACATAAATTGGTGAGACACATAAGCACAAGATCTAGGAGAGAATCAAGAATCATTGAAAGAACAGAGGAGTTTAGGACAGTAATATATACTTTATTCTTTTTTAAGACAACTCTTCATCATATATATATATAGTTGGTTTTGGTTCTAATAATTTTAGCTGGAAAAAAGAGGTACTTTTCTTGAATATTATTGCAACATTATTTCTGGAAACAGGACCCTGATTTGTGGATTTGCATTCAGATGGCTATTGGGAAATGTTCTCAACATCAACACCTGTATGGGAATGGAAGGGAGTAGGATTGGGCAGAGAGATAAGTTGAACAATTAGCAATGTATGCACAAGAAAATATGGGAAGTTCTAAAGGTTGGAGGCTTTGCAGAGATGTTCTGGATTGGAGTGTATGGAAAAAGTCTTTATGCTCCTTCTTGAATGCTTCACTGAATGTGGGATTCGCCTGAGAAGGGAATGGCCTTGGAGTAGGCAGCTCTGTTTTAGCTTTCTTCAGTCAATGGATTCAGGGTATAGAAAATGGGCAGGGGACTTCACTCAGACTTCTTGGTTTATTTGGTGTGGTGGCTGCTCTTACCACAGAGAAGCTAACTTCTATTAACTATCTTCATAGCTCATATGCCAGGCTTCCCTAGCTATCACCGTGACCTTGTCTCTCATTACACTAATTCCATTTACTGTACTTTTCATGATTAGCCACCACCACTGGGCCTCTATTATCCCAGGGTCCTCTCTTTCACCACTGAATTCAATGAGCATATTTATGTAAAAGCATCTGCAACCATTAGTCCTGGCCTGCAAGAAAACAGACATCACTGAGCTTTGCACAATGCTGAAGCTCCTCTCAGGTGTGCATTTTTTATTACTTTGGTAAATGTAATGACTTCTGGACCCTCTTTCAGAGCAACATGAACAACATTTCAATGCCCTCTTTTGCTCCAGTCTTCTGCTAGCTGCCAGGGCAGGTATTGCACTTCTGCCTTACTTAATGTGGGTCATTACTTTTCCCAAGATTCTCAAACCATCTTAGTAGCATTTTGGAATCATCTTCTGAAGACTTTGCCAAAGTATTGAATCTTCTGTTCCAAGAAAGTATTTTCATCTCAATAAAGCCTTCTTTACAGTGTTATGTACCATCCTTTCTTGATATAGCATGTTCAAGATCCAGTCACGTATATATGTTACTAGTTCTTGCAGATCCTTTAAGTTGTTATTCTTAATTATTGGTCTGGTGGCCAGGAAGGAAGGTAGGGGAAAATCTGTGGGGAGTTTATGTTGTCTGGAAGGGAAGGAGTGTCTGTACCGCCTCCAAGCAAGGGAAGGGCACTAGCCCTTAGCAAGGAAGCATGGACTACTTTTGATGACTCAGAGTGTCTAGAGGAGGTCTGAAGACTCAAGGTTCTTCAACCCCAACCCATAAGCAAGTGTCCCATTCTTTACTAATCAGGGCACTGATGTTAGCATAGCAGTCCCACCTAGGTCAAGAATTTCATTTTCTTCTGAGTTCTGTTACTTTCATGGTAAAAATTCTAGACATGATACTCAGCTTTCTTTGCCCATTCACTGCTGGATATGAGAGGCTTTTTATATACTGTAAAGGAAGTACTATCTGTTCACATTTAGCTTTTAGTTGTTATCACCCCCAGTTTTTCATTATATTTATCTGAAGCATTGCTTGCCCCTAAAGCTATCCAATTTCATTGCTTTCATAATTACTGTTTTTCTTATATTTCTTAAATGTCTCATACCTTTCACTCGCTGAAATATTTTTTCCTTTCTGGTATACCACTGAGTTCACCACCAGATGAACTTTTAAGTTGTACTGTTACCTTGGGCCGGAGTTCACCCATGCACTACTTACTGCTGACAGGATAGTCTTTATTGTCAGTCACCCGACAGGTGACCAAGCACAGCTTCAAAATCTCATTGTAGCATCTGCTTTCATTGGCTTCTCTTGGTACAGACTCAGAGAGGTTGGTTTACCTGGAAAGTAAACTCAGAGATGGAGATTTGCAAACAGGATGTTCGTGAGAAAGTGCTCTCAGGATTTACACCAGTGAAGAAGGGAAAGAAGCAATATTGGGAGGAGGAGGAATTTGCAATGTGGTCACAACAAATGTCTCAGCTAACTCCATAGGGTAATACGAAGCTGGGAAGGCCCTGGAGAGTACTCTCGCTGGGGTGATGAACTGGACTTTCACACCCCTGCACTGCCCAGAATTCACTATAACTGAAAGGACAGTTTACTAGGACAAAAGACAATGTTCTCATGACATTCTGGCTTTTAGATTAACACACTTATCTCTAAATTTTCTAATGACTATGACTAAGATTCTATGTTTTTATAAAGTGAAAGGCAATACTAACCTCAGAAAGAAAGATATGGTTGTAAGTATTTGCTACAAAAAAAAAGTATGCATTTATCGCTAAAATTTCTAAAGGTGATATATCTAGAAGAAAATATTTCAGTACTTTGCTAGTCTAAAACAACTCAGACTTCCTTTAAGACTGTTCTTCATTAAAATTCAGATACATTAATATTTTAATAATTAAATTAGTGATAAATTATAATTATATAATTATAAATTATTAATAAAAAGCAGATGATAGAAATATGAAAGATTAAAATAAGTTAGAAATAGCTCATCAACCACAACTTGTTATTTATTTGGAGATTTTTATGAGAGAAAGTATAACCCATAAAGGACATACTCAAAAACATAAAAAGTATCATACATTTACAATGAATATAGATAGGACTATATTTTAATTTAAAAAAATTTTTTTGTTAAATAGAAAGTTTTACTATAGATAATTTTATAAAAAATAATATAAAGTTGCCCTAAATTGGCTTTTAATTTATAGTAACAAACATACTTTGTTCAAAGTAGAAGAAACTGAATTTCAAAAACAAGGATATTCCATGATGCCAAAATGTACTTCTAGAGTTAAATTTAAGACAAAGTGTTATCAGCTTTTTTTGTTTTTAATAATTGCCAATTACATATTATACTTTTTTGGGTCATGCCTAAGTGAGGATAAGATGATTAAAATTTCATTAAAATTATTATTATTTGATTTCAAGACTAATCACACTAAATAAAGTAGAATAGGACACTTTCTGAAGTAAAATAGATAGCTCTTTATAACTGTGGTCAGGTGGGGGATCTCAACTCTATAATAATACTAAAATATACCTACTACTAATGAACTTTTTCAGGTTAGATCCTGCAATTAGAGGTTGCAATAACACCTCTACTTACAATTTGATTATGGTAGTACTGCCAAAATACCTTTGAGTTCAAATATTCCTATTAACACTAAGTTCAAATTCTGCCACCACTTGCCTTGATTGTACCAAGTGAGAAATTTACACTTTTGCAAGACTCAATGACATAACTTGTTCTTCTTTTGCAAAAATTGCATCATTTACAATTATTTAATTATTCTCTGTTATTTCAAGTAGTTCAATACTCTGTCACAGTATATTGTTTTCATTTTGTCAAATCAATATCTCAAGTTATTTAAAAATTAAAAAGGCAAATATCTGTTCTAGAAAACATGTCCTTCAGTTAGGAGTTACCACTGTATAAGATACGTTTTGCCTTTAAATCTATTGAAAAATTCAATTTAACTACACAATTGTAAGGCTACTATAATTTTGACATTATATTATGTCAATTTAATAAAATGGCATTTACTAACACATTAAATGTTAAATTTTTTCTCTTTAGGGAATCACTTAGCTTCAAACTAAGCACTGACATCTCATGCCAGCATTTTGTTAAATGGAGGTTATCAACTTGATCCAAAATATACTCATGTGTATTTTTGTCAAGATAGTTATCAAATTGGAAATGCAAATTTAATATTTGTTTTAGGATTTGAGGAACGCTGAAGCAATCTGTTGTCCCTTATATGACATCAATTTTGGAAGTGTCACACAAAGTAAAAGAAATAATGTTCTAAGAGAGATGATATTCGAAAGGATGGCTTTCATCCCAATTTGGGCAAAGATAGTCACAAAGATGATTGCTTAAGAGTCCTCCAAAGACTCCATAAATCACAGCAGAAAAGGCTTTGCATTTATTCCCATTGTGGAAAGAAAAAAGGAGCCAATGCCAAGGAGAGCCTGGAGGGCACACTATAATTCTCAGCATCATGTTCCATCTTGAGGAAAAATATGACCAGGTTGGTTTATATTGAGAAAAAGATATAAAAATAAAAATATTCAACTTTTAAAAAATGGTTCCAAAGTCTTTCATAATGATTAAAGTCAGTGAGCATGATATCTTTCAGATGGAAAAATTATAAGAACAAACAACATCACCAAAAGAATAAGTGCAGTTACCCAATGTGATAATGTGAAATATATGTTTGGTCCTCATCTTTGTTTCCTGGCACAGAACTCCTAAAATCCTTGGAATCTCCCAAGTGATGTCTTTTTATGCTAGTGAGTTGACTGAAGGCTGGCAGCCCCTAGGTAGCTTCAGGATGGGGGCTGGTCACTGGAAAGACCAAGGCAAGACTTCTGAGAAGGGAGGGGCTGGAGGTTAAGTGGATCCCCAAAGGCCAGTGGTTTAGTCAGTTGTGCCTCCATAATGAGGCCTCCATAAAGACCCAAAAGTACTGTTTGTTCAGAGAACTTCTGGATAGCTGAACACGTGTAGGTTCCTGAAAGGTGGTGCACCAGGGGAGAACATGGGAGCTCCATACCCCTTTCCCCATACTTTGGACTATGCATCACTTCATCTGTATTCTTTGTAGTATCCTTTATCATAAACTGATAAACATTAAGTGTTTCCCTACCTTCTGGGAGCTGCTCCAGCAAATTAACTGAAGCCAAAGATGGGACCGTGGGAACCCCAACTTGAAGCCAGTAGATCAGAAGTTCCAGAGGCCCAGACTTGCAACTGGTGGGTAGGGAGGTCTTGGGGACTGAGCCCACAACCTGTGGGATCCGATCCTATCTCCAGGTAGATAGTGTCAGAATTGAATTGGAGGACACCCAGTTGCTGTCTGCTGCTGAATTGCTTGCTTGCTTGGTGTGTGGGGAGAAACTCCTACATGTTTGGTCTCAGATGTCTTCTGTGTGTGTTGATTGTTGTTGAGCAGGAGGGAGGATAGCAAAAGCACTTGAGTTTTTGTGCACGTTTTTTACTGACCCAATATAAAAAGATTGTGTTGTTTTCCATACAAGGGAAGTTTTGCAATTTTGTTCTTATTAACAATATAAATTATAAATCTGTTAATAAGAGTTCCATGCACTTTCCCCTGGTAGTAGTGGTAACAGAAATAGAAGGCATAATAGTTTCTGTTAGCACACACTACTAACCAAAGGATCATTAATCTTCTCAAGGACTCAATAATGTTGGTGATACTATTATCAGGAGGTTGATGCTTTAACAGGTTATCAATTGGCCAAGAGTCAAATCCAGGAAGAGTTTCAGCTGAACTAGAACCTATGTTGGATATAAAGTCCATGCACATCTATCTGTTCTCCACTTTACAAAGTGTTTTGAATGAATTTCAACCTTTACTTGATAATGTAGTCTTAATCAGAAACATATCTACAATATTGATTACTGTCCTCAGACCATACTGCAGGTTATTTACCTGCTAAGTAAATAGTCAAAGATATAATGTGAATTCTTAAATTATTCTGGACAAGTTTTTATTCTTTCTTTTTGTATTTAGGGCACCTCACAATGTTGTCAGTGAACCCATCTTCCTCAAGCAGTTCCCTCATTCCTCCATTTCCAGAAAAATGACAATTTTTATGTTTCTGTAAGTTGAGATAATAAAATGATGATACTTTTACTTGCCTAAATGGCTCACCTAAGAATGAAGTATAATAGTTACTTTTTTTATAAACATAGATTACAGTATTTAACTTGGCTATTGGAAGACTCTTTGTAGGTTATTTTCTGGTTCTGATTTTGTCTTGAATGATTAAGTTTCTAGAGAACTCTGGATAAATGGGAACATTTTAAAAGGGGTTTTGAAAATTAATTTTTTTGTTTCATGCCTGTCATCATAGTATGAACAAAATTATTGACAAACATCAGATGTTTTGTTTTGTAGGAACTTGAAAATTGTATTTTCAAAATTAGTAAGAATAGAAACAAATTAACATCAAATCCCAAATAATTGATACAGTCATTAGTTCTGGAAGATTGACTGTGGTAGAAATTTGTATGGAAAATAACCTTCTGGAGCTCTTGACATGTATCATCTCTAGGAGACTTTCAAAGCAGCATGGCTTTTAAAGACTCTGAAGTGTCCTATAAAAAGTAAACCTGGTTACATTGATTTAACCTGATATTTTCCAAAACAAATAACAGATACACATACATATATACACCTATGTTTATGTATATATATGTATATGTGACTACTAGTTTTTGTTTATTTTAATTATCTTTCTCATCTTTCTTTCTTCTACAGAAGTATTCGTGTGAGACATACAAATACATGTTGGGAGATGCATATACTGGCCTCACCCATTGCTTAATCCTAAAGCCAAAGAAAGACTGAATATTCAAAATTTGAACTTAAGATTATGAATTGTATTACAATAGGAATTACCTACACGTTTAATTGTGACTTCCAAACTGATAGGAAATTAAGTATAAAATTACTATTTCTGGATATAGCTACAAGTATTTGTCTCAAAGTAATTTAAGTAAGGTATTCTTGGGAACAGCAGAAGATTCTCCTCTGTGATACCTGCAGCCTCTAACGACTGTGGGTTCAACTTGCCATGTGATCTCCCTAGGCTTTACTTTATTTGCCAATGCCTTGTATGGACAAGATCATTTAATTTTAAAAACACTAGAATTGTAAAATTGTAAAATATAAAATTGAAGGAAACTTATAAACTATTTCATCAAATCTTATCATTTCTTAATGTGCGTATGTGTGTATATATGACTAAAGCCCAGTAAGCTAAATTGGCCTTTTTGTCTCCTTAGATTAGATAACCATTATCCTGAACACTGACCACGCTAAGTCAACATCCCTACTGATAGACACAGAGGTTAATTGGTAAAGGCTAATATAAATTTATTAGGAAAGGACATTTTTGTCTAAATTTGCTTCATAAATTTATGAGGATAAAATTAAGTGGTATAACAGAAATGAAAACAGTGCAAAATGTAAACTATTATGCGTATATTGATTCATTATTTGATTTGTATATATATTTTATTTTCTGAAATAAAACTGCCTTATGTAATTTCAATGGCATACATAAATTTTTTCCAGGTATTGTCTGTCTCTTAATAAGCTAATTAGTGACATTCTACTAAGTAAATCTGGGCAACTAAATGATAGATGAGTTGCAAACACAATCCCAGCCCTTTGTCAACAAGCTCCCTCTTTGCTCCAATATAAAGTGTCATCTGCTTCTTCACATCTCATATCACTTCTCCATTTTGCGTTGTATAGAATTTGAACTTTTGCTTTGCATTTAAGGAAGTATCTGTCACATATCTTTTATTCTTCTTTTGTAGCTTTCATGCTGATAAAAGGATTGACTATCCTCATCTAGCAAAATGTTTTCATGCATGAACTACAGTGACATAGTTGCCAACCTGGTTTAAATGTTTGAATTAAGAGTGACCATTTCTTTATGTTAATAGAAATACTTTCAATAAACCAGTACATTGCACTTTATGCCATCAGTATACTTGGTAAATTGAAAGGGCAAAGCTTGGGGGAAAAAAGTCAACTCCTGATCAAACAAAGAAGAATAAAGAAAGATTAAAATAACAGAATAATTCATTTTTGATACAGTGTTTTTAAGCCCTTTTGAGGGAGACACTCTCTGCTCTTTGCAAATGTCAAACCAACTTGCTGCTGCTGTCTGACAATTAAAGTGTATTGCTCACAAAATTGTAAAGACTACTTGTTTATGAAGCCCTGATGCACATCCTTTCAGTGCCTTTCTCTTGACTTTTATCTCCCTATTCAATCAGAAAACTATATGATTCCTTATTCCAGATATCACAAACTCAATGACACAAAGGCCAAGGATTTAATAAAGAAGTAAAGAGGACATTCTTTGATTGTGTGTGTGTGAGGTATGAGTTTTACAAATGTTCGAGTGCATGAGTGCATGTGCTTTTGAAGCATTCCTTAGGTGCTACTAATTGTTGCCCTAGCTAATTGTGGGCTGTAAAAATAACCTAGAAATCTGAATTTTTATTAGGAATTCCTTAATTTCTAAATGTTGGTCTCTGTTATTGGTTGAATTGTGTCCCTCTCAAAATCCATATATTGAAGTCCTGACACTTAATAATTCAGAATATTACTGTATTTGGAGATAGAGCTTCTAAAGAGGTAATTAGGTTAAAATAAGGTCATATGGGGGGGTAATCCAATATGAATGGTGTCCTTATAAGAAGAAGAGATTAGGATGGATAACACACCACCAAAGGGGTGAGGACACAACAAGAAAGCAGCCATCTGCAAGCCAAGGAGAGAGGACTCAGTAGAAATGAAAAAATGTTGAATTCTTCATCTTGGACTTCTAGTCTCCAAAACTGTGATAAAATATATTTCTGTTGTTTAAGTCACCCAGTGTGTGGTATTTTGTTATGGCAGCCCTAGCAAACTAATACAGTCTTCTTTTTCAGAATATTTTCCTGGTCAAACAAATTATGTTGAAATTTCAAATTTGCCAAAAGTCTCCTAAATTTTAACTGTGTTTTATTTACTCATTGAATCATATTTTACCAACCTGGCTTTCTAATTTGGTGTTAATTGGTCGAGGCATGCAGTTTTAACTTATCACCTTTTTTTTCCTTTTTGATTACATGTTTTATTTTACAATAACTGTAGATTCACATGTAGATATAAGAAATAATACAGAGAGATACAGTGTATAATGTACTCGGTTTCCTTCAATGGTAACAACCAGGATATTGACAGTGATACACTCAAAACACAAAACATTTCCATCTCATATCTATCAATAATGTCCTTTATAGCCACACCTGCTTCTCTTCCACATTTACTCCCTTAAACCCTGACAAACATTAATCCATTCCCCATTTCCATAATTTTGTCATTTCAAGAATGATATATAAAAGGAATCATATAACACGTAACTGTAGCTATTTGGGATTGGCTTCTTTTCAACTCAGCATAATTTTCTGGCAATTCATCCACATTTTTATGTACATCAATAGTTTATTCCTTTATATTGCTGTGTAGTACTCCATGATATGGATGCATCATTATTCGTTTAACCATTCAGCTGCTGAAGGGCAACTAGATAATTTCCAGTTTTGGGTGATAACAAATAGAACTTCCATAAACATTCATATATAGGTCTTTGGGTGAATACAAGTCTTCATTTCTCACAATAAATACCCAGGGATATGATATCTAGTTTGTATAGTAGTCACATGTTTAGTTATTTAATCTGCCAAACTGTTTTCTGAAGTGATTATACCATTTTATATTCCCATCAGCATTGTATGAGTGATCTAGTTTCTTTGCATCTTGGTGGTGTCACTATTTTTTATTTTAGCTATTCTGATAGTTGTGTAGTGATATCACATGGTGGTTTTATTTTGCATTTTTCTATTGTCTTATGATATTGAACAGCTTTTCATGAGCTTACTTGCCATCTGTATATATTCATTTGTGAAATGTCTTTTACTCGTTTTCCAATTGGGCTGTTTGCTATTTTTAACTGTTGAATTTTAAGAGTCCTTTATATATTACAGATATTAGCCTTTGTCAGATAGGTAGTTTGCAAACATTTTTTCCCACTCTGTAGATGTTTTCTTTTTTATCTTCCTAGCAAGATCTTTCTTTCACAGAGCAAAAGGTTGTTTTTTTTTTTTAATTTTGATGAAGTGCATTATATCAAATTTTTTATGGATTATGCTTTTGATATTGAATCTAGAAGTTCTTCACCTAGCCCTTGATTTCATATATTTTCTCCTATGCTTTTTGTGAAAGATTTTATAGTTTTATATTTTCCATTTAAGTCCTTTATCTATTTTGAGTTAGTTTTTATAAAAGGTATGAGATTTAGGTTGAGAGTATTTATTTATTTATTGCCTATGGAAAGCAATTGCTCAAGCACCATATCTTAAAAAGGCTGTCTTTCCTTCATTGAATTGCTTGTGCACCATTGTCAAATATCAGGTAGGCATACCCAGCTGGATCTATTCTGAGTTCTCTATTCAGTTCTGTTGATCTACCTGAGCATTCCTCTGCCAATATCACAAAGTCTTTAATTCTGTACTATACGATAAGGTTTGAAATTGAATGGTGGAAGCAGATAGATATCCTTTCCTTTTTCCTGATTTTAGGTAGAGAATTTTCAGTCTTTCCTTATTAAGTATAATGTTGGCTGCAGGTTTTTTTGTAGATGACATTTCACCATGGAATTGGGTATAAAGAGAGAATTAAAAATGGCAGTGGAAAGCTACAGATTCATCAGCAAACCCATTGTCCTAACAACAAAGGATTTCAATAACTGGTATGGACTTTAAGTCAGGAAAAAGTCCCTTCTTTCTAGAATATATGATTATGGAAATAACTATGTTAATAAAATTTAATTAATGACAGCATTACATATTTTCCCAAAACTTTAAGACATTTTCTTATCCAGATTTATTTTTTACATTATTTAGGTCAGCTAACAGTCTTTTAGAACCTGTGCTTTAATAGGATTTAACTTTATATCTCAAATTTTGCAAATATGGTATGTGTACTCTAATTTATTAACTCAATTTCTAATCATAAAGACAAATTCTAATCATACGTAAGAATTATAATAAGAACAATGAACAATGAACAAAGAACAATGAAGTTGAAGAGGTTTTGTAAGGGAGTTGTTGAATCCTAAATAGAATATCACATAAAAAATGAATTTACTTTTTCAATATTCATTTGCAAGTGCTTGGTTTTAAAATTTTGAGATTTTGCACACTCAACCTTAAAATAAAAAAGTTAAAAACACATAATGTTCAGCTCTAAATATCTGAGGGGTTCAAATCATTGTCTTTATTTTTATCAGTTCAATTAAAAATTGTAAAACATCATATTTAAAATTTATTCCCTTATTATTTTTGTTTTATATCTAATAATTGAAGACACTCAACATTCAAATTATTTATTGATAATCTTTTTTTAAAACTGGAAATTAATCTAATTCTCAATTAATCTTAAGTGCCTCCCCATAAAGAGTTTTAAAGCAGGTATTTGATCTTCAAACTCACAAAATGCATTAATTGAAGGGAAAGCAAAAAAAAAGGTATTGAGGTTTAAATCAATCAGAACAGATAGGTCCCACTATTTTTCAGAAAGTTTTACTCTAATTGTTTTAGCAAACAACTTTCAAATTTTAGAGATTTAACATAATGAAATTTTACTTTTTTACCATCAGATTAGTACTGGACCATTTCCTTTGCGTTCTCCTTCAAGCAGTGACTCAAGGGTTCAGGCCCTTAAGGGTTAAAGAATTGTACAGAATATTTCGAAGAACCAGTCTGAGTTTTACATAACTTTTTAAACACATTCCATTATCCAGAACTCAGTCATTTTGCCCCCAACCTCACTGACAGTGGGCCTGGGAAAATAGTTTTGTGACCAGCTAAGAGGAAACAGTTTGTAGAAAACATGGTGTTTGTTGTTCCTGCCACACTTTCTTCTTTTAATAATATTATATAATGAGATACATATATTTAAACACTATGATGCTATGATGTAGCGAGAGCCAGTTAGACTAGATGACTAAATCCTGAGCTTCAATTCTTCTGGCTACAAGCTTTCACTTTGGAAAAGTCATCTCCCTTCTATGAACATCAATTTATCTTATATATTTATTGTGGGGATTAAATGTTAAGGTGTATATTAAAGTGAGTTATAAATTAAAGTTCAATAAAATTTTTATTTCTGCAATAGTTATTCACATTATCACTTTTATCCCTTTAAGACATATAATCTTTTCCAAAATAAATTGAGTTATTTTCCAAATAAATGAGTTATTTTGCCTATGCTATGTCTTTTTTGTTAATTTTTTCCCTTTTGTGCTATTTTATTAGACTCTATTTTCCTCAGAAAAGATTCACCTTTTTACTGGGTTAAAAGGTGTTAGACAGCCAAAACTAATATGTCATTCCATGAAAAATTCAACATAAGAAAAAATAGAGAATAGCATTTATTTTGCATAAAGGTAGTATCAAACATTAAGGTAGACAGATAATCAATTATTTATTAAAACTAGGAAAATACTAACATTTCTTTAAGCCAGTATTTCCAAAATATGTTCTGAATAGCACAAAGCAATTTCTTAGTAGTTGTTCAGAAAAAAATGCCATGTTCAAATAAATTTAGAAAGTTCTGAGCTGAGTAAAATTGAATAAATTTCTTTATTTCATGATTTCACTGAAAGTTTAATAGCCTGGAATATGCTGATGTACACTGTGAAATTTTATGCAGAATTTTCCAAAATTATTACACAAGCAAATGCCTTTTAAGTGTAGTGTTTCATAGGTTTATTGTTGTGGTCAGAAAACTTTAGACAATACTAATTTAAGCCAATGACAGTTCTAAATTTGAAGTAAAAATGTTTTACATATTCTATCAAATTGAATTCAAAATGGATTAAATAATATTTCATCATAATTGAACAGAACTATCTCTCTGTTGCAAAACAATAGTTGATCAGTAAATTATTTTTAAACATAATAATTACTTGACAGAACTAATTTAAAATGTGCTGATATATTACATAGTAAAGACATTGGATAGAAATCAGTGCTAGTTACTGGTAAAATCTTACTATGGATAACAGGATATTTCCTTAACATGATATTGACTTCTTCATTTTACTACAAGCCACATCATCAATTTACCAGTAAAGCACAAGGGCTATATGATCATGGTTAGGAATATAAAAGGGATGTTAATTTTCACCTTTATGACATACTAGTAATGTGAAAGTTTCTAGTCAATGCAATAACAAAAAAATAATTAAATAATTGTAAATGTTAGAAAAGAGGAAATATTATTTTTATTAGCATCAAATATGCTATTTCTAATAGGCCCATGAAAATCAATTCAAATGTGATGTTATACAGTCATTAACATGTTTGAATAATTTTTAATATACTAGAAAATCCTAATTTATAATAAAAATATTATAATGATAGAACTATATATACTATATAATAATGTTAAACATAAAGTGACAAAATATAAATATATATGGATAGTGTAAGAATATATGTACTTTATATAACTGTCTCAGAGATAGGATAAAAAAATCCAAATTTTCAATAGTATATGCATACATATTTATGTATTCAAGATATATGTGTATAAAATCATAGTCATTTTATATAAGTATTTAAAATTAAATATATAAATATGTTATAGAAAAAATAAAAATAAAAATTATCATTAATAGTCACCACTGTTTATTTAATTTGAGGACTTTTTGTATAATTGATTATTTTACATTTTGATATTTCTCAAATTCTCTATGTGGACTATGAATTAATTTCATGATCAGAAATAGAAGTTTATTTTTTAAGCTTATAGTGCAAAAGAGCCATGTGATTCTCCATGTGACTGGCATGTATTAATGGAGACTTTTCCATGTATTCATGTCATGCTGTGATGACTACTATCACAGAATGACAGGGCTATTGTTAAATTTAATCAATATATACTTTGTATGCCCAAATTCTCTGAGCAGAGGTCTTAGTAAAAGGGAAAATATTAGGTATGGGCAAAACTTTAAAAATACGAATATAAAGCTGCCAAATACTTTTGACATAGGAAAGATTATTTTTATAACATAATAGAATCCTTCATGATCTTGATATATCACATGTTGTAAGTCCTATTCCTGCAGTTCTTTGAATACTCATTGGTTTAACCTACAAGTAAATGTTGAATCATAGTTTTAGGCACCTCATCTATTCTTGATTTTAATTGAAATAGTTTTCTAATGTCAACATCTAGTTTAATATTTGGTATTTTTTGATTAAACAATTTTGGAGTTTTTTTGGTAATGACAGAAAAACTTTATGCATCTCATTTTCAGTATTTATAATTGTAATAATATTTTGCATTCTGTTATGTATGATATAACTGTTCACATTGATAGATTTTGTTAGTGTTACATTGTTGGAATTAACCAAACTTGGTCATAAATTATTTAGATATACACTGGTTTTTTATAGGTAACATCTTATTTAGAATTTTCGCATCTATATTTATTAGGAAGTTTATAACTCTCCTTTCTTTGTAGCACAATTATCAGTATTGGATAATCAATTAATTTTGACTTTACAACATTATTTGGGGAATTTTCCATCTTATTCTATAGACTCATTTATATAACATCAGAGTTATATATTTTGTAGAGAAATTGATGTCATAACAAATCTATTTTATTAAAGTGGTTTTAAAACAAGTCTGCACAAGGATACAGAAGATGAAGTATATGTTATAAAGTTATCACAATCATAAGAGATAGAGCTGAAGTGTTAGTACCAGATGAGGGGAGAATTTAGTTTCAACAATGTGTGGATCATTCACATATTGTACATTTGTTTCTAAACAGATGTTGACTGCTAACCATTTTTAGGAAATGTGACCGGAAAAAGATAGTGACATAGGAGCACAAGAGGAGATTGCCCTCAGCCTACTTGAAGTTTAAAATTTATCACATCATTGCTGTACGGCTCTGCCAAATTTTTGTTCTCTAATATGCACTCTGATACTGGTTACTCAGGGTCAAAACTCACTTAGTTAGAAACAAAGAAAATAGCCAGTCAGGATCTAAATATATCACTCTTGCGTGATTTGCTTAAGTAGGAGTGAGACCAAGAGTATTTATTGCCAACTGGAAATTTGCCACAAAGATTCTCAAGTGTGCTAAATCCCAGTGTTAATTAAATTTTAAGTAAGGGAATTGCATTAACTGTTTTGGATCTCAAGGGCACTGTTTGGTCCAACTTAAAGCAGTAATTTTCTGACTTTGACCCAAGTGATCCATTAAAATTAATGACATTTTCAAAAATTGCTTATTTTCTCCCTGCAAGTTCACAGGACTATTGGCTGGGTAATTACCTAAATTGTATCAGATGACACTAATAACATAAGGGAGGAAAGTTCATTGAGGAAAAAATAATTAATTATAGATTAGAATAGTTGTATGTATCTTTTTAAAAGATCACCATGGGGTAAGCTCCACCAATACAGACAATTTATCCCAGGACACACGAATCCTGATACCAGAGCTGGGTGATTGAAATGTTCACATCCACCTTTAACGAAAGAGTTTTAAGAGAATGAGGTTGACTTGAATTTGTCCTTGATACAACAGAACAATTTAAAATATAATTTCGAGTGAAATAGCAATAACAAGATTAAAGCTTACTTATTACAAACTGACTTTCCCACACTCACATACTGAACAAGAACACGGAATAAGTACATCATCCAAGATAAAAGAAACATACATGGTCGAAAGGGTTAAGCAGCTAAGACTAGCCCCCCATTCCCGTACCCACTCCCCTTACACATGACTAAGCCCAAGGAAACAGCTTGTATTAGTCAATGCTCAGTAACTGTTATAAATAAGCCAACATGGGAATAAAGCACAGATTATAAAACAAGCAAGTGGACAAACAAAAACAGTTAAAGAATATGCATCCCAAAGAATAAAGCCATAAACATTTCTTCATGGTTACAAATAAATTAAGGTGTCAAAGAGAAGATTTATGTGTAAAGTTGATGAAAAATAATCTATAGTTGTCCTTAGAAATAATAAAAAAATTCTTACTGTTTTTCTTTGATTGTTGTTGGGAACAGTATTAGAATGGAAAGAGAAAAAACAAATTGCCAAATAACTTCTGATTACCATTTAATAAATACAAATGTATAAATCAATGAAACCCTAAAGAATGATGTAGCACCATTACTGTATTGGAAGTAAATACAGGAAATCATCAAAAAAGCATCAAAAGTGAAGCTGTTATCAGAGCAAATATATTTAGGGAGTCTGATTGCATTACAATTTTGTTCATCTTAGGATGGTTTTAAAATATGACTGCAAATTCTTTGGGAGTCTTCCTATTGCGAAGAGGTATCTATACCCTTCCCTTTGAATCCGGGAGAACTTTAACCAAAAGAATGCTGCAGAAGCCATTTCCTTAACTTCTGAAGCTAGGGCTGAATAGATTATGCAAAGATTATGCACATAGTTCTTTGGGATTTTTGATCTCTAGAGGAAGTGATCTGACATGAAAGAAAAACAAACTATCCTAAGGCAATCATGCTAGAGAGGGCATACGTAGGTGCTCTAGAAGATCATCTAGATGAACTCGCAGCAGACAACTGGTGTCAATTGCTAACCATATGAGAGAGCCATTGTGGATATCAAGTTCATTTATCCTTCTGTTAACAACAGTTCTAGCCAACACCTGACTTTAACCACATGCAAACTGAAAGGAAGAACTGCCCAACTGATCATTTCCAAACTTTTGTCTCACAAAATTGTATGCAAAAGAAGTTATTTAAATCTGTTAATTTGGGAGTAATTTATTGTGCAGCAATAATATTCACAGAACAAAATTCAATACCCAGAAGTGAAATGCTTCCATTTAAAAAACAAACAATCAAACAAAAAAACCTAAAATGTGTGGCATTGAATCTGGGACTTGGTGGAAGCTGGAAGCTGGAAAATCCTTGAAAAGTTTGATAGCAGAATACTGAAGCATGTGAAGAGACTCTTGATGAGGGTTTAAGGAAACTGAAGAACATGTTATGGGAATTTGGAGGATAGGGGCCTTACTCTTCTCATGCTGTGGTAGAAAGTTTGGCAACACCGTTGCCTGTAGTAGCATGGAAAATAAGAATTGTACTTGATGAATTTGATGATCTAGCAAAGAAGATTTCCAAACAGTGATAAAAGTGCCAAAGAGGCTTTTTCTAGATGCCTATTTTTACATGTGAGGAAAAGAGATGAACTTAAGAACAAATGATCCAGTTTTCAAACAAAATTTAGAAGAATATAAGGAGCCAGGACTTACAGGGCACGAACATAAAACTATCCCTCCCCTACAATCTTTCCAAAGAGAAGACCTTCAAAGTAAGAATGAGGTTCACTACAAGTATCAAATTGATGCCACTGTCAGATTAACATGGTCTCAGGGAAAAGATGAAACCATGGGGGTGATCACAAATGTAAAACCATTTGTTAAGAACTAGAAAGATTTAGAGCAGTGCTTTATTGACCCTTTCAAACATGAAAAGGATCTTAAAGTGTATGCCTTTTAAACGTAAGGAAATTAAATCAGCACCTCATTAGAAATATCTATGCTCTCATGTTCATTGCAACATTATTCATAAATGCCAAGATATGGAAACAACCTAAGTGTCCATCGATAAATGAGCAGATAAAGAAATTATCCATATTATCTACTCTTTTGTGTCTTGATTCTTGTAAATAATTTTAAGATTAATTTGTGTTGTCGCACGTATTGGTAGTTTGTGATTTCAATGACTGAGTGGTATTGCATTATATGGATGTGTTTCATCCATTCTGCTTTTGAGACACTTTTGGTTACAAAGAACAGAACTCCTAGGAATAGTCTTCACAAGGGTGTGTGTATATATATATGTGTGTGTGTGTGTGTATGAATTATAGATATATGTTTTCATTTGTTTTATAAATACCTAGGAACTCTTGAATCATAGGGTAGGAATAAATTTGACTTCATAATAGACAAAGTTTTTCCTAAGTGATTGTTCATGTTATACTCCCAGAAGCACAATATGAGAACTTCAGGAGCTCCCTATTCTTGATAACATTTGCCATTCCAATAGGTGTGTAGTAGTATCTCAATATAAATGTAATTTGCATATTTTTCTTACGTGTTTGCTATCAATTTGTATATCATAATTTTTAAATTTAAATTATTTTCTGAGATACCCCTTCTCATAGCAGCAGGAATCGTGTTAATTTTCTTCACTAATGTGTCCACACACTTAGGACTATGCCTCCATAGTTATATGTTGAATGACCAAAGGAAGGTTTAAAATAAGATAGCTAGATATCCACTGCTCGATATCCACCCAAAGGAAATGAAGCCATTTTATCAAAAAGACACCTGTGCTCAAATGTTTATCACAGCACAACTCACAATTGCAAAGATGTGGAATCAAACTAAGTGCCCTTCAATTCATGAGTGGATAAAGAAAATGTGATATATATACATATACACACACACCATGGAGCACTACTCAGCCACAAAAAGGAATGAAATAATGTCTTTTGCAGCAATATGGAGGGAACTGCAGACCATGACCCTAAGTGAAGTACCTCAGGAATGGAAAACCAAACACCATAAGTTCTCATTAATAAGCGGGAGCTAATATTAATAGATGTGTACACATGGGCAACAGGTGATATAAGGAACATAAGAAACCAAGAAGGGAGGAGGGCACGAGGGTGGGTGTGGGATAAAAACTTACGTATTGGGTACAATGAACACTGTTCTGGTGATGGGCACAGTAAAAGCCCTGACTTAAGCATCATACAAGATATCCATGTAATAAAAACACGTGCACCCCCTTAAAAATGATTTGTATAAGAGTCTTTAGTTTTTAAAGCACTCACTCTACATTCAGAGATCTTATTGTCTAATTCCAGTTCTTACAGTTTGCAAATGTGGAATATTATTAGTCAAGCACTTGTCTCATTTTGACTCAATTTCCTTATATTTACAATAGGGATAAAGAACTTCACCATTTCATTGAGTTGCTGTAAGAAATAAATATGAAGTTCTTTGAACAGTGCCTGAAATTTTTTAGGATTCCACAAATGTTAGCTATTGTTTAAAAAACATGTATTTATATTTTTTGTATATACACAGTTTTTTAAAATACATATTCATTCTTCTGGGAAAAATGAAGAAATTAATGAACACGGAGCACTTAATGTTAGGTCTCTCGCAGGCTCAGAAGTAAGTGCCAGGCCAGTTTGTTCTCTCAGCTGCCACCGATCGTTGCGTGCACTGAGGCTGCCAGTCCTGCTACTGCCACGACTCTTTTGCACTCATCCATATTCACAGCAGTTCTCACACGACCTTGAGGCTTTTTCTCCTCCTGACTCTTCTTTGTCTGTCATTCTTTCTCCATCAGCTCACTTCACAGTAATTGCTGCAGGACCCCAAGTTTATCACAACACCTGCTTCACCAAATCACTGCTATGATGGGAGCAAATTTTTTATGCAAAAACGCATACGAAAATACTTCTTTGTCTTTCAAAAAGTGTGTGTATCTCTTTAGCAAAACAAAATATTTTATTCTAAAATATGTTTAGGCCTGAGTTAAAATTCTTAGCTTCTGGCTGTTAACATCATTTCACTTGCTTTCCTAAGTTTTATTACCTTTTAATGAAGCAAAATGTGTTCTTTAGGTTGTCTTATATCTAAAAAATGCAAATGGGTAAGAAAACTGAGAGAAACATAGAAGTAAAAAAATCTATGAACATAATTACAGTATTAGCTGCATTTTAGATATTTCCTTTCAATACGTAGGGCCCTAACAAGCCCAGCCTACTGTTTTCTTTAACAGATCTTATCCATCTGTAAGAATAGTTTCCATTCAAAAGAAGCCTCCATTGTCAAGGCTAGCTCTCAAAAATGTTAGCTTTCTTTCATTCTGCATCTTACAAGCAATTTGCTCTATAGTCAATTATCTATTTGGCTTTCAGACCAGTAGGAGGTATCATTAGGTTGCATTGAGAACTCAGCTGGATGTGAGAAAGAAGTACTATACCCTAGAGTTACCAACATGAAGCTACAGAGGTGGGTTTTAATTTCCTCTCCTGAGCTCAATGCAACCAGCTTAATAGATGACCTAAGAAGTAACCTGTATACATAGAACCAGAGGTTTCTACTCAGTGCAGTTAAATTTGGTGAACAAATTGCTACATCATAAATGTAAGGCCACACCTTCTTTAAATTGCATATTGAAAACCCATGCCAGTTTTGTCTAGTTCATTTTGTTTAATTACAGTTTATTAAAAATAAGCTTTCCAGAGTCCTAAATGGTTGTTCTTGAAATTTTATAAATTTAATCATTGCCTTTGGTGAGATTTGTGGAGCTTCTCACTAAATCATTCTAGTAGTCCCACCTAATCTGTTTAGTTCTAATTTAATTACTGACATTTGAGATTAGATATGCTATTTTGCATTTACTTTTTACTTGTTTTTGTCTTGTTTATTTTTTCTCCTCCTTTGACTTTTTGGTTATATATTTTGCATTCTATTAGCTCATTAATTATATATTCTTTCACTATTGTTTATTGACTACTCTAGAAAGTGCAATCTGTGTTCTTATTGTCTAATACAAATAAATTATTTTATGATTTATTTCACATATCATTAATATTGAAATATTTTACCTGTATTTATACATTCCTGCCTTGTCCACTATAGTTGTTATGTGTTTAGATAGATAGATGATGGATGGAGACAGAGAGAGAGAGAGCTAAAAATATTTGTGTTGTTATTGTTCTTTTATAAAATTAATTACCCACATATTAAAGCATTCATCTATTTATCTTTCCTTTCTGCATACCAGAACTTTTATTTATACTTACTATTTTTTTACCCAAAGGATGCAAATTTAGTATATTCTTGAGTAAGTTCTCCTGGTAACCAACTATACAATTTCCACTAATTGACTTACCTTTAATCTTAAAGGACATTTTTGGCTGATTGTTACTGCCTTTCACTACTTTAAAAGTGCCTTTTTCTTCTATTCTACCTTCCAACTCACCCATTTCCTTTTCAGTTGTATCTAATTAGATTTTAAGATACATTAAGTTCATAATTTTAGTTACTGCATTTTCAGTTGTAGAATTTCAAAATGGCTATTTTTATAGTTGCCAATGCTTTCCCCGAAAAATATTTTCTTTAACATGTTAATTATGTTTATTTCATAGCCTATGTCTGATAATTTCATAATTTGGATGACCTGTAGATATGTTTTTAAATTGTTTTTTGTCTTTTTCCTCTGTTGGTTTCCTCTTATGTTGCCATATATTTATCTATCTCTGGTTTTGTAATACTTTACATGAAAATGGTAAAGATAATTTGAGGCTCTGAGTAATATTATCTTACTTTTAGTTCTGGCCTGATTGTTAGCTAGCAGAAGATTATTTTGATCCATTCCATAATTTACTCAAACATAGGCTTCAGTCCTTCAGAAAGCTAGTCTGTATCCAGGAAAATTTAAAAGACATTATGCAATCTTCTGAATTTGGCAGATATATGGTTTTCTATTACTTGTATTTACCTGTTTATTTATACTGTAGTAGTTGTGTCCATGTCAGCTTTTTTCATATACTGGAATTCTGCTTTTCTCAGATACAAACATTTCAAAAAGTAAGTTGCAGCTGAACAGTGATGTTTTGTTTTATCCTTTCAAAAAATGACTTTCACACACTGCAATTTGATGATAAAGAAGGGAAGGCATAAACATGCAATAATACAACAGTGTTAGTTTGTCTATTTTTCTTTTCTTATATTCCATAATTTTCAGCTTCTCTCAATGTTGTTTTATACCTTATGCCAAATGCTCCCTCTTAAAATATTTTAATAACATATATTTTGGTATTCCTTTACTTATTTATTGGGTCAACATAAAAATCACAATTTCTTTCAAATTTTCAAATTATAATATTTAAAAGTATCTTATTTAATTTTTCTTGTAGTATGTTTTTGATTTTTAGAAAGCGTGATTTAATTTTCTTATCTCTCGCATCACATGATTGTATCTTACTTAACTTCACTTTTACTCCTGCATATTGGTATAATCAATAATCTTTTTAAACTTCTAACTTATCAATTGACCTTTTCTGAGATTTCAAAATGATAGCACAGATTATTAATATTCTTCTTATTAATTTTTTACAATAAACCTCATTTTTTCTATTTTTCATTTCCCATATTCAAAAAAGTTATTTTATCCATCTGTATTATATACTATATTATGTGTAATTATATGATTTAATATATAATATTGAATATAACTGAATATGTAATACTATAAATACATGACATATAGATATATATTATATATAATGTAGTATAATATACTAATATGTATATACTATTTACCAATATAAAAGACTTGAATTAGGAAAACATAAAATTTTAATCAAATTAATATTTTAGTGAAGTGTTCCAGATACATATCTTCTCTACCCTCCTGCTATTTTCTTGTTCAGGTTGTTATTATTGTTATTTATTTGAATAATAGGCCAACACATATGGATATGCATGTAAATGAAAATACCATTAATATAATAACCCATTTCCTATACCAATAAATTTAAATTCATTGAAAAATTTTTGGCTAATAAAAGTCATCATATTCACTTTTCACAGTAATAGATACAGTAAAGAAAATCATTCCTGCCCTCCCATCCAGTGTAACTTTACATAGTCATTTCATATATTGGTAAATCAAATTATTCATTTTGTTCTAAAAGGAATCAGAGAGTCCTAGGTGGTAGTTAGGTTCTTTTCAAAGTTCTCTCTTTCTAAGACTGGATTAGCAACTGGAAATTTTAAGGATTTACATTTAGTGAAACTTATCTTGAGAAATTAAAAAGAAAATAAAGACATCACAGGAATGCTGTGAGTTAATTGAAATTGACATCTCTGTACTAGGTCCTGTACTGGAACCTAGACTACAATATTTATCAAAACAGAACTGTCCTTATCTTACCTTTATCCTCACAAAGTTTACACTAGATGAGCAAGACCCAAATATAACAAACGTTAAAACAAATAAATGTCTTTGTAAAAATAGAAGTAAATATTCTGCCCTAGAAGATATTTCTTATATTTAGTATGAGCACATTTAGTGATTTATTAACCTAGACTAGCCTCATCTATTATACACATATTCTATATTCTTCCTTGGTATCGTTTTAGAAATAATAATTTTAATGTCTAAAGCAGGGTTTCTCAACCTCGGCATGAATGGCATTTTGTGTCAGGTAACACTTTCTTATAGAGAGCTGTCCCATGCATTTTGATATTTAGCAGTATTCCTGGCTTCTAACTACTAAATGCTAGTAACATGCCCCTCATTTGTGATATCCAACATGTCTGCAGACATTACTAAATCTCCCCTGTAGTTCAAAACTGCCCCCACTGAGAACCACTGACCCATAGGGTTTTTACAGATGGATTGATAGTATAATATATTAAAGGCTATTGTGTTTGCATCTGTTAGCGGGTTCTTTTAGTTAGCAGAGGAGTCTGAGAGCTATTGGGAGCTCAGCATCTAGATCCTTTGATAAAGACAGAGCTGGAGGGTACATCTGTTCAACCTCCTTGTAAGGGCAAGGAATATGCCAGAGTGGTTTTGATGACAGAAACATGAGGAATTGGTCCCCAAGTGGTCACCTTAATATGGGATATGTCATGATAGGGTAGAGAATTGGGAAGAAAATAGTAGCTGTAGCTGAGAATAGTAAATATTATATTTAATAAAATATTGCCCAATTGTTTCAAATTATTTCCTCTTCAAGCATTGTATCAAAATTACTTTCAAGGGGTAAAATAAAAAATCAAAAATAAAAACAATAAAGTAACTTACCTTTTTTTCCTCCAAGATTTCAAGAAAAATGTTTTTTTATCTCCAAATTCCGAACATGTAAGAAATCTATAAGAAGACGAGAAGAACAGATCTTGATAAGCCACATGGCCAATTTTGGCTCTTTGGTAAGAATATCAGCATTTATTTGGGACTTTGTTTTGTACTTTTTCCTTTGTTACACAGAATCTGGCCTAAAAGTTGAATCAAATTTAACTTCATGTTGCATAGAAGTATGTAAGAATTATCAAACATTAATATTCTTTTCAATACATTAATTCAGCATAAGCACAGAGCTTTATGATTAATACCTATATATTCAAAACATAACATGGTTCAAATCCCCTAGAAAAAATTTCCTACTGTATCCTCTTTTCCTTTTCACATTCTTTATATAAGTATGGGCTGTTAGCAGGTGGCACAATCTGATTATTGACATTTGGTAGCAAGGGTAAGAAGTGGGGAATTTTAAGGGTTATTAAACACCATGGGGCAATTTTCATCCTGGCACATGGGCAATTAGCATGTAGTACCATTAACTTTAATGGGAGTTGTGTGACTAACATGGAAATTTTCACAATGGATCAGCACAAAGTTATGTAGTACAGGTGTTTAATTGTTGACAGAATTAAAATCAGAGCTGAATTAATTAAAAGATCAAGAATAAAAACTTATCACATGCTTGCAGAGGTAGGGAGTCCTGGAAAACAAAAATGTAGGTTACATTTGGCACAGAAGAACATTTTATTAAAAGAACCAGAAGAATCTGTCAAATAAATATTAGCTATATCTAATGTATTCCATTTTCCTGTAGATATGACTCTTTAGTTATTTTCAATAATACGAAGACATTTTAAAAGCTGTGTTATCTGTTATTTTGAAATGTGTTATACAATATCCACAGATATTCATTTGTACTTTTGTAAATTCTATGGAGCAATAACAAAGTGTTTCCAAACTTCAGTTTTAGGTAGCTAAACTCTAAGCCTTCTTCATTATTACCTTCTTAATAAAGGTATTAATTCCTTCTTAAAGTGCACCTGATACACATGAGACTGTGTCCCAGTAAAGGCCAGAAACACAACTTTCTAGAATATTTAGGCTACCTTTCCTAATTACTCTTATCCAAGAAGTATTGTGATTTAAAAAAAATGGATATTTATAAGTAAATATCCATGTATCACCAAATAACCTAGTATTACATCTGGCCTCTTTAAATACAGTTGCCATTTTGCAATTTTCTGCTGAGATGCCCCAAAGTGAATATGATTTCTGAACTCATTGCCTATATTATCACGTAATGAGAATGGATGTATCTTAGTTTTTAGAATTTTGGAGTTTATTTCACTATTTATTAATTTTATGGGAAATTATAATTAAAATTGATTTGCTAACAACAAAACACATCATCATGTATTTGTCATTTTTGAAAAAGGCATATGTAGATTATATAACTTGTAGATTTTACAACCTTTATTGGGAAAGAGTGATTTCATTTGTGGCAGAGAATTCAGTCATTCAATTAGATGCCTGCAATGGGAAAGTTCCTCTAAGTATGCATTGAGAAGAAAATAATTTCTATAATAGATATAAGTAGATTTTTAAAACAAAATAACCTCTTATAAATCACATAATCTTAAACTCTCTGAACCTCTGTTTCCTGGTCTATAATAAGGTAGTAATAATATGTATAATAATATATATATATTAATAGTATTCAGGATAGAGCAATATAAAGGGTGTACAGTGTTTCTCATTTAAAAAAAAACAAAACACATACTGGGCCCTCTTCTCCTTTTTCTCATATGTTAGCAATGAGAAAACTTTAATGAGTTAGCAAAAGAGTAACTATAATAGGATAAACGTTGTTAAACCTACACACTCTAGTGTCTCAAACCCAAAGATTCTGATTTAGCAGACTTGGTCTGATGCACATCATCCCTGGACCACAAATTGAGAAATGCTACCTGGGAAGTTAGATGGTATTTATGAAAGGTACAGTACATTACTAGCCTTATAACAGTTATGTAGATGAGCAAAAGTCCAATAGTCTGTTCTAGTGGAGCAAATTAAAATAAATATTTTAAAAATTCAATTGATAAGTATCTGTTGTTTGGGATGACACTCTACACTCTGCCCTTACTTTACTGAGTCACTTTTTCTTTGCAACTTGTTTCTAGCTTCAGTTAAAGTAAAACCAAATCAGCTCTGTATGGAACCTTATGTACAAAGATATATTCTTTTTTAAAGTTTAAGTTAATATTATATAAGGAATATAATATGTGCTTTCATACACAACAAAGTCCAATCATTTGTTTCCAAAAATATAAATAAATAAAATATTTACTCATATTCTCCTTATAATACCTTTCCTTTATTTGAAGAAAAGTTTGCATGCAAAGCAGTATCTCTACTAGATACTAATAAATAAACCATGCAAAAATCAAGCATATTTATGTCACACAGTAGCTATGATTCTTTGTGGACTCGTATATAGATACACACAATTTAAATAATTATCCGAAAGTATTTTGTGGAAAGATTGTTCCTCATAATTATATTTCAATAAAATCTATTCATTCCCAGTAATTTTTTGCCTTGCTTTTCCTCATCACACAGGTAAATTTCTGAAGAGTATAAAAAGAACAAGTTTTATGTGATGTCTTTGAGTTTAATAAGAATATCAAGGATAATAAGTTTAATAAGATACGCAAGGTCATCTAATAGTAAGATATGCACTTGAATTAACCAAATGCTTATGTCAGATATCATTTGGTTTTAATTTTTTATTAAACACTGTGCCCACCCTGAATATATGAATTCTGATGTTTTCCTGCTTTCACAGACTGCTGAAATACCATTAGTAAGTTGAGACACTTTTAATCCTTGGCACTCAACGTATGCTTTATTTCTGATAGCAATGTTACGAAAAACAACCCTGAACCTTGCTGAACGCTGTATTCAAAAGGAATGCTCAAAAGAGTATTACGAAGGCTGAAGTGTTTGACACTTGGTTACTTAATGGTGTTTAAAAAATAAAACAAGACAAAAGTTAGAAGTGTTTTTATTTAAATTTTGAAGTAGAATTGATTGTCATATATTTATTACCACAAGGTGAGTAGTTTTATAGTCTGCCCATCTGCATGTTTAGTTCAAATTGTGTGTGCGCATGTGTGTAGGTGCACACACCATACATTGCCATTTTCTTTTATTATATTATTTTAAAAATGTCAAGTTCTTTGCAGCAAAATATCCTGAAGAGGAAGTAGTAAAAGTAGGTTTCTGCCCATTCACACCACAGTATTCATTAAAGTCTAAACTATATACATGTTTTAATGAAAGTCAGGTATATCTACAAACTGCATGTGTGTACATTTATGTACATCCGTGGATTGTCCTCTTACCAGTTTACCACATAATTTTCCTCTACAATATGCAGTTTACCAAAGCTTAAGAAACGCTTTATATTTTGACATATTTTTTAACCTATGCAATGTCTTTAATTTTCTTCTACTATGGTTTCAGATTTTCTGAAATAAATGTTTAGACTGGTAAATAAATTAGGTACATATTAATTTATTAATCTATTAATTCCATTCAGAATGGATTCCACAGACAGTCTTTAATAATCACTTATTTATGGTCGTGGTGGCTCAGACCTGTAATCCTGGCGCTCTGGGAGGCCGAAGCGGGAGAGTCGCTTAAGGTCAGGAGTTTGAGATGAGCCTGAGCAAGAGTGAGGCCCCCTCTCTGCTAAAAACAGAAAAAATTAACCGGGTGTGGTGGCAGGTGCCTGTAGTCCCAGCTACTCAGGATGCTGAGGCAGGAGGATTGCATGAACCCAGGAGTTTGAGGTTGCTGTGAGCTAGGCTGACACCACTGCACTCCAGCCCAGGCAACAGAACGAGACTGAAAAAATCATCATCATCATCATCATCATCTCTCATTTAGACTCAAGTGTTTTCTGTTCACCGAGCTGGTTCTTTGTGTTTCGGTTTCTCTCCCTAAAAGACACTTAGGAGAAAGGAGAATTTGATAATTGCAGGGTACCACTAGGAATTAAAGTATGCTTAACATTCTCTTTTTCTTTTAAATTTAAGTACACAGCACTTTTTCTGTGCCTACATGGCTCAAGACACTTCTGTTTTCATTACTCCTTTTACCTAAGTCTCTTAAAGCACTTTAAAAAAATTCTCTGTTCCTGTTACAGAGGCGAGAATCAGGTATTCATTGGAGTATACTAGTTGTTGGAAATGAGGTAAGTTTAAAAGAGTATTATTGACAATATCTCTTAAAAATACATTTAATTATTTATTATTGAAATGTAATTTGTGTATCATAATTCACCCCTGTAGACATTTCAGTAGTTTTAGTATATTTACAAAGTTGTGCAAATGTATTCATTATTTAGTTGCAGAACATTTTCCTCACCCCAAAAAGGAACTCCCTAACCTATTAACAGTCACTACTAATTTCCCCCTCCCACCGCCCCTGGCAACTTACTAACCTACTTCCATTCTCTATAGAGTTGTCTGTTTTGAATCTTTTTTTATAATTTAGATCATACAATATATGATATTTTGTGCCTGGACTCTTACACTTATAATGTTTTCACTGTTCAGCCATATTGTATGCATGTTGTATGTATGCATGCATGCATGTTGCATGCTTGCACTGTTCATCCATATTGTAGCCTGTATTAGTGCTTCATTCTTTTTATGAATGAATCATTTTTCTTTTTTTTTCTTTTTTTTTTAATTTATTTTTTTAATTTCAGAATATCATGGGGGTACTACACTTTGGCCATACACATTGCCCCTGTTCTGCCCGTGTCAGAGCTACAATCGTGGTCATCTCCCAAACTGTGCTCCCCACATCCATTCAGTGAGAGTTTTTCCCATCCCTTCCACCCCCCTCCCGCCCGCCCGCCCTCAGATGAATGTTATTGCCCTGTGTGATGTAAGTGTTCATCAGTTAGTACCAATTTGATGGTGAGTACCAGTGGTGTTTGTTTTTCCAATCCTGTGACACTTCGCTTCGAAGAATGGGTTCTAGCTCCATCCAGGATAATACCAGATGTGTTAATTCACTGTTGTTCCTTATTGCTGAGTAATACTCCATGGTATACATATACCACATTTTATTGATCCACTCGTGTATTGATGGGCACCTGGGTTGTTTCCACAACTTTGCAATTGTGAATTGTGCTGCTATGAACATTTGAGAGCAGATGTCTTTATTATAAAATGTCTTTTTTTCTTTAGGATAAATACCCAGTAGTGGTATTGCTGGGTCAAATGGTAATTCTACTTTTAATTCTTTGAAGTATCTCCATATTCTTTTCCATAGAGGTTATACTAATTTGCAGTCCCACCAGCAGTGTATGAGTGTTCCTATCTGTCCACATCCCCGCCAACATTTGTTGTTTGGGGATTTTTTGATATGAGCCAATCTCACTGGAGTTAAGTGATATCTCATTGTGGTTTTAATTTGCATTTCCCTGATGATTAGAGAAGTTGGGCACTTTTTTTTATGTTTGCTGGCCATTATTCTGTCTTCTTTGGAAAAGTTTCTGTTCATGTCCTTTGCCCATTTTTTAATAGGGTTGTTTGATTTTTTCTTGTTGATTTTCCTAAGTTCTGTATAGATTCTGGTTATCAGCCCTTTATCAGAGGTGTAGCATGCAAATATTTTCTCCCATTCTGTAGGTTGTCTGTTCACTCTAGTGATAGTTTCCTTGGCTGTGCAGAAGCTTTTCAATTTGATCAGGTCCCATGTATTTATTTTTGTTGCTGCTGTGATTGCTTTGGGGGTCTTCTTCATAAATTCTTTGCCTAGGCCAATGTCCATAAGAGTTTTTCCAACGTTTTCTTCGAGAATTCTTATGGTTTCATGTCTTAGGTTTAGATATTTTATCCATTGTGAATTGATTTTTGTGAGAGGTGAGAGGTGTGGGTCCACTTTCAGTCTTCTACATATGGCCATCCAGTTTTCCCAGCACCATTTGTTGAATAGGGAATCTTTTCCCCAGTGTACGTTTTTCTGGAATTTGTCAAAGATCGGGTGACTGTATGAGGTTGGTTTTATATTTGGGTTCTCAGTCCTGTTCCATTGGTCTACGTGTCTGTTCTTGTGCCAATACCATGCTGTTTTGGTTACTATAGCCTTGTAGTATAGTTTGAAGTCTGGTAGATAGATGCCTCCCAATTTGTTCTTTTTGCTTAAGATTGCTTTGGCTAGACGGGGTCTTCTCTGGTTCCACACAAAGCGTAGAATTATTTTTTCTAGATCGGCAAAAAATGATGTTGGTATTTTGATAGGGATTGCATTGATTCTGTAAATTAATTTAGGTAGCAAAGCCATTTTTACTATGTTGACTCTGCCTATCCAAGAGCATGGTAGGGCTTTCCATCTATTTACATCCTCTGCAATTTCTTTTCTCAGTGTTTCATAATTCTCTCTATATAGGTCTTTGAACTCCTTAGTTAGATATGTTCCTAAATATTTAATTTTCTTTGTTGCTATTGCGAAAGGTATTGCATCTTTAATTTGTTTCTCGGCTTGATTTTTATTAGCATATATGAAGCCTATGGATTTGTGTGTATTAATTTTGTATCCTGAGACTTTGCTGAATCCATTTATAAATTCCAGTAATCTCTTGGTTGAATCTTTGGGGTTTTCTATGTATAATATCATATCATCTGCGAATAGTGAAAGTTTGACCTCTTCTGCCCCCATCTGGACGCCCCTGATTCCTCTGTCTTGTCTAATTGCTGTGGCCAGGACTTCCAGCACTATGTTAAAAAGAAGTGGAGATAGTGGGCACCCTTGTCTGGTGCCAGTTTTAAGGGGGAATGCCTTCAATTTTTCCCCATTCAGTATGATATTGGCTGTGGGTTTATCGTATATGGCTTTAATAGTTTCTAGGAATGAGCCATCTATGCCTATATTGTTAAGAGTTCTTATCATAAAAGGATGCTGGATTTTGTCAAAAGCCTTTTCTGCATCTATTGAAAGGATCATATAATCTTTGTTCTTGCTTTTATTTATATGGTGAATTACATTTATAGATTTGCATATGTTGAACCATCCCTGCATCTCGGGAATAAAGCCCACCTGATCGTGATGGATTATTTTTTTGATGTACATTTGAATTCGGTTTGCAAGGATTTTATTGAGAATTTTTGCATCTATATTCATAAGGGATATTGGTCTGTAGTTTTCTTTTTTTGTTGTGTCCTTTCCTGGCTTTGGTATCAAGGTGATATTGGCTTTGTAGAATGAGTTTGGGAGGATTCCATCCTTCTGGATATTTTCAAATAATTTCTGCAGTATAGGCACCAGTTCTTCTTTGTAGGCTTCGTAGAATTCAGTTGTGAACCCATCTGGTCCGGGACTTTTTTTTGTGGGTAGATTTTTTATTACTGCTTCAATTTCAGTGCTTCATATTGGTCTGTTTAGAAATTCTGTTTCTTCCTGGTTGAGCCTAGGGAGGTAGTGTGTTTCTAAGAATTTGTCCATTTCCTCCACGTTTTTGTGTTTGTGGGCATAGAGATTTTTGTAGTATTCAAAGATGATGTTTTGTATTTCCATGGTATCAGTTGTGACTTCTCCTTTTTCATTTCTAATTGAGCTTATTAGAGTCCTTTCCTTTCTGCTTCTGGTCAACCTGGCAAGTGGCCTGTCTATTTTGTTTATCTTTTCGAAGAACCAACTTTTCGTTTCATTGATCTTCTGTATTGTTCTTTTGTTCTCGATTTCATTTAATTCTGCTCTGATTTTGGTTATTTCTTTTCTTCTGCTGGCTTTAGGATTGCTTTGCTCTTCCTTTTCCATTTCCTTAAGATGATTCATTAGTTTACTGATTTGTGACTTTTCTGTCTTTTGGATGTGGGAATTTAGGGCGATAAGTTTTCCTCTCAGGACTGCTTTTGCTGTATCCCACAGATTTTGATAACTTGTGTCCCCATTATCGTTTAGTTCAAAGAATCTTTTGATTTCAATTTGAATCTCCCCCTTGACCCAATAATCTTTCAGCAATAGATTGTTTAGTTTCCACATTTTTGGAGGACGATGTGAGTTTCTGTTGGAATTGATTTCTAATTTTATTCCGCTGTGGTCTGATAAGATACATGGTATGATTTCTATTTTTTTGAATTTGTTTAGATCTGTTTTGTTGCCTAGGATGTGGTCAATTTTAGAGAAAGTTCCATGAGCTGATAAGAAGAATGTATATTCAGTGTTATTTGGGTGGAGTGTTCTGTAGATATCTGTTAGGCCCAAATGTTCTATAGTCCTGTTTAGGTCTTTTATTTCTCTATTTTTTTTTTGTTTGGAGGATCTGTCCAGTTCTGTCAGTGGGGTGTTGAAGTCCCCTGCTATTATGGCATTGGTGCTTATTATGTTGTCTAGATCTAGCAGTATTTGCTTTATGTACCTGGGTGCTCCTGTGTTGGGTGCATAAATGTTTAGGATTGTTAAATCCTCTTGTGAGATTTTTCCCTTCACCACTATATAGTGTCCATTTTTGTCCTTCTTTACTTTTATTGCTTTAAAGTTTATGTCATCTGAAATGAGGATGGCTACTCCAGATTTCTTTTGGTTTCCATTAGCCTGGAAAATTGTATTCCATCCTTTTACCTTGAGTCTGAATGCGTCTTTGTGTGTAAGGTGTGTTTCCTGAAGACAACAGATACTTGGTTTGTATTTTATAATCCATTCAGCCAGACTATGTCTCTTCAATGGGCAGTTCAAGCCATTTACATTTATTGAGAGATTTGATATTTGGGGTAAATTTCTGATTATTCTGTTGGGTGGTATCTTTTGTTTTACCTCTTGCGTCATTGTGGAATCTGGTTTCTGGGGTTTTAGCTTTTGCGTAGTTTTACATAGGTGGGTGTCTGTTGCTCTGTTAGTGTATAATGCAGGTCTAAGCATTTCTTGCAAGGCCGGTCTGGATTTCGCAAATTCTATCAGTGATTGCTTATCTGGAAACGTCTTTATTTCTCCCTCATATAAGAAGCTTAGTTTGGCAGGATACAGAATTCTGGGTTGACCTTTGTTTTGTTTTAGGAGATTGATGATGTCTCCCCATTCCCTTCTGGCTTGTAACGTTTCAGCTGAGAAATCTGCAGTTAATCTGATCGGTTTCCCTTTGTAGTTTACCTGCTCTTTTCGT
Source organism: Daubentonia madagascariensis (assembly GCA_023783475.1). Taxonomy (NCBI): domain Eukaryota; kingdom Metazoa; phylum Chordata; class Mammalia; order Primates; family Daubentoniidae; genus Daubentonia; species Daubentonia madagascariensis. The sequence continues at coordinate 19,350,283 of JAKFHU010000585.1, forward strand.
CTTACAGCTCTGAGGAGTGCCTCTTTTGTGTTTACTTTGGTCAGTCTAATAATTATGTGGCGTGGTGAATGCTGTTTCACGTTGACTCTCCCAGGAGTCCTGTGTGCTTCTTGTACTTGGATATTGAGATTTCTGGCTAAGCCATGGAAATTTTCCTCTATTATTCCTTCAAATAAATTTTCCAGCCCATGCGAATTTTCTTCCTCTCCCTCAGGGATACCTATGATCCTTATGTTTGGCCTCTTTACATAATCCCACATTTCTTGTATGCTTTTTTCCTGCCTCTTGTTTTTGTGTTCTTTCTCTTCGGCTGATTTATTTAGCACATAGGAGCTGTCTTCTAGCTCTGAAATTCTTTCCTCTGCATGGTCCAGCCTATTCTTAAGGCTTTCCACTGTGTTTTGTAGATCCTTGAATGCTTCTTTCATTTCTAGGATTTCTATTTGATTTTTCCGTAATATTTCTATTTCTTTGGAGAATTTTTCATTCATTTCTTGCATTTTTCTTGTGGTTTCTTTGTGCTGGGATTCAATTTTCTCTTGAATTTCATTGAGCTTTCTTATAATCCATAAACGAAATTCCTCTTCTGTCATTCTACCCATTTTATTTGGGTTGGTATCCATTGCTGAGGAACTGATAATTTCTTTTGGGGGTGACTTTTCACTCTGATTTTTCATGTTCCCTGAGTTCTTTCGCTGGTTTTTTCTCATCAGGCCTCTTGGTCGAGAGCTGGGGGTGTTAAAGCTAGTTTATGGCCTTGTCACCAGGCCCACAATTATTGTTCCTTGGCAAAGCCAGGGAGAGAAGTAGTGGCCTGTATTACCTTAGGTGTATTTTAGCAAGTTTGGTGGATCTTGAGTTACTCTGACCTGTGGTCTTCTCCTCTTCCCAGTGGAGTGTGGTGAGAATGACCTCCCAGCTCGGGCTCTGAGCTAATGAATTGTACTTGAGGATATGAGTCCTCTGCTCCCTACTAGCTAGGTATTCTGTTATGTCCGTGGCAGACTCTGATTCCCCAGTTGGGGTATGCGAAAGCCCCGTGCTTTGGGAGGGGCCTTGTAGCTCCTAGGGGTTACTTTGACCCTGCTCCTCCTGAGGTGCAGGTAGAAACACAATTTCTTTTGGCTGCAGTGTGAGAGCTGAGTTGGGAAAATTCTCCACAGCTCAGAGACTGCTCATCTAGCCACGTGTGCCTGCCCTTCTGATGTGTGTCTCCGCGTGATACTGGTTGATAGGGGGATCTCCAATTGTGCACCCCTTTTCCACCAGTAGACCCCAAGGCAAGGCGGGTGGCCATCTCTATCCCCAGCAGTCTCCACCGGGGGGATGTTCCCACGGGGACGGGGGAGTAGTGGCCGCTGGAAGCGCTCTTGGATGGCGCGAAATTCCCTATTGAAGTGGGCAGGATTATGGGGAGCTGCTCTGGTTCAGCCTGTGGCTCTTGAGGTATTTGGTTGTCATGGGAACCAGTAGTTATACCAAATGAGTCACTATAGCCAGCAACCTTCAAAATGAGTGATCTCTGGGGTACAGGAGGGCTGGGACCTGAAGGGTGGGCACTAGGACCAGCACGTAGCGGGCTTGTCAGAGGCCAGAGCCGGGGTAGCAGGAGCAGATGGACGAGCTGCAAACTGTTTCCAATACCCAAAGGTCCCGCCGCTACAGTTCCGGGATCTCGTCCCACCTGGAACCCACGGATGCAGCTGACCCTGGCCACCAAAGGCAAAGCCTGTCTCGCCCCAGCAGAAGAGCCCCGGGCCGGGGCAGGGGGAGCTAGAGACGCGGCTCACAGCTCCGCGCGGGCGGCTGTAAAGATGGCGGCCGCCGCCAGCCTGGTGCACAGCCGGGCTCCGATCACGCCAGGAGCGCAGCCTTTCTCCGCCGGCCGCAGCGGCAGTTGCTAGCAGCCTCCAAGGGCGTGTCCCGCTCTCCGTTAAATTCCTGGGCCCAGTCCCGCTAACTTCTAGTGGCGCAGTGCCGGCCTGCGGGTTCCCGGGCCCTGTCCCGGGAAGCTGTGTCTCGGTCCCCGCCCAGTTCCTCCCTAACCCTCGGCAGTCTCTGTATATTGCAGCTGCGAGTTGTGTCTGGCTCTGGCCACTTCCTCCTCTCCACAGGGCTCGGCCGTCCCTAGCAACCGCTCTGCCCCAACTCTGGGCTTGTCCCTGCCTGGGTGGATGGGGACGCGCGTAACCGCTTGGGGGGCAGGTCGCGCTGCGCCGGACCTGGCGAGCGCATCCTTCCCGCGCTCTGGGCTCTATTGTGCTCCGTGCGCCCTCCGATCTTTGTGAAAATTTTGTACCTGTTTTCTTGGGTTGGGCGTTCAGCGTTGTTTCTCTGTAATTCGCAATGCTGTTTTCGGAGTGAGCGGTTGTGCTCGCAGGCCGCCGCTGGCGTTCTTCCCCCCCTTCCCTGGGAGCGGTGCGGTGGTAGGACTCTATCACACCGCCATTTTTTCCCCCCTGAATGAATCATTTTTCATTGTATGCTTATATTAAATTTTGTTAATCTACATGGTTAATGGACATTTATGTTATTTCCACATTTTGGCTTTTGAATAATTCTGCTGTGAATATCTATGTACAAGTTTTTTGTGTGGACCTATGTTTTTAATTCTCTTTGATATATAGCTAAGAGAGGGATTGCTAGGTTATATGGTAAATCAATGTTTAATTTTGGAAAAACTACTAAATTGTTTTCCAAAGAAGCTATAGTGTTTTACATTCCCATCAGCAATGTCTAAGTGTTGTTATTTCTCCACATCCATGTCAGTACCTGTTATTCTTTGTCTTTTTGGTTATAGCCATCCTAGTGGGTGTGAAGAGGTATCTCATTATGGTTTTGATTTGCATTTCCCTAATGACTAATGATGTTAAGCATCTTTTCTTATGCTTATTTGTCATTTGTGTATTTTCTCTGGAGAAATGTCTATTACAAACATTTGCTTATTTTTCCCATTGCTGATTTTTTAATTGGGTTATTTGTCATTTATGTGTGAATTATAAGAGTTCTTTATGTACTCTGGATAATAGATCCTTAATAGCTATATGACATAAATGTTATCTCCTATTCTGTGGGTTGTCTTTTCACCTCTTGATAGTACCATGTTGTGTTTCGTGAGAGAAACACAAAAGTAGTTAATTTTGATGAGGTTTAATTTAACTCTTTTTGTTGTTGTTGTTATTGCTTATGCTTAAGGTATTATATCTAAGAAACCATGGCCTAATTCAGGGTCATGAAGATTCACATAAGTTTTCTTTTTTTTGTTGTTGATGCCAATTTTAAATACAGTTTTATTTGAGACATTGCATTTTCCACTTACAATACAGTGCTTATAAAGTGCAATGTTATTTCCTTCCCCTGTGCACATGTTCCATATTCAAGTATTGAGAATGCCCAGTAATTTACTATAGCAGCTCAACTTTAAATCTGCCATATAATTTGCTACAAATTTGGATCCTTCCATGTTTTACTGTGTGGAACAATATTACATCTATACTTGGGTTGGCTTAATCAACCTCTTCAATGGTGGGGCCTGAGGAAGCACCACTAGAAGGAGGAGTTCTGCCACCAGGGAAGCTCCCTGGCATTCCTTGTGGCATTCCTCCTGGCATGCCTCCTGCACCCTGGTACAGCTTGGCAATGATGGGGTTCCAGACTTTCTCCACCGCCTTCTGCTGATGTTCATATTCTTCTTTCTCTGCAGTCTGATTCTTATGAAGCCAGTTGATAATTTCATTATACTTGTCAAGAATCTTCTGTTTGTCCTCATCGTTGATCTTGCCTTGAAGTTTCTCATCTTCAACAATTCCTTTCATATTGAATGCATAGGATTCAAGCGAATTCTTTGATGACACTTTGTCCCTCTGCTTCTCATCTTCAGCTTTGTACTTCTCAGCTTCCTGGACCATACGTTCAATGTCTTCCTTGCTCACACGCCCCTTGTCGTTAGTGGTGGTAATCTTATTCTCTTTTGCCGTGCTCTTATCCACAGCAGAGACATTAAGAATGCCACTGGCATCATATCAAAAGCAATGTCAATCTGAGGAACACCAAGGGGGGCAGGAGGTATACCTGTGAGTTCAAACTTGCCAAGCAAGTTGTTATCCTTGGTCATGGCATGCTCACCTTCATAAACCTGAATGAGCACACCAGGCTGGTTGTCAGAATAGGTAATGAAGGTCTGTGTCTGCTTGGTAGGAATGGTAGTATTGCACTTTATGAGTACAGTCATAACTCCACCAGCAGTTTCAATACCAAGAGAAAGAGGAGTGATGTCCAAGAGTAGCAAATCTTGAACATTCTCAGGTGTGTCTCCTGACAAGACAGCCACCTGCACAGCTGCACCATAAGCAACAGCTTCGTCAGGGCTGATGCTCTTATTTAGTTCTTTTCCATTGAAGAAGTCTTGTAGAAGTTTTTGAATCTTAGGGATACGGGTTGAGCCACCAACCAGGACAATGTCATGAATCTGTGACTTGTCTAGTTTGGCTTTTGAAGGGCTTTCTCTATAGGGTCAGGGTGCCATGGAACAGATCAGCATTCAATTCTTCACATTGGGCACAGGTGATGGAGGTGTAGGAGTGGATTCCTTCATAAGGGGAATAAGTCTTAATACTGGCCTGGGTGCTAGAAGATAGAGTATGCTTAGCATGTTCACAAGCAGTGTGGAGGCATCGGACAGCTCTCTTATTCTCGCTGATGTCCTTCTTATGCTTGCACTTGAACTCAGCAATAAAATGATTGACCATTCGGTTGCCAAAGTCTTTTCCACCTAAGTGTGTATCTCCAGCTGTAGATTTGACCTCAAAGATTCCATCCTCGATAGTGAGGATTGACACAGCAAAAGTGTCACCCTGTAGGTCAAAGATCATCACATTTCTCTCAGCTCCAACCTTTTTGTCTAAGCCATAAGCAATAGTAGCAGAAGTTGGCTCATTTATAATCCTAAGAACATTGAGACCACCAATGGTTCCATCATCTTTGGTGGCCTGATGCTGAGAGTCATTAAAGTAAGCTAGCACTGTGACCACAGCATTGGTAACAGTCTTTCCAAGATAGGCTTCTGCGTTTCCTTCATCTTTGTCAGAACCATAGATGACACCTCTTTTGGACAGAAACCTTTTGTCTCTCCCTTGTATTCTATTTGGACCTTGGGCCTGCCTGCATCATTCACCATCAAGAAAGGCCAATGCTTCATATCCGACTGGACAGCAGAATCATCAAATCTGCATCCAATCAGATGTTTGGCATCAAAAACCATGTTGGTGGGGTTCATTGCCACTTGATTCTTCACAGCATCACTGATCAATCGTTTGGTATCAGTAAAGGCAACATAGCTTGGAGTGGTTCGGTTTCCCTGATAATTGGCAATTATGTCTACTTTTTCATGCTGGAAGGCACCCACACAAGAGTAGGTGGTGCCAAGATCAATACCAACTTCAGGCCCCTCAGGCATAGTTGCTTCCTTGTAGGACCGGCTCAGCTTGCGAATACCACACACAAAACCCCCAAGCTGCTGCCGCGTTCAAGAAGCACACTAAATTTTCTTTTAAGAACTTTATAGTTTGAGTTCTTACATTTAGGTATTTGACCTAATTTTAGTTAATTTTTGTACATACTGTGATGTAAGGGTCCAACTTCTTTTCCATGTGGATATTTAGTTGTCCCATCACTATTTGTTGAAAAGACTATTCTTTGCCTCATTAAATTATCTTGGTATTCTTTCTGCAAATCAATTGACTATAAATATGAGAGTTCTGGACTCTAAATGATTTTTCATTTACATATATGTGTATATATATATTTCTTATGCCAGTACCACACATCTAAATTGCTGTAACTTCCTAGTAAGCTTTATTTTTTAATTTTTATAAATTTTATTTTATATATTTAAGGCATACAACATAATATGCATGATGTTTTGAAATTATATATATAGATAGTGAAATGGTTAGTCAAGCAAATTAACATATCCATCATTTCACATAGTTACCCATTTTGTGTGTGTGTCAAGAGGATCTAAAATCTACTCTTTTAGCAAAACCCCTGAATACTATACAATATCATTAACTATAGTTCTCATGTTATACATGAGGTCTTTGGACTTATTTATCCAACATATCTGCTACTTTGTATCCTTTGACTTATATGTCCCCGTTTCCTTCCCCCACGTGCTTGGTAACCACTGTTTTATTCTCCATGTCTGTGTATTCAACTTTTTTTTTTTTTTTAGTAAGCTTTAAAATGAAGAAATGTGAGTCCCACAATTGTTTTTCCTTTTCGAGATTGTTTTGGCTCTTCTGTGTCCCTTTCATATCCATATGAATTTTAAAAAGCATTTATTGATTTCTACAAGAAAGCTTTATGAGCTTTTGAAGCAGATTGCATTGAATATGCAGATCGATGTAGGGTGTAATTACCACCTTAACAATATTAAGTTTTCTGATCCAGGAATGCAAGATGTCATTCCCTTTAGGTCTTCTTTGATTTATTTAAATGTTGTTTTGTAATATTCTGTGTATAAGTATTGCATTTCTTTTGTTAAATTTATTAAATTTATTGATATACATTTTATTCTTTATAATGCAATTATAAATGGAATTGTTTTCTTGACTTCATTTTTGTGTTGTTTATTGCTAGTGTATAGAAATAAACACAGATTTATCATTATTGCTTTACACAGTTATCTTTTAAATGAGATATGAGTTACAAAGAGTTACAAAGAACAACATTTTTATATCCTCTTTTATATTTATCTATGTAGTTATCTTTACTAGCACTCTTTATTTCTTCGTATAGATTTTATTTATTCTCTAGTGGACTTTCATGTCAACCTAAAGGTCTCCCCTTAGCATTTCTTATAGGGCAGGTCTGCTTGCAATACATTTTTTAGTTATTGTTTATCTGAGAATCACTTAACTTTTTCATTTTTGAAGAATAACTTTGTTGGATATAGGATTGTTGGTGACAGTCTTTTTCTTTCAGCACTTTGAATATGTCATTCCATTGTCTTCTGGCCTCAATGGTTATTGATAAGAAATCAGCTGTTAAGATTATTTAGGATCCCTTGTAAGTAATGACTTGCTTCTGTGTTGCTACTTTCAAGATATCTTCTTTGTCCTTGTCTTTTGACAGTTTGATTGTGATGTGTCTACAATTGGATCTTTTTGAGTACATTTCACTTGGAGTTCATTGAGATTCTTGAATGTGCATATTAATGTTTTCCATCAAATTTGGGATGACTTTATTTTGATCACTATTTCTTCAAATATTCTTTCTTCTCTTGTCTCTCTTTCCTCTCTTTTCAGCATACCTATTACGTATATATTGGTATGCACGATAATGTTCCTTAGCTCTCTTGAGATATGTTTATTTTTCTTCATTTATTTTTATTTCTGTCCATCATACTAGATGATATCAATTCACCTCCCTCAAGTTATCAGATGCATTTTTCTGCCAGCTCAAATCTTCCATTGAGCCATGCTATGAATTTTTCCCATCAATTATTATATTTTTCAGCTTCACAATTTTTATTTCATTCTTTTTATACTTACACCTTTTATACTTTTATCTCTTTATCAATATTCTCTTTTTGGTGAAACATCATTCTTATACTTTCATTTAATTCTTTAAACATGGTTTATTCTATTTCTTTGAAAATATTTAAAATAGATTATTTTAAAGATTTTGACTAAAAAGACCAATAATTGTGAATCCTCAGGTGGCCTTTCTTTTGTCTTCTTTTTTTAAACTTAGTATAAGCCATACATTTTTGTTCTTTTTATATCACATGATTTTTTTTGCTGAAGACTTGACATTTTATGAGACATAATCTTGCAACTTTGGAAAACAGATTGTCCTTCATGCTTAGGTTTTGTTGTTGTTTCTCTTTGTTTTTATTGTTGCGGTTGTTAATGTTTATTTTGTGACTTCCCTGAACTGATTTTTGTTAAATCTGTATTCTTTGTCATGTGGGTCTACTGAAGTATATTCAGTTAGCTCAGTGGTCAGTAAATGAATGAACAGGTTTTTTTAAATGCCTGAAACCAATAAATTAATATAGCCCTCTCTCTCTCTGCCAGGGAGCTCTGTGTGCATATTGGGACATACCTTCAACAATCAGTCAACCTGATTATTCTCTCTGCTCTTACATAGATTTAATCATTTTCCTTGAAAAAATGCTTCCAAGGTTTTTGAAAGCCTTTAATTAATTTCAAGGGCCAGTTTGCAACTTTGCCATAGCCATCAATTTCTGCTTGTACAAAGCCTCAAATTTAACCAGATGTCAGAACTTAGGGCTTTATCATGTCTTTTATTAATGTGCACAGAGCCCTTTGCATGCACACTTAGACACATGCATCACCTTCTAAATTCCCAGAAATATATCAGAGGTTTTCAAAGCCCCATATGGACATTTTATTTCCCCACCTTTTTCTTTTAAGATTTTTGATGAGTTTATTTTTTGCCGTATTTTAAATAACAATCTCAGATTTTAAATGTCAATTTTAAACAACTACCATGGATTACTATTGACAAATGACCCCCCAAAAAGGGTTGTTTGCACTGGATAAGATGCAAGTTAGGTTAAGTAAAGACAGACAAGTGAATGTGTTTTTCTAGAGTAATGCTACACAGGTAAAAGAATGACAATTCTCTGAGAATAAAGCTTTGAAAGTTCTTAAACCCTTTTCTGACCCCTACAGTGACTGTTCATCTATTGGCTCACTGTGACTGCAGGCTGATGCTAGTAAGAGTGTCATACAAATGGGAGGAGGGGTATTGGAATATGTTAAGTTAAAATGCTACATAACTGTTTATTGCTGGTCTTACAGTCACTTAGAGATTTGTTGATTAAATTCTCCTCAGATGTGACAAGCTTTGGCTAATTTCCAATGTCCCAAAAAGTTGATTTGGATAATCTCACCAGTGTTCTTGTTGTTTTTATGCAGAAGAGGATTTTTGGAGATCATTTTTCTGTCATTCCTGATGATGTCACTTTTCACATTGACCTTCAAGGCATGCAGCAAAACAAATACATTTGCTTTGGCTTTATGCTAGGTTATTTATTCATTAATTTACATATTTATTTATCTATATTTATTTTTTATTTATTTACTCATGTACATATTTATTCTTATTTCCCTAACATAAAGTTGGCTAATTAAATGCAGAAAAGTATGAATTTATTTGGCAATTTTTCTCAATGCATGAGTAAGTTTCCAAAGGTAAACTAGGTAACCTTGGAACTTGCAGGAAAACTTTAGGCCCCACTAGTGTTATATAGCACACAGAGTAGTTTAAAAGATTATTCTTTTTATGACCTGAAATCTCATTGCACATATAAATTAAAGTAAAACTGCACTTTTTACCCAAATATAATTCCAAAATAACTTTCTCATGTTTGCCTCCAGCAATAAATTTGATGAAAATTATTCATTTTTAAATTAAGGAAGACAGTCCATCTGGACATAAAGTTGAATATATTTCTGTATGACACCTAATTTGTTTTATCATTTTAAAAAGGTCAACTGACCAGTTGCATATTACTCATACCTAGAGAGAGTGCTAGCCACAGAGAAATATTAGATATTTAGTAAATTTTTGTATTTATACAACAAAGCCAAAATAACCCACTTCATAAACTATCTTATGCCATTGTGCAATTACAAAATAAAATCTTTGCAGAATCATCCTTTTTTTAGGTTGTTTTACAATTACTAAATAATGGAATTATTGGCCAGTAAATAACTATTGATAGATAGGCTATCTATTATAAGCTATTCTTTCTCTATGAAAGTGATAAACATATTTAAAAGTAGACTAAGAAAAAGGACAGAAAACCCAATTAAATAAAATCAGAAACAAAAAAGCAGACATTACAGCTGATACCTCAGAAATACAAAAAATTATTGGAGGCTATTATGAACAACTATGCACCAATGAATTGGAAAACCTATAGATAATGGACAGGTTCCTGAACACATACAAGCTACCAGGATTGAACCAGGAAGAAATAGAAAATCTGAACAGACCAATAATGAGTAATGAGATTAAATTAATAATAAAATGTCTCTCAACAAAGAAAAGCCCAGAAACGAATCCTAATTCACTGCAGAATTACACCAAACTTTTAAAGATGAACTGACACTAATTCTTTTCAAACTATTGCAAAAAATTGAAAAGGAAGGAATTCTTCCCAACTAATTCTAGAAGGCCAGCATTACCCTGAGACCAAAACCAGAAAAGGACAAAACAAAAAACGAAAAGTACAGGCCAACATCCCTGGTAAAAATATATGCAAAAATCCTCAACAAAATACTAGCAAACCAAATCCAACAGTATATCAAAAAGATGTATTAAAAAATCTCAGGCAAAGCAATTGAGCTAGAGAAAGAAATAAATGGTATCCAAATAGGAAAAAAGGAAGTCAAATTATCCATCTTCACAGGTGACATGATCCTATATGTAAAAAATATCTAAAGAGTCTACCAAAAGTCTCTCAGAACTGATAAATTAGTAAAGTTACTGGATACTGAATCAACATACAAGAATCAGCCACCTTTATATACAGCAGTAATGAACTAACACTAGCTAAAAAAGAAAATGAGAAAGCAATCTCATTTACAGTAGTTAAAAAAATAAAATACCTTGGAATAAATTTTGCCATGGAGTTGAAAGTTCTCTACAATAAAAACTACAAAACACTGATGAAAGAAATTGAAGAAAACACACACAACAAATGGAAAGTCAATCCACACTCATGAATTGGAAGAATTAATATTGTTAAAGTGACAATACTACCTCAAATAATCCACAAATTCAATGCAATCCCAATCAAAATACCAATGACATTCTTTTTTTTTTCCTTTTTTTTTTTTGAGACAGAGTCTCACTCTGCACTCTGCAACCTCTGAGTGACATCATTGTAGCTCATTGCAACCTCAAAATCCCGGGCTGAAGTGATTCTCCTGCCTCAGCCTCCCAAGTAGCTGGGACTACAGGCATGTGCCATGATGCCTGGCTAATTTTTCTGTTTTTAGTAGAGACCAGGGTCTCACTCTTGCTCAGGCTGGTCTCGAACTCTGGAGCTCAAGGAATCCTCCCGCCTTGGCCTCCCAGAGTGCTAGGATTACAGGCATGAGCCACTGCGCCTGGCCTACCAATGATATTTTTTATAGAAATAGAAAAAACAATCCTAAAACTTGTATGGAACCACAAAAGTCCCCAAATAGCCAAGGACATTCTGAGCAAAAAGAACAAAGCTGGAGCCACCACACTACCTGACTTCAAAATATATTACAAAGCTATAGTAACCAAAACAGCATGGTACTGGCATTTTAAAAAGACACATAGACCAATGGAACAGAATAGAGAACCCAGAAATAAAGCCACATGTCTACAGCCAACTGATTTTCAACAAAGGTGCCAAGAACATACATTGGGGAAAGGAAAGTCTCTTCAGTAAATAGTGCTGGGAAACCTGGATATTCATATACAGAAGAGTGAAACTAGACCCCCATCTGTCACCACAGATAGCAATCAACTCAAAATGGATTACAATTTAACTGTAAGACCCAAACTTATGAAAGTACTAGAAGAAAACATAGGAGAAACACTTCAGGACATTAGTCTGGACAAAGATTTTATGGATAAGACCTCAGAAGCATAGGCAACAAAAGCAAAAGTAGACAAGTGGGATTACATCAAGCTAAAAAGCTTGTGCACAGCAAAGGAAACAGTCAACAGAGTGAAGAGACAACCAACGGAATGGGAGCAAATATTTTCAAACCTTTCCATTCATCTGGCAAGAGATTAATATTCAGAATATACAAGGAACTCAAACAACTTAAAAAGAAAAAAAAACCCAAATAATCTGATGAAAAATGAGCAAGTGATATAGACAGTTCTTAAAAGAAGATGTACAAGTGGCCAAAAAGTATATGAAAAAAAGCTCAACATCACTAATCAGCAGGGAAATGCAAATCAAAACCATATTGACATATCACCTGATACCTTTTCTAATGGATATTATCAAAAAGTCAAAAATAAAAAATGCCGGTGAGGGTGTGGAAAAAACAGCTCTCTTATTTACCGTTGGATGGAGTGTAAATTAGTATGGACATTATGGAAGATAGTGTGGAGGTTCCTCAAAAACCTGCAAATAGAACTACCATATGATCCAGCAATCCTACTATTGGGTATATATCCAAAAGAAAGGATATCTGTATATCAAAGCAATATCAACACTTCCATATTTATTATACTATTAACAATAACCAAGATATGGAATCAACCTAAAAGTCCATTAACGAATGGATAAAGAAAATGTGGTATATATACACAATAGACTACCATTTAACCATTAAAAAGATGAAATTCTGTCATTTGCGGCACCATTGAAGCAAATGTCTGAAGGACATTATGTTAGGTGAAATAAGCCAGGCACAGAAAGATAAATATCACATGTTTTCACTTATATGTGGAAGCTAAAAAAGTTGATCTCATGGAAATAGAGAGTAGAAAAGTTGTTACTAGAGGTTGTGAAGGGAGGAAAGAGATAAGGTGAAGATGGTTAAGGGATACAAAAGTACAGTTAATTGGAGGAATATGTTTTAGCACTGTAGGACAACTATAGTTAACAATATTTTACTGTAAATTTTCAAATAGCTAGAATAGAAGCTTTGGAATGTTCCCAACACAAAGAAATGATAAATGTTTGAGGTGATGGATATCCTAAATTACTCTGACATGATCATTACACATTGTATACCTGACCTATAATATCTCACTGTACCCCATAAATATGTACAAATTATGTCAATTAAAAATAATAAGAAGAAAGGTACTAATGTCCCTGTTTGTCACAATGGCAATTAGAATTCAAGATGGAAACCGTTAAAGAAGAACAGAAAGTCAAACAGGCTGTCTTACAATCATGAAATTTTCTATATGTCAGACCAATACAGTATAATCAGTAAATATTAATAAATGCTCCAAATTCTCTGTACCATATTTTTTTCTCATGCCCTTCTTAGCTCATACATCCCTCAGGGATGTATTCACAATTAGTTGTATTTCTTTTGCTGTCATTAAATCACAAACAATAGTAAAATGTCAATGTAGTCTATGATTTGCAATAAATAATTTTCCCATTTTTTTCCATAAACTATGCCTGCTTCTAAACTGACCCAGCAGGCTTCTCAAATGTGGTTCCTCAACATAAATGGGATTTTAGTCAATTTGGTGTTGGGAATTTCCCCCCATTTCTAGTAAAACTTCTTACCAAGCTGGAGAACTCCAATCTCTTTTCTGGGAAGTGTGAGCAGATGAGAAATTCAGATGTAGGATCTTTTGAAAAGAGAGAAGAAAATTACACTTAAGAATTAAGTTAACAAAATTAGAAGACCCTTTCCATGCGAGCCATATTGGAAGAGAGTTTCTAAACTCACGATCTTGGTGGGAGAAGGGGTCGATGTGAAGATAAATCAGAAAGAGAGAAATGAAATGAGAAAAAATGAGAATCAAGTAACAACTGGCTATCACAGTAAGAATTTCCATACACAGTAGGGGCTGTTCCTGGGTTTTTAACATGCAATTGATTCTGTAATTTGAGAGTTTATTAATTAGTGATATACTAGGCTACAAATTGCTGACAACTGGATTACGTTGCATAAACAAATAGTAGTTAATTTTCTTTAGTAAAAAGAGCAAGAAAGAGAGATAGTTGTAACTTTCACTTGCCCTTTTATCATAAATGGCTATCATACTGGAAAAAAAAGTTTTAGGCATTTGACACCAGTAACGGGAACCTTGCAATAAGGGAAGCATACGTGGCTAGACTTCGAATTCTTAAGCTATATTCCTGGGAATGTTTTATAAGCTGCAGTTGAGGGAGTTTTTTGTAATACCAGAAAAGTGAGCAGGGGAATAACATTAAGTGAATAGAATTCCAAGGTGCAAAACAATGTGCATTATGACTCATTTACACAAAGAAAATGTGTGTGTATAATATACACTACATACACTCTCAGAATACATATCAAATATTTTTCACCGCTAGGTATGGGATAAGAATGAATTAGTTGTGAAAAGATACTGTCTTAAATTTCTCAATATACATAGTAATTGCTTAAATTTTTTTACAGTGATATATTCAAATATTACCTTTGTAAATTGAAAAAAGGCTCACGTTATGAAAACAAAATAAAGCCTTGATATTAATTTGATGGCTAGGAATCAATAATTTTTGCTCATTAACAAATGAAAGCTGTAAGACTGCATATTTTTCCCTATGAACTTCAGTTAAGCTTTTGCATTTTGATTAACAAAAAAGATGCCTGTATAAGTTTATTCACTTTTTCTGAAATTTTTCCCTATAGAGAACAAAAAGCAAAATTAGATAAGAACGCACATGTATAAAGTCCAGCTCAGCCATGGTTTCAGAAGACAGTGTGAAGTCCTTAGGCAGGGCTTCCTACGTCTGGATCCAAGTTAACCTGAGTGCCGTATACACTGCAATCCATTTTTACCAGACTATTTCTTAACTCCTGTAACATACTGCACACATTCACCCATTTAGTTTTATTTATTATTTCTCTAACTTTGGAATTCCCTTCTCCATTTCTACCTGCCAAAATTCTAATCAGCTATTGGCACCCAGCTCAAGCGTCACTTCCATGATTATTATGTGACTCTCTGACCTTCTGGTAATTGCTTCTTCACTTGCACATTCACACATTGTCTTCTAATATAGATAATTGTGCATATTTCAGTCTCCAGCACTAGACCCCATCTTCTTTAGGGCAGAGGTTATGTCTTAATTAATATGAAACCCCTATCTGCACCTAGAAAAAGATCTTTTACATAACAGGTGTTGGATTGATCAGAATGTAATTGCAAGATGTTCTCATTTCACCCTGTCCCACAGTACTGATCTTAAAAGAAGGTTGGTGATGATAGGGGGAGATTTTCTGAAATTTTTGATGCCACATTGTCACAGATAAAATGAGAGCTATAATCAGCTTTTATGTAGTAATTCAAAGAGAGTTTTAAAATAATCTCTGAATGTGTATGGATTTGCAGTGTAATATTGAAAATGATTAATTAAAAATATACTCTGTAAAAATGTTTTCAGATAGCTCATTGTGGTTTTGATTTGCATTTCCCTGATGATTAGAGATGGTGATCATTTTTTCATGTTTTCTTGGCCATTGGTCTATTTTCTTTTGAAAAGTTTCTGTTCACATCTTTTCCCTACTTTTTAATGGGGTTGTTTGATTTTTTTTTCTTGCTGATTTTGCTTGAGTTCTTTATAGATTCTAGTTATCAGCCTTTTATCGGATGTATAGCATGCAAATATTTTCTCCCATTTTGTAGATTGTCTGTTCGTTCTAATGATTGTTTTCTTGGCTGTGCAGAAGCTTTTTAATTTGACCAGGTCCCATTTATTTATTTCTGTTGTTGCTGAGATTGCTTTTGGGGTCTTCTTCATAACTTTTTTGCCTAGGCTGATGTCAGTAAGAGTTTTTCCAACATTTTCTTCTAGAATTCTTGTAGTTTCATGCCTTAGGTTTAAGTCTGTTATCCATGATGAGTTGATTTTTTGTGGGTTGTGAGAGGTGAGGATCCTGTTTAAGTCTTCCACACGTGGTTATCCAACTTTCCCAGCACCATTTATTGAATAGGGATTTTTTTCCCCAGTTTGTCTGCTTTGTCAAAGATCAGATGAGGATGGTTTTAACTCTGGTGAGAATGGCTTTTATTAAAAAGTCCAAAACAACAAATGCTGGCATGGATGTGGAGAGACAGGAACACTCATACATTGTTGATGGGACTGAAAACTAGTACAACCTCTAGGGAAAGTAGTGTGGAGATACCTCAAAGAACTAAAAGTAGAACTACCATTTGATCCAGCAATCCCACTACTGGGTATTTACCCAAAGGAAAAAAAGACATTCTATAAAAAAGACACCTGTACTCGAATGTTTATAGCAGCACAATTCACAATTGCAAAGATGTGGAAACAACCAAAGTGCCCATCAATACATGAGCAGATTAATAAAATGTGGTGTATGTGTACCACGGTGTACTACTCAACCATAAAAAAAAATAGTGAACTAGTACCTCTTGTATTAGCCTGGATCGAACTGGAGACCATTCTTCTAAGTGAAGTATCACAAGAATGGAAAAACAAACACCACATGTATTCACCATTAAATTAGAACTAATTGATCAACACTTATATGCACATATGGAAATAACATTCATCAGAAATCAAGCAGGTGGGAGGGGAGAGAAGGGGATGGGTAAATTCACACCTAATGGTTACAATGCACACTATCTGGGTGATGGGCATACTTATAACTTTGACTTAAACTGTACAAAAGCAATTTATGTAACCAAAATGTTTGTACCCCTGTAATATTCTGAAATAAAAAAATGTTTTCAGATAGCATTCTCTCAATAGCTTTTACTCAACTAGATACTAAATGAAAAATTTTGTTTCACTCAATCTGCTATGTGTCATTTCTTATCTTTATTTTATGACACTGATTTTCATGTTTACATAGCTCTTTTCAATTGTGCCATAGGAAAAAATATCCTTATACTTTTTCTTTTTTCTAATTAGGCTTCACAAAGTTTCAACTGGCTGCTGGAATTTCCTTTTGAAGCAGAAAAAACTATTGCCTAGATGTGCTAGAAGAAACATAATTGCCCTGTTAAGAATGGGAAGTGATTTTTTCCTCTATTGGATAAGAAGGAAAGGAGGGAAAGACAATTTTCCACAGAATATAAACTGTAGGTCACAAGCACAGCATCTTGGGTCTAGGGAGAAAGTAAGACCTAGAATAATGGACTCAACTCAATGAGAGGAAAGGGGTGGTCTAGGACATGGGGTGAGATATGGAGAGAATTTCAGGTTTTATAGGCAAGGTACATACACTGTGACAAGTTGAGAATGATGTATCCTACCCTAAGTTGATTCATTACAAAAAGAACTTTTTGAGAATTCATCATGTGCCAGGCTTCCTAAAGACAGGTATCTAAACCTGAACTATATCTAGAATTAACAAAAGTACAGACCCTTCTAAATCCCCTGGGTGGTGGCAGACTCTGTTGATAGGATAATATGCCAGAGGTCAGAGGAGGAAACACGAAAGGAGATTGGCTGGTGAGCTCATTCCTTTTCCTTGAACACTTTAAGCGTTTTTCTAACTTATGGAATAATCATTAGAAATCATTTTCTTCTACAATCATCATTCAATGATAGATAATTGATGTCTGCTGCCCTGAATTTATTAATCAGTAAATGGAGGGAATTGAATAAAATATTTAATGGCCTGTTCTTCCTTCAGTAATTATTGTTTGTTGATGTCAAAACTGGTCAGTTATGGCATTTTACCAGCATAATGGTAGTAAACTAGTCTGAGAACAAAGAAAACACACAGAAGGGAACAATGTCAATGTAATGCAAAACCTTGACCAAAAAAAGTGAGCCAGAGACACTGCACAAAACCAAACCTGACATGCACTGCAACTTGAGAGTTCTAATTATGACTTATTTAAATCAGTTTGAAAGTGAGTTTCCATTTTTTTATAGATAATGGGCCCAACTGAAACAACTTTGCATACTCAGTTTCCATCCTAAGTCTTGTTGTCAGCTTACTTTCTCATAATAACCTCCCTGAAACCTATAAATATACCCTAAGTTTAACTCATTAGTTTTTTTCCTCAGGTATCTAGACCATTACTCATAAAAAACAAATGAGAGGCTTGAAATTGGATTTAATAATCATTAACAAATTTTGAAATATAAAGCTGATCTGTTTTTGCTTAAGTTTGTGATAACAGTAAAATTTAGGTTGTACAAGTGTCATTAAGTCCTCCAAAAGCTAGACTTATTTATAATGAACCTAATTTTATGATGTTGAAGAAGATACTGTGAATGTCTATTCTAGCTATAGATAACACAAGTGAAAATGATAAATACAATATAAGGTTCACAAACCTTACCATTTTGCCCTTCTAAAACCCCCAAGAAATGTGTTATTATATCTTAGATATCTCACTAGATATAACCTATCTCTATTTTTTTTGCCAGTTATTCATAAATGAGATTGAGAAACTCAAAATATGATAAAGGAACATAACGGTCTCACAGTCAAACCACACATAGAAGAGGGACATGGTAAAGGGAGATGAATAGTTCAGCACAACTTTCTTATATCTATTTTTTTAAACACATCAAAATATGTGATATGTTATTGTTGAATTAGGAACATTTTCATAAAATGGAAAAAACACATGTATATGTAATTATTATGTGGAGAATGAAGATCTCCACTAAGTTTGCCAAAAACTTACTTAGAACAAGCCAGTGTATGCTATATTAGTTATGGGAGTATTTTTCTAGAACAAGCCTGACTTGGTTTGATTCACAGTTCTACTATGGATTACCAAGTAGTCAACTATACTTGTTTACTCTTGAACCTCTTTCAAAATCACACTTCATAGGTGTATAGATTAAGGATAATAGCAAGTGTATATAGTAATGGTTTGAATGAATAGATTTATACATATCTATCAATCTTAAATAATATATATGGCATTTTTATGACAATCTTCAACATTGTCAAAGAACAAAATTTTAATATATTCACTTTAAGGATAAAATTGAATTTTATTGGAGATTCATGAGTTGGGCATTATCCCATCTGTGAAATAGAAAGATGCTCTGATGAGCTGGGCAGGGGAGGTGGGCGTTACTGGCAGAAGAGGGCTGACGAAGTGGAAAAAGGGAACAAAAAGTGAATTGATTGTTTCAAAGTTACTTTCCTAATAGGGTTAAAGGAGAAAGGAATTTCTTTTAATTTTAATTTTTAATTTTTATGGATACATAATAGTTATATTATTACATATATATTGGGTGCATGTGATATTTTGATACAAGCATACAATGTGTAATGATCAAATCTGGGTAATTGGGATATCTACCGCCTCAAACATTTATCATTTTTTTGTGTCGGGAACATTCCAAATCTTCTCTTCAAACTATTTTGAAATGTACAATAAATTATTGTTAACTATAGTCACCCTTTTGTGCTAAGACCAGAGCTGATTCCTTCTGTCTAACTGTACTTTTGTACTCATTAACCAACCCCTATTTATCCCCCCTCCCCACATCCCCTCCCATCCTCTAGTAAACACCATTCTACTCACTACCTCCATGATATCAATGTTTTTAGCTCCCACGTATGAGTGAGAATATGAGACTTTCTTAGTTTGCCTGTTCAGCTTGACTGGGCCCCTTCTGATTGCTTGCTGTGAATTCCCTGATTTTTTTTGAAAACTGGCCCATTTTAAAGTTCAGTTTCATCACATGGTGCCTAGCATGAGTGACTCCATTCTGGTTCGGTCTGGTCTGTTGGGGCCTACTGCAGGAGCTTAGTCCAAAAAGACGTAAATTTTATTTAACAGGAAATATATAGTAAATTTATATGTCTAAGTCATTGGGATATAGGAAAGCTCCATAAATATTAACCATGTATTTGTGGAAACAACCCAGGTGCCCATCAATACATAAGTGGGTTAATAAAATGTGGTATATGTATACCATGGAGTATTACTCAGCAATAAGGAACAATAGTGAATTAACACATCTGGTATTATCCTGGTGGAGCTAGAACCATTCTTGAAGCGAACGTTCACAGGAATGGAAAACAGCACACTGGAATCACCACAAACTGGTACTAACTGATCAACACCTACATCACACAGGGCAATAACATTCATCTGAGCGCGGGCGGGCAGGAGGGGGGGGGGGAGGGGGGGAAAATTCACTGGATGGATGGGGGAGCCAGTTTGGGGGATGACCACGATTGTAACTCTGGGAATGGCGATTGCATGGGCAATAATGGTAGGCCAAAGTGTTGTACCCCCATATATTCTGAAATAAAAAAATAAATTAAAAAAAATTAAAATGATAGAACTTAATTAATCAAGTAAGATTGTTAAAAATTAGTACTTTATAATGCTTCAAATTCAAAAAATTATAGACCAAAGTCTATAATTATGTGATTTGTTTAATTTAACAGGCTCCATGTTATTTCTGGTGGTGAGGTAATAGAACACATATGTGTTTATTTGGTAAATTTTTATTAATAATTTTCCTCTTGCTAGCTATTATCAATCAAACAGATTGCTTCATTTATAGGAGTTTTTCTCAGAAATTTAAAAATATTAATGTAAAAATTTAAAAATTTTATCTATATACAACATTCAAGATTATGTGTATTTATGAGATCATAATTTTATATGATGTATTTGAAATTATTCCTAAAATATAATTGAAAGGGGAAGACCTGCTGGGGAAAATGCTCAAGGTCAAATAGAATCAAATAGAAAACACGTAAGTCCACAAAGAAAAAAGAAACATTGCCATTTTCTTCTATATAAGGACAGCTGAGAACAGGACAGGAATACCATCATTACTAGGTTCGTTTTACTTTAAGCTCCTATCAACCCATTTCTTGTAATAAAGCTCCTTTAAATATACAAATTATTATTGCCTTATTCCTGGGTAGCAATATTATAGGATTGTTATTTTAGAAAGCAAAATATCTTTCTATAACTATGTTGGGAGGGATTAGGCAAGACTCATGAAAAACAAGGGTGAATTCACTGGGAATATTTTGTCAGTTTGAAAACAGGAGCATTTGTTCTAGATTTTCCTAGGGTTCAACATCTTTTATATCAAATTTATAAATATGGAGTGGACACTCTCATTACTGACCAGTCAGTATGCCAGTATGTCCTTCATGATGCAATTATTAGAAATTATATTCGGTATTCTGTGATAAACAACATCAAAACATTATTCCACTGACAGAAATCCTCATATTTTTGGCATTTTTCATGTTTATGAATTATTTGCAGTGTCTTTAAAGGTGCACACAATTTTATAATAACCTAAACAGTACTGGATAGACTATGAGGAAAACACACATACACATACACCCATGTACTCTTTTATTCCATATTACTAGGGTGAACTTTAGTTTGGTTTCATAGATTATTGTTATTGTAATTAGATGTTTTTGAGTAAATTATGATCTTTTTTTCCAAATGTTCCCATAACATCTCCTTTCTTATTGTCTTGCTCTTCCCTTGGATTTGTTAATTTTATTCACTCAATTATTTCTCTTATCTAGGACTTAGCATATCTCCAATATATTGACTTATCTACAATAACATATGGAAATTCATTATAATAATAAATGTATTTATTTATGTATTTATGAGACCATAATTTTGTATTATATATTCATGGGACCATGAAACCATAACCTAGTGCCCTGTTATTTGACAATTTTACTATCCTAACAATGATAATTAAGTACAGCTTTCCTTTTTAACATATTTTTGAATGCTTAATGAAAATTAAAATATCATTTTTATATAAAAGTCTTATGTTAAGGGAAAAGCATGTTAAGGGAGGTAGTCATTTTGTATTGCTGAGAACACTTTACTGGACTCACAAGAAATCTTTTTAATCCCAGGCAGCTATTTAACAACACAACAACCCTAAAAAAGTTAAATGGTCTCTTTTATCTAAAGCAAGGCAATTGGATTTAACGTTCCCTAATGACCCTTCCATTTCTAATATTATATTGCAAACAAAGCTTTCCTCTTGGTGTTCCTTCGGAATTTATGAAAGTTCATTTCAATTATTCCATACTAACCCTCCCAGTTTTAAATTATTCCATTGTCTAGTAAAGCTTGGATTTTTTTTTTTGGCTTTCAAACTGATACTTTCTAGCTACAAAAAATATGATCTTGTATTAAATCTGACAAATACAAACTTTTTTGACTGGGTATTTCTTGGTCTAAGGAGTATAAACATATCTGTGGGTGCTCGGTTTTATAAACTAAAGAAATCTACACTAACGAATTAAGTTCAAAGTGGTTTTATAGAACCATTGCTTTTCTTTCAGATCTGTGATTAATTAAGAAAGCAATATCTATGCCATTGTATTGAATATAATTTTAAAATTTAGACCCACATTATCTTCTTTAGACAATGTGACTATGGAAAGGAGAGAAAGTAGTTAGGATACAAGAATCACCTTCCTACTCACTTTTTAATAAGCAGAATCTGTGTGTTTGATTACAAAATATTGGCAGAGACCTCTTGATATAATTAGTATAGAAATGAGGGTATGTTAGGATGTAGGATATTAAAGATGGAGGTGATCTTAGAGATACAGTTTCTTCTTTGTCAGGTTCAATCTAATAAAGATGAGCCTTGTTGATATTTTGTAAAGATACGTGATTTATTTAACTTTGTAAAACAAGAATTTTGGAATATTTATTGAACATGACACACCTTTATTATCATATGGATAATTTTTATTGTTTAGTTATTTGCACTTGGTTCATAATCCCGTCAAAATGTTAAACTTATGAATGCAGGGATCATGTCTGTCTTGGAAATATTGCCATGTTCAGTAACTGACGCAAATGAGATACTTTATAATTTAGTATTACATGAATTAATACCATATTATCCACTGACTGCCATTGTTCCTGAATGTTCGATAGTTTTTGTTTTCCTCATTAGTCTCTGAGTTCAGAGGACATACATAGGCTTTATGAGGGTTTGAGAAGGGCTAATCTCAATTCTGTACATTGTGGGAAACATATTTTTTCTGGTATTTTTCAAATGATAGAACTTTTAAATGTATTCTTGGAAGTTCAGTTTTTTCAACAGAGAATCATGTACCTTCCATTTTATTTAAGATTTAATTTTCTTTTGTGTTTTTTATTTGAATTTGTTTAAGTTATGAATCATTGGATGTTAAGATGATCTTTCTAAACCATTGAATCAAGGTAAAGTGTTTTACCTCTGCATTTAAATCTTCTAAGAAATATATGGTTCTATTGTAGTTGTTATAGTTGTTAATTTTTTTATTGTGATTTGTGTTTTTAAATAAGCTACACATTTACAAATTAGATTTATGCAGATGTTAGTTGATATAACAGTATTTATTTCATTTGTACACAGTACTAGAAATCAGATTGTTGCTTCCCTTTTTTGAAAAATACTTGTTAATAATTTCAGTTATTACAGAAAATTTTGAGTTATTATAAATACATATTATTACTCTGCAGACCATTTTTCCATGGAGTATAAGCAGGCACAAAATAGATATTTTTGAGTAACTGACTGAAGAACTGAAATCAGATAGAATAATTAGTATGTTAACATACAAATAGTATAAATGGAAGAATTGAGGTTAATTTTAAAGCCATTATATCCAAAAAGTTTTATCTTCTTTGAACATCAAGTGTGGAAGGATAGTCCAGTGACTCCAGATTTATAAATTCACACAGTTGGAGATAAATTGACTCATGTAGAAAACAAAATCAGATGTTTAAATTTTTGTGTTGCCAAAGAAGTAAGCAGTTTCAAAGAAATTAAATTTTACCAGCAAATTTCAATTATATGCAGAATTTTAGCATTGTATAAGCATGTAATTTAATCATATGTGATTGCTAGCCAAGTCCTCTGTTCTCTGATATCACATTAGCTGAGGTAACGGGTAATATTTAGCCACCAACTCCATAATCTAATTGACCAGGCTGCCTATGGCAGAAGAATCAAGGAAACTGTTGCTCATGTGCATAGCTTTGACTTACTAGAAAGGACACGTGTTGCAAACAGTGAGACAAGAAGTGACTCTAAAAATAGAGAGAGGTTTGGTGAGATATGCTGAGTCTTCTTATTTTAAATCATTTTGTGTGAACAAAACTTTTCTGACAAGTGGTATATTTTCTATACTCTGACTGACAACCTAATCTCTAGGGAAAGCTGAGCTTTTCAGTGGATCAAAGTTATGTCTTTCACACTCACTGGCTGCTGAGCCTAAGAGAGAAAAGCGGCTGCCAAGGGGAGATAGTAGAGAAGCCAGAGTGAGGAAGTTGGAGATAAAAGCACAGAGCCTTGTTATTACATTGCTGGAGTCAGATCCTCACTGTCGACATTTATGAACAAAAGTCTTTCTTGTTGAATGAGAAGATTAAATTCCCATGTCTTGAATCCTAAGTATAGAACTCCATCCAACCAGTGTGCCTTCATTTCAGTATAATCATCATTATATATCTTCATTTAAACATGAAAACAACTAAGTAGTACTTCATAATTTTCAGGAATTAAAAAGACTTATTTTGTTACTAAACAAAATTTATTGATTTGAATGAATATTTATTAGCATAGAAAAATTCTCTTGATTTTTTTTACCAAAAAAGATTATGAAATAATAAGTAGAGTGTTTTATATATGTATATGTATGTGTGTATACATACATTAAAAATACAAGTTAAATTATACACACATACATACAAATAGATAAAGGAGGTCAGGGAATAATTACTTCTGAATTGTAAGATTATTGATATTTTGATTTTAAAATTTTTTCACTATTGTTTGTCCTTCTATAAATGTGTAATTTTTCCTACTATATTTTCATATATTTATTATATATGTAATATTATGTATTAATTACATATGTAATATAATATATATTTATTATATATTACAGATTGTATGGCCTATGTTATATTATATACAATGCATTTTATATTATATTGTACTATCTATTATATGTAATAAGAAAAACACCTAATTATAATTTTGCAAAGAGCTCATGAATGATATGGAGAAGATTTGTAGATATCAGTAAAATAATTTTTACTTGTTGAAATTGAGAAGCAAAGACTTAAAAGCAACCTTTAGCAAATAGTCAATTGTTTGTCTTTGTACAGAGGCCAGAATAGGACCAGACTTGGAAGTGCACAACATATCTTTCAAATAAGCAAACTAAGATAGAATTCACAAATAACCTGTCAATTTCAAAAAGGGAAATTGATGGGGCAGCGTTAGAGTTGAAGTGTAGTGGCAGCAGATGTGTAGATGGGAGAAACGGTATAAGACATAGAAATAACAGATTTGGCAAGACAGGAAGTGCCGTACGGCCAAGAGACAGGGTTGGAGATCGTATTCAGCAACATGTAGGTGCTGGAGTGTCATAGGTAAGAAGGATCAGAAAGAACAGAGAATGGACAAGAAAGGTAGATCAGGAGGAAAACAATGGAACAGGAACACATGCATAGCAGAGAGGGAAAATCCTCATAAAAAGACACTTGGAAGGAATGATCAAGCAAGTAGAAGCTGAGGCAAGAGAGGACACTGTCACAGTGGCTGGGAAGGAGAGTGGTGCAAGTAGAAGAGCTTGGTATATATTGTCAAACATAGTGTATGTTGAGGTAGAAAAGATCATGTTTGTTAAGGCAAGAAGAGAAATCATGTTTGGCATAATGAATTTCAGTGAGAATCTTAGCTAGAACCCATGCAGTAAAGAGGTGAGGGAAAATTCAGATTATAGTAGATTTAGAGGTAAATAAAATGTGATGGGGAAGAATATTATACTTACTTCTAAGAAGGTTGATAGTTTAAGAAAGGACATAATTACAAGGAAATAAGGAAAGAAAAAAAGAATTTGAAAATGAAAATTCATTTGGTTTTTGAAGCCAAATGAAATTTTAATCAATGGAGAGAAAGACATGAAGAAAATGAAAATATATCACTGATGGCACAAGGTTGTTGAGGAGGTAGGATGGTGTTAGTTCCTTTAAATTACAATGGAAAGAAATAAACTTAAATCAATTAAAAAGAAAAGGAAAAGTAGAGAAATAATTTTTTAAACTAAGGTCTGCATTGAGTCACTATTTCTAACTATGAAAAAAAGTTGGGTATTGTTGTCTAAGAAGACAGGACAGCAAGGAAGCTTCCAAAGAATTGGGACGATCTGCAAAGGAATGGTAACAAAAGTAGGGTCTAAACTCAAAATAGGAGAACACAGTGGGGTGGAAGCACTAAGTCAGTTCCACCATGGGTGGATATTCAGCCCAAAAATAAAAGAACTAGTCATTAAGATGTTAAAATATATTTATACTTGTTGTGAAATTACTGCTTTTCTAAGCCACCAAGTACTTCATTGCCAAGGTCCTCCACTGCTCTATACTCTTCCCAAGACCTTACCGGATCCTGAAGAAATCACTTAACAAGTACAATGTACACTATCTGGGTGATGGTTACACTGAAAGCCCAGACTTTACCACTACCCGATATATCTATGTAACAAAATTATACTCGTACCCCTTAAATTTACACAAATAAAAAATGGTAAATAGCTTACATGAGCTGCTACTGTGTTTATTTTTAAATTTTTAAAATATTATCCTTGATTCCACCAGGGCAATAATTCAAGGACCATGAATCAGAGCCATTAACCACATCAGCAAGAGAGACTATGACTCATAGAATAATGTCCAAGGGTTAAAAAAAATCTAAAGGTCATTTCCATTTTTCAGATACTTCACTTAGGATAATGGTCTCCAATCCCATCTAAATTGTTGCAAAAGGCCTTAATTCATCCTTCTTCATGGCTCTGTAGTATTCCATAGTGTATATATACCACATTTTGTTAATCCATTCATGAATTGATGGACACTTGGATTGATTCCACATCTTTGTGATTGTGAATTGTGCTGCAATAAACATTCGAGTGCATGTATCTTTTTGATAAAATGACTTATTTTCCTTTGGGTAAATATCCAGTAGTGGGATTGCTGGATCAAATGGTAGTTCTACTTTTAGTTCTTTGAGGTGTCTCCATACTGTTTTCCATAGAGGTTGCACTAATTTGCCGTCCCACCACTTGCCGAGCCATTTCCAAAGAACCTACAAAAGCAGTGCACTTAAGAGACAGCCTGCATTTATTTGTCACAAAGATGTCGTAACACAAGTACCCCGATACACCACCTTCAGTTAAGAGACAGTTACCCTGAAATTCCCCTACCTCATACCCTAAAACCTAGAAAAGACCAGAAATCACACTGGGAGAAAGACAGGGGAGTAAATAGATTCCAGACCCTTCATGACTAGTCTGCGAGCTTATGGGTCAGAACTGAGCGTGGAGGAAGAGTGGAATTAGAAAGATTAGCTTTGAACTGGAAGAGAAATTAAAATATTATATAGATTGAGTTCGTTTTTTTTAATAGTATACCTAAAAATAAAATTCTTCTAATACTCCCTCATACCTGATGAAAATATTAAGAATCTTCTCAAATTATTTTCCAGGAACAAAGAGCAGAGATCTGAAAGAATGTATTTGAAGGCACTAATAAGAGAATGATGCCTTCTGAACATCTGCACACCCCTTTCTGGAGTTAAGCCCATTAACAGGAAGTCACACATAAGGATGCCCAAATTGCAAAAGGATATCTTGAGAGAGATTGGCCAAGTTCCTGAGGAACCTGAGCCCTGCCAAGAAACACAGGAAGAATCCACAGACGGATAAGTCCAAGGCCAATAGCATCTTTACTGAGACTGTTAGGGCAATAGGTCACTAAGTAAAGCCAAGGTCATTCAAAGGAAAAATAACGCTAAAGACTTCATATTCAAGTTCAACTGACCTCCCTACCTAAGTTGAGAAATATGTCAACCCTAGAGGTTTCATCATCTACCCCTTCCAACGCTTCCTGTGTCAAGTTCTGCAGAGTAGCTAAAGCCTGTGTTCCCAAGACTTCAGAACAGAGCTTTCTGCTGTTTTAAGGGACAAAAGATTGTGCTTTCAGCAGGAATCCTCCCGTGGTACTTTCTACATATAATGTAGTAGAAAATGTATAATTTATAGTAATGTATAATTTCTACATGAAATGTAGGGCAAGAGAAAAAGAAAGAAGAAATGATGAAAGAGATATAGATAGTTTTACACTGTAGTCCTGAGAGAAATAATGGAAACTGATGCAAAATTACCCAGGTATAGGAATTTCATTGCTAGCTCTGTTTTAGCAAAAATATTGAAATAGGGGCAGGAAGGGGTGATGTGGGCATGTCCTATCACTTTTTGTCTGGTATAAAGTTTCAATGCAAGGAGCGAAGGCTGAATGTTCTTGTGAAATAGAGAAAGGGATTTATAAAATCCCTCCTTTAGCTGTACATAGCTATGCACATGAAGAAAAGTAAAAACAAAAGTGATTACCAAAATCTTTTCCTATCTTAAATATCAAAAGTATGCTAAATCTTTTGGCCATGCTAAGACATTGGAGTAAGGAATCAAAAAGCCAACTATGTAGAGTTATATGTTATTTTGCTGTCAATACATATTTTTAAATCAGTTCCACATTAGGTAAGTACAGATCAGGAATGCAATTATATATCAATACCTACAAAGAAACCGGAGATTGATGTTGGATTCTCTGAAATCACATTTTTGCACATTTGTTCTTTTATATTCAAAAGAAGACCCATATGACCATTAACTGCAACAATATTTCAACAATACTTCATTTACTGTGGAACATGCAGTTGGCCCTCCCTAGCCAAGGGTTCCACATTGGCAGATTCCACCAATCACTGAACAAAAATATTCAGGAAAAAAACAATGAAAAATAAAAATACAACAATAAAAATAATTCATATTTAAAAACAATACAGTATGACAGCTATTTACATAGCATGTACATTGTATTACATATTATAAATAATTTAGAGATGATTTTAAGGGAAGATGTACATGGGTTATATGCAAATACTATGCCATTTTACATCAGGGATTTGAGCATCCGTGGATTTTGGTATCCTCAGGGTCCTGGAACTAATGCCCACAGATACAGTAGGACAACTGTATTCCTAAGGTACAGGCAAGTAGAGGAGAAGGAAAAATTTGTGTGTGCATGTGCGTGTATAGTTTTTCATTTAAAATAATAGTACAATAGTTTTCAAACATGCAATAAAGGTGGAAGAAGTTTTCAGTATAAGCAACCATATACCCACTACTTAATTATTTTTGCATTTTATTTATTTTAATTTACAAATAAAAATTGTATATATTTATGGTATACGACATGATTAGTTTTATCATTAGCATATTACTGTATTTGTTTTATAACATATATATATATATATATATATCTCCATCTACCCGTCCATCAATCATTTTGTTTTTTTACATATTTCAAAGTAAATTTCAGACATCTATTCTCTTAGCCAAAGAGCACAAAGAACACAGCAGTATTTAAACAAGTTGGGCTTATTTATAATGTAATGCAGTGAGGGAGAACTCACTATGGGAAATCATGGGGCAATTCAGTCAGAGGATGTTGGAAAGAACACATATGTAGAATTTGGGTTTAAATTAAGTGAGTCTGGGTACAGTTCAAGGAAATGAGGCTTTTCTCTGGACTGAAGGCTATCCAAAAGGGGGAAAAATTTCATGATTGCATGATTGAGAATTTTAACAGTTTTTATCTAGAAGGCAGGATGAAATGAGGCCAAAGTTGCAATTGGTAAAGAATGAGCAGTTATATTAGCTGAAAGAGGGAAGTTTTTGGTGTTTATATGGTTTAATAATGACCTCGTTTTTGTCTGTGCTCAGATGAGATAATTAAATGGTCTTGTTTTTTTCTTTCTCCTACTTCATCATGGTCACATGATCACAAAGTGAGGTAGGTGTCTTGTCTGTTGTCTGAGATTGTTTATGTTCCACAGGACGATACCATAATTTAGTTGTGAATGCCAGACCAGATCCTAACAACATTGAGGCTAATCTTTAGTGTCAGGACAGTTTTCAGATGTCAGGGGATATTTTTTCTTTTTCAGCACACATGCCCTACATAGTTAAGTATGCATATTATCAACCACAATTCACTATTTGTCTTCATTATTTTTCTTTTGAGGTAAAACATGCATACAATATGCACTCTTTATATGTGATTTCTTTCTCTCAGTACAATATTTTTAAGATTTATCCACGTTGTTGCATCTATTAGTTGTTCTTAATCTTGGGGTTGTTTTTATAACTATTGATTAAAATTCCCCTTTTGTTGTTCTTGTCTTTACCCCTAAAATAGCACCTCTAAATCAAGTGATAGAAACTTTGGCTTACATATAGAACAAAGAAATTTTCTAGCAAAAAAACCAACATTCAAACAATTTGAAGCTAATTGTTGAGATATCTCAAGCCAATTTCTAACCGTTGTTTTAATGAAACAGTGACCAGACTATCAAAGTATAACCTTTAGCAAAGCCACATAGATGAAGTAAAAGCAACTTAGGCCAACCCCCATTTCTTGCATCTATAATGGGAATTAAGAATGAATAAAACTATAGCTGCAATTCAGATGTATCCAATTCTCTATAATTTATTCATTGTGTCCACTGGTGTGCATAACATATACTATTTCTGTCTAACTCCTGCATACTTGCTGTCCCCATATAAATTAATTTGGATGTGAGGAGTCATTGTCAGGGTTTTCTAGGGAAAACAAACAAAAAAGATAAACAAATACACATGCATGCCCTTTTTTCTCTTGTAAACATCTATTTTCATTCCCTGCTTCCTCTGTAGACTACTGTATACAAAAGAGAACCTGTAGT
This sequence comes from Daubentonia madagascariensis, assembly GCA_023783475.1. Lineage (NCBI taxonomy): Eukaryota > Metazoa > Chordata > Mammalia > Primates > Daubentoniidae > Daubentonia > Daubentonia madagascariensis. Next base: position 19,380,782 of record JAKFHU010000585.1, read on the forward strand.
ATGTGATCATTGATTATCATATGTAGTTAGAAATCTGAAAGCCATCATTTTCCCTCTGACTATGAAATATTAGTTTTGGCTATGTATTCTCCATGACTGTTATCTCCTCTGAGATTTTCAAATACTCACTGGTTTTAATCAAAGATTATATATTATTTATAAAATATCTTCTAAAAGATCTTCTAAAAAGGAATATCTTCTAAAATATTTTAAACTGATTAGATGTCAAGATACATCTATAGGCTGAAATCCATTTCGATCTAACATTTGTTTGGAAAATTAGCATTTTCTCAAAATTTAGAAATGGCCTGAAATTGTAGGTGCAGGGATAGAATTTGTGGAAGAGGGGTGGGGGTCATGGAGATAATATACCAAAAAGAGAATCAACATATGAGAATCAGAGCTGTATATTTCCTCCCATGTCTGGCCCTGATAAAATATGTGGTTTTCTATATTTAAGAAGCACTTAAAAATATTCAATAAATGAAGTAGTAAGTTTTTGTTAGGCACTTTGAAGTTCTGCTTTGTTACTTTAATTTTTCTTGATCTTCTCTTTCTCAGTGGTCTAAAATGAAAAACAGGGAATAGGGAAGGGAACCCAGATTTCAGCATAGAGTAGTTTTTATAGCATGTACTCTGGAACAAAGACAAAAGGGGTTTGAATTCCAGATTCTTCAGTAACTGGACACCAAATATTTGGTAAGTTGCTTAACATTTCTGTGATTTAATTTCCTCATCTGTAAAATAAGGATAATTCTAGCATCTATTTTGTAGGGTTCTTATGACTAGTTAATTAGATAATTGCTGTAAAGCACATAAAATAGTGCATGGGTTATGCAAGCACTGTATGAGTGTGTGCTGCATAGTTCAATCGAACCTTGAGAAACTCTTTAATCCATTCACTCTTTATGGATCAAAGACCAGTCTTGGAGTTAAAAGTGCATAAGCCCTAGTCTATCTTCTCTTAGAGAGTACGACACTATTCGATAGCCCATCTTCCTTCACAAGGTGGCCAGCAATGCCTTCTTCCTGGGTTTCTCCTCCTCACACAGAGACATATACTCAGAGACTTTTAGCATGCTCATCAGAAATGGGAAGTACAGCGGGTCCTACAGGATCAGAATTTGAAAATGTAAGGAGTCCCCTTGTCTCACATTTTCTTTACAGCAAACATAAAGAAAACAACTAAGGCAAATTAAACTTTAAGTTGCATTTCTGTACAAACTAGGCTTATTCATTCTAGCCTTCATTATATTTAACATTAAAAATGTCAACACCAGAATATAAAAGCTTTCTTAGAAATAGGGGTTGTTAGTGACTGGAACATTACCTAATTGTATTTTGAGGCATTTATTCCAGAAATATGTAAAAGTTATGTTTGCACAAAAGTCTGTACAAGAATTTTTATAGCACCTTTATTCATAGTATCCCAAAACTATAAACAACCCAAAAGTCTTTCAACAGTTGAATGGTTAAACAAACTGTGTAATGTCCACGTTGTGAAATACTACTCAGCCATAAAAAGGAATAGACAAATGATACACAAAACAATTTGCATGAATCTCAAGGGAATTGTTTTGAGTAAAAAAACCACCAACACTAAAAGTTTATATACTATATGGTTCCATTTATAACATTCCTGAAATGACCAAATTATAGAAATGGAGAACAGATTAGTGGTTGCCAGGGGTTGGGGAATAGGGTGAGGAAGGGAAGTGACTGTAGCTATAAAGATATAGATGAGGGATCCTTGTAGTGATGGAAATGTTCTATACCTTGACTGTATCAATATCCTGGTTGTGATATTGTACTGCAGTTTTGCAAAATATTATCATTGAGGGAAACTGGGTAAAGGGATCTCTCTGTATTATTCCCTATAACCGGACATGGATCTTTAATTATCTCAAAATAAAAAGTTTAATTTAGAAAAAAACAGATAAAATAAAGATATAGACCAAAGATAGCACCTGTAAATTGCAAAACTATTTGATATCTTCCACTCTGAAGAAAGACTAAAGATGGTCATAGCCTAACACAAAAACATATCAATTCAGAGCCAAAAAAAACCTTAGAACTGATATAAAATATTTATTAAAATACCTCTTTTTTTTATCAGTTGTCTATGTTTTAAGAGCAGACATTGTATATCTTATGTCATGTGAAATTTATCTCCCAATTCCTAAACCTATACCCATACATAAATCTCTCTTTCATCTTACAGATGAAAATTTTAAAAAATGGAAAAACTTAAAGTCCATTAAGATCAAGATTTTTCTAGGTATTATAGATGCACTGGTGTGTCACCCCAAAAACTCCCTTTAGGAAGAAGATATACATTTGCCCAAGTTCTGGGCATGTTGGCTTCTAACAGGGATTCTTTTCCCAGAAATTGCCCTTGATATAGGAGAGCTGTCTTGCCTAAGTTTATGCCATCTCTCCTGAAGTAGCTTGCCTCCAACAACTGGTTGATACAGGAGTACAAATGTCTGTCTCCCTTGACACAATTTAGTTTAACTCTTAACTGTGATACTAGCTTCCATGCTGCTCTAGGATCCACTACATCATCTGCTACAACTGCATTGCAGTTTAACTTCTTCCTCTGCCTGATCCTACCTCTTTCGTCCCTTAAAATGGTTGTTTCTAAAAGCCTGGTCCAATAAACTTCTGCATGCAAACCTCCATCTCGTAGTCTGTTTCTAGGGAGGTAAGCTAAAAGACTAAATTACAAACATTTGGAGAAGAGGAAGACCTAGTTTTTGGCTTCAAGGAACTCAAATTCTGGCATTTCCTAATGCTTAGTTGCCATGTGTTCATTCATTCATTTGGTCTTTCAGTGAAGAGTTATATGTCTACTGTATGCCAAGCATTCTACTACTCAGGGGCTCTCCTCATACCACCAGATTAGGTAACATTTAAAAAAGGCATTCTTAAGTGTTTCTCTAATGTTTATTAAGAAGAACATCTGTAGGCTGAGAAAATTTTCTAACCTGAATATACCATACACACTTGTTGATAAGAATTTAATACTGAGTGACACTGACCATTATCTTCATTATTCTTCTTTGTGTCATATTTGTTTTAAGTAAAAGATAACTTCAGGTAATGTTAAGAACTATGCTAAACAAACAAGTCACTTTTTTGTTTAATGTGAACTTCTTTTACTCGAGAAAATTCTAATTTTTGCCAGATCAAACTAAAGAAAAGGCTAGAAAACATAAAGAAAGTTAGCTCTGATCATTGGCTGCCTCATTCCCTAGCTGTGTGGAGTTGAAAATGAATAAAATCTGTCTGAATCTTAATTCTTTAGCTGTATATGGACACAGACAATCTCTACTCACCCAAGCAAAATATAATTTTATTTTCATTAAATAGCAAACCAATCATTTTTCTATATTTTTATAATTTCCTTATGTCCTCAATACATTTTTGCCTTAGTAATATTTCTTCAAGATTATTAATATTTTAATCCTTTAATCAGCACATTTTAAACTATGCTTCATATTTTGAGTACTTGTCTATTAGACGTTAATCTTTAGACAAACGTAATAGCATTGGGTAAACTTCATATTTGTAATTGCTTTGCTACCAATCTCCATTCTTTCAGCTTGAAGCAATCTACTATTGTTCTCTTTCAGTAAATAATTGGAAGAAATATCTGTTTAATTCAGGGTTAATTAGCACTGAAGTTTTGACTTGTTTTTAAGTGAAATGTCTAGCTTAGAGTTATTAAGTGTCATACCCTTTATAGTAAAATTGTTTTCCGGGGGCATAGAAAAACATGAAGATAATATTCTTATTTCCATATTGTATAATGTAGTTATATAAAGATATGTATTCCATAACTGTATAATTGAAGTCAATATAAAAAATAGATTAAATACAGTGATCTCTGCTAAGCTTCAAAATGCCAAATCCATACACAAAAATTGTTCTTGGAAAATACATTTCGTTGATTTACGCTATTTTTACATTAACATTTTCCCATTAGATGTTGTATTTGTTTTATTCCTAAATCACTGTATCTTAATGCCCAGTTCAGTATCCTCTGTAATTGTATAATAACCTTCCTTAAGCAGGAAAGGAGAAAGCCACTACATTTTAATGTCTCACTCTGCAGATATTTTATGATATTGTATTTGCTTTCCCTTAGGATCAAAATAATTATTCCCATTGTGATGCAAAGAATGCGGGGGGGGGGGAGATGTATACCTGAAGAAATGAATGAAAGAATGCTTGAATAAATTGATGCAAATGGGAAGTATTACTTACTAGAGGACAAGAGGGGTTCATTTCTCTGAGAACAGAATTCTCTAGAACACTATGTCCACACAAAGTTTAAATAATACATATCAAAATGTGGGTGGTGATGATGATGATAACAAAGCAAGAGAAAATTATGTGTTTTTTTTTCCATATTGCTTACCATTTATAGTAAGGAGAGAGAATTCCTTCTGTTGGGATTTATTGTGGCTCAGTGCAGTGTTGCTCAAATTAACACATAAGGAATTACATGGGATATTCAAATTCCACGAGTTTTTGCAAGATTTTTAAGTTTTGTGGTTTTCTTCTGTGATATTCTTAAAAATAATACTAGCATATTCTGCATAATGAAGACTACTATAACTACAGTGCTACATGTTTACATGCCTAAATTTGTATGTTTTCTATCATATTTGTTTTAAGTAAAAGTAACACAATATTTTTGTATACTATGCAAATAGAACTTTTTGGTGTTTCCATAGGGTGTCAGGCAGGTGGTGGGGGTGGGGGCGGGCGGAGGAGAGGATGGGTAAATTCACACCTAATGGGTGCAGTGCACGCTGTCTGGGGGATGGGCACGCTTGTAGCTCTGACTCAGGTGGTACAAAGGTAATTTATGTAACCAAAGCGTTTTTCCCCCGTAATACTCTGTAATAAGAAAATAAAAATTAAAATAAATTAAAAAATAATAAATAGTACAAAAACTTGAGGGAATTAATTTGTCACAGAACATACTTCAGTGTATGCAGCCAAATAAAAACAAGGGTGTGTATCACGTCTACACTTTGAAGAGAATAATTCTTGGCTCTGCATCACATATTCTATGTACCAACTTGCAAATACCTATCATGAAGCTGTAGGAAACATTTAATAGATAGTGTTGTCTTATAAAAATTATTGAAGTAGATACCCATTTAAATAAGATTTAACTAAAATATAAAATTTTCACAAATTAAAATAAAAAATTCATTTAATTGATGTCATTGAACATTATATTTAAGTGAAGTAGATGATTTTAAAGTTATTAAATGGCACATATTGAAAAGTAGCAATAATTGCTTTGTAGGTGGGATTCAGTTAAGTATGAAGCCTTAATATTTTAATGCTATATTTTACAATACGGTTACATAAAGAGGCATACTCTGCAATAGAATAATTGAAGCCAAAACAGAAAAATAGATTAAATACACTATGGCACCCGGCACAACATTGCTCAATTCTAAACCCTAAGTCAATGGTTTATTTCTAACGTATAAAGTCACCTATCCTGCTAATATAATACTGTTAATTAGAATCTTACTGCTTTAGTGTTTTTGTTTTTTATTAATTTGTAAATTTTGGAGTGTTCATAATTGCCTAATTGCCTAAGAAAGTTTATAATTTTTCTGTATTTGCCCATAAACAAAAACAATTTGTCATTAGTGGAGTCACAAAATTATGTTTATTTTAAATTATATTTATGTATGAGTGTGCATATATATAAAATTCAAGTGTGAGGGAAAATCTTTAATGTAAAGATCATTGTTATAAATCACTTTAGAATATCTATATGTACAATTTTTAAAAGAAACTTACCTTTTCTTGTTTCTCAGAGTCACCTTGTAAGGATTATTTTTTCTGTCACTAAAATTACCATTGTCTCCCTGCTACGAAATGACTAAGTTGGTAAAATGAATATCCACTTCCCATGTATAAAGATGATGTTGGTGAAAAATCTTTAAAAATTAAAGATTTTAAAGCTGTTATTTTAGCTTTTATTCTAAAAAGCTAAAAGCATAATACATGGCAAATGTCCCTGTCAAAATGTAGAATATCAACTCTTATGCATGTGTCCATTTTACAAATTATACAATTTATTGAGTGGAAGATATTATTTATAAAAGTAACCAGGGGGGAAAAAGTGTCTTATCTTCCTCTACAGACTGGTTGTTTTTCATATTTGTTATTTTTGTGGCTTTTAAGTGTTAGTGATTTTCATCAGCTTTGTGATAGGAGAGACCTGTTTAAAAGAAAAGCATGCTTCCTGGGAATTATACCACTTACTAACCATTAAATTAGTCAGAGCTCTTGACAAAAGATGCCCAGCTATTAGTCAAGACAGCTTCTGCCTAGTTTGTCATTGATGGCAATGTGTTTTCCCTTGCTAAGTGAACATACCTTCCATCAGATTTCAGAATTCTAAATGCTAACTCTAGCATAAACTTCCAATAAAATAATTATGGGTGATTAACTGCAAGGAATACTTATTTTTAAAAAAATCATATTTCAGTCAACAAATGCCTCTGAGGGCTTTTCTTTTAGTAGGTGACATTTCAGTTTGTGCCTGCATGGATGAAAAAAAAATCATTACTGTTTGTTAACACAGTTATCCATAATTTTTGTTTTGTATTAATTTGTAAATTTATTGAGTATATAGATTCATATAAGCAATAGTTTCTCTCAGAGATCTAACACTGTAAAGGCTCTTACAGCTCTCAGTTATGAAATACTAAGCAATATATACCCAGATAATCACAAAGCACTTAGTTCTTAATCCTATAAAACAAAACAAAGCAAAAATGTTGTATAGCTGATACCACAAAGATATAATAATGGTTTATATTTTTGACATGATTGTAATGACAAATTAATGCCTTCTCTGAAACACTTTTCTCCCATTCATTTATTTCACTGACCAGGGTGATAGGGGTGAGGATTTTTCAAATGCATCTGAGGAGAATTTATGTATACTCTCATATAGCATATCTCTTAACTTTAGTGGAATAGAAATAAGGCAGATGGTATTGATGAGCTGTCGTCAGGTGGCTGTGTTAAGAATTGGTTTTAGGGATTAGTGTAGACTGGATAAAATGAAGAAAAGATGGATGAGTTGCTGTGTATTTGAGGCAAAGTTGTCTAATTCCCAAAGGGAGGGGGAAATGGCCTAAAAAGAAGGCTTAAAGAGAAAGCTAAGCTGGCAAAAACAAAACCGCTTATCATTTCCAGACACAGAAAGAGGATATACTGGCCAATTATTGTACAGACTCTTATATAACCACTAAACTGAAAAACTTCATAAATTGAAGGACAATTTCTGTATTTTAATGTTAGGATAGTTGAATATAAGACAAAAAAGTTATTATAAAAACAAAGAGAAGCTGAAGATACTAACATTCCTTCGAACGACGTATGCTCATGAGAAAAACATTCAACCCAATTTTATCTGATTTTAGTTCCTAATGAGAGTAATGAGATAACCCCCTGTTCTTTCTAACTAGTGGAGAAATGGATGAATCTCCACTGGAAAATGTAGGTGTTGTCTGGACTCTACAAATTTTTATACAGTATGGTTATTTAAAAAGTCAAAACAACACAATTAACAAACATATTCTGAATGCAGGACAGAATACGTAATTTGTGGGGCCCAGTGCAAGATAAAAATATGGAACTCTACAATATTGAACCCTTTGTTCAAAGTAGCTAAAATTTCAATATTATGATAGCAGAGTACTAAACCAGGTGTGGAACCAATCTACTCATGGGGCCCTCCCGTTCTACTGTAAAGATGGCACACCCATGAAACCAGCATGTGTCAATAAATTCCAAAAACTAAAGTCACCTAAAGTATATTGTGTAACCAATATGGAATTAAAATAGGAAACACCAGTATATAACTAGAACATGTTCAACCATTTGGAAATGATAAAGTGTAATTCTAAATAGCCAATAGGATAAAGATGAAGGCATATAAGAAAATACAAATTATATTTAACTGAATGATTTTATTTATATATATATATATGGTGTGCCAAAACTCATTACTGATTTTTGCATGTCGATTATGTAACTTGAAACTTTACTGAATTTGTTTATCAGTTCTAACAGTTTTCTGCTGGAGTCTTTAGGGTTTTTATACATAAGATCAATGAAGTTCCTATCAAAATTCCAATGTCATTTTTCACAAAAATAGGAAAAAAAATCTTAACATTTGTATGAAATCAAAAACAGACCCTGAATACCCAAAGCCATCTGAGTAAAAAAAGCAAAGCTTAAGGCATGATACTCCCTGATTTTAAAATATATTATAAAGCTATTGTAATCAAAACAGCATGGTACTGGCATAAAAACAGACATATTGATGAATGGAATAGTATGGAAAACCCAGAAATAAACTCAAGTATTTAAATTGATTTTTGATAAAGGTGCCAAGAACACACAATGGGGAAATAATAATCTCTTTAATAAATGCTATTAGGAAAACTCAATATCCACAAGCTTAAAAATTAAATTGACCTCATCTCACACCATATACAAAAACCAACTCAAAATGGATTAAGGACTTAAATGTAAGATCTGATAGTGTAAAGCTATTAGAAGTAAAGATAGGGGACAATATCCACAACATTGGTCAACAGTAGACTTCTGTTACTTTAGCCCAGGGATACATTCTCTCTTCAGCTCTCTGCTATAGTCTGTGGGAAACCTGATTATCTCATCAACCTGCATAATGTCATGCTAGCCCACCAGTTTGTTATTATTCTATATGGAGCTATACAGCAGAGAGTGGTAGTGACAGTGTATTCTTTTTAAAGATACAGCAATGCCACACTGGGGAGGATATACTCCATTTTTGCTGTCCATTCAGCATTAGGTAATGTATAGTATAAGTTTTACAATGATGATTCCCTAAAATACAGCAACTGTTTCTTTCTCTTTTTTGTAATAGGTTGGAGATTAGTAGTTCATACCATCAGGGTAGCTATGAGCCAGTAGTTTTATCAAGAACTGAGGCTCTTCCTTCTCCACCATCCCCTAAGATCTAGGGCATTGCCTTAATCTGCATAATTGAAGTTGGCCACTGCCACATTCCAGACCATAAAAATAGGAAAAAAGAAAGTGAAAAAGAAGGCATTTTCTATTATCCAAGGGACATAGAATTTTCATAAATCCCTCCCACTAATAGTCTGTGAATATTTAGTCATATGGCCACTTCTAGCTATGACAGGCTTAGAAATGAAATTCCTGGCTAGGCAACCACATACTCACATAAGATGACAAATTCCAAAAAAACATACACTGGGGAAAAGATCCCCTATTCAATAAATGGTGCTGGGAAAACTGGATGACCACATGTAGAAGACTGAAACTAGATCCACACCTCTCATCTCTCACAAAAATCAACTCATGATGGATAATAGATTAAACCTAAGACGTGAAACCATAAGAATTCTCAAAGAAAACATTGGAAAAACTCTTATGGACATTGGCCTAGGCAAAGAATTTATGAAGAAGACCCCCAAACCAATCACAACAGCAACAAAAATAAATAAATGGGACCTGATCAAATTAAAAAGCTTCTGCACAGCCAAGGAAACTATCACTAGAGTGAACAAACAACCTACAGAAAGGGAGAAAATATTTGCATGCTACATATCAGATGAAGAGCTAATAACCAGAATCTATACAGAACTTAGGAAAATCGATCAGAAAAAATCAAACAACCCCATTAAAAAATGGGCAAAGGACATGAACAGAAACTTTTCCAAAGGAGACAGAATAATGGCCAGCAAACATATAAAAAATTGCTCAACTTCTCTAATCATCAGGGAAATGCAAATCAAAACCACAATGAGATATCACTTGACTCCAGTGAGATTGGCTTGTATCAAAAAGTTCCAAAACAACAAATGTTGGCGGGGATCTGGACAGATAGGAACACTCATCCACTGCTGGTGGGACTGCAAATTAGTACAACCTCTATGGAAAGTAACATGGAGATACTTGAAAGAACTAAAAGTAGAACTACCATTTTATCCAGCAATCCCACTACTGGATATTTACCCAAAGGAAAAAAAGACATTTTATAATAAAGACATCTGCATTCAAATGTTTATAGCAGCACAATTAACAATTGCAAAGATGTGGAAACAACCCAGGTGCCCATCAATACACGGGTAGATTAATAAAATGTGGTATATGTATACCATGGAGTATTACTCAGCATTAAAAAATGGTGAATTAACACATCTGGTATTATCCCGGAAGGAGCTAGAGCCCATTCTTCGAAGCAAGTGTCTCAAGTATGGAAAAACAAGCACCACTGGTACTCACCATCAAATTGGTACTAACTGATCAATATTTATGTCACACATGGCAATAATATTCATCAGGGGGCGGGCAGGCAGGAGGTGCGTGGAGGGGATGGGAAAACTCTCACTGAATGGATGCGGGGTGCACAGTTTGGGGGATGACCACGATTGTAGCTCTGACATGGGCAGTGCATGGGCAATATATACAACCAAAGTGTTGTACCCCCATAATATTCTGAAATAAAAAAAAAACAATGGAAGAAAGGAAGAGTAGGTTTAGAGTGACGATGAGTTGGCTGTCACCACCAGGAAAGTCATAAGAGAAAGTTTGCACTCTGTGTTATAAATAGAAATTAGATTTCAACTTTTTAGCCAACTACAATTAATTGGTGGCAACTGCCCAGAAATCCTTGATGAGAGGAATCAGTACTCTGAATGATTAAAAATGCCTACATGAGGAGTGTATGTGTGTGTGAGGTTGGAGGAATTGTGGTAAGACAGCCTTCATTTGTCATTACTGTTATCAGGATGAGATAGGAATAACAGAAGCAAAAACCCTGACAAAATAAATTAAGATAAATAATAATATGGGTGTTGAATATTTGCTTATTGACTGGTGATGTATTGAGCACTTTATTTATATTATGCTTATCTTTTACACTTACTTTGTAGGATAAATATTATGTTTCCCATTTTGTCATTTAGAAAGTTGAGATGCAGAGAGTTTAATTAATACACCACAAGTTGTACCTAGTACGTGAAAGAGCCAAATCCTGTTATGGACTGAATGTTTGTATCCCCCAAAATTCATATGTTAAAATCCTGACCTCTAATGTAATGTTATTTGGAGGCAAGCCTTTGGGAGATAATTAGTTCATGAGTGTGGAGCCCTTCTGAATAGGATTAGTGCCCTTATAAGGAGAGGAACGAGAGCTAGCTTACACTCTCTGCCCTTTACCAAAGTGAGAACTGGAGACGATGGCTATCTGCAAACAAGGAAGAGTGCCCTCAGCAGACACCAGATCTGCTGGCACCTTGAAATTGAATTTCCCAGCCTCCAGAACTGTAAGGAATAAATATTTATTGTTTAAGGCACACAGTCTGTGGTATTTTGTTACAGCAGCCCAAGCTAACTAAGATAAGCACAGTCTATCTGACTCAAAAGCCACTGAACTCAACTAATACCCCTAATACAACTCCAGCAGTTTGATGCTTTTAGATAGTCCTGTCAAGGAGAAATAAACTGAAGAAATAAACATAAACCCAAAATGATGTACACCCTTTAAAAATGAACAGAAACAAAGGCATTACATATTTATATTAGGAACACCAAATGTCAATTTATACTTGGCAGGGTTTTTTATTTTCACCTAGTATTTTCATCACAGACATATTCATCTAAATTAAATTTCTACATCCCCAGTGGGCTCTCAGCCTTTTCCTCAAATAGTTTAAAATCATAATACAGAGTTGACTGAGAATAGAAATAGCCATTTTCCCATTTTACTGAACTGCTTAAAATTTTATTAATAATACCATGATTCTCTTGTCAGCCTGAAACCATGGCATTTGCAGCTCTTCACCTTGTGATAAAGAATAACATCTGTTAAAAAATAATGTTATTTAGCACATTTACAGAGGTTTGGGGCATTAATAAACTGAGCAAAACATAGAACTACATTTTAGTCTTTAGATTTTAATTAGTGAATCCATAAATCATATTTTCTTGACAAAGTCAAATAATTTCTTATTAATTCATATAGTTATTTCAAAGAGAGCTAAAGAGGTGTGTCAACAATGAATGCTTTTTTGACATGTTAAATTAGTAAAAGTCAAGTGATTATTTCTTCATGGTAGGGTTTTCAGTTTGTGCTATGCTTTCATCATCTGAGAGAGGATGGGGCTTCTTTTGTTTCTTCATATTCTTCTCAGGATATAGATTTAACTCTCTCTTTCCACTACCATCACCACACACAAACACACACACACACACACACACACACACATATTCACCAGAGCCCAGGGGGCTAACCAAAATTAAAATTAAGGAAGAAAGCCTTTGGTAAGGCATAAAAGGATTAAAACTCCTTTGATGTGACATGAAAACACACTTGGATTGTATTAAAATTTTTACCAAAAAATTACAACCTATTCATCTTATGGATAATTTGTCCTGCAGGTAGAGCCAACAATGATGCTGCCTTTCTCCTTTCCTTCCAGTTTTGGAATCAGAATCACCCCAAGACACATCTAAACCCATTTAAATCACAGTTTCATTAACAGAAAAAATCTCTTGAGAGACTTGGCCAGAAACCTAGACGAAAAAGACAGAGTTATTAGAATCATGAGCATGGGGAAGCCTGAAGTGCTAATGTATTAAAATATCAAGAGAACTACGGGGGCAAAGAAGAAATAAAAGGAATCATATAAGAGAAAGTCTTTAAAACATATCTGAAGTGGATTGCATAAGGATTAATGATGTCTATCTTAGCCTGCTCAAGCTGCTGTAGCAAAATACCATACATTGAGTGGCTTAGATAACAAGCATTTATTTCTAGAGGCTGGGAAATCCAAGACTGAGGTTCTGGCAGTTCTGGTGTCTCATGAGGGCCAGCTTCATGATTTGCAGATTTCTGTCTTCTCTTTGTATCTTCACATTGTGGAGAGCAGAATGAAAGAGAGAGCATGCTCTGGCATCTCTTCTTATAATGGAATTAATCTCATTCATGAGGATCATCCTTATGACCTAATTACTTGCCAAAGTTTTCACCTCCAAATGCTAACACATTGGGGATTAAGTTTCATCATATACATTTTAGGGGTCACAGACATTCAGTTCATAACAGAGTCCTTACAATATTGTACAACGAACTTTTTTATGTGTCCATCTATATCCATCCCTTATGGGATGAATTTTGTCCCCCCAAAAAGATATGTTGAAGTCTTAACCTTCACTTCCAAAGGATGTGACTTCATTTGGAAAATTGGGTCATTGCAGGTGTAATTAGTTAACATGAAGTTATACTGTGATAGAGTGGACCATTAATCCAATATGACTAGCATCCTTACAAGATGACAAGAATCACAGAGACACAGACACCATGTAATGACAGAGGCAGAGATAGAAATGTTGCAAACCAAGGAATCCTCAGGATTGCTAACAAGCCAACAGAAGCTATCAAGAGGCAAGTAAGGATTCTTCCCTACAGGTTGCATTGGGAGTATGGATTTGCTAACACTTTGATTTTAGACCTCTAGCATCCACAACTGTGAGGCAATAAATTTTTGTTGTTTTAAGATACTCATTTTATGCTACTTTTTATCGCTGCCTTAGGAAGCTAATACACCAGGTATATGAATAACTACCTAGTACTAAGATTTTGGAAAGGGACTAGACTGAGAAGATCTTGAATGCTTGTAAAAGGACAAAATTAAAAGATGTAAATCAAGTTTTTTCTGAGAGACAAAGTTTAAGGCAGGAAGATGGAAAATGCCTTAGATTAGTATTTCAATATAGAAAGATCAAGGAAGGAAAAGAATCTTCGTCAGGCACGAACAATATTCCAAGATTATTATGTTAGATGCTTTCACATCCATAATCTCATTTAATCCTAGGAATTATCCTACATTTTAGATATTTTTGCTCCTTAAATTATATTAATAGAAGAAACCCAAGGAAGAGAAATATGCAACTTGGAAGTCTATGAAGCCAATTAAATCTAGGATACAAATTAGTAATAAAAACAGTCTGACTAAAAGTCCTCATTCATTAAAATACCTTATTCTGCTTTTTATTTTAGTTTTTTACAAAAACAAAAATTGAATTTTTGTGTTTGTTTTTGCTGTTGTTTGGAGGTATTGTTTTGTTATTGTGTTTAATTTTTTTCCAAAATCCATTATTAAATTGATTCAGCTACATAACATTCAAATATATGTCTTTAAACACAAAATGAAGCAAAGTTGCGATAACCAAACTAGGTACTTTGGTGGGGGGCTTCTTAAGCCCCAATATGATATTTCATATTGTATGTGAAAAGAAGGTTGAGAGAATGATTTGGCATATCTTTCTATCTCTAAGTTGAAAAAAAAAAACTAAGAAGTTCTAACATGTTTTTTATTTGAATATTTTCAACTCCATGCCAAGAATGGATTTTTTGCAATATATTTCTTAGTGGAACTGTCTACAGGACCTTAAATTAACGGCAAAATAAAGGTCATGACTCACATTAAAAAATACTGAACCAAATATTTCTTATTTCTTATTTGTTAAATAAGGTTTGAGTTTCTATACTGATTCAAAATGGTAATTTTGATAGTTAAATTATTTTCTCAAGCAGTGTACTGTTCAGCCAGCAAGGATTGGTTTGCCCCATCATCCGATCTGGTTATCCTTCATCTAACTCATTTCCACTTTCAAATCTGAAGATGTAATAATGTATTTCACAGTTGAGGTAATTCACAAAAATATTCATTACTTATTGTCAATGTGTAAAAAAGGACTACTTGGCTCTAAGAAAATATTACATAAATATACTTCAAAAGCACATTAGAAATACCCCCATAATACTTTGAAATAAAAAAAAGAAATAAAAAATATGTTTAATAAATGAATTTAATAAATTCTAACATTAATGCTGATACATGGATTCAAATTATCTGGTAGTCCATACATGATATAAATTAAAATAATTCAGCATAATAAATAATATAATAATAAAAATAATACCAAATAATACAACAATAAATAAAAAATGTATCAAATTGTAAAAAGATACCCAATGTGATACACCAGAAGGATACATATTAACCACGTTTATCCAATTTATATTAATAAAGCTGACTTTTGGATATAGCAACATATTAATTAAAGACAAGCAGAATATTTAACTGACAAATAAAACACAGAAAGTGTTTATAAGATGACAAACTATTAGTCAGAAAAACCCAGAGAATAATTGACATAAACTGAAAAACCTAAAGGAAAATAAATTTTATGTAACCATCTAATGACAACACAAATTCAAAAAAAAGTTTTTAATTAATAATTGCCACTGAGATTAGCACCACAAATCCTATTGCTGACACTTTACTTGTACAAATAAATATAATATTGTTACACTCAAGTGGCCAATTTGAAAGAATTATTTTAAGAAGTAAACATCCCTTTTATGTAGCTGGAGTCCAAATCTTAATAACAACAAAATAGAAAACTGATAAATATTTTTATCTTGGGAATATTTTACCAATCAACATTATTGAAGTAAAACTGCCAGAGCTCATTTTAAACTATGGGATACTCAAGAAATCTGGCTGTCTAAAACCTTCTAATATAATATATCTATTTTCTATTACAATTAGATGATGCCAGTGAAGGTACAATCAGAACACATTGCCTTGCAATTGAAATTAAAAGAGATCTCTACCTTTGGTTTCCCAGCACCATAATTATCTTCTTAGCTAATATTTGTATAAGACCTAACATTTCACAACATGGTTTTATCTAAATTATCATAATTGACATTCACAGAAAAATGGCAATACATGAAGGACAGATGCTAATATCTCCTTTTACAAATGAGGGAAATACTGTTAACAATGTTTGTGTTGCTCTATATCATACAGTGGATAAATTGTGAAGCTACAGTTTGTCAAAGTTTTCTTATTTCTGATTGCATATATTCCTCCCTTCTACAAAATAATCCAAATGTAGAAGGCAGAAAGCTTTGTGAGTTAAATAAATGATTGAAATATTAGGAGGATTCATTTTTTTAATTCAAAAAGTGGCTTTGGAAAGCATTGAATCAACTAGCTAGTACTATAAAAAAATTCTGCTTGAAAAGGCAGTGATTAATGCAATTTTCAATTTTCTTTTATATAGATTTGATAACACAATAACTTTAAAAAGTAAATCATTTATCTCCTCAAATAAAAACTTCAGGTTCTGTACAATGTGGTGTGATATAAGCAAGATGATTGACTAGAGGCACCTGGCACTCATTCCCTTCAC
The DNA here is from genome assembly GCA_023783475.1 of Daubentonia madagascariensis. Taxonomy (NCBI): domain Eukaryota; kingdom Metazoa; phylum Chordata; class Mammalia; order Primates; family Daubentoniidae; genus Daubentonia; species Daubentonia madagascariensis. The sequence goes on from JAKFHU010000585.1 coordinate 19,397,117, forward strand.
AAAAAAGGATGAAGACAATGAATAAACAGTGAAAATTCAACTGGAGTATCTAAAGGAGAATATCTGAGTACAAAAGAAAGTGGCAAGGTCCCCGTGGAGCAGAGAAGCCCAAGATGACAGCATAGAGAGGGGAGTGAGGCAAGCTGCCTCAGCTACCTCATCTCTCCTACTGGGATGGGCTTGGCACCAGGAGAAACATCTCCTTGCAAGAAAAGGTAAGCAGAAGACCCCCTACAGCCTGCACTGCCACTGCAGACACTTGCAAGCCTTACTACATGAGAATCTCACAGTCCTTACAAGCTCTGAGCCCAGTTTGGGGAGCTACCTGGAATTCAAGTAGGGAGCTGCCTGGAATTCAAGCCACCTGGAATTCAAGTAGCTCTGGATTAGAAGCACAGTTGATAACACTCCACCCACCCCCATGATCCAAGCTGCTACAGCATAGTGCCACATTAAAACCAGAGCCAATGCTGAAGTGTGTGCTGCTCTGGTGGCCAGGAGCAATTACACCTCTTCAGTCTTTGGGTGCTGCCATCATTCCCTAAGCCTTTACAGCTAGCTGTAATGCCACAACCCCAGTTGTTCAGAGCCTGAGCCCAGGAAAGCCTATGACATTGGTCTTGCACAGTGGGGAAGCCAACTGTGAACTAGCTGACCCACCATGTACTCATTCCTCCAGCTGGAGAAACTGCCCGGCAGACCCACCCTTGAGCCAGCTGAGCGGCTAGACACCCACACCTATGGCCAGAGAAACAGCTTATTGGACCTGACCCCAGCAGACATGACCTCAAGCCAACCAAGCAGCCATGTGCCCATGATCCTGGCCAGAGAACCATTCTGGTAGACTCATCCCTAGTGGATCTGACCCTGAGCCAGCCAAGCAGCCCATGTGCACACACCAAAGCCAAATGATCAGCCTAGCAGACCCATCCCTGATGGACCCTCCCTCTAATCAGTCAAACAACCATGGCTTATGCCCCTGGTTAGACAAACAGCTCAGCATTCCTGACCCCAGTGGCTAGTCTCTGAGCTGGCATACCCATTGTGTGCACATGCATGTCCTAGCCTGACAAACAGCCCAGTAAGTCCATCCCTAGCAAAACCATGACACTTTGACCCAAAACTCCTGCAACCTAGGCCACTGAGGCACTCAGAAACATTACTAATATGGATCACAGGTGAAGAAACTTCACAGAGACTACACTACTGCATCTACCTGGAACAAAAAAAAAAATGTACTTCATCCAACTGACACCACAGCACCCATCAATTCCAATAAGTTGGAAGAGGCAACTGTTCCACCAGATGCCCAGATATACTCAGATATCAACATAGAGACACAAGGAACATGAAAAACAAGGAAACATAGTAATTCTCCAGTAATAGTCCCCAAAGAAAAGGAAATATAGAAATGCTAGAAAAGGAATTCAAAATAAAGATCTTAAGGAAACTCAGCAAGATACAAGAGAATACAGATAGATAGTTCACCAGAATCAGAAAAAAAAAATCATAATCTGGATGAGAAATTCAACAAAGAGATAGCTATCATAAAAAAGAATGAAACAGCAATCTTGAAGCTGAAGAATTCAATGAATAAAATAAAAAATATATTGACAGCTTCAACATTAGACCAAGCAGAAGAAACCATTTCTGATCTTGAAGACAGATCCTTTGAAATAACCCAGGCATACAAAAAGAAATGGAAAAAAAAAAAGGCTATAGGACTAATGGGACACAATTAAGAAAAAAAATCACATTACGGGATTTCAGAAAGAGAAGAGATGGGAAGGGACATAGAAAACCTATTTAATAAAATAATAGCTAAACACTTCCTATGTCTTTGAAGAGATAATGACATTCAAATCCGGGAAGCTCAAGGATCCCAGACAGACTCACCCCAAAAAGGTCCTCTCTGAGGCACATTATATTCAAATTATCAAAAATCAAGGACAAATAGAGAATTCTAAAAATAGCAAGAGAAAAATGTCAACTCACATATAAGGAAATCTCTATTAGACTAATAGGAGATTTGTCAGCAGAAGCCTCACAGGCCAGGAGAGAATGGGGTGATATATTCAAAGTGCTAAAAGAAAATAACTGCCATCCAAGAATCCTATGCCCAGTGAAGCCATCCTTTAGAAATTAAAGAGAAATAAAGTCTTCCTAGACAAGCAAAACCTAACAGGATTCAACATCAGTAGACCAGGCTTACCAGAAATGCTTAAGGGAGTTTGACACCAGCAAGGGGAAGGACTATGACTATCATCATGAAAACACATGAAATTATAAAACTCTCACTGGTAGAGCAGATACAGAAATGGGAAACAGAAAGGAATAAAACTTTATCACTACAGAAAACCACCAAACCAGAAAGATAAACAATAAGAGGAAGAAAGGAACAAAGAATATGCAAAACAACCAGAAAATAATTAATGTAATGATAAGAGTAAGCTCTTACCTACCCGTAATAACCTTGAATGTAAATGGATTAAGTATCCCAATTAAAAGACATAGACTGGACAAATGAATACAAAAAACAAAAACCGACTCTTTTACTGCCTATAAGAAATTCACTTCACCTGTAAAGGCACACACAGAATGAAAGGGAAGGGATGAAAAACGATATTACACACAAATGGAAACCACAAATGAACAGGAGTAGCTATACTTACACCAGATCAAAAAGACTTTAAGTCAAAAAGAGGAAAAGAAGAAGGACATTATATAATGATAAAGGGATCAGTTCAGCAAGGAGCTATAAAAACTGTAAATGTATGTGCACCCGACACCAGAGCACTCATATATATATATATATATGTATGAAAATATACTATTATGACATATATTGCTATATTATATATATATATATGTGTGTGTGTGTATATATATACACAAATGTTATTAGATGTTGTCAGATCTATAGGAAGTGAGATATCCCAATTTAATAATAGAGAATTCAACACCCAACATTCAGTACTGGAAACATCATCCGGACAGAAAATCCACAAAATAAATTGGATTTAAACTGCACCATAGACCAAATGGACCTAACAGATATTTACAGAACATTTTACCTAACACCTGTAGAATACACCTTCTTTTCATAAGCAGATGGTCCAAGATTGACCTTATGTTAGATTACAAAACAAGTCTCAACAAATTTTTAAAAATCTAAATCATATTAAGTATCTTCTCAGACTACAATGGAATAAAACTAGAAATCATTAACAAGAGAGACTTTTGAACTGTGCAAATATATAGAAATTAAACCACATCCTCCTTAACAACCAATGGAAAAGAAGAAATTAGGAAGTAAATTGAAAAGTATCTTGAAACAAATGAAAACAGAAGCAACATACCAAAACCCATAGGATATAGTATTAAGAAGCAACTTTATAGCAATAAATCCCTAGTTTTCAAAACACTAGAAAGATTTCAAATAAACAGCCTAATGATGCACTTCAAGGAACTAGCAAAGCCAGTACAAGTCAAACCAAAAATTAGTAGGAAAAAATTATGCAAATCAGAAGAGAAATAAATAAAACTGAAACTAAAGAAAAACAAGAAAAAAGATCAATGAAATAAAAAGTTGATTTTTTGAAAAGATAAACAAAATCAACAAACCTTTAACTAGACTAATAGAAAAAAATGCAGAGGTCCCCTAAAAATAAAATTAGAAAGGAAAAGTGAGATATTATAATTGAAAACACAGAAATACAAAGAATCATTAGAAACAATTACAATCATACACCAACAAATTGGAAAAGCTAAAGGAATTTGATAAATTCCTGATTATATAGAACTATCAAGATTAAGCCAGAAGAAATTATTAATAGAAAACCTGAAAAATTAATAATGGTTAATGAGATTGAATCAGTAATAAAAATCTCCCCCCCAAAAAAATACCAGGACCCAATGTCTTCACAGCTAAATTCTATCAAACATTTAAAGAAAAATTAATACCCGTTGTCCTCAAAGAACTCCAAAATACTGAAGAGAGAATTCTTCTTAACTCATTTTACTGGGTCAGAATAACCCTGATATCAGAACAAGGTAAGGGAACTCTTAGAACTGATAAGTGAATTCAGTAAAGTTGCAGGATACAAAATTAATACACAAAAATCAGTAGTGTTTCTCTACACCAACAACAAACTAGTTGATAAAGAAATTAAGAAAGCCATCCCATTTACAATAGCTACCATGAAAAAAAACCTTGCAATAAATTTATTCAAGGAGGTGGAAAATCTCTACAAAGAAGTCTATAAACACTGATGAAAGAAATTGAAAGGAACACATACAAATAGAAAGACATCTCATGTTAGACTGGGGAAATAATATAGTTGAAATGACCATACTACCCAACATTATGTACAGATTTAATACAATTCTTGTCAAAATGCCAATGACATTCTTCATAGAAATAGAAAAAAAAATTCTAAAATTTGTATGACCACAAAAGACCCTGAATAGCCAAAGCAACCTTGAGCAAAAAAGAACAAAACTGGAAGTATCACACTATTAGATTTCAAAATATACTGCAAAACTATAGTAACTAAAACAGCATGGTACTGGTATAAAAGACACATAGACCAATGGAACAGAAAAGAGTGCCCAGAAGTAACCCATGTACTTACAGCCAACTGATTTTTGACAAAGGCACTAATAACCTTCATTGAGGAAAGAACAGTTTCTTCAATTAATGGTGCTGGGGAAACTGGATATCCATGTGCAGAAGAATGAAACCAGACTTTTATCTCTCATTATATATAAAAGAATCAATTCAAAATGGTTTAAAGATTTAAATGTAAGCCCTGAAACTTTAATACTACTAGAAGAAAACATAGGGGAAATGCCTTTGGACATTGGTCTAAGAAAAAATTTTATAGATAAAATATCAAAATCACAGGCAACAAAAGCAAAAATAGACTAATGGGATTATGTCAAACTTAATACCTTCTGCACAGCAAAGGAAACTATCAACAGAGTCAAAAGACAACCTACAGAATGGGAGAGAATATTAGTAAACTATTCATCTGACAAGAGATTAATATTCAGAATATATAAGGAACTCAATCAACTCCACAGCATAAAAACCCCAAATAATTTGATCTAAAAATGGGCAAATGGTCTGAATAGACATCTCTCAAAAGAAGGCATAAAAATCACCAAAAATATATATTTTAAAAATGCTCAACATCACTAATTATCAAGAAAATGAAAATCAAAACCACAATTAGTTGTCATCTCATGCCAGTTAGAATGACTACTATTAAATAGACCAAAAAATAACAAATGCTGAAGAATATGCAGATAAAAAGGAACTCTTATACACTGTTGGTGGGAATATAAATTAGCACAGCCCTTATGGAAAACAGTATGGATAGTCTCGTCCTCAAAAAAGTAAAAGTAGAAATACTATATGATCTGGTAATCCCACTACTGGGTATATGTATCCAAAAGAAATGAAATCAATACATTGAAGAGATATATGCACCTCTACGTTAACAGCACTGTTCACAATAGCCAAGATATGAAATCAACCTAATTGTCCATCAACAGATGAATGGATAAAGAAAATGTGGTATATGTAAACAATGGGATACTATTCAGCAATAAAAAATGAAATCCTATCATTTGCAGCAACATGGATGAGCCTAGAGGACATTATGTTAAGCGAAATAAGCTGGGCACTGAAACGTGAATACTGTATGTTCTCCTTCATATGCAGAAGCTAAAAAAGTTAAGCACATAGAAGTAGAGAGTAGAATTGTGGTTACTAGAGGCTGGGAAGGGTGGGGGGAAGGGAGGATAGGGAAAGGTGGTTTAAATGATACAAAATTACAGTTAGATAAGAGGAATAAGTTTTAGTGTTCTATAGCACTGTAGTGTGACTGTAGTTAACAATAATTTATTAAGTATTTTCAGATAGCTAGAAGAAAGGAAATGATAGATGTTTGAGGTGATGGATATGCTAATTATCCTGCTTTGATCATTACACATTATATACATGAATCAAAATATGATACTGCACTCAATAAATATGTATGATTGTTATGTGTCAATTAAAAATTTAAAATATATTAAAAACAGAAAACTACAAATTCTACAATAGGTTGTAAACAAAGAGGAAAAAATTACAGAATTTATTGCAAAATATTTGCTGAAGAGTTTTGATCACTGTCTCTATAGTTGTTACTCCAAAATCTACATTCTTATTGTTTTAGAATATTATATGCATGGTGTATAATTCATCATGGAAGATGCACACCTTCTAAGAATGCTTACCTCAATATAGGAACACCTGCCTAACCTGAGTAACTTTGAGTAAGAAAACTATAGTATACTATATTCAAGGAAACTGTTTGATTTTTATCCAGTGTCCAATGAAAGTATGACTCTCATAGATAAGGACTCATTTATCCATTGCAAGAAACCCCCTTCAATTTTCTTGATTTATAACTGTCTTTCACTCCTTCTCAGGTATTTTCTCCTTGTTAAGTTTGTATTACACTCTAAAAGGAGTCATATCTCTAAGTTACAGGTGTTCTTCATACGGATCCCTCTCTACTTGTGTTCTTCCTGCTGTTTGGGAAGATAAAAGATGAAAATTCTGCATCAGTCTCTCATAATACTGTTCAAGATTGTAAGCAGTGATAGTTTTCTCTGCCTGGTAACAAATGGATGTGTGTCCACAGGGCTTGCCCAAACTGGCCAATGGTTAAACGGTAGTACTACATCCATTGAGCCAAACATGAAAGATGTTTTCTTTGGGGTTTCCATTTAAGATGAATGGTCTGTGTGCCTGTAGAAAGCCAAGGTTTAGGAGGAAAGTCTGTGTTTTCTAAGGCAGGAAATTGCTTTGCTTGATTGTGTGACTTAGTGTTTATGCTATTCATTACACACAGCATATTTTGTTGATTGTAATGTTGAAGATTGAATATTCATGAAGATCTATGAAACCGTCAGGAGGGGACCAAACACATAACACACAGAATTTCACTTGGAAGATTTCCATCAAACAAGTTTATAGACTTTTCCAAAATATTTGCTTTGGCTCTTATCCAACAGTTATTTTTTCCTTTCTTTTTTCTTGAGATCGTTCTTACTAAGGGACAGAACTCGGTCCTCCTAGCTTTCTTCTTTTTTTAAACAAATTAATTTTTATAGAGGGTATCTAGGGTAAATTCTTCTAGAAATCTGAATTTTAGAGACTCTAGTGACTTAATTAAAGAATGGAATATTTTTTCCTTCAAAAACATTTTGATAACATCTGCTACCACCCAATATAATGCTTACTTTAGGTAAGTGGGACACTTGGGGTTTTTTTTCCCTTTTTTATACTAAATGCCATTACAATAATATAAATTAATTGCAAAAATCAAAAAAAGTACATTTTATTTCACTTCAAGCCAATAAAGAATAGTAAAATAACATTTTAACTTACTTCCATGATTTCTTTTGATATTTGGCATGTTCCATCCAGAATCTGTTATGATAAATAAGTTCTTTTTAGAAGGCTGAGTACACAATCTTCATGACTAGAGAAAGAATCAACCTTGATCCTGTGTCTCAATTCTAACCCTAATGAAATGGTACTAGATGGTTTAGAAAGAAACATATAGGTAACATTATTTCCTCAAGACAAGCTTGAGCCAGAATGTATTTCTAAGTGTGTAGCCCTAATCATAAAATTGTTCTCTCTGTTCATGCCAACTGTAATGGATTTACCTTTATCACCACTGTTAAAGAAAGTATTTTCTCTCCACCCCACCCACTTCTGTCTAAGCTCCTTTTGGGACAGTTCTTTCAAGCTTTCTCAGATCACTCTGGTTGACAGTTGATGAAGTTGTAAATATAAAACCAATATTGATATTTATTCCCATTTTCTAGATCAATATTTTGGAAATAATTTCACTTTGGCAGATGAATCATCTGAGGTGCTTACTAAAAACGAAGGTTTCCAAACCCGCTAAATAAGCCTCTAGCATTTAGAACATGGGAATCTGCACTCTTAAACACGCTCTTCAGATAACTCTAGTACACATAAAGTTTAAGAAGCTCTTTAGAGGCACATAGACAATAAATGTAAAGAAAAAATTTTAAATTGTTTAATGTTTCTATAAAAGGTCATGTACATAAGTAATCTCATATCATTAAGGATACCCAGTCTTTGTTTTTCTTCTGTTCAGTTCTATAATGCATTCCAAGAGCAAGTCCCTGGGCAATTGAAATGAATCCAAGGCCAACTCATTTTCACTCTGTTGCGCAAATTTGTGAATGCCCTCTCTAAAGGTTGTTTCAGTGAATTAAATACAATAATACTTGGAAGAATTTTTGAAATTTTAATTACATCCCATGTGTATCAGGAATCTTTGAAAAAAATAATAGCAATATAAAACATGATTTATTTCTTTTCAAATTTGTATATGTGTGTATGTGCATGCACATAAAATGACATGTAGAATTATGTTGATAGTAAACACCTGACTTTTTCTCAGTGAAACAGTATCTTTTGTATCTTTGCACAGATACAAATTTAGGGGATTTCCATTAAACAGAGACTAGAAACTTGTTTTATACCTCCTTGCCTCATTTTCAAAGTGGTCACTCCCTAAATAAAGGAAGGTCTTTCAAAAAACAAACAAAAATTTTACATACCTTACTAAAATTGAGTATTTTACTTTTAGGATGCCATGTCCATAATTCCATGCCACTAAATATGCTTTCAAATATTATTGAAATGGAAACATAATTATTTAATGAAAGCATCTTGACAAATTAAGCCAAGGCTGAGATCCTATTGAAGTCTAAAATAAATGGTTTGCCAGTGAACTAGGAAATCTCAAAGATAGAATACTGTAAGCTAGCTGACTCATGATTAAATTATCCTGGATATTTGATGACCCGATGATTTGTTTGCCATGTCAAATTTCACAAACTCTGAATGACTTTCTTCTTTTCAAATTCAAATCTTTCTCTGCAAATAAAGGAGTCTTTCACAGGAGGGTGATGAGATTAAAATTAAAAAGAAAATCAATTTGTTGTGCTGTTGAATCAGAAGAAACTATTATTTCTATATATCTATATAAAAATCTTGCTACATAAACTCATTAAAACTTTCTTAGTTTCGAAGGTATGAAAACAAATTTAAATTTCTGTAATTCTTATTGATTTTTTGAGAAAAAATTCAAAATAAATACAAATACTAAGTTGACTTAGTTATTATTTTGAGAACCCCAGGTAAATTGGGGTTCTACTACCAGAGCAGCTAGCAACCCTGCCCTAATGAGAAACAAAGGGGAGCTGGACATGAATGTTTACAGTGTGCCTTTCACAGAATACTTCTTTATCCAAGAAGTATTCTTTATTCAGTCAGATTGTTTATTAATTTTATGCTTTATATGCTTCTTCTGGACATTTTGATAGTATTAATCAGTTTAGGTTTCTATTTAGTCTCAAAGATTTTTTCCCTTACAGATCTTAGGCAAGGATAGCATAATGAGTTAAGAGGACAGTCCTCCATCCCAGGCTCACTGGAGGCAGGAATAAAGAAGTCAGGCAGAGAGAGAGGCAGCACATGACAGCTAGCAGTATATATAAGGGAATAGAGTGTGGGTTACTCTAAATTCACCGGTAAATGCCTGAGTAGTTCACTTAAAGGAAGCAGTGGAAAAGCAGGGAGCCCAGTCTGCTTGGCAGGGAAGATGCCTCTAAGTACTTATCTCTGACCACCAGCTTGAGCCATATAGGTATGATGTAGAACTGGAAACTGTGTCAGGGATGACTGAGTCTGGATTTGGTATGAAAAAGTTAACCTTGTGTAATCAAAATGGATGGCGAGTCAGTGTAAAATTATAAGAATTTTCTACGGTTATATTTACTTTATTGCTAACATAGAAAATATTACATTATACATATATTCTATTATGGTATAATAAAAACCCTTTTCTACAAAGATTATGATGTACATATTTACAAATTAAATTTTTGAAAGGCACAATAAAGAATCATGCACTTAGCTAGCAGAAGAAAATGAACGGTTCTGCTTTCCCCACTAATGGCCAAAAAGAATTTTTTTTTAGTTTCTATTGTTATTTATTTATTTATTTATTTATTTCAGTAGATTACAAGGGTACAAATGTTTTGGTTACATGGATTGCTTTTCTACTGCTTGAGTCAAAGTTCTGAGTCTGTCCACCACCCAGATAATGTACATTGTACCAGTTAGGTTATATTTTACCCATGCCCTCCTCCCCTCTCGCACCTGAATTAGAATTGAAAAGACAACTTGGTCCAGGGGCAAATTGCAGTGTTTCCCAGAAAATAATGTATTTGAAATTGACAAGACTAATTATAGTCTGTTTGAGAATACAGAGAAAAAAGTACTGCCTAACCGAAAATGGTAAATACAGGCATGGTAATTATAGCTACCATATATTTGACCTATGTCTTTAATATTCTTGACAGGTTTAAGGAGAAATTTAATTAGCAGAACTTCCAAAGTTATTTTCTATTTAAAAAAAGAAAGATAACACTTTAACTTTTAAATACTGACTGTCAAAAAGTAAAGTGAGTTAGCAGTTAATTTCGTCAACAATAAATCTGTTCAGAGTCAACTATTTTTTAAAGAATCTTTTGTGTATATATTTTTTTGCTCTATTTAATTGGTGAAATTATAGGCTATATATTTAATAATTCTCTACTTTTAGCTTCTTCTTATTTTGAAATTTTGAAAAATGAGACTATTATATTTTAAAGTCAAAAATAATAAAATATTCATGGAATAAATAAAGTGATATAGGTTCTGAAAAAAATGTATCTATATCTACCTAATATATACAATAGAAATTTTACATGAAATTATGCTCAACATCATTGAAACAATGACTTATAAAATATATATTTATCACTAGTAAAAGGAGAGTTTTAAGATTGTATTAGATATTTTTTGGAAATAAATACAACATCTACAAGTTCCTCAAGGGTATGCATAGGACAAAACAACATGAACCTGAATGGAAAAAAAAAAAACACCACCAAATCTTCCTCTATAAAAACCTTCCCCTCTGGTTATTTTTTCCTGCACACCTTTTATCATTTCAGGAAGTATAACCTACACTTGTTTATAAGCCATGGGGCAATTTAAAGCCCTAGACCCGTGTATTCCTTGAACTTTGGTTCTCACTGGTAGAGTTCTGAATTCTTGTTAGTGTTTATTCTCATTAATAATTATTTGTAGTTCAAAACTACTTGTAATGGTTGAATGAGAGACTTCACAGAAAATATGTATTTTTTTCTTTATTTGCTGAATGAAATACTGATAGTGTTTGATCACATGTATTTAACTTTTGCTCTTATTCTGAAATAACTAAAGGTTTTAATAACACATTTGTGGAGTGTGACTAACAACAAATTTGAGTGATAACAACTTGATGGCATCAAAGAAAGCTTAAGGACCACAGAGATAATCTTTCTATCTAGCTTCGGCATTAAAAAATGCTGAAAGTATAAACCATGTATGCATAATAAATTTACTCTAAAGAAGGCAAGGCATATTACAATTCAAATAATTAATTATAATATAATTATATATTATAATATATTTTATTATAATATATAATTATATGTTATATATAATATATATTTTATATATAATTATATATTTAAAATACAATATAATTATATATTACAATATAATTATCTATTCAAATAATAACAAAGTAGTATTTTTAAAAAACCATGATATTTAGGCATGAAGAGTATCATATCTCATTTATGCAACTATAAATGAAAATACTTTTATGACAGCAACTTGAAACTCAGAATAAGGGCCTGTGATTTTGCTTAATTGTATGTCTCCATTACAAATATTTAAATATTCTTAAATATTCTTTCTCATAGTGGATTTGATTTTAGTTAAGTCATAATTTCTCTAATAAATGTTTAAATACAACAGGAATTTGGAGTCAGATATATAAATCCATTCTTTGTAATAAATTTTACTCTATATATTGGCATATTTAATATTAATTTTATAGTTAATATTTACTTGACAAAGCTGTGAAAATAACAATAACATTTATCTGATAAAATATAAAATAAAATAAATGAAATAGAATAAAAATAACAATGTAAAATCAAAGAAAATAAGAAAATAAAGGTAAGATCTTTTTGCTTGTACCATTAATGTAGTGTCCCATTAATCAGAGACTGTGATTACTTTATCACATGTACCTTATGTCCAGACAATAAAATGAAAACTAAGTGATATAAAAGAACTTCTTAAATATTGAATGAAAAAGATAAACTGCTCAAGAAAAAATATTAGAGCATAAAAGAGAAATATAGCCAATCAAATCATAAATATCTGTTCAACCTCAGAACTGATCAGGCAAATATAATTTAAATAACATTGGAAAAGAAAATGAAAATTTTTTGACCATTTTCCTATCAGATTTATTTAAAATACTGATAATGGTAATTACCAGGGAAGGTGTGAGATGAAAAACTTTTTAGCAGCAATAATGGGCTACACATTAAAGTGGTCTTTTTGGAAGAAATTTTAGTAATAATAATCAAAATATGAAATGTACTTTTCCTTTGCATTGGTTGGTAATTGAATTTAACTTCTAATAACAGAGTTCTCAGAACAGTGCCTAAACCAATAGGGGATTTGACTTTTCTCTGATACGGAAAAGTCTGGAGGTAGCCCGTCTGTGTTTGGTATGAGTATACTAGGATCTCACCAGAGACCTACCTCCCCCTTTTATCTTTCAGCTTAGTCACCTTGAGGGTACATTTCCTTTAATGTGCAGGTCAACTGATCCACATCTAGCCCTGCTTCTGCTTTTAAAGCACTTTACTTGAAGTAAGACCCTACAGTCTCCTTCTACATCTATATGTACTAGTTGGTGCTTCATTGCAGGTCTGTGAACAGAGGCTAGAAAATGAGTTTTGAAAGAAGAAAGCTGGAATTAATATTATGGCTATTGACTAGCAAGCAAGCAGTCTATGCCATACTTTTAACCAGCAATTCCTCTTCTATGAAACCATCTTTGGTAGATAGGAAGAAGCACTGCCTGGATTCCTTCTCAGGGGAGGGCTTGTTGCCCACGTGGGAAGCATACTTATCAGAGAGCCTCCTGTGGTCAGTTCCTCCAGGGTTTGTCTATCCGCATAGCCAAATTATCCGAGGTCATACCTCTCTCCCTGGGTAAGGCACACCTTACAACTTAGTGATATGCAACCCTTCTAAGCTTTAAGATCATCAGGTCTACCATGAAGATATTTATACCATGAACTCCATCGGGTTACTAATGTGATTTAATGAGATAATGAATATACATTGCTTAGCATAGCAATTGCCACACTGACTGGGATTCAGTAAATATTAGGTGGTACTATTACTACTATTGCACATATCATGTAATATGTACAATTATAATAATATGTACTTTACATATTATGATATGAGGGATTTAGGTTGGACTTACAATACACTCCTTTCACTGGCAGTTGATAGGCACTACAATAGATTAATAAAAGAATTTTACATTTTTATTTTACATTGATATGTCATTCAAAGACTAGGGAAATATTTGCTTAGACTAGATAGGACATGTTCTTCTGACCTGAATAAATCTTAGTGTTCTAAAATAAGGGACCAAAATTCAGAGATGGAGTATACTTCGTTTTTTAATCTGAAGGCTACTGTTTCCTTTTTAAAAATGTTTTAGGAATACCTAACAAAATTTCAGAGATATGAATCAGTATCAATTTCAGAAATGGCATTAATGAAATGCATTAAAGCAGTAAGAACACTGGTGCAAGGTAAGAAAAATTTAATAAAGATTGAAAGAATAGAAATTGATACAATTATAGTAACTTATAACAACTTTTGAAACAAGTTGCTGAAAGGATCAAAGCTAAGAATTCAATCAGTATTATCTAATTCATACGCACTTATAAAGTGGAGAGTAGAAAATTGCCTCAATGCCACTTATAATGTGATAACAGTTAAATTGTAATCACATGAAGAAATAGGGAAAATAATATTTTAGGCAACTGAGAATATAATACTTTATTTTTTGTCTAATGAATCATGCATCTAGATGCAACAAAATGTTATGCTCATATTTTTGCACATACACAATTATTTTTAGATATTGTTTTCTACTTAATTTTTAACATTATTTTCACAAATCTTTAAAAGCAAAACAAAATATGGTTTTTTTTAGATAACTTTATATTCTAGTTCAGTTGTCTTGAAATGTAAGGAATGTCCATGTTAGGGATTTCTTTCATAATAATTTGCAAGATCGCACTATAGAATACATTGCAAATGATAGACCTGATATAGGGGCAGTCTCTCTTGGCATATATTATTATATAAAGTGAGCTACTGATATTTTCCTGTCAAGTATTCCACTTCAATTGTACTGCCAGAAATAAGAATATTGGCACACAAGTTTCCATACCAAAAACTGAAACAGAGAACATTCTTTAACCTTTGCCCTTCAAACAAGTATAATACAATATAAAGATTAATAAAGTAAGCAGCATTTATCCACTTTCTATCAACAAGAACAAATGTTCTTTTTCTTACAAGTGGGCATTAAGGCATCATAAGTTATGATATAGATGTACAAATTCAACTGGGAATTCTCTGTACAGAAAATGACATAAGATAACTAAAGTTTGCCAATCTGATTTGGTAGCAAAATTTTAATGTTAAAATTTATCATTTAAAGTTAAAAAAATCTCTTTATCTTAATTAAGGTAAAATGAAGAAAAAAACACCTACATACAGATCTTTAAGAAATATGTCCATTCAAGAAAATGAAAATGTGTAAACAATTATCTTCTCTATTACTTTTCTATTTATATTATTAACTTTAGGAGAATACTAATACCTCATGAAGGTAAATTACTTTCTTCATTTTCAAAATGCAAGATGTGCAAAAATACTTATACAAAGAAATGGAATTTTCTGGTTAAGTGAGGAATGGAAAGGATGTTTATTGTTACTCACATGCGCGCACACACACATCACATCACATTCCTATACAGTGTTCAGTGGCCTGAACAGTTAGTCATGAACCTGCAAGATTGGAGACAATGACATCAAGAGTACAGGCATGTGGATAAACACATGGGAATGGGTGTGCAGAGTGAAGACTTTTGTGTTACATTCTAGGCATCGCCATGGAAGAGGCATTGAACAGTAAAGTAGGTGTTAGCCAGCCTTTGTCGTTGTCACCTCAGAACTGACACGATGGGCCCACTGAAGGAGGTGACCCTGGTGGCAAAGATGGAAGCTATGAATGGGTCCAAAAGCATAGATTCCCACTTTCCAAATCCAACCCAACTACTGCTCCCTACCAAGCTGGCTAACACTTTCTCAGAGATGCACCACAGTCTGAGGCTCTTTCTAGTAAAACCTCCTTCCTTTCTTCTCTTCTTTGAGTAAATACACAGTAGGGGATTGCTGGATCAAAGGTAGGTCTACTGTTAGTTCTTTGAGGAATCTCTATACTGTTCTTCAAAGAGGTTGTACTAATTTGCAGTCCCACCAAAAGTGTGAAAGTGTTCTTTTCTCTCTGCATCCACGCCAGCATCTGTTGTTTTGGGACTTTTTGATAAAAGCCATTCTTACTGGAGTTAGGTGATATCTCATTGTGGTTTTGATTTGCATTTCCCTGATAATTAGAGACGTTGACCATTTTTCATATGTTTATTGGCCATTAGTCTATCTTCTTTTGTAAAACTCCTGTTTATGTCTTTGCCCACTTTTTAATGGGGTTGTTTGATTTTTTTCTTGCTGATTTGCTTGAGTTCTTTGTAGATTCTGGTTATTAGCCCTTTATTGGATATATAGCATGAAAATATTTTTCCCCATTCTGTAGGTTGTTTACTTGTTCTGTTGATTGTTTTCTTGGCTGTGCAGAAGCTTTTTAATATAATCAAGTCCCATTTATTAATTTTTACATTTGCTGTGATTGTCATTGGGGTCTTCCTCATAAATTCTTTGCCCAGGCCAATATCTAGAAGAATTTTTCCAACATTGTCTTATAGAATTCTGATAGTTTCATGTCTTAGATATCACTCTTTGCTGATGATATTATCTTATATCTAGAAAACCCCAAAGATCCTGCCAAGAAACTACTGGAAAATGATAAATGAATTCAGCAAAATCTCAGGTTACAAAATCCATGTACACAAAACAATAGCATTCCTATACACCAACAACAGTAGAGCTGAGAATGAAATCAAAGACTCAATACCTATCACTATAGCAACAAAGAAAATAAAATACCGGGAAATATATTTAACCAAGGAGGTGAAGGATCTTGACAAAGAGAAATACAAATCACTGGGAAAGGAAATTGCAGAGGATGTAAACAAATGGAAAACATATCATGCTCATGGATCGGCAGAATTGACATTGTTGAAATGTCTATACTACCCAAAGTGACTTACAGACTCAATGCAATTACCATCAAAATTCCAATGTCATTTTTTGCAGATCTAGAAAAAATAATTCTATGCTTTGTATGGAGCCAGAAAAGAGCCCAAATAGCCAAAGCAACCTTAAGCAAAAGGAACAAATCGGGAAACATCATTTTTCCAGACTTCAAGTTTTACTAAAAGGCTGTAGCAACCAAAACAGCATGGTACTGGCACAAAAATAGAGACATTGACCAATGGAACAGAACAGAGAACCCAGATATAAAACCATCCATATATTGCCATCTGATCTTTGACAAAGCAGACAACAATATACACTGGGGAAAAGAATCCCTATTCAATACATGGTGCTGGGAAAATTGGATAGCCACGTGTAGAAGATTGAAACAGGATCCTTCTCTCTCACGTCTCACAAAAATTAGTTCAAGATAGATAAAAAACTGAAACCTAAGTTTTTATTTCAACAAATATGTTTCTTACTTCTCAAATATTATTTACAATCATTTACAATTTTTTTCTTTCTATATAAAAATAAAACACTACAAAAATAGCAAATTGAGTGCATATACCAATGGAACCAATGCACCAACACTAGGGATGATAGAAGAAAATATAATAGTGACTATTTTGCCACACTTAAGTAATGATTTGGTGACACAAAATTGTGAAAATTCCCAAGAGACTGCAAGGACATAAGAGTATATTGAAACATAACAACAGAATAAGACTTACCTATTCTCTATTATTTGTCCTGGTCTGCCATTTTCCATTATATAATAAATTGCAATGACTAGTTTTCATTTTTTCTAATTGGACTTCACTCTACTCTTATTATTGATGAAAACTGATATACAATCAAATTCTATTTGCAGTTCTGAACTGAAATGTGTGTACATATTTACAATTTTTAAATTGTTGCTTCTTTTAAGATGGCTGGAACATTTTGATAACTAGGATTTAGTTTAGAACAATTAATAAATACATAAAAATAAATATACGAAATTTTACTCTCAATAATTTTACACTTAAAATCACTAGTGCCTTCTTCTTATTTGTGATTTCAAATATCAAATTACATACCAACTGCTTCAAATGTTGTATTGAAAATGAGCACATACCTCTGTGCTGTATTTGATTAGTGGCTTTTGTCACAGAGAATACATCCCATATTCTACATGCATGACACAAAATTTATAAATTCACTGTCTATATAATTTGACATTTTATACAGCATATATCATTTATACTTTGTAAGAGATATTATTAAAAATATTGTATAAAAAGTGGGTTTTGGCTCAAGCATTTATCCCATTTATTTCAGGCTTATGTTGAGAAATTAAAATTCATCAGGAAACATTAATATGTTTGAGTTTCCATAATTCCTTTTGTTTTTCACAAAAAACGGCTAAATAGTATTTTACTACTATAAAATTCTATATCAAGGCTGATCATCATTATACTTCACCTCAGAAGTAAAGTAGTATTTTGACATTTCTTCTATGTAGTCTATATTTTTCATGGGTTAGACTTTTCTTTTACTTTGGCATATGCAATGCATGCCCAAGAAATTCATTTTCTTCTATGACTGAGATAGTAAATGATCATTTATATTTAATTATGTTAGTTTTGGACAATGTTGATTGGATTAATAAATTTCTAAGCAAAAATGAAATATGAACATAAAAATGTAAATATCAAAATACCAGATTCTTACCATGTCCATGCAGATTAAAACAAAAAATAAACCAAAAGTTTATGTGCAAACATTACACATAGTAAGATTTGGTACAGTTTTTATGCTACTTTTGAGAACCTTACTAATATGGAGAACTCTCAACCATTCCAAAAGGTGATTTTATTTAGAACCTCACTTTCAATGATCAATAATCTAATGTGAAATGATTCTGCAAACTAAGAAAATCTATCAGTTATAGGGCACAGGAAAAGATAGATCCTAAATGCCATTCTGCACAGAGACAGCAAGATGTGACAAGGTTTCTACTGCTCAGAAGGAAAGGTATCT
This sequence comes from Daubentonia madagascariensis, assembly GCA_023783475.1. Lineage (NCBI taxonomy): Eukaryota > Metazoa > Chordata > Mammalia > Primates > Daubentoniidae > Daubentonia > Daubentonia madagascariensis. The sequence goes on from JAKFHU010000585.1 coordinate 19,415,607, forward strand.
GAGTTAGCTTGCCAATTACATTGTTTGGGATGGACTCTTCCTCTTCTATGAAATGTTTTTATGTCATATGTCCTATTTTCTTTTAGAAAATGTCATTGTGTTAGCATCCTTAGATGGAAAACACCTGATTGGCAAACATATTTGTTTCCATATTTTGAAGAGTTGGATACAGATGGATTTTACCGATTGTAAAATTTCACAATTGAAAACACTCTGTTAGGTTTTTAAAAAAATAATGACCATTTAGAAGTTGAATAAACTCAGTAATTTGACATGAAAGACTAGTTTTTCAAAGCACTGAGTCCATTTTCATGGCTACTCTATAAAATAAAGTGCTTATAGATTTTCTTTTCTAAGTTTGCCAGACCATTCAGTTTGAAAAGCAACTTGTATGCAGCTGATACATTTTCCTCATTTTCTTCTAATTGTGGATCATAAATATATCAAAACAATTAATTTTGACAAATGTAAGATGGTATTTTACTAAGATCCATTAATTTTTCAAGGATAGATTTTTTTCCTGCCACTCATTCGTGCCTTTTGTCTAAAAGTAGACACAATTAAAATAATATCAGCATTAAGAACATTCAAGATTGTATTGTGCCATTTTATTAATATTTTCCTGACAAATAATGGCTAAAATGACCCTGTGGAACATAGTTATTTTTCTTCCCAAAATAACATTTGAAAACATTCATACTTATGATGTTCACTATTTTCTATGCTGGATAACCGCCAAGATGATTCTAATTGAATAATAAAGAGATAAAGATTTGGCCTTATTGCCCCTCAGGTAATTATAGCACTAAGTCTAATCATCTCTTTTTTTCTCATAGTTTTTCAAATTTCAACTAAGCAGATGTGATCGCTTCTAGCAATCTATTAATCGTTGGGTTAAATTATATGCATGAACATAATTTATTTTAAGCTCCCATGATGCTGCAAAAGAGTGCATAACCTAAAGTAACATTTCCCTCAATGTTTAAATATTCAAAATGATTATTTTCTAATGGGAGATAGTATTAATAGTAACGTTAGAGGAGGTAGAGCTTATTAGAGGAAAATTTCCCACAAATTCTTTAGGCTGAATTTTACATCACTTCTGATTTGTTTACCAGATTATAAGAACAAAAGAAGTCTAATTCCCATGTATATATGGGTTCTTAAATTATTGAAGAATTTAGTATTATAATAATTTAAGCAACAGGAACCAAAGAAAACCAAAGAAGGGCTGCCCTCCCTTCAAGCTTATCATTAATCATGAGGGGCCTGATCTTTCCTATTTTTGTAAATGTTATAACAACATTTCTTATATTTCTTATATAGTATTTCTTAAATAACTTAATAAGTTGTGAGAAAGTCATACTTTTCAGTAAAGAAATAAATCAGACATTTGAGTTCCTTAGTATTTTTTCTCTTGTGCTCTTAAAAATCAATTGTGAAGTGAGGAACTTATGCCCTAACTTTGAGAACTAATATTTACTAGCTGTTAAAATTATGGGCTTCATAGTCACAGAGATCTGGTATTGAGTCCCATCTTGGTGACTTTGTAGCTATGAGATTTAGGCAAGTCATGTGATCTCTTTGTACCTCAGTTTTTGCATATGTAACACGTTACAATAAACTTGCTTCAAAAGATGAAATATATAATTTATGAGAAACATTTAACATCTTATCTAATGTATACAAAGTTCTCAATAAATATAATTATTATCTTTGCTAAAAGAGGAGCCATTTACAAATAGTTTAATTGATATCTACAATGTGAAAACATACTTTAGAGGCATATACTACTATTTATGGCCACGTCAGCTCATTTGCTTCGGGTACACTAAATTTGTATAGAATATATTGTCACATGGACTAAAATCTCTTTTCTATTCTGCCTCCTGGGCTAATAGCTAGTCCCCATCAGAGCTGAGGAATGTTCCTCCTTCTGAAAGAAATCTCCCTCCTGTTGCACTGAGGCTCTGAGGGAACTCACCTCCTACAGATGGAAACTCTGGATCTGCTGTAGTCACAGCTCTCAGAGTTCCTTGCAGTGCTACAGGAAGTGTCAGGGAAATTGTGATATAGAAGTGTCCATGGTTGCTTATCAACAGAAAAGAGGTGTTACAGAAATAAAATCAGAGATAAATAAGGAAAATGTAAGAGTATGAGGTGAAGATTAAAATGCAGGTTCCAGAAGCTGAATAGGTTTAAATTCAGGCTTTACCACCAAATACATGTGTGTTCCTGGGCAAATTTTTGAGCACTTTCTGTGTCTTATTTTATCTATTTGGTATTAGTATTAATAGTATTATTAGTATCTAGTATTATTTATTACTTCAGTGGGGACAATAATAGCTGTCATAGTTGGTTATGAATCTTAAATAAGACAACACAGTCCAAGGTACTCATTAAATTGCTTCGTCTATTGTGAAGTATAAAAATTAGCTAAAGAAGAAGAGAAAGGGGGCAGAAAAGAAGAGAAAGAGGAAGAGGATGAGGAGGAAGGGAAGGGGGAGGAGGAGGAAAAAGGAACATTTGAATTATAGTAACAGAAAGAAAAATAGAAAGAAATAAACGGAAGTAAATCAAAAATGGATGAAAATTTAGTTTGTGAAAAACTAATACTAGACAGAATTAATGAGCATCAGTGAGAATATGGAGAACTGGAAACCTCATGCATTGCTGTGGGAATGTAAAACAGCGCAGACACTTTGGAAGACAATTTGGCAGTTCCTCAGAAAGTCAAATATGAAGACACTGTGTGGCCCAGAAGTTTCAATATGAGGTATATACACACGAGAATTGAAAACATATGTTAACAAAAAAAACCTTGAACATGAATGTTCATAGCCCCATTATTTATAATAGCTAAAAAGTGGAAATAACACCCAGGTACATCAGCTGGTTATTGGATAAACAAAAGGTAATGTATCCATACAATGGGATATTGTTCAAGGGCAAAAAGAATTGAAGTACTAATATGTGCTACAACATGGATGAACTATTAAAATATTATGCTAAATAAAAGAAGCAAAATACAAGAGGATGGATATTTTATGATTCCATTTATATGAAATGTCCAGAATGGACAAATACATACAGACAGAAAACAGATGAGTGGTTGCCAGCAGCTGGGGGAGGGAGGCTGCTAATGGATATGGAAGTCCCTTTGGGGGGATGAAATTGTTCTGAAATTAGGTAGTGATGGTTCACAGCTTGGTGAATATACGAATAGCCAATGAATTGCACACTTTAAAAGGGTGGATTTTATGGCATATGAATTACATCTAAATAAAACAAAAGTTAATACTATGAAAATTAGAGCAGAAAATGCTGAATATGGCAAAGAAATAGTGAATTATGTACAGAGAGTATATGTAAATTCCAAAATAAACAGTTCGTTTTCTTTCTGTACAACACTAAGATTAAAATGTGATTTTTTTTCCTCTGAGAGCACCATGTTTACTGAGTAGCAAAATATGCTTAATAAACCAGAATGAGCATAGAAAGATGCAAGGTGAAGTAAATAAAAGAAAAACAAAGAAATAAAACAAAATTAATATATTTAAAATACACTTATTACATACTTAATTTATGGTTGCTGCAATTTTCAGCAAAATACCATTTTTCATATGAGTGTGAACTTGCAGTAAACATAATGCACTTAGATTTAAATACAAAAATACATGTTTCAATTCTATAATCTATTCTCATGAGTCACTTTAAAAAATATAAAAAGAGTAATAGCAGCTACTCTCTAACCACATCCTTATTTTTAAGAGTTCTGCTTCATTCTATTTGAATAAAGTTATGTAACTCTAGTAGTGAGCAATTGTGACCTGATTCTCCCAGCTTCTCAAATAGCACTTTTCCAAGTTTGTCTTCTTTTCTTAGTGTCAAATATCTTCCAAGAATACTTTATGGCTTATTTTGTCCTGTATCTTCATTCTTCTGCCTGGACTTGAAAATATCTTCATGATATCCGTGAAAAGAGTAACATAAAATATTGGTATATCAACATGAATAGACTTGTAACTTGTGAAGTAACTAAGCTGTAATTTGAAGGAGAATGTCAAGAACATTTTGGACCACAAAAAAAAAAGAAAGAAGATTAATAATACTTGAACATAAATAAAAGAGCTGAAATTTCACTCATCTGCTTGGCACGTTAGCCTTTTGCTAACACCAAATGCAATTCTTTTCAGTAATCACTTTAACAACATAATCACTTAGAATACTTGGTGTAAAACTTGCTGATTTGTGACTCTTAGGTGTTACCTTGCACTGACTCTGATATATTAAGTTGGGAAGTCCTGGGAGAGAGTAATGACCAAAACTCACTCTAATCAGTTAGACATTGGCACTGATTGGTCAGTGCTAATCTACCACCAACCAAAATTTGACCTATGTAACTATAACTAAAAATACCAAGCTACCAGGTTAACATAAAAATTTCTATTGTAATTGAATGATATTCAAAATAAAGAAAAAGTATGTGTGTGTGTGTGTGTGTGTGTGTGAATGTTGGAAATACAGGATTTTCTAGTAGATTTCTTCACTGCTGCTTAAATTATTTATGCAGGCAGCAGTCTGTTATTTTCTTCATTAATTCTTGTTCCGACAACTTAGATATATCAAAAGTGACTTTGAAAACTGTAGTCAAAGAAATACAAACTGGACATAAATGAAAAGTAGGTCAACCTATATTCTCTGGCCAGCTTGTTGATAATGAGATTTAATTACAATGAAATAAATGCACTTTAAATACGTCTAAAGTTTATTTAAAATTTAGTGTTGGAATTATTCTGCCATAAGCTAATGAACAAAATTTTTCCTTGTGAAATTAATAAAAGGGATCGAGCAAGCACTAACTCACTGGAAATGCTGAAAACTTAAAACTTGGGGTCCTAGGAAACTTTTCTGAATAGGATAAATTGTATAGACCTTTTCATGAGAAAAAAGGCATGCACAGATATACATAATTACATACTGAATTTCAAAGAATTTGTGCCCCAGTGTTTTTGTCTCTTACATTTATTCTTTCAAATATAGGGCACAAAATACCAATCTAGAGTTTGAATTCACTTATCATTGCTCTCATTCAATGTTAGTAATAACCTTTATTTGCCTCTCCTACTTGTATATCTGATTTATTTTGTACATCTATATAGTAAGGATTATTTTATCTTCTCATTTCTATATATAGTCTTGAGAACAACTGATCTATGTTGTGACTTTTGATGTGAATGAACTGAACTTTAATGAAAACATTAAAGTATTAAATATTAAATTAATATTCTCCATAACAATTCCAGGTACATAGAGTGGTACTGAATAATGGGAATGTAAACAATGATGAAATGCACTCACTTGGACATTCAAACATCAAAATATCTTTTACATGACTTAACGTTAATATACTCAATTTCTTCTTATTCTTATTCTTATTTCTTCTATTTCATATGCTAATAAGTATAAAGTAAAAAATCAAAATGTTGAACTATAAGTATCTGTGACTCATTCTTCATGAATGTTTCATGAGTCATGTCATTAATATTAATGTTATATACACAATTGACTAAATATATTATATAATTAATCTTTCAACTGGCCTTTTAGGCCATATTTGATAAAAGGTAACTGTTTCAGAAGCTATAGAATTTTTATTTCTCTTTTTAGGGAAGGAAATATGTATCAAGGACATTTAATACTGAAATATTAAAGATGTTAGATATCATTCTAAGAACACACTGTTTCAAAAAGAGAAGGGTTCTAAAATTTCTCCAAAACCATGAATAGAAAATATTGTAAGCACTGGTACCTAACAAAAAAAAATGTAGATAAAGCCTAGGACTATACCTGCCATTCTGTCTAACAGATGAATGGTTATAGGTTTTAATATTACTTTATTCTTTGGAATGTAGAGGTTGGTATTTTTAAATGGTTATTCAGAGATTTTTCAGAATAATAGTAAACATGCATGATTTGGGGGTCTCTCTGATACAATCTCCTGTCCTTTTTGTTTGCTCGTACATTTATTTTCATACAATTTTCTTTGACCATCATCAAAAGACTCAGTTTTAACGATCTCCCAACCCACTAGCCCTCTCTTTGATTCACTTCTCTATTTGACTTAGATTTCTTAGTCTACCATTTTAACACCATATACCTTCTTTCCCTTTCTGGACCTTTGACTTTTTGTGTTTGCGTTGCACCTGTCTGGCAAGTCCCCATCACTGGATTCTGGATGAATACAATATACTTCCTTGTACCTCAGCAACTTAAGGGTATGTTCAGGTCTAAATCGCCTTAAAAATTTCCTTCCAAAACTCATTATTGACCTATATTTATGCTTGTCTTTACATTTGGACACACACATATATTTTGAAATATTTCAATCCAACTAAAAAATAAAAATAGGATAATGTTGTCCATATATTTTTATAAAGTTTTATCACAATTTCATTTGTGTGAGTGCACTCTCTCTCTCTCCCTCCCTCCTTCCTTGTTTCTATCTTCCTCTATGTGTGCCTGTGCATGTGCTGAAAAAAAAATGAGTTTGTTGAAGACATCATAACATTTACCCCAACTGTATCTGCAGATAACTCTAAAAATAAGAATATTATCCCACATGACCAGAGAATTTTATTCTTGATCAAAAGTTTTATTTGGGGTAATAAAAAGGAGATGCTATCCTTTAAAAGTATAATCCTCATATACTGTAAGTAAAGAAAGAAATTACTGAACAAATAAGTGAAAAATAATTATAATAAGAATAAAATTATTCTTTGGGGATAATCATGTTACGCTAGATGAAGAGCCGGATTTAAATCCTTCCCCACCATTTGCATGCTCATATACTGTATTTAGTTACTTAATAAAGAGAGTTTTAGATGCAGATTATTTTTATTATATTATTTTATTATAAGTAACTAGCTGCTCTACTTGTATTTATTTTTGTCATGTATATTTAAATTTGTTACCCTATTTACACTCATCAGACCTGACGGATTTGACTGTTTTAATAGTCACTACCATAGTCTTCAATTCTTTATTTCATTAAAAGATTTCAGTCTCTCAGCTTTAAATGCCCACTAGGCTGTAAACTCTTCAAGGGCAGGGATGTTTCTGTGTTTTGTTGATGACTTAATCCTAGCTCTTAGAAGAACACCATTGCGTGTGAGTTGCTCAAGAAATATTTGTTGAATTAGTGAATAAAGCGTTTATTCTCTTGGTGTCCTTGGAGAATTCCTGCCTGACTTTCAATTTTTACGTGTAAGCATCCGCTAAATTTGTCACTTTCTCCTCTGTTTCCCTACCATGTTTTTTGTGTCCATCGTTTTGATCAATGTTATAAGTGCAGCCAGTTTTACTAAATTTTGAGTACTTTAAAGATGCTTTAGCTTTTACATTCCCAGAATTTATCATAGTGCCAACTAACTATATAACATAAAATGAGTATATATTTATGGAATTAGTAAATTAATTGGTTATTTTTCATATAATGTTTTTATTATTAATTTTAAAGTAAACTTCTTAAATGGACTAGTTAAAAGTTACAATTTGGAATTTCCCAAGTGAGGTATTTTTCACAAAAAATCTATGCATTTATAAATTAAATGTCTTAGGAAATAGCACATATCTAAACTAAATTAAAACATGATGGAAAATGTTAGATAAAATATGTTTATAATAGCTTCATTATTGAAAAGATAGCATTTAGCCAGGTACTTGAATTACTGGGCTGTACTACCAAACCCATGATAGTCCTTTTCACAATAGTATGGGTAAAAAGCATAGATTTTACCAAGAAGGAAAAAAAATGATGTAATATTTGTGTATTCTATGAAATTTTTATGAAAGTATACTTTCAAAAATGTTTTTAAAAAGTATATGTATGTCATAAGAAATTACCACAAACTTGGTGGTTTCAGCCAACTCAGATTTATTGCCTTATAGTTCTGTAAGTAAGACATATGATGCACAACTCATTTGGCTAAAAGGAAGATGTTGGCAAGGTTGAATTATTTTCTGAAGGCTCTTGGGAAAATTCATTTTCTTGCCTTTTCCAGCTTCTAGAGGCTAGCCACATTCTTTGCCTTGTATGTCTATGACCATTCTTCCTTCCTCGTATCTCCATTAAACTCTAAATTCTTCTGCCACTTTTTACTTTTAAGAGATTATATTGGACCCTCTTAGATAGTGGGTCCAATATATGAACATTGTTGTGTTCCAGGTGAACGAAGATGGTGAAAAATAAATACAAGTGTAAAAGACTTCAAGAAATCTGTGTTTTAGAAGAGGAAAATAACATATCAATCGGGATTCAATCAAAACCTTTCATATACACAGGAAGAGATTTGTTAGAGTGAGTTCACCTTATTCAATTTTGAGAGCAGTTTTCTTCACATCTGATCCTGTGTTTGACGTCCACAGGGCAGAGAAGATGAATATAAAGTGAGGGAGAGCAAGAACATGATGAAACACACAAGAAAGAGCTGGAGCTTATTAAAACCCTTACAGGTCTTTGTTGCCTCTACTTTTTGAATTGGGAATTGTCCTGCAGAAGCTACGTCCTTCATTTCAGAGCTAAACACACACACACACACACATTCACCCTTGCGCAGATAAACATCCCTGGACCAACAGTCGGAGGAGCTGAGGGAGAAACGAAGAGAAGGTGGAACAGCTGTTGGCCCAGTCACAATCTCATGACAATCAGTTAAACCACCAGATAAACAGTATTTATGAGCCACAAAATAGCTGCTGTTTCTGTCCTCCCTTCTCAGTCTCCCACAAGAATCTCTCTTGTAGCCCACCTTAACCAAAATTATATAGGAAATGGATTAAATTAAATTAAATAGGAAATATAGTTCAAACCAGTCAAGTGGACACCTTCCAAAGCCATTACAAAAATAAAGGAGAGAAAACATACATGGAGTCAGATTGATAGTATTAGGAAATCACCTCAGAAATAATTGTTTCATCAAGAACCATATATGGATAATACAGAGAAGGGGTTAAAAGTAAAATGAGGAGCAACGTATTTACATAGTGTCAAAGTATTTCTATAGAAGGTACTTACGAAGTACAAAAAGAAACAGAATACCTCTACAATGGAAAAATCTAGTAGAAACACCTTAACTAAGTAATCAAAGTTAATATCACAAAAAAATGGGAAATATCAACATCATGTATCTTTTAAAATGATGCTTGAGAAAGACATGACACTACTGTTGAATATCCACCAAAAATGCATAACCTGAAACTAGTCACAAAGAAACATCCCAGAAATCTATATTGAAGGACATTTTACAAAAGATCTGGCCTGGATGCTTCAAAAATTTCAGGGTCATGATAGGCAAAGACTGAGGAAATCTTTTAGATGAAAAGACACTAAAAAGACATGACAAATAAACAAAACGAGTGATCCTAAGTTGATACCTGAACAGAAAAAAGAACATTATTGGGACAATACTATAAAAGATTATAGTATTGTATCAATTTCCTGATTTTGGTCATTCCACTATGGATAAGTAAGAGAATACCCCTTTTTTTGTTGTTTTAAAAAAATACACAAAAATACAGAAGGCCCCCGACTTACGATGATTCAACTTAATTTTTCAACTTTATTATGGTGTGAAAGCAATACACATTCAATGGAAACCGCACTTTGAATTTTCAATTTTGATTTTTTCCCGGTCTAGTGATATGCAGTGTGATACTCTTACATGAGATGTTCAACATTTTATTATAAAATAGGCTCTGTGTTAGCGGATATTTGCCAAACTGTAGGCTAAGGTAAGAGTTAGGTAGAGGAAGGTAGACTAAGCTAAGCTATGATATCTGATAGGGTAAGTGTATTAAATGCTTTTTCCAACTAACAATATTTTCAACTAAAGATGGTTTTAATAGAATGCAGCTCCATTATAAGTCGAAAAGCATCTGTATACTAAGAACTAAAGGGGCATCCTGCCTGCAACTTTTTCTTAAAGATTTTAGAAAAATACTGTGTGTGTATATGTGTATGTGTGTATAGATAGGTTAATACAGATACAGATATAGCCTTAGTTATAGTTAGAGATATATAGTAAATTGAGAGAGCAAATGTTGAACGGTAAAATGTAAATGTTGAGCATTATGGGCTAAAGGTATATGAAGCCTTTTTATTCTACTTTGCAACATTTTTGTAAATTTGAAATTGTTTCAAAATGAAAAGCTAATTAGTTAAATCTGTGATCCTAAAAAGGAGGACATTTTCTCAATGTGTTTCTTTGAAAAGCATTGATAATGGGTAGAAAGTAACTTCCTATTATCTATGAATAGGCAGACATGTTTTTAAATGTATAGGGAAGACCAAGAGAACTTAAGTAAACTTAAACAATTATGTTTAGAGCTCAAGAGGATGTATATAACTATCTCCTGAGATATTCAAATATTAATCACAGGTGTTGGAATTGTTCAGATTATTGCAATCATGTATGATATGGCCTAATATAATTTGAGGTGATAGTTACCTTAAGTTCACTTTTCTACTTCTTAGTAAAAAGTCCATGCTGTTATGTTGGAATTCAATTTAACATGCATTTACTGAGCACATGCTAATCATAACCAATAGTACAAGGGTCTAAATGCTGGTAAAGAATAGGTGGGTATAGATACAAATAAAGAATAAGGACTGGTCTGGGGGAAATCGAAGAATTATAAAAAAGCTTTGTTCAAAATAGTCTTCATGAAACACATATGTAAATTAAAATTGTAACATAAACAGACAACCACTCTTTGCACATTTTCTTTTTTTTTCATCAATCCCTTTGACACAAAAGTAAAATTAGAAAGTTCCCTCAGAAGATATCCAGTAACAGTTAGGGGTTCATGGCCAGATTTGTGATCTAGATTTATAACATCAACAAAGTTTTGATAAATCTTCAGGTTTAGAAGAGACAGAGAATAACAGTGGCAGGGATTGATTTTAGGGAAACTCACATTCAGGAGGAAGAAAATGTGGGCCAGAAGTTACAGTGCCTGAGGAGGATGTGGATCCCTACCTTCTCTTCATTTGAAACCTACCAATATTTAATTCATTTTCTGAATAGTAGTATAAGGAAAAGCTATATCTTAATATTCCATCTAAACATAATTTTTCTTTCTTTTATCCTCTCCCTTAGATTTGCTTATATTCTTTTTGTATTAAAGTTGTTTGTTCAGTTATCTCCTCGCTAGACTCTAAACTTCTTAAAGGTAGAGAAAATAGTGTCTCATTATATATCCTCAGAACCTTATCCTCTGAAAATTGTTGGTGCTCAATGAACATTTGTTCAACAAAGAATAAGATCACACAGAAACGAAATCAGTGACATAAACTATTAGAAAGAGATCAAAATTTAAAAATCAAAAAGTCACTGAGCTTAACAAAAAGGATAGAATTTTAGTGCAAAAATATTTATTGAGACCATATTGTAGATTTCAAGTAAAATAGATGATGGGAAAACAAAAGTGATGGCAACTAAACACAAGCCTTAGATTTTTGGGGTGAAAGGGAAAGGAGCAGTTATGCATTAGCTGTAAAAAGCAACAGAGATGAGCTGCAAAACTTTGCCTAAGAACAAGAAGGGGGGAAGGACTAATCATAGCAGCAAAATTTCTCTAAACATTGAAAAAGATGTAATCTAAATTACAGTGGAAAAACATGACATTTGTGGAGAAGGGACACAATTTTTTCTGCTTAGGCAAAAAAAAATCATTGTTAATAATGATGATAATAAACAAAGGCAATAGTAATGTTTCCAACATATTTAGATATTTTTCTATGTGTTCAGCCATGGTGTTAAATGCATATAAATGTTCCAATAACACGAAGTGGAAGATATTACTATTCATCTCTTACAGAAGAGGAAATGAAGCTTAGAGAGATTACAAAAACTGTCCAAATTCACACAGGTAGGAAGTGGCAGATTCATACCTAGAATCAGTACTGTCAACCACTACACCATTATATTGTATATTTCACTGTGTCCATCAGTGTGGTAGGAACTTGACACGTGTTTTCTGAGAAGGCATTCCTGATTGTCTGTTGGCAAGACTAAGTGAGCCCAACATATTTCTACACTTTCCACTGTGTTGTCACAGGAAGACTTAGAATCACGTTTCCCAGAATCTTTTGGTAGATAGGTTTGGTTTTGATTCTACCAATGGGAGCTTCTTGTATAAGATTTGGATACAGAATTTTTCTCCTTCCACAGCAATGCATAGAGAGAAGACCTAGGCAAGTGCAGTGTATTAAAGAAACCACCAATGAATCTGTGCAAAACACTTGACAGTGGCTGTGACCATTGGTAGTAATTTGCTGTCACCTGCAAGGCTGGAGATGCCAAATCCAAGAGCTGGAGGTGACCTTCCTTGACCTTTGCTCTTTCTGATCTTATGATAGTTTGGAAGTAGCTATTTCCTTATACTCCATCCCTTCCTGACATAATTTCTAAGGAATTTCTGTTTTTCAATCCTAACATTGATGTTGATACTATATAACCAATGACTTTTCTCTATGCCAGAAGCCAGCAGTACATAGATAGGCCCAATCAAATAAACTTTTACTTCAAAAAATTCAAACATCAGGATCAACCCTGCACCTAAGAAATGATGGTAGTAACTACATATTGACATCTTTATAGACTAGTAAGAATTAGCTGATAATGTGTGTCTCACAGTAGGTACAGATACAGGTAACTTGGACATCCACTGGGTTAATATGAAGAGGAGTTACCACATTACTGTCTCTTATTTTAGGAAACACTAAATTCTTCTAGGTGATTTTATTTGAGCAGTCAATCAAAAAAAAAAAAGATAAAAGAAAATATCATGAAGAGAGAATAAAAGAAACATGTTTTACATTTAAAGTAAAAAGAGAAAGAATTCATTTTTATAGAAAGGAGGCAGTATTATGCTGTTTCATACATTATGTTTGTAACTTTTGACTTTGTCTGCCAAAAAATATTTTACTGTTATCTATGCAAATATATATGATTAAAATGATAAAGAGAGTCACAATGCTATGTATGTATTTCCTTAAGCAGAATATAGTATTAACTTTTACAAAGAAGTAAATTTATATTTAATGGCTGGAAAGTTCTTTGTATGATCTTGCTCCTATTTATTTTAATGTGAAAGTGTGCAATAGAAAAAGGTTAAGTTATTAATGGGAAAATGCTAACAGGAATGCTTGTACAAAGCACATACCTAAGAAGATTATTTTCAAAGCCACATATTAAAGCTTTAGGGTCTTTTTTATGATCTTTATTCTGCACATGACTGAGTAAAGCTTTAAGACTTAAATTCCCTTAGGTGTCTTAATGGTTAGGGACCAATTTATTTGACAATTTGGTTGTACAGTGGCAGTGTGGGTAGTCTTAGTACATATCTGGAGATGTAGAGCTCCAACAGACTGAGAACATGTGCTGTAAACTAGAGCAATTTAACAGAGCATTTAATGATTATTTGGTTGAAAATCTCTGTAAAGGGAACAAGAAATTCACATACCAGGCCTGTGATGTTCTTTCTCCTAATCTTTTAAATGAAGTGATTAAAGGTTCATCTGCTTTTTATGTCTTCCATTTCACTACTTGAGGTTTGTACATTGACTTTTACAGTGACTGACTCTGATTTAAAGAACAGATGAATTTTTAAGTGCATTTTTAAGAAAAAGGGAAAATATATATTGAATGTAAATGTTATAGATAAGATGGTTAATATATTAGCTAGAAAAACAGACTACAGACATGTAAACCAAGGTATTGTTTAATAATTTACATATACATATTGCTTAGCCAGTCATAGGAGGACAAATACTACATGATTCCACTTATATAAGGTATCTAAAATAGTCATACTCTCAGAATCAAAGAATAGAATGGTGGTTGCCAGGGATCAGGGAAAGGGGGAAATGCGGAGTTGCTAATCAATGTATATAAAAATTCAGTTCTGCAAAATGAATAAGTTGTAGAGATCTAATGTACAACATTGTGCCTATTCTATTTCTGCAAAAAATGTCATTTGGATTTTGATAGATATTGTACCTAATCTATAGATTGCTTTCGGTACTGTGAACATTTTAGCAATATTAATTTCTATTTTTAAGGAGGTAGGCAAAAATGATCAGGTGGAGATGGGTCCCCTTCTGGGTGGAAGTTCATCAGAATGTATATGACAAGGGCCTAAATTCTTTATCACAACTCCCTCCTCCCCTTTCTGTTAAAGAGCAGAGATTTCTACATTTATAGAGGTAACTGCCTCATGATCCAAAGAGAACAGATCTATTGGACATCTTGGCTGGCTTTTTAAGACCAGCCTGAGGCCCATTTTCAGACACAGGCATATTTCTTTTATTATGAGAAGGAAAAAAATGCAGATCAGCATATTCCTGATTGATCATACAAGATCCCGTCCATCTCTTTTAGCATGAGGAACAAAATAGAGATATTTTTGCCTTGGAGGTCCTTTTTGTGGAAGCACTTGATTAATGTATCTTTGAAGAGTTGGTTTCACAATTTCTACCTGTTAAGCATTAAAACCTTTGGTTTAGGTTTCTCAATATGTGTCTTGGGTGGACAGCTTACACTTCCTCTCCAGAAAAGCTCTGTCTTCAGCATAAGCAAAATGGAACAGACATGGGCTCTCATTTCTTTCTGAGTTTTACAGGATCTCCTTATTTTATGAAAATATTTCAACGATTTCATAAATCCTCTGTGTACATTTTAACTACCTCCAACAGTTCCAACCCTGTCTTCTCCCATAATTTCCTTGCTGCCTTCAGCTAAGAGTCATTAGTTTCACTATGTCTTTGTACTTTTTTGGCTGAAAGCTTTTATGCATTTCAAATTAAACTTCACTATTCTTAAATTAACTTTATAGAGAATACTTTTTCCCTTTAAAAATTTGACAAAATTCTTCATAAAATGTTGTAATGTTTTCAAAGCTTTCTGGCTTCCTAATACTTGTTCATTTTTCTCCTTTTCCAGGTTAAACAAAAGATTTTACACTAGCATGTTTTTTATAATTTCAAGTCCTC
Source organism: Daubentonia madagascariensis (assembly GCA_023783475.1). NCBI lineage: Eukaryota > Metazoa > Chordata > Mammalia > Primates > Daubentoniidae > Daubentonia > Daubentonia madagascariensis. The sequence continues at coordinate 19,430,662 of JAKFHU010000585.1, forward strand.
TGATGGCATCTTTAAGCCCAGAAACTTCATCAGACTTTGTCTTTTTCATCCCAGGTTCCTTTGTTGATTTCATTATTCATTTACAAACTGTCACTCTGAGAACTTTGTTCATTTCTTTTGAGACCATTTCAAAGTTATCTTCAATTTGTTGTCAGCTGGCAACTTCCATATTCTGTCTGGAAATTTCCTTAGCTAGATCAATAAATTCATCAGGTACATTTCATTTTTACCACCTTATTGCAGGAAATAGTGCTGCCAAACAATCCACATGCTTTATTTTATGGCTACACGAAGCACCTTCTCTAGGACCTTTGTTTCTGCAAACATTCACCTCAAGATCCTTCCAGGTTCTCCCTGACATCTGATCCCAAATCAATGACAAATGTCCATTACCAAATTATGTTTCGGTTAGCAGTTGTTGCATAACAACTCATCCCCAAACTTAGTGGCTTAAAAGAAAAATAATCTTTTTATTTTCATCCACGACTTTTGTAGGTCAGAAATTTGGAACGGGCTCAGATGGGCAGATCTGCTTTAAAGTCTGTCGTGTGGTTACAGTCAGGTAGTGGTTGGATATGAAACAGCAGGGAGCTGGAGCAGCTCTCTCTCTTTTCGTGTGATCTCAAGGCCTTTCCATATGTTCTCTCCACATTCACTAGTCTGGGCTTTTCACAGCATGACAGCCTCAATGAAGTTGTACAGCTCACATGATAGCTGGTTTCTCTCAGAGCCAATGTTCAATGAGAACCAGGGTGTAGCTGTGTACTAGCTATAGCAGTCACATAGCATCACTTATGCCATATTTTTTGGTTGAAGTAGTCACAAAGTCCACCCAAGTGTGAGGTTAGGGGATATAAATTAAACAAGTGGAAAAAATGTCAAGGTCTCATTGTAAGAACAACATATAGAATGGAATATATTTTGGAGACATCTTTGGAAAATACATTCTGCCAAAAAGTTTTAGCCAAAATGTGGTCACAGTCTTATTTAATATACTCTTAAAATTATGCACTATTTAATAGCTGTCACTAGTTTTTCACATTACATTAAACCAAATTTAAGCTGTTCTAAAATGACTAAGTGTTATGGACTGAATTTTGTCTTCCTAAAATTCAGACATTGAAGCTCTAACTCCCAATGTAACTGTGTTTGGAGATAGAGCCTTTGGGGGGTAATTTTGGTTAAATGAAGTCATAAGGGTAGGGCCCTACTCCAATAGAACTGGTGTCCTTATATGAAGAGGAAGAGACAACAGGAAACTCTCTCCATCCAGGCTTATATAAAGGAAAAGGCAAAATAAATTTTTGTTTAAGATACCTAGTCTGTGGTATCTTGCTATGGCAGCTTCAGCTGACTAATACAATAAACAAAGTACATACTAATACATTTTTTCAATTTTATTTTTTGGCATTCATAATACAATTTATCAAATATAAAGCTATTTGAAATCCTACAATAAAGAGATATGTTCAATTACATTTAACTCTGTTTAACCCAGATTCCAAAACTCATCTGTCTGTACAACAAAAGCCTCCTTCCTTTCTTGTTTCTTCTATTGAATCTTACAGAGTAATTTTGTTTTCTGTAGTGTGACATTTTAGGTAAAATTGAGAACTGTTCATTTGTATTGGGTTTTCTACTTAAGGGAAACACATGTAGTCTATTCCTGAAATACATTTTTCTTAATTAACAGGCTGATAAAATTTTAATATTAACTTAGATTATTAAGCTTTTACCTTGGAATTTTACATATATGTGGACAAATGAATTAAAGTGATGAATTACTAAATAATTAATATAAGCTTTCAAACATTACTTCTGAAGAAATTTATTAAATTCCTACTATCAGCTACAGACTGTGCTAAATATGTGCTTGAGATATTAAGATATTCAAGGACTTTATAATTAGAAAAGGAAGCCAGCTTTGTAAAAAACTTAAGAGCTAGATAGTACTATGTATTTAATTCTAATAATAATGATAATAACAAGAGTAGGCATTTACTGGAAACATATTCGATTCTAAGTATGGTGCTAAGGACCCCAAAGTATATCATCTATTTAAAACTCAGAACAACTATGTGTTATAGATACTATGATTATCCTTTCAGCCTAAATTAAGAAACAAGGTGAAGTAAGTCAAACAGTTTTCCTGATAAGTATGACACTTCTGATGATCAATGCCGTGAGGTTGATGGAAGGATTCCTTGATTTGATTTTTTTTTTTAATAAATAAGTAGGCACACACAGAATAGGACAATGCAGAATAGGCTTTTCCTCAGAGAAGAATAAGCAGTAGCAATATCATGGAGAAGTGTAAAGAAATAATACTTTTGAAGAACTACAAGTGGCTTGGTGTGACTCAATAATGTCAACTGGGTAAAGACAGATAGGGCCTAGACCACAGCATCCTCAAGACTGTCCAATTGAACTACAACAAAAGAAAGACCTAAACAAATTCTCTTTTCTGTAAAAACAAAAAAACAACACATGTAATCCAGTAGTTCTTTAGAGGGGATTTTTAGCTCCCTAGGGGGCATTTTTTGAAGTATCTTATTTCAAAGATTATAGGACATTAGTGGTATTTACTATGTTGGGACTGGGAATATTAGACAACTGGCAATGTGCAGGAAATTTCCACACGAAGAATAATTTTCTTGAGTTCAGGAGAAATTTCAAAGTTCCCTGGGATATTCATCTAGAGGTTATACATATTTAAAATTATCTGAAAGTCATGTCTAACTTCATTGTATAATACATCTAAACAAAGATTTTTCCCCTCCAATTTGCTATATATTAACTTCATACAATTAAAATACTACAGTGCAAATCAACAGAGATTGCACTTTATTTTGTTGGAAACCATACTCAAAGACATTCCAAATTTATGAAATCACATCACTAAGAGAAATGCTACAAATTTTGTTTGGTCACCAGTAGTGTGCAATAAACTTCCATGCATTTTATCTTTCTGGTTCTTATACTCAATGTGATTCCATGTATAAAGATAAACATCTGACTACTTTCTTATGACATTTCTACTTGTAGCCATAAATGTGAAACAGTAAATAAGTATTATTTATTATAAATTAATATTCTCATTTTTTAGAATAAATTGAGCATTGGAGATTGCAGCTAATCTTTAAAAACATGAATATGGATGATTTCACTACTTTAAATTTCAACTTAAGGTAATAAAGGAGGAAGTTGTGTGTGGGCATGTGCTTGTGTGTGTATGCAAATCAAGAGAGAGGCAACCTTGTGAATGATAGAGAAGATAATAACCACAGTTATTATCTTAGGATGGATTAAATACGGAAGGCAGAGTTTATCCATTCCCCCTTTGTCCATAGCGTTGCTATTGCATCTATGTAAAAATTTTCACCTTTCCAAACTTTCTTCCACTTGTAGGAAAGAGCCATGTTATGAATCTAGCTATTAAATTGTAGACAAAAATTGCTGAATAAGATTTCTGGATAAGATATTTACAAGGGGATGGTCCCTGTTCATATGCTAGTTTTGTCTTTTCCACTTAACTCAACCATGGTACCCAGAGATGTAACAGATATATGATAAGAATGATTCAGAAAAGCCAAGTGCTAATAGTAATGGGACAGAAAAAGGAGAAGTAACTAATATCATGGACTCATCACACCTGCTATCTTAGTCTGTTCAGGCCCCTATAACAAAATACTTAGACTGGGTAATTTATAAGCAACAGAAATTTATTGCTTATAATTCTGGAGGCTGTTAAGTCCAAGATCAAGGGACCAGCATATTTGGTGTCTGGTGATCCTTTGCTCTCTGCTTGATACATAGCACCTTCTAGTTGCATCCTCACATGGCAGAAGGGGCAAACAAGCTCCCTCAGGCCTCTTTTAAAAGGGCACTAACCCCATTTATGAGTGTGGAGCTCCCATGGCCTAATCACTTGCCTAAAGCCTTACCTCTTAATACCACCAGATTTGGTACTAGGTTTTGACATATGAATTTAGGGGGAACACCAACATTTAGACCATAGCACCTGCCTGTATTTTGACATCTTAAGTAAAATCTATAAACTTCTTACTTTTTTAGATTATTGTTTGGTGGATGTTTTGTTGCCCACATCTTAAAATGTCCTAACTGATATAGAATTAGCACTTGGAAGTAGAGTATCATAAGCAACATAACTGAAAATGTAGAATTGCCACAGTTGACAAGGATGGGCAGTGAGGACACAGATATTGTCCTCTAAAATACTGATGGCCCTTGTTTTACACTAGAAAAAATTTGGTCAATCTTTCATATGTGTTTTTTTTTTTGTGACAGAAACCACATGCTGACTAAGTGTTGGGAAAATAAGAAAAATTCAGAATATTGACATGTTCTTGTAACTTTTTCCTGATTTTGACCCCCCAAAAAGTGATACCAGATAAGAGCTATCTACTTCACCGACAGAGAGAGAAGATAATTTTATTTGTTAAGGGGAAAAAAAGCTAATGTGCTAGATAAAGACATACAATATCATTTAAAAGAGATTTCCATAATTTTAGCTTGCATGATTGAAAAATGATTATTTCGATAGACTAAACAATATAAGAAGGTGCTATATGAGGCAGCCTTAACAGAATGTTAAATTGTGACTAGAAAGTTTTCTTATAAAATATTTTATTGAGAATTATCTCACAAATAATAGTGCACACTAGCAACAATGAGATTATAGTCTCTGCATTTCCTCAAGACAGTGGCCATTCTCTTAATAATAGGATCGTGGGTAGAATACAGCAACCATTAAGGTAACAAACATCAGGACTGACCACTTTATCTAAACACAAACTATGGAAAGAGCACAAGAAATTATCCACAAAATAACAGTTTGTTGAAGAACCCTTAGAATGACAAAAACAGCTTGTGATTGTTCAAGGAAGTTCAATCTCCAATTAGCAGAGAATCCCGATTTGGTGATAAGTAGAAAATTTCACTGTCTCAAACTGGCTTCCAACTAAAAGAGGCCACATGACTTCATTCTAGCCAAAGAGGTAAAACATGGAGCTGTTGGTTGGAGGTCTCATAAATTTTACTAAGAAGGAAGACATGGCTAACATTTTTTGACTCTGTGTGCATTTGCCTTTTAGCTCTTTCTATACAAAACACAGACCTAAGGAGTAAAGGAGTAGCAGCCCTCTTGCAAACTTGAGGGAAAGCACCACACAGCAGGATGGCATAGTGTAAAGGTGAGGGAGCCTGGATCTCTGAGAAGATTGTGCAATCACTGTTCTGTGTGGACTGCCTGCCTCTTAACTTTCCGCTAAATGAGAAAAATAAGGCTATTACTTGATTAAGTCAGTATTTTTTGGGTTTCTGGTTATTCACAGGCAAGCACATTCTTAACTAAAACATTAAGCAATGTAGGAAAGTCATTCATCTTTTGATGTCCATTCAGTTCACTCCCACTGACTACACTAGGTTAAGAGTGGACATTAGAGCACTGAGCAAGACTCACAGTATCTGTGTTAATTGGCACCTGCAATTAGTCCAGTTTGAAAAAGTTTCAATCTGCAATAGAAAGTAGTTAAACACAAAGAGTTACTTTCTATTCTCTACCAGAGAAGAATTTAAATAGGGACAGAGCACTGAAGATTTGGCAAGAGGATTGGGCAAGAATAAAATCACAGGGCTTATGTATCTTGGTAAATTGTTTTAGTGATTTTTTTCTTATAATACAGGAAGATTATAGGAATTATCATCAAAGCAGTTGCATATTATTAAACAACACATAGATGCAAATGGTTTGAGAGTCAAATACAAACATTTCTACTCTGTAATTCCTTATCTCTATCTAAAACCCATGTATTATTATTTCATATTCTTCTCAGGTACTCCCTGAGGTACTTGTACACATTGCCTGCTAGTCAGTTTGTTTATTTTGGTAACCATTTATGTTCATAACTAAGAAGATAAGGATTTGAGGCGTTACTTCTAAATCTGGCATTATAGGTAGACCTGGTTTGGTGACAGGTATCTTTCTAAATCAGTCTCTCTCTCTGCCTCTGTCTCTCTCTCTCTCTGTCACTCATATTCCTCCACTATTCCTACCCCAAAGAAAATTGAGTTAGATTTTTTATTTGGTACAGTAACAGACATCACTATTTAAAGCAAATATTGTGTTGATTCATTGGCAGTGAGAATAATCCCAGCTAATGTATCTATTTGGAAACTTGGCTATTAATAATTAAATAACTAAATGTGCTTAAAAGGCTTATTAGGGCAAGGTAAATATAATGAGAAAATTAACTAAAACATCAATTTGCAATGTATAGCAGACAGGATGTATTTATATTTTTAAAAAACTGTTCCAGAAATTAAGGAGAATTTGTCATACAACAAAGCTCTTAATGAAGTGCTTAAGGTGAAAGGACAGCCTTACTTGTTAGCGAAATAACAGAAAAATTATTTAACCCATAGTAAGGGCTAAAATCAATCATAAGCTTTCTCTCTCTCTTTCTTTCTCTCCCCCTCTAGCTGACAGGCACCCTGAAAACTTTTTTTTGAGAATCTGATTTTTACAGCCTTGGAGTTCCTGAGTGAACAGCAGGGTGTGAGCTTCAGGCCTGGCCATATCTCCAGGGCAAAGTCATATCCCCGGCGATAATCCCATCTCCAAGGAAAGGGGTGAGGGGAGCCAACTCTCCAACTCTCTGATAGCCCTGCTGCCACTTCTGTTATCAGCCTGCCACTAAGAAGAGAGAAGATGCAAAGGCAGCAGCTCTCAGTGCCCTGTTAATTTAGTTACAGTCATAAACCCTTACATTCCCTAAATAAAAAGCCTGAATACCTGGTTCTTTCTGCCAACATTCTCTACCTCCTTCACTTCTGTGTTGGCCCTTTTTCTGCCCAGGGAAAAGTAAACAAACTTCTTCTATCTATCCTAACCTTTGCCTGGAGAAATCTTTCTCAAAACCCGCATGTACTAGCTCACACCTTAACATAAGGTACTTTTTATATTTCACCCGTCACTTCTAGGGAGTCTAACAGGTATTAATGATAGATCTGGGATATGCTTTTTTATTAGATTGAATATCCCCTAAAAAAGAAAAATTTCCAAAATCTTTATTAGCTAATCTTAACATCAGTAAGATCACCATCAAATATAAATCAATTGCTTAAAAATAAAATGCATGAAACTTTGGAAGGAAGCACTAATAAGTAATGAAAATCAAGAAATTTCCAAAGCAGCTCTTTCTTGAATATAAAACATCCTATTATATTTGGAAGAAAATGACAATATATGTCATTTATTAGCAGTGTTTTTGTAAATAATTTAGTATAGCTACAGCCAAGGAATGCCTTCAATTATATATTACCTAGCTCACAATAAATTTGCTCTTACAATTTCTACTTTCCTTTCAGATATTCCCTGCTGCTTGCCTTAAATACTATAACAATACGTGTTCTGGACATTTTCTTCACTCACTCTTAGGAAAATTACTAGATAGAATTTTGAGCTCTGTTTTAATTTAGATGCTCTTTACTTTGGGTAAGTCAATTTATAGCTCATTGTCTTACTTTATCTTTGCTTCTCAAATTAGAGTTGAAATACTTATAGGGATATGAGATAATGTGCCAAAGTATACAAAAAGCCACAGGAGACTAAAATGTCTCTTAATTTTAAATAAATAATTATTACTAATAAAAAGATATAACTAGTTCTATAACTTTCTTCATCTAGTTTCCAAAATAAAGCAACCGATGGATTATTTAGAAAAAAATTTCACATCCTGATCCAAGGTTAAGTAATGGAAAAATGGGCATTATATCTTATTTACAACCCACCCATATATTATTTGATGATATAATTCTGATTTCTCTCATTAATTTACTTCTTATTTGGGAATACCAAAGGTTAATTACAAATAATGTCCTAAGACATTTACTTGCCATTTTCAACTACTTTTTGAGCTATTTAATACATTCTCAGAGCAGAGAGATCCACGAAGTTCTTCATCTGCAAATCATTTTCTGTCTTAACTTACAACACTTTAAATCCATCAGTCCTTGTGCTTTATCCTGTGATGAACGTTACCTATCGTTCCCTGGAACAATTTAAAGAGTCAATGCTAGGCATGTGGGCCTTTCACAAATATTTACGTGGAAGGCAAATGAATGATCTATATTCTCTTCAACCTACAACTGCCAAACATGAATAAATAGGCAATAGCTAGGGGTGGAAGTACTTCCCTGACAGAACTGACTCAAAGTATCAGAAAGCAGAAAAAGCTGCTGAGCTGTCATCTGGACCAGTCCTCCAACACTGGAAAAATGAACATCTAAAACTACTATAAAGTTGGCTGTGTGTTGTATGTAAGATTGAGTTCTCGACATTTTTGAATATTCTCAGGATCTGTACATAATTATCAGAAATCCTAAGATTGAAAAGACAGTTAGTAGTACTTTTGATTTTACCCCAATCTCCAAGCAGCATCCCTGCCAGATAGTAAACACTATCCAATAGATTGTAACTATAGGGACTATATCTTTAAATCTTGATCCTCCATGTCTGACATGTAACAAGCACTTAATAAATCTTTGTTAATGATGGTAAGATGTATCTACTTATGTAAATAATGGCTGTTGATATTACAGGTATATGTGAACTGTGACTGAATTTTCCTAGTTTATTTATGAGACCCAAAGGGTGAATTAAATAATTATCCAGGTGACAAACTCCCTTGAATGAAATAAGGTAATCACACCCCCTCAAAGGAATATTTTCCTCCAGTAATTGACTCATCTTTTTGGTTAGTTTATTTTAATTCTATTTACTATTTAGATTTTAAAGGCGAGCAATCAAGCTGAGACAGTCACTGGGCAAGATGGGCCTTGATCGCCTGCCTTTTGTCCTTTATCAGTTACCAATAGTATTTTCTATATCTATTTTTATCTTATGGTTTCCTGCTGAGCATTTAAAGGAAAGAATTAGAATGGCAATTCAGTGAAATTAAAGAACATGGAAAAGGTCAAAGGTATACAGTTTAGTGTTATCTTTCAGGAAACATATGAGGCCATAAAATTCTAAAACCTAGTTCCTGTGACAAAGCTTGTAAAAAGGAGAGAAAAATAGCAAATTGTAAATCTGGCCCTCTACTGCTGTCTAAAGCAGGAGAAACCATACCAACTTAATCTGTTTGAGTTAGAGTTAAGAACGTAATCTGTAATTCACAGTTTTATAATCAGGTTTAGGTTTCGTTCCTTCAAATAAAAAATTTTATGGGAGCAACTTTTTTAATAAGCCTTGTAGTGTCTCTGTTTCATTGTTGAAAGGTTGGCGTTTTAAAAATAATCTCTGAACTTTAATATATTTAATGTTAAATAAAATAAAATATCCAAATATGAGAGAGTGTTATTCATATGACATCAAAAAACCAATCTGAAAATAATCCTTCCCTAATCATACCCAATTTTGGTCTTTGCAGTAGCAAAATTTGTGAGAAATATTAATTCAGTGCATGTAGGCTTAGGTGGGAATTAGCTTCATTGCATTGTCTCATTTTCTTCAGGTATTTTGTTCAGGTAGTATTCCTTTTCATTTTTTATTACAGATTTAAAAATATCTAGCCCAAATTTGCCTTGTTCTAATGGATACAGTAAAATTAGTAGCTTGCAATTTATATAAATCTGTTGCTCTCATATATTTTGTACCAATCAAGGGACCAATCAAGAAGCTTCTAGATTGGTCCCTGCTTGCCACGAGCATTTCTAAACAAGAACACCACCATTTAGAAAATACTGGATTATATGAATTTTATAATTTTTGTAAATTATATGCATAAATGGCTCTTAAGTGCTTTGCAAACTTAACTCATATTTAAGACTAAATTAATTGTATGGTTTTCTTGTTTGGAAATCTCATCTTGTCCAAGATTTTTAACTCTTAGAACACTCCAGCATGAATTTCCTAAGGTTAATGACATTTGTCTACAGAAACAGCCCAGTCATTATATAAACTACTATCCGTATTCAAAATTTGCCAACTATCCCATTAATATCCTTTATAGCATTTCCCCTAGGCACATGTTGCATTTAGCTGTCTTGATCCTTTAGCCTATTTCAATCTTGGACAATTATTCACACCTCATTTGTCTTTCATAACATGACATTGATATTTCTGATGCGTATAAGCCAGTTATTCTGTCGAATGTGCCTCAAACTTTTTCTGATATGTCAACTATTTCCTTACATTTTGATTATAAATTTTTGGCATTAATGTCACATAAGTAATGCTGTGTCCTTTTCAGTGTATCACATTAAGAAACACATGCTGTCAGCTTGTTCATTTTTGCTGATGTAAATTTGTTCACTTGCTTTTGCCCATTATAGAAATTCATATAAATTGAACCATACAGTATAATCTTTTATGCATGGCTTCTTTTATTCAACACGATATCTATTAGATATATTTACATTATTGCATGTTTCAAAAGTGTGTTCTGTTTATTGCTTAGTAATTATCCTCTAAGTCAGGGGTTAACAATTAATTTTTTTCTGTAAAAAGTCAGAAAATAAATACGTTAGGCTTTTCTGGCCACATACTGGCCCATACTGGTCTCATCACATATTTATCCATCCATCTATCTATCTATCTATCTATCTGTCTCCTTTTAAAATGTAAAGACCATTTGTAGCACTCAAGCTGTATAAACACAAGCCCCACGCCAGGCCAGATCTGGCTTCTGGGCTTTAATTTTCCAACTCTTATCTAAATGAGCACTTGACAATGTCTTTAGTCATTCAGTTTTTGATGGACATTTTGGTTGTTTCTTGTTTTGAGTTATTATAAATAAAAGTATCATGGACGTTTCTATAGAAGTCATTGTGTAGATTTTTTTATTTTGGTAAAATATACATAACAAAATTTACAATTTTTGCCTATTTTTAACTGTACACTTCAGTGACATTAAGTACATTCACAATGTTGGGCAACCATAACTACTATCCATTTCCAGAATTTGTTCATCATATCAAATAGAAATGGTGTACCCAATAATCTCCCATTCCCCTTTGGGTATGTTTGTATTTATCTTGTTTAAATGCCTAGGTGTAGAATTGTTGGGTCTTAAGATAGAAATGTATTTAATTTTATATGAATTTGCTGAAGAATTTTCCAAAATGATTCTACCTTTCCACACACATTTCATATGAGTTGTAGTTGGTGTATATTCTCACCAACATTTTATATTTTCAATCCTTCCAAATTTTCACCATTCTAGTAGATGCTCCACCAATCATCCTGAGACCCAGGTTTCTGTTCATCTGCCATTCCCTAGTGTTCCCCTGCATTGCAAACGCCAGCTCGAATCTGCTCTTCCAAGTGTGGAAAGCAGAAGAGGACATGAGGACCAAGCAGTTTGTCATGGTAATTTCATACTGAAGATTCATCTATCCCTTCCATTCCCAAATGTTGTCCTATTCATTTAAAAACCCAAGAGGAATGAACTATTTAATATATTTTTGCACAATTCAAGATCATATCATTTTCTACCAAAAAGAGGAGAAAAGAAAAATTACTCCTGTCTACTTATTCTTGAAAAAATAAAATATTGGTGATAGTGGTGACCTTCAGTGAGACTGAACTAGATATAATAATCTTACCCACAATGCTCTGTAATGGATGATTATATTCTTTTCTTTGAACATTTTTAGGTATGCACACCTGAATTTCTTATAAAACGGCCATTACAATTCCATGGAATTAATCACTGTTGGTTATATCTGTCACAAATAACTTCTCCAATTTTGCAGTGTTTTCAGTTTATATGGAATCCTACTATAAATACAACATTTTAGTTTTAAAATAGTTCACATTATCAATCTTTCTGTAAGGGTTATTGTTTTTTGCATCTTTTATAGGAAATATTGTCTACGGCTAAGGTTATAACATTATTCTCCTATTTCTTTTCTACAAGTTTTAAAATTATTTTTTCATATTTTCTCTTTAATTTATGTATAATACTTTGTGTTCACAGTATGATTAAAAATGAAATTTCAATTAATTTTACTTATATATACTCAGGTGTTTCTGCTGAATATCATATCTTGTATCTACAGATTAATGGAGCCCATATTGTCACATATCATGTAAATGTGAATTACTAGGTCATTAAATAGGAAATGTCCAATTTTGAATCAAAAGTGTAGTTTATTATATCTCAGACAAGAGGCAGTACAATTAATCAATGTATGCGCCTAAACTATCGACACAGATTTGCCATCTTAACGGTAACTTGTTTATGCCAGCAGTGAAGAAGACTGGAGAGCAAGTGGTGATGAAATCGCAAAAGGCATTTTCCACAGCTTCTTGAGAATTGAATGTTTTTCCTTGAAAGAAGTCCAAAGCCTGGAAGAAGTGGTAGTCAGTTGGTTCAAGGTTTGGTGAATATGGTGGATGTCAGAGAGTTTCCAAGTCCAGCTGCTGTAGTTTGAACAGCGTTGTTTGTACGACATGTGGTAGAGCATTGTCTTGCAAGAGGATTGGCCTGTCTTTATTGATCAATCTTGGCTGCTTAATCACAAGCATCCTTATAATTTCATCCAATTGGTTGCAGTAGACATCCACTGTAATTGGTTGACCAGATTTCATGAAGTTGTAGTGGATAATACTAGTGCTGGACCACCAAATAGACACCATTAGCTTTTTTTGATGAATATTCAGTTTTGGACTGTGTTCCAGCACTTCATCTTTATCTAACCATTGTGCCGAATGCTTGCGATTGTCAAAAAGAATCCATTTTTCATCACACATAACAATACCATGTAGAAGTGACTCACCTTTATGTCATGACAGCAAAAAAAGGCAAGCTTCAAGACGATTTCTCTTCTGACACTTATTTAATTCGTGTGGTACCCACCTATTCAGGTTCTTTACCTTGCCAATTTGTTTTAAATGGTCCAATATTGTTGGAATAGTAACATCAAATCTTGCTGCTAATAAACGCGTAGGTTGAAATGGATTCACTTCCACTACAGCTTTCAGGTCATCATTATCCACCTTGGTCTCAGGTCTCCCACATGGCTCATTTTTAACAGTAAAATCGCCAGAAAAGAACTTCTCAAACCATCAATGTACTGTACATTCATTAGCCACATCCTTCCCAAACCCTTTCTTTGATATTTTGAGCTGTCTGCACTGCATTGGTTCCATGACGGAACTCATAATCAAAAATAACACAAATTTTTTACTTATCTATGGTTTCACAAAAATTGCTCTAAAAATTTTTTTTGGAAGATAACCACAAGCCAAAAGATGTGTTTGAAGGACTGAGGATGTACCTTCACAAGAAACATAAAACAAGAAGTGTCAAAGTGAAATTTCAGAGATATCAACTGTCAAACTTAGCACCTAAGGAAATAGGACATTTCATACATAATAACCTAAAAATTAGGGCTCCCTATTCATTGACATTGGTCCTTTTCTCTCTTCCTGCATTAATACCACACTGACTTAATGTCAATAATTTTTTTTTGGTCAGGAAAAGTTTGTCTCTCTTTTCTTCCTCAAGAGAGTCATGACTATGTAAGTTTTTGAACAATTATGAAAAATCCACAAAAGCATTGTTGGGATTTTGTTTAGAGAAACATTTATCCCATTTATTAATTTGGAAGTAGAGATATTTATTATATTTTGTATTACCATCCATGGTTATATTTCCATATTTATGTGTCATTTTTATTATCTTTCTGTAACTATGTATGTTTTTATCCAGAGGATTTAAATAGATTTAGTTAATATGACTGCTATTTATCTTATGCATTTTTTGATATTTTACTGTTATCTTTTAAAATTTAGTTTTACTCTTAAGTGATGTAATTAAATGTTGTATACTGTTCTTATTTCTAAATAGCATTACTAAAATCTCCCAATAATTAAAAAAGATTACATAGACCCCATATTATCTAAAGATAATTATGGTTTGATTTTTTTTCCTTTCTAATCTCTATACCTTTAATTTGTTTGTTTATTTTTGATTTTCTATTTTGTTTCAGTTTAATTATGCCAGGTAGTAACTCTGGTATAATGTGAATAAAAGGAGTGATACCGACCTCCATGTGCTGGTTCCTGATTTTAAAGTGTTCTGCCAATATCTATGATGCTCTAGTAGGTGTTTGTTGCTAAGATGCATTTATAATCTAGCTACAGAAGATGAAACTAGATTCACATTGTAAGAAGATGATGTTCTCTAATGGTTAAAGTTCTTAATCATCTCCTTGTTGTGAGAGCTATAGCTTTTAGAATTAAATCATACAGATTAAAGAATGTGGTTTTGTACCTCTGTGGAAGCACTTCACTTGATGCTTTCTATTTTAGTATTTCAAAATCCCCTACAATTGACTATTATATGTAATCAAAATAATTAAATTTCATGTGTTTTTCTTGAGACCCTACCATGTACTAGTTATGATAATATGATAAATCTTACTGTCATGAAAATATTTTTGCTTAGAGTAAATTTTCTACTGAATAAATATCCTACCTTCAAACTATTTCCTTTTGAAATTGTGTGGGATTATTTGTGGGACCATATGTATATCTAGAAAGGAAGAATCAACTTTTGACATCTATTTCCTAGGGCTTCACCATTACTTTCATTCTCCCTGACTTAACTGCACTAAGTATTTTCATGTTCAGTTGAGTAATGAATTAATGAGTAGAAGGAATTATAACGAACAGAGTCTCAGGGAGTTTAAGAGATATGTTCAAGGTCAAACAACTGTTTAGTACTAATAGTATTGTGTATTTCATATTTTTGCAATATGCTGTTTCTCCTGGAATATCTATAATAAAAATTTATGGAAGGATTATAATGTGCCAGACAGTATGGGAAGTTTTTTTTATTATTATTATTCATTAGCACAATTAATCCTCATAATAGCCCAGGCATCGTGGCTCATGCTTGTAATCCCAGCACTCTGGGAGGACAAGGTGGGAGGATTACTTGAGGCCAGGAGTTTGAGACCTGCCTAGGCAACATAGTGTAACCCTGTCTCTACAAAAAAATAATAAAAATTAGCCAGGCTCAGTGGCATGTGCCTGTAGTTCTAGCTATTCTGGAGGTTGAGGCAGGAGGATCACCTGAGTCCAGGAGTTCGAGGCTGCAGTGAGCTATGACGATGCCACTGCATTCCAGCCTGAATGACAGAGCAAGACCTCATCTCTTAAAAAAAAAAAAAAGTCCTCACAATAGAGTTACTTATCCTTTTAAAAAAAATTTACAAATGAATAAACATTGAGAGAATTTTCCTATATATTGCCCAAATTCACCCAACTTGTCCAGGGTACAGTGGCGGGATGGGAATCCAGGCAGTTTGAGTTTAGCTCTCCCAGTCTTGTCTGCTCTGTTATACTGCCTGCTGCACATGAACAGTGAGCACTACATGTTTCTATGTTTAACACATGTATATACACAAATTCAGGAAATTAATTTTTAACTAATTTTCATTCAGGTTGAAACTAGAGAATTTATGTTAATGAATTCAACAATATTTGCACTTTATTTTGGCCAACACTAAAGATTAGTATACAAGACTGAATTTCACATTCACATCAATTTATTCCAGACATGAAAATTTCCAAAAAGCTGTACAGTTATCCCTCGATATCTGTGGGGGATTGGTTCCAGGACCCCCAGAAATACCAAAAGCTGCAGATGCTCAAGTTCCTAATACAAGATGGTATAGTATTTGCATATGACCTACATACATGCTCCTGTATACTTTAAATCATCTCTAGATTACTTATAACACCTAATACAATGTAAATGCTATGTAAATAGCTGTTATACTTGTTAACTTAAATAATAAGTGACGAAAAATTAGAGCGTCACACTCAATTGAGGTTTATTAAGCCAAGACTTTAAGGATGTGCCTGGGAAAAGCAAAGCCCACAAAGTATTTGTTGTGGACTGGCCTCTGTGCAGAAGAGGGTGACAATTTTGCATTTGAAGGAAAAAAGGAGGTGCACAGGCAGTAGAGAGGGGTGAAGGTGGTGAGCAGCGAGACAACTGATGATGTTCTTGTGAATTTCTATTGGTACCCAATAAATCTACATAAGATAAGATGAACATCCAAAAAAAGGGGGGTAGAGGAAGTAGTCAATGTTGTGAATCTTCTCAGCCTGGGTAGAAGAGTGATCATATCTCTTTCCTGGTCTGCATCTGTGCAGATAAACTTGTAATCAACATTTAGGAGTTAATTTAGCATATGGTTCTAAAGTTATAATTGGCATGCATTCCTTTATAGGGGCTGCATATCTTGCAGGAGTTTTGTTTTTAGGGCTCAAGGAAATAAGAAACATTTTAACCCAAAATACATTTATTTGTCATATTTTGAGATGGCTATGGGCAAACAGGAATATGCTGTAAGGCTGTCCAGGAGGGTAGGCAGAGGGAGAGATTTACATTTGTAGAAAATCTCTGTTAAATGCAGCCAGGCCTTGCCTATTTGATCTGGGACAGGTCTGCAGAGTCTGGCACCCTTAAAGGTCTGAATAAAACATTTCCCTGAGGACTGTTGTAATGAGGTTTATCTGCATGACAAGACCACCTTGCCAGCCAGGCTCCCTTTCTCCTTCCCCTACCTAGTCCAAAGAGAAAAATAATTTTTAACCATTTTCTAAGCCCCTTTATTTCTTAAAAGAGAACCCCTGTACATCATTGGAGAGAGGATGGCAGTGCTTGTGTGAGTCAGTTCTTAGGCTCAGTTCTCCCTTTTAGCATAATGAATTTTGGGGGGTCCAGAGATTTTTATTTTCCCTTTATATACTGTATTTTAAAATTCATATATTATTTTGTATTTTTGTATTGTTATTTGTATTGGGTTTTTTCCCTAATACTTCTTATCCATAGTTGGCTGAATCTGTGGATGTGAAACCTGCTAATATGAAAGGCCAACTGTGTTAACTTTTACTCGTAGAGCATCTTTACACACAATCTTGTCAGGGTGCATTTATTTAGGATTAACATCCATAATCTGTATGGCAGAGTTACAGGTCTTTTAAGCCTTCCATTAGGAGACAGTGGGTGTTTGGGAAGGTTTCTGAGCTCTCAGATTTCCAAAGGATTAATGGTTATTAGAAATTTACTAGGACTTGAAATTAATGATGTTAATTACCTAAAAAATTAAGAAGAGCAAGGTAACTTAAAGCCACTAACTTCGATGTTATTTTCATATACTTATGTCAAAGTAAGACTTGTACTTGACCAAACTGAACACACAAGGAAGGCTACTGAGATAGGAACAGAGGTCAGAACTCAGTCTGAGTTCTCAACTCAACTCTGGTGAAACAAAGAGTAGGAGAGCTTTTAAAAGCTGGGGGGTGGGGTTATCATAGACTGTGTGTGTTAACTAATTGGCCTCAGCCCAATGACAGGAGGTAGTTTTACAACTTGGAACAATGCACCCACCAAATTAGGCTCCTGCCTTCACCTGGAGATTAGGAGAAAGGGGCACTACCTTCCTTGATTGCATTCCAAAGAGATAGAGATAACCCCCAGGTCCTTGAGTTGTAAAATTGTCAAGAGGCTTTTAAAAAAATTTACATCTCAAAGGGGCAGAAAAAGAATTTGCAATTACAAATTTTCTACAATAGTTGCTCTAAAGAAAAAGAGGTTAGGGACCTAGAGACAGGAAAAACTCTGTCTAAAGCTTAGTGAAGGTGATGGAAACTTTAAAGCCATTCTGGTCACTTACATGAAAATAAATGTGCAAATACACACACACACACACACACACAGAATTAAAACAAAGCAACCAAAAAGATAATCTCCTTAACAGCATAGTCACAGATTTCTTAGGGCCGAAGCACGCATATTTTATAGACTTAGAAGTGCATTTTAATTTTTCATGATGTTTGAATAAGACAGTTATTTCTGATTTTAGATCCAGCTTTAGGTCAAATTCCATGGTCATTTCAAAGCTTTCATTCCTTTCCTTGAAAAACTGAGATTGTAAAAGTTTTGTGCTCTGCCTCAATTTTCAAACCTTGATACATATTGAGATTAGAGCATAAACTCCTGGTGAATACATACATATACATATACATAGTAAAGAATATATACATACATAGTAAAGGAATATTCATCAATGGACTAATTAACTTCTTAAATATCAGAGAGATAATTTCTGAGATTTCTTTGAACCAAGTTAAAATTATAGTAATGTAAAATCTATAATATGCATATAAGCAGTTTTAGAAACAGTCCTATATTTCCAATTACTTTTGAGCTGATATTATAAATAATTTTGTAAATAAAATTAACTCTCAGTCAAAATGAATTTCTTGATACAGATATGCTGAAAAATTAGGCATGAGCATTGTAAATATCCTTTTCATCTACTAAATGATCTCTTTTTTACATTTAATATAAATGATACATTTACAGATGGATCACCAGCAGATTAGACTCTCCAGTAGAAGGAACTTTATTTATTTTGATGATCATGTTTCCTTTTCTAATCCAGTTGCCTTGGCCCAGATTCTTTCCTGACACCCATGGTCAATAGCAAGTTCTGTTCTCCAAAGTCACTTTTCACCATGCTTTTGCTGTTTGCAGCCCTGGTGAAATATCTCCATAACTGTTGAAATTGTTAATAACTGATTTATCAAAGTACATTTCAATACATTAGTCATAGTTTAGATTGAAAGAACAAAATGTTTATAGACTTTACACATTTATTTCAGAAATTGAAATTCCTCCTTCACTGCTGCACATGATTAGTCCTTAAGTCTTTGGCACCCTACGTCAATAAATGCTTATAAAAAAAAAAACCTTCCTATTATTACTTACTTCGATTTTTTTTCTTATAATCTACTAACTCCTATGAATAATCATTAGTCCTTTAATCATTTTATCAATTATTAGCTTCTCTGCAGAATGATCCTGGGAATATCTCACAATCTCTATTAGGGTCCTGTGCACTGTGAAAATTCCAAATAAATATAATGTGCCAATGATATTTAAAAAGAAATGATAAAATACAATACAGCATTACATACATAGTTTTTTTCTCAGTATGCTTATTTATCAACCCCTTGAAATGGCGTATAGGTGGAGATTGACCAGGTCTTCATTACCTACCTGTTTTCTATTGTATTCTTTTCATCTTTCTAAAGAGTTGTGGTTCACATTTTTGTATTTCTTGAAGCCCCTCAGTTTCTTTGGGCTGTTTGAAACATATTTATAATTATTTCTGATATAAATAATTATTTATAAATGTCAAAGCCTATTATTATAATTAAGAAATTTAAAGTAAAATTATATTGCATCTCAATTCACCTTTCCTGTGTTGCTTTTCTCTGGTTAAAGCAGACCAATTCTACATGGAATTTTCCATCCTATTTCAAGAGAATACTGTTTTAAATTTTTCAACTGTAAGCAGAATACTATCACACTGCTTCTCAATTTATGTAGAAACTCATATTCAAACTTTTAATTATTTGATTAGCTTATTACATTATAGAAAAGATCCTAGACACAGAAAATAATGCAGAAGGCAGCAAATTTTAACTCTCGGGGTAATGTATCCAGTCAATGTATAAAGTGCTCCTGCATGTAAATTATTATCATTGTCAAGTAAATTCAGATAATTTGAGTGGAAGATAATACAATTAAGCAAACTTCTCCTCCACTGATGAAATACTTTCTTGCGTCTGTAGGACTGCGGTGTCCATTCCTTTGCTATTTGTCATTCAGCGGTTACTCTCTCCTCCTAGAGCTTGGTCTTAGTCCCTTGCCTCACTATGGCAGTTTGCTTCTTAAGACAAGCAGGAGAATTTCTCAGGCTTCCAATCTCTCTTTTCAGGAAGGGTCTAGTTGCTTTTAAGGGTTTACTTCATTAGGTCAAATCCACTCAGGATTAAAGTCAACTGATTTGAGATTTTAATTCCATCCGCATATTCCTTCCAGTTTTGTCATATAATGTAACCTAATCACAGAGTAGAATCCATCTTATACACACTCCAGGGAGGGCACCTACACCACCTGTGTGAATTTGGGGGGGGGGTGCATTTCAGAATTTTGCCTGCCACAGATTCCTTGCCTTAAAATTCAATCCAGAGTTCATGAAACACTTCTAGATGCTTCGTTTCTTAGACTCTTACAGCCTTATTAAAGCTGGTTGGCCTGTCATGGTGGCTCACCCTGTAGTTTGGGAGGCCAAGGCGTGAGGATCACTTGAAGCCAGGAGTTCCAGACCAGCCTGTGCAACATAGGGAGACCCTGTCTCTACAAAAAAATAGGAAAATTAGCTGGGCATTGTGGCACACGCCTGTAGTACCAGCTACTCGATAGGCTGAGGGAGGATTGCTGGAGCCCAGGAATTTGAGGTCACAGTGAGCTATGATCATGCCACCACGCTGTAGCCCAGGAGACAGAGCAAGACCCCCTCTCAAAAAAAAATAGCTGATAGAACCAAAATAACTTAAATATATCCATCAACTTTACCCCTTTCTAAAGAAAATGATAAGAATATCCCTTGGGACTCTCTATTGGCAACACCTTAGTTGCTAAGTTATATTTTCTATTTCAATATTCTTTTGATCATATAATTTAATTGTAGTTTATCTCATGAGTAAGATTTTTTCCATTTTATTATCCTCAAGAATATATTTAGATGAAAATTTGCACTTAATTTTAAATAATGACCAGAGTCTCAAACCAATTAACTGTTCCACATAAGAAAATCTAGCTTAGTTTTTATACCTAAAACAATAAAAATATCATAAATATCATAAAATAAGCAAAACTGGATAGATTATATAATCTTACCCAAATAATTTTTTGCTGACCTTTTAATGAAAATATGGCACAGCAGGAATACATTAAATTAGATTAAATGGGAATGAAACCTAGAGGGTTGTACAGGCATTAATTGAATAAAATATTACTGAAAGTGTTAAAAAAAATGATTTAAATGCTACCATTTTAGTTATTTTTCACAATTTTATTAAAATTCCATTATAGACCAGGAAACACTAAAGTCTTGACATTTTATTATTGACAAGGCAAAGTACATTTTTGGGATATATTGCAATGTGTCTAGAAATAGGAAGAGAAAATATGAGGTCAAGGCAATTATGCATAAAATCTGCCTTAATTATCATGATGGACTAACTACTGCCAGGATTTATTAGATAATTATTTTATTCTAAATTAAATCTTCACATGAGAATGCAGTCTGATGTTATTTCTTTTTTCCAAAATGCTAGCATTACAAGATATAAAATCCTGTGTATGTGTATGTGTGTGTGTGTGTGTGTGTGTATTTTTCATCCATGGTATTGAAATATAAAAGAAAATGTCTGTCAAAATTTTAATCTGTATCATAAATAATACTTCACTTGATTAGTGATGCTTAAGATTTATTTGTGGTCTTCATATTAGTTACACAAACTGTGGGGCACCAACTACAGCTGATACAGAAGAGATAAATTCACAAAGTGATAAATTCACAGTCCTCACATTAGTCTAGTGTTTAAGTCTATGTAACAAATTGTTAGATAAGCCATTAAAGCTGAGTTTTGCAGTTACATGGTAGTCAAATTCCACCCTCACAGATTTGTTCTTTTTGCTTGAGATTGCTTGATGCTGGGATATATCAGAAACAACAAAGACCAACTGAATTGATTAATTGATAGATTGATTGGTCATTAAAGCAAAAGGATTTATAAAGTAAATCTTTGGAAGCATTAAGGATTTTTTTGCATAGAGTTAAATGTTGAATTTATTTTTGCATATTTTAAGGTTTCATTAAAAAGATCAGTTTTATATTAATGAAATAATAAAAGTAGTGCCATTCATTTATTCTTTGAAGATTAAGAAACTTTTGGACTAGCAAATGAGACTGTTGTTTAGTCTATATCTTTTTAAAAAAATGTAATCACAATTCACCTATGTTATGTAAGAGTAAAGTGACATGTATAAAATGCCTTACAAAGTATAGTTTCATGATTTTATTTCAATAAATTACAACAATTTAAATTGTTTTTAAATTTTCATATATTGTTATTAGAGGAAATGTGTGTGAATGTACAATGCAGAGAAGTTAGATGAGGGAAACACTCAAACATATTATTTTGATATAAAACTTACCATTTTGTCATGCTCATTTTGCAGATATACTGTCCTTCAAAGTGTGCTTCTAATTCATTCTTTGAGTAGCCAGGCAGAGACCTTTTCATCCAGATAAGAAAACATGTATGTTGTGTTATTGCCATAACTGGCACATTACTTTAACTGCAGTTGGAATTTTTACTGGTTTTGGTATTTTGATACAGTGTCTTTTTAACATCTGTTTTTGACAACCTCAGAGTAAAGAAATCTAGCTAGGATTTTCACAGTATTATTTTTGTCAACAAAAACATCAATGCATCAATGGTATGTTGTTTCCAAGTATTTTTGTCCAGCTGGGAACTGCTCTATATCACTGAAATGTAAATACCATGATCAGCATTGGAATGACAAGTAAATAAAGTAGGAGACTATGTTTTTTAGTTTCCTGATTGAATTTAACCAAGCTCTTTCTCTCCCTCCCTTAAAATTTCTGGGCTGTAACGCAAGAATATTGCCAGTGCTTTTGTGATGTCACTATATCAATATAGAACAACTCAGTCAAAAGCACTAAAATAAAAATACAGAAGATCCACCTTTCAACATTTTGAAATAGAGTAAAAAGGCTTATTTGTAGTCCTGAGACATTTTAATCATGTCTCGCAAATAATCCAATCTGTTGGCCTTCTCTGACATACAGCATTTATTAAAAACACAGTTCTATTACACATTTTAATAAAACACTATGGATTTGTGGCAATTCATTCATAGATAAGGATATTAAAGGTACTCTGACTTTTAGCAGTCTTCTAGGAACATTAAACATTGGAGGACTTTCTGAGTTTGCATGATGGCTTGTCTGGTAGTGACTTCACAAGAGATTCTTCCATAAAGAATAAAAGTGATACTTGTCTGTGTGTGTCGATATGGGAAGTTTAAATTCAGTTGACAACTATTAGTTGTAATACACCATACAGGGTCGGGCTGTAGGAACTAACATGAGCCACCTTCACTTCTCCATGCAGCACCCACCAGAGCTAGTGGCAGCTGCAGAAATTTCTTTTGGTGACACTTATTTGAGAATATTTCAAAACTATATTCTATTTTAAGGCATAATTCTTTACAATAAAATGTCTAAATAAATTTTATAAACTCACAGAAAACTATGTGTGTGAGGCTATGAGCATGTTTATTTGAATTCCTAGATGAACTGCTTTGTTAGGGAGCACAAATTTGACATAAACTTAGTACCTAGTATATACTCATTTCTTAATGAGAACAAATTTCATAACAAGAACAAGTTAAAAGAAACCTTTTAATTTGGAGAATGGGAAGAAAGAAGATTAGAGATGTGTTAATGAACCTTAAAAAAAAGTTGAGTAAACAACATAGGTAATTACTCTGTAGGGACATGCTGCTTAATTAAAACACAGAGTCATTCTATTAAAATACACAACTGCTGCTTGTAGGGCTGTTTCTTTCTAAAATAACTTAATTCCTGGACAAGGTTCTCTGTCTAGTTCATCTCCTTGGGGAATTTCCATCTCAGTTTTCTCTCTCAGTCTTGCTTGTACTGATACCTTTCACAGTAATTGCAGTAGAATATTATAGAGTGAGCAAGATTTTACAATGATTGATGTCCCTGTAGATGTTATGACCCTGTGTTTCACTCTGGAAGATAGAGGGAAAAAGCGTTTCTTCTCAAAATATTCTAAACCAAATCATATCAGGTATGAGATCATAGTGTTGTCTTTAAGAACCCAAAGCACAACCTCTGTGTCATAGCCAAAATGAGAGGAATGTTATTTATGCACACTGAACCATCTAAAACCATATTATTAGGGAATTTTATTCAAAGACCATTTAAACTATACTTTATTCTGGAAACTTTTTATATTTAAAGAGGTTATTTTCCCCAATATATTCAATAATGTATCTTATTCACTTCTACAAAAAAAGTAAATGTTTCATAGGGGTGAGGGGAAACGTGTTCTTTTCCCAAAAAGTTCTTTGCTGAAAGATCAACTCAGAATTAAGACAGATTAATAAGAGAAAGGTTTACTTACCATGCACATGGGGAGAATCACAGAGTGATTACTCCATGTCCCAATGAAGTTCAGATATTTTTATACCTGTCCTTTTGGAGAGGAGGGGAGAGGAGGAGGTCAGGTAGTACTGTTTAGGGGTGATAGATGGTTGCTAGGGAGGATGAATAGATACTGGGATAATGATGAGGGGAAACAGATTGACTTGTTAATTAACCTGAGAGACAGGTATTATGTTCTAAATGATTTGGGCAGGTCTGGTTGCATTCCTGATCGTCTTTCCTGTAATATATTAAGATAACAGGGAGAGAAGGGAAGTCAATTGTTCTCTTGATAGGTGTATGCAGGTGTATGCAGATAGATAGTTCTGCAAGCTGGGAAGGTCAAGGGCATGGCTCTTGGTTCTGGTGAGGGCTTTCTTGCTGTGTCATAATATGGCGAAAGGTCAAAGGGGAAGCAGACATGTGCAAAAGGGCCAAACACAAAGGGTGCCCTTTCTTTATAACAACCCACTGTCATGGGAACTAATTCATCCTGGAAGAACTAATCCAGTCTTAAGAGAGAGAGAACTCACTTACTACTGCTAACATAGCACCAAGCCACCCACAGGGTGGAGTCCTGGTGACCCAAATGCCTCCCACTAGGCTCTACCCCTTAAAGTTTCCACCTTCCAATATTGTTACATTGGCAATTAAATTTTAATGAGTTTTGGTGGAGACAAACTATTAATACATCCAAACCACAGAAGTTGTCAAGAAGTGAATTGGACATATTATTTTGAAGCTTACAAGATCAACTTTACCTGGAGATATACAATTGAGAGTCACAAACATATAGATAATATTTAATTAAAGATACTTAATCTGCTTTGAAAGTAGATGCGATAACTTAAGGGAAAGATGTTGAAATAAAAGAGAAGAAAGTTAAGATTGTGATCCCAGTGAACAAAGTTTAAAGGAGAAATTATAATAACATATCAGATCAAAACTGATGGTAATTTTTTCTGCCATTTCTAACATTATAATTTTTCCTGTCATCTTTTTAGGAAGTGGCAAAATTAACACCAGTTAAAATGTAAATCTAAGTAACACTGCTCCCTTCTACTTGCAGGGACTGATGTGAGAGGAATAAAATAAAGAAATTACAGTATATGGGTGTTAGTGTAAGGTCATACCCAGAGTTAAAGGATTTTAGTTTAGCAGAGATATAAAAGTTGTTTTTAGATATGCGAAAGTGAAACTAGAATTGAAATTTGAGATTAAAACTTGTCTTTAAAATAAAAAAGAGGAATTGAATATGTGGGAGGAGAGAGTTTAAGGAGAGAAGTTACTGGAAAATATAACAAAAGGCTGGAGCTTATGAAGAAATGTTGGTAAAGAGAAATGTCTGAGACCATGTGGGAAAAAGGAATAACATTTTACAACAATGATGTCCAGTATCCTATTTTAGGCTGGCTCATTGGCTACAATATTAAATCACTTTTACAAGACTTTCTGCCAATTCAGTAAGTTAGGATACACATCTTGTTTATATTTGTTGTGTGGAGGGTTTATTAGTAGGATACCGTGGCTAGGAGGGTAAATTTCTTTTGTACACTGGCACAGAATAGAGGGAAGGAGACAACAATAAAAAATATGGGCAATGTCATTGAGATTTCACTGTAAATGTGAAACAAGAAGATGACAACAAAAATAAACATACCCAAGAATTTGCAGAAGTTTTAGGGACTGTGAACAATTTCCCACAGAACCTGAGAAGAGAGAACGGAACCAGATAATCCAGCATACCTCTCTATTTTAAAGTTAGATTATTAGCAACCTTAATTCTACCTGCAATGTTCATTCTTCTTTAGTATGTAACATATTGACAGGTTCTGGAGATTAGAATGTGGACACCTTTGAGAGGCCAGTATTCTGCCTACTAAAGAGTCAGAAACCACATTTTATTATGGATAGGTATTTTGTCATCATTTAAAGATATTTTTTGGAATACCATATTTTTTATGGGTAAATCAGCATAACTGATTCAATTAGTTAGTGAAATTTTTAGAAAAGTGAGCATTAAAATTAAAATCATGTTAGCAATTAGCTTTTTAAAGTCAGTTTCTGATAAGAATCAAATGCTGGAGACTTGGTTATTCTGATGGAAGTTAGTTCAAATATAAAAAAGGTAGTTAAGCTGTAGGAAACAGAAATGGGAAATTTTATAACTCAAGAGTGTTTCATAACCACATTTATGGTTACAAGTCACCAAGTTCAAATGACTAATTTACTCATTGTAAAGACACTGGAAATGTTTTTACACATCAAAGGGAGAAAATATCAAAAAACAGCAAAATGTTGCACAATTTGAAGACAAAGTGTACATCGAAATGATATTTTAAAAATTACATTCTTAAAAATATGCTTTTGAGATGTTCACGTAAAGTGATGATAATAACTTGATACTTTTTACTCCTGGGGAATGCATATTAAACTTAAGCTAGTGTATATTGCAAGTGTAGTGTGAGAAATCCCAACATGTGGATGTATGTGCTTATTCTGGACATCAGATTATTGATGATCTTCACCATACACTCTAAAGCATCCTCCTGTTTGGGAGATAAGAGAGAAGTTTTATGTGAAATAAGTCTTCTTCCTAGATAATATACTGCCATAGCTGCCATGTGTAGAAATTGAGCTGACTGGCATTCTGCCTGGTGCTGATGTGGCAGAAAAAGTGGTAGCAGTCAGACTGGCATCTGCATAGCTAACTAGCCTATTCCTCCAATAGCCAAGCAAAATTATTGAATTTTTCCACCAATTAGAAATCACAGATTCTTTTGAATTACATAATTCAGTGGCACAAGATTCTATCATTGGAATCCCTAATGATACACTTAGGAACTTAAAATTAGTTTATTACTCCATTAAACAGATGAGGAAACTAAACGCCAGAGAGATCAAGAAGAAAAAATGACACAGACAGAGGCAGAGCCCAGGATTTACATCTAAGTTGGCCCAGAATCTATGTCCTTCAATATAAACTATACTAATAATGAGACCAGTATCCTTGATGGGAACAAGGAGGCCCACGTAACCAAAAGCCAGTAAAGGCTTGTAGGTAAGTTCACAGTTATTTCCCCTTTGATATAACTTTTTCTAATTCAAATTAACTGACCAATATAGTTAAACAAACAAGCAAAGCAAACATACTAATTAAAAATCAGCAAGTTAACAAAAGTATAATTTTGCATCCAGTAGAACAAACCCTTCAGTGTTTCACACAGGATTTCTGACATGAAGACATCTAAATTCTGTAAGCACAAGCTCTGTTTCCATAGTGTATATTTTTAATTTGGTACGAGTACAGTTGTTAATTGGGCCAACACTCAGAAGATCTTTGAGATGTTGTTAATGGAGAACTTGTTTCTGATGGGTAGGACATCCAGTACAGAAGCATGTATATCTTTGTCATAGAAAGTGTTTGCATTCAGCTGCACAGAATAGCACTGTTAAAAGATGCCTGATGCTGGAATAATATTCAACTGAACCTTTAATGTTAACACTTTAAATGAACATAGGCTGTAAAAATAACATCTTCTGCTTAATTACTTTTCTGTAACTGTGGAGCACTTAAGCATTCTCACCCCCAATAAAACTATGTTCATGTATTTTCAGCATTTCTGTCGAGGCTTGTTCAAATGTCTTTTCCAAGTATTTTTAGGCAATAAAAGTGATGGTATCATTCTGTTGTCTATTTGAACTTTTTGTATAAGCTCTATAACACACCCAAAGATACAGACAGATTCCGTTTTTGCCTTTTTGGTCTAATCCTTTTATTTTTTTCACTCAAGTTTATTTGTGTTAATTTTTAATATTTGTAAAAATGAATAGCATTCGAAAACCACTGTTCTTCATGAATATTTCCTTTCTCTGTAATCAGGTTTCTCAATTACTGATTTTATTTTCCAAACAAGACAAGAGGCAAATGTTGTTGGTTTCATTACTGATGATGGACACTTTGATAAATTGGTTGAGGTGGTGATCCCCAGGTTTCTCCATTGTATAGTTACCATTTTGATCTTTGTAATTAATAAGTAATATGGGGAGAGATGTTTAGTATCTGTGCAAACGTACGTTTATTCATCAAACTGTAATTTTCTAGGTTTAGCACGATTGATGACTCTTGTTTGAATCAATTATTAATATGATGGCCAAAAAGTCCATTATTCTTCTACCTTTATGAGTTGGCATTCTATTATAAGCAAGAACATTCTCTTTCTTATTTATTTATTTTAATTAATTAATTAATTATAATAAGTGTGGACTCATGATTAGAATTTTATTCAATGATGTTCCATTACTATTATGAATTTTGATGCTCAACTTTTATCAGATTTAGATAATAGAATGCCTTCTAGATTACTCTTTCCTCTTTTCCATGTAGATACATAACTCCTTTCTCAACTCTTAGAAACCTGGCTCCAATTATTCTCATAATAATTACTCACTTTCTCAGTTTTGAAATATAGAGGAAGTAGTTTTAGATTGGCTAACCCATACCAACTAAAAATAACTAGAATTCAATAATAGTATACATTCTTTTTGTCTTTAAACTGAGAGTATATATTCAAAGTGCTATGTTAAAATCAGTGTTTTTTAAAATAAAACCAATAACTGGTAGTCAAATGGAACATTTTACATTATATATAACTTCACTAATTGAAGGTGAAACCTGGAATCAAGATTATAATGTAAATAAAAGAAAGGCTGTTCAAAAAAGAAGACTCTTTCATGCTCCTAGCAGCATGCTAACAGAGACAAGAGGCACATGAAAAGGTAGAGCCAACTTTTGTTTTACTGTGATTAAGCTGTCCATTCAAAGTTCAATGGTTCTAGTGAATTATTATTTATTTATTTATTTTTTTTTCGAGAGTAGGTTTCGTTCTGTTGCCCAGGCTATAGTGCAGTGGCATCATCATAGCTCACTGCAACCTCAAACTCCTGGACTCAGCCTACTTAGTAGGTGGAACTACAGGTGTGCACCACCATGCTCAGCTAATTTTTTTATTTTTGGTAGAGACGGGGGTCTCGCTTTGTTACCCAGGCTGGTCTCAAACTCCTGTCCTCAAACTATCTTCCCACCTCGGCCTCCCAAAGTGCTAGGATTATAGAGGTGAGCCACCATGCCTGGCCTATGGCTCTAGTAAATTGTGTTTGCACAGAAATTAAAGTGTGAGTCCACATGATCACTGGCCCTCTTTTCTATGTGTAGAGATAAGTAAAACTTTTCTGGGTTATGAGCTTTGGCATCAGTAAAAGCTAAATACAATCTCTTCCCTCACTCTTTACAACAGGGCAGCTGTAGCTGCAACTGAGTGCTCTATAGGCTACCATAAGAGTGCTTTGATGCACTTGATAGATAACTTGTTGCTTTCACAAGAACTCTGATTTTCATATTCCAAATAGCAAGTGTTGTGATCTAGAGAGAGTCTCATAGTGTCTTAGTGTTCCATCAGTCACACTCTGTGTTTGACAATCTTCAGACACAAATTCCCAAATGGAAAACAGGTATCTTTCATACAATATTTCATCCTACACTCTCAGTAACTTGGAGTTTTCAAGTTTTGGTTATATAAATGTCATGCTGAGCTTAAGCTAATGTGTTTTCCATCCCAAATGGCACAGCTGCTTTTTCCTCCTGCATTAAGCCCTGAGCAGGTGGTGTTTTCTAACCATTTATGTTCATTCTGTCTGCTGTCATGAGCAAGAGAGATCATAGATGTGCTCAGCAGCTCTTGTAGTTAAATGGTGATGAATAGAAGAGTGAGAGTCAGCTCTGACCATGGACGAATCTAATTTGAAAACCGTGGCAACAGAACTGTGTGAGGTGGGGCTGGGCCCTGTCCTCTGTCATCCAGAAGTAATTCAACATCATCTGGCAGCCATTTGTCTTAGCTCTTGTTATTGTTGAGAAATGATGATGGGAGCATAGAATATCCTACCCTAAAAGTAGCGGTATATTTTCTCTGGTTAAAAGAACAAAGTCTGTCAGGACTAATTTACCAATAATTTATTTTCTGTTTTATATTTATTAGAGAAGCAAGAAAGTTACAAAAAATGACTGTCCTACGTCCACATTCACAATGTCAGCTAACAGTGTCTCCATTGGTGGTCAAGGTTTTATGCATAAACAAAGATATTGATAAACAAAGATATTGACTTTCTCATCCAATCATGTCAGCTAAAAGTTGCTCTTTTATTCCCTCTTTTTCATTTCATGGACAAAGTAAGAAACAAATAGATACACTCAAAGAAAAGAGTATTAAGTACCAGGTCTTGTGAAACATTTAAAAATATAATTCTGGAAAATAAAAGTTTGCATTGGTTTGATTTTTGAATCCTGATACAGGTTGATGTCAATGTATGAGGAACAATGTAGATGAAGCCGCCCTATAAATAAAATCAAGCTTGGGAAAGGAATTCATAAAACTGTGAAAAGATCATTGACTTTTTGGTTTTCTGTATTTCTGTTTCTTAAACACTGCCATACGAAATGTGTCTTGTTTCTTAAGTTTATTTCTATAAATAAAGACTTTGCTGAAGAGGAACTATTATAAGTAAGACAGTTTAGGAGACTGTCTGGTTCAGACAGGCTGCAGACAGCATAATCAGAATAAGAGTTCAGTTATGGGCCAGGGAAAAGGCAAAGATACAAACTGCAGAAGAAGTATAGAATAAAGGAATGGATAAGCCCAAAAATCGGAAGGTGGCTAGGAA
This sequence comes from Daubentonia madagascariensis, assembly GCA_023783475.1. Classification (NCBI taxonomy): domain Eukaryota; kingdom Metazoa; phylum Chordata; class Mammalia; order Primates; family Daubentoniidae; genus Daubentonia; species Daubentonia madagascariensis. The sequence goes on from JAKFHU010000585.1 coordinate 19,461,547, forward strand.
AATATGAAAGCATTTGGTACAAAAAGGGCTAGGTAAAGAACTGTAAGGAGCTAGACCTTGTGGCACTGCCTAGAGAAAGATCTAACAAAATAAAGCAAGTAGAAAAACTGGGGAGCAGTGACTTTTGTATTAGTCAGGTTTCATTGATTTATTCTTTCACTATTCATTCATTCTGTAAAAGGCTACATTTTTTGACATTTCAAATTTCCAAATTTGCATATGCTATTTGTAACTACATTGATGACTAGTGTTAAAATAAAATTAGAATGAATTCTGTGAAAGAGAGAGGCTTTGAAGTTTATATATTCTCTCTATTTTTTTTTTATTTTTACCAGGAATCTACACAAATAATAACATTTTTCCTGAAGGCTAGGGAGCCTCACCCTTATAATCACCCATTTTAATATTCCTATTTAAATGCTTTTTTATTGGTAGAATACCTTAATCTTACAACGATAGGACAGAAAAGGAAAAAGTTAAGCGTGAATGTATCTCACATCGCTTATATAAAACATGGGCCAGTTTAAGATTTTCAATAAGAGGGCAGGCTGTGAAGTCTGGTTTTTAAGAGCTTGATCTCAAAGCTAAGCCACTTAAAAGCTGGTTAATATTAGACAAGTCAAGACTCAAATTTTTCATCTCTAAAAATGGCTTAAAATACCACATGCTTCTCAGACTTTAAGAAAGTAATGATTTCGTAGCAGAGCTTATAATACAGTGACTGGACCATAGCACTTTTCTAGCACAAATTAGGTATTATCATTACATTATTATTCTGAATGCTGGAAATTGGAGGACCTGTAAGAAATTTACATATTATTAAAAAAGGGAACCTGAAGTGGTTTGAGAAGGAAGGGTTTTTACATTCTAAATTGGTGATATTGCATATATTTTTGAGTTAGAAATAATACAATGAGCACAGATCAATCTGTATATTTTATTTATTTGTATATTTTATACTAGTCCCATTGTACTAATATAGTTTGTATATTAACAATAAAAATGAAATTTAAAGGGATGAGATATAAATAATTATGGGCAAGGACTTATGAATAAAATGATTATGGAAGTTTTCTTCGATAAAGCAAATTGATAACCATGATACTTTATTAAGTTCACAGTCAGATTAGTCCTCTTGGTTCCCTAAGCACTAGAGTGGTTAAAGGAGGTACTGACAGCCAAGACATATCAGGTAAATAGTTATTGAGCACAATTTGTATAATCATTGACTTGGGGAATTTAGAGACATTATGAAGAGAACACAAAGTTCTCTTCATAAGTGTAGCTTTGGAAATTTTCTTTCTAAACTCAGCTCATCACTGAGAAATATTTTCTCACTTTCCCAATTGGACTGTGTTCTTCCTGTTTTAACCAAAGCTTAACTATTATCACAGCACATATTTACACTCATCTACCTCCCTTCTAGACTATAAGCTTCTTGAAGAATAAATCATTTTCTTGTGTTTTCTCAGTACCTGGAATACATTCAGTGGACAGTAGGAGGTCAAAAATATGTGCAGCTGAATATGATATACATATGAACACAAAGACATGACCACTATACTGTCATGATTTGCTGAAGCATGTCAGAGCTCCTAAAACCTTTGAAGGCAATACGCTCAATCACTTCAATTATTTTAAATGTCTACAGTTATTGAAGGAGGTGGGCAAATAAAACCCTTTAACATAGCTATAATTTTATATTCATTAAATCAACAAGGTAAAGCTGGTGACCTTATCTCACAACAGATTTTACAAGTTCCAATTAGCTTATGTTTTAGATCTGAATTGATAGATAAAATAGAGACAATTTTTTGTTTGGGAGTGCAGGCACTTTACCCTCCATTGCTCTTATAAACGTTTTTGATGGAACATTGATCATGTTAAAAATAAGTCTGAGATTAGACATGCAACTGCGTTAACAATGACAATGAGATATTAGGAGAAGCAGGTATTGAAGAAAAGCCATTCTGACTTTACCCAAGTGGGCAATGTATATAAGACAAGCTTCCTGAGCTGCAAATGATGTTTTCCAGCAACCTGAAGAACATATGAGACCCAATATAAGCAGTTAACTAAGCCATGTTTTATTTATTCTAATTTCCAGCAGGATATCCATGTGTTTGTACAGTACAAGTTGATGGTTAATAAAGAAAATAAACCTGAAAATGATGAAAACAAATTTCATCTTATAGTTCTGAGATGGACTCTGTACCATATGCAGCCAGATTTCTAAAATAAATGGCCACTTTATGGTTTTTAATCTTACCTATAAAATCAAATATATAATATTTTTGTGTACTTTTTAAGGCTAAATGTTTTATGTGCATTATTATGAGAGGAAAACATTTAGAGATGTTAATGAAAATATGACATTTTCAAAAGGCAATCCTAATATCAATAAAGAAAATATAAACATCATGGACAGCATTTCCATGCATGTAATACTAAGGTATTCTTTTTTTTAGAATGTCTTCCTGCTTTATTGAGGTGTGACTGATAAAAATTGTGTATATTTAAGGTGTACAATATGACGTTTTGATATATGTATACATTGTGAAATGTACCACAATGAAACTAACATATCCATCACCTCACCTAGTTACCATTTCTTTTTTTTTTTTTTAATTTCAGAATATTATGGGGGTACAACATTTTGGCTATATATATTGCCCATGCACTGCCCGTGTCAGAGCTACAATTGTGGTCATCCCCCAAACTGTGCTCCCTGCATCCATTTAGTGAGAGTTTTTCCCATCCCCTCCACCCCCCTCCCGCCTGCCTGCCCCCTGATGAATATTATTGCCATGTGTGATGTAAGTATTGCTCAGTTAGTACCAATTTGACGGTGAGTGCCAGTGGTGCTTGTTTTTCCATTCTTATGACACTTTGCTTCGAAGAATGGGTTCTAGCTCCAACCAGGATAATACCAGATGTGTTAATTCACTATTGTTCCTTATTGCTGAGTAATACTCCATGGTATACATATACCACATTTTATTAATCCACTCGTGTATTGATGGGCACCTGTGTTGTTTCCACTTCTTTGCAATTGTGAATTGTGCTGCTATAAACATTCGTGTGCAGATGTCTTCATTATAAAATGTCTTTTTTTCCTTTGGGTAAATACCCAGTAGTGGGATTTCTGGGTCAAAATGGTAATTCTACTTTTAATTCTTTGAGGTATCTCCATATTACTTTCCATAGAGGTTGTACTAATTTGCAGTCCCACCAGCAGTGTATGAGTGTTCCTATCTGTTCACATCCCCGCCAACATTTGTTGTCTGGGGATTTTTTGATATGAGCCAATCTCACTGGAGTTAAGTGATAATCTCTTTGTGGTTTTGATTTGCATTTCCCTGATGATTAGAGAAGTTGAGCAATTCTTTATATTTTTGCTGGCCATTATTCTGTCTTCTTTTGAAAAGTTTCTGTTCATGTCCTTTGCCCATTTTTTAATAAGGTTGTTTGATTTTTTCTTGTTGATTTTCCTAAGTTCTGTATAGATTCTGGTTATCAGCCCTTTATCAGAGGTGTAGCATAATGCTAAGGTATTTTATATGAGAAGTCAGTAAGTTCCCATCATGGATTTCTACAAAATTAGCATCTGTAAGAGATACTTAAGAGAATGGGGTACAGTGAAATAAATAAATCTGTTCTTTCAATGACATAGAAATTTAGTCAAAGAAAAAAGACAGATATAAATATGCACAGTTCAAAGGTCAAGAGGACCTCAGTCAGATGGAGAGAATTAGGATTCCTAAAAAGGAGATTATTTGAACAGACTAATAGAGCAGAGTACAGGCTGAAGGAGAATAGAAGGGCGTTGAGGATAGAGTCAAAGACATTTGTAAAGGCAAAAAAGCACAATGAGCCAGTTTTGTTTAGAAGCCAATGAGTTTTACCAGCTTGCATGAACCACTTGAAAGATTAAAATAAAGTGATAACTATGGAATGTAGCACTTTAAAAGGGTTGGATAAAACTCTGTTCCATGATTTTTAGACAGATGATTCAAATAAAGAAGGGAATTTTCTGAAATAATTGTAATGACTTTCATTCAATGCATGCTATATTAACTTTATGCTTCCATCATTTACTTTAACCCTTTAATCCTCACAACAACTATATGAAGTAAATGCTATCATTATCTCCATTTTGCACAAGAGGAAACAGAGGCAAAGAGGAGTTGGATAACTTGCCCATTGCTACACATATAATTATATAGTGAGGATTCAAACCAATTCTCATAACTATTAATATTAAACCATTCTGCCTATCAGGAGAGTTATTCTAGAAGTCCATTTGATTTTAAAAACAATAGATCATATCTCAATAAAATGAAACCGACTTAAAGCTAAAAGTAAGCCATTTTCAATGAAAACAACCTCTGGCAAGAACAAATATCTTCTTCACCCTTAATTTTCCCAAAGTACCACTGCTAAATTGTTCTGTGCCTTGGCATAATGGTAAAATATCCATTCATTCTCAGAGCTAATGAATTGAAAATAAACCTTGGTTTAGTTCAAGTAAGAATAAATACAGTGGTTATGTATCATCTAGAAATTTTCTTCCCAGTAATATCTGTTCTCTCCCAAATATTTAGACATAGATTACTTAATCCTAAAGTGGTGATGAATTATCATCAGCAAAAGGATAATACTCTAGGAGAAAGCCTGAACATGTGAAAGTATGAGAATAAGAGGTTCAAAGTGTGTTTTGGAGAGTTAGCCTTTGGTATTCCATGCCCCAAAACATAAACTGTTAAACAAGTAAGTGCCTCCTGACATCTATACGTTAGGAGATACAATGTCAAAGAAATGCTAGGGTAATACAGTACCTAATTCTCATCAGCTGCCACATCATTAAAAGTTTATATCAAAGCAGTGAATTTATTATTTATACAGGTAGTTATGAATGTTTAATTGGGTAGAATTTCATTGTCCTTGAATTCAGATCTCAGCTTATTAATTTGGTCTTGTATGCCTTTTAGAACACTGTATTCCACTTGGTTTAGTCTCTTTTTATAATTTAATATCTTGATAAAGTTTTTCTTTTCCTCTGTTCTCAACATTTGTATTCCAAGACCCCAAGTAGTATATGCATTTTTGTTTTTTCATTAGTCTTTTCCTCAGTATCTTAGTTTTCATATTTTAAAATTTTCTGCATGTCGAAATTTGCATTAGATTTCCAATGCTGCTGTAAGAAATTACCCTAAACTTAGCGGCTTAAAACAATACAAATTTATCTCACAGTTTCTGTAGAGCAGAAGTTTGAGTGGGCTCAATTGGGTCTTCTGCTTAGAGTCTAACAATATTGAAATCAAGGTGTCACTGAGACTGCAAACATTGTTGAAAGTTGTATGTAAGAGTCAACTCCAAGCTCATTCAGGAAGTTGGCCAAATTTAGTTCCTTCTGGTTTTAGGACAAAAGTCCTCATTTCCTTGTTAGCTGTCAGCTGGCAGCTGGTTTTACTTCTAAAGGCTGCCTGAATTCCTTCTTGGGCTTTCCACCTGGCTTCCTCCAGCAAGAGGGAGTGGAGACCATTCCATGCATCAATTCTCTCTGACTTCAGCTTCTGTTTTATCTCTTTGAATAAAGGGAGAAAGAGGCAAATATAGTTAGAAATGTCTAACACACTATAATTACTGGAAAAAAAGATTAATAAATATATAAGAGAAATTAATGGCACCAATTACTTTAATCTAATTGTGATTTATAGAACAGAAAACTCAAAACACTTGTTTTTTAAGGTGTATATGGAATATTCATCAAGACAGACAAGTGTCAAGGGATATTGAATTTTTCAGGACAGAGCTAAAGCAGTGTTTGGAAGGGAATGGAGAACTTTATATTCTTATACTAGAATCAAAGAAAATTTAAAATTAATGATATAATTTTTCACTTTGTAAAGCTATATAAACTTTAAAAATTAATCTCACAGGAATTAGAATAAAGATATGATAAAGATAAGATGAACTATTAAAATAGAAAAAAACAGTAGAGACATTAACAAAGACAAAACTTGTTTTTATTGGCCAGTCAATAAATACAGAGATAGTAGGCAACCTTGTCTGATTCCAGTTCTAAGCGGGAAAGCTTTCAGTTTTTCCCCATTCAGTATGATGTTGGCTGTGGGTTTGTCATATATGGCTATTATAATTTTGAGGCAAGTTCCATCTATGCCAATTTTGTTAAGCATTCTTATTGTAAAAGGGTGCTGGATTTTGTCAAATGCTCTTTCTGTGTCTATTGAGAGGATCATATGGTCTTTGTTTTTGCTTCTATTTACGTGGTGAATTACATTTATAGACTTGCATATGTTGAACCATCCTTGCATCTTTGTTATGAAGCCTACTTGGTCATGGTGGATTATTTTTTTGATGTGCAGCTAGGATTTTATTGAGAATTTTTGCATCTATATTCATAAGGGATATTGGTCTGTAGTTTTCCTTTTTTGTTGTGTCCTTTCCTGGCTTTGGTATCAAGGTGATATTGGCTTGGTAGAACGAATTGAGGAGGATTCCTTCCTTCTTGATTTTATGGAACAATTTCTGCAGTATAAGAACCTTTGAAGTCTGGTAAAATTTGGATGTGAAACCATCTGGTCCAGGATTTTATTTTTGTTGAAGGATTTTTTATTGCTGCTTCAATTTTTAATGGAAAAACAAACACCACATGTACTCACTATTAAATTGGAACTAATTGATTAACACCCATGTGCACATATGGTAGTAATACTCAACAGAAACCAAGCAGGTGGGAGAAGGGAGGAGGGGACAGGTTAATTTACACCCAGCGGGTACAATGCATGTTACCTTCATGATGAACACATTTATAACTTTGACTCAAATTGTGCAAAAGCAAATCATTAATCAAAATGTTTGTACCCCTATAATATTCTGAAATAAAAAAATAAATGAAGGGATAAAACACAATTTACCAATATAAGGAATAAAAACAGAATCTCAGTACAGATTTTACAATATCACTACAAATTTAACCAGTTAGAAGAAATAAACAAATTCTATTAAAGATAACATACTATAATTTACTCAAAATGAAATAAAATCTGAATAGCTCTATATCTACTAAAAGAATTGAACTTATAATCAAAAACCTTCCCACATAGGAATCTCCTAGACCAGATAGGTTTACTAGTGAATTTTATCAGTTATGTATGGAAAAAATAATGCCAATCTTACTCAAAGTAATTCAGAAAAGAGAACAGGAGAAAACCCATCTGAACTAAGAGGCTAAGTCAATGGCAAAACCTGACAAAAGCATTTCAAAAAAGTTGCAGACTGAAAGTCCTCAAGCAAAAATAATTAAGAATGCAAAATATCCTAAACAATAAGAAAATCAAAGGCATCAATGTAAAAAAAAAAGCCCTCAAAAACAAGTAGCATTTGTCTCAGGAATGTAAGATTAATTTAACATTTTAAAATCAATTAAAGAATTTCTTTATATAAACAGAAAAATGATAAAAATAACATAACCACCATAATAGATACCTAAAAGAAATTTGAAGAAAATCAGCATTCATTCATGGAGAAGTATCTCAGTAAACATGGAATAGAAGGGAAGTACCTCAATCAGATAAGAGACATCTAGGAAAAGCCTATAACTAACCATGCTTAATGGTGAAATATTAATTGTTCTTTCTCTAACATTATGAACAACATAAGGATGTCTGGTATTGTGACTTCTGTTTAAATTTCACTGGAAATACAGCTTGTTCAATAAGGCAAGAAAAAACAATAAATGGCATAAAGAGTAAAAAGCAATAATTAACTGTCTCTATTCTTAAATGACATAATTATTCATGGAAAAATCTCAATTAATCTAAAAAATAAATGTAAAAACTACCAATTGAATTTAGCAAGGTCAGAAAATACAGGGTCAATATATAAAAACTAAATATATTTCTATATAGTAGCAACAATCAATTGAAATTGAAATTTTTAAAAATTCCATTTGAAATAACAGCAACATAAAGCTGTAATGCTCCAAAAGGACGGGAATACAATTGGAGAATTCAAATGAGACGTAGAAATTCAAAAGTCCACAGGCACAGTATGAGAGTTTCTTGTTAACCTTTTACTTAAGTAGTGCTGATTACTGCGGGACTCTGTTGAAAGGCACCCATATTTTGATTTTTCCATTTAGATCAGGGTTGTCTAGAGTTCCATTCTGAGATTACACGTCAATGGAATTATAGTGACCCGCTCAGTCTTTATCACAGTTTTATAAATCTGAAAATAATCTCAAAGTAATCAGAAGGAAAAGGCTTCCATTTCTGTGCTAGGAATACTCTGACTTTACTGGCCCTAGTGATGCTATTCGTCTTTTTTTTCTTTATAAAAATAACACTCAACTAGTTATTTCCAAGTTGGAATTAAGTCAGAGCCCAAACTCTAAGTAATTAATTTAGTCAGAAGACTGGCTCCAAAATTCCAAGGTCTTCCCAAATAAGTTAATAATTATTTCATAGTACATTTCTCTGCTGCTCACTTTTTGAGAGTGCTAAATAAATCAGATCCTAAATCAAATATGTGAGAAGAAAACAGTATTTTGTCCGGCTTGCAATCTCTTATTAGTCACCTAAGTAAATAGCAAACTGACTACTTAATAGCTTTAAACAGGATAAATGAGTTTTAACTTCTTCCTATAATTTGTCTAAAATTTCTGCTTTATACCAAAAAATACAATACCTAAGAAAATAATAAAAAAAGATATCAGATACTCGTTCTCTCTCCAACTTTTAAATAAAAATATAAAGTAATTTTTAATTGAATATACAAATCTATATATTTTATTTGGATATATTAATTAGATCACTGCTGTACAGAATAAATAATAGTAAAATATTATTAAAGAAATCGTAATTCAAAAGGAAATGTGTGTAAGCACCTACTTCATACAACTATTATGTAAAATGGAGATGCTCAATGAAAGCTTTGATTATTTTATTCATTAAAAAAGAACACTATCCACCAATTATTGGGTATATAGTAGTACAATATATATATTGTATATATTATTGTATGCTATATATACTATATATAGTATATATTATATATATTATATACTATTGTGTATATTGTACTAGTATATACTAGTACAATACTAGTCAAACATTTCTCTGAAAATCCTTTTTAGAGAGAGAGAGAAAGCTATTTTATATTTCTAAATAACCTTAAGCATATTAGTTTGTGAAAAAATGTAAAATTATTTTAGTATCTGGTATTAGTTTTATATTATGGTGTTATAAATGATCATTAATTCAGCATCTTAAAACAACATCAGTTTATTGTCTCCCAGTCTTTCTGGGTTAGGAGCCCAGGCACAGCTTCACTGGAGTCTTTGCTCAAAGTCTCACAAAGCTACAATTAGGTGTTGGTCAGGGTTGTAGTCTCATATAAGGCTCAGTGTCCTCTTCCAAACTCATATAGGATATTGGCAAAATTCAGCTCCCCACAGTTGTAGGACTGAAATCCTCGGCCTCTAGGGGCCGCCCCTTTCCACAAGCAGTTCACAGGATGGCTGTTTGTTTTCATCCTTGAGTCGTGTAGGAGAGTAATCTTTCAGTCCCTTGTAAGAGGCTACCCAGATTAGGTCAAACCAACCCAAGATAATCTCCTTTTTTGAATAACTCAAAGTGAACTGATTAGAGATCTTAATTGCATCTGCAAAATTTCTTCACCTTTGTGGTGTAACCTAATCACAAAAGAGATACTCATCTGCTTCACCGGTCCCACCCACACTCAAATGGGAGGGGATTACATAGGACATGTACACCAAGGGATAGGAATGTTGGAACATTTTAGAATTCTGCCTATAGACAGCTTTGCCTTATAACAAAAGATAAGCCACAGTCCTTTACATTTTGTTTTTCTGGGCCATATTAGTGATTGAAGGAATTCACATACAATAAAAAAATTTGCTTTCTCCTGATATATTGATCTCCTGGGCAGATTTATTGCTCAGACCATGTGATGACACTGACCTGGCATTGACCTCTGCTCTCATCTGCTCCCACCACTGCCTGGAGTTAGTTTCTTTCTTTCTTTCTTTCTTTCTTTCTTTTTTTATTTTTAATTTATTTATATTTTTTAATTGAAAGATAAAATTGTAAGCATTTTATCATGTAGAAATGAAATCAGTATGTGGAAGAGATATCTACACCCCCATGTTTATTGCAGCACTATTCACAATAGCCAGGATATGGAATTAAACTAAGTGTCCACCAACAAATGAATGGATAGAGAAAATGTGGTATCTACACAACGTGGAGTTTCTTAATAACCTCTACTGATTTCCATGTCTTACCCCTCTCTGCCTCTTGCCTCTAGCAACCTTTCCCAGCAAACTCATCTGCTCCTCTCTTAGAGAGCTAAGGAAGAACCGTGTGACACAATTGTGGTAGGTAGTGTTCCTGACCAGTAAAAAAATTTCCCAAGCCTATTCTTTCTTTGCCGGCTTCCACAATAAGGGATGGGAAAACATATATTTATCTTCCCAGTTGCTTAGGCAGCTAGGGCCTAGCCATGTGACACAATTCTATTCAATGAGACTTGAAAGGAAGTCTGATAAAAGGCTTTTGGAAAAGAATACTCTCTGATAAGCAGAAATTTCCCTGCCCTCTAAATTCCACTCCTGCAGTCCGGCTTCTGGCTTTCTGCCTCCAATTGCGGTTCTGGTATTATAAATCTTTGTAAACAACTTGGGACCCTGGAGAGAAGATCACGAAGAAATTTAATGAACAAGTGTAGCAGAGCATAAGGATGGAAAGGGACCAGGTCCTTTATGATACTGTCGGACAGCCAAACTCAAGCCTTTGGCTGTTTGCACAGTTCTTTTAATTGTAGCACCCAGCCTTTATGCGGGAAGGGTTTATGTTTATCCGAGAGAAATAGGTGCTTAATACTTTTAACCTTTCAGTTTTAATACATTGCTCTCTCTTTCTTTGCACAGAAAATTACTCCAAAAAGCTGGGTTTATGGGTGGGAGATGCCAGTGCAGTTTCAAATTTTACCAGAAACACTTCTTGCTTCTGATATTCAAGCTCTGGCCCCTGAATCTGGTCAATAAAATTGTGTTCCTTCACTTTACAGAAGTTTTCTCTCCCTGGGACTTATTATTTTAATCCATACAAACTGGCTTACATCAGACTTGTTAGTATATGTCTGAGTCTTTAGCGTCGAGTTTAAGTTCTTTCTCTTGGAATTGTAGGTTCCAAGTGAATGATCCCATATGATTATATACCTATTGATTTTCCTGATGATTTATGATAATTAATGAGGCTATTTTCTGTTTATAATATAAGAAGTTTTTTCCACCAATATCACCTAATGGGAAATGTCATAATTTCAAAGTAATTGACCCACAAAGATAAGCACTTATAACATTATACTCAATATTTTCCAATACTGACATTTAATTGACTAAGAAGAAACAAACCATGCCTGTGTTCACAGGTGGATTGTTTTCTGAAACGCTTGCATTGCCTGAGACTTGGCTTAAATAAAATAGAGCAATGTAGAATTAATACAAACATTTAAAATATAAAAGATACTCACCAAATACGTAGTTATTGGTGGAGATAATCTTTTTAACATTGTTTGATCAAAAGAGGAAGAAATTAGTCTAAATTACGAAGAAAGAATCAGGAAATTATCTGGTAATTTTAATTGAAGAGAGAAAATTGATTAAGTTATAAGGAACCTGGTAATCCCAATAATAGAAAAGTAGGAACAGAAGAGGGCCTCCTGTTTTCCAATTTCAAGGAAATTAAGCTACATAATTACCACACATTAGGTTGAAAGCCTACACTTACAAATTACTTTCCTCCTTTTTATCCCCAAGTACTTTTGACATCCTCTTTGCATCTATGTACAAAAAAATCATCTTGAACAATCACCTTGATTTCTGGGAAAATACTTCAGTATTTTGTACTGTTTTAAGAATGCATAAAGCTGTCTTTTGTACTGAAGGAAATTATATGTTAAAACTCTTCAGAGAATATTATATAAAGCAACTGAGAGAGGTTGTATATAACATTTAATTGGGCATTATAAAATGTAATAATATTAGAATACTTAATTTATATATTTAAACAATGAACTTAAAGTTATCAATAATTTCTTAAATATATAAGAAAATTCCTGCCTCCTGTGGAGGCAGTAAAACATGCACATATATGCAAATAACAAAAACATTCTTTAGAAATTAATTATTAAAAATAATCAAAAGAGTGTAGGTATGGCTTATGCTTCTCTGACAAGCAAAGACAATAGGAAAAGTTTGCATAATACTAAATATGTAGGCAGTTTTGTTTAAAGCAGACTTATAAAGTGGAGAAGAAGCCTATACATTTGGGCAGCAGCCTAGAGCTGTAATTAAAGTCAGGGAATCCAGACCAAGAGAAGGCTACATTTGAATTCTAACAATTACTAATTGCTTGGCCTTGGGAAAATTTCCAAACTTCTGTAAATCTCAGTTACCTTACTTGAGATACATGAGGATGATAATACCTTCTCTCTCACAATGCCATTGCAATGATTAAGTGAGCTGTAGAGTTTAGCACAGGGCCTAGCAAGTGCAAATGATTTTAGGGTGCTAATTTATGCCTACATCATCTCATTTAAACATAACAGCATCGAAAAATGAAAAAGCTTTTATTTAGAACACATTGCCTGAAGAAAAAAATGTTTTCACAATACAGTCATAGATATGTTTTTCTGGTAGAATCATAGATATGCTTCAAACAGTTTGTTCTCAAGAATATGCTATAAATTTACTTTCCTATATCATTGCTGTATCCATTGATGCCATCTTCCATAAAATCCTTTAACATACAATGATAAATATTTATTTATTATGTAGGCTCAACTGGGATGCTCTGTTGCACATGTTTGCCATCCTTTCCCTGGGACTGGCAGACCATCCCAGACATGTAATTCTCCTGGGGACAGTAAAGCACAATATATTATAAAGAGCACTAATGACTTAAGAATTTTGCAAGCTCACGGACACGTCAGGACTGCTAATATTGCATTTGCTTAAGCACGGTTCATGGCCAAGCCCAGTGTTAAGAAGCAAAGAATACTCTGGACATGGAGATGGTGGGAGAGGGGAGGCAAACTTCTGAACAGCTGCATTTTGGATTTACACAATCTTCCCCAAAGGAATTGCCCTCCTATGTATTCATATGGATATCCGAAGCATTTAAACACTGTGTTAATATTCTCCCTGCTACTGCATCTTGTCTCACTTAACCATCATAACCATGTAGTCATTATAAATTCCATTTAATGAATGAAAAAAATGAGATTGTCCATATTCTTACGGTTGTTAAGTGATGTTGTCAGAGCTGAAATCCAGGAATTGTTATCCTATGTCCAGTGTTCTTTCCTTTACACCATTCCACTGTTCCGTAAAGGTCAATTTACCTTGCTTTCTACATAATCTTTTCATATAACCTCAAATTTCAGTCTTCATAGCTGTTTCAGCTTTGCCCCTTTTTTTTGCTTTCTAGAAATGGAATACAGCAAATTTACGGCATATTCATTCATTGAAAAAATATTTGCTAGAAGTCTATTATGTGACATGCATTATTCCACCTGCTAAGGATAGAACAGCAAACAAAAAAAGTCCTCTTTCTCTAGGATATTACATTCTGGTGGGGAAGGCAGATTATTTGCAAATAAATGAATAAACAAAAATTATTTTACATTTATTTACTTATTTATAAATATACTACATATTATATAATATACATATAATATGTATAATATACCTATAATATAATGTGTATAATATGTTATTAACATATCTAAGAACACATGTTTTGATAATGTGTGTATATGAATGTGTGTTTGAAAGATACAGAGAGAGAAACTGAAATTTTATATGATAAAATAAAGCAGGATAGAGTCACAGGAATGCAACTCTAGATAAGCCAGTAGTCAGGAAATTCCTCTCTGAGGATATGACAATTGATATCTGATTTCAAGACATAAAGCTACAGTAATCAAGATGTGTGGTACTGGATATAGGCAAAGAGATTAATGGAACAGAAATAGACCAACATATATATGGACAATTCAATTTCAACAAAGTGAAAGGCAACTTAGTGAAGAAAGAATAATCTTTTCAAGAAATAATGCTGAAACAATTATGTAAAAAATTATACTTTGATCCATATCTCACCCTATATACAAAAGTTAACTTGTTGATATAAAATGGATCATGGAGCCAAACATAAACCAAAAACATACTTTTCTAGAAAATAACCAGATAAAATCTTGTAAACGTGGGTTAGTCTTGGGTTAGACTTTTTTAGATATTGTACAGAAGCATTATACATGAAATACAAATTAATAAATTTTACTTTATCAAAATTAGAAATTTCTGCACTTTAAAACATTCTTATGAGAATGAAAAGACCATCTACAGTCTAGGAAAAGATATTTTCGAATCATATGTCTGATAACAGGTCATATATCCAAAATATATGAAAAACACTTAAAACTCAAAATAAAAAGAAACAACCTAAAAAAATGGCAAATAAATTTGGGCAGACACTTTACCAGAAAAGATATATGGATAGCATATAAGAACATATTCAACATTGCTAGTTATTAGAGAAATGCAAATTAAAGCCATGATAATATACCTCTCTACACCTATGAAAAGGGGAAGGACAGAAGTGGAAAGAGAGAGAAAGAAAGAGAGAGAGAGAAGGAAAGAGACTAGGCAGAGAGAGGGGAGGGGAGGAGAGAGAAGGGAACAGGAGAGGAGAGGAGAGGGGCAAAACTAACCTGACTGTACCACATAATGATAAGGTTGGGAGGAGCTGTGGCTCATTTACTGTTATTGGGAATGTGAAATGTTACAACTGCTTTGGATAACAGTTTGACAATTTCTTAAAAAGTTAAACATAAATGTATCATATAATCCAGGCCATTCCATTCCTAAGTATTTGCCCAAAAGAAATAAAAGCACATGTTCATACAAAGACACGAATCCTCATGGCACCTTCGTGTGTAATAGCTAAAAACTGTAAACAACCCAGATACCCATCACAGTGAACAATTAAACAAATTGTATTATAGCCAGACAGTATATAATACTGATCAATTTTAAAAGGAATGAACTACTGATAGTGGCAGAGCCAGGAAAAAACAAAGAATATATACTATATGATTCTATTTACACAAAAGTATAGAAAATACAAACTAATCAATAGTGATAGAGAACAGATCAGTGGCTACCTGGGAAAGGGAGTACAGGGTAGGAGGGAGGGATTACAATGTGGTGTGAGAAAACTTGTGGGGGTGATGAGTATGTTCATTTTCTTGGTTGTGGTGATGATTTTACAGGTATATATTTATGGCAAAAATTGTCAAATTGTACATTTTAAATATGTGAAGTTTATTGAATATCAATTATACCTCAATAAAGCTGTTACATTATATAATGAAGTTAATAATTTAATCCAGAGAAACAAAACTTTTATGAAATTATGCTAAGCTTTATTCTTTATGCATTGTAGTTAAACAAGGTGTTACTACAGAATTTAACCACATATAAACCATTGCTCTCTTTATACATTTATAGAAAGTTTCTCTAGCATAGTTTGCACAATCTCTGTTCACATGAATTGATACTTTAAAAATTAACATATTAATTTTCCTACATTATATTGTTTTAAAACACTGTGTTTTTCTAATAAATTAATCATCACATTTTCTTTATAGTTATTTTTTTCATGGATAAAATTTAACCAACCCATATCATATTTCAGTGTAATCTTTCCCTAGGGAACATTAAATCTAATTATTTGTTATTTGCATTTAAAATAATTATTTTAATATGGGCTCTTTCCTAAGCACTTTGAAAATTAGTCCTCTAAAGACTTTTGCTTTACGTAAGTTTCTCTCCTGTGTTTTGGATAATTATACAGTAGTATGATTTAAAGTAGAAATATGCAATAAGACAATATGCCTTACTGTTAAAAATAAGCACTATAAACTAAGTTTTACTCTTATGTCAGTTACATTGGGATGGGGACTTGCAATGAACATTTTCTATCTTTGTTTTGTACAAAAGGTAATAGGAGTTGTCCAGATTGGTCAGACCTTGACATTTATTAAGATATTTAGAAACACAATACACAAGTAATTCTTAGTGGTTAAGACTATGCACTCTGGAGTCAGAAATTGATATTTAAATTCCTCCTATTTACTGTTAACATTTAAAGCTTTTCAATAATGTTTATCTTTAAAAGTGTCAAAAATACTTCCATATATTTTGTTTCTTTAGATAATCTATATCATCCAATTTTTGCACAAAGAGATAATAAATCAGAGTGGACACCTAAAGAAAAACTAAAATTTCTACTTTTTCTTTTTATTTTTTTTCCTTAACTGCATTTGGGAAAAAAAAAGTGAGACAAAAAAATTTTATAGTAATTTAGAATTTAAGCGAAACATATATGAAATAATACTACCCTACAAAAACATTTTTTGATTGAATTAACTCTCTTATGTTTAAATTTAAAGGCACAGATATATCTGTATATATTTAATGATGTAAAATAAAATCATGTTTTTGCACTGGAAAGTTATGTGCAGTTGCAAGAAAAAAGCCACTGAAGAAATTTGCTATATTCTAAAACAATCAAATTTGGTTTTACTTCTTTTTCTATTATCATGTAGGTTAATTGTTTAATAACCTAGGTTGTAAGTATTTGGTGTTAGCTTTTCTTATCAGCAGAAAAAAACGATTTATAAAATAGAGTCTAAACAACATATTTTAAGTCCAAGTGACTTGTTTTATATTTTACTTTAATCATTTCTGAATCCCTGCTTTTAGAAAAATGCACAATTTTGAGTTTATGCTTTCCTCAATCAAAAAAATAAGTTATATACCTTTAGTTTTCCATTTTCTATTGCAAAAAGAAAGACATTTTAAAAAGAAAACAAACAAAAAATTTTGACAACCCCTTACTAGCTGCTTGAGCATGGGTAAAATCCTTAAACACTCAACTTCATTTTCAATAGCAGTAATTATGGATAATATCAGCATATTTCTCTAGGGTTTGTTGGGTGAATAAGATGAAATAAGCCCATAGATAAAGTGCTTAGAACAGTTTCCAGAACATACTAGGCAACAAATAATGGGTAACTATTATTACTTTTATTACACTATACATTGTCTTCTTCTTTGAGAATTTTCAGAAAAATTTCTACTAATTTTATCATATGTAGAAGTTCTTCTCCTGAACAAGTTGTATCTTTTTATCACAAGGACTGTAACATTTGCTTGACTACTGAAAAATCTTAAGAGCCAGGTCAATACTTTCAGCTTCCAGACATATTTGTATAAATCATGCCAGGTTATTTTACAGTAGCAAAAAGATATATACATTTCAGTGGTTTAACAAGAAAATAGTTTCTTTCTTGCTCCTACAAAGACCACTGCAGACTCTCTGCAGAAGCTATGAATCTATAAGCCATGAGTAGTTCCAACATTTCAAGCACCTTTCACGTTATAGTTCCCTTTTGTACCGGAGCTGACCCATGCTAACTTGCAGGCCAATTGCTAGCGCCTCTTCCCAACTTCACGCTCGGTGACATAACGTTGGTAGCTTGAAATCAAGAAATCAGCAAATGCTATTAGAACTCTTTATTCCTTGTTTCAGAGCCAGTTGTTAAATGTTTACCAGCGCAATTCATTAATAAGCCTCTTTATGAGCTTCCATGCAAAGTATGAAAAAGGAGATTTATACATCTGCTTTTAAATCCTTCCAACTGGAATTTAAATGACACAAAATAAGTTAGAATTATGGAGGTAGTAGTATAAATAAGGTAAATAAAGAGGCCTGAAAAGGATCTACAGTACTGAAGTGAGGAAGCAAGCCACGTGACTGAAGGGAAAACCAAATGCAAAGGTTCTGAGGTATGTTTGAGAAACAACAGGAGGCCAGTGTGGTTAGAGTGGAGACAGTGACTTGGGGAGTGGTAAGAGATGAGGTCAGAGAGATAGTTGAGACCCAGGGCGTATAGGGCACTGTAAGCCAAAGTCAGAAATTTGGACTTTAGGTGAGATGAAAATTCACTAACAGTATTGGGAAGGGGAATGACATTAGAAGATTTAAAATTTTAAGAGTCACTTATAACAGTCCTTTTAAAAAATGATATCTATGTCTCTGAGTTAAGCAATGGGAGGACAGTAAGTGTAATTTACTGATCAAAAAAACACTGGAGTAAGGAAAAAGTTGGGAAAGCAGAACTGCAGGAAACTTACAAGCTCAGTTCATTGTAACTGTCTGACTGGGATATGAACATTGTACAGAAATAAGAAACGAGGTATGTTGATATATTTTATTCATATATTTTGGCCTATTTTGATCTGAGGAATATATTGTGATGAGAATAAAAACTAGAAAGATGTTGTGAATTTGTACAAGAGGTGAGATTTGTATGCAGTATATTTAAGACAATTTCCTACAATGACCTTCACAGAAAAGGAGAGAGATTGAAGGCAATAAGCCTGGAAACTCAGTGGCCCTGAGGCCATTCAATCAGGAAAATAGATGACTTCAGATATGTTCCTAAATAACTCTGCAGAACGCTCACCCTGTTAAAGAATGCATCTGTGCCTGAAGTCCAGTTTTGGCTCTGACTAGTATGTTTTTCAGGATCTTTCTCCTTCTCCTTTCATATGTAAAAATATTTTCTTCGTTTTCATCATCTATTCATCCCATTTATCTGAATTTTATTTATGAAATGCTCACCAAACTTTATCTAGGAATCATTTTATCAGTGTATGAATGAGCAAAGTGTTGTCTAGTTCCTTCTCATGCCAAAACAATATACTATTAGTGCTTTCCCCCTCCACTAGATCATTAAGCACTTTTTGATGCTTTGGTAATCAAATTTATGACCTGACTCTCATAAATTGTCTACTACTTTCCCAGACACTTCTGGGAATATTCTCAGGGTTTGCTTTGATTTGCAGTATTTGGATATGATTGCCGGTTTCAAGATTATTATCTATGGTAATGCACTTTAATTGCACACAATTTTGAATGATGATTTCATTTTCAATTTTTTTGTGTGACAAGGTAACCTGATGTCATTTCCTTCCCCTCTGACTCCCCCCAGTTTTCACAGTTGTAAATTTGGAAAGAAAATATAGGTAGTAACTGGCTATAATTCTTAAAACCTGAAGTTATAATACTCTTTGAGGTGAAAGATGTTAACAAACTCATTTACATGCAACCCAGCCTCCCTCTGAGTGTACATGGAGCTAGGAATCTAACATTCTTGCCACTCTAAAGAGGCTGTGGCCCTAAGTGTCATTTTTCATAGTGGGGAAACATGAGCGTGAAGATCATTTTATGATGTTGGAGGCTTATGTTAATTCTTCAGTTTTGCTCATCATTCTTGCTATTTGATTCAAAGACGATGTTTTCTCTGCATGATTATTTTTTTGAAATATAAGTTTAAAAGAATAATGGGTATTGGAGTTGTTTTTATTGTTGGTAAATGTGGACATAATTACACAAATAATAATATAAGTAGACATTAATTAATCAATTCTAAGTGCTATATTAATCCTGAAATCAACCCTATGAAATGGTCACTATTTTTGTTATAATATTATAGATAATATAATTTAGGCATAAAATTAAATTTATTATAGATCACACATGTAGTTGCCCTGGAGAGTCCTGATCTGAACCCAGGAAATCTAATGATAAAACCCATTTCTTAGCCATTAGCATGTACTCTTTTACTGTATACTACACTGAGATCTTCATGAGAAATAGAAAATCCATTTGCCTGTTGACAGACATTTAGTGTGTTTTTATATTGTGAATAATGCTAAAATGAACTTGGGAGTACAGATTATCTTTATGAGAGGATGATTTCATTTCCTTTGTCTATATGCCTAACAGAGGGATTGCTGGGTCCTGTGGTAGTTCTTTTTTAATTTCTCTGGAAAACTCCCTACTGTTTCCCATAATGGCATGTATAACATAAGGACTATAGGTAATAAAATTGTACTGTATGTGGGATTTATGATAAACAAGTAGATTTTTAGCTGCTCTTGCCACAAAAATAAAAACAAAAAAAAATGGGTAACTTTGTGAGGTGATGGATATGCTTATTTGATTCATGATAGTAACTCTTTTACTATCTATATGTACCCCATAACATCATGTCATATAGTTTAAATATAATCATGAAATTTAATTTTAAAAAATTGAAAATCATCTAAGTGACATCTTTTATGAAGAAAGCTTACAAAATAAAATAAAATTAATGTCATGCTCTCTTACATTTCTTAGTCCATAAACTGCCACCCCAGCACTTTCAGGGCATAATATATTTCCTGACTTCAAAACCAATAGAAGAGCTTATTCTAACATTCTTCTTGACTCTCAATATCACCAAGCAAGCTCACTGATTCCTATACCTTTGCCAATGGTGGGATCCACTCTCTTCCCCACAAAATCATGCTGTCCTTTTAAATTCTAGTTATTTTTCTTTAATTTGAGAAGTAGACCAACAACCTCTGATAGCCAAAATGGCTTGGCGCTATCAGTTAGACCTTGTTGCTAGGAGCTAGATTTACATGTAGGCCTAGGTGTTCTATCGAATGTAAACATTTTCACAGAACACCAATTCAGTCAGACAAAGCCGCTCTGTGACCATGACGCATCGAGAAAAAAAAAAAAAAAGCACTCTAAAATCATGCCTGAACTCAGAAAAACAAGAACATTTTTCAAACCACAAAAGAACTTTCCCCTATGCTAGCTAATATGAGTGACTATAGCTCCTTTTCCTATTGCACCTTTAGCCTAGTTTCATTCTACCAACCATTTAGATAACATGTATTCAAGAACCAATCGTGGAATTATTGCCATTTCCTGATAGCATCCAATCTAAATCAAAGGGCTGCTTCTTTGAACCCTTCCCCAAATCACCTAAGTCCAAAATATATAAGTACTTTCTAATATCTTCTTAATGATACATCCCTCAGGCTCCCTATGTTGTGCATTGTCCCTCACTGTGATGAGTCAATATGCTCAACCATAGGCAATTACAGATGTGTTACTAGTGAACTTTGATTTGAGGATGTTGATGAGCTTCATAAAACAAACATAAAAATACATCAATAAGAGGAGGCATTTAAGATACATAAAATAGATAAAATGAGGATTATCGCTTAAGAGAACTTCAGAATACTGCTGAGCTCTTGCATTTCCTACTGACTCAGGTCAATTCCAGGTCAACTATAAATCCATGTCAATTACAAAGCCAATTATAAATTCCATGTCAATTATAAATCATGTAGTTGTATATGTACATGGTCTTCCCTCTTCCGTATCTTAGCATCACTGCTTGGAAAGGACCATTTCGTGGGAATTGTAGAAATTCACTTTCCTTACTCTGTGTATGAGAAGGACTCAAAGTATTCTGCCACTTTATTTGCTCTTCTGCGTCCTCTTTTGTTGAGGAAACAAGAGAACAACAATAGAACTAATATTAGGTACCAGATGGGTTTCAGAATTCAGAAATTTTGAGAATGTAGTAAGATAATGTAGTGTTTCTTTCCTTTTATACTTATTCTGTCTTATGCAACATGTCAATAGAATAAATCATATTTGAAAATGATATATTAAAAGAAATCTCTTAACTCCAGAGTTATAAAGTGAAGTCTAAATTACTCAAGAGTACAAAAGTCAATATACTTGCTACTGAAATTTTCTCAGAGCGCTAAACACATTTCCCATTACGATGGGCCACACAGCACGGCAATATTTTACTTTCAGTATTATAAAAGCATGTGTTAAATTTAGCTGAATGCAGAAATGTATACACTCAACTATCTGAGTATAGAAAATCAAAATAATTCATGATTTATTAACATATGATTATATTCTTCTTTGATATTAGTATAGATGTAGATCTACATATAGCCAAAGTCAAATAAGATTAAATTTAACATACAGAAAATAAGACTATATGATATTTCAGCATAAAACAATCTGGTGGATTCAGATATATAATCAGGAGAAATAAATCGAAGAAAGCATAAAAAAATCAAAAGAAATATAAACCTGGTTATATTTCACTGCTATATTCTCCCCTGCTGCTGGGCATGTGGAACAAGAGCAGAGGACAACCTAGCGGTAAAAATAATGTGTGTGTTTGAGAGAAAGTAGTTTACAGTTTTTTCTATTGACCACAGAACCCAGAATAATGCTTTATAGATAATAATCACTGAATAGTTGTTAAAAGAATAAATATTAAAAGATATATATGGTGGCTTCTAAGAATTTTTATATAGCACTTAAATAAATTTTAATACATGTTAAATAACTGCATGAAATTCCATATTTCATGATATTGCTTCAAATGGTATGCTCAGAAACAAAGATAGATAGTATAGAGATAGAAAGAGAGTTACATATAGAGATTGGTTAGATATATACTTGTTTTTACATATATGTATATACAGAGGTATGTAAAAATCATTAAAATCATGCTTCACATCATTATAATTCCTTTAGTAAGAAAATTATTTTATTTTTTAAATTTATTTGTTAAACTGCTTTATTGTGGTATGATTGACATATAAATTGCAGTACCTGTTTAATGAATACATCTTGATGAGTTTGGGGATAAATATACACCCATGAAACCATCACCATCATCAAGACCATAAACATATTTATCACCTCCCAAAATTTTCCTTCCACTCTTTTTTAATTATCTTTGTCTTGTGTGTATGTGTGTTAAAAACACTTAAAATAAGATCTATCCTCTTAGCAAATTTTAAATATACGATATATTAATAATATTGTTGACTTTAGGTACTATGTTGTATAGTAGATCTCTAGAGCTCATTTATCTTACAATAACAGAAACTTTGTACCCTTATACAGTCATCTCCCCATTTCTCCCTCCCAGCCTCTGATCACCACCACTCTACTCTACGTGTGTGTGGATTTGATTGTTTTAGATTTCACATAAAAGTGAGACCATGCAGTATCTGTCTTTCTGTTTTTAGCTTATTTCACTTAGCATAACATCCTCCCGGTTCAACAGTATTGTTATAATTGAATTGAATTGAATTGAATTCTTTCTTTTTTAAGGCTAAATAATATTGCATTGTATGTATATACCACATTTTCTTTATTCACTCATCCATCGATGGACATTTAGGTTGTTTCCATATCTTGGATATCGTGAACAATGCTGCAGTGAACATGAGGGTGCAGATACCTCTTCAAGATTCTGATTTCAATTCCTTTGAATATATACCCAGTAGTGAGATTGCTTGGTCAAACAGAAAATGGATAAAGAAAATTTGGTATTTACATATAATGCAATATTATTCAGCTTTGAAAAATAAGGAAATTCTGCCATTTGAAACAACATGATAAACCTGGAGGATATTGTGCTAATGAAATAATCAAGACACAGAAGCACGAATACTACAGGATACTACTTACATGAGGGATGTAAAATACTCATACTCCTAGAAGCAGAGAATGGAGTGGTGGCTATGAGGGACTGCAGGGAGGGAGAAATATAAGGGTGTTATTCAACAAGTAAAAAGTTTCAGTTATGCAAAATGAATAAGTCCCAGAGATCTACTGTATAGCATGGTGTCTGTGGTTAACAATACTGTATTGTATGCTTAAAATTTTGGTAAGAGGGCAGATATTATTATGTGTGTGCTAGGAAGCACACACGCACAAAAATAACAATAAGTAGAGATGCAGTAGGTAAGTTTTGGAGGTGGTAAGTATATCTATGTCATAGATCGTGGTGATATTTTCGTGGATGTATATTTATCTCCAAACTCATCAAGTTGTATATATTAAACATGTTAATTATACCTCAATAAAAAATAAAAAAAATAAAAGTGGTTTGTTCATACAATGGAATCTACTCATCAATAACAAGGAAAAACTAGTTATATATGCCACAGTATGGATAAATATCAACATCATGTTATATACTTTAGGACTGTATTCATTTGAAATTCTACAAAATGCAAAACTGTAGTGATAGCACATCAGTAATTGCCAGGGCTCACGGATGAGGGAGGGGATTTGCTACAAAGGGACATGAGGGAATTGTGGGGGGTGATGGATTTCTTCTAAGACTTCATGTTGATGGTGGCTGCACAACTGTGTGCATTCAACCGAGCTTATCAAACTGCACAATTAAAAGGGTGAACTTCAATTCTGTAAAATATGTTTTACTAAAGCTGTGAAAACTGAAAAAAAACCCCAAAAGCACCTGTTACATCTGTAGATAAATCATCATTTTGAAAACTGATTATATTCTGACTTTCATCATATCACATTAGGGTTATTATGATAATTCCTAACCAGTGCTCCTGTCCAGTTTTTCCTCTTCTAATCTGTTTTACATGATGTGTGTCAGATTAATATTAAAATTTGGCTAAGGTCATTGCCATTTTTCTGGTAAAAATGCTCCAGTTGTTCCTCCTTTTTGGAATACTGTACCTTTTGTTCCCACTTTTTAAAAGCCTAGTTCCTATCTATCTCCTCTGCGACCTTTCCCTTAAAGGTGCCATAAGGAAGACCCTTTTCTCTATGAGATTCTATGGCTTGAAGCACCATTTAGAACAACTTGTTTGCACATTGCATATATTCTCACATACTGTTTGTATTATTCCTGCCATAGCTTTTTAACAAGGTTGAATGCTTGTTGAGATCCATAGCATAATGAATTTCTCTCTTAGAGTTTGGTAGATAAAGAACCTTACAAACATTTTGCACTCATTAAAGTGTCAAGGTTTTTAATAATTATAGGAGCATCCCAGAAAGTGTTTAGCATCTTTGTCATATTAAAACAAAGAGTTCCTCAGTAGATTTAATTTCATCTCATCAATCTTTTAGTCTTAGATTTTATGATGATAGAAAGACATGTATTTTAACTTTGTAAAAAATGATCACACACAAATTTAATCATTAGGATATAGAAAAATTAAATTGTGACACCATGGGTCAGTAAGTTCTTCAAACAATAAAAACATGAAATAAAACAGATTATATCATTGGTACTTAATAATAGCAATAGCTTTTTTTTAGACAACTGAAACAATTATTTCATATTAAAAGAAAAGTCTACAGAGGATCACTATTTTTCACTTCTACCATATGTACAATTAGTTGAAATTATCTAATTCATTAGAGAGAATAAGTAGCAAATATTAAGTTATTGCTTTAACTAAGTCTGTTATGAGGCAATCAGCAATTGCCTCATATATGTGATATTCTTATAGAATGAAATAAAACACTCCATGAAGATAGGTTAGTACAGTACTTAAGACCCTTGGGTTGTGGTGGATTTTGATTTGAATCCTGGCTTTACCTTCTAATACATGTATGATTGTAAGAAAGTCACATATTTTCTCTGATCCTGAATTCCCGTTCATATGATTTGCTATGATAATATTTATCTCAGAAGGCTGTCATGAGAATTATAGTAAACAGTACATAATAAAGTGCTTATCATGGTACCTGACACATTTTAATAACTCAGAAAATGGGAGCTATCAATATTTTAGATACCTTGCAATTTCAAACCTTTTCCTAAAGCTCTTGACTCTAATAGGGAGGTCCTGCTCCATCAACAAATTTATTTTAACAATCTCCAGCTTAGGGAAATCATGCAGGTTTATATTAAAGGGGTAAATGCTGAGGGAGTTTCTGAATTTCACCAGCAGATTTAATAATTACAGCTATAATCTTAATCATCAAAAAAGGGGCTATTAATACCTTCACTGATTAGTCAGAATCTGAGTTACCCTTCAGGACAGGGTGTTGACTGCAGGGAGCAAGAGGCTATTAACTTGTGTGTGATCAGTTCGTGAAGATAAGCTGAGCTCCCCGTATACATAACATTTACTCTTGTGTATGCATATTATACATACATAATATGATAAAGTTAATATTGCATTCATTTTTAATTAATTTATTTTATTTGTCATACATTCAACAAATAATGTATTTATTTTGCAAATATGATTAAAGCTCACAATTGTTTATTGGATCAAGAAACACATTTCCAATAAATAGTTAATTTCTAAGTTGAATAATCATTTTTTCAAAATTAATATTATACTTAGGTTGATTAAGCATTATAGTAATTAAAATTGCAACAACGTACATTTAATAATAACAGAATGAATTTTTTAAAATTAAAGACTTATGGACCCTGTACAGTATTAAATTTCAATATGCATATGCATATTATTTGTTAGAGAAATATGGTAGGGTAATTAGTAAAAGATACAAAAGCACTTAAAAGATCACATTATGATAGAAAACTCCATGAGGAAAGTGAAATGGATGTATGTGTTTGTAGATATAAGTGGTGCATTTGAAAAGCTCAGTCAATTATATCAACAACAATAAAAAATTAAATATTTGCAATTTTCAGACTGGGGCCTTATTTCCCACATGTAGAATTAACTTTTCTTTAAATAGGCCAGCTTATTTACCGTAGTAGTCATGTGCCCCTTTCCTTAATTGCAACAAAATCATTTATCTCAATTAATTCTGCATTAAAAATCATGATTTAATTTGGAGCTGATTATTACATTTCTGTGGCTCTTCAGCTTTGACTCCCTCTCAGGATTGGACCCTAGGAGGCAGGTTTGAGAGTTTGCTGAGGTGATAAACATGCATCACACACAGTAAGCTGACCGCTCTCTTCAACCACAAAACCTGGCATCATTTCCTTCTTGGCTATCAGACATGCCATCTTGTGCAATAATTACAATGTTTCTCCACATATTTTCAACTGTGGGCTCTAACATTTTTATTGCATGGATGTAATAAATAATTATATCATTCTAATACATTATTATAACAAATTCCTAACGACAACAAAACTTCATTATTTACCAGTATCTGGCCTACTATTTACCTCTTGTGAAAGGGATTCTGTTGAGTGCACACAGAATTATTCATTCTGGATAGCAAAGTTAAAGATATTTCTCATAAAAAAATGAAATGTCAGCTAACAAACTTTGTAATGAAATTTGGAACTGTGAAGTGTTTATACTTTTTATAATAATTTGAATTAAATGACTTTGATACTAATGTGACTTAGGCATATTTGTTCTCAACATGACTTGAAGACTTTGCATGATTAGCTCATTTAACCAACTAAGCAGTTATATTAGAATGTGTAAAATTCTTTTATTGTGATTATTATAATTTGGTTCCAAAAAGCTCTGAAAATAACAAAAACAGGTTCATTTCTAAAACTAAAATGCACAAATGTAACCACATGCCTAATAAATCTTTTGTTTTTCTATATTTCTTTGCTTATTTACATAAGAGGATACATCATACATTATTGTAATTGTTGTTTTAAGTTTCTGTTTCTTCATTTAGACTATGAGCTATTTGAGGACAATGTCTGCATTTTATTCTTCTTTGACTCTTCAGATTCTTTTCTCAATGTCTGAGGCTAAGTTTGGTGTTCCTTAAACATTTTCTTAATGAATACATGAAAGAATGAATTAATGAATGAAGTAGAAAATGTAAAACTTACTGAAAGTCTCTCTCTGCTCTTCTCTGCCTCACTCATTGCAGAGACTCATATTTGTGTCATAAAAGACAAAAATAGTCACCTTCTGTTCATCAAGAAGGTGATTTCATTTATAAGGATCAAATAAAGGGCTAATGCGGAAGTCAAAGCATCCCAAGACTATGTTTTTATGTCCAGTTAGTAAAAAATTGTAGGATAATTTTAAGGAATTCTCCAATATGTAATCCTAGCCTTTGAAAGGATAGAGCCTGGTTTGTTTTATGCAAAGTATAGAACGCAGCCTATAAGAAGTAATTTAATTTCAAATTTGCAATCGTGAAATTTTGGAAGAAATTAACACTGCAGAATAATTCAGACCTTTTTTAATGGGATTGGTACTACATTTCTACATTGCACATTAATAAAATTGATTTGGCATTTGCTCAATCTATACTTGGTTTTGTAGTGAATAGTGAGAAGAGCAGGACTCAAAGGAACTTAGAGTTCATTTATTTCAAGATTTGGGAACAAGGTCAAGAGAGATTAAGGAGCTTTGTGAAGATCTGAGGATTCTAAAAATAAAGGTATTACATGAGCTTAGTCTTGTTTCCCATTTTCTTTCTACTGTACCATTCTTTGCTATTTCATCACCAAATTCTTCCATCTAAAAGCTTTTGTTTTAAAAAGCACTTAAAATCTTTTTAATGTGTAAAATACATAATGTAAAATGTATAAAATGCACTGATTTTGAGTATAAAACTTAGCTTTTACCCATGTAATCACCACACATCCTGATATAGAACAATTGGCTCTCATACACTTCTTCAAACAAATATAATACAACTCTGACATAATGTGATCACTGAAACCAAAATTGCAGTAATATAAAAAGGAATGTTTCATTATTTTTAGACTTTATAAAATGATGAGTGGCCTGCCTATACAGCTAACTGGACCAGAGTTTGGGGAGCCAGTTGCAAGACCAAAATCTTTCCTGGGACATATTGCAAATTGGCACCACCTGGTGATAATAACCTGCTAACCCTTATATATCAAGGGGTGTCATTCTGGTCCTGTGGCTGGCTGGGATTTCCAGGAGAGTGGCTAGGATTTCAAGAGCCTTCTAATTAGTTCATGCCTATGGGACTGTTATTAAGAGATTGAGCCAGAGCACAAGAAGAACCACCCTCCACATCTTTGTTTTGAGTTGGAGTTGTTTTCCGTTGCGTGATATTTCCCTCCCGTCCTCCCTTCGTTCAACTTCACCTCATAGAACAAGCTTCTATTTGAGAAAAAAAAAATGCCAATCATCTTTCATTAGAATATTTGTTTTTGCTTTTTTTTGGAAAAATTATTTTTTAGAATATGAAGGATATAATTCCCACCTCCTATTATACACACAAAGACATAAGCATTGTGCACTCACTCTCTCTCTCTCTGTCAATATGTCAATCTATTTTCTATCCTGATCTCTACCTATGAGTTCTATATAGATATAGATATAAATATACACATATATATCTATATCTATGTATATATCTATATAGATAGATACAGACATACAGAAATATTTATATCTATATATCCATATGTATAATACTAATTGCTAGAACAACTTAAATAAAAAGACTTAATTGCAAACTTCTTAATAACAGCAAGGACTGGAAATCAGTTCTTGACTAATATTTTTGTCCCTACAACTCTTGGTTTCTTTTCTAGCTTATAGCTATTGACATCAAATACTAACACAAGTTGTCTTGTGATACAAGTCAATAGGTCAGTTAATTTAGGCATTATAAATTCCCATCTCCACAACATAGTGTAAGACCTTGGTGGAACCTTTCTGATATGGTTAGTTGGGTTTTCAGCCCATAGTTTGACATTTATAGTAAGCATGCATTTTCACAGATTTGCAAATATGGTAAACATGGTAACAAAAATTTTGACAAAGGCAAGTGGTGATAAGCTGTCTTCTTCTGCCCAAATGTCTTATCTGTACTAGGGAGCAGGGAGGTGGAGAACAGGGGCCTTTAGCAAATGAATGCCTCCTGAAACCTGTGAAACTTGTGAAATTTGTATTTCATTATATGGTTAGGTGATTCTCTATCTTTAATTTTGTTCTTTTTGGTGACAGAATATACTGACAGTAAATCATTGGTTTTTTTAAGCTGATATCATTGTGACCCTAAGATTATGGGACTGTTTTTCAAAAATCCACTTATTGGGATACATTTTCCAAGTGGATTAAGGCAATAAACTGAGATGATTTTACCTCATTGCCTATCCCCCAATCTACTCATCCATTGAAGGATGAAAGGATTAGAATAATCAAAACAAGACACATTGTCTATAAATATCAGTGCTGTGTAGCCAGGTGGATGGAGTATTAGACACATACCAGGTAAATACTAAGAACAGGCATAGGGGCTCAGGGTACCTGGGAGATGGTAGAAAGTAAGGAGAGTACCTGTGGGAGAAAGATTCTGCTACAAAGGGCAAATTTTTAAGACTAAGAAATTCAGATTTGAAGTTCCACTATTACAAAGATGGTTTTCTCTATTAGTGTGACTCATTAAGAAAGCACCACAAATATAATTATATTTTCAGATCTCTTGAGTTCATGTTCTAAAAAGTGTTGTTACTTTGTATGTTGCCTTTTATCTCATTTTAATTTAAACACATATTTAAATAATCTCTGGAATAATGAAAATATAAACAAGCATTTTCAATCAAGTAGGCAATTTTAGCTGCTGGATGTTTACTCTCTGCTTAATTTTTTGGCCTTTAAAATCGTACAGAAGAATGCAGATAAACCAACAATACTCCCAAGTTATTCTAAATGTCAAATTGACCTTAGTTATTGAAATCTGAAAGCCGGTTTTGTATTGCCCTTTTCAATTAATTTATGATTGCCACTCAAGGAAGCACTCGTGAGTATTATACCGCCCAAGAAGCAGAGGCCAAAAACCTCTACAGTCCATTACTGTCCAAAACGCTGAACGATAAAGGGAGTGAGTAACTGCTGCCATAGTCCATTTAGAGTGTCAACAAGTGCCTTACAGATAAAATCTCTGAAACATGGAAAGTCCTAAATTCAGTGATTATATTTTGTATTGAATTGATTGGTAGTTCTTGGCACCCTTTTTAATGGTAATAAATTCCTGTTAAAATTTCTGCATCCGTTTCATTCTCGTTGTTTGCAAAGATAGCTACGAATATGCAATGTCTTGTACTTACGTATCCTGGGTAGAAAGGAGAGTTTGCAATCTGTTTGTTAATTTTGAGGATAAAACACTAAAGATTGAAATCTCCACCTCAGCCATTAACTCACCAGTATCTAAGCATGTATTATGATGAAGTAAAGCCACAGAATAAAATGGAAGATTTATGTAACATAACTCATATTTGAGCCTTCAAGATGCTTGCACATCTTATAACCTCAAAGCTTTTGAGCTGCATAATAACCCTGAGACATGGGAAGGGTTGGTTTTAGTATTACTATTTTGCCAAAAGGATCTCAATTCTACTCTCTCCTGTTAAAATAACAAGGAACGTAACAGAAGAGACAAGGGCATGGATGCTTCCCACTCAGAGTCCTAATTTCTCTCATTTCACTCAGACTACTGGGTTTTTCAGTGTACTTCATAGAAATCTAGTATAGTGCTTAAAGATTCCAAGTCAAAAAACTTGACATAAAAAGTAGTTTAAGTCCCATATAGGCAGAAAAACTGGATGTAAGAGAAATAGTCTACAGCAACTCAGTGAAACCATAAATAAAAATAAAATGCATTTGTGTAAGCACAGAGTTGTTTAGTTTGGTAATAGAATATTCAATTTCAGGAAAGATGAAGAGGAAGAATTTTCAGAATGTTATACTCTCAACTGCCAGTTTACCATAGTTCTGAGCAAATATCTTCTAGAAATTTCCTTAAAATGTTTTCTACCTCCACAATTCTTTTGTCATATCATCAACAAATCATGTCAATGTTTCCTTTGCAAACTTTCACATATATTTCTACATTATTATTTCCACAGCCATCAACCATGGTCAGGGATTTGTCACATTATCCTTATACTTCTGTAATAATCCCCAAACTTATCTTCTTACTGTTGCTTATTCCTTATTGTAATCTATTTTGCTCTCACTGCCAGATTAATCGTTTAGTATAAGGCCTTTAGAGTATCACGGCTCATTCAAAAAGAATTGCCTTGATTATTTAGAAGATGAAGTAAAATATATGTATTCTTAAAATCTTCCACAATCTGACACCAAATTAACTTTCCTCCTTTATTAACAAGTACTCCCTGAAGCACCTTCTTTTCTTTGGCAGTTTGGTGAACTAGATGCCCTTGTAACAAATATAGGCTGCTTTGTGCTATTCCAAGATGTCTTCCTCTCTTATTCAGGTGAATGAAACTATCTTTCCATGCACAATCCATTTCATAAAGTTCAGGTGGATGTTCCCTTATCACCACTTAAGAGAAAGGCCTACAACCTATCCAAACCATAATATTGTATCCCTCATATCACAAAAATTAGTTCAGTGATGGACAGATGACTCAAGAAAAAACAATCAAATTTTCCAAATGTTTATTATATAAATGTTTTATACATGTATATAGTTGTCTTCCTTCCTGCTATTTAGGCAGATACCATTTGAAAATGAAGCCAATTAATGGAAGAAATTGGACCCAAGACATGGAAAGAAATTGGATCCCAGACATAGATAGACCCCTAATCATATTATTTATGTCTCTGGATTCCACAATGCCTCAAGGGTCTTAGTTATGAAGGTCAATAAATTTCTTCTCTACTTAAGCTAATTCAGGTTGGATATTGGTCATTTATAACCAAAGTGTTTTAGATTAATATTTCTTTCAAATTCACCTTGAGCATTCACGGCGCTGTACCTTTTCTTACACTCTTCCCCTTTGCTAGCATATGGTCCTCCCTTTCCTCTACTCAGACAAGTACAAATTACCCTGGAAAACACAGATCAACCATTTGTATTGTATAAAAATTCCCTGATCATTCTTATCCCACAGAAACATCTTCATCATTTGATCTGTCGATTTAACTCATTTACTCTTGAAATAACTTATACATTGATCATCTCTATTTTACTACATGGCTTATATTCCTAACGACATATTTCAAGCTACTTGATGGAACAAATGTTGTTCTGGTACTTTTTTGAATTCAACACAGTATCTAAAATGTTGCCTTGAAATATTCTTAACAGACTAATGTCTAACTACCCACTAACTACAAAATAAGGATGGTCTTATTTGATTTGTTATTTAGAAATGTAATCATTTCTGTTTATTCAAACATGACCACTTATTTCTATAATCTTGGGCCTTACCAGTCACTAAAATCTATTGGCTAAAGACAATATGCTAGACAATAGACGTGTGTGATTTCCATACAATTATTTTATAGAACATCATGGTAATTGTAAAGCATTTTTTCACTATTAACCTCTTTCAAGTTTGCACAAAATAATAACTATGAAGTTTTAGTTTGATATGAGCATATTGAAAGGAAAAGATAGATTGTGCATTCTAACTACTTTGAAAAATGAAACCTTATATTAGTGGTTGCACTAAATTTGTAGTCTCTGATATAAAACATTTTTCTATATTTATTTTAATGCATTGATAAGTAAATAAAAGTAACATTGGCAACATTTTATTTAACACTTAATGTGATGATTGCAAAACACCTGCCAAATTCAAAATATTGTCCAAAACAATTAAGTTTAGATGTCCAAAAGAATAGAATAGCTTGTTATATAGCCATAACATTTGAGAAAATTATTAAGGCCCTAAAATGAGCATGTGAGAATATGAATTACAGAGTGTCTACCTTAATTGCAAATGGAATAGAAATGAAAGCAAAGAGGAGGCTTGTAGACTTTTAACCAACTTTGTCTTAAAATTTCATCAGCCTCCTCACTCACCACTCCACTTGAATGATTACTGAGTCTAATAACATGGTGGAATTACACTATATGATGCTTCAGGAATAGTCTCCTAACTACTCTTTCAACCAGACTGCCACTCCTAAACTCTTCTTGCATAGAACTTGTTGGGTTGCTACTAATTAGTTGCTTAATCGATATTTGTGGAATTTCATGCTAATGAGGGTATAAAGAAATGAAGAATGCAAGAAAAGGTGGAATAAAAAGGATGACAGCAGGAATATACTATGAAGAAAATATAAAACTTACAGACTCAAATGTGAGAAAATACCTAGTATTTTACAAATTTTTGCATTTCATATTTATTTTTGAGATTAGGGCTTTGCCATGTTTCCCAGACTGGTCTCCCGCCTCAGCCTCCCAAGCAGCTTGGATTACACACCTGGAGTGCGCTACTGCGCCCACTTAATCTTTTTTTTTTTTTAAACTTTTATGTTTTATTCTGTAACAACAGAGATTTTTATTAAACTTCATTTCCTCTTTTTTTTCTGGAAATATTGGAAGACTTCTTTTCTCAGCATTCCGTGAGGTTAGGTGTTACCATGGGACTGATTTATAGGCAATTAAATGTGAGTAGAGGTAACGGGTGCCCCTCGTAGGCTTGGCCCAGTACAAAGGAAAAAAAACAAATTCCTAGTTGCAATTCCTCATCTGTTCCCCCCATTGTATCTACATAATGCAGATGAGCACGGTGTACCTGAAAGCTATATGACAAAAGGAAATTGAAAATCAAATAATCTTTTGCTTTTGTTAATGTCTTTTATATATTACTGGTCAAATTAAATTCTTTTTTTCAGGTTCGTATAAAAGTGAACTAAAAACAAGATCTCTAATATATAATAAAGGGAAAATATCTTAGTCTTTCCTGAGAACATAGAAAATAAACTAGCAATTAGCATGGCTCATTATTACCCCATTCTTCTTGCTTTCTTAGTACGGGACCAGTCATCCAAAATATTCACTTGAAATGATACAAATCTATGATTTGAACAGACAGAATCTTTCTCTGACATCTGAAACTAGCTGTATCCTTTCAAAGCTATAAACTTAATGCAGTGAGAAGCTATGTAGAATATGGTTATTTAAGCTGCCATCTTATTTGCTGTTTGTTTTGTGGATGTGGTGTGAGAGCTTCAGTTTTGCCTCTGAGGACTTGTAACACAGCCTCATATATGATGCAATAAATCCACATACTATTTTGAATTTATGTCTACTTTCATCAAGAGAAAAATACATGAGTTCAGTGAGGGCTTTTTAGAATCTGTTAATTCTTTTATAAAATATGTGGTAGACACTGTTTTGAGCACCAGAGATAAAGTAGTGAACTAAAAATATCCAAGAACCCTATTCTCATGGAATGTATACTCTGGTTTGAAATATAGGTTCTGAAAATTAAGAAGGTATAAATAACGGTGCCTGTCAATGAAAGCGTGAACTCTCAGGCATTTGTGGGTACCAGGTTGATATCCTGAAAGTCATTACAGATTTTCTCCCAAAGGATCTTTTTCTTCCTTCCAAACAGCCATTTCTATTAGAGGTAGGAGTAAGATGGAAAGATAGATTTTCTAATTGAAATGCATTATGTTTTACTAAGTCCGAATCTGTGTGCACTTGTTCATTTATGAGCACAGTAGAAACCCCAGTTTATGACAAAAGCTGGGCTCAATGTCATTTGGTTAGTGAAGCAATAGTATGTGAGGATGCCAAAGAGAAGCACTGAATTGGAAGTCTTCAGTTTCTTAAGAGAATGAGTCAGTACATTTTCCAGAAGGGATGGTGAGTACTGGATTATCAGATGGGTTAATTAAGTGAAAATCATTTAAGAAAGCTTGCACTGGATTTCTCTATTCTGTGCCATTCTTTGTGTTATGATGAAGACAAAATATAATGCACCAGAAATCACACAGTGCTTGGAATCAGAAGATCTGAATACCAAGCCTAGCCTAAGTACCAAATAAGAGAAAGATCTTTGTGATCTCAAGACTCAAGACCACTCTGGAATCATTTCCTGCAATTTAAGTGTTATTACAATATTGTGCAATACTTAGTGTTTGCAAGTCACGTCAACATCTAATTTCCTGCCTCAAGATCCAGGCCGTTCAATATTGTGCTAATCACTTGACAGTGCCTGATTAGCTTCTTGACACTTATTAGTTGAACAAGTAACTTAATGTTTCTAAGTGTCATTTTTCTCATCAGAAAAAAAGAGTTTATTCTAGTGCTCTTTTTACAACGTTTATATGTGTTAAAAGAAATTTGTGAGAAAATAGTATGTCTTGAGCTTTCAAAAATATATATTCTCTTATTATTCACCTTTTTGGATTATAAGCAGAAAATGAATTAAAAATGTATAGAACAGTACATTAAAAACTGTAACCATTTTCTAGATACCAGGTAGTATTATGTAATCTGTTTGCAGAAAACCAAAGCACAAAATTATTAAATCACATTTTATTCTCTTAGACACAACTAATATTTACAGGGATTATGAATTAGTGTTCCCTATTGCCTAAGAATTCTTTCTTATTCTCTAGTTTTTGGGTTCATAAAACTTTTGTTAATGATTTATTTATTAAATTTAATCTAGTACTTTTCAAATTATTTATTATTTCACTTTAGATATGCAGGAAGCATTAGAGTCAGTTAAGTTAGTTTACTGATTAGAAAAAGTAATGAGTTTCAGTTTGCTGCAAATGAATCTTGAAAGCTTCAGTGATTACAAATGTCTGACTGTAATTGCTTTTACTTCCATGGCTAAGGTAGAGGATTATTGAAGATTAAACTTACTGAAACCTAACAACAACCTAATGATTTACAGTGTGCTGGGGGAGTAAATATGTAATACCTGAGTACTGTTTAAGTTCAGTGTTCCTGGAACTGTAGAACTTTAGCTCTGAAGGGCCTTTAAGAACCATTTTAGACACCTATATTTTAGCTTACTGACCAGAGAGCTGAGGACAAGAGAAGCTGTGTGATTTGATTAGGGCCACAAAAGTATTAGGAATAAGGCTGAGATGCAAACTAGGTCGAGACGTCTTCCCACTGCATTATGCAAAAGAAGGAATTAAATCAGTAAAAGGGAGAGACACACACATATTAGGTATGCTGAGACAAATTAATAGAATCCAATTTCAGAAAATGAAGAGGCTGTGAATAAAAACATAAAGTAAAAACCAACTTTACAAAGTAGAAATAACTATTAAATATATGAAATATTTTTGTTTGATTATTTCTTTTATATATTTTTTCTTATCAAATGTCTTACAAGTCACTACCAAAAAACCTATTAGTGAAAACCAAATTAAAGATATGATATCTCCCCCCAAAGTAAAGTAAAAAGTGGGTAAAAATAAGAAAATTATCAAGAGAGTGATAATCATAATGTGTGACATATAAATTCACAAGTGATAGCTGCATGCACACTGATCAGGTCAGACTTGTTAAGAACTCTTGAATGAGTTCTGTGTGAGCAGAAGCGGTGATGTTACTTCCTGTCTGGAATGGTTATGAAGCTGATGTACTTTCCCCATTTCTTCTCTATCTCCATCTTCCGTGTGAACGAAAAAGTCTCTGAAGGCCAACAAATGATAGAACCCACGTGTAAATGAGTCTGGGTTCCTGAATGACCAATGAAAGTGGGAAATAAGCATTTGTTTTATCAATCTACTTAGAACCTGGGGCTAACCTATTTTAAAAAGACAGCATGACTTTCAGTGATACAGGTTTAAATCTGATATCACATAATCTACTATCAAGTGTTATTTATAGATAACAGACTTCTCCAGTTAGCTAGACTATTTTATTAAGCATTTTGCCTTGATTCTGCTTAATTAAAAATGTTTGAGTCTAGTTCATATTCATTTCCTTTCCCTCATTCACAGTTGTTCCGAGTATTTTTTCATCATACATACAACCACGTCTTTGGAATTGCAGGCTTCTTCATGTGAATATCAATTTGCAGACAAAAAGAAAAAATATTAAAGAAAACTTGCTTCTTTGTGTCCTTCATCCTCTTAGGTACCAGTTAACTTTCATTTACTTGAACTCATACAAATTCCTAAACCCACGAGAACTAATCTTCATCCACAATTGTCTGTGGAGAGCCTCAGGATTGAGAGACATCATGTTGTGAGACCCTGGGATGAAAACAAGGGTGTTAAATAGAATTATATATTGAACAATGAGACCCCCTTCCACAGCACTCATTTATTATTATGCTTTTACCTTGTAAGTAGCCAATTATGTATGTCTGCTCAGAACAGAATATCTATCCCTGAAGAATATGAATAGCTCCAGAGAAAAGATCTCCAGATGTTGACATGTCTGTGTCTGACAGCAAAATATTCTTTACTTACCAATTCACTCTACAAGCTTGGATGATATAAAACAACTTCCAATAAGCATTTTAGTGCCTCACTCTTAAATATGAATAGACAGTGCACTATCCTTTAGTAATCAAGAAGAAATAATAATAATAAAGGTGTTAGAGTAAGAGACTAGGAGACAAGGCTAGGACCAGATAAAGGAGCTTTAGATCAGGTGCAGGGGTTAAAATAACTGTTAAGCAGAAGCTAACTAGGGGGGCTGATATGCAGGCAGGAACCAGCTTTGACTGGCTTGTCAGCTATCTCTGCCACCTGACATGAACTTTGGCTGATTAAAATATCATTTACATTGTGGTTTTAAAATTTCCCTGAGTTGAAATCACCATGACAGTCCCGAGATAACCATATAAAGTATGAAAATGGCAGGAAACCCAATTCTAGGAATTATTACCCAAATTCTTAGTAAAAGCCAATGACTTGGCCTTGAATATTCCTCCCCTCAATTAGAGAGACTACAAAAGATCTAAAACCACTTCCTCTCAGAGCAGCTGCTCTTTTCAAGCCTGCCCATGCTCCTCCCTTAGAGTGTACTTTTGCTTTCAATAAAAAGCTGTTGCTTGCTTGGCTTACATGGTGTGTACTGAAATTCTTTTCCCAAGAACACCAAGAATTTGGAGAAACCTCCACTTGGAGGCTGGTAACAAAGGAAATAAACCATATCTTCAGCATACACTTATTATTATAACTCTCTGATAGAAAACAGAAGAAATTGCACCTTTAACACAATAAAATAATGCCAGGAAAAGGAACAATAAGAAAGTTTAAAAAAATTGAAAATAAAAAAGACATGTAAAATAATAACAATAAAGTTTAGAAGAAACAATAAATGCAGAAAACTTATAAAAGGATAAGAAAAGTAAAAAATTGAAAAATAAGAAAAGAATAATAGAGATACCAAACATCTGATGAAAAAGAACTTTCAGAAGAGAGAATGGAGAAGGGGATAAAATTAACAAAGACATATCACAAGAAAATGTCTCAGAATTAAAGTATAAAGAAATAAAATTGATAATGTTTTCTGTGCCCTGTATAATTAATGAAAAATAAAAGATCTACATTGAAGAACAAAAATGAATTATATATGTACATGATCTTATAGATATTACATTTCACATTACTTAGAATGGATATCACGCTTTTAAAATGGAGAGAGTCAATGGTTATCATCCTAGCAAAGTAACTAAAATTAACATCAGCAATAATAACGTGACCTGATGTTGCATGCCTCCTGATGTGGTAAAATATGAAGTACACGTATCATCTGTTTAGTATTCTTGCCAAAAATATTTAACCTGAATGTAATCATACGAAAAAATTCAGACAAATTTAAAATGTGGGACATTATACCTGGCAAATGATTTAAAATCTTCCAAAATTAAAAAGGCTAATAATATGAAAAAAAAAGAAGAAAGAAAACTGTGCTAGAGTTAAGAGAAAAAGAAAGAAACTAAAAAGACAGAATCACCCAATACAGGTCAGGTATTTTGATTGGGTCCTGGAGTGAAAACAAAAAATGGCTACAACAACAAATAAATAAAGGACATTTTGAGGACAATTGGGGAAATCTGAAAATATACTTTATATTATGTGACATCATGAAATCATTTTTAATTGTAGTAAATGTGAAAGTGGTTTTGTTATGTAAGACAATGTCCTTATTCTTAAGGATCTATAAAAATATCTAGAAGAAAGCATCATGATGTCTGCAACTTACTTTCAAATTGTCTAGAAGAAAAAAAGAGGGAGAAAGAGTTATCACACCCAAAGAATTCACCTATGCACAAAGGAAAGATGACCATTGGTTATTTATACCAACAAACATGAGAGCCATTGTCATGTTCAAGTAAAGTACCCTTTTTTTGGTATATATTTTTAGATTTTTTCCCAGTCAGATACTAACACTGGCAGATGAATGATAAATCCCTGCCTCTGCTTTTCTCAAATATATTAATACTACCACTTCAACAAGAGAAAAACAAAAAATGCAAAACAAATCCACATTGTCTGTTTCAGTCTATATTAAGTTTGTAATATTGTTATGTGTTCAAAAATGGTTTTCATGTTTTGATCTGAATTTTTTTTGTTACTTTTAGCTTACATTAAAGCATCAGAGGAAATTTTCTGAAGAAAGGTAAATCTTTAGATTAACTGTATGAGTTTCCTAAAGCTGTCATAATATAGTACCCCAAACTGGGTGACTTAAAACCACAAAAATTTATTCTGTCACAGTTCTGGAAGATAGAAATCTGAAATCAAGATGTTGGCAATGCTGGTTCTGAGGGTTCTGAAAGAAATCTGTTTCACACCTCTCTCTGGTTGTAGACAGCAATCCTTGGCATTCCTTGGCTTGTAGATACATCATTCCAATCTCTGCCTCCATCTTTACATGGAGTTCTCCACAGTTCTCCCCGTGTCCCTGTCTTCATGTGGCCATCTTCTTACACAAGTCACATTGGATTAGGGGCCCACCCTACTCTGATATAAGCTCATCTCAACTAATTACATTTGCAACTATCCTATTTCCAAATGAGGTCACATTCAGAGGTATGGGGGATTAGGACTTCAATATGTCTTTATGGGAGGACATAATTTAACCCCTAACAGTAACCAACGTAATGTTTCTGAATGCACTGACCAGAATATAAAGTGTATATGCATACTTCTCTGTCTTTGTCTTATAATTCTAAATAGTGTTTCACAACCAAAAAACATTCATGAACAGATTTGGACTTTTGTATATGGAAACAAATACATATATGCATTTATATATACAAATGTATGTATTCCATACATATTTTATATTCATATTTAATTTCATGTATATATGAAAGCCAATGGAAAAACAAAGTTTTCCAATTAATGATATATTTTATCAAGAGCCAGATTTAAAAATGAAGAGATTATATCCTACTGATTTTCTTAATAATGAGTCTATTCTCCTTGTGATGTACATATTTTCACTGAGATTTGGTGGCTCACTGATGACTGGTACAATATAAATCTTTGGTTGCTAAGAATGAGAACGAATATCAAAAGATGATCTAAAATTTCCCCGTGTACTGTAACCATAACAAACCTAATTTGACTCTCTGTAATCTTGCATTACTCAAAATAAATAAAAGCCTTTCTGTCTATTAACTTTGATAATTGGTATCACCATATTATTGGATCTAGATTTTGCAATTCCTCCTCATAAAGGGATCCTAAGGCCCTAGGAAGTAAAAAACCAATTCGGGTAATAATCATGAGGTAGTGAAGTCTGATACATGAGTAGTAAACAGAGTGGTCCCATGAACTTCTATGATCCTTGGCCCTCTGTCCTCTAATTCTGCACCACTTCCTCTCCCCACCAAATATGAGTAGAGGTAAGACCTGTATTTTCACTTTCTTCTTAAATTGTTTAATAGAACTTATTGTTACTGTCACCATTGAACAAAGATGGCTCAGTAAATAAACAAACTTATAACACATGGATACCCCCTATTTGGTACACAAAATAGGAAAAAGAAAACATAGTAGTGGAACCCACAGCACAGAAACTTTGCTAGCAAATTTAAATTTCAATGATCTAGAACTTTAGCTGTGTAATTATTGTCTTATTATTTTTATTAAAACAAAAACTTCTATATTAAAACAAAAACTTCTAAGTTTTCAATAATCTTGTAGATAATGTCACCAGGCTGTAGTTCCAATCTGACCAAAGGATGTATTCTATTATATTATGTGTTGCTATTGTCATTAAATTTTGTAGGCCATGCATAATGGTTATATTTTACACACTCATAAAAGAGTTCTAGGTAGTTGTACCTTTAACTTATGAATTATTCTTATTTTTAGAATGGTATTACCTTATTCAAAATCTGTGGTGCTACAAAGCCTGACTCAAGGTCTCATATTGTTTAAGTGAGACCAGATGAAGAAAGAAATTACATCTAATAGTACCTATCATAGAACTACCAGAAAGCTATCATAGAGGTGAAATTAGGCAACATTTTGATAGGGATGAAGTTTTCTTTGTCAGATTATCTTATATCCTTTCTGACTGAGTTGTAGAGACAATAAGCTATGTGAAATAATTTTTAACAACAAATTCCTTAAAACCTGATATTGGGTATTCAAAGCCAGAAATGAGGTTCCATATGGGAAGATTTTTTGTTGTTGCTACAAAGATTATTCAGGTAGAGTTATTATATATTTGTGTTCTCTTTTGATTAGGTGAGGATAGATGTCTAATTGTATGTAATGTGTCAATATTTTAAAGATACTTCCTCAAAATTAGAATATCTACACAAAATTTTAGAAACGAAGAACACTTTATGTATTAAGATGGAGTAAAGTGGGACTTCAGTGTAGGGGTAGGTATACTTATTATAAAAGATAAACCTGAGAGATCCATGTGGTGATGGAACTATTCTGTATCTTGACTGTAGACTGTTCTGTAACTTGACACAAGTCAATCCATGCAATAAAATTATGTAGAACTAAATACATATATATATATAAATGAGTACATGTAAAACTGAGAAAATCTAGATAAGATCAGAGGGTTGCATCAATCATAATATCCTAGTTGTACTACAGTTTTGTTAGCCGTTACTAGTGGGGAAAACTTGGCAAGAGTATGTTGGTTTTCTCTGTATTCTTTTTTACATCTGCCCGTGATTTTATGATTTCAGTAAAAATTTCAATTAAAATTAGATTATTTTAAATTTTCATATTAGCATCAATTAAACTATGATTACTTTTAAAATTACCTGAATTTAAAAATATCCAAAGTTTTTTTGGATAATGTTACCTAGGCTTTATAATCTTTGGCTCAGACACTTAATAGAAGCTTAAAAAATAAATGGGTATATTACTGCTCTGAACCATGCATACTCAAATCCATGAATAAAAAAAATCTCAAATAGTAAAGTCATTTTTCACTTTTAAAGCAACATTTCAAATAGACCTAGTGGATTTATCTTTAAAAATAACAAATTTGACATTCTATGCTATTAGTTTATCAAAGCTTATGATGAATAAAATGCAAAATTGAGGCCTAAACATATCTGTTTGTCATAATTTCTTCTGTACTTTTGTTACAGACTGCAGAAATGCAATAACTCGACTAATATAGATGCTAAGAATTTCATTACAATCTTCACATTTAAGTTTTCTAAAGAACATGAAAAGTGTAGATTTTAAAGGGATTTTTACATTTTTTATTCACTTTTAACCATTTACTATATTTTATCTTGGCAACCTGGTGAGCTTCTAAACCTTTAGCAATGCTAATCTATTTCCCTGAAGATTATTTTTAATAGTTATTTATAAAACTATTTCCTTGGTGAAAAGAGAGCTGTAGCAGTCATATTTGTGATTCTTAAGAAGTAATGATGGGAGGCTAATTGGAAGGTTAATTATGAGGACATTTAATCTGTAGGAAACACGTAATTATTGTTTTTCATAAAATAGAAACCTTGTTTCTTTGAGCTGTGCTCATGAAAGCTTACAAAGGCCTAGAGATAAGGATTGTTGACATTGTGAGCTCTTCATTTAATTCTAGCCAGTATAACTTTATAGGGACAGTTCCTAGAACAAGATTAGATAGAGATGTTGGCCTTGCTTCTTTTTTTTAATTAAAGCTCAGGTCCAGGGACATTTAACTTGTTATCTCATGAGATCACAATCCATTGGATTAAAATGTAAAATCAAGCTCATATTTCCATTACAAATTATTTTATTGATAATTTTAGGTCCCAAGCCAGCATTTTGGCAGCCATTATTAGACTTCTTGGGTTCAGTACAAGTTCATCTTGGAAAGTTAGTATAATATAATATTCAATATTGCATTTTCTCCAAGAAAGCATCCTCATGTTCCTAAAGTCCAAACCTGAGAAAATTGTCAGAAAGAACTGAATGAGGATAGAATCAAAGTCATAAGTCTGACTCATCTAATACTACTTCCTCTTGGACCTAGCAATGCATTATTAGCGTACCTTAGAAATCAAACAAAAGTAGTTTCCTGTACAGTTCGTAAGGAGCTTAGACATTCCCACTCCAACCTAAAAATGAGTAAAAAGCTGAACAAACTGCAAAATAAACAACTGTTCTTAGATCCATAAGAGAAATGAGGTTGCTGAGCAAACTGTTGCCCCAAAAATTGGAAAGATAGACAGGAGAATATAGAAAATTACAACTTATTTAAGCAAAACCCTCCATGGGAACCACTGCCAGGGAAAGTGAACTGTAATTGACAAATTACTGGAACCTCAGTGTGAACAAGTCTGAGAGATAAAACTCCAGGAGGACTAAGGTATCAGGGACCCCCACAT
Source organism: Daubentonia madagascariensis (assembly GCA_023783475.1). Taxonomy (NCBI): domain Eukaryota; kingdom Metazoa; phylum Chordata; class Mammalia; order Primates; family Daubentoniidae; genus Daubentonia; species Daubentonia madagascariensis. The sequence goes on from JAKFHU010000585.1 coordinate 19,505,836, forward strand.
TTTTGTGAGTTTTACCTCATGGAGCCCTACCAGGTTCTTACAGTGAGTAGTGGAGAAAAATGTCATCCTGCTTCTGACAAGGAGAAGTGGATAGAAACCATCTTGCAGAGTATTCTGTTCTTCTTAACAAGCTCAGCCCTCAGGAGAAATTATTTAACCAGAGCCTAACCTGCTGGGGTTTTATCAGAGCCTAACTGATCTGGAGGAAGGGAGATACCCAACTCCATACAGCTCTACCCTTTAATTGGAAGAAGGGAAATACCCAATTTCAGCCCATTTTAGCCTTCCACATGAAAGAAGGGAAATACCCAATTCCAGAACATTCTAGTCATATTGCTGTCCCACCCAAGGGTGGGAGGAGAACAGCAGCTGAGAATTACAGTCCAGAGTTCACAGTCCAGAGGGACAAAATCATTAAAAGACAGAGAGCTAATTTTAGAACTATAACATTCTTTCCCTCCCCTCACGCCTTATTTCTACATTACCAAAGTAGTATTTGCAGCAGTGCCAGTACATTATGTCCAGCAATCAAGAAAAGTTACAAGGCATACTAAAAGGCAGAAAAGAAACCTAGTTTGAAGAGACATATCAAGCACTAAACTCAGATATGGCAGGGATGTAGGAATTATCACACTGGGAACTTAAAACAATCATGATTAATATGCTGAGGGCTCTAATGTATAAAGTGAACAGCATACAAGAACAGACAGGCAGTATAAGAAGACAGACGGAAATTCTAAGAAAGAGTGAAAAAGAAATACCGGAAACTAACAACACTGTAACAATAAGGAAGCCTTTTTATAGGCTTATTAGTAACCTGGACACAAGTGAGGAAAGTATCTCTGAGCTTGACGATATCCCAATAGAAACTTCCAAAACTTAAAAGCAAAGAGTAAAAGACTGGGGGAAAAAAAAGAACCAGAATAGAACATCCAAAAATTGTGGGACAATTACAAAAGGTCTAATAAATATTAAATTAGAACGCCAGATGGAAGAGAAAGAAACAGAACAAATATTTATATTTAAACAATAATGACTCAAAATTTCCATCACATTAATACCTGACACCAAGCCACAAACCCAGGAAGCTCAGAAAACAAGAAGATAAATGTTAAAAAAAAAAAAAGACCTAGGTATATCATATTTAAACTACATAAAATCAAAAATACAGAAAACAATTCTACTAGAACCCAGAGGTAATAGAGAACTTACCTATAGAGGAACAAAAGTAAGAATTACATTTGACTTCCTTTCCTCCTCAGAAACCATGCAAGCAAGAAGAGGTTGAAGTTAAATACTTAAAATGGTGAAAGAAAAATAACACCAACTTATAATTCTGTATGCATGAAATTATACATCAAAGGTGAACGAAAAAGAAAAATTTTCTCAGACAAACAAAAATGGAAAGAATGTGATATGATGCCAGAAGACCTGCCTTGCAAGAAATGCTAAGAGAAATTATTTAGAAAGAAGTAAAAGGATATAGGTCAGAAACTTAGGTCTTCGTAAATAAAGGAAGACCACTAAAGAAGCAATGAGTGAAGATAAAATAAAAATGTTTCTCTTATTCTTAATTGATCTAACAGATAAGTTTGTTTAAGACAATAATAGCAACAATGTATTCAATTATGCATGCTTATATAGCATATGCTTATGCAGGCTTATTTATAAGTAAAATAAATGAAAGCAATAATACAAGGAAAGAGAGAGGAATTAGGGATATTTTTCGTTACAGAGTACTCATGCTACCCATGAAATGCTATAGTGTTATCTGAAAGTGGACTGGATCAGTTGTAAATATATATTGCAAACTCAATGGCACACAGTAAAAAAGTATGTAACTGATATGCTGAGAAAATGGAAAAAAATGGAATCATATACAATGCATATACAACACATTACTGACATGTTTGTGGTGATTCTGTTGTAAACAAAACTACTGAGTTGCCAGTCATATGAAACTACAGCACGCATGAGGTTATTAAGTATGAAATGTCCGATTTCCTCAAGTACTAATTTTGACAGTTGATATCTGTGACATTTCACTTTGACACTTCTTGCTTTATTTTCATTGTGAAGGTACATCCTCTGTCTTTCAAACACACATTTTGGCTTGTGATTATCTTTCAAAAATTTTTTTAGAGCAATTTTTGTGAAACCATAGATAAGTAAAAAATTTGTGTTATTTTTTAATATGAGTTCCATCATGGAATCAATGCAGCACATACACCTCAAAATATCAATGAAGTGTTTGGGGAAGATGTGACTAATGAACACACAGTACACTGATGGTTTGAGAAGTTCTGTTCTGGTGATTTCAATCTTGAAAATGAGCCATGTGGGCAACCTGAGACCAAGGTGGATAATGGTGAACTGAAAGCTGTAGTGGAAGCGAATCCATCTCAACATAAGCGTGAATTAGCAGCAAGTTTTGATGTTACTATTCCAACAATATTGGCCCATTTGAAACAAATCAGCCAAGTCAAGAAGCTGGATATATGGGTACCACATGAATTAAACTAGTGTCAGAAGAGAAATCGTCTCGAAGCTTGCCTTTCTTTGTTGTCACGACAGAGTCTTGCATTTCCTTGGTTGTCCAAAGAGCCTTCTGGCTGGCTGTTTATAACTCACTCCTCCAGTCTTCTAGCAACTACTCCTTGCTGACTTCTCCTGCCCCCCTGTCAACTCCAGGTGATTCTCTTGGATAGGTTTTATTTTTGTTTTCTGTTTATTTTACCAAGATCAATCAACCCTGAATCCCTTCCTTGAAGTCTCTGTCATTTGAAATGGAAATATGCAACTGCCCCATCATCTTTTCACCCTGCCTCCACAGGCCCTCCCATCAGCCTTTAGAATTTTTCAAGTCTGAGTCCAATAATCCCATTTCCTTCATACTCTAGGGTTCAAATTCTTTAAGTAGTTCTGAAGTCCCTCTCACTTGGTTTGAGATAGATGAGGAGGAAACGTCAATGTGTCTCAGAGATAGTAATGTGGACGTGGGGAGAAAGGAGAGATTTTCAGCATTAGCCATGCTTTTCGATTTGTTTACAGAAGGTTGAAGATAGCAAAGGGGAAAGCGGGAACGGACTAGGAATACTGATGCTGCAATTTCGTTTAAATCTGTCCTTGTGCCCTTGAAGTAATCTCACAGCCGTCTGTTATAATTGCACAGCCTACCATTTGGTGGGGGAAAGGAATAAAGACAGAAATCTCAGGACCTTTCAGTTTGCTGGCCTGTATGTCCACATCCAATCTCATCTAGTCTTAGATGTTGCCTTGGTATCAAAGGTCTCTTTTCAGGTCATGGGGCACACGTACCGCTGCTTTTATGCTTCAAGGTGTTGTTGGGGAAGTCAACAAGCCACATACACAAGAAAGAGTGGAGTTGAGAAAAGGACACAGATAGAAAGTTCTGTGGCAACTGGCTCTCTCCTTTCCTTATCTGTCATTTGCTTCTAACAGATCACTGTCTGTTGCCCGAAGGTTTTCTTAGTTTTTCACTGCTGTAATACCTTCAGGGTTGAGACTAGTGGACATCTAATCCTGACAATGTTTCAACTTATTTCAGCCCAAATAATACATTCAGAACCTGTATTTTCAAATAAAAGGGGAAAGGTAGTTTAGTCAAACAATGGCAGTCAGTTTAGTTTTTGTATGGTTTCCAAATTATTTGTTCAGATTTTACTATAATACATTAGACAGTAAGTCAATCAAAAATTGTGAAAAAGACAAATGCTGCAAGCACTACCTCAAGTTTTCTTCTATAAGTTGCAAGTTGTGATAAAAATGATGTAAAAAGATTATCTCACAGGTGGCTGAGAAAAGATACAGGTTGATTAGATGATTCAAAAATTAATAGGCAACCAGCTTTTATAGAGAGTTGCTCTTTTACTTTAGATTATTAAAGGTATTGCTGCCTCTTGAGAAAATGAGTTTGTATAAATTCACTGATTGTCAGAGGAGAAATAATGATGCCATCCATTTATATAATACCTTAAAGCATTTGAACCAATTCATTGAGTTTATTGTTTATAAAAATACTATTATGTAGGAAGGACCAGTGTTTTTTAACTCTTTTTTTCCTGCTAAGGAAACCAAAGTGCACAATAGTTAAGTCATTTGCCTAAAGTCTGAATGAAAGTGGGCCACATAGAATTTAAACCCAATTTTTTGTCCACTACCCATTGTTCTAGCACATGTCCTCTCCTAGAGGTGTTATGGTCATGAGTGACATGTTTCACTTTCCTTTCCCACCTCTAACATTTAACAGATAATTTTAATACTTAATGATTTCTTTGTGAAGCCCTTTCTATCATCAGCAATTCTAGAGATATATTTATAGAAGGTGTTTTTACAAGGTTTACTGATCTCCTTTTCAAGTGTAGGATTGCAAATGATGTGGTCGTGCAAATATTTGCGATAAATTATAACCATCCTAATGTGTACACCTATTATTTGATTTTTAAAACTACTTATTCTGTCACAAAAATTTCACTAACCCATGTCTTTGGCTTCCTGTTTTGAGTCCAAAATTTTATATCAAATTTGTGTGCTTTAGACAGCGCACGTTGTCATTAAAATGGAAGGTTGCTATTTTCAGTTTACAGAGGTCATTGCCATGTGGGAAAAGTAATGCATATTTTGCTGAATTTCTGGTACATAATAGAAGAAAACTTTTTTAAGCTGTCAGAGTTGATTGCTTACTTTTGGTAGAGCAATAAATATGTGTTAGTCAGATAACTTGCAAAATAACAGAGTAATGAGCAGTCATCAAAAAAGTAAACTTTTCAGTAAGGTAATGACCTCTAGAGTAATATGCATCAAGTATGCCTGTATTTCTTCTGTGTCAAATTTTCTGAACCACTTTTCTCATTTTAACTCTAAAGGAAACCTCCAATCAAGTGTGATATTTGTGCCTAGAAAAAAGTAGCTTTTTTCAATATGCGGATTTGCTGTCAGAAGCAGCTGGCAGCCTGTCAGGAGTAAACCCATGTCTGTCCATGCAAACAAGAGCTGGGGAGCTAGTATCCTGATTGCAGGAGCATGAAGTGGCCAGATAGGAGGAAAAGAGTCAAAAATAAAAGACTGCAACAATAGGAAGATCAGCTGATTTCATATCCTCACTTCACTTTATGAAAAAATAAACACTGAGGCAAAAATATTTATTATAATTAAGTAATAATAATTTAAATGAAAATATTCAAAGTGTTGATGACTTTTTTAGTCATTTATTCAAAAACTGTTGAACAGCTATGTTCGAAACTTGTCCTAGTAAATATAGGAGAACATAAAAATTACACAGGTAGAGAATGATCAGTGAAAATGATAACAATTGTTTGCTGTTAAATATAATCCATGGTAGAATGTGGTAAATACACGAGACATGTAGGTCCCTGTAGGACTTTCAGATTAAAGAGAGATTGCTTTCAGTAGAAAAGGGATCAGAATAAAAGGAGTCACTTGAGTCAAGTTTTTAAGAAGAAGTAGAATTTTATTATGTAGAGATTCTAAGGGAGGTAATAAAAGGCAAGAAAAAAATGTGAGAGGAATCATGGAGTTCAGAAATTTGGGATAGGCTAAGAATACTGAAGTTAATCTAGGTGTTTTGTAATAGATAATCTGAAAAGAAAATAGTGTGAAGTAAATTTAGCAATGAAGATCTCTCCCATATAATGAAGGATTTAGAATACCAAGATTAGGATTATTTTAACCGAAAAATTCAACTACATTGAGATATAAAATTTTATTCATTGAAAAAGAAAAAAGTCACAAAATGGGAAAAGATATTTATACACATTTAACTAAATATTAGTAATAATAATGCTAATAATAGCAAACATTAAATAACAGTTACTATGTGCCAAGCACAAAGTTCTGAATTCTTTGTATATTTTAATGACCCTAGAATGCATTAAAATGGTCTATCAGCGTGTAAGCTCTTCCTTGTAATCTGGCCAGTAACCATTTGTTTTAAATGATGATTTTTGTGGAGGGAAGATGGTGTTCAACATTTAGGAAGTTAATGGAGTATTCCAGACTTTAAAAGAGATTCTGATCTATAGTGAATGCAGCTATCATGGAAAATGAAATGAAAAAGAGAATAAATAGTAAAATACATATGTGTATAGTAACTGAATATAGAAAGGAAGATATAGAATTAACTATGTTGTTTCTCCTAACAAAATATAATTCTTTAAAAGAATTAGGAACATTGAAAACAGTAAGAAGTTTGGAGAAAATGAAGACATTTAGTTTGGAAAATGTAAACTTTGAGGTATGAACAAGCTCCAGTACACCACTTGTAATAAGTTCTGGAATTCAGACATGAGAGTAGAAAAATGATGATAACAATTTGAACCAAATTGCAAGGAAAGGAGAGGTTAGACTGAGTCAATCTGTGCAGATGCCACAAGATCTATGCGAGTTGTATCCCAAGAATCTGCTGGTGTTCTGTCACTAGGAGACTGTGCCATAAATAAAAGAGAAGGTATTAACCATTTGCAAGGTTAGAAACATTTTTTGAAAGCATTGATGCTAAGAGAAGAATGTCCCCACTTCCAAAACAATAACTTCACATTTTTACATAAACAAATCTGGGATTTAATCTTATAAATTATGTTTTAATAATGTGCAAATAGAAAAGTTGAAATATGTGTGGAGATTTGAAAAGACTTAAGAACAAATTTTTGACATTACTTACTCAGCATTCGCTAAGGGAGAAACTATCATTTGATTGTGTACTTCCCTTTAAATATCTGCTAAAGACCCCCAAATCTTGGATACACGCTATGAAGTGTGTATATTTAACTTCCTTCTGGACACCTGTAAGTCCCCAGAATAATTGAGCGTACCCTTCCTTTAATCATGTTTTGACAGATGGATTCCTTATCCTTACACCATCACCATTTGCTTAAGACAGACAGGCCATCACTGAATTCTCAAATCTATGAACTTCCACATAACAATTTTTAAAAATTCTCTAGATTCTACCTCTAGCATTTTCTTCATCCTTTCTTTTCCTTGAATCTCTGCATTGTATTTGCCACTGTTTTTGCTCAGATCCTGATATTCTATTGCCTGGACTTGTGTACCAGCATTTTATTTTTTCTCCTTGCTCACACTTTCTCCCTCTGAAAATACAACATTCAAAACTGACCCCAAAGGACTCATTATAAAATAGAAATGTGATTATATCGTGTACTTTCTTAGAAAAATTAATTGATACTTGATATTTTATAAAATTCACAAGAAGATCTTTATAACCTAATCTCAATCTGTATTTCTACTATCATCATAATCAATCACACTTTCTTAGGAAACTTCCAATAAGAAAAAACATTCTGACTCTAATAGCACATAAAACACAGCTATATCATAACACTTATCATATTGTTAGTAATTATTTGCTTGGCTCCTCTTTCACTAAATGAAGAAGCAGTGTTTTATTTATCTTTGCACTAAATACAGCCTGAGAAGTAGTAGAACTTGTTAGGCACTTAATAATTGTGTGTTGAATTAATTAATGAATTATTCATTCACTCGTAGAGCCTGCTTACTGCTCTTGAAATAAATGAAAGCAATTTCAAGGTTTTACCAACCTAGCCACGTTATAAGTAAGCATTATCATGTTACCATAGCTGTGTCACATTATTTACCTGGTTTGATTAAATAATTCTATTAGAAGTTTCTTATTTATTAAAGTAAGTACACTGGAAATTTCAACAGTTTCATATAAGGACATTTCTCTTGAAAAGTGGTTCTTCCAGTGACCAAAGCCAGCCTCAGAATGATGTCTAATATTATAGCTTTTTATACTTTATTGTAATACTTATCATCATGTAAAAACAAACATATAACTGACATAAATTAAGGCTCATTTACAGCAAAGGAATATTTTAAGGAGGTAAATGTTATAAAATAAAATTACTTTTATTTGAAGTAGTGTTTTTATGTTAGTGATATGGGCACATTCACAAATTCTTTGACGGAGCTAATTATGTATCTCTCCTTCATTATAACCACAGGTGCATAGTAGTATGGTGACATTTGTGTGCTCATTACCCACTTTTTCAGATTTTCTGCTTGAACTGCCACAGAACTGATTCTTATTACTAAATTTTAACATTCTTTCTCATTCTGGTTTTCTAACTTCTTTTTTTCTGATCATTTATCAAATACAGGTGTATCAAAATATCTAGTATTAATCATGTTTCTATATTCACTTTGGACATTTTCTCATAGTGTCTTCACCTTTACCATAATCCCATAATAAATGGAAAATTCTGTCATTTATGTCTTTATATTTGAATTTCCACCTGAGTGTTCTGCTCCTAATTTGAGTTGACATATTAACTTCTACCCCTCAGGAATTTCAAATTCAACTTGTCTTAAACTGATATCTTTTTCTCTTCCTCTACCACCTACTTATATGGTGATATTTTGGTTAATATATTACCATAAATTTTGTAGCAAAGGCTTTATAATTCAGAATTCCTTTTAATGCCTTTTTCTCCCTTAACCACCATATTAAAATGGTCAGAAAATTCTGCCAATTCTGTGTTCTAAAAACTCTTATACTGTAAGTCCCCTTTAGCTCCAATATAATATCACACATGCATAGTTGTTTCTGTTTTAAATTAATGTTGAGACATTATAATTTACTTCAGTTATTTTAATAAAAATTATACAGCATTTGCAAACCTCAAAAAATAGAGCTTTGGGGTTAGTAGAAAACACCTAAACATATGTAAGTGAATAAGAAAATTAAATATTTAGGAAGATGTTTTAAGTAAACAGAGAAAGGAATTTTTGACTCATAGGGTATTGTCAAAATTAGCTAGATCATTATCTCACAGCTTATAACATGCAAAATTAAATTTCACAAACATCAAATATTTGGATGTTAAAATAATATTAATAGAAAAAAATTAGGTCTGTGTAATATTATTTTTCCAATTCTTTTAAATAAAAAAGTAAACCTAGAATACATAAAAGAAATACTAAATATTTGGCTATAAAAATCTTTATCAAAATATGCAAGCTAAGTTAAAAGACAAACTTTTTTTGTTTAGATATTTACAAAAAAAAATAGAAAGAAAATTAATACCCCTTCATAAGGAGAGAAACACAAAACAAAATAAAATGGGCAAAAATTACAAGTAGCAATTTACAGAAAAATGTAAATGAACTACATTCTATGTGTATTACTTATTGTTACTTTTCAAGTTACTCATTCTCTCTTCAGCTGATCTTAGTACGGATATGTACAGTGTCATTAATTTCTGGGTCTATAGTTTGCATTATCCCAGAATTCTACTATAATCTTTATTTATTTACCCTACTCTCATTTCTATTGATGTTTTATTAATATGATTATTTGTTTTTTATTAATTTATAATTTTGATCAATGTATAATTATTTTTGTTATATTTTGACAAATTATAGTTGTATATATTTATGGAGTACAAAATGGGGAATGGGAAGATGATCGTCAAAGAGTCTAAAGCCTCAGTTAGATAATGATTCTTTTAAATGAATGAACATTATAAATTGTTCTATATCTATTGTATAAAATGAATTTCATTTGAGTTAATTCACACTTACTGTTTATTTTATCGAGTGCCTTTCATGGAATTAGATGTCATACTTTGACTTAGAATTTGGATTTATAGATTCCCTTTTTGTGTTTGTTTTTGTTTTCTTCCTCCTCTTCCTGGACTTAGCTTTCCTTATGTACAGTTTTTCTGATTGTTTTCATTCACTCCAGTCTAAAACATGCTCTTGTAATAACAGTGAGGTTTCCCTTGTTTGTGATGATACTGAGGATTTCATCAATCCTGCTACTAATCCAATGTGATGATTGGTTTGGTTTCAGCTCAAGAAACTGTGCCTTTGTTACTAACCTCAGGCCCACTGTTTGGTATATGTGGGTGTCTCAGGCAACTCTTAGAACCAGTTCTCTTTTAAGCCTCCTTTCAGGAGCAGCCCCTATATTCTATTATTAATCCTAGTTCTAATCCTTTATTTTAAGTGAAACACTTTAGTCTGTGTTAACCAATAACAGCTGAATTTCTGTCAACACCCATCCTTACCCTTGCTCACTACCTTGCATTTCTCTTCTGTTTGTGGTTCACAGGAATATTTGTCCTTATTTTGAAGGTCTGCCATGTCTTTCTGTTTTCTTTTTCTTCCTCTCTTTCTTCTAGTATTGCTATAAATTTAAAGCATAGGGTATATATGAGATTTTTTGCTGCACAGACCTCTGTAGAAGTCTCCTTTCAGAGAATTTAAAACATTTTGAAAAAAGATAACAACCATGCAGGAAAAAAAAATTGAGGTCAATAAATAACACATATGTTCTTTAGAAGAAAATGAAAAGGCAAGTTGATCCTATGATAAACCAGTTGCTAACTCAAGCAATTGCTCTGATGATTTTCCCAACATAAATTGTGATACTATTGTGAACTCATCCACAAGAGCTAGAAATCCTTCTTAGGTTTAGTGTTAATAGCATAGATAAACAGTAAAAGTATTTCAGTATGACTGGCTTGCTTGTCTGCTCTCTGCATGAAATGTTTTCATTTGATGTTTTGATTTATTAAGTTGTCTTAGAAATATGCTGGTGAGAATCATCTCCTGCTTTGATTGAGAGGTTAGAAGCTCTGACCCTAGCATACTTACTCCCAACTGCAGATTATATTCTGTGAGTATTTCCATTTGTATCAGTATTTTGAAGTACAGATTGTATTAATCTTGATTTACCCTCCCAGGGACAAAATATAATTGTCATTTTTATGGATATCAGATTCCCAAATACATATATATTTTAATATTCCTACTCAATTAAATTTAAATCACAATATTTAAACTCTAACCTTTTTTTACAGATTTGGGGTATAATTGATATATAAAAAAATTGCCCATATCTAATGTATACAATTTGATGAATTTGGACATATTCATACACCCGTAATACTCTTACCATAATCAAGGAAATAAACACATCCATAACCTCCAAAAGTTTCCTTGTGTCTTTTTTTCTTTTTTTGTTTTTGATTTTTCCTGGAATAAGAATGTCTAGCATGAAATCTAGCCTCTTAAAAACTTTTAAATACACAACACTATATTGTTAACTAGGCACTATGTTATGCAGCATATATCTAGAACTTATTCATCTTGTATGACTATAATTTATACCCAGTGAACAACTCCCCATTTCTCCCTCCTCTCATATCCCGGGAATCACCATTCTATTTTATGCTTCTATAAGTTTAAGAATTTTAGATATGCCACGTAAGTGAAATCATGCAGTATTTGTCCATCTGTGACTGACATTTCACTTAGTGTAATGTTTTCCATGTCCATCCATGTTGTCCCAAATGGTAGGATTTTCTTCTTTTTCCAGGTTGAATAATATTCTATTGTATGTGTATACTATGTTTGCTGTATACATTCATCCATCAATGTGTGGGTTTATTTCTGGCCTCTCCATTCTTTTCCATTGGTCCTTATGTCTGTTGATACACTAGTATCATATGGCTTTAATTACTGTAGCTTTGTGCTGTATTTTGATATCAGAAATTGTGATGCCTCCATCTTTGTTCTTTCTCAAGTTCACTTTAGCTGTTCTGGGTGTTTTGTTGTTTCATATGAATTTTAGGATTGTTTTTTCTATTTCTGTAAGAAATTCTATTGGGATTTTGATGGGAATAGCATTGAATCTGTAGATTACTTTTGGGTAGTATGGACATTTCAACAATATTAAGTCTTCCATTCCATGAGCACAAGATGTATTTTCATTTATTTGTGTCTACTTTAATTTATTTCATCAGTGTATTGTAGTTTTCAGTGGACAAGTCTTTCCCATCCTTGGTTAAGTTTATTCTTATATATTTTCTTCTTTTTGATGCTATTGCAAATGGGATTGTTCCCTTAATCACCAATTATTATGATATATTACATTAACAAAATAAAGAATAAGAATCACATGATCATCTCAATAGATGCAGAAAAATCATTTGACAAAATTCATCACCTTTTCATGTTTTATCATGCTTAAAAAACTATGTATAGAAGGAATATTCTTCAACATAATAAAGACCATGTATGACAAGCCCACAGGAAACATCATGCTCAATGGTGAAAGACTAAAAGTGTTTCTTCTAACATCAGGAACAAGACAATGACGCCCCCTGTCACCATTTCTATTCAATATACTAGAGGAAGTCTTCTTACTCAGAGCAGATAGGCAAGAAAAGGAAATTAAAAGGCATCCAAAGTGAAAAGCAAGGAGTGAAATTATCTGTTTGCAGATGACATGTTTCTAGACATAGTAAATTCTAATGATTCAAAAAAGTTCTTAAAACTAATAAAAGAAGTCAGTAAAGAAAAAGGATACAAAGTCAACACATAAAAAAGTTGTGTTTCCATATACTAAAAATAAACTCTAACTTTTAAAGCTTACTCTGATAGCAATATTGTTTTTATCCATTCCACTTCATTTTTTCACAGTGTGGATTTTAATTCAGGCAACCATTTTTTTTAGTTTAAAAACCAATTTGTAACATATCAATTTTTTTTCTAACACATAAAGTTGAAACAGCATTGATACTGGTTTTTAGAGTTTTGCACATAAGATTAATTAGTTTGGTACTGCAGGAAATAGCACTAAATAGGAAAATAGGACTGTTAGAACACAAGCTAATAAATCATGTGTCCTTGAGAAAATTACTCTTCATTTGAAAATTTAAGGGGTGAACAAAAGGTTTTATATTAATTGGGGATTCAGAGATCTTTTTGATAATCTGATGATAAGTTTGTCCATTTTGGGGAAAAGGTACATTTCTTCTCCCCAAGATATAATATTTTGCATTCAATTTAAGGAGTTGAAGCCCATCCACAGATACCGTTTTAAATCTAGTAATCCTAGATCAACAATATTTAGTATGATTTTAGTCTCATGTCCCCTTTTTCAATATTTGTTTATTTTTATTTATTGAGGTATAATTTACATAGAATAGATTTTTGCATATATTTTTAAGCACACAACTTGAGCAAGCAGGTATGACAAATTTGTGAACTAGGATAGCCACCAGACCAAACATGATAAAAAACATTTCCCTCACTCCAAAAAGTTTCTGTGCGCCACTTTACAGTGTACCTCCTCCTCCCCCAAGGCAACCAGTGTTCTTATTTTACCACCTAAACTATTAATAGCTTGGGAATCATATAATATTACTACCCTGTACTGGCCTCCTTTCACTAAAACAGTTTTATTTAACTCCACCTTTGTCGCACTGTCAGAAGTTTTATTTGTGAGAAATATTCAATGATATGTTTGTTAAGAAAAATCAGGGATAATGATTATGGTATAGGGTAATATTAGGTGAAGAAGAGTGGAGGCAGGAGGGTAAGTGGTAATTCTGGAATTAATATATGTTTTTGGAACTGTGCATAGCTTAATGCTAACAATAATAAAGCTATGCATTAATTAGCACACAAAAAATTCTGTTCTTATTTTAAAATTTCAGAAAAGTCCATTTATCCTTTAGGCTACTCTTAAGATACAAATAAACTGATCTAAAATATGATTATGTGTACATATACAATCAGATATAATCAGACATATATACTGCTATATTAATGGCTTGTTATTTACTCTCTTGACTTGAGTCCATTAGCAGACCAGACCACACGCATTTGTAGTCTCATTAATAATTATATATTTAAAATAAATGTTTACTCTGTATTCTTTATTTTAAATAACTAATTATATGTTCTGTACCATTGGGACTATTAACAGGCTAACATCTAATTAAAGCTAATCTGTATTCTCCCTCTTCCAACTCTTTTTTTAATTTGTTTCTATTTTTCTGTGTCTTTCCTGCATTTTTATCATTTTGTAGATAATTTTAAATTCTTATTTAAAAATTATCTTACTTTTTGATTGAGACTAGTTCCAAAGTGTTTGGCCATATTTGATTTACATTTATAATTTTAATATTTTGAAAAATAAAATATTAAATTCTATCAGTAAGAAACTTCAACACTTGATCTTCCATGTTTAATCAGATGGTTTAACTGCATTTTCTTCAAGTGGTTGAACCACACAAAATTCATCAAATAAATGCTATCTGGTCTTTAATAGTTCCATTTTAGAGGAATTGTGTTCCTGATCATGATTGGCATAGCAATTAAATTGCAGCCCAAATCTTTATTCTTCAACATAATACATTAAGATACATCTTAAGTGTATCTGAAGGGCTTCACTGTATTTATTTACAGTTTCACTTTGAAACAAATTTCATGTATCAGGAAGAGCTTAGGGAGCGAGAGAGAAAGAGGACAAATAGATCTTTTATCAGTGTCTCTCAATTACCAAGATGGATAAATAAGAAAGCATAAAGCTTTTCCTTCAGCCCACCAAACTTTTAAGTAGAATTCCTACTGCATTCTAAAATTAACATTGATTCAATTTTGTAGCTCATCTATTGAACAATGGATATGAAAAGTGAATGCAATTTTTGACAAAGATGCTAAAACACTCATCGGGGAAAGGAGTCTGTTCAATAAATTGTGCTGGGAAATTTGGATATACATGTGTAGAAGAATGAAACTAGGCCCTTATATTTTACCATATACAAAAATCAACTCAAAATGGATTAAAGATTTAAATGTAAGACCCAAAACTATAAAACTACTGGAAGATAACCTAGGGGAAATGCTTCATGACATCGGATTTTTTGGATAAGACCTCAAAAGCAAGGCAACAAAAACAAAAATAGACAAATGGGATTACATCAAACTAAAAAGCTTCTGTACAGCAAAGGAAACAATCAACAGAGTGAAGAGACAACCGACAGAATGGGAGAAAATATTTGCAAACTTATGTATTCTGGATATTAACCTCTTGTCAAATTTGCTTATATCTGACAAAAGGTTAATATCCAGAACATGTATGCAACTCAAACAACTCAGTAGCAAAAACCAAATAATGTCATTAAAAAATGGGCAAAAGACCTTAATAGACATTACTTGAAAGAAGATATACAAATGGCCAATTATTATATAAAACAATGTTCAACATTACTAATCATCAGAGAGAGGCAAATCAAAACCACAGTGAGATATAACCTCATCCCAGTTAGAACAGCTAGAATCAAAAAGATAAAAGATAAGTTTTAGCGAGGATGTAATATACACCCTTACATAATGTTAGTGGGAATTTAAATTGGTACATCCATTATGACAAACACTATGGACGTTCGTGAAAAAAATTAAAAATAGAACTACCATATGATCCAGCAATCCTGCTGCTGGGTGTATATCCAAAAAAAGAAAAGGAAATCAGTATGTTGAAGAGATATCTGCACTCCCATGTTCATGGCTGCACTATTCACATAGCCAAGATAAGGAATCAACCTAAGTGTCTAACAACAGACGAATGCATAATGAAAATGTGTTATATATACACAATGGAATACTATTCAGCTACAGAAAAGAATGAAATACTATCATTTGCAACAACGTGGATGAAGCTGGAGGACATTATGTTAAACGTAATAAGCCAGACACAGAAAGACGAACAGTACATGATCTCATTCATAGATAGAATCTAAAAAAATTGATCCTATAGAGTAGTGAATAGAACAGTGGTTACCAGAGACTGGGGAGGGTAAGGAGAAGAAGGAGAGAGTATGGAGAGAGGTTGATCAACGGATACAAAGTTAAAGTTAAAAAGGAAGAATAAGTTCTAGTGTTTTATGGCATAATAGGGTGACTAAAATTAACAATATGATACAGTCAGGAGCCTGATAACATTTAGTTATTGACAGAATGCATACATGATAGTGATCCCATAAGATTATAATAGAGCTGAAAAATGCCTATCACTTGGTGACATCATAGCCATTGTAACATCATAGTGCAACATATTACCCATGAGTTTGTAATGAATTTGTGGTGATGCTGGTGTAAACAAACCTCCTGAGCCACCAGCATGTACTAGTATAGCATATACAATTATGTATAGTATGTAATACTTGATGATGGTTATAAGTGACTATATTACTGGTTTATTTATTTATTATACTTTTATTGTTATTTTAGAGTGTACATACCTGTTTTATTTATTAAAAAAACAAAAAGAGTAACTGTAAAACAGCTTCAGACAGGCCTTCAGAAGGTATTCCAGAAGAGGGCATTGTTAATGAGAGATGACAACTCCATGAATTTTATTGCAGCTGAAGACCTTTCAGTGGGACAATGAAACAAGATGTGGAGGTAGAAGTCAGTGATACTGATGATCTTGACCCTGTGTAGGCCTAGGCTAAAGTGTGTGTTTGCATCTTAATTTTTAACAAAAGAGTTTAAAAAGTAGAAAAATAAAAAATAAAGAATTTTAAAAATAGAAAAAAGCTTATAGAATAAGGATATAAAGAAAGACAGTATTTTTGTACAGCTGTACATTGTGTTTTAAGCTAAGTGGTTTGACAGAAGAATCAAAAAATTTAAAAAAATCTTTTTTAGTTTATAAACCAAAAAAAAATTTGCAGTAAGCTAAGGTTAATTTAGTATTGAAGACAAAATATTTTTTATAAATTTAGTGTAGCCTAGGTGTACAGTGTTTATAAAGCCTACATTAGTATACAATAATGTCCTAGGCCTTCACATTCATTCACCACACACTCACTGCCTCACCCATAGCATATTCTAGTCCTGCAATCTCCATTCATAATAAGTGCCCTATGCAAGCTTACCATTTTTTATCTTTAAACAGTATTTTCTCTGTACCTTTTCTACTTTTAAATATGTTTAAATACAAAAACACTTACTACTGTGTTACAATTGCCTACTTATTCTGTGCAGTAACATGATGTACAGGTTGGTAACCTAGAAGGAATATAGGCTGTACAATGTAGCCTAGGTGTATAGTAGGCTATACCATCTAGCTTTGTGTAAGTACATTCTATGAAGTTCAAAGAAGGACGAAATTGCCTAACAACACATTTCTAGAATGCATCCCTATCGTTAACTGATGCATGACTGTATTGCATATCTTAAAATAGCTAGAAGAGAGCATTTTTAATGTTCCCACCACAAAGAAATGATAAACGTTTGAAGTGATTAATACGATACTCACCCTGATTTGATCATTATGCAATATATATGTGTATCGAAACATCATATGTGACTGTATCAAAACATCACATGTACCCTATAAATATATACAACTATTATGTGCCCATAATAATTAAAAATAAATTTTTAAGAAGTCACAAAAAAGAAACATCACATTGTACTTCATAAACATGTACAATTATTATGTACCAATTAAAAATATTGGTACATAATAATTTTGGTACATATGAAAACAATTAAAAACAATAAATAATTGGTACATATAAAAACAATTTTAAAAGGAAAGTGAATGCGCAATTTCAAGCACTGGGCTTTATATAGTTGACTATAAACTCATAGAATATCATGTTTTTTTAGGGACAGCCTATTGTTGTTCAACATAAAGTAGTGAATACTGTGTGGTTAATGTGTTGCTAGTGGGTAAATAGAAGAGATATTTTGTGAAATTGGTGGCCAAATGTAGAGTGGTGTTGGCTGTGCCCATAATACATTTCATATGTGACTTCTAAGTATGCACAAGCATAAGGCCAACTGTGATCACAAATATTTCATTTATGTTAACATATTTCAGCATTTTTTATTCTACATATTTTCCAAAATTAGTTTATGTGTTTTAAGACAAAAAAAAAAGACCTGATTCATACCCTCCTCTAATCTTTTCTGTGATTGCAAAACTTTCTTACACTTCTAAATACATTTTGTCCATTAGCATTATTCATCTATTTGAACAGATTTTATTATATCTAGTGTTCATTTTGAAAAATACTTTGAAACAATTCTTTTTTACTAGAATGAATATTTGCTGATCAAAAGTTGAGTTTTTATTATAACCTACACATAATTTACGATTTCAGAATATTATTACTTATCAGCCTTTCAAAATGTTCCAGAAGTCTCAAATGTTATAAAATTTTGTCTTCAGTAATTTGTACTTTCAAGTGGCTAGAATAACAAAGTATGTTCTCATAAGGTATCAGATATAGGCTTTAAAACAGATAATGGTGATTCTTTGAAATGTGCTTAAAATACAGAAGACTTATTTTGGTCATAAAAATGTTAAGGTATGTAAGTATATTTCATCATATTACTTTTTATATTTAATTTCTCAGCTTCAGGCTTGTCCTTTTAAAGAAATTGGCTTAATAGTGTGTTATCTTTATGAATAAAATTCTTTATACTTTCTTTCAGATTGTTCACTATTTAAAACTATTCCATTTTTCTCAATGATAAGGTTATTACAAATGTCATTAAATTCAATTTCATTAATATTTAATAAGCAATTAATATTCAATATTCAATTATAATTTAATAAAAATACTATTTTTCAAGATAAAAATAACAAAATTACCAGCCATGTGTTCATTTGCTCAAACTTTCCAATATTTCTTAAGTCAATATTTTATACTCCTTTGCTCATAACCAGATTGGGATATTATGATAAAAGTGACTACTTTGTTTTCAGAGATGTATATATTTTAAATCCTGCTTAATTCATTTTAATTCATGAAGGAACAAGGTAATTTTTTTGAAAAAAAAGGATTTAAGTCCTAATTACTCAGACTGTCATTTTATTCTACAGTGCTGCTTCCCATTCTTTGCTCATCCATGCTTTCACTTTAAAACACAGGCTTAAGGAAGTGAATAACTATATTTTTCAATGCTGTTTTTACTTATCAGCATCATTCAGTTATCTGGTATATATGCCAAAACCTATTTTATGATGATTATTAACCATAAGCAAAATATAGGCAAGATATTTTTGTTATAATAATTGCTTTGGGTAAGCAATATTTTCCCCTTTACATGCTTTCCTTTTCCTTTTAATAACCTAGAAGATAGCCTCAATTATTCATGATATGATTAGTTAAATAACCATCTTGATGGTAATACTCTACTAAATTCATATATATTAGTTCTTATGTACACAGAGGATAAAATAATGGCTTTAAATTGGAAAAATAACAAATTTATATTTTTTCCAGCATTAGTATACCAACCACCACTTATGTTCCCTCTATCCTTGATTTTGTCTTAATCTAACTGCACACATCTATAAGTCTAAGTCACTCTCTACATTTTAAGTCCAATTTTTCTGCGCAGCATACAGAGATTGATTACTTAGGTATATGTTGAGATATAGGGGCTCATCTTGAATTATTCACCCTTATAAATATCAAATCTGGGCTGAGCTTGACTTTTGAGGACCGGTTATTCCTTCTTAACTGGTAAACTATTGCTTTATTTATACAGAATTGACCAGGGTGTCCTTATTTCCAACACTTGGCAAGAACAATAATTTGTTTGGCCCAGTCTTCATGCCTCAAACTACTGTGCCCTTTAAATAATTTGTGATCTTTCTTTGCCTGCTTGTATCAGCAGGTATAGAATCTAGCATCTGTGCAATTTTGACTGCTGAGTTCTCTTTAGTAATAGAGGACAGACAGGTGATGAAAATATTGTACTGAACTAGCAATGACTGAAATAGCATGCTGGAAATTTCCTTTTTGGTGAGGGAAGTTCCTAATTTATCAAGTACAAATGGTGTGAGACAACCTCAGATCAACACTCAACACTCTTGCAGTGATGTTCTTAGGCAAAACAATCTGACCAGGGCATTCCACCTTTCTTTTCTGAAGGGGATTCTCTGGAAGAAAGGGTTGCTGCCAAACCTCGCCTATCCTGGAACTCTCCTAAGCAACTGCAGAACTAAGTTTGGCTCCACTGAGAGGCAAATTCCTCTCCAAAATCTGGATTGTTAGGCCTATCCCTAAGCAAAAATGCTCTGAATATACTTCTCTCACCCGAAATCTTCAGGGTCTCAGCTGCATTCTTATCCTTCTCCACAAATGGCGAGAATCATTTGACTGATTGGTTCTAGGCAGGAATCTGAGAGAAAAGAGGATCCTTTATTCAAGCTATAATTTTCTCAGAATACATATTATTTCAGATTTGAAGTAAAATTTACAAATAGTCATTGCTCATGTGCCATCAACATCTTTTAATGATTGAGGGAATGCAGTGAACCTCTTTTATTCAGTAACTGTGAAGCAGTTCACTGGACTGGTTACCATCTTGTCTGAGTCGGGTGAGACAGAACACGCATGCACACAAGTTACATGATGTGGATGTATTACTTACAGACAGGCAGCAAGGGAGAACAGAAACCTAGGATTCATTGAGAGCCGGTCTCCCAAGGCTCAGAAAAGCTGCCAGTGGCCGAAGGAGTATTGTTTGTGCGTGCCGCACTTGCACCACAGCTGAGCAACCCCAAAATGCAGTCCACCCTGGGTTATGTATCTCAGGGGCCACATGGCACATTGGACTAAAGCACTGCAGGACATCCTATTCTGGAGGTGGGGGCACTGGAACACAGCCCAGGCTGTTCCTGCTAGCCCTTCCCTTATCTCAGGATGTTGCCTTCCCAGCACATTCTATAGTTATTCTTGAGAACTACACATCAGAAATATGGGAGAACTTGGTCCAAGGCCATCTAGAGAACTTGCCTGCAATTACAGTCTTCCTTTCTTTTTTGTTATGACAATGATTTGTCTGAGAAACTGTATCATTTAGAAAATCTTACATTCTGTATTAGATCAATGGTTATTTTCATTTACCCAGTTCTTATGTCCTTATATTTCTTGTAATCTGGTAGTTAGATTCAGACTCAGTTTTATGTAATATAATTTAGAGATGTTGCTGTGTATTTCTCATGGCATCATAGCATGAAGAATATAATGTCTAATAATCCCACTTGCAGTGTTTCTGACATAATCAGTGGATTCATGTGGTTACCCACATTGTTGTATGCAGTTGCTTAATCAATCTCATTGTGATATAGTAAAATATATCATGAATACCCCACAATTTCTTTATCTGTTCTGATCTTGATGCACATTTGGATTTTCCCTACTTGGAGTTGTTATAAATATTCTAGAGTATGTCTTTTGGTGGATACATATGCATATTGGTGTATATACCTACAAATGGAATTTCTCAGTTATAGTAGTACAGCCAATTTTCTGAAGTGCTTGTACCAAATTAGACTCTCATAATCAGGGTATAAAAATTCAGTTAATTCATAGATTTTTCAACACTTGGTATTTTCCTTCTTTTTCTTTATAGCCATTTTAATTGGATGGGAAGTAGTGGTATTGCATTATGGTTTTAATTTTATAGTTGGTCTTTGAGGAACACAGGTTTGAACCATGCAGGTCCACTTTTAAGCAAATTTTTTTCAATAAATACAGTCAGCCCACTGAATCAGGGAGTTCTGCATCTGCAACCTAATGCAGATCGAAAATACAGTATTTGCAGGATGTGAAACCCATTTATATGGAGGGCTGACTTTTCCTATCCTCGGGTTCCACAGGGCCCATTGGGAAGCCAAGTATGTGTGGGTTTTGGTATACAGCAGTCCTGGAACCAATCCCCCAAGGACATTGAGGGATGACTGTAATTTCCTAATTCTTTTTTTTTTAATAGAAATACCCACAAGCCCCACATTTAATCAATCAATGAATACCCATTTTAAAAACTCCCTAGGGGTGTGTGGGTGGGTTTGTGTGTGTGTGTGTGTGTGGGTGTGAAAGTAGAGAGAGAGAGAGAGAAAGAAAGAAAGAGAAAGGAAGGAAGGGAGGGAGGGAGGGAGGGAGGGAGAGAGAAAATAATTATACATGTTTATCAAAAGGGACAAGAGATTATTGTTCATCTAAACTATATTTAATATTATAAAATATCTCTGAAAACTATTAAAAATATTTTGTTTCTTCTCTTTTTTATCATGAACAAAATCAAAATTGAAAAGCCACTTTGGAAAAGATCCATTTGAATTGACTGGCAGTCAGTTTTGAAAGACTTTTGGAGATGCATGGTACCACTTAAGGATCTTTAGATATTACATCTAGAGTATCTAACCTCAGTTTTTTTCATTATAAATTTCACAGAAATTGAATCAGTATCAAGGATCAAGTTCCTGGTCTTTCTGGGTTTCAAAGCAGGAAGCCTTTCTTGAGTTCAGATTTTATCAGGACTAGCAATCTAATCTTGAAAGACTCACCTGACCTTTAAAATACAAGAGCTGACTCTTCTACAGAGTTTTTCATTCTGTGATCTCTTGCCATATTGATGTTTCACATAAGATTAATAAAAAACCCTCTAACTTTTGGCTTGAAGTCTGGCACAAAAATATTTTAAGATCCTAAAATTATACTTTCTATCATTTTTGTTTATCCCAGGTATTTAAATTTTTCTCCATACCAAGAGCATTGGAATGTCCACAAATAGACAATTTATTTTTTAATTATTCATGTTAAGCACAGTGTTAGGTACACAGTAGATATTTCTGAATTAGTATTTGACTATTTTCTTAGCCATTTTGTGATGCTATAACAGAATACCTGAGACTGGGTAATTTATAATGAACAGAAATTTATTGGCTCATAGTTCTGGAAGTTTAAGACCTAGATGCCGGCATCTGGTGAGGGCCTTCTTGCTGCATCATCCCATGGTGGAAGGCAAGAGAGTGAGAGACAAAAGGGGGCCAAACTCTTCCTTTTATAAGGCACCCACCCCAGCAATAACAAACCCACTCTCAGGATAATAGCATTAATACATTCACTCTGCCCTCACGGCTTATTCACCTTTCATTCCTACCTCCCAATATTATTGCATTGGGGATTAAGTTTCCAATATATGCTTTCTTGGGGACACATTCAAACCATAGCAACTATCAAGTTCATACTTTATCAGGATTAGAAAACTATCTTGAAAGGCTCACTTGGTATTTAAAATTCAAGAATCAACACTTACTTTCACTGAATTATCCATTTCCTAATCCCTCATGAGACAAGTACACTCATTTTAAAGAATATAGATTAGTATTAAAAAAATGTTAGTTAAATGAAAAAGTAAATTAATACATAAATGTAGTATGGTGTTCTCTATCTTGAATAACATGGCTTCAGACTAATACTGTTGAATTTTAAAAGGCATAGATGTATGTAATGCAAAGTAACTAGGTAAAATTTTTCTCAAAGTTGCTTGAATTAGGAAAGAAATGAATGGAAATATTTGAAAATGAAAGAATTCAGAACATATTCCTATACATATAAAATGCACTGCAGAGAACTCCTCAGATGAGGCAGGAGAAAGAGGGAAAAATAATTCATATCTAGACTTTGATTCACCTGACTACACAGGAATAGTCTGTTTTTGACTCCACCGTTATTCATGCTGCCTTTTTTGAACTGCATTTAAGTCTATAAAGATTAGACTAATAGCAAATTGAAATAATTCTCTTTCTTGAATACTTATTGGATAACTGTAAAATATAACAGAGAATTTTGAGATAGTCCTACAATGCTTAAATGGCAAGCAGCTAAATTTGGAATCTTAACAAATAAGTTCTACCTAGAGAAGGGCCTGCTCCTACTTACAAAAGAGAAAATGCTCTCAAAGAAGGGTAAATTCTAATATACCAGCTTGGCTAATATATTGAGAAATTAAAGTAACATTCAAAAATATTAATTTTATAAAACCTTACCAAAGCAAATGGTTTTTCATGTTGAAAATCTCAAAAATATGTGCAAATTTAAAAACAAATATTGACTATGTCTTAAGTATGATTAATTTCAATATAATATAACTGAGTTGATTAAAAAGAATTTTTAGGGGACATTTTTAAAAAGATTAAGAGCTATAGTATTTAGAGATCCCTTGAGTCCCTAACTCATTCCAAAGTTGCTCCAATTTTCTAGCCATTATTTGTATAAGGAATAAGAAAGTTTTGATACACTTTCTAAAATTACAGGGTTAATGTTTCAATTTTTTCTATATCAAATATTTTTATCCTACACTACAAAAAGAAGTCTTGTATTTGCATCCTTCCCTGCCTTTCTCTCTCTCTTTCTTTCTATAATGGAATAAGAACAATAAACCTTATCAATCTCCCTAGGGATGAACTCAGATAAATTCATGATACAAATAAAAGTTCTCCCTTTTGTGTCAGACAGAACTGATGAGCAGATGAATTTCTGTAAAAGATAATACAGTAATAACAAGAAAACAGATTTTTATAACTTCTAAATTTTATCTTTTGTATTTGTTAAATTTATAGAAACAATGTCTTATTTTTCCCAAATGAGAAAATTTCAGAAATATTCTTTTAATTTATCTCAAAGATATTGTAAATTATGGAAGAAGATAGGCTAGACAGTTATTATCACCCCTAAATGTAATGAGATATTTTCTGTTTTAAGAAGAATATAAGAAATTGAAAGAAAAATGAACAGTACAAGGATGTTGTTTTGGCACATTTAGCAGTAAAGGCTGTGAGAGAAAAACAATTCTGATCACCCCGGTTCGTAGTAATAGGGTCCAAAATGAATAAAATGTTTGATATTTTCAACCTAGACATAACTATAGATGGTAGAACACTGTCTGTAGTGTGAAAACAAATTTACACCTATGATCTGGATTTCATTTTTCTCACTTTTTAGAGACTGAAAATAGAAATATTTCACAGTAAAATTAGGATATCATTTTTTTCCTGGACTATGTAAAAAGCAAATCTGCCATAGTGCAATGTAATGGTAATTCTAAATAGTTCATCCTGCACTACAGGTGGTGATAAATGGGTTACTGCTTCTTGTCTTTCTATCCATTTTAGAGAGGCTTGGGGGGGAATTGCTAATGCAAGGTGGAGATTATCTACAAATTCGATGCCCACTGAGAGGCTGATGTGGGTGACAATTCACCCTTTAGTGTCTCATCTATGTATGAGTCTTTTCTTCTTTTTTATTTAGCTTCATTTATACAGAGAGATTGATCTTAAGTGATCATGTTTTCCTATTCGAGTTGCTTCCCAGAAAAGGTTGACTCAAATTTGGGACCAATTGCTCACAAATACATGCAGTTTTTGTGGCAAGTCTTCATCCTTGCAAGAACTGTGCATGTTGTAAACATTTTCTAGTACATAGTAATTTTAGTAGGTAACAATAGCCAGTTATGGAGAAGGCACCTAAAGAGTAGAATGAGAAAACCAAAGCAATTATTAATCACAGCTAATATAGTACAAATAACCTATATATCTGACTTGCCGTGTATGAATGAATGAAGATTTTTGAAAGGCATCGTTGCCCTGATTGCTTGATCATCTGCACAATCAGAGGACGATTCTGGACACACTCGAGGAGACGCATTTTGTTTGTTTGTTTGTTTTTATTTTTCCCCCTCTGGCCTTTGGAAATGTAATTTCATGGAGCCTTAGATTGAGGGAGCCTGTACTCACATCGTTCTCGGGCCCGCCCGGATACGCCACCTTCTCTAAGGTCTCCCTTTACCGAGAGCAGGGGCACAGCTGACTCTTGGTAGGAATCAGGGAAATAAGGAGAAGCGGTAGAGCCGGCTCTCACGCGGAGTGTGGGTCCACCGGGAGGAAATGGGGGTGGGGGAATCCTCCGGTTGCGGGTGTGCGGACCCGACCGTCCACTCCTACGGGAACCTGACCTGAGGTCCGTAGAGCAGCTCCCGCGGCGGGACCGGGCGAGCGAGCTGCAGTTCCTGGTGCACTCGGGAGCGCAGAGGGCGCCCTCGGCCCACGTTTGGCCGCCCCTCCTGCCCGTTCCCTGGGGAAGACCGGGGTTTGCCCTGCGCCCGCCTACTCTGTCTGCCGGAGGAACTGTCTGGCATTTGCTTCTGGACGCCAAGATGACAGCTCCCGCCCGCTCGGGGCGTGCGCGTCCCTGCCCAGGAGTCGGCGATGAGGACCACCGCGGGCACAGGGCGCGCAGACGCTGGGGACGCCAGGGCTCCTCTCCCAGGCAGCTCTGGGCGTTTCCCTCGTCCAGGGCCGACTGGACGGAACAACAGAGGGCGAGGCCCTTTCTGCATCATTTTGAGTCACCACCATCCTGCGGGCAAGGGACAAGAAGCTGGGCCAGTAAAAAATCTCCCACGAGCGATTGGGCCGTTGCGAGAGTCGTCCCTTCGTTGGGAGAGCGCGTCAACGGCTCAGCTCGGACCTGGGTCTGGGTTTCTTTCCACGAGGCCAGACGTGCGGGTGGGCGCGGGAGAACGGCGTCAACTCGCACAAGGGAGCCCTTCTCCGCCCACCTTGTAAAGGGCTCCGCTGCCTTCCGGCCTTGAGGCCTGGAGGATCTAGTCCCCAAGGGGTTAGGGTGACCCTTCCTCCTGATGCCCGAATAATTTCAATTAACCAACCACCGACCCGCCTCCTGAGCCCACCTGACGCCCTGGGCTCCGGGCAGGAAGCGGGTTCCCGCAGCATCCCTCCCCAGGATGCTGCGTTCCCGCCGAAGGCTTGGGCGTGTCAACGTTTGCACATAGCTCCTGCCAGGCTGTACTGAGTTTGACTCAGCCACAAAATTATCAGTTTTCAAGGCTGTACTTGCTTGCGGTGGCCACGGAACACATCCCCGCTAAGCACTCACACCACAGAAAGGGAAAAAAAATGCAGATTTGGGAGGCCTTTAGGGGCAGTGACCCGCAGGCTTCACTGATCTTCCCGTTGAGTTTGTGCAGGAGGTAGGGAGGGTGCTTTACTGGAAATAACCTAAGGACACACTATGTAGGACCAGAACCAGGACGAGAAAAGTGAGACACTTGGCTCAGGCACAAGCATTGATTGGGGCTGGGGGGACCAAAAAACTTAGTAATCAAGATAAATAATATTTTAGTGCATTATTAAAAAGTCCAAGTTAGTGCAGAAAATCTCGATGTACAAAATATAAAAATTATATATAAATACTTGATTGATATTACTGATTTTTCCATTTGCCTCAGGCTCCAATATGACAAGGCACGATTACCGACCATAGACCTAAATAGGGTGGCACAATGTAGGCAGAAAACAAAAAACAACTACTCTGCCCCTCGACTTCCTCTGGTTCTTTTCAGGTAACCTAAAGAAATATTAAATATGACCTATGCTGTGTATGCTTTTTCGAGAACCTTATAATGCTGTTTCTCCCCCAGTTCCTCTTTGATCTTTCTTTGCATGATAAGTTAGCATATATACACTGTAAA
The DNA here is from genome assembly GCA_023783475.1 of Daubentonia madagascariensis. Classification (NCBI taxonomy): domain Eukaryota; kingdom Metazoa; phylum Chordata; class Mammalia; order Primates; family Daubentoniidae; genus Daubentonia; species Daubentonia madagascariensis. The sequence continues at coordinate 19,533,019 of JAKFHU010000585.1, forward strand.
GAGCAAAAGACGTTCCCTGTTGTGAAATTTTACACCCTGTCTGAAAGTTTCCAACACCTTTACTGAAATTGCCTCTTAAAATTTAGTCAGTTAGTTCCAATTTAATAGTGAGTACATGTGGTGTGTGTTTTTCCATTCTTGCAATACTTCACTTAGAAGAATGGTCTCCAGTTCCATCCAGGTTGTTACAAAAGGCATTAGTTTACCTTTTTAAAAATCTTTTTAATGGCTGAAAAACTCAATGGAAATCAAGTAGGTGGGAGGGGGGAGGGGGGATGAGAAAAAAAATTGGTAAAGAAAATACAAAACTATCTCTATTTGCAGATAATATGATAGTACACCTGTAAAACCCAAGGAAATCAATGGTAAAAGTAACTCAGAAAATAAAATATTTCAATCAGTTAACAGGATATAAAATTTTAAAAAATAAAAAAGTTTAGTCAGACTCCTTATGTTAATTCTATGGCTGTACAAATTACCCCCAAAATTTATCTGCTTAAAACAACAAACCTTTATTATCTCAGAATAGGATTCCAGGTGCACCTTCTCTGGGTGCCTCTGGCTCATGGTCCTCACAAGGCTGCAATCAAGGCGGCCTCCAGACATGCAGTCATCTTAAGGATTTACTTGGAGTAGGATCCCTTTCTGAGATTATGACATGACTGTTGGGAGGCTTTAGATTCTTGGGGCTGCTGGCTCCAGAGATGAGTTCCATGCCAGGGCCGTTCCATAGGGTACATCACTACATGGTAGGTGGCTTCCCTCAAAGCCAGCAGCAAGAGAGCCAGAGAGGGAGCCCAAGAAGGAAGCTACCGTCTATGGAATTTGCCTTTCCATTACATTCTGTTAATTAGAAGAAAATCAGTAAGTCCAACCATACTCAAGGGGAGAAGATGACATAAGGTGTGAATGAATACCAGGAGACAGGGATCACTGGGGAGTCATTGCAGAGACTGCTTACCATATTTCCAAGCTCAGGACCAATGAAGAAGAAAGAATAAGAAATTCTAGACTAGATTTCTAAAATCGTCCAGGATGAAAGGCTTTTTTTCCCCATTTTTCTAGAGTTTTGTAAAACTACAATAAAAAATAATTTTTTAGAGGAAAGAAAAATATATACAAAATACAAGTCCTTTTAAAATATTACACCAAACAGACACGAAATACATTTCAACAAATATAGGCAAAACAATCATTAATAAGGAAAAAAGAAAATGATTCCCAATCTATTCACATTGTTCATTGAATATATGTGTATCAGTGATTAATATAGAAAATTACTATTAAACTCATAACTTGTTTTTGTTATTCTGCAATTGTAGCTTAATAAAAAAGTTATGGGTAAAAGGCAGAGGCCACATAATAAAAACTTATATACAAACTTTAAACAAGCACTATGTGTATCAATATATAAATTTTTAATGTGACAAGTGAGTTTGCTTCTTGCTTGTCAACTTACTTAGTTTAGGTTGGATTGATAATAATGCTATTTTCTGGGGGAAAAAGCATAGCTGAATTGGTAGGATTTGTTTTATTAATACTCACAGTAGAGAGCCATCTTTCAAAAGTATCTCAGCAGGAATGTGAACAGAGATATTAAAGTCAATCTCAGCAGTCTCAAGTTAATCATTTTAAAATTTTATTCAAAATGAAGCAAATAATGCTGTATTTTTCTTTCATAAAATAAATTGTATTGTATATATCTGAAGTTTACAACATAATGTTATAGAATACATATAGATAGTATATCTATATGTATATAGATACATATAATATATGTATATTATATCTCTAGACTTGCTCATCCTACATATCTACTACTGTGGCCTACAAAGGGCAAAATAGTGAGGAAAAAAGTGATATCATGCAACATTTTTCTGTGTCTGGCTTATTTTACTTAAAATGCTATATTTTCAAAGTTTATCCTCAATCTTTTTTCATAAGAAATAATTTATTTTCCAATAATTTATCCTGTACAGTTATAATTTAATTAGAATTATTTGATGAAAGAGATCAATTCTGAATGCATGTATTTATTATGTGTAGATGGAAAATAAAATTTAAAATGTTATGTCAATCTTGTAAAGACTTTGGAAATAACTTTTGCAGATATGTAATATCAAGATTGTTACTTACTGCATTAACGTGCTGTTAAGTAATGGAATTACATCATATAACACTGTTCTTCCAAACATATAACTATTTTTTTGCCATTTTATCTTATATCTGCCATTAGATAATATGTTGCATTTCTTCCTTTAAGGAAAGTATTAAGATCGTAAAAAATATTAAAGAAAACAGATAAATAAGCATGTTTGGTTATCTAAGTCACCTCTTTAACCTGTAAGAGTTAATTCTGTTGTTGAAACTTTCTTGACCAAATTTTTTCCATTGATAATTATCTTAAATAAACATGCAATAACCATTGTTCATGATCAACTTCCATATATTAAAATGAGTAATGTCAAATCACAAACCAAGCTTTTAATTGGCCTTTAGTTATCACATTTTTTACTACATCACTGAACACATTGTTTAATTCAAATGAATTATGACATGACTGTTGGGAGGCTTTAGATTCTTGGGGCTTGGTAAGTTATTTTTTTTTCTTGGTAAGTTATTCTACACACAAAAAAAACCCAGTGTGTTGACTTACATTTTAACACAAGTTCTAACCTTCAGTATTCTATCAGAGACAATTAGAACTGAGTTTAGTTTTTTTTTATTTCTTTTTTAAGCAGTTCTAACTATTTGTAAGAATCAATATTTATGACCTTTATGTTTTCTTAGAGGTCTTCCAAAGAACAAAACACTGTTTTACTTTTTTAAAAAATATAATAAAAAACTCATTTTACCTTGCAGTTGCCATATGAGTCTATCAGACTTTTCTATAAATCTAAGATACATTATGGGAATTTAGTAATCTTATTTTTTTATATTTTGAAGTATTTTTCTTCCATCATCACAGGAATTATTGATAATTACTCAGCAATTTTTCTCATCTATGCTAAAGAAAGATCATGATGCTAAAAGAATGGAATATGATGGAATTACCTAGAAAGAAGATACCTTAGTGAAATAAACCATCACCCTTCAGGGTTCTTATTGTGTTGCCTAAAGTAGCACATCATCCTCTGAGAAGGTATGAGACTGGAGACACAACCTTTGGGTTTGCTTCTGGCTTTCATTTTATTCTCATAATGGCAAAGAGAAAAAAACTGACAGAGCAAGATATGTCTTAATTATTAGAATCAGAAGAAGCAGATAGCAAAAAGGCAGAGAGCAGCGTTCTCTTCACTAATGATAACGGTGAAATCAATCATTTAATTGAACTTCAGACTGGAAGTCTTCAGATAGAAGATGGATTTTCTCAAAGTCAAGAATCTATAGGAGAACAATCTACTTCTTAAGGAATAAAAGGAACTATGCCATTCTCATGCAGTTAGTCATTCAACAGAAAGGACTTCATCAAACTATGGTTTATAAGAACCCAGACCATCCAATTTTGCTAAAAGGGTGAGTGACAGCATTATTTTTTTCTTTTAAGAGGTATGAACCAAATTCATGATTTTAAAATGTTTGCTATGTTTGAATTTTTATTAAAATTTCTAATAAAGTTATTACCTACTCTCCCTATATTTTAAGTTATGTAACTTATTTATAAAATAACATTAATGATAAATATATATAAATAATATGTAATTATATATAACATGACTTTTTACATTTATAAAATGTAAAAGAAAAAATTTTAAGGACCCATTTCACCCAGATGGTAAGGTGATGACTGTTTTTGCTTTTTTGGTTTTTTTAATATACTTAGTGTTACTCAGGATAAATAATCCAGAATGTTTTCCTGTCATTGTAGTTGCAAAATCGAAACATACTCTTAACCAAATCTTAAACTCCGAATCATGTTTGTTAACATTCTAATCCTTTGTAGTTGAGCACATGTCAGAGCTGGTTGGCTTGTTGTCAATTAAGCTGCATAAAATAATATTCCATATCACTACCATGTTCAAATTAAACATACACTGAACAAATTTCCATACTAACAATATCTGGGCTTTCATCAAGTTGCCATAAAAAAATCTAGCTTTATTTGTTCTATGCATTCATCTCCCATATCATTAACTGGTTCCTAGATATGTATGGTATCATTATAAAGTTGTATTTGAGCTACCTCTTTAGTCATGATTCATCAGAAATTCCCAAGCAAATATATTTGATATATTCTTCCACTAAGATTTCAGCAACTTTGTATAGTTGCTATGTCATGAAAGGCCTATAAGTCATTGAGTTTATATCAGAAATGTTAAACACCTGCTTGTGTCTTTTTAAAAGTTCATTACTCTTTCTTTCAAAGATTTAGTTTACTTTAAACTAATTTCATTGTTTTGCTTGTAAATGCCACTTAGGCTTTGAAGATTTTGTTGGTTTATTTACCAGTACATTTATGCAAATAATACAGTGTGGTTTTGCACTTCACCACCAATTATGACTATAAAATTCAATTCAATATATAAGAGGTCATATGTCCAAGTACCTAGAAAGAAACCTTGTGGTCTTTGTTCTTCTTGATTATTTTCACTGTCATCATTTTGATTATTAATATTGCCTCTTCCTTGTCTCTTTTCTCTAACAAAGCCCTGTGAAGCTTGTTTAATCCTCAGCAAATTAGGAGAAAAAATACATAAATAATACACACTTAGATCTTGGTTTCTATTTCCATACTTTGATAAAAGAAGCCAGAGCTCCTTGGAGAACTGGCTGACTCTAAGGTTGGGCAGTGAATACCTAGGATGAGCCTGGATCATAATTGTAGTGCTGCAAAGAAAGAAAGTGCTTAAAACAAAACAAAACAAAAAAAACACAACAAAAAACAAACAAACAAACAAACAAAAAACCTGTGGGGCTATGTCAAAGAGACAAGGTAGCCAACTGAAAGCATTCCCAATGGCTAAAACTGGAACAATTTTAGCAACAGAATAAGTATGGTTGCATTGGATTATAAACCAAAGTATAAAATAAATATCCATGAATCTGAGCTGATATAAATAAATGTTTGGATAAATAAATAGACAAATATCTTGTGCAGGGGAATTCCAAATAATTTATATAAGTAACACCCCACCCCTAAAAGTGGTGGAGAATAAGTCTTTACCTCTTTAGTGTGGGCTGCATATAACGACTTCCTTCTAAACTGTAGTATGAAAAGGGGGTGTAATGAGGAGTTTGACTCCATTTTCTGATCTTCGGCTGCTGACAGCTTTTAATCCTCACCCCTCCCTCTTCCCCTTGCATCCCGCATATGGGCAAGCCCATAAGAAAGTCTGGGTACTCCTTTCTTGGGTGCAGGCAAAGGATTCAAACAATGCAAGCCCCTACCTGAGCACGGGATCGTTCATCTTGGCCTCACCCCCAACCACAATAAAAACCCCAGACAGTCTCCTTTCTTTGTTCTCAAGCGAATTTTGATCTTGTTCAATTCACCTGCTCTGTTCTCCCCAGAAACTTCAATTATGTAATAAAACTTTTCTTACCCTTTTGTTGTGTGTGTTGTGTTATCAGTCTGGATATCAAAACAAATTTGGGTGGAGGTTCCTTCTGCTTTTGGAAGGTGATCGTAAGAGTGGGGGCTTCAATTTTATAGTGGAAAAACCTGACAAATTCTATGTCAACCAGGTAATTAAGTTTAGTATCAATAGATATAAGTCATGGACAGCATGTACCCTTCATATGATGTAATGAGTATGGCACTTCAGTTCTGTGATCTTCCTCCAAAAAATCCATAACTTCAATATAATAAGAAGAAAAACATCAGACAAACCTCCAGTTGAGGGACAATCTACAAAATATCTGACCATTACACCTCAAAACTATTAATATCAAGATCATCAAAAACAAGGAAAGTCTAAGGAGATGTCACCCCCAAGGAGAGCTTAAGGAGATGTAACAACTAACTGTAAGGTGGTATCCTGGATGGGATCTTGGTACAGAAAAAGGACATTAAGTAAAAACTAAGAAAATCTGAATAAAATATGGAGTTTAGGTAATAATAATGTATCAATACTGGTTCATTAGTTTTAACAAATGTACCATACAAATGTAAGATGTTACAACAGGGGAAATTGGGTCTGGGATATATGGGAACCCTCTTTCTTATCTTGAAACATTTTCTGTAAATTAAAAAAAACTATTCTGAAATAAATAATTTACTTAAAAATAAATAATAAAAAGTATACTTCCTTAATTTTGACAAAATATTCAACTACAAATTTAAAAGTTTGATTAAGAACCAACATTATTATATAATAACAAACTATTAAGTTCAATAAATGCTTACATTATCTCAGAGATTTATACATGCTTAGGTTCTATTCCCAAATTTACCTTAAATTATCCCACCTTATAGCATGGTCCTGCAGTGCCTGACTAATAAACAGCTCCCACACATGTGATATATCACATGAGTTCTACAGTTCCCAAACTGGTCTACTTCCGGTGCGCTGAGAGGAATTCTCTGACATCACATTTGAATTTTGAGTCAATGTGAAATTTTTATCAAAGTTTTAAAATAAAGTTGACAGGTATCTAATACCTTGTCATGGATCCCCCCCACAAGCCACACTTTGTGAATCTAAAAGTAACATATATGAGAGAACCATCATGGAGATATTTTTAGTTGTAAGGACCTCCCTGGAAACTCAAATTTGCTTTCTGAACAGTCACTAGACAAAGGAGAAAACAGTACAGTTGAGCTGTTGGAGCAAGGTGGAAATAACATAGAGCCTGCTTTCTGGTCGAGTTGGTGTTCATGGCATTCTTAAAGGACTTGCAATTACTGTGGACATGGGGACTTATGACTTGGAATAAGATTAAGTAGGAAAGATGCAAAAATAAAACTAAATTAAATTAAATTAAATTAAAAAAAAACAGCAGTGAAATTATTGTTCAGAACCCCCAGTTCCTCCGGTCCTCGTAATCTCCCTTCTATCATCATTTCTTCGCTGGTCTTCCACAAAACTCCAGGTATCAGCACAGAGCTAGGACATGAATGTGTTCTGTCACATGGTAATTCCTATACCCTAGGGGAATCCTAGGAAATGACCATGGAATTGTGGTTCCTGTTTTCTGAATAAATTTTCACTTCTATCTAGCATTGTACCTTTAAAAGCAGAGCTGAATTGTCATTGTGCCGCTCCGGAGAGCTGAACACACTGTAAAAATCATTTGGGTACACGACTGGTCATTTTATGTAATGTAAAAACAAAATAAAAGGCCCTTTTCATTCTATTTCTGAGTTTGAGCATTTCATTGCTCACTGTCAGCCTGGAAATAGTATCAAAAGTTTTAGGAAAATGCCACTGATACTACACATCACTTGAATAAATATTGCTTCCATGTACAAAGGTTTCTAAGCTACTGATGGATTACCTAATTGTGCAAGCACACTGAGCACTTGCATTTATTGTGACTCTGGTTTAAGATACAGGCATGTGAGGGTTAAAAACAAGACTGAGTATTACTTTGGTTGGAATTTCAAGTTTTTCAACACTTTGGAAAATCCGATCCCTCTCAATAAAAAGCATCTCGGTGAGTTTCCACTAAATTTGTGAAATGAATCAGGTTAATGGCTCAAACCAGAGCGGAAAGCAGAAATATTTTCCAGAAACTCAGGTGTCCTGAGCCTCGGTGACCCAGTACTGAGTGACCAGGTGTAGAGCGGCCTGATGCCTGTCCACACAGCTCTACCTCTGGTTAATTTGGCATTGCATTCACGACACAAATGCCACCATTTCACAGTCGCCGATGACGAGTTTTCATTCCCTTAGAGCCACCAGCGCTGTTTTCTCCGTGGTATCAGCCACTCTCAGCCCAGAGATCTATAGCTCGCCTCGTGCGCCAGCAAATCGCAGAAACCCAGAACCATGGCGCAAGTCCCAAGCGCTCCGCCCGCTCTGAGGTGCTCTCAAGCCCTTATGGATCTTTCTCGCAGGAGGGAACGGCCTTTGTTAGCAGTCACCTTCCTGGAAAGCAGAAGCGCCTCTGATAGTGCAGGCTGCAGCTCGGGCTATTCTCTCTTGTTCCTGGTGCTATTTTTGTCTGTTCTCTTTGCACCAGCTCCCCAGCAAGGAGCGCATTTGATATCTGTACCTAGGGCATAAACCAACGGGGCCACACACGCCCTGTGTGACGCTGGGCTGGGAAACCAGAGGCTGCCAGATGCGCTCAAGGCTCTCCCAAGGAGCAAGGTGCCTCCTCTCCTGATTTTAGTGTAAGAGGTGTGGGTGGGGTGATTTTTCTCATTGCCGGTGAAAGTCTTCTGCCCGCCCCTTTGCCTGCAACTTGTTGTGGTTTCCCCGAAATCTCGTAAATTGCGGTTCCAACGTCGAAGTTTACATCAATCCCATCCAAGATTTATAGTTTTTTATCCCACCCCGAATTTATAGTTTTTATATCTCATCTCCCCTTCCACCTCTCTGCTGTCTCTGCCTATTCTCAACGCTGCGTTGAATGGATGGCGGCCACGTAATGTGGCCAAGGCAATCATGGAGTTTGGCTGCAACAAGGGGATTAGATGGGAGTGGCTTTCTGGTGACCCTTTCCTGGAAGAACAAGCCTGGTAAGGGTGCGAAAAGGACCGGAAGCCTCCTGGGTCACTGGGAGCTGAAAACCGGATTTTGAACCCCTTGCAGACACTAAATCATTCTATGTTGATAGCCTTGCCAGTAAACCGTGAAGGAATGAAAGACAATAGTTCTTTTAGTACACAGAAGCACTGCTGGAGATGCCTAGCGGAGACATTTTCCCATCATATGTTCCTTCTGTTCACGAGGTATCAACAGCTTTGAAAAACCTGATGGAGCCACAGTTAATAAAGGCATGCATATTTACCTATATAGGTATTAGGTTATGTTAATGGGCATAATATTTCCCGAAAGGTGTGGAAGAGATACTGTTTCTCTAATGGCTCTTAGAGATTGATTTATGTACAGAGGCAATTAAAGCCTACTCTTAAAGACAAACAAAAACCATAATATCAACAAAATAATCCCAACCATGATGGCATTTAAGATTACATTTATTGCTTATCAAAGTATTTTTAGTAATCCCAGATGATTTTATTAAGGTATATTTTATATACTATAAAATGCATAGAACTTAATAAATAAAACTAAATGACTTTTTATATATGTATATGTCATAAAACTACCACCAATATATAACATATCCATTATTCCAGATGGCTCCCCCCTACTCTCTGCCAGTCATCCTCCCAGAAGTAAGGACTATTTTGAATCCTCTCACCATCTAATAGCTTCCTATAAATGGAATCATACAATATTTTCTGTGTTTTTTGTGGATTTTTTTCACTCAGACTAATGAGGCTGAAATTTATCTATTTTTCTGTGTGTGTATCAATACTATGTTCTTTTTGTTGCTGTGTATATTCCATTGAATAAATATAGCACAATTTGTATCATTACCTGTTAATGGACATTTATTGTTTGGTATACATACACACACACCCCCAAGAATGAACTTGTTGACTTATAAGATGTGCAGATATTTAATTTTTTGGAAGAAACTAAGAAGCAGTTTTTCATGGTGTTTGTGTTTTTCTACAGTCTAATTGGTAATGTATGAGAATTGCAGTTCCTCTATATCATTAACACAATTTGGTATTATCAATCTTTTTTATTTCCTCCATTTATGTGGGTATCTAGTTGCATAATACATTCAATTTAATTTTCCATTACCAAAAAGTAATGATACAGGACACTTTTTCATGTGTTCATTGGCCATTTGTATACGCTTTTTGTGAAGAGCCTGTTGCAATCCTTCCGTTTTTCCATTCAGTTTTATGTCTCTTATTGATTTGTAGAGTTCTTTTTATATTTTTGAAATTATCATTTATTCATTACAATATTTTTCAGATTCTGGAAGTCTTTTCCAGTATTAATTTGGAATTGTCTTCCCATATCAAATTTTTTCCACAAATAAATTCTGACCAAAATAAAAATAAAATGAAGATTAAACTTACAATTTGGCATTTGTAATTCTTTGACATTGGTCATGTTGACAATTTGTGTTCAATTGTCTAAGTGGTTCAGAACCTAAAATCTAAACTAACTAGATAAACTATATCATAAAGTCCTTAAGATAAGTCGAAAATATTGAGGAAGACTTATCCACTTAAGCAAGCAGGAGACCCCTTGAGGAAAAAAAGTTCCTGAAAATGAAGGGAGGGTTTAGTTTACCACTAAAGTTTCTGCCAGAGTCCCTAGGCCTCTGGTGACAAAAGAAGTTCTTTCAAGAATAAGGCTTTAGTTTGAGCAGCGATCAGGTTGCTCACAGGTTCCCCTAGATCGTTTATCAATGATGATTTCATGTTTAGAGTCTAATCCATGTTACACTGAGTTGAGGGTTTGAACACGATGAGTCTGTTGTTGACTCTATCAGCCATGCCCTGGGTTTTAAATGATCTTAGTCCATTGAAACGATTTGAGGTTTGGATCAGAATTGTTGTTCACTCTATACAATAGCCACTGGCTATATTGAAATTATGAGTTAGTTAGCACTTGAAATGTTCTAAGGATGATTTTCTTTTTACATTGAATCATATATTACAACATACATCATATTATAAAGAGGAAATTTAAGAAATATTTGAATTCAGAATTCTTTTTTATCTTAGATAAACACTTCACTTTAATAAATAGATTATGTCACTACAAAATTTATCAAAAATTTAAATTATTGCTGCTTTCTAATTTTATTATTATCTTTGAACTTTGTCAAAGGAGTTTTCATTTTTTTTTTTAATAACAGGATTTTCTTTAGAAAAGATGATGCTGCTACAGGTAATTTGAAGACAGAAATATTCTGCAGTGGTTTGAAAAGGTGAGCACAGCTTAACTTTTACCTAAGTTTTTTAGTGTTTGTGGAGGTTCATCCCAGTCAACCACTACAAAATGGAATGACAAAATTTTAGCAGACAAGTTTTGTTTAAAAGACAACTGTCAGACACGTAAGTTTGGAGTACAATAATAACTTTCACATCCTAAGTTTCACAGAGAACAGAAATATAAGGGATCATCCAGGCAACACTTGTTAACACTGTATGCTTAGAATAGAAGCGGGTGTTTTTTAAAAAGCATTACAGATTTCACTGAAAGTTGAAAATACAGAGCAAAACAATGTATGGAAAAGCATGTCATAGGAAGATTTAAATGGAAATGCACTTTCCCAGTTGTAAAACATTTTCTACTACCTCTCCACTGTGTACTAAGATAATGAAGAAATAGATGTAGAAATTATAGATTTTGCTCATTTGTTTCTTAGCAACAAAAAAGATCAGGGATATGTTGATGACATGAAGCATCCATTTACTTTATTTTTAAACAATTGCATTTTAGACAGTGAAGCAATTGAATTGTTTATTGCATTCATTTATAAAAGGATGGATCAAAAATATTCAAGAGCCAGAATTAATATAGCTACACTTGAAATGCTATGTAAAAACTTGACATTTTTATTCTCCATTTTACTTTTTTCAACACTTTAGTAAAAGTTTAACATTTTCTAATCTTATTCAGTCAAATTAATTAGTAGTCTAGTAGAAAACTATGAAGATTAAAGGAATTTAGGGATTAAGCAGGAAAAATCATGCTGCATGGATTAACCATCTGTAACCTAAGCAAAATAAAAACCATTATTCAGTATTTAAAGATTAAGTTAGATTTCTTTAGCCAATTTATCAATAAATCTTTCAACCACAAGCCATACCTAAACTAGTGAATTAGCCAGATACTGAAGACTTAAGTTGATTTTTTATATTGCCTTTGAGTGTGTATGAAGCTATTAAAAATATACTTCAGAAATAAATTATGTTTATGTTCATAATATAATACAAAGTTGACATCAACATATCAGAAGTACTACTTGGAAAAATGATTTAGAATCATTGCATTCAAAAGCATAATTTCCCTTTAATTTTCAAAAGAATATATATATTCTTTACATATATTACATATATAGCAAGCTGCATGAGATAATGTAATTTAATTGAAGAACATATAAAAAGAAGAAGAAAGGAGAAGGGGAAGGGCTGGGAAGGAAGGAGAAGAGAGGGGAAGAAGGGAAGGAAGAGGAAGAGGAGGAACTGCAACAAAGATAACAAAATTCTGAAATTATGATAATTATTATTGGGAGCAGAAAGTAATTTGCAAGAAAATATTTCATTTGTAGAAAAAATGAAATGCATATTTATTGCTTTGTAAAAAGTGATAAACCTGTAATTTATATTTGTATAATCTCAGATTCAACAACATCAAGCAATGAAAATTTGTTCGTGTATCTCCGTAAGTAACTTTAATAATTTTTTTCATTTTAGTTTTATATGTTTTCATTTGGTTATGCAATACATATAAATGTGTATTGCTGAATAGTGCTTTTCAGAATTCTAATAAACGATGAAGTACCTAATCTAATATTGTATTATCAAAAGCACTGTATTATATGATAACTATTACTTATATAGAGTTGGAAGCATGTCTAAAACTAGCCTTCTATCTTATTGTTATTCAAAATAATTCTATATCATAGGTACCAAAATTTAATTGTAAGTTAATTTTATGTGGATTGTCATTTTGCTTGAATATTTTCTTTATTGAAATTGTAGGTTTTCAAGTATTCTGAGTTCCTCAACAATCAGTTATATTAAGGACTATAAATTAATCATTGGAAACCTTTAAAACACTAAAATCAAATTTGCAAGTTCCTACATTAACATGGAGGATAGCATGAAATAAGTATATAAATTAAAGAGTCAAATGTTATTTTCATCCCTGGAAATGAAAAGACAAATTGGGCTTTTTATATATGTATTATATATTTTATATTTATGCAAAGCCATTATATAGTGCTATATTTATATTTATGTTTGCTTTAATCCTAATCATACCTGTAGCAATTGGAATTATTATTATTATTTTTTATTTCAGAATATTACAGGGGTACAAACACTTTGGTTACATATATTGCCTTTACACTGCCCGAGTCAGAGCTACAAGCGTGCCCATCCACCAGAAATTGCTCACCACACCCATTAGGTGTGAATTTAAACATCCCCTCCACCCCCCCAACCATCCGACACCTGATGAATGTTCCATATGTGCACATAAGTGTTGATCAATTAGCACCAATTTGAAGGTGAGTACATGTGGTGCTTGTTTTTCCACTCTTGTGATACTTCACTTCAAAGAATGGGCTCCAGCTCCATCCAGGATAATACAAGAAGTAGTTCACCATTGTTTTTTATGGCTGAGTAGTACTCCGTGGTATACATATACCACATTTTATTAATCCACTCATGAACCGATGGGAACTTGGGTTGTTTCCCCATCTTTGAAATTCTGAATTGTGCTGCTATAAACAGTCAAGTCCAGATGTTTTTATTAAAGAATGTCTTTTTTTCCTTTAGGCAAATACCCAGTAGTGGGATTGCTGGATCAAATGGTAGCTCTACTTTTAGTTCTTTGAGGTATCTCCATATTACTTTCCATAGAAGTTGTACTAATTTGCGGTCCCACCAGCAGTGTACGATTTTTCCTATCTGTCCGCATCACCACCAACATTTGTTGTTTTGGGACTTTTTATAAAAGCCAGTCTCTTTGGAGTTAAGTGATATCTCATTGTGGTTTTGATTTGCATTTCCCTGATGATTAGAGATATTGAGGAATTTTTCATATGTTTGTTGGCCATTAGTCTGTCTTCTTTTGAAAAATTTCTGTTCATGTCCTTTGCCCACTTTTTAATGGGGTTGTTTGATTTTTCCTTGTTAATTTTCCTGAGTTCTATAAAGATTCTAGTCATCAGCCCTTTATCAGATGTATAGCATTAAAATATTTTCTCCCATTCTGTAGGTTGTCTATTCACTCTAGTGGTCATTTCCTTGGCTGTGCAGAAGCTTTTTAATTTGATTAGGTTCCATTTATTTATTTTTATTGTTGCTGTGATAGCTTTTGGGGTCTTCTTCACAAGTTCTTTCCCTAGGCCAATGTCTATAATGGTTTTTCAAACTTTTTCTTCTAAAACTTTTATGGTTTCATGTCTTAGGTTTAAGTCTGTTATCCATCGTGAGTTGATTTTTATGAGAGATGAGAGGTGCAGATCCTGTTTCAATCTTCTACATGTGGCAGTCCAATTTTCCCAGCACCATTTATTAAATAGGTATTTTAAAAAATAGAAATTATACTATGTATCTTCTCAGACCACAGTGGAATAAAATTAGAAATCAATTCCAACAGAAACACTCATCTCTACACAAAGTCATGGAAATTAAACAATCTATTGCTGAATGATTGTTGGGTCAAGGAAGAGATTCAGATGGAAATCAAAGATTCTTTGAACTAATGATAATGAGGACTCAAGTTTTCAAAACCTGTGGGATACAGCAAAAGCAGTCCTGAGAGGAAAACTCACAGCCTTAAATGCCCACATCCAAAAGACAGAAAGATCGCAAATTAACAAACTAATGAATCATCTCAAAGAACTGGAAAAGGAAGAGCAAAATAATCCTAAACCCCGCAGAAGAAAAGAAGTAACCAAGATCAGAGCAGAACTAAATGAAATGGACAACAAAAGAACTATATGGAAGATTAATGAAACAAAAAGTTGGGTCTTTGAAAAGATAAACAAAATTGACAGGTCTCTTGCTAGATTGACCAGAAACAGAAAGGAAAGGACTTTAATAAGCTCAGTTAGAAATGAAAAAGGAGAAGTCACAACTGATATTGTGGAAATACAAAACATCATCTTTAAATTCTATAAAAATCTCTATGCCCAAAAACTTGAAAATGTGGAGGAAATGGACAAATTCTTAGAAACACACAACCTCCCTAGGCTCAGTCAAGAAGAAATAGAATTCCTGAACAGACCAATATCAAGCACTGAAATTGAAGCAGCAATAATAAATCTTACAATTAAAAAAAAGTCCTGGAATTATTTTTTTTAATTGGAGATCTTCCTAGAATTAAGATATTTTTACATTTGGTTTTTAGGAAGATTTAAAATAGTGGTTTATTTTTAAATGCCTATTGCATTAAAAGTAATGGGTCAACTTGAGTTTAAGGGTACAAGACAGGGTCTTTATCTTACTGCTTACTGCACCCCATGTATTGAAAAGAGATGAAATTCTCATGCTCTTTATTCTTAAAAATACCTTCTCAACAGACTTTTTAAATTGAAGGAAATTTTTACCATGCATTTTAAAAGTTTTATTGAAATTAATTCTCTTATTACCTGCATTTTGATTTAGTTTTGTTCATATTAATAGATCAAGATAATGTATCAAATTGTTCAGGTTTTAATTATCTCTACTGCATATTTATTGTCTACTTCATCTATCAGCCTCTGAGGAAGCATTTTAGATTTATGAATTCAGTGGGGTTTTTCTTTAACAATACTCTTAACTTATATTTACACATTCTAAAAATACTTGTTTTGGTCTTTGTCAAGTATTATTTTAAGTTGATTTTCATGGCTACTTTCTTCAACATTAGATTTTTTTCATGTGTTTTGGGGTTTTGGAGTAAGTGCATTCTCATTTTGATAGAGAGACTTTAATTTTAGTTACTTGTTTTCATTCCTTGGAAGTGATTTTATAACTGCAAATGAAAGGATAAATTTCAACAGATTGTAATGTTCTTAGTAAGTTTCAGCTGGACTCAATAGCATATCACCAGACATAGGTGGGAAAGTGGGAGAATATTCAAGATTAATAATCTGGTTTTGCTGTAGTACTGAATTTTAAAGAACAAAAATTAATTTTCTCACAGTTTTAGAGGCTAGAAATCCAAGATCAAGGTCCCAGCATGTCAGTGTCTAGTGAGGACCCAGTCTCTGCTTCCAAGCGCACCTTGTTGCATCCTCTGGAGGGGACAAATGCTGTGTCTTCAAATGATGGAAAGGACAGAAGGGCAAAAGTGTCTGATTCCCTTCAGCCCTTTTATAAGGCAGTAATCCCAACCATGAGAGCAGAGCTCTCATGACCTAATCACCACCTTAAGACCTCACCCTTAATACTGTTTCATTGGGGATTAAGTTTCAACATGAATTCTGGAGGGGACACAAACATTTAAACCATAGCAATACTGGATCCATAATGCTGAGAATCCTAAATTCAAGAAATTTAGGATTCACAAAATTATTGTGAAGTAGCATGAGTCAGCCAAATCAACCCACCACCTATTTTTCTGTGGCCTATGAGCTAATCGGTTTTCACATTGTTTAAAGTTGTAAAAAAATATCAAGACAAGAGCATTTCATGACACAACTTATATTAAATTAAAATTTTAGAGTTTATAAATAAAGTTTTATTGGAGAACAACCAGACTCACTTGTTTACATATTGTCTCTGGCTGCTTGTGGGCTACAATAACAAAATTGAGTAGATTTGACAAAGCCTGTGTATGGCCCTCAATGGCAAAAGTATATACTATCTGGTTCTTATAAAAAAAATGTTTGTGACCCCTGTCCATCCTAGACTATGTGAAAACATTAAAGATCATTGCCTTGGTTTTGAGTCTGTTTTTTATTATAGATTTACTACATCATTTGACTTCCATTTCTTAATAATAAAATGGAGGGGGGGCATTTCCTTAATTTCATTCTTAAATAGTCATGTAAACTGCTTGTTATTACTTGTGAAATTACTGGGAGATCTAAAATGCTGAAATCCTAAGGCTAAGAAATTATATCATTACTATTCTCAGAAGATTGCCTCTGATGGATCTTCAAAGATGTGTTCATGATATGCCTGAAGCATCTGGCTGCCACAATTTTATTTTTATCGTTATTTAGAATTATTGTAGTGTATAGAAGAATCAAAATTTCCATGATTTGGCAGAGTTATGAAGAAGCTGGTTTAATTTTAGAGTTTTATAGCTTTCCAGAAAGATAAAACCCAAGCTCATTTTCTTTGTCTCTATAGCCTTTATCATCCATTATATATATTTACTTCCATTGTGTTTGGTGAAGACATCTAATTGCCTCCAAATCCCCATTCTTTCTTTTTTCCACAATGATATAACCCCCACTTTTTAGCCACCCAGAATAAAAACTATATATTTTTCAGCCTCTTTTACGGTTAAATGTGGCCATGTGACTTATCTCGGGCTGATGGGATGCAACTGGAGATTGTATGTGCAACTGCCAGGATGTATCTTTAAGGGAGAGGGGCTTCTTCTATAAGTTCATATTTCCTACTACCTATTAGATAGAATGTGATGTAATGGCTGGAACTCCAGCAACTATCTTGGACAATATTATACTCTTGGGAATAAACCCCATGCTGGACCAACAAGAGACATGAGCCTGAATTTCTGATATTAATACTATTATGTCAGTTGGGGGCTGATTATCTCTCGGTTTTGACTGTAAGAACGAAATAAGCTTTTATGTTGTTTAAAATGTTGTTATTTTGAGTTATTCTTTTGCTACTTTCTAACACAATCCTAACTAATGCATCCTGTAGTGTGTGTCTGTTTTTTTAATTTCTCATCATGCTTTTCTTATTCTTTATAAAATTCTACCCTAATTATACTATTTTAAATCCAAATTTTTCAATAAGACTGACTTTATTTTCTAAGTTTTTAGATGAACACATGACCCTGTTCTGAACAATCAGAACATTCCATCCCCTGAGCCAGAGTGATTGGTTTATGGATGCTCGCACATTCTAACTTAGAATAGTGGTTCAGATTTCCCAGTCTTTTGCTGAAACCTTTAGGAAATAAAATATCTCTTTCCTTCAAAACTGCTAAAGTATGAGGGTAAGAATCTGGACCTGGATAATAGCTAATTTCACAGCATATTGATAAAGAAATCAACACTTTATCAAAGAGGAAACCCAACTGAAACAGAGATGGCATAGAGAGAGAAACAGATTATAGCTGCTCGATGTTAAGCCTCTGGATCTAGCCAGGCCTGAAGCTAGATACTCCTTGACTTCATTTCCTTGAAGCATTCTGTGTCTTCCTATTCCCCCTCTCCCACTTTTAAGTTAATTGGATTTGTCATTTGCAACTGAAAAATTCTAGAGTAATAATTTCCCTATTTATTTAGCTATTCACAAAAACTGTAATACATATTTTTTGTTTTAATTTTTATAACAACCCCATGAATTTGGGAATGTATGGGTTGACCTTATTAAGTCTGCACTCCCTACAGAGCCCACCACCATATTGTGAGGAGAGGAGTTGCTTAACAAATGTTTGCAGAAATCAGTTCAGGTAAAATTCCAGATGTGACTGACCATTATCTGACATTTCATTAATTTTATTCAAACAGCCAGAACTCATACAACAAAATGCCTGTTGTCTTCAAAATCCTCAATAAGTAATGTCCCCATTGCTTAATATATTTTGAGATATGCTGTTCTGGAGTTGCCTTCACAGTCAGTGCCATTTTCATATTATATTTATAACTGATAAATTTTATTCTATGAAAGATGATGTGATTTTTGAAAATAGCCAAAATGCAATGGAGTCAGGTTTGATAAATAATTAATTAATTAATTAATTAAAAGGACTACAGTAGTTGTGGAAGTGAGGGAAAATATATATATTTTAAAGTGCCTACAATGTGCCCAGGTTTTTGCCAAATACTTTACATACATAACTAATATTAGTTGAGTACATGCTTTGGCCCAGCCATGGTGTTAAGTTCTTTACATGAATTTCCTTATTTAATCCTTATATGAACTTACATGAAAGACATTATTATTCCAATTTACATCTGAGAAATTAATATATTGCCTGAGTTTGCCCAATCAAGAAAGCATGACAAATGAGGGTCAGATCAAAGTTTACTAGAGAAAACTTCCAAACAAAATGTTAGCAGAATGCACTGCTTCACCCAACTCACTGTTACACCTACCCTCATTTACTGCACAAAACTCAATACTATTTCTACCTTCAGATAACCAGTGTCCCTAGGTCTCTTACAGTCCAATAGAGAGAGGTGCTTTGACACAGCTGGATGTACCTTGGAAAGTTCTCCCAGAGAGGTAGTTCACTTCTGTGCTACTTGATATATTTATTAAGAGTTAGGAAGGAGCAGAAAATATCAGACTAATACTTTGGCAACAGAAGCTACCTGTTTATAAGAGATAGCCTTTTGGGGAAAAGGAAATGTTCAAAGCCCTGATGTCCGTAAGTTAGGAAGTTTCTGTACTAGCACCAGCACGGGCTACTGACCTTATAAAGTCCTTCAGCTCATCCGCCTCCATCCTGCAGGAGACGCACCAGGGCTATTCAGCAAATAAATGGTTTGACATTACGTCAATAAATATTTAGCCTCCTGAGGCAAATGCTTTATTTGAATGGATATATATTTTTGTTTTTTTGGCTTATTGTTTCATAGTGTTGCTTCTTCTCTTACCTCACTATATATAAAATATTCTTACGTGAGTCCCCAAAAGGTAACAGATTCAGCTTTCTTTTGAAAATGGGCTTCTTGAAAGTGCCTTGGGCATATACTCTATAGGACTTCAATTTCCTGTCTTTTCCAATGAAAGTCTCTTGTGAGTTTTAACTGGGAAAACAAGCAAGCATCTTATTGTTATCTTGTGCATCAGTTGTGATAATCAGTTGCCAAAACATTGCAGGGTAACAGAAAGACACAAGGTTCTCTGATAGTATCATATTTTCTTGATTTGCTCCTCTGAAACTAATCCAGATACTGGAATAGAGGCAATGAGTCATGAGGCTTGATGGATGCACATGCTGTTGCCTGCAAATAGAGGTTGAGATGGTTGTTTAAAAGGACATCTAACACTTTTGGAGGGAGGCTTTCATTTTACCTGCTTCTTCTCTACCATTCAATTGAACTAGTTTTGCAGCAATGACTATATAGTGGAGCACTGTCACATTCTGTAACTCTGTGTGACTGCCTGTTCAAGAAGTGGCTTGAAATTTTCTATGATTGTAGCACGTAAAAGACAGTTCTGCTGTCGTGTTATTAAAAAAAAGGATGGACCAGGCTTCCTTCCAGCTTTTCATAAAGACAACAGAAAATAATACCAAGGGCATAAGGAGGGGAGGTATCTAGAAGCAGAAAGTTGATAAATAAAGGGAGATCAGCCATCGTGTCTTCACAGGCACAACTGCTCTTGACCTTTGACAAGGTATTTAATCTCTTTCTACCTCATTTTTTCATTGATAAACTTGGAGTACAGTAATACTAATATCATAGAATTGTTGAGAGGCTTAAATGTTGGAATAAGTATTTCTACAGTGTCTCTATGCTCATTCACCTTATTACCAAACAACACATATTAGCTTTGATGATGATGATGGTGAAAAATAAGATTATGATTATGTTTAAGTACAGACGTAGAAGGGGGCAATTTGAGGGAAAATTGCTGAACAGAAGTTGGCATTTTTCCTCTTTAATTCTCCTTTAAAATGTAGCAACAATAACAATACTATTTCATTTATTTTTCTCCCTGTGAAGCAGTCAGACAGGTATGTATTATCCTATTTACATGTGAGGAATATATGGGGCTCAGAAAAGAAATATGAATTCCGTTGCTCACAAAGCTTGTTAGTGTGGAGTCAGAATGTTGATCTCAGATAATGTAACTATGAGCACTGTTCACAAAGGAACCAAGACAATGTGAGACAAGGAGTTTTCATTAAGGTGGGGTAGACTGGGGGGTGTCGAGGGGAAACACAGTACCTTCTGAGAAATAAGAGCTGGAATGATGCACCAAAATGGGGGTGTCCTCTGGATCCTGGGAAATGCAGAGACTGAACACCTGGGGATGACAAGACAGTCACCTGGCCAATTCCTGCTCACCCTTCAATCCTTAGCTGCTGACATGTCACTTCTGAGAAGCCTTTTCTGATCCTTCTGATGAAGTCTGGCCACCTCCTCCTTTTCACAGCAGCCCTTACAGGTTTACAGCTGGTCCCCCATTTATTGTCAATTCTAAGAGCAGATGTTGTCATGGCAGTGCCCTGGGCTGAGCATTGTGCCTAGCTCACAGCTGGGGATCAGTGCACATGGCTGCTGGATAAATGAGCAAGAGGGAGGCAGGAGCTCCCAGAAAGGCAGGTTGTGCTAGGTCATCTCTCAGCTCCTGTGCTTTGGTGGTCTTTTATGAGGTCTCCAGATTTGAACATCAGTTTCATCATAGAACAAGAGGTCAAGACAAGGGATCAAAGGATGTGAAAGTGAAAAGAAGTGGCAGATTTACCACCTTGAAAATGTCATCAGAGTATTCAGAATTCAGGACAAAAAATGGATAACAATGGTCAAAAATTAGGGAATGCAGTTTACCATCAATCTCCCCCAAGTTGAGATGCAGAAAATGATTGGAAGCCTGCAGACCAAAGAAGAGAGCAGAGAGAAATTATCTCAGGGAAATAATTTTCGTTCCAGGACCAGGGAAGTCAAGAAGCGTCACACATCAGGCAAACACTTCTGCAGGTAGGAACAACCCATGAGTGTTGATAAAGCAAGTCAAGTCTCTTTTTAGAGACTTCTACAGCTCCTCTCTTGAATCACCAGACAGGCATTTGGTAGCCTTCCCTGCTAGCCCCTGAGGTACAAATGAAAATTTATTGGCTTGTTTTCTTCTCAACCCCAGGACATAGATAAAATTTGGAGAACCCCTATTTTTTTATGAAGCTTTTCCAGAATAACGTTGCCCACAATTCACCCAGATTTCCTCCTTTACTAAATCTTACCCTCATTCAGTTCATATAACACTGCATTTTAAAATCTGATATTCTTTTCATCTCTGTCAACTCAATTTATATAATTCATTTTGATCTTTGTTTATACTGTTGTGTGACTTGTTCTTATATTCTTCAGAGTGTCTCATTTGGTATTTTTATTACTCGATGTTATATTTCAAGTTCCTTACACACTTCAGTTTTGCCTTTCCTCCCTTGGTTTTCTCACAACCTCTTTAGATTTGGATGCAATATCTGGGCCTAGAAGGAGTTCTAGAAATATATTTTAAATAAGGAATTTGGTGATTTTCCATCTTCCATGCCGTGATCCCCCATATCTCTCTCGTAATAACTCACATAGAGAATTATGGTGTGGAAATAAATGGTTATGGGATACATGGAAGAGACTCCTTGTACTCAGAGATTTCTAAGCTGTGGATCTATGTGCACTGACTCCATCGAGCTCCTATAAGTGCTAAAGGTATGGATATTTCAGCATAACCCTAACTCCTGTGCAGCAAGCTTCATGTCTCTGCACATGATTGGGAAACGCTGATCTATATGAACTCTCAGGGAAAAATTGCACAGACAGAGTTGAACACATGAGAAAGACTTTTTTCAAGACTATTTCAGTGAGGGAGAGAGAATCGAACTCCACTCCACAGAAACAAAAGGCTGGGGGATTTTTAACCACTAGAGTGAACTAGTGGAAAAGTACTAGAGGTTGTTAGTGGGGTTAGTCAACATGATTAGTCCATCTGTGTTGGCTAACTGGTGCTTCTGGACATTAGGATCCTACCCTCCCAAATTTCAAAAGGATGGCTCCCAGGTCCTTGGTAAAAACATTCCTGGGACAGAATGTATGAAGGACGGAGAAGGAATTTATAATTTCAAGTTTTCTAAAGCAAATGCTTTAAGAAAAGGAGGTCAGGAGTCTATAGTGAAGAAAAAACCTGTCTAAAGTTTAATCAAGATTAGGGGATTGTAAAGTGAAAACCCGGTATGGCAGTGCTCCTGTGGGGAGACTGCACTCTTACCCTGGTCTCCTTTTGAAATGGAACTCAACTTATTATAAACCCAAAGGGATCCAAATTCCTCTCACATTAATGAGAACCAAATAATTTACTGATGATATACAGACAAAGATTGACATGGTACAAACACAACCACTTAATCAAATCTTTGTCTTTGTCCTGTCCTTTGTGTTCCAACCTTCATCTTTCCCGTTCCCCTCTCTGCCATAGGAAGCCCCTGTGTTGTCTGGAACAATTCATTTTCATTCACTGTGTGAATAATCCCATCAACAAAACAGAAGCCCTTTTAGTTAGCTGGACAGTCACTACCTATTAGAATTCAAACATGCATCTTAGGGGACTTTTCTTATCCCAGTTCATTTACAGATGAAATTCTTGGCTTTTTAAAAAATTCTTGGTCCCATGTTTCTAAAAAAGACTTGGCTGAGATTCTATCTTATTATTTTCTTGTCTCCCATAATGTAAATAAATATTAGATGGTATTCATCTTTTGTCCCATGCTACCAGGCTGATCTAAGAGCTATCTTAGCATTTGACTGGGTTGAAAATCAGAATACTGTTACTAAATTTGTGACTTTGAGCAAGTCCCTTATCTTCTGTGATAATCGGTTTTATGTGACAACCTGGCTAGGCTATAGCCCCCTGTTATTCAGTCAAACACTAATCTAGGTGTTACTATGAGGGTATTTTGTAGATGGGATTAACATTCCTGATCAGTTGACTTTGAGTCAAGGAGTTTATTTTAGATAATGTGGCTGATCCTGATTCAATAAATTGAAAGGGCTTAAAAATAGAATCGAAGTTTCCTGGAAAAGGAAACTCCACCTGTGGGTTGCTGCTTCAGCTAATTCTCAGGAGCTCCAGCCTGCTCTTTCTGATGGCCCATTCTGTATTAATTTTCTAGGGCAGCTGTAACAAATTGCCACAAACTTACTGGCTTAAAACAAAAGAAATATATACTCACACAATTCTGCAGACCAGAAATATGAAATCAAGATATTGGCAGGGCCATACTCCTACTGAAGGCTCCAGGGCAGAACTATTTCTTGCCTCTTTTGGCTTTTGATGGTTCTAGGTATTCTTTGGCTTGGGGCTGCATAAATTCAGTCTCTGCCTCTGTCTTCACATGGCCTTTTCCTCTTCTTCTTGTGTGCCTCTCCTGTGTCTATTTCTTATAAGGACATTTGTCATTGGATTTAGGGTGCATGTGGATAATCCAGGATGATCTCATCTTTAGATCCTTGACTTAATTACATCCACAAAGACCTCTTTTTTTTTTTTTTCCAAATAAGGTTGTATTCACAGATGAATGGGGTTAGGACTTTAACATCTTTTTGGAGGACATAATTCTACCCATAACAAACCCTTAATATATATCTTCTACTGCTTCTGTTTCTCTGGCTGAACCTTTACTGATACACTCTCCTTGTATCTTATTTCCTCATCTGTGTAATGATGGGATGAGTGGACACAAAGGTGATCTTCAAGGTCTACCTTAAATAAATAATTTTTTACAAAAACCTTATAGCATATGTTTCCTAATTTTAAAATTGTTGCTTTAAAATAATTCTATAACAAGCATAGAATGGAAAATAATTAGTAATAGTGAGGATGATGACTTTTTTTCAATAAGTAATAAGCTAGAGTCTCTCTGCAGATGATACTACTGCATTGGTCACAATCTAGTTTTTTGAGTTTATAGAATATGAGTTTCCCCTTTATTTTGTATGTTTTTCTACCCAAATCATACAAAGAAAGTATAAATATAAGATAACTTTCCTTTGTCACTTCAGTCAAATATTGGCATTCTTTCTAAGGTGAGAGATTTAACAAAGATCAGAACTGATTTAGAAAATTCTCCATCTCAACACTTTCATAAGAATATAACAACTTAGTCAAATTTCCCTCCCTCCTGATGTGACTAAATGTTCCTGGTGGATTCCAGTCCATCTTTTATTAAAAGGATATTGAAGAGGTAAGCATATTTCCTGCTGTCTCATAAAGACATCTAGCAATAAATTATTTGTGCTAAAATGAAAAACACTCAGAGGAATCAATTTTTGATGCAAGAAAGGAATAATTTTGCAACTTGGTGAAAAAAAAAGTGACTTTCAAATGTTTAAAATTATAGCATAAAATTGACCCTAAGGGCCAAATCAGTGCTTCCTGCTAGTATAGTAGTGAAGTCACATCCATATGGTCAAATCAATATCCTTGCAGGTGACAATGTACTTTTTTTTTCAGTTAATGCATTTCCTTCCCCTTACCTATATTTAAAATGAATACTTCCAGATGCTGATTAAACCATTCCTTGCTTGAAACACACCTTGCCAAGAATATCAATATTTTTAATGGGAGGTATATGAGAAAAATGTCAGGATCAAATCTTTTGTGATTCTAAATAGATGTAATTTATATTTACATATGTATATGTATATATACATATATAAAAATATATGTGTGTTTTTGTATATTACCTTTTACAGTTAAATTTACTTTAAAATATTAGCTGAAGATGAAGAGCGTATAATTATTCTTAGTCAAAAAAAATGCAGAAGAACTCAGTTATAATACATCTCATTGTTGCAGACCATTTTATAGAGGGTTAGCAGGTAATGCCATACAAAATTCAAAAACAGCCATTGCCCCATGTCACAAATTAAGATTAACTTGATTAATGCAAAGTAGAAGAAAATTTTGAACAGGAGGATATTTAGAAAAAAATTGGTTCAATTCTTTCATATGTGTACTTAATTCGAAACTTCCCATATGGCTTATTTTTAGTGAATAGATTAAATGGATTAAATAGATTAAATGGAATGGTTGGTCACTTGTACATGAAAACACAAGTTTAAGAATATCACTGTCACATTGCGTGTGAGTAAATGAATATTTTAAGAAATGAAAGCAAAGAACTTTTAGAACTGTGTAGGATAATATGCTAATGTTCAGCAGTCCCAGACCACATTCCTGCAGGTTGGTAAACTTTATCTATGTTAGAGTCATATATCTGTTCAGATGAACCCTGCCAGTAAATAAGAATAGGAATGGAAGATAACACATCCTCCATGGCTGCAGAAACCCTTTTTGATGGTGTGTCTGTATTTTTGTCATCCTCTACTGATGAAAAAAATAGAATATGTAATGAGACAATAGTGTTTGCTTCTTAAATGAAGATCTATCTTAAGATCTATCTTCACAAAAAAAATCAAAAGAATGCTTGAACTTTTTTTTTAATTTTCTAAGAAAACCTTCCCTACATATGCTTGAAAATGCCCTTGATTTTCTTTTTTTGTTTTTCATAACCAAGAGAAAAGAAAACCAACTACTATGTGTATTATCATCAGTTCCAATTTGGCAAAGTCAAACTTGAAATAGTTGATTTTGTGAAGCTAAATGCTGGTGAAAGGTAGATTCTAGTTTAAAACACAGGAAGGTTTTATGCTTTGGTATCACTGTCGTTTCTTTGTATGAAATAATTTATTCCTTTTTTTTTCTTTGCTACCCCAGGAATGTACTCTGAAACTCCATGGGGCAAAGGGGAGTTGTTAAAAGACTGGGGCTAAACAGTTCTGGAAGGTGCACTTCTCTGTTATTACCTTACCTGGTTTTATAAAAAGTTCTATTTTAAAAACCTGAGCAGTTTTTAAAAAGTGGGGGAAAAAAGTATCTTTCTGTTTCTACCTGCAGTGTAAATGGAGTTTGCATAAAGAGGCTGATATGAAAGAGGAGTTTGGATGTTCTTTAACAATCATTTTGGAATAGCTGGCATTGATTTTGATTTTTACAATAATCCCATACAAAATCTACACTGAGGCATATTGGGACAAAGCGTGTGTGAAGTATGTGTTTCTGTAGGGTAGTATCAGTTGTTATATCTCCTGTTTCATCTCTGATTTTATTTATTTGAGTCTTCTCTTTTTTCTTTAGTCTAGCTAAAGCTTTGTCAATTTTGTTTATCTTTTTGAAAAACCAACTCTATGTTTCATTATCCCAATATTAGAGGTGGAGAAATTAAAGCTCAGGAAGTTAAAATTGCCAGTTTAGAAAGCTGATAGAGCAATCTTGAATCTCTTATTTCAACCTACATCTGATTTTTTGGAGCCTGCATTTTAAAATAGCAATTTCATAAAGTATGATTTATATATTATGTATTATAGTATATGTGAAATAACCAGTTTATGATATATAAGTTATAATATGATAAAACACACTCTAAATTTGTACAATATGAATTCATTTAGTAAGGTAATACCTATTTCCTCACAGAAATTAAAATCATGATGTAAAGAATATCCTATCCTTTTGTTGATACAGAGAAATAAAAATCTTAAAATAAACACAAAATCAGCTCCTTTTTTCTATTTTTTCTTAGTTGACATGGTCCCAGGCAGCAGTGGATAGCTGGATATTTGATTCTCTTCAGTAACTGTAGCCTGAGCTGTCTTCCCGTGGAGTTACTTTTTTTTTTTTTAGCATCATTAAACACTTCTCAAATTGGAGTCATCCAGATCTAACTCTCTTATGTGTTTTATTTTCCTAGAGAATAAACAGGATGCATGAGGCTTCCAGAACTCACTACCCCCACTGCAGCAACCACCAATTTCAGTACCAATTTCTGAGTAGTGTTTCTCCCACAAAACCATTAGTCTCACAATATGACAAACATTTTAATCTTGAGCATTGTTGCTATGAATCATAGACCATAACAGAGATTCATCTGGGATAAAATTAAATATAAAGGAAATAAGGTAGAACTAAAGAAAAAGAACGAATCAGCTTTTTCAAGGTTTGGGTCAATCTATGCTAGTTTTCCAAGTGCAGGACCTGTGACCTTAAATTTATTTAGGATTAATCTCTCATCATGAGTTTCATTGCAACAAAATTACTCTCATATCCTCAAAGGAGAGAATCCGTATCTAATATAATTTGTGTCCTTTCCATAAGGGGCAAATAAAACACATTGTATTTTTTCAATTATAAAATCTGCATCAAATTGGTACTAACTGATCGATACTTATGTCATACATGGCAAAAATACTCATCAGGAGGTGGGCAGGCGGGAGGGGGGTGGAGGGGACAGAAAAACTCTCACTGAATGGATGCGGGGAGCACAGTTTGGGGGATGTCCACGATTGTAGCTCTGACATGGGCAGTGCATGGGCAATATATACAAACAAAGTGTTGTACCCCCATAATATTCTGAAATAACGGGAAAAAAATCTGCTATGGTGACCCCACCAGTTATTACACTTTCTTGAGTGCTCTGTCTTCCTTTACTGTTCATTTTTGCATTCAAATCTCATTCTTCATCTCTTAATGCCTCTACATTCCTGACACCTCATTGTTGAATTAGGAGGTGATCCTGTTTAGGGATAACACTGGTCTTAGTTTTTTCTTTTTGGTTTTTCTGTTGCTTATAACAGAATACCAGAAACTGGATAATTTATAAAGTAAGAAAGTTATTTCTTATGGTATGGAGGATGATAAGTCCAAGGTCGGGGGGCTACATCTGATAAGAGCCTATCTTGCTGTGAGGACTCTACAGCATCCTGAAGTGGCTCAGGGCATCACATGACAAGGGGGCTGAGCATGGAAATGTGCTTACATACTTGCTCAGGTCTTTCTCCTTTTCCTTGTACAGCCACCAGTTCCATTCCCATGACATCCCATTAATCCATTAGCCATTAATCTGTCAATTCGTGAGTAGATTAATCCATTCATGAGTGCAGAGCCCTCATGATGCAATCACCTCTTAAAGACCTTCAGCACCACCACAGTGAGGATTAAGTTTCCAGCACATGAAATTTGGGAGACACACTCAAACATTAGCACCCCTTTTGCACTTTCTTGTAGCAATGTGATCTACATTGTAGCTAGAACATCTCCAGAATAAATTCATGGCCATATCTGAAATTTTATGCTCCAGCAGGATTTTAAGCCTTTTTTGATACTGAATTCTCTGGAATTACATAAATCTATTAATTATTTCTTAAAGCAGAGGAGCCCTTCAACAGATTTCTACTAAATAATTGATTTTGTTTTTCCATTTCCTTTAATCTGAACATCGCTCTTAGTTCTTGGGCTTCATAATCTTATACTCAAGTGTACAAATACACTTGTCTACTTTGAGTTTTTTTAAAAATGTGAAAGACTTCGTCCAGAAGGGAGCAAAATCCCAGACTTTTCATTTCATTAGCTTCTAGTACAAAAAATATATTTGAAGAGACCATGTTCATCTCTCTTCTTTAACTTAATCTTTTTTAAAGATGTACCTCCTCGTACCGTTGTTCAGTAATCCAACCAATTCATAGCAATATTCCTCTATTTTTCAATAAAGCAGGTGGCAAAGGAGAGGGATAGAGAGAAACCAAGTAATTTCTAAATTCTTCCACTGGATAATACAGTTGTTGAGCACATAAATCACTGCAAGTGCAGAGTTTTTTCTGGATTTATGGAAGAACTCAGTCAGGCACCTTACTCACTGTCATAAAATAGTGTATTTCCTAAACTTTGAGCATTTTCAGTTCCATCTCTTAGAAAATTATCTTTTCTCTCTAAAAGTAAGGCAAATTGTGTCATTACTAATAACTTTGTCTCACTTAATGGGGAGAAATCTTTTGTAAGCAAGGTAGTATAGGGTTAAGTCCATACATTATAGGTTCAAATTCTGGCACTGCTAGTTATGAGCTGTGGTGTCTATGAGAGGCACCAACTTGGATCTCCTTCAGGAGAACCAGTAGATGCCATGCTTCTCCTAAACTGCTTCTAGCTGATGGTTGAGCATGGCAGGGACACTGGTGCCTGCCCATTACTGCTTGATACTGGACTACTCTCTCTGACAATTTTGGCTCAGGGATGTCCCATCACCCTGGAAAGACTTTTTCAGAATGCCACACAGTCTGAAACTCTTCCAACTTAATCTGCATTCACTGTTTGCTTTCACAGTTGCCATCCTTGTATCCTGCTTGGAAGAATCTCCCTGGCCAATTCTGCTCCTTCCTCCCCTATCTTTTACAGGCATCTCTCCCCAAAAAATCTCTCAAACATCTAATTCCATCTTGGCATCTGCTTATTCAAGAAGCCAAACTGACACACTAGCTATGTAAACTTCTTCAAATTAATTAGCCTCTCATCTCTCAACATAGGAAGGGGTTGAAGGTAATAATAGAAAGAATCTTTATAAAATTTTGAGTATCAAATATGAAAATGAATGCATACACACAGTGACAACAAAATGAATGCAAGATATCGCCTTTATAGCTACCACACTCACTACCTTCTTTTTCTGTCCTCTTCTTCGTGCTCTTCTTTCTTCTCCTCCTCCTACTATTCCACCTCTTCTTATTTTTCTGCTCTTTATCATCATCAATATGGAGAATACAAAGTTTTAAGAAACAGTGGAGTTTCAAATAGTACAATGTAAGGAAGAAAGGAGAATGCTTGGGAAACACAAGTAGTTGTGCTTACTGATAAAAGTAATAATGATAAGTACCATTTATTGGTCATTTACTATAACACAAACAATAGTGAGGTATTTGAAAGTATTATCATCATTTAATTTTCATAACAACTTATGATATAGATATTATCTTCATTTTAGAAAGTGAGAGACAGAATCAGAGAAGGTAAGTAAGTTCCTGATGAACACACAGCTGTGAAATGATGAGACACAATTGGAATCCATGTTTTGCTGACTTTGATGCCTGTACCTTTTTTTACATGTATATGACTAATGATTGAGAAGAAAAGTAGACAAAAAGAAAAATGGAAAAGAAAGGCAAAGGACATCAGAGAAGGGTAGAAGGAAGGAGAATAAAAAATAATAGGTAGGAACTTATTATAAATTGACACAAAAGAAATGGCCAGGGGTGGGAGAAGGAGAGGAGAAAAAGGTTCATCTGTGGCCAAAGTTGTTTCGACTGGGTGATCATCTCAATTTTCCATTTTACTTGGAAGCTAATTCTTGTTGCGTGTTTCTGGATCATTTCTTAAGTTCCAGTCAAATGATTAGGGCACTTGGTAGGAGCTAAATTGGTACCATCTTTCCTTTCTCTCTCCAGACTTATAGATTATTGATACCTGGCATAGTCCTGAAGGAGGGTCAGGTGTATGACCATGGCACGAAACGACTTCTTTACCAGCCATAATGGCCAAAAAAAAAGGACCTGTGAAAAGGAGATATTCAATCTAACAGATGTCAAAATAGAAGAAACACATTCAACCTAAGGAGCTTGATATTTAGTAAGAAGCAATGACCTCTGAATGAATTTTTTTTAAGGATGCTTCAGAGTCAGTTTGAGCTAGGGGACAGTGCTAGGAAACACATTTTGAAAATAATAACTTTTTAACATAAAGTGCCTGCTACATTACTGACACCATTCTGTGTGTTTCTGACATGGATGCTTTTACGGTGCCTGTATCAGTGCCTTTTAAAGTTCTTTCAAAGCAGAGCATCTTATGCTGAAGGCCAGGCTGTAAATCATATAAAAGTATGAGTTACTCCCGTTTTCCCCTGGCCTCCCTGCATGACCCTTGAATCATGTACTCGAGATCCCTGGGATTTTACATTATATGGTAGGAAACTACTGCCTTTAGTTACATCATCACAGAAGCTATGGATGGTGACCATGTGATTAATGGTTTAGGTCATAAATCCCACATAACACATTTGAATAGGAATCTAGCCTTTCAAACTCTAAACCCCAAGGGAAAACATTGAGTTGGACTTTCAGGCCTCAAAGGAAATATTTCTGGACCAAATGGTATGACTGGTTAAAACAGAGAGTTGGAAGTTTCCTCAATTCACACCGATCAGGGAAAGCATAGGATAGATGAATTAGTACTGGCTGCAAGCTCCTCTTTCCTGCCTATTGGGAATAATTCCAGGGAAGAACACAAGAGAGCAACAATTGATCAGATAAGAAATCAAGGTTGCTGCAGAGTTTTTTTGTGTAGGTTTCGTTTTCTACATATACATATGTCTTCCCATAAAAATAGATTATTTTTGACCCTTAGTCGTGTCTAGGGAGATTTCTAGAGTATCTCAACTTCCTAAGAGTTTGACACACCACCTCATTTATTCCCTTCTCCTGTGCTCATTCATAAACAGCATCACCAATAACATGTCATTCTGTTGGCATTGGTCTGGCCTATATGGAAACCACCATTCATCAAATGAAGACAGGGTAATAAATGACCAAAGATTGATCATCCCTATCTTCTTATATTGGTGTGACTATTTATTTTCATATCTTCTTCCCCAACTCGATTATGAACCACAGAGAATAGGGGCCTCATCTTTATTTGTCACTATTTACTTATCTATCACCTTCCACCTCCCCACCCCTATTTAGGATGTAAGTTCCATGAAGGTGGGAAGGAACCTCTTTGACTTATTGATTTTGTTTTTCCTCCAGCTCCTAGTACTTTACATATAAATGTTCAATGAATAAATGATAAGGCACTGGCTCTGGAGCTGTTTTTTGTGTTCCTTGTATTAATTTGGAAAATCAATTGTAGGAGGTACATCAATCATTTATTTTATCACATTTCTGCATACTCCTCTATAAAGCTATTATACTTTCTTTGTTTCTGAAAAGATTTTCTGATGCATTTTATTTTAATTGTACATATACAAAGTTAGACCTGACCACTTCCCCTTGTAGTTTTCAGGGTTGTGTGATCCTTCCATGTTTAATTCATGTTGATGTTTTGTACACTATCAGCCAAGAGTTGAAACCTAAAGTACTGAGATCAAAAATCCCTTAAAGAATAATGTGACAGACTAGCAGTGGTGATGATGTTCATACACCATGAAAGTAATTTCATTACTTCTTCTCTAGGAAGGTTTTCTGATGTTATCTTCATATTTGGATGGCATATAAAAATAGGATTACTTCTCTTCCTCCCCCTCCTCCCAAGCCCCACAATCCTATGAATTTCTTTCAAACAGACACTATTCGCATTTTAATGGAGACCATGGATTGGAGTATTTAATAGCCTGCCCATCGGTGAAGGAGCCTCTGACATTTTTGACAACGGCTAGATACAAAGGTATAATCCAAATCTCAGTGGAATTTTCCACTTAGTATACAGGACATCTGTTGCCTTATCTCTTTGCCCTCCTGGATTTATACTTACATTTTTGTTGTTGTTGTTGCTGTTTTCTTTTGTTTTAACATAAACAAATAAACTATGTATCCCATTTTACCCTGATGTCTTGCCAGCAGAACCAGGGGTGAAGAGATGCACACTTTACTCTTGTTGTTTACCATTTTACAAGCAAGTTACACTTTTTCTAATTGCATTCTTCTTAAGGGCTTTATTACCACAGTACATTTTGAGTGAAGAGTGCCTACTGCTTGCTAGCTGTTCCCCTAAAAATTGGTTGTAGCTCCTCTAATTAATAATAGTAGCAGGAAACATAGCTAAATGAGGTTGTGCCTATTGATAGAGTTTAGGGCTTATGAGGTAAGGCAAACATTTCAGGTGTCACACAGATGCTTAGAAATGGAGATGTCATTCATTAGTGTGTTAATCAGTATAAACAGCTTTAGTATTGTATAAGCCTCAGGATGAAACCAGCAATTTCACTAACTGGAAGATGCTGCCTTACCAGGTGTTAAATAAAAAAGATCAGTTACACATAGGATTCTGCTTTTGGCAGAGGCTCTGTCAATTTATTTAAATGAAGTTTTAACACAATTATACATCCTCCTTGTAAAATTATTTTATTAATGCTATTTAAGATTTACCTTGGTGTAGATCAACTCAAGACTTTATAATATGGTCAAAAAATGGAAATGGACATCAAACTGAGAATTATTGGTGAATTTGTAAATATCTTTTTGGAAATTTTCATTTATTCCATTTTCCAGGACATAATGACTAAGTAGCCTTGAGGGAGCTAAAGTCACTTTCTTGAGACTTCTGATAAAATTGCTTCTTTCCTTCTTTTTCTTTCTTTCTTTCCTTCTTTTTTTTTAGAGGGGGTACTGGGACAAGTTTTATCCTAAGTAACAAGGAAAAGAGGCTGAGAACTAGCTATAGTCTAAATGTTAATATTCACATTAGCTCTGAGAATAATTTTTTGTTCTTGTGAAACTCCTTTCAAAGATAAAACATGCTTAGTTTTCACCAAACAATTCCATTTCTATGATAATTCGCTGGCTCTATGTATCAATTGGAGATGGAAAAACTACTTGAGTGACAGGGGCTATTGCAAATTAGTTGATAAATTTCAACAAAAGTATTTCTTTGGTGGAAAACAGAATGAGCATGACAATAAACTTGACTTTCTAAGCTTTCGGTTTGAAGTGTATGAACAGATGGCGTTTCTTAAACTATGGTGAAAAAATAAGTCAGCTTTTTGTAATTACTTGTTCATTGGTTTCCTGGATTATGCTGCTGCTGTATCCCCCAAATTAGAGTGTAAACTCCATGCCAGCAGAGACCTGTCTGTCTGGTTCATCTTCTGGCCTTGCCTTAGGGCCTCATGGCACCTCACTCAGGGAAGGTGCTCAATGAACATGAATGAATGAGTGAATGGCCTGGAAAGCATCATGTTAACTCCAAAGGGCTACCCAGTCATCTGGGGTGCTGTGATTAGATCTATTGCTGTCAGAGTACATTGCATCCCTGGAGCTGTCTAGCTTCCTGCTGCTGTATGGTGGTGGTGTCTTCGCTTTCTGTATCTCAAGGACACAATGCAAAGGTGATATTGCCAAAATCATCTTGAAAAAAAATCTTAGTAATTGACTTACTTTTCTAATGTCTGTGGATTTTATAAACAATATTTTTTTTTCTGCCAGTAGGAACTACTGATTGTAACAAATCTGTGAAGAAGGCATTAGGTAGTATGGTAGACTTTTGTGAGCATTCCACTGTCTGGTTCCCAGTGCGCTCACATAGAAAATGACGTGTTGGCTAACAGGATTTCTAAGATTCTTTCTAGTTGTAATATTCTATGATTCTTTTCTTGGAATTTGATAACTTCTGTTTTACCTCCTGTATACTTAAACACATTGTAAAGGAGTAGACAAACAAATAGAGATTAAAAAGATCAGCTATATAAGTTAAGGGCTTGGATGCAAGCTCCTTAAAAGTGTGAAGAAAAAAATAGGTGGGTAAATACAAATATGAGAAAGAATAGATTATCTTCCTTATTGTTTGTTTAAATTGTAGTTGTTTATTACAAAAACTGTCATTGGGAGAAATGAATGAGTGAAAATAAAAACCTATTTGTTCCCAGAGCTACAGACTATTACAGTGATTACCTAAATAATCCTTTTCCCATGTGGTCATTTATTGTCTAGTAGATGGTTAGATTGCTTTAGAAAGTAAACAAAGAAACAACAAAACTTGAAAACTTCTTTTTAAGTAAGTATTTTTGACTTATTTATTTTTTGGGCAAATAGCTTTTTTCAATTTTCATTGGTGCTTGGAATAGTTTCAGGTAAACCAGGGACTTGGCAGAGATATTCCTGCTTGATCAAATTTAAATTACATTTTTCTTAAAAATCACAATTTATTATAGTGATATGTATTTCCACTGAGCATTCAGAAAATAGAGATCATCAAGAAAAATATAAATAAAATAATGTGTTATTCCATCTTCTAGACATAAATAACATTATTTCAACACATAACTCTCTAGGATATATTGTTATCTAATAAAGATGAGAGATTATTCTATTCCTATACATGTATTTTTATAACTTACTTGTTCATTTGCTAAATTATAAATGTTTATATCATTATATATCTTTCAAATATGTCATTTTTTTATTGGCTAGAAAGAGGTTGGACCTACCAAAAATTTATTAAAATTACTTTCCATTTTTTTGAACACAGTTGATTATAATTTACTGTATGTGTTAATGATTTCTTACTAAAGATTCATCAAATAAATACATACTAAGTCCCTCCTATCTGCCAGATACTCTGCTAGATGATTGATATAGATCTTTGGATGAGATTGATATTGTTCTTTTATAGTAGATTGCTCACTCTATGGGAGCAAGACAACAGAAAACAAACTAAGAGAGAGCTTAAAAAAATAATTCACGGTCTTGATAGTTACTCAGAAGGAGATATTACAAGCATTTGAGATAGACTCTACCTGATAGAGGACAACAGTAGGTTGTGGGAACTTAGTTCAGATAGTGTCATCAGTAATTTTATTACTGATTTATTCCAATCAGTACAGAAAGGAATTTTGTTTTCCATAAATAGTACTGGGCTAGTAATGAACATTAAAATAAATTGCTGATATATTAAAGAGTTAAGTAGGGGGAAAATATACAAATGAACAGACACAGGAAGAAATTATAGGTGAGTAGTTTTCTATGAGGGAAGGAGAGTCTAGGAATAAAAGCAATAGAAGTTATAAATGTAGATATAAATATATTTTTCTATCTAAAAATTTTTAATCTATAAATTAAAAGTTCCAAAATAGAATAAATATGTTCAACAAATGGTAAGTGGTTGTTATTCAAAATATACGAGGGGTCTTATAATTTAATAATACAAAGTTTTTTCTTCAATAGAAAAAGCTCAAGGATCACAAAAATATATTAACAAAAGAAAGGCAAATTGTTAATGAATTCAGGGCTAATAGTAACATCACTAACTTCATCTTTCAAATTTATATCAAGATGATAAAAAATACAAATAAGAATGATATGCAATGTTGGCAAAGTTGCAGTGAAACAAATACTCTCAAGCCTGCTGGCAGGATTATAAATTGGTACAAATTTTTTGGAATGGCAATTTTTATGAAAAGCCACAAAATGTTTACGTCTTTGACTTTAGAAACAGTCATTCAGTCAATGAATACTCTACACACCAAAAACAAGTAAGAGAGTGAGAAATAAATATAGCAAACTATTAACAGTAGATATCTTGAATGTCAGGATAACAGGCGGTATTTATTTTTACCCTTAAACATTTCTATATAATAAAAGTTTCTGTAATAAGCATATATACTTTTTGATAATTAGAAACATAGAGAGTAATGTGAAGCTCAGTGAAACTTCTCATGGTCCCCAAATTACTTAAATATAATAAACCCATATGTAAATATTAATTTTGCCTGTTATATCTGGAAACATTTCCATAACCATGGAAAAATTTAAAAAGCTATCAAAGAAGTGCTTTTTATAGCCTGAAACAAAATGAAACAAAGCACCACACACAATTAATTAAAGAAATATCACAGAACAAGACAACTTAAAAAGCCTCCATACTTTACTGTTCACCTATTAAAAGAAAGAAAGCTTTACATAGTTTTCAAATACCAATTATGGGCATTTACTAAAGGACTTATCTTTGGACCTTTATGTTGAACTTGGAAATACTTGTCTGATAAACTAGAATTTCTGGCTATTCTTTCTTATTTGTAATTTTGCATGTTGCAGTCAGTGAGCATTGATAAAAAATGTTTTCCTTTAAGCAGTACATTTTCCCTTTGTGCCATCCTTCTCCTTGAAGTTCAGAAGTAAAATTATCCAATTTTATCTTTTTCATCATGAAAATAACAAAATTGTTCTTTTTCACTTTACCTGCTCAACTTTTCTTATAACTCAGATAGAATTCATCTTGTGGCATAAAGAAATAGAATAGAGAATAGTGTTTGTAAATTTGGAGAACAAGGAATATAAGGAAAAAGGAATATATATATATATATGTGTATATAATAATTTTGAACAATTAATTATAAGCTGTGAGTGAAGGTAACTCCAAGCCCATCAAAAACTACAGTAATTTTAAGTATCATGATGAATCTATGATATTTTATACTGTTTTAACGAATATGTGCATATGCTCAGGCAAAAACATTTCATAGTATAAAGTCTGTACTCTCGTGAAAATATTAATATTGGCAGATATTATCTTTCTAATCTCCCTTTTCTGCTCTTTTCCCAAAGTTACCTTTTTAGATGGCTCCTTTGACCACTCGGGCCATCTAAAAATATTAGAGATAATGTGTAAGAATTACTCTAATAATTATGCTCTCTAACCAAAGCCTTTTGGGTACAAGAGATATAAATCTTCTCTGGCTGGCTCAAATAAAGAGGCATGGATTGGATGTAAGGATATGGAGACATCACTAAACAAAGTATACATAGTGAAGCTTCATGTAAATTATAGCTGAGATCTTATAATCTATTGGTTACCAAGGCAGACAGACTTCCTATGTCTCTTCCACTTGTTTTAGCACCTCCTGCTCTTATTTTTGTCCCATTCTCCTTAAATGGAGATTGACTCCTTCTACCTAGTTATCCAAATGCATGGAGATCTTAGTGTCTACATAGCCTTTCAATTCATGCACCTTCTAATCACTGAGTACAGTTGTGATATGTCTAATTTTTTGAGAAAGATACCTTTATTGATTACTGATTAGATCATGGATTGCCTGGTTCTGGATAAAACTGTGCAGTACTGGACCAATCAGCCATGTCTAGGGTATGAGATC
This sequence comes from Daubentonia madagascariensis, assembly GCA_023783475.1. Taxonomy (NCBI): domain Eukaryota; kingdom Metazoa; phylum Chordata; class Mammalia; order Primates; family Daubentoniidae; genus Daubentonia; species Daubentonia madagascariensis. The sequence goes on from JAKFHU010000585.1 coordinate 19,571,280, forward strand.
CTGTGGTTATGTTATACTGCCCATTTCAGGAACTATGGGAAGAGCAGGAGCATCTATAATGTAACAAGGACACATAGAAGTATTAGGAATATGTCTGATGAAAAAATATATAGATAGAGAGATGGTTTTAGGAAGATAAGTGTTTTTACAGCCCTTAAATCACACATATTATTTTATATACAAGGTCAGTGTGTATCTCAAGAAAAATAATATTAATAATATCTTTAGGATTTTTACCTGACCTCCTCATACCTTTAAGCCAGCTTCATTTATTTCCTAAACTTAGTTCCTTTTATTTTGATTAAAATCAATTGCCTACAACCTTCCTTGCTCATCCCCCAACCTTATTCCCCTCCTGTCTTTATTTTCTGTTTGGCTTTTGGCCCTAAAATTGTTGTATCAATATCATTGCAGTTGGCCAGCAGGCTGATCTTAGTCTCTTTGGCTGGGTCCTCAGCACCCTTTAAGAACCTGCTCTTCTTAAGGTGCCTTAAGTAGAATAACTAGCCTTACTTCAGTTCTGCAACCCAAATTCCAGAGCTAGTTACTTTGCAAGAGTCTTGGCCCCATTCCAGGTCTTCTTTGGACATTTAGCTGCCTTGTGTGACACTACAGTTTCATTCTAAGAAGAGTTAATAGAAGCTGTTTACTGGTAGAAGAAGTTTCTTATAATTTTGTTGATGATGTTTAAAAAGTAGGAAATATTGTTTTCAGATTTATTTTCTGGCACATATGAATGAAAACCAAATCAGCATTTAGACAGGTAGGAAGAAAATGGGACTATTAAAGTGAAAAAATTCTAGGTCAGGAAAATCATCTGGTTGGAAGGTCATCTTAAGTAGAATGACATCTTTACAGGCTAATGACATCACTTACTTGCACATATAAATTACTCATGTTCATATTTTTGACATTTTATCTTGGCTCGTTTTGAGACCTATATGAAACTATGGTTTGAAATGCAGAGAAGTCACTCACTTCAAGAATGCTTGCAGGCTTCTTTATAAATTCATCATTAGTCTTTCCATCCAAGGAGGGTTTAAGAATAAATCTGAGTATCTTAATGGCAATATCAAAGTGCTGATGCTCTGCCTCTCCTGCCCAAGATCTATGCTCTGACACAGGGTATTGTGTCGCATCCTAACCCTGGCACAGTGAGCAGTTATTCAGTTTGTACCGCAGCCTGAATTAATCACTTTATCAGCCTTCAATGTCAGAGTTATGAACAGAATAGCTTAAGGAAGTTTCAGTCTTCAGCCATCCTTGCATAAAATTACTTAAACTGGATTCAGAGGGCAAAATGTCAGTTCTGCTGTGAACAATGGAGATGTATTAATTTATTACATTTCTTTCCCCCTTACAACTGCACCAGGAACTTTGCTAATTGTGTTGCATATGATTAGTAACACGCTGATGTGTTGAGATTATAAGGCGTCTCAAGTAATTTATTACAAATGAGAGTTAAAATAGTAAAATATGGTAAATATGTATTTTTTTAAATAGAGTGAATTAAGGATTAACATTTTAATAATTTCACTTACATTTTCTGCATTCAGATATGCTCACTTGACTAAAAGAGAAAAAAAGATTGGCGGTTAGAATTAATGGGCTAGAAATTAAGAATGGTCCTATGTACCTTTCTCTCTGGAGTTAAGTTATGCATGTATCTCATGCATTTTAGGGCAAGGTAAAAATTTTGTACTAAATGATCCTCTATGAAATGCTAAGTTTCTAAGAAGACATATACTACCTTTTTGTACCTCCATAACCCCCCTTTTCTGCATTTAAGGGGCTACTAAGAACAAGTAAACAACAACAATAGCAACAAAATTCTTTAAGCCCCTGTGAAAATTTAAAAACATACATAAATCAGTAAAGAAAATCAATCTATAATCCAATCATATACTTTCGCCTTGGGTGGGTAGAAAGATGATATAATCTCTTTTCATTGTAAGATAAACAAGGGAGTAAGTTAATTAATTAATTAACATGAAAAATGGAGAATTCCCTGTTTTGTTTTGGTCCTTTACGTGGGGATCTAACTAACTCCCGGCTTAAAATACACACACATGCTGAATCGAAACAAAAGGCTTATGGAAATATATCTACCCATGCTATGTGATAATTTTATTGCCTTTTGTTAAAAAATGCTTTTTATAACCTACCAAATTATTTTCAGAAGATATTAATGGATGCTACCGGCGGTCAGAAAAAAACCTAGAATAGAAAGGGAGGCAGATGTGGGCATTAATACTTACAAAATAATATTACATGTGCTAAGAGTGAAATGCACAAAGTGCAAGGAAGAGCAGAGGGAAGTATTTTTATTCAGGGTGGAAATGTCAGGAAGATCTGCCAGAAAAGATGACATGTGCTAAGTCTTAATATATAAATAAGAATCAACAATGCCCGGGGTAAGAATGTGGATAAATGAAAAAAGAGGAAGGAACACGTCTGACAGTAGAGAAAAGATGATAACTGAGCAGCATCTCAAAGACTGAACAGCTTTCCCGAAAGCCAGTCGTTCTACATTATAAAATGTCTCGTGTATGGTGCTGGGGAACTTGGTCTTCATTCCCTCACAAATGGAAAGATGTAGGACACACATAATGATTGTGACTGTGGTCTTTGGGGTCAATGTGCCTAGATCGAAATCCTGGCTTTACTACCAACTAGCTATGCAGTCTTAAGCAAGTTACTTCCCCTTTCTGTGTCTCAGCATTCTCACATATAAGTGGGGACCATAACAGCACTTAATTTACAGAGTTGTTTTACAAATTAGATGAGTTAGTGAATTTAAAAGTTTCTTTTGGCCCATAAAAAGCCATGATTAACATTAGTTGAATCTTTATCTTATTTTTATAGGAGGATGGTGTGCAAGGGAGTGAAAGAAGATGGGGAATTATTACTGGCTGGTTTGTAATGCCTGTGTAAATCAGGATTGGCAAACTGTGGCCTGGAGGCTGAATTTGGCCAAGGGTATGCTTTTTTTGTGGTCTGCAAGCTGAGAAGGTTTTTAATGTATTTCAAAGTGTTGTAACGAAGAAGGAGGAGGAGGCGGAGGAGGAGGAGGAGGAGAAGAAAGAAGAATAGAATATACAACAGAAATTGTATGTAGCCCACAAAGCCTAAAATATTTACTATCTAGGTCTTTTCAAAAAAAATTTGTTGACTCCTATTATAGAGGAATCTACATGTAACCAAGATGATAGGGTGAAAAGTGAAATTAATTACACAAAACAAACACAAACACCTCCAAATTTCCCAAACCTCCAAAAATTATTCTCCTTTCCCCCGATTTACAAATATAGTAGATATTGTGGTTTGTTGCCCAGATTCTCATTCTAGACTAATTATCTTATTGCCCAGGAATGGGGAGAGTAGGCTGCTGATAGCTCATAGCTGGATACCTCTCTGGGAATTTCCCTCAGCAAAAGGGAGCAGTCTCACCAAAGGTCAGTCTACTCCCTAGGAGTAGCCAGAATTCAATGTTCAATGGGTAGTTTATGTAGGGGAACAAAGTGTGACGCCTTTGGACCAACTGAGAAAAAACTAAAGGGTAATCAGAGTTTCAGACCTCTCCTTGAGAACTTTATTGCAACTGTTTCAAACTTCAATCTCTTTCGCCTCCCAATCTGCTTCATTACTTCCCAGAGGTGTTCTTGAAAATACTCCCCTAAGCATTCTTATCTGCAAATGTTGTCTGAGATTCTGTTTCCTAGGTAATCCAAACTGAGACTGTGGGTGTTAGTAGTTCAAGAAAGCAGACTCCAAATTGGGATTTTGAAACTGGATCATGTACCCCCGCCCCAAACTAGCAATGAGGATAATATCAATGGGAGTGTATGCAATACTGACAGTGCTTGGCTTTGCTATAGTGGTACAACTGGTAAAGTACGTCCCAAGCTGAACTGGAATGGAATAGCTGTGTAGGGAAATGCAATAGTCGGTTCAATATCTCACATGTTTGAAAGAGCTGGGAAAACTGAGGCCATGCGTGGACCCAAGAACATGGGTTTCCATCACCAAGGCTGATCCTCCTACAGCTGCTGAATGTCCAAACTGACAGTGAAAAAGATCAACACTGAGTTCCAATATGGTGCCATCCCTTGAGTAGATCCGTTACTTGGAGGCAAGTTAATTGTCTTGGACACTTCCTACCCCGGAAAGGGAAGCCATTAATCTTGACTGGAATTGACATGTATTCTGAGTATGAGTTTGTCTTTTGTCCTCAGCCTTTCGGTCAGTACCATAATCTGATTGTTCGCAGTGTTTTTAACCTACCAACACATGACCTCATGTTGAATCAGAGTAAGGAACTAATTTTAAATGAAAGGGAAGCTGGATACTCACCAGGGGGGAAGGTTGGGAGGGGGTGAGGGATGAGAAATTACCTACAGGATACAATGTACACTACTAGGGTGATAGGTGCACTAAAAGTTCAGACTCCACCACTATGCGATATATACATGCAACAGAATTCAATGTGTACCCAATAAACCAGTTAAAATTTTAAAAAAGAAAGGGAAGTAAAACTGTGTGCAATATTAAATATTACACTTCCCAAAAGCTGGTCACCTCATATATTAATGGAATGGCCTTATAAAGTTTTAGCCGAGGGGCCAGTTTGGAAATGACTCCATTCAAGGATGCACTGTCTTTCTCTGAGACTCAACATAATGCCCTAAAGACTATTATATGATGATGTACTCCAACAGGTAGAACACACGAGTCTGGAACTAAGGCTGAAAGTAGGAGTGACCTTGTTTACCATAGCTCCTAGTGACCCACTGGGGAATTTGTGCTTCCCAAATCTGCAACTCTGAGCTGTGCCTGCATAGACACTCTGGTTCCCTGAGTGAGAACGCTTCTACAAGGGAACATGACAAGCATCTCATTGAACTTTAGGCTCTGGCTGTCTCCCAGTTACGTTAGACTACTTGTGCTAGGAGACCAGCAAGCAAGGAAATAAATCACCATCCTGGCGGGGGTTACTGACCCTGTTCACATTGTGTGCTACGATACAATAAGGACAGGGATAAACATGTTTGGCACACGGGATTACCAGAGTGCTTCTTAATACTTTCTTTCCCAATTGTGATGATAAATGGACAAATGCAGCAGTCACAATTTAAGAACGTTGTGGTGATTGGGGGCTTAAATCTCTCAGCAGTGGTGTGGTAGGTATAACTATGGCCTCAAAGAAGATTACACACCTGAATCCTTGTGAATGTGAATATGATAAAACACCACTATCACAAATATATTGCCTTACAGAGCAAAAAGAACTCTTGATGTAATTAAGGTTACTAATTGGTTGAATTTAAAATAGAAATCTTATTCTGGACTATATAAGCAGGTCCACTGTAATCATATGAACCCTTAAAAGTAGAAAAGAGAAAAGGATAAGAATTTGTAACACCAGGTAGAACAGCTGAGAAAACACGGTCCTGCATTTGAATGTAGGCTTTGCCAGTGACTAGTTCTGTGACCTTGGACATGCCACTAAAACACTCTGATCATGTGTCCTCATCTGCAAAATAAAAATATAAAATCTGCAAAAGTATTTCTGTGACAAATAAATTAAACATAATAATTTATGAAAAGGGGACATATACAAGGTACTCAGCAAATGTTAATTTCCTTCTCTAATGTACTGAATGCTAGTACATGTAAACAACTATGATAGATAATACAGGGTACACATAAAATATATAAGTTCAACTTTTCAAGGAAGTTAAAATCTAATTAGGGATAGATTTTATATACATATATATATACACACACACACGCGCACACACACACACACATATATTTTGATATTGTGTATATATATGTATATGTGATAGGCAGATAAGACATTTTAGAATAGTCATCTAGGACTTTGCAAAGTTTTATCTCTATTTGAAATTAATATTGTAATTATATCCAATACTGTAACCTTATAGTAACTCCTTTTATTACCATTCTTTTGCTTCCTGTGTTTGGCTTCCTTAGTGTCAAAGTTTTATGAACTGAAGAAGTGTGCACCCTCTCTCCTCAGCATCGCCTTCCCTGAAGTTGTATTGTGTGTAATGAATAGATCTAGGTAGGAATGTTTGTTCCCAGGGTGTTGTTCTCTCTCTGCACCTGCTCTTCTGTATCTCTTCATTCCCAAACACAAATAATTTCCCCTATGGTAACTGTTTCCAAAATGAGCCCAACACAGCCAGCCAAATGAATCCACTCTAGCTGAATAGAAAATCAAAGATTTTGGATGGTAAATTGCTTCACCAAGATCAACTCATATGCGCAGGCACAAGGGTCCAAGGGAGCCCCCTGGAACATGGGGTCCTCCAAATGCAGCATAATTATACTACTGCTGGGCTGCACAGCGCTGATACATGTGGGTGTGGCAAGATTTGCATTCGGTTTCTTTTGGAAGGTTTCATTTCTCACCTCTCTTTGGATGTCCACCAAGCTGCTGATCTGAGTTAGACATTAATGCTTCAGCAGAGACACTACACCTGATTTGAGCTCTACTTGATTTGGTAGAGAGGGCCGCCTGCAAATTCTTTGCCTGGGTCCAGCTCTGCTCTGAAGGAATTTCAATTTCCAGGCACAAAACCAGTCAGACTACTAAGCAGGCATCATGATGATGTTGTAGACATCTCAGCTGAGCAGAGAAAAAGTGACTCACTATTTAATGATTGTGTATAGGCAGTAGTAAGTGCTGTCCTTAGCCTAGCCAGGAGAGACATTCTCATTTTAGCAATGGACTTTTGTAGTTAATAGCTGCCACAGGGGTTAACTCTGGTGGTTTTGGCATTGGGAAAGACCAGTGTTTAAAGAAGATATTATGACAACCTCCTTTTTAAAGAGAATTATCTTTGATTAAACCTTTAAAAATTTTCAGGAGCTCCTATAAACTAAATTTTCACTTAAAAAAAAGCACAAAACAAACAAAAAGAAGTCTTAAAATGGAGGTTAGAAATGCCAATAGCCATCTTGTTGTAAAATAATGCCCATGTGCAATTACTCACGGATATTTGTTAATAATTTCTTGGTTTGGATGCTGACCAAGCAGAGTAAGACACAAAAAAATTTAAATCCATTTTTTTAAAATAAAATTATTTTACTTTGTTATAAAGGTTCCAAATGTTCCCTGAGGAACAGGCATTAAGAAAAAAAATAGCCATCTATAATCCCAACATCCAGAGATAATCACATATTCTGAGTGTGATTTAAGAGCAAAAAACGTTTAGTAGTCTTGTGCTTTGCATAAATTAGGTAAGCAGTTCTCCAACTTCTTTGACCATTGGATTGATCCTGGAACTAAAACACAAATACAGCAACCAAACATACACATGTGGTCTACCCCAAACCTAAGTCACATTCTCCAGATGACTTGCCTTACTGTCTTTATTTTCAGAAAACTGCATAGGTGATTCTGGTGCATAATCACTTTCTTTTTCTCACCTGCAGAATGTATGTACAACTCTTAAAACCTTAAATCGGGAGCAGAGAGCTCCCATACACATATCGCTGTTTTGTGATAAGAGAGCTCCAACCTTAATCTTGAAACTGCTTCATGTACCTCCAACTCCAGCTCTAGACCACAAGCTTTAATCATCAAACACCTGCTTTTTGCCTGTGAATCAAACCTTCCCTTTAGCTGGCAACATGCTGGCATGCATATTTCATTTACATAGTATTCAAAATCCTAACTCCAAGTCTTAGATTCAGTATTTCTTTTGTTTGTAAACACTTGTATGTAACTCATCTTTTTGGTTTAGACCTCTCATTTTCTTCCTTTCGAAATTCCTGCCTCATGACCTGCCCTGATGGAACCAAATAAGTTAACTATTAGGTTATTAAGTATGAAGTGCCCAATTTCCTTAAGTACTAAGTTTGAGAGTTAATATCTCTGACATTTTACTTTGATACTTCTTGTCTTATGTTTATTGTGAAGGTACATCCTCATTCTTTCAAACACATGTTTTGGCTTGTGATTATCTTTCAAAAAATTTTTAGAGCAATTTTTGTGAAACCATGGATAAGTCAAAACTTCAAGTTATTTTCGAATATGAGTTATGTCGTGGAACCAATGCAGCACAGACAGCTCCAAATATCAACGAAGTGTTTGGGAAGGATGTGGCTGATGAATGCACAGTATGTCAATGGTTTGGGAAGTTCCTTCATGGTGATTTTAATATTGAAAATGAGCCATGTGGGCGACTTGAGACCAAGGTAGATAATGATGAGCTGAAAGCTGTAGTGGAAGCGAATCCATCTCAACCTATGCGTGAATTAGCAGCAAGATTTGATGTTACTATTCCAACAACATTGGACCATTTGAAACAAATCAGCAAGGTAAAGAAGCTGGCTAGATGGGTTCCGCATGAATTAAACAAACATCAGAAGAGAAATCATCTCAAAGCTTGTCTTTCTTTGCTGTCACAACATAAAGGTGAACCACTTCTACACTGTATTATTACGTGTGATGAAAAATGGATTCTTTTTGACAATCACAAGCCTTCGGCACAATGAGCCATGTGGGAGACCCGAGACCAAGGTGGATAATGATGAGCTGAAAGCTGTAGTGGAAGTGAATCCATCTCAACCTGCTGAATTAGCAGCAAGGTTTGATGTTACCATTCCAACAATATTGGACCATTTGAAATAAATTGGCAAGGTGAAGAAGCTGGATAGATGGGTTCTGCATGAATTTCTGTCTTTCAGAAGAGAAATCATCTCGAAGCTTGCCTTTCTTTGCTGTTACAACATGAAGGCAAACCATTTCTACACTGTATTGTTACGTGTAATGAAAAATGGATTCTTTTTGACAATCACAAGTGTTTGGCACAATGGTTGGATAAAGATGAAGTGCCAAAACACAGTCCAAAACTGAATATTCATCAAAAAAACTAATGGTGTCTGTTTGGTTGTCCAACGCTGGTATAATCCACCACAGTTTCGTGAAACCTGGTCAATTGATTACAACGGATGTCTGCTGCAACCAGTTGGATGAAATGATGAGGATGCTTGTAATTAAGCAGCTGAGATTGGTCAATAGAGACAGGTCAATCTTCTTGCAAGACAACACTCAACCACATGTCACACAAACGGTGTTCAAATTACAGTCTGGACTTGGAAACTCTCTGTCATCTATTGTGTTCACCAGACCTTTCGCCAACTGACTACTACTTCTTCCAGGCTTTGGACCACTTCTTTCAAGGAAAAATATTCAATTCTCAACAAGTTCTGGAAAACACCTTTCACGATTTCATCACCACTCTCTTTCTAGCCTTCTTTGCTGCTGGCATAAACAAGCTACTATTAAGATGCCAAAACTGTGTCGATAGTTTACACACATACTTTGATTAATTGTACTGCATCTCGTTTGAGATATTATAAACTACACATTTGATTTGAAATCAGACATTTCATATTTAATGACCTAATACCTTGGGCTAACCCTGAGTTAACACTGGGCCTATGAGGTTCCTTCAAACTCAAATTCTAAATCAAAAAGAACAATTCAATAAAGTACCCTTTTAGAGATCCTCTTTTGAGATTTTCTTTTATACTTCAAGATTCTATACATGGTTTATATGCACTGGTGTACCCTTTTATTCATTCATAAACACATATTGATCAAGCACCGATTATATCCCAGATATAGCAAGTCCTCACTTAATGTCACTTATAGGTTCTTGGAAACTGCGATGTTAAGTGAAAGCAATATAAAATGAAACCAATTTTACAATAGGATAATTGATATAAACAAGAGTTAAGTTCCTAAGGCATATTTCTGGTCACAAAAATATCACCAAACTTCTAAATAAACACCAAGACACTTCTAATATTAAACATTGAAATAAATGTGAGCTATAAATATATTTAAGAGAAATTAACAAAAACAAGTGAGATAATTATTTTAAGGTCTCTGGTTCCCCTATCCTATCCCAGCAGCTTGGGAGGCAAGGCGGGAACCAACCCTGGACAGGCCACCATTCCATCGCAGGGCACACTCACACACACACTCACACTCACTCAGACTGGGACAATTGAGACACACCAATGAACCTAACATGCACATCTTTGGGATATGGGAGGAAACCAGAGTACCTGGAGAAAACCCACACAAATACTGAGAGAATGAACAAACTCCACACAGACAGTGGCCCCTGCTGGGAATCGATTTTTCCCCCCTCATCAATGTTATAACAACTTTGAATGAAAAGATGTTATTCAGGGACCTGCTGTACTACGTGGGGCTTAGGGATATTCTAGCCAATAAAACATACAGTGTCCCTGCACACGTTGTCCCTGCAATCTACTGGGGTAATACAGAAAAGAAAGCAACAAATTTGTAATATGTCAGGTAGTGATAAGTGCTGTGAAGAAAAATAAAGCACCTCAAGAAGATGCAACATGCTGGCCATTTTATAAAGGGTTATGGTAGAAAGGCCTCCCTGAGAAGTATGATGTCTGTTGTTAATAAGACCTATAGATATATATGGATGAGGAAAAGCATTGTGTGTGTGCCTAGAGCACAGTGGCAGAAAAAGGGGTAGGAGCTGAGGCTAGTGAGATATTGGAGAAGGGAGTTCAAATTTTTTTGTGTGCTGTAGACTATGGTTAGGACTACAGAATTTACTCTTAGTGACTAGGAAGTCTTTGGAGGGTTTTGAATGCAAGAGCAACATTATCTGACATGCATTTTTAAAAGGAAAATGCTAGCTGCTAGGAGGAGATCCTGCAGAGGGGCCAAGGTGAAGGTTATTGCAAACCTTTAGGTGAAGGTTAATGGGCACTTGCATGAGACTGGTGGGAGTGGAGATGGTGATAAAATGTCAGGTTTTGAAGGTAGAACTGCCTGGATTCAGGATGGAATGGAAGAAGTTAGGTATGATAGAAAGGGAAGAGTAAAGGGTGACTTTAAGGTGTTTCCTACTTTTCTTTATTACAAATAATGCTGTAGTAATTATTTTTTGTATATATGTCTTTTTAAAATATTGAGTATATCTAAGGTATATATCTAGGAGCATAATTTTTTAATTTAAGTTCATGTGTATATTCTAATTATTAAATATTTGAAAATTGCATTCTAAAATGGTTACAACTGATATCCAACCATTTAATTGTATTTTCTGTTGCTCCAGTTCTTCAACAACATGTCAAAATGTTGCACATCTTAATTTTTGCCAATCTGATGGATATAATAGAGTATTTCATTACTTCCTTAATTACATTTCCCTATTAGTGAGCATTTTTAATATTAATTTACCTTTCATCTTCTCTGTCTTCTTTGTTCATATCTTTGATCAATTATTTCTACTGGATTGTTACTTCTTATAAATTAATTAATGGAGAATACGTATGTGTGTGTGAGCACGCATGCTTAATTTATGGTATAATTTGTTATACAGCCGTGTTTAATACTGATATTCCAAAATTTATAAATTTTCCTTTATATGTGTGTATTGCTTAACAAATCCTTCTATGTTCTGAGTTCATAAAGATATTCTTATCTTCTCAATTTTTTGATGTTTTGCTTTTCTATATTTAAGACTTGAGTCCATTTAGAACTATTTTTATATGTTCTGAGAAAGCCTCTATTTTGTTTTTTTACGTTAATAATTGTATCCATCAAGGTGGGCTAGTTTTATAATATAACAAAAATTCCCCCAATTTTCAGTGACAACACAGACAAGTTTACTTCTTACTCGTGGTATGTATCCAATAGGGTGGAGTGGGGCCCTGTTCCACAAGTAACTCAAAGACTTAGGCTATGTTAGCTCTGACATCTTGTAGCTGTACCATCTGGTACATTCAGCTTCCTCCATTAGTGCTGCATGGGAAGAGAGAGCATGGAGAGCACACACTTACTCTTCACATCACTTCCACTTACAGCTCATTGGGAATAAGTATCCACATGGCTTGATTAACTTCAAGGTAACTTGGAAGTGAAATCTTCAATTTCCCTGCACAAGGGGAAAAAGAACTAGTAATGTCCATCACATAAAAATTTTCTAAGATTACTTATTTATTAGTCTCTTTATTCTCCACTGATTTGGGATGTCACAAATATATCACATTTTAACATATGCATACATTTGTTTATTTACTCTATATTTTATTCCATTGCACTATTGGGCAAATTTTGCATGTTAATATTACTCTTACTTTTTAATAAGTCCTCATATGTGACAGGGTAGGAACCCAGCTTGTTCTTCAATATTTGCTTCTTGCCTATAATTGGCTCTTAACTCATACATAAATTTTAAAAGCAATATGTTAAGTTCCGTGAAAAATCCTGTTGAGGTTTTGACTAGAATTGCATTGACTTTGTGGATTCATCTGGTGATAAGTTACATTATTAAGATATTGAGTCTCATGATACATAAACATGTGTATCTCTCTCCATGTATATAGGATTTTTAAAGGTTCTTACTAATATTTTATACTTTTATCTATAAATACCTGGCAAATCTTTCATTACATTTATTTCTAGGTACCTTACCCTCCCTCCCTTCCTTCCTTCCTTCCTTCTTTTCTATTTTAGATGTTATCTTTGGTTTGTAAATAGAAATGCAATTGATTTTGAGTATTGATTTTTGGGTCCAGCAATCTTGCTGAACTCTTTTTGTTTCTAATCATTTGAAAAATCTCTTGGCTTTTTTGTATGTGAAATCATGTCATCTTCAAAATCTATTTCTCTTCCCTCTCCAATTCTTAAATCTTTTCTTTCATTTTTTGTCTTATCTTGATTCACTAGCTAAAATCTCTGAGTTTGTCCAAATTTTAATAGACATTGGTGATGTCTTCCTCCCTCCTGATTCTAAAGGGAACAGCATCAGTATTTCACTATTCAGTATGTTCTTTGATGTAGATTTTCTGATATTCTTTTTATCAGGTTAAGAATTTCCCCTTCTGTTTATATTTACCTGAGAATTTCATTATAGATAATTAAAGTTGAATTTATTACACCAGGATTTCATTTGAATAAAAACGTATTTCTTCTGTCAAGATTAAAGATGGTTTTTTTCTATCATAATTATATTTGTCTTAGATATCGTCTTTTCCTGAATATCAGTATATGCACTTAATTTTTTTTTATTTTAAAAGGGATATCTTCAATGAGTTTATGACCCAGATTATTTCATTCTTAAGCTTTGGACTTGTATTTTGTAGCTAAAACGATATCCACTGCAAAGTTTGTCTGATCATATTGCTTGCAAGAGACATCAATTCAAAAGTCAGAATTTTAAGTCAGGCTAGCAAGCACTGTTAATTTCAAATTCATAATAATTTGATTAATTTGAGCTGAGATCTTCATATATTCAAAAGACAATTTTGCTAAGATAGTATAAGTCAATGGAAAGCAATTATAGATTCAGGAATCAACCAAATACATTTTCGTTTAGTAGTTCTACATGCCATCAGGCTACACTACTAGGATGCAGATAAATTACTCAATCAAGCAAGGTCTCCGTTTTTGAGTTTTCTGCTGGTCAGGATACACTAGCAATCTTGGGCTACTCACCATTAGAAGCCTATCTGTCACAGCTTTTAGTTAGCAGATGGTTGAAGATCTCGAAAAACTTACAAAACAAAACCAAAGAACCATGCAACAAAAAGCAAGGGGTTTTTTGTCATAATAAAAAGGAAAAAAAAAATAACAAACATGCTCAAACAAGGACTTCGCACAGACTTCAAGTACAGATATTTTGGTGTGAGGGATAGAACCTGCTTAGACTTCTGGTTTCTGTCTAGTTTCCTGATCCAGCAGGATCATGTGGTTGATAGTCTGCCACTGTCATTCTATCACTGAGAATAGATTCTATTTCCCTATATAAATTAGTGACTGGGCATTAAATCCTAAGAATTTCCTGGGTAGTAGAAAATATCTATTTGAAATATGGTCAAATCTCCATTGGCTCACTTCCTAAGTTTCATGTGACACTGATGAATATGCTATACTATGAGATGAAAGTTTCTAAACATATCAGCAAAACACTGGTCTTCATTAAAATTCTTTAGGAAAAGGGGAAATAACCACTTATCAACCACTTTTTGTTTTTGTAGAAGTTTCAGAATGGCTACTAAGGGAAATGGAATGGTATGGACTCTGTTAAAAGTTAAGAGAATCCCCAGCACCTCTATCCCTGCTATCTACTTAGGAACCATGCCCATGTAATTACCACTGACTGATGACTAATTAGTTCACCAGAGATATCAGTTTGTTTCCCAAATTATATTATTTTTTAAGTGAACTATAATTTGATATATTTGAAGAACTGAGCACACATTCTAGCTCCTCAGCAGAGTGCTTTCAGGTGAATTGCCTGTGCAGAATGTCATCTAAGATGTTTTCATTCTAGGCCAATTTGACTGTAACTGCTGGTGGTAGCATGCAAGGAAGAGTCTTGACAAATCTGAAAACCTCAAATATTGCCACACCATTGTCCCTAATTCCTTGAAATTGATATCACTATTCCAGAAGTATTTACTCTGGCAATCCATTTGCTTCAGTTTACAAAATGTTTATAACATTCCTGATCATGAAACATGAATAACACCAGTATGGCTACCTTCTTATCTTTCACTGGGGCAAAGTAGAGTCAATGCCCAGGTGAATATAAATACAATTTTCCCTTTAATTTCCCAGCCTATTAGAATATCAACTTATCTGTAAACACTTATCATATTGGTTGAAATTATTCATTTGGTTCTGCAATCTGTACTGGATTCTAAACTCTTAGAGGACAAGCACTTCTTTCTATTTGTCTTTATATCTCCAATTCCAGTTATGTATATGGCATTCAGTGAATCTATTTATACCTTAATTGAAGTACTCATTATAGTGTAACACAATGGTCACTTTATATTTGGTTTGCCCAAGGCAAGTAAAGTTTAGTCAGGTACCCTAGTGTAATTATTATTATTGTTTATTTTTTATCAATCATAGTAGCCAGAATCAATAGTGTAATTATCAACAGCTATCTATTTCTTGCTCAAAAGTATCCCAGTTCATGTGATAAATTATATTGTCATAGCATTTATGTATCTTTTTCTACTACATGATGAAGTTCCCTCATGGGAAATTCCATGTCTTGTTCACCCTTGGATCCTCAGCATTTAGCATGGCATCAAGCATGTGGTGGGCACTCAAAGTTTATAGAATTGATTAGACAAAAAAAATCATAAAATATCCAAAGTAATTTTCCACACAAGAAAAATCCATGACAATGAAAAAAAAAAAAAGAAAACACATCAGTATCATTCAGAAAGCTGTCAAAAAAACCAGAGAGCACATTCAAAATGGGTGATTTCAAGAGAACTTAATAAATGGACTCTACAAAGATTTGGAAAAAAATAAGAAAAAATAAAGGTTAAAGAAGTGCTATGGCAGTTGACACTGGACAAGGAGCAAGGAGCTTATGTAACCCATTCTTACTCTTCTCCCTTTCTTTAGTCTCTTGCGAGATGCTTTCTATTGGCTAAACCCAGCTAGAAGACAGAGGATAAGGAAGCCTGTTGATCTACTTGTGTCAGCATGTTGGAATATAGTGCATTGGTGGACAAGGGTGAAAGTGGATCTGTTGGGGAAAGCATGAGATACAGAGCACAGCAGCACAGGGAGAGGAAACTAAAAGTCATCAGTGATTAGTCATGGATTTCCACGAAGTATGGTCTTTCTTGCAACATCAATTAATAAACCTAACTTTGTTGCCTACGTGTGTCTTCCTGGTGATCTTTGCCTAACGTTCACATGTCAGCATACACAATGCCTAGAGGAGTCCTGCAAACATTTTCTTAAATTTCATTTTACATTTATGCCAAATTATTTCACCAATAAAGCTTGTTTTTAAAGGAACATATACCAACTTCTCTGTTCCATGCAAATCAACATCTACTATCTCTGTTCTGTGGAAATTCTTGGGATATGTCTCTCTTACTCATTCACACTACAATGTCCACTTCATCCCTACTCACATTTCAGGCATGATCCTTCTCTAGTTTACCCAGGAGGTTCTGTAGAGGTGAGTAATTGTTCACACTGTCAAACATACTTTGGAACATTATATATAGTTGTGCTTTATCTGCAAGTATGTGGTGCTTTGAATGTTTCTTTATGGAACATAATTCATGCAAGTACAGTTGGAAAATTATACACCAAAAATACCATTGACACAAATATAAATTGCCATATATTGTAGAATTTACCAAAACACCTGCTGCAGAGTAAATTGAGAGTGATGATATTAAACTAACATAACTTACAATTAAATTAAAAACTAAAGCAATGAAAGCCTCAAGAAAACACTCAAAATGTATTGATAAAAAAATCTTCCCAAAATTTTAGGAATTCCAAATTTCATATGCATAGCAGAAACCTTGCTATGCTCTTAAATATGCTGCCAATACTTAACATTAGGTTAATGGAATAGATTATTTGGTGAGTTCTTATAATATGTAGATTTTAGTATTCATAACTCAGCAGTTCACAAGTAAGCCAGCTTTTAGTTCCACTTATAAATGAAAACTCATGGTTTGTGCTAAGTGAACTCACAGATACTCTATTTTCTTCACCAAAATATGCACCTTTATCTCCCTTGATTTGAGAATAAAATAATTAAAAATGAATCATAAAGGCTTTGTAGGGTCTTACAATTGCTACAGTACACCCTAGACTACAATTTACTGAGAATGAACTCAATGCATTCAGTGCTTCACCAACTCCTGCCAAATATAAGAGTAATTCATCCATTTAGGGTTAGGCAATTTCACATAAATGTGATATTTACTTTGATTTAGAGTTTCAAGATAAATGTAAAATTTGGATATTAGATAGTTGTCAAGAGGCAACTTAAAAAATGGAATGGTTGTTTTCTATAAAGTGGGTTTTGATGGAACACCACCTTGACAAAGGCCAGATCAGGCCAACACTCCTTCGAAATTGTAGTGTTATTAAATTGGGGAGCCATGGGCCCAGTATCATTCAGAAGCATCACAAGACTCCAAAAACGACTTATCACCTAAACCAGGCAGTCAAGTGCAGGCCCCTTTATAATGCTTTTACAGCAGGATCCTGCAATCCTCTACACTTTGAGTGATGTTGCCATTTGCTGGAGATCTCAGCAGTGCCGATCTTTCACCCAGTTACAACCAATTTCACTGATCAGTAGCTCTGGCTAAGCGTCAGCTTTACAAATTCAATAATTCATTTGGCAGGTGCAAAGTAGACAGATCTTTAAGAAATCTCTGGATTTTGAAAGAATTAGTAAAAGACTCACTGATTCTTTATTTGCTTCTGGGTCCTAATATTAGTTTGGATATTGGGGAAGATTTACTATTCCCAAAGTGTTTATGTGATAGAGATTTTTATTATTTAATTTCTATTCTTCTTTCTTTTGGAAAAAAAAAAAGGCTACATCCTTATGGTCTATTGAATGCCTTGGACATCAACAGGTTGTTCAGGTGTGGCTAGTCATTTTACCACAAAGTTAGAACTATCAAACATGGAAACAGACATAAGGTATTTTCTTTGCAGAAACATCTGCCCCAAATATTGTGGCTGGCAGAGCCAACTGTGATCATACAGAGCCTTGCTTTCTGACTTTATTTTTTTAAGTGATATATGTATGTACGTATATGTAGTTATACTGTCTCAACTCGTTTCTTAATTCTGCTAGTAATAAGCTGGGTAATCTTGTAGACAAGTTAGTAAACCTCTCTATAACTCATCAATAACTTGGAAGTACTACTAATACTACCATTGTGCTTCCAGAGAATAATGATACTAACTTCATTGAATTGGCCATGATATTATATACAAAAGAGTTTAAAGCAGTGCCAGGCATATAGTAGGAGCTTAATGAATATAAAACTCTTATGATAGTTATTATTCTTACTTTTGAATAAGCATATATCTATTATTTATTAATTGCTTTTTTATGTGACCAAAAGTTTTTTCATTTTTGCTTTTAATATATTTTTCTTAAATAGGTAATCCCTTAAAACGATTAAAATACTAAAGGACATATAATGAAAAGTAGGTTTTTTATCCCCACAGTGTCCCTGTTGCCATTTCATCCAGTGATGTTTTATGCTAAAATCCATTTATTTAAGCTTCTATCTGGAACTTCAAAAAGAACATGGTGAATACAAAAGGAAGAAGATTATCCAAAAGAAAATATATTTACCTCATTTTTTGTTGTTTCTAATAATATAGAAATCCAAATTTTTTTTTTTAATTTGAAAGGCAATTTATAGTCTACCTTTGCTTTCTTTCTCCTTTTTAGGCCACCTACTTTTTGTGAAGGAAGTAACCCCAATCTAGACTCCTTGCACAACCTTCTTCACTCTGCACATTGTCCACAGTTTACATTTTCCAAAATTCCAACTTTGCCAAGTCTCTTGTTTCCTCAGAAAGCCTCTAGTCATCACTGCTTAGAGAATCACCTACAAACCACGTATCCTGAATTTGAAAGCCTTTCTAGATCTGCTTCTATCTTAACTAGCAATATTATTTACCGCATGCCTAGTTTGGGTTAATTAATACAGGTTATTCAACAATTTCCTTAATCATACAACTAAAAAAAATTATTAAAATAATTCTCCTTATGATGTGGACTAAGGGGATTCAAACTTTCAGCTTGAGTAATTTGGACAATGCAAAATACAGTTTCCTGGCATCTACATTAATTATTTTGTTTGGAGCTATTGGTGAATAATTGCTTGAGAATTTGAGAATTCGAGCAAGCACACATTCTGATTAGACTTTTCCTGGGGAGCCAGAGCTGTACAATGGCTATATTCCTCATCAGGTCTGATCAACTCTTGGTGTTTAAGTTAAAAAGTGTGCAAAAACCTTGCCTGGACTTGAGTGTCAAGGCCTGCTTTCGTAATTCACAGAAACTACTGCTACTAGAGGACTTTACATAGGGAACTATTTAAGAGAAATCACATTGGTGATCATTTCTTCTGTTGGGATTTTGTCAAGGACTGTTTTACAGATTGCCTGGCAAATTGAATTAATTCCTTTCCATTAAGTCAATAGTGCCATGTTTGAAAAAAATAGAAGGCCTATCCATCCCTTTTAATAAGAATGTTTTGAGATGTCCAAAAATTGAGACTGTGTTTCATTCATTACTTTATCCCCATTGCCAAGCATATTTCCTGGCACAGTGGGAATATTTTTTGAGTAAATTAATACATTCATGTATTGTTTGCCTATGAAGGGGGCTTAGATATTGGCCTCTTGGATGTGGATTTAAGAGGATTGTTGCAAATTCTCTGGCACTACAGAATTCTTTGATGTAAAAAGAGATCTTTTGGCCCCTTAACAACTTCCAGGGACTTATAGGGCTAGATAGATATAACTGTGTCCAAGGCATGATGGTGATGTAACACTTGTTGTACATAAAGCATCTTTTCTGGGCCCCAAATCTTCACTGGCATATTATGGGGGAATGCTAACAAGTGTACTTCTGAGCAGAGTTAGCCAGTATACATTGGGCTTATTTGATCTGTGTTGTCTGTGAACATTTTGCTTTTTACCTTCCCAGGACTAATCTTAACAGAAAAACTGAGATTGTTACAGGAGCTTCTTAGGTCTCAAACAGAATTTTTAATTTGTTTTCTTGAGGGGAGGCTTACGAATTCAGAAATGTGGAAGAAAGATGGGCAGATGGTTAATGCTGGGATGAGTTCAAAGAAGTAAAGAAAGAAATTACTAAAATAGTGCAAAATAAAAAACAAGAGAATCTGTGTTCAACCCTCATTCCTTATCTCCTCCCTCTGTTTCCTGTCCCGCTCAGTGGTGCCATTTTAGTGATTTTGAAACCCAGGGAAGTCACACACTTCCTTCTATTTTTCTGTTAAAGCTTGTCCTCAGGAAATAGTAAAATTCCTCCATGCCAAACTAATAAAAACGTACTTCCTCTGCAAAGGTATTTTCAAGTTAATGGAGGAGAAACTTATGATGGATAAAGGAATAGATTGTTCCATATGGCATTTCAGACAACAGTGAATTGAGTGGGAGAGGTATTATGGGATATATCAAAACTGACCCCACCTAGGCACTCCTCAAATAATACACCATAGACAATCTCCGAATGGTAAATGTCGCCTCTGCTTTAGAAGTGAACAGCTGCCTTCCAGAATTTCACTGGAATCCTAAAAGTTGTCCATGAGATTTTCTTTAATCTGCACTGTGAAGATCATCCATAATAGTTGCCTCCTTTAAATTCAAATACTTTCATAAGGTAACAACAATTTAATAATATTAATAGCATAAAGTCAAAAAATACTTCTCGATCAGCTCAATTGACTCTTCCACTCTTGTGCTCCCGTTGTCTTCTGTGTCCAGTGGCACTTTTTTCATCTCACACTGTGCAGAGTACTTCATGTCTACATTGTCATCATTTTTCTTGTTAACTAATCCATGTAAGCTTTTGCATTTTCTTTGAGGATAGGAGCCATGGTATTGTCAACTCTGAGATGATATAGACTGGCATATAGGAGTTGCTTAACAAATGCTTGAACAAGTGAATGAATAAGCTTCTCCTATGTGCAAGGTCCTATCATGGGAAAAAAGATCAACAAATAGTTAATACTTCTTTAGTGAATATATAACTGCATCTTTGCACAGGCATGACACATCAAGGGATATACATACAAAGTAATTTGTTTTTTATCTCCTAGAGACTTAAAAAATTCCCTCTGTTGGGCTATTTCTTCTTCTGCTCCATTAAATTCCAGTCACTTAGAAATAAGACCAGATTCTCCAGTTGGTAAATAAAATGTTCATGCCTGTGTTACAGTCAAAGCTTTGAACATTTTTTTGTTATTATTATATAGAGGCTTGTCCTCAGGCCTGCTATTGGGCGGGGAGGGGGGCGGGGCAAGTGTGGAGTTGTAAGAACTGGAGGTACCGGGGACAGGGAGTCTCTTAGGAGACCTGTGTGTACAGGAGAGGGGTGTCTCCCTAAAGGCTTTGACATTTTAGAAGAGATGATTAGGTCTTAAAAGCTTAATTCCAACCCAGGGCATTTATGAAATATTTTATTTTTTCTTTTGAGGCTAAGAAAAGACCTCCTTCACTATGAATTCTGAATGATAAGAAAAGCCAAAGATATCGCCCAAGGACATCTGGGGGAGAACATTCCAGACAGAGGTAGCAGCAAGGGTACAGATTGTCAGAAGAGGAATGAATTTAGAATATTTGAAGAAAGGAAGGAAGGTCAGTGTGGTGGGAGCCACTACCTGATGGGGGGTGGTGTCAGATGAGAGTGGAAGAGACTGGAATAGGACACACCCTGTGGGGTCATGCAGTACAGTTTCTTCCTTCCCTCTCTCTTTCACTCCTTCCCTCCTTCCTTTTATATTTTTCCCTTTTAATTTGAAGTGCAAAAGGAAACCCTTAGAGAGTGTAAGAAGGTTAAAGAGGTGATCTGACATCCATTTTAAAAAGATATCCCTGGCTGTGATATGAGTAATTTGATTGGTATGGAGTGCAAGAGAGAAAGGAAGCAGGAAAACAATTGGAGGCCGTTGCAGTACTTATTCTTAATATGTAGTCATTTTCACTTTACTTTTTAAATTTTTTTTTAATTTCCTAAAGAATATAGGTTTGTTCAGAACATTTTCAGTTTATCGTGGAAGAGTACGAAGCATAATGAGTTCCCGAGTCTTGGTCTCCAAATACCACTTTCTACTAAATGGAATCAGCTTTTCTTAGAGAAATGGTTGATTCCAAGGTTTGGTCAGGGAAAGTACAAGATGAACCTGGATATTGTATGGTAGGAATTAAGGACATGCTCAAAAAATGATGGGAACATATCCAAATGGCATAGAGAAGCCCACTTGAAATGGCTCATGTTGGCCAAATCTAGTACCATTCGAACATCAAAACAAATGATGACAGTACCATAATAAAATACACTGAATAAGATAAAAATACACAAGTCCATTGTGTATACAATGAAAGAAAAAGTTTACAAATATGGAGAAAGGAAATCTCTTTAAAATAGAATGCCAACCAATGAGCAACATATGCCTGAGAAGGTTACAGATGTCAGTGGATAATTCAGTGGAACAGGGCTCTCACTGTCAGGAAATCTTAGCAGGAAAATTGTATAACAACAAGATTTTAACTTTTCCTTTTCTTTCCACCTCCTCTTGACAGAGAAAGCAAGAGTGAGAGCAAGAGAGAGAGCAAAAGCTAGAGAGGGGGACGGAGAGAGAGAATCATTCTGTGAGAAGTAACTTCCCCACATAAAAAGTTTTCAATCTTTAAAAACCTCTAGTAAATTGCAATAAACCACAATAATTATTGGTTGTATTAAAATGTAAACATATCTATTTGGATCAGGCCTTATTAGCCATGGTTCCATTTCCAAATGAGTGAATTAACAATATAAAGTTGTTTCTAACTGAATAGGAATTAGGCTTCCAAAATTAAATTTATTGACAAAAATCAATAAAGATAATCTAATTTTGCCTTATGTAGTTTTGTGCTTTTAATGACCATAAGAAATAACTTCTTATGTCAGGGCTGAAGTTGATGAGGCAGATATTTTGTAATAAGCTTTTATTATAATGGATTATTTTGTATTATATTGTAACTTTTTATTTCATTATATCTTAGCATAAATATGAAATTAATTTTCTTAGCAATTTCTCAAAAATGACTGTGCTGATACTAGTGTAAGATTTCCTAATGAGTCATTTACCATAATTGTTTTAGTAATTATTTTATAAATGTTTGTTTTCAAAGATTTACACATTTAACAAGTAATAGCACATATGTGTTATTATAATGATAAACTGATAACCAGAACAAATTTTCAAATTCAAAGTTCCCTTTCAATGACTATATTAGGTATATTAGAAATAAGTATGTACTGGACGCACATTAGTAAAACAGGTCATTCACAATTGCAGCTGAATTTTAATTGAGTTCTGCAGGATTCCAGAAGTGAAGTAGTTCACTAAACCATAGTACTGCTTTCCTTTATTTCACCCCTCTCTTTCCTGTTCTTTACTAAAGAAACATTGTCATACTTTTTTGCATTAGGAAAACTTATTTGCCAAATTATCCCAAAATATTTAGAACATTTATTATATTACTTAATTATGTTTTACATTGTACAATCTATTCTTCTCATGTCATCATCTGAGAGAGGTATTTCAGGAAGCCTGTAAATTTTGCATACGTATATAGGAAGTGTATTACATTCTTTCTTTTCTTCTTTGTTTTCACTATTTCTGTACTGCTAGAGAAATAAAAAAGTTGATGCATCTGAAAGTGTGGACAAAGATTTACTAGAATGACTTATTTAT
Source organism: Daubentonia madagascariensis (assembly GCA_023783475.1). Classification (NCBI taxonomy): domain Eukaryota; kingdom Metazoa; phylum Chordata; class Mammalia; order Primates; family Daubentoniidae; genus Daubentonia; species Daubentonia madagascariensis. The sequence goes on from JAKFHU010000585.1 coordinate 19,594,617, forward strand.
TAATAAGCTAGCCCAAGTATCTAGCTGCCTACTATTGTATTAAAATACATTTTCTACCTCAAGGGCAAATCTATATTGCAAGTAAGATTGAATATTTTTCAGAGTACAGCAAAATAGTGCTATGATAGCAGTTTTAAAAAATTTTAGTGTAGATTACTTACACGAGGAAATTGTTAAAATGCAGATTTAAGGGACAGGGATTCAATAGATCCGATACCTCCATTTTGAGTGTGTATATAAAGTAAAGGAGTTGGACTAAATGTTCTTTTGGCCTCTTTAAACTCAAACATTCTATGTATATATTTTTTTACTTGTTAAATTTTTGAATCATTTTACTTAATCTGGGAGCAATTATGTATTTGATGATTACAACTTGATAAATTCAATTCAAAATAACAAATCTCATGGTAAACCTATTATGTACAAAAATAATAAGGAAATATCCTTATGGATCATATCAATAATCTTTTTGCTTCAGAATTACTTGACCTGGACAAGATCTTAGTGTGCCATACAGAAAATCTTCCTTTTGGCTTGTGTAACTACCTTGTGCTCTCTCAGAAAGTGGTCTACATAGCCAGGGACCACCTCTCTCATATTTGTGATTGAAACATGAGTCACTACCCCAAGTTCTAGAAATTCAACTAAAAATAAAAATGTGTCTAATTAAGAGTAAAAGGAAATCTATATCCTCAAAAAGGGTTATCCATCATTATGATTATGTGGGGTGGTTACTATTGAGCCTATAAGATAGTGCTTTGAACCCATTCTTGGCATGGAATGAAAGAATTCAGACATATGCTACAGTTCTCTATGTGTGTGTGTTCTCCAAGTATGAACAGACTTAGGAGAACTCAAGGGAAGGATCAGGCTAATAGTAGCCCACAGGCCCAAAGAGTGTCCATAAACAGAACACTGTTTGACTTCCCTAGTTCCCAATTTTCAGTGTAATGTAGTTTGAAAGTATGGGGAGGAAGAAAGGAGATTGCTTCTCCCCTTGTCTCTAGTCACTCCTGCAGATTACCCATACCCAGCCCTGGCCTCCTCAGTCAGAGGTTCTTCATTCTCACTTTTATGTCCTTCCTCCTCTTCTTCCTGCAAGACCCAGCCCTGCTAGCTTACTTAGAACCTGGGTCCAGACACCTGCTTTTCTTAGAAGCTGGGTGATAAAAAGATTAATGTATCTGGAGTTCGATTTCCTTTTTACATGTTAATTGATCTGTTATTCTTTATAAACCCACAAATTCACTATCAATGCCAAGATGCACAGAATCTAAAAAATAAATCATGAATGTGGGAAAATATATAGAAAGTAGCTTTTCTCCCTCATTGTATGTTTTTGTGCATAAAATGTACGAAGTGGTGTGGGTATTTAGATCAGAAAACAAAACTCTGTCGGGGAAAAATTGTGAGAGTTTCTTCTGTTCCACAGAGGGGAGAAGGAGGAGAGAAAGGGTGATCAGAAGCAAGAATATGCACAGAAAAATAATAAGATAGTAGTGGTAAGGTAGTAAGAGGCCCCATCTCCTGCTACTCTTTGCTTGACACCCTCACGAGCACCAGTCTCTGATATTCAGCTGCTACCTATCAAGTGGTTTCATAGAATGTCTCTTCTAGCACATTGTATGGTTTGGCATTAGGGACAATGTCAGAAGAAGCTGCAGGGATCAGCAGTTGCTGATCTTGCCACAGTAATAAAAAAATGGAAGGGATGTTCCAGTAAGAACCTTGTTAATAGGCTAGGTTCTACAGAGCAGCATTTTGCAGTCAATAATTTACCTCCAGGAAATTAATTAACAGCTCTCCTGATATTCAGAAGATGTTTTATAAGATGCTCAGGAGAATTTGTATAAAGTCCATTGAAGGAAAATGTGTTTTTCCTCAGATGTATTCTATCCTTGTTACCAAAGGCCTAAATTCAATATTTAACACTGTACCCTTGGAGTTGATTTGTATCAAAAAAGGAAATGTAGGAAGCTGTATTTCTCTAAAAAACAGATTGAATTGTACACAACTTCTGCTATCTGCATGCACTTGGGACAACATTTTTTTTTTGTCATTTAAGCAGATTTATAAGAATTCCGCTTCTCCTTTATTCACATAGAGAGGATGGTTATAGGCACAAGTTTGAAGTCAGATAAACTTCAGTCAGATCTTCAGTTGGCTACTTACTAGTGGAGTGATTCCAGGCCAATTACTTAGCTCTTCTGGGCCTCATTTATAGATGGGAATTCCATTCCTATTCATTGATGGGAATAATGTGAGTACTCATATCATAAAGTTGTTGTGAGAATTCAATGATATAATAAGTTGAAAGCAAATGTTTGCTATCATTACTATTATCATCAGTTTGTGTCACTAATCATTAAATGTTGAAGGTAGGATTCAAATTCAGGCAGTTTGGTTCCAGAGCCTAGACTTGTAACCACTATAATATTCTGTATTGTTGATTGAAATATAAAAAGCCTGTGTGGAGAAGGAGAATGGCCAAGTTGAAAGAGGAAAATGCTGCTGCTCATTGAAGTATCAAAGATCAAAGAGAAGCATCTAGAGAAGAAAAATGAAAGTTTACTTGTAAAGAATTCAAGCCAGTCTTCAGACGAACTGGCTGGCTGAGTTAAAAATACAAGTATTTAAGGAAATGTAATTGCAAAATTACAAAGGCTACCAAATTGTTTATGGTGGAAAACAGCAATAGCCACGTGAGTATAACATTCACAAAGTTTACCTCCAGATCTTTAGACATCAGCAAAAACCGGAATCAGAACTTGTTTCTGTGGGAGTCAGGTTTATGGAGCACATTTAAGATTTTGTTATTTTGGAACTAAAAATAGTTAGGGTGACCCTATTTTTGTTATTACTGTTGCCATTTTTATTGCTATTGTTTTTCATTGTTTCCTGTTTTTTGTTTGATATCAGAATGAAAATATTTTTCTTCTTTTTCTTTTGTATTTATTTATTTATTTTATTTAGTACTGGTAAATGACACGTTTAGTGATATTGAAAGCAGGATGAATTATTAGGTCTTTCTTTTTCTACAGTAGATTGTAGTGCCCTGGAATAAAAAATTATGTGATAGCAGGCAGATTTAGTGTGGTTTTTAAATTAAAATTTTAAATTCTTAGTGCCTGGTATGTCATACAGCTGTGTTGTAATTTAGTAATGATTTATGCAATTGCATACTCTTCAGTAAAACAACTTACATGGTTTGCAAATTATCTTTATTTGTATTCTGTGTCATGGGTGGCTATTAATGGTATTTGTGCCCACGCCAAATAATCATTTTAAAATATGTACATCTAGCAAATTCTGATTTAATTATTTATCCCAAGATCACATTAAAAAGATTCTTACTTGAAATGATGGCCTCCTGTGACCCTCCTCTTTCATGTCTCATTCCTTACCGCTGAGATTGCGAACCATCCCTACTCTCTCACTTTATTCTGTATTCTACTACAACAAGGTGGCCTCGGAATCAGTCTCTGATTTTGGATTCTCCCGGCTGGGCATGTTTGTTCCTAGTTCATATGTCAATTCCAGATCTGGGCCAACCTCAAGTCTTGCCTTCCCAGTGCATAATTGAAAGAGCTGTTTACAGCTAACACAGTTGCTGTAAGTACTGCTGGTTTTCTCTGGTGCCCAAAGCTATTAATTATCAGGAGAAACCAATGTGGTTTGATTAGAAGCAACGTTTTATAACACTAATATTCTTGTCTGAGAGCAATAAATAAAATGCCTATGGGCATATAAATGACTAGAAGCTTCAAACCGAATTATAACAGACTATACATGGAATGTCCCAGGAAATTCATTCCTGCCGTAGAAGAAAGAACAGGGATGACATTTTTAAAAGGAGGCCATTGTATTCTTTTCCTAAAAGGACGTTGGAGACTATTCTGACCTGAAATTATGCCTCTTATGCAAGAGGATCTCGGTTCAGTTTAATAGGCCAGTCTACAAAACAAGCAGTTATTGCTCCCATCTCTAACTTGTCATTTCAGTTATTTTCTTACAAATAACAGTTCTGAGTCAGCCTCCTTGGTAGTTGGACTAAATAACTTACAGAAATGAATGTAGCAAAACAGGTACAGCTATTGTCCAGCCACTTGGCTTTTTCTTCTATTTCACCCCAAGTAAAACAATGAACATTAGACAGACTGAATTTTCTAATCATATTCTTATTTCTTCCCTCAATGTAGTACATAGGTGCTATGAAAAAGGTGAGTGAGATAAAGAAGAACAAGAGAAAATAACATCTACAAATAATAAAACTCTTTCTATCAGCATCTAAAAAATATAGATTGAAGGAGTTAATAGAGATATGTAAAAACTGACAACTGACCAGAGGCTAATATTGCTGCCCTCTGAAGCAAAGTCAGCACCTACCTCCATCCAGACATAGTATTATAAATACACGTGATGTGTTTAAGCCACTGTGAACTTCTCTTGGTACTAAGAAAGATGAAATGAATGGGACAATTAAGAAGATGATTTTATTCAGGCTATTGCAATAGGGAGAATGTTCATTAATGAGAGACATCTCAAAGAAAAGAAAGGAGACCTCAGACCAAAAAACTCATGCAAGAAGAAACATAGTCTGGATAGGCCTATATCTGTTAAATAACTTTAATCAGTAATTCATAGCCTTATAAAATACCAGCACCTGGTTCAGATGATATCAATGGTGAATTTTACCAAACACTTAAAAGATAAATGCTACCAATTTTTCACAATCTCTTCTGTAAGATAGGAGCTGAAGGAATACTTCCTAACTTATCCTATGAGATCAGCATTACCATGCTACCAAAACCAGAAAAAGACATGAAAGGAAAACTACAAATATCTTTCATAGATGCAAAAATCTTTAACGAAATATTACTAAGTTGAATCTGACAATGTATGAAAAGAATCAGACCTCATAATCAAGTGAGGTTTATTGCAGGTGTGTGATAATTCCCAACATTCAAAAATCAGTCTTTGCAATCCACCACATCAACAAACTAAAGAAGAAAAAATTATATGGTCATAGCAATTGATTCAGGAAAATAATTTGACAAATCCAACACTTATTCATGATAAAATCTCTCCCCAAACTAGAAATAAAGAGTAACTTCCTCAACATGATTAAAAGCAGGTATAAAAACCCATAGATAACATCATACCCAATTTTGAGTTACTGGATGCTTTTCCATTAAGACTGAGAACAAGACAAGAATGTCTCTGTCACCACTTCTCTTCAACATCATACTGGATGTCTTAGCTAGTGCAATAAGATCAGGAAAGGACATAAAAGTATTCATTTTGGAAAGGAAGAAGTAAAACTGGATGTGTAGATGACATGATTGTCTATGTAGATAATTCCACAGAATCAAGAGGAAAACAGAGAGACAAACTCCTAGAATAAATAAATGAGATTAACATGGTCACAAGATCTGAGGTAAACATACACAAATCAATTTGTTTCTATATACTAGCAATAAACATGTAAATACTGAAATTAAAAATGCAACACTTTATACAATCACTGAAAAAAATTTAAAAAAACTTAAGTATATATTTAACCAAATATGTGCATGACCTGTATGGAAAAGAATGCAAAATGTTAATGAAAGAAATCAAAGAAAATCTAAATAAATGGATGATTACATGGCCTTCAAAATTTGCAGGATTCAATATAGTGGAGATCTTAATTCTCCCTAAATTTATATACAGGTTTAGCATAATTCCTATCAAAATCCCTACAAGATTTTGTAGACATAGACAAGATTATTCTAAAATTTACTTGGAATGGTAGAGAAACTAGAACAGCTAAAATGATTTTGAAAAGGAGAATAAAGTGGGAGGCAGAAGTCTACTTGATTTCAAGACTTTATGGCTATAGTAATTAAGCCTGTGTGGTACTGGCACTGGGATAGACTCATTGAACAAAATAGAAAACTCCAAAGTAAATCCCCACAAATATGGCCAACTGATTTATTTTTAACAACATGTAAAAGCAATTTAATGGACAACTGGACATCCTTAGGCAAAAAGAAAAAAAAGGAAAAAAAAAGAGGTTCACTCTCAAAGTTTCGCATCTTATATAAAAATTACATTAAAAATCACAGACAAATATAAAACATAAAACTATAAAACTTTAATAAAAGTAATAGGAGAAAATCTTCAGCATCTACAGCTACTCAAAGCATTCTTGGATTTGACATTGAAAAGCGTGATCCTCAAAAAGGAAATACTGATACAGTGGACTTAATCAAAATTTTTACCCTTTACTTTGTGAAATACTCTGATAAGAATTTATATATTGAGACAAAATAGCGATCATCCCATTTTCTCCCAAAGAGGCTACGAACAGAATTGAAACCATCCCAGTATGCCCTCATTTTTCCCTTTGTGTTATTTGGAGCTATTTTTCATTCTCAGTATTGAGCTTTGTGGCAAATCTGACCCCGAGTCATGAGAAAGGCATGGTTGTGACTAGAGAAGGGTTAGGCCAGGGGACAATGCATGCCTTGCAATCACTCCTAAAGGTTTTTGTGCTGTTCTTTTTATGTGCTGTATTTTTCTGGCAGTGAAAGTACCTGTGTTTCCAAGTAACTAACTTTCCTCTTAACCAGGCCTCAACTTTGCACTGGCAGCATTTTTGGTCATGGAACAATGTTAGTTCACTCTCTCTCCTCCCCCTGTCTCTTTTAATTCATCCATTTTCTGCTTCCTATATTAAGAAATTTGAGTTCATTTTAATAATGACAAATAATGACAGTAGTTACCAAAGATTGAGGATTTACTCTACACCTGTGATAAAGGCATGCCACCCAGTATTGTTTTTTACACCTTGCAACAATTGGGTGAGGTACATACTACTCTCATACACTCACAATCTTATAGATGCAAACAATCAAGCTGAGAGAGTTTCTGTAGTTTTCCTAAGTAAGGCGCTGCATTAGAACTAAGGCACTACTGTGGGACTCTCCAAAAACTGCCCTTGGTCTCAGGTGACTCTGAGAGAGGACCTGGGTAGTACTTCTGAGGACACCCCTCTTTTCTTTACTTTCAAGGAAGTCATTATCCACAGCAAGAGAGGGACTTCAGCTCATCACCATGCCATACACATATATGTGGCTGTTTCAAATAATCCTGATACCAAGTAGTTTGAGATAGCTCTCCCACAGAGCAGCCAAATGGAGACCTCCATCTGAGACCTCTTGTTTTTCCTTAAAAAACTACAAATTCAAACCTAAGGTCTGCTACAGAAGACACTGGACATGCAGACTTTCTATTTTTAGTCTACATTTAATATCCATAATATAATTTTCCCATTTATTCACTCACTAATCAATTTTATATGATAAAACAGTATACACATATATGAGAGAGAGAGAAAGAGAGAATCACTCTGGAAAAGTTGACCTGAGTGAGTCCTATCATTGGAATTTGAGAACACCCTAGGCAAAGCAAAGAGGCTTGATAGATCATGATGCTTTCGAAAAACTGAAAATAGGTTGGTTATAAGGGAAGAGAAGGCCAGAAGAGAGTGACAAAACGTGGGAGGCTGGGAGGCAGGCTAGGCTAGCTCACAAAGGCCCTTGCTACAAGATGAGTATATAATTCTTGGGAAATGTACAGAAATTTAAGCAGTTGTGTACTTTAGAAAGAAGTTGTGTATAAATTAGATAAAGGGGTGAAGGATGTAGGTGCTAAACCAGAGAGAGAGAGAGAGAGAGAGAGAGAGAGAGAGAGAGAGAAAAAGAGAGACAGAGAGAGAGAAGGGGGGTTGGAGACGTACGAGTTATTGCAGTAATTCGAGAAAGAGATGAGTAGCTCCTGAACTAAGGCAGCTGTAGTCAGTATGCATAAGAGGAAATGAATTCAGAAATACTAAAAAAAAAAAAACCTGACAAGCCTTATACAAATCAAAGGAGAATTACCTTTAAAACAAGGCCTTTTCCACTGATGCTCTAAAAAAAGTGTGATTTTTTTCAAACAATAAAAGCTATATTGTTTTCTCCTCAGGGTAAAACATATTTTCCGCTCGAAGTATAAAACAGTCTACCTTTAAATGGATATTAGTTTAATCTGTCATTTTGAAGCACATCTTACGTTGAGGACATCTTTACCTTTGAGGAATATTGACAGCTTCTAAGCAGAGAGTTTCTGGGCTGTACTACTTAATATTCCTTGGATGTTCCTTTACTATTAAAAAATTCAGATTAAGAAATGCACTTGTCAGAGCTGATTTTTATAGTTTGGACATATTAAAATGCTTTATTAAATTTAGATTTGATGTGCTTTCCAATAAGGAAAAAAATCTAGTTATTTTAATTACTGTCTCTGGGTAACAAGGGACCCCAAAGTGCCAAGTATTATATCTAATTATCTCCATGGTGTTGAATGATGGGAGCCCTCTTAGGTATCAGAGTAGCTTTATTAAATAAAAACAGTTGGTTTTCTGAGACACTCTTCTTTTTGTTAAGAGCAGAACTCACTCTATTAAACTAACACTGTTTTCTAATATCAGCAATAGCATCAGGGTAAAGTTTCATTTTTGCACAAGCAATTACATGCAGTTGTCATTAATATCCAGGAAGTAAATTTTGGGTTTAATGCTGCCCTGGTTTCTAAGCAAAGAGACGTCAGATTTTACCCTTAGAGAATGGAAATCTATGCCTTATTTAGTACTGAGAGGATGACAAGAGAAAAAAATTGACTCATTCCCCTTGAAATTTTCCAGCAAGGGTTATTTGCTATTCAAAATGTGCAAAGAAATGGGAGTTTCTTGTTATAACAAGAGGAATATGGAGATAAAAACTTAAGCTTTATCCTTTTTTTCCCTTTTACTACATTATAGCAGTTGGAAATAATTATAGTGTTTGTCATTGCATTTGGACTGGATGAGCCAACTGTTTCTGATGCAATTCAGTACAGCAGAGGCAGGAACATTTCCTTGGGCTGGCATTTGCAGGAGAATTTGAAAGAAGAAAAAAAAACCTCAAAAAACAGAACACAGAGTGTTTTTTCCTACCTTCCTTGAGTATGGTCTCTTTCTTGCCTCACTTAGAGTTATCTTCCTGACTCCACAATAGCTATGTATGATAACTTGGCTATATGCTGTAACATCTTCATGCTTCACTTTCTTTGTCTCTAGAGAATGGTTTCAGTTCCATTGTTGAAAATCTTTTATGCTTTGGAAGAAAATAGCAAAATTCAGAAATTCGTACAATCCAAGAGTTGCAAAGAGCTCTAAACTCTAGTCCATTTGGAACACAGAAATAAAGTTTCTCCCTATTTTTTTTACAGAAACATAAAGATAGAGTATATGTGACTTTTGAACAAACGAGCATCATGGAGGAGAACTGCAGACATTCACGTTCCTCCTAGGTGCATGTATGCAGTCTATCCTCTGGGAACAGGCATATGGCATATTGTGTGTCCTGTTTAAGATCAATAAGTAAAGGTCAAAGTCTGATTGCTATCAAAAGGAAAAATTGTTAAGGAAGATTTTTCTAACCATTAGAGTCCTTCAACAATTAAATGAGCTGGAAGCCTTCAGGTGGCTGGAAATCTTCAAACAGGAATTATGTAGAAGGCATCCTGGCCCTGGGGAGGAGATTGGCTTCTAAGGTCCAAATCTCCATCCCCTTTCCTAGTTACATTATATTATGGGTAATTTCTAAAGTCATAAAAGCAGTTTTAATGTAGTTCATATAAATTAAATTTTATGTGAAATTCTAAAAATTTTAGCACACCCTTTTAGCAACTGTGAAAATACAAATTACAAAAGCAACCAATGTGTCCATGACTTGCTTGATACATGAAAAGATGGTGTGTAATTGAATTATTTGTGAAATTACCAGGTAGAACATGATAAACAACTTTTATTAAGGGGAGGGAGTCAATACCAACAGCAATGATCAGACCATCATCTTTTCTAATTTTTATGTCTAGGCCACTAGATCATATTTTTTAATTTTCAGAGGCATGAGTCCTTGTGAATCACCTCAGCATCACAGCTGTGATTTAGCAGCATATCCCCCACTAACAGAGGAGTTATTGCATCCTCCCTAATCTGACCCTTCAATGACCTGTTTTATTTGAGTTTTAAATGAATATGAAATGGCATTCCCAAGAAAATGAATTCAGCATTACTGGATATTGGCTGTATTCATTATTATGAATTTTGAGGAACTTACTTGTGTTTGAGTCAAGTAAAATAAAATGTGAATCACCACTTTATGAAACAGGTCATGTCTGCCTGTTAGAATCACGAACATCTTATGTGACAGTGAACTGAATTTCTGTGCCTGGGAACATGCATCAATGGTTCATCAAAAATCTCTTAACAGAGACAGTTTCCATTAATTTTAATTCCCTTGTTTACATTTGGGAGAGTATTAAAGGAATTTGGATGCATAAGGCTGTGTTACTTACTGATAGAAGCAGAACTCTTCTGAAAGAACTAAGGATATTCTCCGGTAGTGGACATGTTGTATATTCAAGACTAAAGTTGATTAGATAATGAACATATGTATCAGGAAACTATGCCAATGATTATGCAATAGACATATGTAAACAGGGTAACTCTAAAGACCTCTAAATGTCAGTTAAGTAACATTTAGTAGATTGATGACATTGGACAATTTATTTAATCTCTTAATTTATAAAATGAAGATGGTAATTTTACTTTTCCCGTACAGTTGCTATAGTGATAAAATGAGAAAATGTGTGAAAATTACATAACAAATGCCTGGAATATACAGTAAGAGCTGAATAAATATTAGCCTTTGTTTTTGCTCTTCTTGTTGCTACAAATTATACAAGACAGGGCGTGTGGAAAGTGTGTGGTGGTGGAAGTAGTACCAGATTGTGAACAAGCAGACTTGGATTCCTAACTTTTTTCTACAACTAAAATGCAACAAATACAGTTAACAAATCTGGAGACATTTTTTACTGTCAAGATTGGGGATGGGGTAGGTACTAATCAGAGACCAGGGATGCTACTCAACATCCTACAAAGCACGGGACAGTCCCTTACAGCAATTAATTATCTGGTACCAAACATCTATAGTGCTAGTGTGTGAAACTCTGATTTAGATCATCATTTAACAAACACAATTCCACGGACGTTTACTAAAGGCCAACTGTGTTCCAGGCACTGGATATATAGAAATGGATAAAATGGTTTTTGCCTTCAAGGAGCTCAGTGTTTCTGATGTATTGAGTCACCTTCTATCATTTTTCTGTAACCATATCGTTGCCTTTGGAAGTGAGAAAATATGTGTCATAACTGCTACCAGAACATGTAGGAAAGGATGAAGGTCACAAACCTTTGGTTTCTCTACTGATCAACAAAATCTTAGTAGAATGAGTTTAAATAGTAATAGTCTTATATTCATATTCATTTATGATCCAAATAGTTTGGAAGAAAATAAGTAAAAAATAAGTGAAGTAAATGAACATGTGAGAAATATAATACTTATTCATAGCATAAACGTATAAAATAATAATTTTATCTTTACAAATATACTTGAAAATGACTATTTAATGAGAAGACACTAGAGCACAGCATATATATTCTACTTCAAATAAAAGAGACAGGAATTAAGAGGTAAATGTCTGTGTACCTATGTAAAGGATAAAGTCAACTTTCCTGAACAGAACTGAATGCTAAAGGATTGCAGAACCTGAAAAATTGAGCCTCTGGTCTAGTTTCACTAAAATAAACTACCAGTAGCAAAAGTTTTTGTTTTATTATCTGACAACACAGTACAAATTTAGTAGTTTGTTCTAAGTAGAAATAACATTTCACAAGAACTGTTTGGGTAAAACTGTCATTTAAGTGTCACGGAAGAGTAAAGGGAACAGGGTATAAATTGAAATTAAACTTGTAATAACTGTCTCACAGATTGTCCAGGGGGCAATTGTGATTCACACTTACAAAGTGGAAGGTACTAGTGTACAGAAAAACTGAGACTCCTTACAAAATACCAAATAGAATGGCAGAAATAATCATATCAGATTAGGTTAGAAGCCTGATGTTTTATTATGAGGAAAGGTTTTTTTAAAGCAGGAACTACAAGGAATGGTGTACATAAGATTCAAAAGAAAATTATTGGGAAACCTTGATCTCTTCCATTTAAGTTGCCCATAGTAATGGTATTTATGTGGGAAAATATCTGGAAAAAAGCTTAAAGGTTGCAAATAATTCAAATATTTCTATACAATCCTGTTTTCAAATGCTTTTGGCCATACTGAAGCACACAGACCAGATATACAGTGCCACTTGATGCAAATAGAAAACCGAGCAAAATATATAAAGTACTAATTTTCAGACATTGAACAATGAGAACTGCAGGACTATGACACCTGATTGAAGCTAGACAAAATTAGGAGAGATTTATGACTGCCTTAGCTTAAGGCCTGAGGGCAATTTCCAAATCACAACATAGAAACGAGGAACCTAAGCAGAGTCTTGCAGCATTATACATGTAGAGACAGAAATTGAGTTTGGGGAGGCCAAAATGACTAATATTTGTAGGGCAGAGTACTAGGGAAGGGGCTTGAGAGAGACAGAGAGAAAGAGAGAAAGAGAATGGGCACTCTGGATATCTTTAGGGGGTCCCCTTAAGTCATCTGCACAAGCACAAAAGGAAATTGCTCCAGATTAAGGAAAGAAACAGCAGAAGCAATTGGCTAAGAAATTTCTGGAGCTCATGCTGGGGTAGAAAGTATTTGTATTCTTACTAGCCAGAGTAGAAATATACTTGGCGTCAGATAGAGTCCTCAGAAATATATTATCTTAATAGTATGGCTATATTAACTCCTAAAAGGCTACTCTGAATGTGTCCTAACAAAGCTTAAAAATAAGCCTCAAAGGGATCCAACCAATTTCAAGTAATTTAACATATCTCAGCACAAAGTATAATACTATTTTTAAAAAGACATCAAAATCCATCACATAATCAAACACAATTCACAATATCAGCATCTAGTAAAAATTGCCAAATATTCAAAAAAGCAGGAATGTTTAACTCATGATAAGGAGAATAATTGATCAGGAAAAATAGATCCAGAAGTGACACAGATTGTGGAATTAGCAGACACAGATATTAAAAACAGCTATTATAAACATGCTCCCTATTTTTGAGAAGATAGAGGGAAAGTATGAGTTGATGAAGAGAAAAATAAAGATAACAAAAAAACTTGAATAGAATGTCTAGATATATCCTAAATAAAAAAAAAACTGAGTGAGATAGACATTAGATTATAAACTGCAAAAGGAAAGATCAGTGAACTAGAAGACATAGAAATAGAAGAAATTAACCAAAATGAGGTAGAGAGAGAAAAAGACTGAAAAAAAAAATGAAGAGACCATAGATAATTTGAGGGGCAATATTAAGCAATCAAGTCCTCATATGAAGAAGAAAAAGTTGCAGAAACAATATTTGAAGAAAAAATAGCTGAAAAAATTTCAAATTTGATGAAAACTTTAAACCCAAATATGTAAGAGGGCCAACAAGCCACAAACAAAATAAACATGAAAAGAAAATCATTTCAAGTCATATCATAATCAAATTGATGCATGCTAGTGAGAAAGACAAAATATTAAAAGTGTCAGAAGAAAAAAATGTCTCATACAGAACAGTAAGAACAAGTGCTCATTTCCCATCAGAAACTGTGGTAGCCAGAAGACATCATGCTAAGTGAAAGAAGCAAGAAAGAAAAGGCTATGCATAACACCATTCCAAAAACAAACCAACCATCCAACCCATGGGGACCAAACTTTTATGGGCCAAAAACTGACCAATGATCGCCAAGGGTCAGGAAAAAGGGGGAAAGGATTGATTGCAAAGGAGCATAAGGGAACTTTTTGATGTGATTGAGATCAACATAGTGATGGCAGTTACATGATTGAATACATTTGTCAAAACTTACAGAATTAAATAAATTTAGTGAATGTAGTATATGTAAATTAAATCTCAGTAAATCTGCTTAACAGCAACAACAACAAGACCAGCAAAAACAAAAACAGATAAAAAGAGAAACTGTGGTAAATTCTTTGACAAGGTATATTGATGAGACACAAATTATTATTTGCAAATTAGTTGTCTCTGTTAAGTCAGATATTTAAGTATTTGTTTTTATTTTATCAAGAAATGCCTGAACTTGGTATTTTCTCATTTGGCCGTTGGTTATTCACTATTTTTTTCTTCAATAGTGATAGTTTAGTAGGAAATTTTAGTCTCAGTGGGTAAAGGAGACTTTCAAGCTCTTGAAATTTTGCAAAATATGTAAGTTTCTTCTATTCTAGGAAAAATTCCTAGATGTTTGAATTCAGATGTGTTCAAATCAGAGATTAATATTTTTATTACTCACTTATTGCTAGACTTGGTTGATTGCTTAAGGTGAAAACTTAGTTTCTTGTAATTTTTATTTTCTTTCTCATCAAGTCCTCCTCTATCAGATCTGAAGCAGGTCAGAAAGATTTGCTCCCTGGATGGCCTAATGGTATATGTCCATTTGTGGTAGGACCAATGGACTTACAGAGCTGAAGATATTAGTCTTTCTGCATATGCTTACCATGGGCGTGCCTTGGTTCTCAGAACCAACTTCATCTTCTATTAATAGTTTGTTTATTAACTGAGTCGGACCTGTGACCTGGCTGTGCTCTTAGGGAACCAATAAATCAAAGCGAAATGATTTGTACTAACTTGGACCACAACTGGCTTGATTTGATGGCCTGCTTCACAGTTGAAAAGTCATTCAATGTTCATTCTTAAATATGCCACAATGAGTGCTGAATATACTATTCTGCACCCTCTAGATATACAGTGAACATTTATTAATTGGAAAATTTAAAGACATTTAAATGAGAGGTAAAATAAAATAGCCAAAAGAGAGGAGGTTTTCCATATTTTTTAGGACAACATAAAAATATAATGCACAATTTTTTAAGCTTTCATAAGTATCAGCATCACAGAATCTAAGTTTTCTGGCATAACTTCTTATATAGTGCCAAATTATCTTCTGTAATAGTTATTAGTGGAAAAAAAAAAGCCTCACTCTTAAGTCTATTGATTAAAGGTCCCCAGACTTAGCATAGTTACATGTTAGCTTGTAGAATTTTATTCAGTGGAATAAAAACTTTATATGTCCAGTATAATAAATTAGCCTACTTTTGTATCTACTACAGCTGTCTTATAATAACAATCCTTTATTAAATTGCCTATAAACACCTAGCTCCTCAAATACTCTTTTAACCAATTTTAACATGTTACTTGTTCCCTCATTGATAAATTAAATAAAGTCTTTTACATGTGTTTCTTTTGTACTTGTATGAGAGAATTTTTTAAACTTCTTGAAAATTATGTTTTTTACCACCTTTCATGTAATTTTGGAGCTTAGAGACTCTTTAGTTCATTATATTAACATTGACTAATTTCTCCTCCACACCAGACACTGTCCTAGGTGCTGATTTC
Source organism: Daubentonia madagascariensis (assembly GCA_023783475.1). NCBI lineage: Eukaryota > Metazoa > Chordata > Mammalia > Primates > Daubentoniidae > Daubentonia > Daubentonia madagascariensis. The sequence goes on from JAKFHU010000585.1 coordinate 19,610,090, forward strand.
ATCCTCAAGATCTTCACAGTGTGGTTGGGGAGTTTATAATGGCACATAGTAGGATCTTTAATGGACCTACTCAAAACAGTCTTTTTTTTTTCATTTTTTCTTTGCCCGGGAGTGGGAAGGGTATCAAAACAGTCTTGAAGAAACCAGTTAGAGCACATGATTCTGACCGGAGCATTGAGATCATAGAAAGCTACAAAAAAGAAACTATATTTAGTATAACATTTGGAAGCTGAGAAGGACTTAACTAATAAGGCAAGGGAAGGAAGCAGGCAATGGGGAAAAAGAGGAAATTCTAGGTAGGAAAAACCAGCAGCCAAGAAACGAATGCATAGAAGCATTTGGCAAGTTAATTTAATTAAGAATTTCAGTGTTGCCAGGGTAGAGGGTGAGCAGAGTGGGGAGTGGCTGTAATGAGGCTGTACACAAAGGCTGGGTGCAGTTTGTGAAGGGCATTTTATTCTTCGTGAAGGAATCTGGCACTACCTTTTTGGCAGTGGGCATCTATAGAAGTTTTTAATCTTCCTTCATGGTAATATCTGCATTTTGGGATACTTATTCAGTGGTAGAGTGGAGAATTAATTTAAGGAAATCAGGACCAGATTTATGGAAAGCAAAAAATGTTTCTGAATCCAAGACAGAATTAAGGGCCACATCAGAAACACTGCAATAAAGGTGGAATGATTTTCAGATTCATTAGGGAGATGGACTCCACAGGAGTTGATGGGGTGTGAGTCAGAAGGATGAGTTCATGAAGCTTCCCAGGTTTATTGCTTGGGTGATAAACTGGGTATATGGTCTGGAGTGGCATTTATTGAAGGGAGGGAAGACAGAATTAAGAACAATTTAGTGAAGGATGTGAGTAAAAATATTATATATGAAATGAAATATAACTAGGTTACATGGCTAGGGAAAATATGTGTCCCATTCCAAAGACAGTATTATCTAATGGAAATTGTGTTTAATTTAACATTAAGATAGCAGTGAGCTAAGCATATGCTTTGTAGCTGGGCAGACTTAGGTTAGAATTCTGGCTTGCCATGAAGTATATGAAATAGAGCACATTATGAAACATTTCTGAACTTTAGATTCCTCATCCTACTTTGATGTTGTTGTGAGCCAATGACTTTATAGAGAAAAATATAGAGCCTGGCAGATAATAAACTCTCAACAAATGAGAATATAAGAAGTGAAAATTCCCTTTCTCTCTGAGGAATAAACTTTTAATGCTATTTCTTGTATAGACCAAATAGAATCAGCATTTGCACAATTCCAGCTTTTGTATAGTTATTTATTCTCCTTTCTTTTTTTTTCACCTCCAAAGTTAAGTTTATTCATCCAAGTCTTGCTAATTGTCATTTCATTCCTCATTGTGTCCATTACAGTTTGTTCCTGAATTACTGGTTTATAATTCATGAGATTAAAAAAAAGCTTTATTTTTTCTTTTATTTATAGGATTTATTTTTAATTTAAAAAGTAATGCAACCTTATTTAAATAACCAAGTCTAAGTATACTATAGAAAAAATTAATGATCTCAGTCTACCCCATTTCAACCTTAAAGTAACCAATGTCAACAATTTGGTATGTATCCTTTGCACCCCATTCTCTATGATCCAAAATCTATATTCAAAATTTATATGAATAAATTCATATAAATTCATATAAATTTTAAATTTATTCATGTGTACACACACAAATATACATATGTTTAAATAAAATATATTATTTTGTTCCAAATGTAGGACCAATTTATGCATATGAATATCTTGCTTGCTTTGGTTCCTAATAACATATCATGGACATCTCTCTGGTTATTATATTCTATATTATGGAGTACTATAATTTAGTTGATTTTCCCCTTTTCATTCTTTCGTTCCCTCAACTTTTATTCTTCTATTGATGTAAACATTTAACAAATATTGTTGCGAGCCTTCTGAATGTCAGACATTGTTCTAGGTGCTGAGGATGCAGCAGTGAACAAGTTGGACTTAGTCTCTATCCTTGTAGATCTTATATTCTAATTGTATACCATGAAGGAAATCCCTCTGCTAATATGGCATAGACAAATAAAGGGGGACATTATAGCTTATCTCTGATTTTCTTATCAAATAGTAATCTGTAAAATTAGGTGGTGTTGAGGGGTGGGAGCCAGCTGTTGGATATATTTTAAAAATTCCTGCTCTATAATGGAAACCTGAAGAAACAAAGAAGTGGGCCATTTACATGTAGTTAGAGTTTCACTTCTCACTTGATGATAGTTAAAGAAGATAATTATACTCACCGGAGGCCGAAAAGAGATGACCAGAGCAAGCACAAATGCTGCAAAATGCTGCAGAAGAGTAGATAATAAGTAGATAATAAACCAAATCTAAACTTTTAGCTCTCTATTACTCCATATGTATTATTATGCAGTTCCCAACACTTGCACTGCCAAGTTCTATGCAAATGTGCATTGTTACCAAAACTTAAATATAGAAAGTTTTTATTTCTAAATTAAAGTTTAGAAAAATTAAAAATAAGAACAATGAAAAAGAGTGGGTTGATATGAAGAAGAATCAAAGAGTTTTGTGTCTTCAATAAGACATTTCTTGATTTGTTTTAGCAGAACATAAAAGTTCACAGATAACCCATAAAAATAAGATGACTCTCTTGTATTTTCCTGCTTAGTACAGTGTTATGATTCATAGTTGCTATCAATGGACTTTGATTGACTTGAAATTGATTTAAAAATATTTGAGCTCATATTTGAAACTGGAGATACAATTTTTTTAAAATTTGTGTTTCTAGTTTCTCTTGAAAAATCTAAAAATCTGGCAACCCTAGACTTGAATTTCTTAATGTCAGCAATTGGCTGGAGCTGCTGTCCCCTTTAGATGTAGACCGCATGCATCTACTTTCTTATTTATAAAACATTAGCTGTGGAAGCATTTGATTTTGTGAACCTGCCTACTCCATAAAGGTGAATGGATACACTGCTGTGAGCTGTCAGTTAGCACTTGGTATACTTTCCTTTCCCTTCTATGCCAGTGACCACATTTTACATACTTCTTTATCAGCTTGGTTGTAGATATTTAAAGTTTTCAAATATAATGCAGTCACATGAGACTTAGAAGAGAAGCACAAAAGAAGAAATAATGGAGAACAGATGCAAAAGTGCATAAATGTAGGATTTTTTTCCAAAATTTATTCTGGAGGTACAATTTGCAAATAAACAAATGTCCAGATTTTCAGTGTTACAGATTGATAAATTTTGACAAATGCATGCTGTCATATAACACTCAAAAACCTATTAAAATACAGAATATTCCATTGACACAGAAGATTTCCTTGTGGCCTTTCTCAGTCATTTCACACCTACTATACTTTTCAATTCCCCCAGGAAACTTGAGTGTTATTTATTTCACCATAGATTAGTTTTTTCTGTTCTAGAAGCTTCATATAAATGGAATTATACACAATGCAGACTTTTATGTCTGGCTTCTTTGATTGAGAATAATATTTCAAGATTCATCCAGCTCATTGTGTATTTTAGTTCTTAGTTCCTTTTTATTGCTGAGAAAAATAACATTGTGTGATGATAATACAAATTGCTTATGGTTGCCTTAATTGCTGTGAAATGCCCAAAAAACTTTTCTACATACTTCTCACAGCATGATGAACAAGTAAAAACTCTCTGTGTAGTTTATAAGTGAAACAAAGGAAGATGGGCATCACCATTCCTTGAGTAATGAGCACAAACTGCTTACAGAAAGGTTAAGGAAACCACCTAGCAATATAATAGAATAGGAGACTCTCTGAAGATCAACAGCCATAGCAACTGATTTGGACCACAATGGTACAATTCTTTTCCTTCTGTGATCATCCTGAATCTCTCCCTGCTATGGTTTGGATATTGTTTGTTTGTCTCCACCAAATGTCATGTTGAAATTCAATCCCCAGGGTGGCACTGTTGGGAGGTAGGGGCCTAACAGAAGGTGTTTGGGTCATGGGGGAGAGTCCTGCATGAATAGATTAATGCCCTCCCTCAGGGGTGAGTGAGTTCTCACTCTCTGTTAGTTCCTGCAAGAGCTGATTGTTAAAAAGAGCCTGACACTTTCTCTTCCTCTTTCTCTTTCTTCCTTCCTAGCCATGCGATCTCTGCAGGCACCAGCTCCCCTTCACCTTCCATCACAAGTGGAATCAGCATGCCTAATCTTGAGCTTTTCAGCCATCAGAAATGTAAGCCAAATAAACCTTTTTTTCTTTATAAATTACCCTGACTAAGGTATTCCCTTACAGCAACACAAAACAGATGAAGACACTTGTGTTCTCAAACCAGTCATGATCCCACAAGATGCACTTTTAAAAGGCCAAGAGAATCCAGAGAGAAATAACTTATTTTCTGCAGCTATTCATTTGTTTTTTTATTTGTTTCATTTTAGAAGGAAATAAAAAATGTATAACAAAGTTCTGCATATACATGTAAGACTCTTTCTTCAACAGTGATTTTAAGGGAAAATTTATTCTAAGTAAGATGATTTTATTAAAATTTTAGGATATTGGATTATTTCTCCATTGACCAACATGATAAAATAATGGTTTATGAAATTCTATGCCTGGGAGAGCAAAAAGATAACACTTGTTTTCAACTACAATAAAATTCATATTATGAATTCCAGTTTTCACCTTAAAGATCTTTGTGTCTGTTTATATGGAAACTGTTTACATTAATTCATTCCTTAGTAAGTTGGCCAAATGTGAAATCAGTTTACAAAATCTTGCTCAAGTAACACTTCTTTGATTCCCATTTTCTGTTGAAGAGGTTTCTTAATGATTGTAATAAGGCAAGTTTGTCATGGCACTGCTCCAAGAGATAGTTTCTTCAACCTTTCTTAATAAACAAGTAAATTATTTTGTCACCATTTCGGTCAGCATGGCTAGATACTTTGAAAGATGTTATGTTATTTGATCATCACAACAATGTTAGTGGTAATAATAATAACAACAAGCATTTATTAAGCACATATTTACGTGCAAGCCATTGTGCATCAAGGCATTTTTTGTATTATCATATTTTTGCTAACAAGAAACTGAAGTTCTGAGACTCAAGGTTCTGATTACATTATCAGATTTAGACTCTTCAAAATCTGGAAAAAGTAAAAGAGGAGGAGAAAATAGTACCTTTTTAAATTAACCATTAATCATGAGCTATACCTCCTTGCACTATGCCTTTCAGTAGATTTATGTTTTAACCCTCTTATTTAATACAGGTGACTCTCTAGCTCTTGGTGAATATTTTGAGCGAAGCACTTTCTGCCTCCAGAGAGTCACCTCACACTTTGCTGAAGGCTCTTTGGCCAGTCCCAGACACAAGTGTGAAAAGTTGGCTAAAATGTAGAGTATGGGTTTAATGTGCAGTATCATTTGTGAAGAAAGGTTATTTTTATGCTGGAAGTGAGAGTTTAAGTTATTGTTTCCCTAAATTCAGAGGTAGAATACACTCTGGGCTATTACAAATTTAAATTAATATCTGCTAATTTTTACCATCATCCCTAGCATGACGAGTGGCTCTACCTCTTTATGGACTATGTGCCCACAGAAAAGTTAGTCCGAGAGTCTATAAGTAACGTCCTTTTATTATGAGTCTATGGATATGTATCGTCCACTTGGAGGAAAATGAAATAGTTGTGTGCCTCTGTGGAAAAGCAATGAGTCATCTTCATCACCATCTGTATCATCACCATACTTTCATCACTACTATCATCATCACTACTGTCATCATTGTCATCAATATGAACTACCTCCATGATAAAATGCTATTCCATTTTAAGTAATGGTACATGACTTTACTTATTAACTCATTTAATCCTAATTATTAAACTAATAGGTCTCACTATGTTTATACACATGAGGGCACTAAGGTATAGAGAACTTTAGCAACTGATTTAAGGTCACATAGGTAGTGAAAGGGTGATTTAAAAAAAATTTGAAACCCAGGGTGTATGACTACAAAGGCTGTACTATTTTCACTGCACCTTCTTCCTCCAAGTCAAATTTAGTTGAAAAAAAAATTCCATTTCTATTGTCCTTTCAAAGCCTGGCTGCCTTCCAGGAAGATGTTTGAAAATGCCCTATCAGTAACCTCCTGAATTATGCTATTGCTTCTGAGCTAATAGCACCTTGGAAGAACATTGGACAAAGGACATTAGAGGGCACAATTATTTGAAGATATTTTTCTTAGATCAAGACAGCCTTAAGGACATCCCAAATAAATTACAATTAGATTGTTTTTCCTTTTACTTAATGTTGTTAAATATATAAATAATGCTGACCTTATAAAGTATTTTGGAAGCTTGCTAGAGACCTGTTCTTTGTTCAAGCTACATTTAAGAAATGCATATTAGTGGAGAGCATGCACATCTGTTCCTTGCTTATTGAGTAATAACAAATCTTGGTTTGCTAGGTAAATACATACTTTTGTATGTGTTTTAAGTTGGAAAAGGTGTATTATTTGTAGTCTTTGATTTTTGTTTGTAGGTATTGATGAGGATATTTTTCTGATTTTTTGGTAAAATGAGCTCACTGATACTAAAAAAGAAATCAGTTTTAGCTTAAATTGCAGCTTAAGTTGAAAAAAGAAGCCCATTATGCAAGAAATTTCTTTGTAAACTTACCAAAACATGAAGTGTTATTTCTGAAGGAAATAATTACTCCTGAAAACTATTCAGTTTATAATCCTGGGAAAACCACTGAAGGCTGAATAGCATGAGGGAAGTGGCACTAAGCCATGAGTCAGCCCCTGCTCTGCCAATTTAGTACTTTTTGACTTTGGACAAATTACATAATCTGTCTAAGACTTGTGTTTCTCACCAAATAACAAAGTATACGATCCAAATGTTTCTAAGATTTCTTTCAACTTAATAATATGGAAAGTCTGTAGAGTTAAGCATCTACCCATTAACATGAATGTTTATTTTCTACTTATTTTAGATTGCCTTTAAGAATATGAAAAACTATGAAACAATTCAAATTCAAATTGTATTCTTTCAAAGAAATAAAATCTTGTTCATATGTCAAATTCTTTATTGACATATTATCCATGCTATATATTAATATATATATTTTCTCTATATTTTACATAGATAAGAAAACTAAAGGGGTAATAATTGCCTAAATAACATTGGCTTTATTGGTATAAAACCTATGAAGCTACAGAGGTTGCCTGATTTCTAGCCAACTAATATGGATTTGTATAATCTTACACAACCCTATAAGGTAGTTATTATTATTTACATTTTTTAACTGAAGAAACAGGCTCAAAGAGGTTAAGTAACTAAACCAAGGACACATGGCTGGTAAAGTGGCAGAGCTGGGATGCAAACTCAAGTCTGTTGTTCAATATCACTTTATAGTTTCTCATAGAAAAAAACATGACCTCAATGAAAGATAACATAACGACTTAACATCTGAAAGCAAAAAACTGAATTCATTGCTTGTGTAAGTAAGGGAGAGTCATGCTGTTGGGATATTCTAATCTAGTAAAGGAAAATGCTAAAATAATATCAGATTTATGGGAAGAATTGATTTGGGGATTGTGTTGGTAACAGAGGCAGAATTGCAGTAATACCTGTCGTGGAAACATCTTTTGTATTGGTTACAGAAGTTAGAGTGGGTTTAAGTCAGCCTTAAAAGAATGAACACTGAAGGGAGTCCACAGCCCACTGATTGGCTCCTAAAGTGGCAGGCTGTGTTTAATGAAGGTAGTTGTCCTTGGTCAGTCAGGCTTAAAAAGTTTTGGTCTTTACATGTACCATGGCTATAGAACCACAATGGATTGATTAAACAGGTTTAAAATCATTCCTTGAGTTTACTTGTTACCATATGCATGCACTGGCAGTCCCATGACCACCTATCACTTTAATGGTTCATTGGAAAGATTCACATGGCTCAACATAATGCTTCAGTTATGGCTAATATTTATTACAGTAATGGATATAGTTCAGTAACAGCAGGAAAAAGAAACACATAGGTGAAGGCTAGAGAAGTTAATCAATCATAGTCTTTTTGTATGCCCTCTGTAGGATCACACAGACCCAGTTTTCTCTCTAACTGTGAACTCTGGGGATGTATACAAGATGTTACTGCCCAGGAAAGCCTGCTGGAGTACGGTCCACTTTTCTTAAGGGGAACTGGATACCAAGTGGCCAGCCATGGTGTAAACTCCAAACAAGGCACTATGTGCCCATCACGAATCTTTAGTTTTACCTTAAACACGCTGATGAATTGGTTCATCTTTACTCACTACTTCAGGTATGTATTAATAAAACAACATCAATACCCCAAATCTGTGAAAACATTCCAATAGCTTAGTTTTCAGAGTCTGACCAAGAGTTGTCACCATGGCTACAGAGATAAACAAACCAAGTGAATCAGACCTGCCGCATTCATTACCTTTCCTTCCACCATAACCACAGAAGAAATGTCAGTCTTTTACATGTGTGGGGACATTAACAAAATTCTCAACCTTTACCCTTCTCTGTGGATCACAGATATCTCATGAGACTGTACACCGGAATAACTGCTTAGCTATTATTTAGAAGGACTTTCAAGTGTGGCCCTTAACAAAAGGAGATTACTGTAGCACTGAGAGTCCTTACTGTGCCATCAGACTGCCTTAGTTTTTATCCTGGCTGGGTGCCTAGTAGCTCTTTGGCCTTGTCATTGAGTTTGTGGGAGGATCAAATGAATTTATGTGTATATGCTCCTTAGCAAAGGACATATAGTATGGGATCAATAAACAATAATTTTTAATAATAATAATTAAATTCATGATCTCACTTGATTTTCACAATTAGCTTGTGATTAGACATAGCATGTGTTATCATCTTAATTTACAGATAGAAGAAACTGGGAGTCAAAAAAAACCCAAAGCATTATTTTCTTCACAGATAACCATTTTGGTAGGTTTTAGACTTCTAACTTATTTCCTCTCAATTAAGAAGAAATACTTTAAACCTGAGGATGGAAATAAATACCAAATAAAGGTTTGACTGAGACAAAAGAAATGAATATTCTCAGGCAAACCTCAGAGTTTTGTGGCAGTTTTTGTGTTTGTAAGTCGCCAGGGCTAATTGCTAGAGGTATGTGGCTAAACTGTCTAGTGTCTTATTTTGAGGAAATATGGGTGGGTACCAGGAACTCACAAAGCATTATTGGATGTAGCTCTCTAATGCAGAGCAGAGTTTCTTAACTCAGGGCTCCTAGTTCTCCTGAGATGTTAGATGGATTTGGTGAAAGGTGCCATAGCTTCATTAATAGTATAGAATCTCCCAAAAGGCTAAGAACAATTGCTTTAGGATATGAGCTGTATTTTAGGTTTTGTAAAATGTTTGCTTTGTAGAAAAGTATGCTGGCCAACCCTGTCATACTCTTTGGTATCAGGTAAATGAATCAGGGAATATTTAAAAGAGACATTGATATGACCTGTACTAAATCTTTGATGTGAAAGAAGAAACTAGGGCCTGGAAATTATAGCAAGGCATTCTGAATGAGTATAATGATTTATTTTTCAAAAATCAAATCTTCTTATCATAGCTTCATTTAATGAACACTGGCCATATATAAAGATAGTTCTGATTCTGAAATTTTTGTCTAGTCATTTGGTATAGTTTACTGAGATCATGGGATGATGTATGTTCAGTCAAGTGGATTCTCTACAGATAAATTGTCAGTGTTTTATTTTGTATCCTTAAGCTACTGTGCTAAAAATAAAAATAACCATATTTCCTTTATATCATTTATGGTCTTGAGCATCTTTATTATATTTTTAATGCAAAATCCAAATCCATGAGTAACTTTATTATATTTTAAGACTGTCACATTTTTCTTCTTAAAACATTTGATTTTTAAAAAGTTTTCACATTTTTAAAATCTCTAAGGAATTTATTTCCCATAGATAAAAGTTTCCAGTTATAATGAAAGACAGTGTTATGAAAGGATTTTTCATAAAGAACATTGTCATATAGGAAATATTTTTCAGGCATATATCATCAATATAATGTGAAACATAACTCCAAATATGCATCAGTCATATATTTTAGCTCTTACTAAGTTCTTAACAAGATCATGAACATTATTTTAGGTGACTGTTACACATTATTTGTAACCCATGGCAAACCTCCTAAAGAATGTGTTATCATTTCAGTTTTACAGATGAGAAAACTGTGTTTAAGCAACCTACCCTAGGACACATGGATTCTGGATTAAAACTGGGATTTTGACCCAGGTATCTAACTACTCTTCCCTTATATCATATAGAATTTTTTCTTATGGTATTGCCTCCTACAAGGAAGCTGATATTTTTAATTTCTGGAGATCCTGATCGTGGAACTTAAAATTTACAGAAAAGAGATGTATCCTAATATTCTCATTTTCTCTTTGAGATCAATTAGTCTTTTCAAATGCAGATTAAATGAAGTTATTAAAACAATTTAATAATCTTAGTAACAAGTCATGACAATAGGGAAAGACTTTCAAAAACCAATTTATAGGCATTATCATCACTTTGGTGATTATGGAAATTTGCATGAAGAAAATTATATTGAAAATACATTTTTTTTCAAACCAAAAAAGTAATACCTTCAATAAGGTAGGGTATATTAAAGAGAGAAATAAAAAGAAAAGATCAATCCAAGAGACATGGACTAGACCCTTACACACAATTGGTTGCATGCTTTTTACAATAAGTTGGTAGGAACAGCTAAGCAACCTGGAAACTAAATAAGAGAAAACAAATACGTTATTATTAGCTTAATAATATAATTTGCTCCAAACACTGAAATTCAGAATTGGGTGAAGATAAAAACCTATAATTGAATATGAACTTATTCCAGGCAGAGAGCATTTCATTTTCATTCAACAAATGTTTATTGAAGAGCCTATCAAGTGTCAGGGGCTAGACCAGACTCTGGAGACATAGTGATGAGCAAGAGAAAAGCAGATGCTTACCTTGCTCTTCTGCAACACACCTTCCAGATGGGGAGACCAATAGCATGATAACCACTTGTTTGGGGTTAATAAATGGGAAGGGGTGTATTGGGTGCTAAGAAAGGACATAGGAGGCCACTCAGCCAATATCGGGCAGGTCAGGGAAGACTGCCTAGTGGAAGTAGCATCTAGACTTGGAATTGAAGGGTAAGTAGGAGTGAGCAAAGTAAGGGAGGCCAGAGTGTGTATGAAGAAAACTTCCAGGTAAAAAGGAATTTCCAGGTAAAAAGAATCTCATGGATAAAGCCTCTGGGGTTGAGGGGAACCTTGCTCTTAAGAAGCCAAAGGAATTTCAGTCTCTGGGTGGTCATAAGGCCTCTGTAGGCCCTATACATACATAGAAGACTCATTTTATGAACAAAAATATTTAGTGATCATACTTTGATAAATATGTATCAAAATGTCTCTTTTGCATTTTCTTTTCTTTATTGTGAAAGTAAACATGAAAGTAACATCTTCCCTCCCCTTGGTGATGTGATGCATCACGTATTAGAGCAAATTCCAGGCAACATGGCTACAATGCACCAAGCTCTTTCACCTGTGTGAGTGTTCACTCTTCATTTATGAGACCAATAAACAGTTTATCCCTCTTAGAGGCAGTCAAAAACAAATAGTGCTTATTTTTTCAAATCTATCTAGAATATAAGTGCCAAGTGATTGATTTCATGCCTCGAGCCTTTTTGTAACATTTTAGATTAGTACAGGAACAAACTGCATGAAAATACAAACTTCTTGGCAACCAAGATTTTAAAAAATCAGTATGAACCAAAGCTATATCCATTAAAATACATTGATCCTTTAGCAAGATCCCCAAGGCCCATGTTATGTGCAGTGTTTACTGATTCTTACTCATGTCAAACCATTTCATAAGACCTATCTTCTCATATTATCATCCATCTGCACATTTGCGTTATTGGGGCAGCAAGTCACTATTCATTTAAAATTGCTTTATTCCTTTTTGTACTTTGGCTTTTTTATAGAACCCTTTTGACAAATGAAACTTATTCTTATTCCTGTGAAATAACTTCCAAAATCCTGAATGTCTTTCTCTCTGAAACTTAAGTACCATTCTAACAAAGGGTGGAATGCAGATTTATACTGGCTGTGAGGGTACTTGGTGCTAATGCAATTTCATACCATTTTTGTAATTTTCTCAAGGAGGCGGAGGAGGAGGAGAGACTGGAGTAGAAGTTGTGAGAAGTGGCAGATATGTTTGTTCTTCTTCACTTGGTCTTGGTGGTGAGTTGGTGCCTGAGAGAGAAGAACACCCTGAGATGTAGACCTTGTCTAGATTCTCCATTCTGTGCTTGTTCCTTGAAGCTCCATTGTGCTGCCTTAAGCATTACATTTGCATTTTATAATTTTTGTAGTTTATCTACTCTACTGGAAAATTCTTTCCTTGTAAGCAGAGACTGCATCTCCTTCACTATTTCTAGTACAATGTCTGACACAAAATGGATTCACATTTTGTGCTTTTGGACTGAATGTTCATTGCATGCTATATGCTAGAAAGACTCAGATTCCAAATCCTAGCTCAGCCTTCTATGCAGTGTGTGGTGGGAAGATTGCTTAAATTTTCTGACTTCAATTTAAATAAGAAATCTAAAATGAGGATGACTTGCTTTGCAGTGTTGTTGTGATCATTAGATATAATATATGCATTGTGTTTAGCATTTTATAATTGTGTTCCTCATACATGGCAAGCATCTAATACATTTTTATTGACTAAAGGAAAAAGGCAGGGTATCTACTCTCTCTCAAAAAAGCCTCAGGTTTAAGAACTGTTGTTGTTTCTGAGATGTAACAATCATACAGTTGTCCCCCTTATCTTTGGAGAATACATTACAAGATCCCCAATTAATGCCTGAAACCATGGATATTTCCAAACCTTATGGATATTATGTTTTCTTGATCTGATAATGCAGAAAGCTGCTAAGTGACTAACAGGCAGGGAGTGTATACAGAGTGTATACACTGGACAAAGCAGTGATTCTACATGGGATGGAGTGGGCCAGCACAAAATTTCATCATGCTACTCAGAACAGCTTGCAATTCAAAATTTATGAAATGTTCTACTTCTGGAATTTCACATTTAATATTTTTGGACCTTGGCTGACCATGGGTAACCGAAACCATGGAACCTGAAACTGCAGAAAGAGAAACTGCAGATAATGGGGGACTACTTTAGTTTTACTTGACTTAGTTTTAATTGACTAATAAATATTTTCACTTTTTCATAGGTAAGTTATTCTCATGTAAGTCAAGTCCATGAGTAAATTTTTCAAAAAGTCACATGCCCTCAATTATGATACAGAGTTTGTCTTTCGATTTTGTCTGGTGTACTCAAAGTAAATCACTACTATAGGTACTAAATGGGGCTGGGAGGCCAGATAGAAAGAAAATAGGAGAGTGTGAGAATTCCAATGACAACAGAGGGATGTGTCACGACCTTGACCTAAAGGCAAATTTTTCATTTCATGGTCACCTTTTGGGTCTAGCCCTCTGAACATTCACTAGTTGTCTCTTCAAGTTTAAGATAGTTAAAAAATAATTTGTGGCAAAGATTCTGAATACCACTATTTCTGTCTTTAAAATAGAAACTAAAAGGTGGAACCTGCTGGGCACGGTGGCTCAGGCCTGTAATCCCAGCACTCTGGGAGGCTGAGGAAGGAGGATTGCTTGAGCTCGGGAGTTCGAGACCAGCCTGAGCAAGAGCGAGACCCTATCTCTACTAAAAATAGAAGAAAAAAAAATTAGCCAGTCATGGCTGTGTGCACCTATTGTCCCAGCTACTCGGAAGGCTGAGGCAAGAGAATCGCTTGAGCCCAGGAGTTTGAGGTTGCTGTGAGGTAGGCTGACACCACTGCACTCCAACTGGGGTGACAAGCAAGACACTGTCTCCAAAAAACTAAAAAGTGGAGCCAAAGAGTTGATCAAAGAGACTGCTAAAGAGAAGTACAATGTATAAGAAGGAGATGCAAAAAAAAAAAAAAAAAAAAAAAAGGAACGCTTGGGACTAAAGCATTAGCTCCACAAACTAAAAACTAAAAACCTCTTAGCATTGTGCCCTGAATGTGTCCTTGCCTTTCGTCTTTGTCAGTGTTGCTGTTTCTCAGTATGAAGGAAAAGGCATGACCTCCCCCAGATCTGAGTGTAACCACAAGTGAATTATCCAGCAAAGGTGGTCTTCAGGCCTTTCACCACATCTTTCAGCCAGACAGTAGGTGGGTTTCAAAGGCAAATAAATTTTCATTCTTCTTTGCAAATGAGTTACAATTACTTATATTAGATGCTAACTTTGAGTTTCTGAGTGTAGGCATTCTCTCAGAAAAAGAAAAAAGATGCTTATATCTCAGTTTTTTTAATGTCAAGGTTAGTAGCAGTCAATGTTCTAAGGTTCTTGTACTAAGATACTGTGCTAATATGTAAGTATGACTATGATTTCTGTGTGTGTGTGTGTGTGTGTGTGTGTTTGCATGCTTGTGTTTTGGCTACCCAAGCCAAAATCAATCTGCCAGCCATGAATGGTTCTGGTGTAGATTACTAGGCCAAGTCAGAATCAAAGTGATTCCATAAAATGTTGGATATACAGGGTTAAATGCTATTTCTATCATATTAAAATCTCAGCAAGAACTTTTGTAGATATAGACAAGATTATTGTAAAATGACAGAACAAATGAATTATTCTAAGATGGAAAGGCAAAGGAGATAAGGTAGCTAAAAAAATTTTAAGAAGGAAGAATAAAGTGAGGAGGAATCAGTCTACATGATATCAGGATTTATTTTATAACTACAGTGATCAAGACTGTGTATTATTGGCAGAGGAATAGACACATAGATCAATAAACAGAATATAGAACCCTAAAACTCCCCACGCAAATATGCTCAACTGATTTTTGACAAAGATAAAAAAACTATTCAAAGGAAAAATTGTAACCTTTTAACAAAAGGTACTGGAGCAATTAATAGGCAAAAAAATAAAGTTCGACCTAAGACTCACATCTTATACAAAAATTATTTCAAAATGAAGCACTTACTTAAAAGTAGACATGGAAGTATAAAACTTCAAAAAATAGTGGAAAATCTCCAGGATCAAGGGTTAGGCAAAGACTTCTTAGCCAAAAGCCTGGTTCATAAAAGAAATATTAATACCAAAGCCTGATCTACAAAGAAGATATTGATCAATTGGACTTTATCAAAATTAAAAATCTTTGTTCCGAGAAAAATTTTGTTAAGAACTTAAAAATACAAGCTTCAACCTGGGAAAAAATATTTGAAAATTACATATTCAGCTAAGGACTCATACCTAGAATACATAAAAATCCCTCAAAACCCAAGAGTAAAAAAATTTTTTAAATCCAATTAGATAATTGGCAAAATACATTTCACATTTCACCCCAGAGGATATATAGTTGGAAAATAAGCATATGAAAACATATTCAACATAATTATCTGTTAGGAAACATAAATTTAAACCAAAATGGGATACCACTACATGCCTATTACAATGACTAAAATAAAATCTAGTGATAATGCCAAATGCTTATAAGGATGAAGAGAAACTGGATCACTCATACATTGTTAGGAATGTAAAATGGTATAGCCACTCTGGAAAACAGCTTGCTCTTTTCTTAAAAAGCTAAACATGTAACTACCATATGACCCAGCAATTACACACCTGGGCATTTATCCCAGACAAATGAAAACATATGTTTGCCTAATATCCTGTACACTAATGTTCATAGGAACATTCCTCATAATAGCTCCCAAACTGGAAGAAACCCAGGAGTCCTTCAATGGGTGAATGATTCAAATAAACCTCAAACATCCATACCATGGAATAGTACTCAGTAATAAAAGGGAACAAACTATGATATATACAACTATCTGGATAAGTATCCAGAGATTTATGCTGAGTAGATAAAGCCAGTCCCAAAAGGTTACACACAGTATGATTCCAATTATGTAAATTCTTGAAATGACAAAATTATAAATATGGAAAACAGATGATTGGTTGGTAAGAGTAATAGGGGACGAGTGTGGGAGGGACTTGAGTGTGCTTATAAAAGGCCTACCTGAGGGAGCCATGTGTGATGAATATGTCTAGTATATTTTCTTTACCAGTGTCAATATCTTGGTTGTCATACTGTGAGATAGTTTTGCAAGATGTTACCATAGGTGGAAACTGGGTACAGGGTATATAGAATCTCTCTGTATTGTTTTGTACAACTGCATGCAAATATACAATTATTTCAAAATAAAAAAGGTTTAATTTAATAAAAGTAAAATTTTAGAGAGGCAGATTAATTCAATTTTCAACCCAAATTTAATTATGTAAAAAATGAATGATAGCTTAATATATTTAATATAATGGTGATCTTTTATTGAAAATGTTTAAGTAAAGGCTGAGTGATCAACTCTTAATGACAAGAGGAAAAGGAACCATAAAAGGGGTAAAATATTAGACAGGCAAATTTTGGTCTTTTAAGTGACTTAAGGGGCTCCTATGTAGGCCGAGGTGAGAAATTAAGTGTTAGAAAAGATTAGAATATACACATGTCTTAGTATAGATGTGTTGAAAAAGGTTAAAGGGAAATAGAAGACAGATTATATCCTAATATATATTAACAGAGTTTACCTGGCTTTGAGTCAGGGCTCTCTCTCCTTTTTCATTTGTAGCATAATAAATCATGGCCATGATTTAAGGGCAGGGTTAGGGGCACCAGTCTTCTTATGCATTCTCTCCATTGATTAGTGCCAAATCCCTACAGTAGAGTTCTACTTATTATAAGTTATTCAGGTCATTTTACAATTTTCTTTCCCACAGCCATGTGAAACAGTCAAACCAAAACCAAAGCGAAATAAATATTAAAATATTTTATAGTTCAAACTTCTCAAATTCCATATCCTCAAACAGCATAAGCTTTCAGAAGCAATGAGATAAATAGAAACATCAATAAAAATCAAAACTGTATTGGATATATCTTTATAAACTGAAGGCCTGGATAACAAAATAAAGCATACTTTCATATCTTTGTAATCCAGGGATGCAAGTGGGGATATTATAACCCAGATAGTCTATAAGATTAATTACTACAGACATCACAAGGTAAGTGGAATAAACGGGAAAAATTTGAAGGACATTTCAATGAAAGTAAATTTAAGAGTAAGAAGGTAGAAACTTCAAGGGGAATTAGGCTATGGTGAAAAAAATTATTGTCACTGTTTCTTTAATCTTGGTAGTAATAAAAAGAATTAGGAATCTTATAATTTAAATTGTGATTCTTTTAGACGTCACAAATTATACTCATTTAAAAATAGTTTATTCATATTTCTATTAAGCTGAATCCTCAGAATTTTAATTATGGTTGCATAGTTAGGCCCTGAAACATATTCTTGCTGACTATGCCAAGAACACAAGGCCCTGACCAATTTTTACCCAGATAACTTCTCAGAATCGTGCTTGCAGCAAGCAAACTTGAGAGATAAGGCAATGCCTTCCTCTAATACAAAGAGCAGACTTTCTTAACACTTATAAACACTTATTATAAAAGCAATGTGTCCCCCAATTTCAGTGTCTCCCAGGTTTGTTATATCCATATAATGAACAGTATTCAGCAATAAAAAGGAAGGAACCATGACACAGACAACCCACTGCATGTGCAGCATCTACCTGGGCTCCTCTGATCACTCTTATGGGACTTAAGGATCAATGGAACTGAGGGAAATATTATGTTTGTACTTCTTGCTGTGCTGTGAGGAATAAAGTCCTTTGTCTCTGTCTCAGGAGTCTCATGTCTTCTGCCAGCATCTATGAGATAGTAATACACTAGTTTATTACCTTCTAAGTAAGGTAAAATTAAATCCCAGACCTTGAGATGTATTTTCTGAAATTTATGAAACTATTTGATTTCCTAATTTAATAAATGATAGATATACTGAAAATGTATTCATTCATTTGGGAATCAATTTACTTAAACCTTATCAAAAGCCTGTAAAGGAAAATAAGACCTTTCAACATTCAGGGACAAAAAGCAAGTGTTCTGTAATGGTACTTTGCTTGTATTATTTAATGGGATTTACAGAGCACTCATATATTAGTGCACATAAAAATGCACTTCTGTATGCAATTTTAAAGAAGAATAGCTTTGTTTTTAAATCCTATACCTAAAATTAAAATAATACAACAAAATGTTGAGTAGGCATCATGAAAGCGTATTTAGTAAGATGGATGTCATCTTACAAACTTTAAGAAGAATTCTTTTTCTCCTGCTGTAATAAAAATTTTAAAGTTTTATTTCTCTTTCATTTTATTTACCCCAATGACTTATTATCGTTGATGATCTCAGAATGATCTAATGATGATTCTAATGGTCTAATGATGAATTTGATTCTATAGGACCTCGCTAATTATATTAACTTAAAAATAGTTTATTTGTATTCCTATTAGGTATAACCCTCAGACACCTGTAGGAGTAATTCCCTTAAGGAATTTATAATAGGACAAACAGTTATTTGCAACTCACTAGAATGTAAGTGTTTCATGAATGACAAATGTCGTATCCTATAGTGATTAGTAGGATATCATTTAATAGGCATCTAGTAAATTTTTAAAAAAGCATTTTTGACCCTACTAACACGTTCCAAATCTGTCTACTTTATTCCATGTCCTCTTCTAACACCTTCTTCCAGATACTGTTATCTCTCCCCTGGACTATTTTAATTGCTTCTCATGGGCTCTACCTCTATCTTTCTTCCTGTAAGTTATTTTCTATACAGTAGCAAGAGTTTTACTTTCCTACTTAAAAACATCAGGGATTTCACATTGCACTTGGAATTAAATCCAAACTTCTTACTATGGCTTCTGACTTCTCCCTCTTTACCCCACTATGATACAGCCATACTCTCCTTTTTTTTGGGTCTCTTGTTCATACCAAGCTCATACTTTACCCTGAAATTATTCCCCCTGGTTTTAAGATGATGGGTGCTTGTCATTCCCAACTCTGCTTAAAATGCCCATTTCACAGAAAGAACTTCCCTTGCTCACCTGCATGAAGTGGTCTCTATTATCTCTTTTCATATCATCCTGCTTTTTTCTCTACATAAAACTTATTAGTTTGTGACGTTTTCTTTATTTTAATCTATATATTTATTTCTTTATAGCATACTTTTAAGATATGATCCTTAGAATCAGAGTCATGTCTTTCTTATCCATCACTTACGCAACAACTTCTAGAAAGTTAGTTACCTAGTAGTAAATGCTTCATAAATATTTAAAGGATAAATGAATGGAAAGATAATACTATGAGTATTGGCTTTGGCATCAAAGAGATCAGGGTTAAATCTCCAGATATCTATTTTACTACTTATATGACATTGGACTAATTGCTCAGCCTCACTAACATCATTTTTGTCACCAGAAAAGTGGAGACAATAACATCTACTTTATAGGAGTACATGAAGAAAAAATACAGTGAATACAAACTGCTGAGCCCATGACCTCAAAGAATAAAATCTCTTAACAAATCATAGTAGTGATTTGACTACTGGTACCTATACCCTGGATAGCTACTTTTTAATAGTTATGGCCTTTTGGAATTTGAGGCAACTTCAAACATGAAAGGAACTATAAGCTAGTTGCATCTTAGAAATTACACTGGGAAATATTACCTATACCAAGGAATCTAGGCAGCATTATGGTTCATATTTGATAAAAGAGAAATTTTCACAAAGTTAAAAAAATAACATATTTTCAGCAGTCTCCTTGCAGTCTATTTTCATCATTACAGTCTTGCAAATAATTAGTAATATGGGCAAAAGGAGTTTCTGATCCTAATTTGTCCTAAAACCTTGCTTCATGCTGAGATATGCAAAGATTCACATTTCCACCAAGGCATTTTGCTTTGTAAATAATTGTCCCAGTTATCAGTGGGACTACTTCAGATCTGAGAATTCATCAGGACAATTTAAAGCAATTTGCCAAGACAAAAAAAGGGACAAAAGAAAAAAAAGTTATTAAAATGTTTACTTATTCATTCACATTTATTCATTCTTAGAGGGCTTGGAAGAAAGGGGATATTAGAAGATTCAACAGTTTTCTGAGACGTTAGACCTACCTCTAATTAATATGAAGTCTTTTTATGATTGTTAATATTACTCTAGAGCATCTGTGATTAAAATTAATTTTATGTTAAATAGTGACTTGTTGACAATGAGAAAGTTTGTGAACAGTGAAGACACTGATAGATAATAAAAGAAGAACTTTCAAAATGCAGGAGATTTTTTGAGATGAATTTGGAATACTGTTAATACCTACATCTTACAGGGACAAAAAGCTCAAGGGGAAAAAAAGAAAATTAAAAAAAAATTACCCAGCCATAAAACCTACTTTTTTCAACTATAAAAGTCACTAAACTCCTATGGGTGTTTAAGTTAGTTTGAATTGTTTTATGTTTTTTGTGACTTAAAACATCAAAACTGACAACGGAGGTAGAAGCTTGTCAGGTGTAGAAGGAAGAGACAATAGCATGAATTCAGGAAAGAAATTTTAAAAGGGGCTGGATTGTTCTGGTAGTGGTGATGAGTATTGAGTCCACTGAGGAAGATGGGAGGAAAATAGAATAATGGAAGATGAAGTCAGAACGGTGGCCCGGGTCAAGATTATTGATTAAAACTAGTCAATCATTTACATGAGCAATTTAAGAATTGTTTTTGTCAAAGGGCAGGTGAATTGGGCCACAGAACAATGGAGATAAGCCCTGATATAACAAGAGCCATTGCAAATTTTATAATGAAATTACCCCTACCTTATATGAAGTCTTCATTACTGATTACCTAGAAAATTATACCTGCCCAGTCACTCCAAAATTCCATCTCTCTCTCTCTCCCCCCCACATCCTTCATTTATCATTGTCAGATTTAAAATAATAAAACACTGCTTTGATTATGTAACTCTCCTGATCAAACCTTTTTCAGTGATTTCTCAATTCTTATTAAATAAATTTCAGAAAATTTTAATTGGCAATCAATATTTTCTAGGCTTGGTGTCTACATTTATGTTACCACTCATATTTTATAGTACCTCCTCAAAATATTTTGCCTCTTTGCCTTTATTTGTTACTTTCCTGCCAGAATGTACTTCTCTGATCCCTTCAGTCATCTCTGTCAAATTTAAATCCATCTTCAAGGCCTATTTCAAACACCATGTCTTTTATTTCCTAATTCGTCTTCCTTTACTGGATTCCATGCTTTCCTCCTTTGTTCTATCTTAGCTGTATTGGTATCTTTTAAATAGTATTTAATATTACTTAATTTATGTATTTGCTGGTTTTATTTTCCTTTCTAAATTATGGGCTAATTCCTCACAAGGTCCATGCATTACTCATTCTAAGAATATACTGTAAATATTCAATACATATTTGATGACTGGCTAAATAAATGAATATGTGGCTCTCACCTACCCATACATTCTAGATATTTAAAAATCTAGAGAAATCATTCATAAGCTACTTTTTAAATAGCATAACAACTGGAAAGTTCTTATAAGGGAGGAAATAGACATTCTACCATATGAGCTCATGTTTTGCATCCTCTTCAACACATTGTTTCCAAATGCAGGGTGATACACACTCCCTTCTTGAGTGGGCAAAGCTAAAACCAGCCTGGAAGAACGTGTACTCTACCTTAACCTGCAAGCTGGATGGGAGGGCTAAATTAATGAATTTGTGCAATATGCAAGAATAGTGTGAGAATAAACATTTTTAATAAAGTGAAGCATATCACCAACAATCAGAAAATGAACAGTGAAATATAACTCCATCATATTCAATTGTTGTGCTTGATTATATTGATGTACAATGAAATATATCAGAGCAAATATCATTCATTCAAAACACGTTTAACAAACCTCTATATTTTCCCAACTTATTGCTGGTACAAGGGATGCAGAAATGAATGCGGGATTTTTCTTTTCTTTGAAAACTTCACAGAATCTTTGAGATAATACACATAAACCCAAGTAGTTTTATGTGTAAAAAATTGATTTATTAAAAAATACTTGTATGCATACAATGATCACATGAAAACCACAACAGCTGATCTTGAAAGGTGGCAAATAGTGATTATGTATGTAAGAACTGTATGCATTACTTAGTGATTGCTCATTTTGGATGAGAGTTAGTATTACCATGCATAAAGTTAGACATCTGTTACTTCATTAAAACGTGCATAAATCACAAATATGTATGTAAGGATACTATATACTTCTGGGAGTCCAATTCCTTAATTCGGCAATTTAAATTTTTAAAACTTTCAAAATATCTGAGTGGGAACCCAGAGAAACTACAATAAGTACAAGTGTTACATTAGACAATATATACTACTATGAAAATCAAATGAAATTCTCTGACACCTAAGATAGAGAAAAATGAAATAGAACACAGAAGAGAAGCAGCAAAACACTGTAGGACTATCTCACAAGACGTATTATGCACATATTCATCAAAAATGATAACCAAAGTGCAAGATCTTGTTATAGGGAAATTGAATTACAGTTATGAGTACAGTAAAGGATTTGAATGTATTTCGAACACTGTGTACATGTTGTTTAATCTAGTCAAATTTGATCTTTATATTCAATAGATGATACTTTCTTATAATTAATTTTTCTTTCAATCATTAACAAATCATACATATTTAGAATAAATCTATTTGAAAGTTATGTCAGTCAGAGATAACGTATATGGCTATAAAGAGCATGAATATTAGGTGCTGAATGTAAGTAGACTTCTTGAACATGTGCCCTAGAGGATAGTATTTGTTTAGATTTCAGTCACTAGGTGAAAATGAGAGACTTAGTAGTGTGAGTTGGAAGTGAATGAGTAAGTTATCTAATAGAAGCAATATTTTATAAATATTAAATTACAACATTTTATATTTAAAATTATTAAGAACGGCAGAATGATGTAAGAAAGATAGCAGACTAGCAAGTCCCAGTTTCTCATTCCTCTAGAGAAACAATTTAACAACAATATATGAACCAAAATACTTTTATGAGAAGTAAAGAATCAAGTTAAGAAGTTGTCATACCACATTTGCAAAACTTAGAACAGTCACATTAAAACGGGTGAGAAGAGCAATTTCACTTTATCCAAATCATCTTCTTTTTAAGTGTCACAGTTCAGCACTGAGAGATCACCTTGACATATGATTTCTTCTGTGGGAGAAAAGAGAAAGTGGAGCACACCTCCAATGCCCCTGGACTTGTGGTGCTCTGCCTCAAGGACTGGTTCCTGTCTTGCAAGAATGGATGCAGGGATGGTTCAACATACGCAAATCTAGAAATGTAATTCACCATAAAAATAAAAGCAAGAACAAAGATTATATGATCCTTTCAATACATGCAGAAAAGGCTTTTTGCAAAATCCAGCATCCTTTTATGATAAGAACTCTTAACAATATAGGCATAGATGGCTCATACCTCGAAACCATTAAAGCCATATACGATAAACCTACAGCCAATATCATACTGAATAGGGAAAAATTGAAAGCATTCCCCTTTAAAACTGGCACCAGACAAGGCTGCCCACTATCTCCACTCCTTTTCAACATAGTGCTGGAAGTCCTGGCCACAGCAATTAGACAAGACAGAGGAATCAGGGGCGTCCAGATAGGGGCAGAAGAGGTCAAACTTTCACTATTCGCAGACGATATGATATTATACATAGAAAACCCCAAAGATTCAACCAAGAGATTACTGGAATTGATAAATGAATTCAGCAAAGTCTCAGGATACAAAATTAATACACACAAATCCATAGCCTTCATATATGCTAATAACAATCAAGCCGAGAAACAAATCAAAGATGCAATACCTTTCACAATAGCACCAAAGAAAATTAAATATTTAGGAACATATCTAACTAAGGAGGTCAAAGACCTATATAGAGAGAATTATGAAACACTGAGAAAAGAAATTGCAGAGGATGTAAATAGATGGAAAACCCTACCATGCTCTTGAATAGGCAGAGTCAACATAGTAAAAATGGCTTTGCTACCTAAATTGATTTACAGAATCAATGCAGTCCCTATCAAAATATCAACATCATTTTTTGCTGATCTAGAAAAAATAATTCTGCGCTTCATGTGGAACCAGAGAAGACCTCGTCTAGCCAAAGCAATCTTAAGCAAAAAGAACAAATTGGGAGGCATCTATCTACCAGACTTCAAACTATACTACAAGGCTATAGTAACCAAAACGGCATGGTATTGGCACAAGAACAGAGACGTAGACCAATGGAACAGGACTGAGAACCCAAATATAAAACCAACCTCATACAGTCACCTGATCTTTGACAAATTCCAAAAAACATGTACACTGGGGAAAAGATTCCCTATTCAACAAATAGTGCTGGGAAAACTGGATGGCCATATGTAGAAGACTGAAAGTGGACCCACACCTCTCACCTCTCACAAAAATCAACTCACAATGGATAACAGATCTAAACCTAAGACATGAAACCATAAGAATTCTCAAAGAAAACATTGGAAAAACTCTTATGGACATTGGCCTAGGCAAAGAATTTATGAAGAAGACCCCCAAAGCAATCACAGCAGCAAACAAAATAAATACATGGGACCTGATCAAATTAAAAAGCTTCTGCACAGCCAAGGAAACTATCACTAGAGTGAACAGACAACCTACAGAATGGGAGAAAATATTTGCATGCTACACCTCTGATAAAGGGCTGATAACCAGAATCTATACAGAACTTAGGAAAATCAACAAGAAAAAATCAAACAACCCTATTAAAAAATGGGCAAAGGACATGAACAGAAACTTTTCAAAAGAAGACAGAATAATGGCCAGCAAACATAAAAAATTGCTCAACTTCTCTAATCATCAGGGAAATGCAAATCAAAACCACAATGAGATATCACTTCACTCCAGTAAGATTGGCTCATATCAAAAAATCCCCAAACAACAAATGTTGGCGGGGATGTGGACAGATAGGAACACTCATTCACTGCTGGTGGGACTGCAAATTAGTACAACCTCTATGGAAAGTAATATGGAGATACCTCAAAGAATTAAAAATAGAATTACCATTTGACCCAGCAATCCCACTACTGGGTATTTACCCAAAGGAAAAAAAGACATTTTATAATAAAGACATCTGCACGTGAATGTTTATAGCAGCACAATTCACAATTGCAAAGATGTGGAAACAACCCAGGTGCCCATCAATACACGAGTGGATTAATAAAATGTGGTATATGTATACCATGGAGTATTACTCAGCAATAAGGAACAATAGTGAATTAACACATCTGGTATTATCCTGGTTGGAGCTAGAGCCCATTCTTTGAAGCAAAGTGTCACAGGAATTGAAAAACAAGTACCACTGGTACTCACCATCAAATTGGTACTAACTGATCAACACTTACATCACACAGGGCAATAATATTCATCAGGGGGTGGGCAGGCGGGAAGGGGGTGGAGGGGATGGGAAAAACTCTCACTGAATGGATGTGGGGAGCACAGTTTGGGGGATGACCACAATTGTAGCTCTGACATGGGCAATGCATGGGCAATATATATAGCCAAAGTGTTGTACCCCCATAATATTCTGAAATAAAAATAAATAAATAAATAAATTTAAAAAAAAAAAGAATGAATGGGCTTCTGACAAAAATAATACAATGTCTGAACTGAAAAGTTTAGTAGAAAGCTTCAACAGCAGACTTGCTCAAGCAGAAGAATCAGTGAACTTGAAGAGAAATTATTTGAAATAATCCAATCAGAGGAACAAAAAGAAAAAAATGAAAAAGAGTAAAGTGTGTGTGTATGTGTGTGTGTGCACATGTGTGTAAACACAATAGTCCTCCCTTACCTGATGCTTTGCTGTCTGCAGTTTCAGTTACACATGGTTAACTGTGATCTGAAATAGGTGAATATAGTACAATAAAATATTTTGAGAAAAAGAGAGAGCAACCACATTCACATAATTTTTATTATAGTATATTATAATAATTGCCCTATTTTTATTCGTTATTATTCTTAATTTCTTACTGCTTCTAATATATAAGTTAAACTTTATCACAGGAATGTATGTATGGGAAAAAACATAATGCGTATAGGGTTTGGTATTATCTGAGATTACAGGCATCTTCTTGGTCTTGCGGATAAGAAGGGACTACTTGTATATACATATATACACACATATATATGTGTATATATACACATATATATCCAACATCTGAGCATCTAATATGTAAAACAAACATTGACAGAACTAAAGGGAGAAATAGCAACACAATAATAGTAGGAGACGTCATTAACCCATTTTCAGTAACGCACAGAACATCCACACAGAAAATTAATAAGGTAATAGTGTACTTGAACAACACTGTACCAAATGAACCTAACAGACATATTCAGAATATTCCACCTAACAGCAGCAGAATACACAATATTCTCTAATGTCGTGGAACATCCTCCTGTTTTGATCACTTGTTAGGTCATAGAAAAAGCCTTTACAAATTTAAGAAAACTGAAATCATACAAAATATCTTTTTTGATCACCATAGAATGAAACTAGAAATCAATAGCAGAAAGAAAACTGGAAAATTCACAGATATGTAGAAATTAAACAAACTCTTCAATAACCAATTGGTCAAAGAAGAAATGAACAGAAAAGTTAGAAAATATATTGAGACAAACACAAGCAAAACCACAACATACCTAAACTTATTGGATGCAGTAAAAGCAACACTAAAAGAGAGTATATAGTGCCTTCATTTAAAAAGGAAGATCTCAAATAAATGATTTACAGCTCAAGAAACTGAAAAAAAGAACAAACTAAGCCCAAAGTTAGCAGAAGAAAAAAATCATAAAGATTAGTGCAGGAATAAACAAAATAAACACCTTGAAATTCCTCCTTGGTCACAGCTTTCTCAGTGGCAGCCTGCTCTTCCTTTTCAATCTCTTCAGGATCTCTGTAGAAGTAGAGATCAGGCATGACCTCCTGCGAACATTCATGGGAGATGGTGTCACACGCATGCAGAGAACTTCCTGGGCAAGCATCCACCACATCAGACCCACTGAGTGAGCTCCCTTGTTGTTGCATGGGATGGTGATGTCCACATAATGCAGAGGAGAATCTGTGTTACACAGAGCAATGGTAAACAGGTTAACATAAGATGCCTCTGTGAGAGGCTGGTGGTCAGCCCTGGGATCAGTAACCACCAGAAGATGCATCTGCCAGAATGCTGCCTGGATCTGGTTAGTGAAGGTCCCCGGAGTGAAGCGGCCAGCAAAAGGAGTGGCTCCAGTGGCAGCAGCAAACTGTAGCGCAGCTCGCTGGCTAGTATTCCTGGAGGATATGACACTGACATCAGGAAGGTTTTTAATGGTAACAATGGCATGAGCTGCCAACAGAAGCTTCTTCCAGGTTCTCTTCAGATTTATGATGTAGATGCCATCACTTTTCCTTTTGTAGATATACTGTTCCATTTGGAAGTCGAGGTTGGTGCCGCCTAAGTGGATTCCTGCTCCAACGAATTTGAGGACATCCTCCTCCTTCATTTGCAGGACATCAAGGATTCCGGATGTCGTGAAAGTTTCCCTTTAAGTTACGACAGGAATCCAGAATAACGCTGTATGGACCCCTCTCTGGGTAGCGCGGAAAGGAGAGATTGTTCTTTATTTCTATATTTTCAGTGTCTAGCAATAGCCTAGCACATGGTAGCTCCTACAACATGTTAGTAGAAAAATACAAATTATTTTCAGAGTCTTATTAAAGAACAACTAAAAATTTCCTGAAGTCTAAGGTAGATTATTTATAGTATGGTTTAGTATTTACTTCAAGTGATCAACTGCTCTTGCATTAAAGAAACCATTTAGTTGCTTGGAGAGAAACATCCTGTATTTGATTCATATCAGTAGTGTAATATCAATAAGTTAATTCCGCCCAGAGCTTCTGATTGAGCTGAGAAAATTCTAGGTAATTATATTTTGAGAACATACGTAGCTAAAACTACAGATAATAAAGTATTGGAGAAGCAAGATTTAAAAAAAAGAAGAAGAATAAAATTAATGAAACCAAGACCTAGTTTTTTAAAAAGATAAACAAAGCCAATGAACCTTTAGCTAAACTAGGAAAAAGAGAGAAGATTCAAATAAATAAAACCAGATATGAAAGAGGAGACATTACATGTGATGCCACACACACAAAATAAGGATCATAAAGGACTAACTACTATGAACAGTTATGAACCAACAAATTGGATAGCCTAGAAGACATGAATACACTCCTAAAGCCATACAACCTACCAAGACTGAATCATGAAGAAATAGAAAATATGAACAGTCCAATAATGAGTAAGAAAATTGAATCAGTAAACAAAAGCATCCCCACAAAGAAAAGCCCAGGAACAGATAACTTCACCAATGAATTGTACAATTCTACCAAAGAGAACTCTACACCAAGACACATTATAAGTAAAATGTCAAAAGTCAAAGACAAAAAAGAATTTGGAAAATTCAGAGACCATTGTGAATCCTAGGTCACAGTGACTGGAAGTGAATTTTTTCCGCTTTTTTTGCTCTTGCATATTAGGTCAATGGAGAGCATACTTTGCTAGGAATTATAATACATAAGCTTTGATCCTCTGTGATATCAAAGAAATCTGACTACTCTGGAAAGTAGGTTCTGCTTTTGTAAAAGGAGGAAATTTTGCTTGTAAATTTCCAGACTTCTATTGTGCACCAAACTTATATGATTGTGACAAAAGTACCTTGATTGACAAGGCAAAGAACTAAGCAGTAGTTTAAAATACTGCTGTGAAAAATGTACAATTATACAAATAGGTGTTGTACTGGTTGGGGTAATGTAGTGGTTAGGATAAGGCTGCCCTAACAAAGAGGCCCATTGTAATATAGCATACAGAACAAACTAATGTATTTCTCTCTTTTATGACAGTCCTGAAGTGATGATATGGATCTGTGAGTAGAGTTCTGTTCAACTGGGTTATCCAGAAAACTAGGTTTCTTTGTAAGGCATTGATCTAATCAGGGAAGTTTTGGTCATCTGTATGATCAATGCTGGATTGCTGCAATATCTGAGGAGAGGAGGAGCAAATGAGGAGGCAAAATAGTTGCTACTGACTCTCAGTCTCACTGTGTTGAGTTTTCTGCTATGAGTTCAGGAAGAAAGGGAGAACAGATTTTGGAGGATGATTAGAAGTTCCTACCACTGAAAGGAAAAGCATATAAGGCCTTTTGGTAAAAAGGAAGAAAATGACCAAGTGGATTCAGGATGAACTTGACCTAAATCATCATTATATCCTTCATCATCATTATGTTACATTTATGTATAATTCCACTGTTAATTATATTACAACATACTTATATAACAATTGAAATGATTTTCAAAAACATTAGTGAAGTAGAAATATGATAGAAATAGATTGTATACTTTATGAAAAGTTATGAAATTTAAAATAATATATTATTCTATAATAAATTATATATATATATATGTGTATGTGTGTATATATATATATAACTGGAGAGATATACCCTAAATGTTAACAGTGCTTAACTTTGGTGTTGGGTTTATGGGTGATATTTGGTTTTCTTTATTTTATATATCAATGTTTGCTAAAGTATCTAACATAAACATGAATCTATTTGTATAATAATTAAGAAAATATATATCTATATTAAAAAATACTTGCATAGTATAAGGATTCTGTAAATACCACAGGAGGAGTTACACTTATGTATACTTGATTTCAGCTCCTATTTTATGTATAGTTAGTAAATTCTGTGGTTAAAAGTATCCAGACATGCTTATGGTGTCTTAAAGGAATTTGCAAAAATTTAAGAGAAAAATAGTAGATGTGACTTCTGGAGCTACATTACTGATATATGATCCTTACTATTATTAAAGAAAAGGTGTACTATAACACAGTAACATAAAGAGCCATAATAGCATATAAATGTCTTACTTTCTCTAAAAGCATTAAAGCAAAATGTCTGAAACAAATGTTGCATTTAAAATATAAGCCTTTATTTCTTATCTAAATGGCTTACTTGGGTAAATATTTTAGTCATCCATTATTTGCCTGTACAGAACTTAAAGTCCTGCTTATTTGTGATTGCCATCAAGTTAAACAAGGGAGCAAACATTTTATTGTTGAACATTTTTAATCCTCACCATATTATTGCTATAAATAACTTTTTAAACCTTGCTTTTAAATTAACCTGGTCTGGTTATTTTTCTTTCCTATGCCAATATAAAAAGAGTTTAACAAAAATCCATTAGCATTAGTATTGATATTCTTCCCATACATTCAACTGAGAAAGAAACAAGAATGTTGTGGATTAGACAATTTATTGCACACCTGCACAGCAGGCATTGTGAACTTTGCACCAGCTCCCCTTGCCCCCAAAGTCCCATGTGGGTGATACAAAGGCAGGCCCTGGTGAAGGCTGATCTACGTTATAGCTGAAGAACATCAAGCTTAGGAAAATTCCAGTCTTATAATGGGCTACTGACAAACATTCTTAAGTTTTTTCCCTGAAGAAGACATTATTTTTATTATTCTAGTCAGGAAATTAATCTGCTCTCTGACCCAAATGAGATACTACCTCCATCTTCTAAGGCTGTTTGTTGTAAAAATATACTTACAAAAATAGCACAAGATAGGTAGAAATGCTAGTTATCTCCTAATGTTATGCATGCTGCTATAGGTGTAGACACGGTCACCCTCTAATAGGAATGGCCACTGCCTGGAAATCTGAGCCACTCTATAGTCATTAGGTGAATGACCACTTTCTGCAGTAGCTCAGGAGATGGGGTGGACATGTTCGCCTTCTTTTTGCACTTCAATCCCATACATTTCCACAAGACTAAAATCCCAGTCTGCACAGGTATACACTAGTAAAGTATATCATGCAAAAAACAAATGAAACAAAACCCCTGCTATTTAGCACTTGCGTTATGCCTTGTCCTTTGGAAAGTTGAATAAAACTGTATCCCTACTTCAACATTCTATAAATGTCATCGATAATGCAACAGATGTGGTGAGGATAAGAATGATAGAGGAGTCCTAGCATATTTTATTCATATATTTTTATATTTGTGTATGTTCAGAAAGCAGTCATAGAACTGCATGTGTTACATGATTACTGGGCATAGCAGAGAGATAGGAATACCACTTTCATCGTTATTGTTCAGTCATAGGCAAAATGTATGCTGTACTAGAAATTTTGGAACTTCCACATCATATAATTATATAAGATGTTCAAAATTCAAGAAAATTATTTCCATACTTTTTAGAATTAGCAATGTAGTTATTCCAAAAGATATAACAATACCAATACAGACACTAACAACCACTGATTGCTTTAGAAATACATTAGTAGTTCAGTTACTGAAACTGTTGAAGTGTAACAAAACTGGCAATTTTGAGAGTGCAGGTATTTCTTTCATGATGCCTTTATTCTGTTCTTGAAAAATGTTAAAATTGGTATTCATGCAAAGAAAACTGAGTTGCAATTGAAAATTCAGATACCTCCGTAGTCACCTTTTTGGATCTGAGTTTTAAGACAAAGTTTCCTCAAATGATTGAATAAAACAGCAAGTGCATGCAAAATGGGAAAAATATAAAATAGGACGACAATTCCATTTCTGAAAATACTCAGAAAGCACTTTCTTAAAGTGTGTGAAATTGCTTCAGTGAGATTGCAACATCACTATTGAGCAAATCAATAGTGTTAAAGAGGAGATAACTGTATTTTGATCTTTATCTTGGTCAGCTGCATTAGAGGAGAAAGAAAACATAAGAACTTAATGGCAACATCACCATAATCAAGGAATGTATAGAGGTTGTGCTGTCTAAAACTTAGCTAGTACCTCCACTGACCTCAGTGGAAAGTTTAATATCGTGAGTATTCAGTACGGCATCTGCAGGAGGAATTAGTAAGCGATAATGCTGAAATATTTTTCTTTTTGCCTTTAATATTAAACTTTTAAAATGTTACCACAGCACTTTCGAAGAATAAAATTCTGCTGCACAGTGTTTGGGTACATTTTAGATTCATTCCCATGCCTCAAATGTTCATTCTATGATGGTGGTATTTTACATCCTGGCTTTGGCTGAATATAAATTTTAACTCTTGTGCATCATCCAGTGTTTGGCCAAAATATAGCTTCATTGCACTTTGAATATACATATTTCTGTGCTGAAGGATTAGAGAAATTTTAGAAGGGAAGTACAGCGTAGGAAGTTAAAAGTTAAAGTTTTGGCTAACATGGTCTTTTTTTGATCTCAGAGTTCTCAGGAAAATTTTCCCTCATTCCTACCCTGACATTTTTGCTTTCAATTTGGAATGTACCTATTAATCAGCCCTTTGATCTGCTCATAATGAGCCAACTACTCCCTAGAAGATCCTTCCAGGATCTGTGCAATGACCCGAGTTTGGGCCATAATCTCAAGAAATGCCCAACACCGATAATATCTATCCTAAATTTCAGTTATGGGGGTGTGGGGGGATTAGAAACAGGATAGGAAAAACTGAGCTCCTAAGCCCATTCCATGAGCCAAAACAATACATTTCTTTCAATTCAAGTAACCATTTCAATACTTCTACCAGTGGGAGCAATAGGCCTACTAATCTTTTACTATTAATGCATTACAATAAATTATTGAAATAATACTTTCCTTGATACAAGGACAAACGTCTATTTTTAAGAGGCAGTGCATTGTCAGCTCATAGTGACAAAATTTTCTCCCTTAATAAGGTATATTCTCTGTCTTTGACAGCATTGTGCTCTGACCGAGAGGTTATTTCCTATTCTTCCATGGGCCAGAAGAATCATAAAGGAGGCAGATGAGACATTAATGTCACTTTTATTGGGTCTTAAGGACACACTCTTCACTCCATTCTATTCTTTTGTGTCAGAGCCTTCCTTTGAGACAAAGGAAAGGGAGGGTTGTGATTATCAACACATTCAATCATTGATCGAGACACATGGTTATATACCAGCCCAGTAATTATTGGGTCTCATAGTTTACAGACATTCAGAGGAAAAAAGCTGGGGGAGAGCAAAAAAAGACAATTTATATACCTCTCGGTATTTCAGATGATTTTATTTTATCTATCCTATCATGGTACCCAAAGGTTAAATGGCTGGTTTGCAGGTTTCCTCAGGGAAGGCTGAAACTAGATAATTAACTTCTAGGACATGGATTGATCATCACCTTGAGCCTAGCATAACAAAGCAGAATTCTGTGGACTATAATTACTCAATGAGTCCAAATTAATCAAATGAATAGCAAAGATGCCTAATGAAGGTGAAGAAGGACTGAAGAAAGTAAAATTCTAAATGCATTTCTTGGGTAGCCGGAGGAAACAGGCAACTAGGCAGAGCAGGAAGCTGTTCTGTGGAGACGTGGGGTACTCAATTTTCTCAGTTCTTTAGCCCAGGCTACAACATATTCTTGTGTTCCAGGAAGATTAGGGTATCAGGAGGCAGACCTAGTTGTGTCCAGATGTCATATTCATCATTCATTTGCTCATTCATTCATTTATGTATTTAAAAAATAATTAAGTTTACCTTCTGAGACCATGGTAGGTAACAAAACAGACATAAATTCTAGGCATCATCCTTAGTACATTATACTAAGGAAAAAAGAAACAAAAACTAAGAAAAATCTATAATAGTTCAGATTATAAATGCTGTGGAGAAAATTAAAGCACAGTGGGGGGAAGGGAGAAAAGGTGAGGCAAGTGTATTGTAATTTTAAATAGAATGATATTTTAGAAGACACTGGAAGGAGGTAAGGCAACAAGGAATTTCATATCTAGTATAAATAAATTGGAGGCAGAGGAAACAAGGGCCAAAAATTACCTTAAGCAATCACGAGGTTTCAATCAACAGTAATATGGCAGTGTGACTGGAGAGAAGAGGGACTTCTCCTAGGACTCTAATTAATTATCCAGGCATTAAACCATTTTATATTATCCCACAGGTTTCTCAGGCTCTGCTTACTATTTAAAATTTTTTTTATATTCTTCTTCTTTATAAAATCTGTTGACCTATCTTCAAGTTCGATGACTTTCGTCCATCCTTTCCATTTGTTACTAGCCCATCTGGTAAATGTTTAAATATTTTATTTTTTAATTCTAAAATTTTCTTCTGAGTCTTTTTATAATTTTATTCTTATAAAGAAGTTTTGTATATTTTATTTATTTTGAATGCATTTTCCTTTAGCTTATTATACATGGGTATAATACTTATAACAGCTGTTTTAAAGGGCTTATCTAATGATTCCAACATCTGAGTTATCTGGTTGGCATTTGTTGGTTGCCTTTTTCTTTGAAAATGGGTTACATTTTCTTTCTGTATATCAGGTTATTTTGAATTATAACCTGAATATTGTGAATATTATGTTGTGAAGATTCTGCATTTTATTATATTCCTCTGAATAATGCTGATGTTTTTGTTTTAGCAGATAATTTACTTTACTCTGTAGCAACCTCTGTCTTTCCTGCTGCTATGAGCTTCATTCAAACCTAAGTTTAATGCTTTAATCCTTTGCTGCATCCCCTTAAGTCTTTCTCAAATGTGTGCGGCTCAGGGATTAATTAGAAATTTGAGGAATATTCATACACAGAGTTGGGGGATCACTTCTCTCTAGCTTTACCCCCTCTAGGATTCCCCTGTACTCTCTGTCAACGAGCCATCATTGCCTAAGTTCCTTCCCCTGGTTTATCCAGCCAGATAAAAAAAGAATTCCTATCAGAATTTTAGCTATCTGTGTCATATCCTGCATGACTTCAGCCTACCTTCTAGGCAAAGACGAAAAAATAAAATAAAGGTGGTGGTGGGGAATTATTCCCATGCTAATAACTTCTCTGCATTTTGACTTCCCTCTCAAATATATCTGCTGTTGCTTACTCTCCAGAATACTCAGGTATCCTCAGAAATTATTACGTGATGGAATGTTAGTTTACAGGGGGAGCTTTTACTCCCATACTGAAAGTGGAATTCTCTTATATTTTAAAAGCATCACTCTGGCTGTTGTATTGAGATTGGCCTGACAGAGGGAGAGATTAAAAGTCAGTTACAATGGCAGGAACTAGTTCAGGCAGGAGAGTTTGGTGGCTTAGATTAGTCATATAGAAGTACAGAGAGTACTAGAAAATATCTTAAAGGACAAACAAATAATATTTGTTAACAGGTTGAATTATTTGCATGAGAGAAAGAAAGAATTAAAGAATAACTACAAATTATTGTCCTGAGTAACTGGCATTGTTACTAAGATGAAGAAGAATTTTTTTAAAAAGCAGATTTTCAGGGTGGGTAGAAAATGAATTAGGACTTGTAAGTATTGACAGTGTGCTATTAGACATCTAATTGGAAATGACAAGTTGTATAAAGTATGGGAATATTTGACACTTATAAATTGTGATTTTAAAAAAAATCATCTGATGCTGGAGAAAATTCAGTGGTTGGGGAATATTTTGGCACTCCTCTATTACAAGCATCTTGGATCTAAATTCAGCGCTCTAGAACTATATAAGCCTGCTTCAGTGTGTTTTTTTAAATCATGAGACAGGGTATTCTACCAATTAAAAGCACAGGACCTTAAGCCATGTTCCAGGTCAAATCCCTGTTCACTAGCTATGTAACCATAAATACGTGTTTTGGTGATATTTTTCTGTATAACAAACTGCCCAAAATCTTACTGGCTTAAAACAACAAGCATTTTATTATTTTTCATGACTCAGTACGTTGACTATAGCTCAGATGTGTGGTTCTTTTCCTGGTTGTGTTTTTGGTGTCTCATGTAGGTTTAGTAAGATAGCAGCTGGGGCAGAAACATTAAAGATGGCTTTGCTTTCATCGGGTACCTTGGTGGGATGGCTTAAAATCTAGGCCATCTTGTTCAAGGAGCCAGCTTGGCTTCTCTCCCTAGAAAGGGTGTTTCACATGTTTTTTTCCATGTAGTGTAGCTGAATGACTCACAGGGTGAACCAGGGCTCCCCAAAATGCAAAAGCAGAAGCCATCAGGCCTTCTTGAGTGTCTATTGGACTATCTCAGTGTCTATTGTTGTATTATATTAAAGTGAGTCACAGCATGAGCTCAGAATAAATGTGGGAAATAACTATACAAGGATCTAAATAAATGGTGGTTTATTGAGGCTATCATGGAAGGCTAGATACCACAGCAAGTTACTAAACCTTTTTGTTTCTCTGTTTACATACATTTAATTGGAAGTACTAATGTTATTTTACATAAGATTTTAGTAAGAATCACAAGAATTAATTTATGAAAAACATGTAAGTTAGGGTGTGGCACATATTAAAACACTTTATTATTTATTATCTTAACTGTTCTTTAAAAATATTATATTTTGCATTATTTGGAACTAGAGTATATAATTTGCCATCTGTCAAGCTTTTTGGTTAAAAATATACCAATTTTAGTGCATTTCCCTTATTCATTATGTTAGATTATGTATGACTTCTGTCTATTCCCCAACTTAAAACAAATGAAAAGAAAGCTATTCGACATGACTGAAGCCATCGTTTCCCAAACAAATGCCTCTTGGAAGGTGATTTTAAAAGAAGATTTTCAAATACATTTCTTATATTTATTTGTAATCTAATCAATTTATTTTACCATTCAATCAACTCTTTGATAATTCTTTATGTAGCTGGATTCTGAACAGATTTCACTTAGGAGAGTGCCCTTCTGCACTCCAGTACTTGACTTCTTTATGTGATAGGTCAAAAATTATATAGAGATACTCCAGGCACTAAAGTTTAGAAAAAGTTGTTACTAGATGGAAAGAGGATTAGTAGTTGTCTCTTCCCAATTCCTCCTTCTGAGGAAGATTTGTGGATATTAAGGACATTTATGGTGGGTGAGAATAGGTAACTATGCATATCGTAGCTCATTTTCCAGGATGGAAGGAAGTAACTAACATCCTTACCTACTTTTGTCTTCTCCCTGTGATACGACTGATGTTAGTCATTGTTTTGACATAAGAGGCTGTGCTCTGAGGAACAATCCCTGAGACTTCTGAGAACTTTTTTCAAATCTCTTCACCCTCACTTCAGCAATCAGCTTTGCTTTTATCTATTTTGTGTATTGGATTTCTGTGTAAGATTTTTAAAAATAAAAATTGCTGAGATTTAAAAATGTAGTTTGAAAACCACTAGTTTTTAAAAGTCTGTTCTATAATTTAATTATAAATTCTTATAATTAGAATTAAAATGTCTTTGGGGGTGTTAAAAAAATTGGGCAAGAGGGGAGGGATCACATCATAAATTCTTTGCTTTCCTAACAACTCAGCTTAAATCCAAGTGAGGAATGAGAGTTTGTGAAAAGGGAAAAAGGAGATGTAATTTTGGAGCACGGGATGTTGTAGAGTCAGGTAAGCCTTAGGAAGTCCACACAGAGAAACCCATTGATAAGCAAAGGGTAATATAAAGGCATTGAATTCCCAGGAGGTCAGAGTGGGTGGGGGAAGGTATGTACATAATGATAATGATGCAATGCAGGCAGAATGTGCTCTAAAATTATGCCTTGAGTTGGTCACTTTCCTGTTTTTTACATTTTCTGAAATGATGTGGCTCTGTATGAAAAACACAGGGCTCTAACTACATGACTGGGTCCATGACTAGATCTGTATGGCAACCAAAGTGTATGGATATGTTATAGAATATATAACTGTGCTCACGTGCTACTTAATGGGGTTATGGCTGGGTTCCTGGACTGAAATCAGCCAATCAACTATTTGAGTGTGTACTATGTGAAATAGATACAGACCAAGTACTATGTTTCTCTTGTTAACTTTTTTGGAATCAGAAGAGTGTTTTATTCCTTATTTTTCTCATTAGAAAACATTCAGGAATGTTTAGGGGCCTGTAAGGAAAAAAATTCAAATACATATACCCAAACTACTTACTGTAGAAAATGTTCCTAATTATGGTCTTATCATTATATCTGGTATCAATGTTGTTCTCACATTTTAGGGGAAAAAAGAAAGAAAAAGAAAAAAATCCACTGATTAGTGGTTAGCTGGTTAATTGGCTTCTTATTTCCTTTTATAAGAAAATAATAAGCCCCTGAATAGGAGAGCCTTTTACTTCAGATAATAGATATTAAAGTAGTAGATATCAGAGGAATAAAGATTGAAAATTATATTCCAGGCACTCTCTTATTTTACACAAAGTTGGGCAAGGCATGTTACATTTCTGCATCTCAAAGTTATCATTTGCAATTAGAGGTAGTAATGCCCACTTTCCTGCATGTATCTTAGGCACCGTAGTATGCTATGCAAAGTCTCTGTATACCTCCATGAGAACCAAATCAGTTTTCTCAATATGTCACTTTTTCCAGAGTCACGGCCTCTATCCTCTAGATTGGTTTATTCATTACAGCATCGGTGTTGGTGTGGTGCAAACAAGAATTTCTCACTCACCCAGTGCAGTCTTATAATATCTTTCCAAGTTCTCACAATTGCACTGAATGCTTATGAAGTGTTTGGAGCTCCAGTTGTTAAACTTCACACTTGGAATGATATGGTCAAAAAGAAAGCAGCAAGGAAGCATGTAACATTTTTCAAAACTCATTCTCCTCTGTTACTCTGGTGAATTTAATCTGACTTATTGAAGCAGGAAATACTTCTCACCTCTTCAGCAGGCATCACCTTTGCTGGAACTCTCAAATGTTTTCTTTCCATCTTGGAGATCTGTTTCCTTTTCAGTAAATTCTTGACTATACTAAAGAACTTGCAGCTCCTTCTGGTAAGGTAAAAGTGTAGTGTTAATTTGGGGGTTCAAATTTTTCAAGAGACTTGAGCAGATTCAATTATAGCATGTCAAGGCAAAAGGTAGAATACAAGCTTACATACTTTTGTCAATGCAACATATTGCAGGAAAATATTTATTATCAATAAAATGGGAACTAGTTAACATCACTTTCTCTAATAAAAAAATAAAATATATAGAGTCCCCAGTCCTTATCAATTCTTACCCACTCTAAATACCAATTTGTGTGTAAACCTGAGGTACTTCCAATAAAGTTACCTCAACCATTTATGAACTTTTCTTTAAATGGATATGTAATGTTACATAACTTTTCATTTAGATAAATATAACTAGATAAAATACCTCTAGCTACTTTTTTGTGGGCTGCTGATCTGGTCTTTTAATTAGAGGAAGAAAAGCTATTCCTGGGATGGTAAACCAATAACTATCATCTACTGCATGTTTACTATGAGCTGGCTATTATCATGGCTACTCTATGGTTAATGTTCACAAAGAACCAAAGAGTTAGGTTTAAGTGTCACGCCTATTTTATGCACTCCAAAATCTCCACTTCAACTCCTGCTTATCTTCCCATTTTGCCTTTCTTCTATCTTTCAGAGTATGAATTTCTATTGATTGCTGGGTGGTTCTGAGTGACAATCAGGGACACATACATATTATAAGTATATTTGAAGACAGCATACTCAATTATTTTACATATTTTGCTGTTAAAACTAGTTCTAGTAGAGTTTAGTGAACTAAATCATTATTTATCTGCCATCCAATATTTGTTAGAATTCCAGAACTTTTAAAAGGTATAGAGCTTTGCTGCTCTTAAAATCATAAGCATGATGAATGAATATCAGAGATTGCAGATTTGGGTATAAAAAACATGTCTACCTACCTTTCCTCTTTTCATTCTATACCCAAACCAATTTCTTTTCTAAAATTTAGTTTCATGCTATCCCAAGACCAGATTTTCCACTTTGATTCTCTAGTATTTCAGATGGACTTTTGGAGATTAGGTCAAGGTCCAAGAACATAATTGGGAGGACAGGACCACCTATTATAAAACACATTCTCCTGCTGATCAATAATTCAACTTTTTTTAATCAGTGCTTTAAGAAATAAAACATGGTTTACTTTCATATTTTTCAGTCATTTCCTAATAGTATATGAGGTACCATAAGCCCAGGTTCTTTGTTTCTGCCCTTCCTTAGTGCTTCCTTAGAGCCTAGAAGAGAACTTGAATCATATTAAGTACTTAATACATATCAGTGATTGACAGATTGGCTGAAGAGATACAGAATAGACTAAAATAAGGTCTTGGGGAAGTTGTGAGGAATTTTGTAGTGACAGGAGTAGGTGAGCAGGGGCTATAATGGGACTTATCTTCCTGATGAACCATACTGACGTAGTCTGAACAGTAGCCTGCAGATGTACATGCAATTAGTCATTGCTTTTTACTGCAATTGGAATAAAACTAGCACAAATAGAATTAGAATAGAAACATTTTTTAAAAATGTAATCAAATATTGAAACTAGACAATGACCATCAATGGTCACTAATATCACACAAAAGTGAAACAACCAGATAATATGTACCTCCTGATTTATACACATGATGAAAATTATAACAAAAAATAAACCTGAAACAAATAGGACAAGTCTGTAAATCTACCTACCAGTTTAGAGAAAATGCAACGATGGAAGAATATGTAAAGTGATGCCCCACAGGGATATAATTAACAAAGTCAGGAATGTAGAAACACTGCAGAAAAAATGATGCAGTAACTTTAAAAAATAAATTAGACAAAAAGAAAAAGAGGGAGAGAAACTCATATGCTAAAGCTTTGTAAGACTTATCAGCCAAATGCTGATGAATAAACCTTCTTTGAACACAATTGGGAAAGTTAAAATTCTTATAGCATTTCTGATTTTATTAAAGACTGCATTATGTTTTTAGTTTTAAAATATATTGCAGTTATAATTTTTAAAAGAAGCATTTCATATAAAAGTAAGCACATAAATACTCAGACACAAAATGTTATGATTTGCAGAATTCATTTCAGAACAATCTAGCTTGGAATAGAAGAATAGAAACACATTTCCTTTGGATTCTTTTTTTAAATTTTTTTGTTCACTGGGTAGTGACTGAATTATAGGGGTTCATTGTCCTATTTACTTATTTATTTATTTACTTATTTTTATTTCAGAATATTACAGAAGTACAAATGCTTTGGTTACATGGATTGTTTTTGTACTGCTTGAGTCGAAGTTATAAGTGTGCCTATCACTCAGATAGTGTACATTCCACTGCATTTTACTTCCAGCTGTGTACATGAGTGCTAATTGGTTAGTTCCAATTTAATAGCAGAGTATATGTGGTGTTTGTTTTCCCATTCTTCCAGTACTTCACACAGGAGAATTGTCTCCAGTTCCATCCAGATTGTTGAAAACTGTATTAGTTTATTTTTTTATGTCTGAGTAGTACTCCATACTACACATATACCACATTTTATTAATCCACTCAGGAGTTGATGGGCACTTGGGTTGATTCCACATCTTTGTGATTGTAAATTGTGCTGCAATAAACATTCAGGTGCAGATGTCTTTTTGATAAAATGACTTTTTTCCATATGGGTAAATACACATTAATGGGATTACTGGATCAAATGGCAGGCCTACTTTTAGTTCTTTGAGGAATCTCCATACTATTTTCCATAGAGGTCGTACTAGTTTGCAGTCCCACCAACAGTGTATAAGTGTTCCTTTCTCTCTGCATTCATGCCAGTGGGACTTGTTCATAAAAGCCATTCTTACTAGGGTTAAGTGATATCTCATTGTGGTTTTGATTTGCATTTCCCTGATGATTAGTGACATTGAGCATTTT
Organism: Daubentonia madagascariensis; assembly: GCA_023783475.1. NCBI lineage: Eukaryota > Metazoa > Chordata > Mammalia > Primates > Daubentoniidae > Daubentonia > Daubentonia madagascariensis. The sequence goes on from JAKFHU010000585.1 coordinate 19,651,839, forward strand.
TTCATATGCTTATTGGCCATGTGTCTATCTTCTTTTGAAAAGCTTCTGTTCATGTCTTTAACCCATTTTTTAATTGGTTTGTCTGATTTGTTCTTGCTGATTTGCTTGAGTTCTTTGTAGATTCTGGTTATTGGCACTTTATCAGATATATAGCATGTGAATATTTTCTCCCATTGTGTACGTTGTCTATATGCTCTGTTGATTATTTCCTTGGCTGTGCAGAAGCTTTTCAATTTAATCAAGCCCCATTTATTAATTTTTTTCTGGCTGTGATTGCCTTTGGGATCTTCTTCATAAATTCTTTGCATAGGCTGATATCTAGAAGAGTTTTTCCAACATTTTCATCTAGAATTCTTATGGTTGCACATCTTAGGTTTAAGTCTGTACTCCTACCATGGGCACAAAAGAACATCTCGGGAGCTGGCTCTTTCACACAAACATCAAGCAATGACATGGAGAACAACTCTATAGCTCATCATGGCATCTTCCAAGGCAAGCAAACAGGGTATGGCTGATTCATAGTCACAAGTACCATGTACCATCTCGGATATTAATTATTGGGGACCCAATATAATTTACACTGCTGGGAAGAGGGGAAGACAGCAGAACAGTGGCAATCCAGGAGGATCATCCAACCTGCTTGAACACCCCATAGGCAACTTGGGACCAGCACTCTTCCCCCTGATATGGTCAGGGATTGATCTTCAGGGACCTGGGGACAGGCCCGCAAGCCAGACCTAGTACCCCCTGAACAAGAGGCCACATGAGAAGGAATCAGTTAAAGAACTCCAGAAGTATGAAAAATCACTGTAAAAGGACATCCCCAAAAGGAAATGACTCTTTACCAATGGATACCAACCAAAATGAAAATATTGAAATGATAGATAAAGAATTCCAAATATGGGTTATAAGGAAGCTCAATGAAATACAAGAAGAAATGGGAAACCAACACAAAGAAACCACAAAAAAATTCAGGAAATGAATGAAAAATTCACAGAAGAAATCGATTTGTTAAAAAAAAATAGAATTTCTGGAAATAGAAAATTCATTCAAGGAAATGCAAAACACAGTGGAAAGTTTAAAGAATAGAGTAGACAAGGTAGAAGAAAGAATCACAGAGCTCGAAGACAATACCTTTGAGCTAAATAAGTCAGTCAAAGATAAAGAACAGAGAAATAAGAGGAATGAAGAAAGCAACAAGAAATATGGGATTATGTAAAGAGGCCAAACATAAGAATAATAGGTATCCCTGAAGGTGAAGAAGAAAATACACAAGGATTGGAAAACCTATTTGGGGGAATAATTGAGAAAATGTCCCTGGTCTTGCTAGAAATTTAGATATCCAGGTACAAGAAGCACATGGGAGACACATCAATGAGATGCAATGTGTAAATATTGTTTACGCAATATTTACCATTCTCGTCTGTGAAACCAAACAAATAAAAGGAAGAAGATATTGGAAAATATTGTTTTCATTCTGACTAAGGATTCTAAGCCTTAATTATCTCATATTTTTCCCTAAACAGAGACACATTATAATCAATTCTTTATCTACAGAGCATACTAACTAACTTTCAGTAAGCCATGTAATATTAATATTTATCACAATCCAATTTTTGTTAGAGGTTTTTCTCCACTGGAGTCACACATAGTATTTTAATAACAGCCTTGCCTATTGCCCAGGAGGGCCGAGGCAGCCTCTTTTTTGTCTCTACAATACCCCAATACCTTTGAAAAATGCCTGGCACATAGTAGGTTATATGAAGCTTCCTATCATCAGTAAACATGTAACAACTGTACATTTAGTGGCCAGGTCAGTCTTATGTAAGAGGTGGAGTAAGTGGTGAACTAATAACTGATAAAATGAAAATTAGGAGCATAAGTTAAATACTGTTGCATAACAAACCATTCAAAACTTAATGGCTTAAAATGATGATAACATTGTTCACAAGTCTATACAGTTCAGCTAGGCTTGTTTATATAATCAGAGATGAGTTATTAACTTCCCTAAATTTAAAAGCAATATGAAATTTTTATCTAATATAGTATTCATGTATCTACTTTGCTCTGTGACTTAATAACGTTTTTCATTGTACTTGTTTCCCTCCAGTAAAGCGGTCTTGCATTTAATTGTCATGTCTTTCATGTTTATTTTAAGCTGCAGAGGTTCACAGCCTTCCTTGCTTCTATGATATTTATAAACTTGAAGGATACATTCTATTTTGAAGAATACATATTTTCTCACAATTAGATTCAGATTATGCATTTTGCAGCCGGAATACTTCCAAAGAGTTTTCTTATCTTTTTTAGGATAGCATATCTGGAGCTATTCAATGTCCACCTATGGTTTCATTGGTGGTTTTATTATTGATTGCCTGTTTAATTTCTCCACTTTATAGTTACTGTTTTTGCCCCTTGCAACTAATTAGTGACCTATAGGGAGATACTTTAAGACCATGTAAAACATATTAATGCTTGATTATTTTATCTCCTTGGTAAATTGCTCCTTTTATTATTCCTTAATATTGCTCCTCATAAATTTTAATATTTTTCCTCAAGCTCTATTTTTATCCTAAAATGTTTTTGTTTCATCGGATTTCATTAATTTATTACTGATTGATTGATGGATGGATAGATATTGATTTGTTAGTATGTCCCCTCAATATATTTTCTTTATTTTGGAATTTTCTCTTTATTTGTGTGTACAACTGTTTCTTGTAAGCAATCTTTAGGAAAATTTAATGTTTGTCCAATCTGAGAATGTTTTCTTAACTAGGTTATTGAATTATTACATTGTCACGATTTCCATTATCTGCAGAGTTCTTGTCCTATTTTGAATTGTGCTTTCTATTTATCACTCCCTCCCCCGTTTTTTGACCTTTTTTTCTTATTTTCTGAATCTTCTTTTTTCTATATACCTCCCCTTCTGCTTCTACATTACTCATTATAAACTGTAGAATATAATACTCTTAGTGTTTATGCTTTAAAATCCTACACACATAACAGTAAATTTTCGTTATGATATGAAAAGTAATTTACTACTTTTGTAATCACCACACATACAATTTAGATATCAAGCTTTAACTTTCAGGGGAAAATCTCTTTCATGTCCATCTCCATCTTGTCACTTTAAAAAATAATTTAAATTTAATTTTTAATAATTAAAAAATTTAATAATATAACATTTAAATTAAAAATATAATTGCATCCATCTTGTCAGTTTTGACCATTGCTTTAGTTTTAATATTAAAAAAAGTTTCCCAAACTAGATATCTTCATGTTTTTTGGAATTTTATTTTTGAAGCCTCATTATACATAAGGATATTTTCTTTTATTCCATCATTTCCTTCTTTTTCAAATCCTCCTTCTATTCCTCCCTCCTTTTTCTGTAAGGGTTTTGACATTCTCTCCAAGTCCCAGTTCAGAACCAAATCTTTTAAGGGCATTTTTAAAAATGGTGCATTTAAATGATATTGGAAATATTACAGATCCAGTCACAAACCTAGTTGGTAGCTTGACTTAGTTCTGTTCACAAAGCTCAGTCTTTACCTTCCATGGGCCTCCGGTTAGAGTTTAAAGCAGAGATTTGGTTTTAGGATCCTTCCAGGAACAGGTTTCAGGGTTGATTTTTTGGGAGATGTTTCCCTGGTTCTTTGGCTCCTGGCTTGGAAGGATCACAAACTGGGCTGGTGCGTGGGAGTGACGACAGACACTTAACACATCCACACAAGCAGCTTTTATTACAGGCTATTTTTGCACAGAAATAGAAAGTGAAGAAACATTTCCTGAGGGGAAACAGGTCTATCTCCACAAGTGGAGAAGACACTGGGATCTTTCCACACTTCTATGTCTATACCTTACGATATGCTAAACGGTAGGTGGAATATTCATTACTTTCCTGGGAAAAGGGTGGTGAGTTCTTAGAACTAAGGGTCCTCCCCAATTTTATCCTTATAGGGTAACTTCCAAGGTTGCCATGACATTTGTAAACTGTCATGGCACTAGTGGGTATGATGTTTACTACGCTAATGTATGTTAATGAGGAAAAGGTCACCTTTGGACATGAGCTTCTAGTTTCTGCACATGTTCCTTGCCAGGAAAAGTCCCTAACTGCAAGTTCCTGCCTTTGCAGCTTAGACTCTAAATGCTCATTGGCCTCCTCATTTTTGCCCCCTCCTCTTTTCCTGTGGTTAACACTGCCAACCTGTACCTGTTCCTAACACAGGAATACTTCACCTGCTTCCTGGATTTAACCAGTGAGCAAGTGTGCCTTAGGGCGCAACTTTAGCCCTTGTTGCCAAGTAGAAGCCAAATTTCCAGCTGTCACAGACTAACTTCAGACTGTCAGCCCATCAGATCAATGGTTTTAGCTTTAATTGTTTCTTGTCTCTTTTACATCTGTTCAATTTCTGTCTTTGTTTGGACCCAACCTGTGCCACGTTCATGTTATATTAATTCATAATAATTACTAATTATGCTGACACAATAATTACTAGTTATACTAATTATTCTTGAGAGTTTCACTTTTGTCTTTGGATCTTGGATTCTTTCTTAGTTCCTGAGATTGTAATCACCGTTTAGTAAATACCAAAGATTTACTCTGTGGCCCTAAAACTAGCTTTTAAGGCTAACACATTCTTCTCGGTTTTGTTGAACAGAAAGGATTTGTTGATTCTCTAACTCTGGCCTCCCAGAAAATATCAGAAGTCCTTTGACAAGCATTTCCAAAGAGACCAGACTATTACCTCTCCTGTTGTTTTAATTGAAATTTCTTCAATTGCATATAGTCTTTGGAAAGGGTAATAAAGGTCTTTTGCATGTAAAAGACTTATCATTTTATGCATTTATTATTCTCCCAGAATGATTGAACTGAAATTTTCTAGCAGTGAAAATTTAGTGGCCATTTATTCTGAGCAATTATCTTTTATTTTCTTTCCTGGCTAGACTCTACAAGTTAGTGTGTCAAGAACAGTCATTTGCTTCTATTTATTTGTTTTTTTCTTTTGTGGAAGTCTGGTTCTATTTCTCTCTTTTCTCACATTTTTGTTCACTAAGGCTCTAATATTTAAATGTAAGTTAATAGTTTGATTTACACGAGGGTTTTTGTTTTATTCTGTTTTTGCCATATGTAGTAATACTGTTTATTCATTGCTGTTAAAATTCAGGCTACTTAGGAAAGTTACTGAGAGAATATATTGGCACAGAAGACCCATGTATGTAGATTAGTTAATTAAAGGAACTAAATAAAACCTAGCTGAGAACATGATCTGAAGGAATTAGACACAGGGTGGAGGAGTTTGGATTTAGAGTTTGAACAAAGTACAAAGAGAATTCTCTCCTGTTGGAGTGCAGTTATGGGAGTAACAAGTTTCATAGAGCTTAAATTTGTTGCAAAGTCAGTGAGTCTAAGAGAGCAATGATAAAAAGGGAGAAGAAAATCACCCAGGTCCATCTGGGTGCCGAAGAGGTAATTTCCTTCAGAGTTTGCTAGAGTCTGCCTAGATGAGGTTAAAATTTCACATGGTTTTGGGTCTTACTTATGATGTAATATGTGGATTTTTTAAAATAAAAATGGAAATAATTGCTCATAATTTGTATAAGATTTGAAATGATCAGTGCATCAGTAACAGCATCATATTAGTTTACAGTCATTGCATATTATTATGCACAATGCCTTATTGAGGTCTTTACATAGAATATATTTACCTATCCCATGAGGTAAATGCTCTCAACAGATAGTAACTGACAGGACCAGAATTCAATCCTAGGTCTATGAGCATGAGCTGTTTTGTCATCCTATGCTACCCTATCTATAAGTACTTTCCCCACACATTCACAGTGGTATACTCTGTGGCCTTGTTTGAACTCTGTGACTCTGCTTACCTGAACCTAACAGTTTGGACCTTGGTTAGATACCCGAGAATGAGGATTTGATGGTTGTTGGCATTGGGCTAGGGAGAACATGTAATCTTAGGGTTAGGAAAGCCATTTTTTAAATCATATATTTGATTCAAGAAGGGTGAGTGACTCTTGAGAAGAGAGAAGTTGCCTGTTATACTATCCTGGATAAGCGTCCCTTATGATAGTAAATTATGCAGATAGGCTGCCTTTATTTCTCCCTTGGAAGGATTCCTACCTCCAGGCAAAGAGATGCTGCCAGAATGGCTACAGCAAGGAGTGTGAGTCAGAAGGGAAGAGCTAGCTCTTCAAAGAGGAATCCAATGCCAGATGGACTATCCAGAGAATTAATTAAACCCAAATCTGACTGACAGAAGAGAGCCAAAGCCTGCCAAAGAAGAAGGAGCAGGGCCCAACAAATATCATAGCGACTGCTTGGAGATACCAGGTATTCAGACACTGGAGTATTTAGACCCTAGCAGCCCATCTCTGAGGACTGCTTTAATAATTTAGACATTTGACAAGAACACTGAGATTTGTATTGAGATGAAGATCATGCATATAAAGTGTACCTTGGAGCCCATCTCTAGGATTTGTCCCAGCCCAGATCAGTACTGCTGCCATGGACAGTGATTACAGCACTAGGATTGTGATTAAAAAACCAAAGGAGTATATTATAAAAATCTCTGGAACATATTTGGGCATAAGCAGCCATTATGTAATTTTAAAAATTACTAATTCTTCATATTATTGTACTAACACAAAAGCAACAAACAGGAGAATGGACAAAGTTTGCCAAGGACACTATTTAGCTTGGGCATCTTGTGAAATCTATTGTCTCAGATTTGTAGGGTGCTGTCTCTGTCAGAACCAAAAATATTTTATTATGCTAGTGAAAATGAAAGGAGACTATTGTTAAACTTTTTACAACTACGAAATAAAGCACATATGTAGAATAGTATGTAAAATGAATTTACATTTTAACAAACAATTATAGTGGTCAAGAGAAATAACCTTTCTGACATCCTATAAGCCCTCTACTCACGGTAAGTACCCTCTCCCCTACTACAGAGATAATCACTATATTGAATTTCTTTACTTTGTAGTTTTGGTAGATATGCAATCTAAAAAACATAGTTTAGTTTTGCTTTTTAAAAATGGTATATAAAAGTAAAACATATTTAAATCAGTTAGCTTCTGTTATGCATTGCTTCTTTCACTCAATATTGCTTGGAAGATTTGAGAAAGACATAGTAATATGTTTATTATTCACCAGGTTACGTTACTGGGACTTCAAACCAAAGTGTAGGGTTGAAAAGCCAATGTATCAACTAAGGTATCAATTTATGAAAGGAATTTTTTTGGAGGGGAAAAAAGCTCTGTATTACACATATCTCATTTTTATAAGCTGTTATGATTGCCATTGTGATGTTAACATGATGGCAGAATCCATATTTATGAATACAATGGGGATAGCTTATCTCCCATATGGCAATGTAGTGGGCTTTCAGTTCCAAGATTGGAGTCACAATTTTTTGTTTCCTCATTTACCCTTCTTTCTTTCTGCTGTTTCATTTGTATGTGCACTTGCTTGAATAAGATACCGAATGATTTGGATGGAGATACCCAATGTCAGATTCATCAAGAGTCCTTTCAGTAGCTATTAGAAGACATAAAAAATTTTTTATATGTGATGCTTGTTTATGCAATCCGAGTTTCCCTTGACCTCTCCAGCTTGTGAATATTAAGGCATCATTGTATTAGTAATAACTTAATGCATCTAACACTCATATGTTTTCATGCAAGACTTCTGTCGGCCATGGGATTATCTTCATATCTTTTGTATTTCTGGGAAACATCCTTAAATATTTTCTAAGGGTTTTCACATCCTCACAAACATTTCTCTTCCTGCTGAGCAATAGCAACTTTCTATTATCTCCTGCCCAACATTCAGTCATTGCTGCTTTGTTCATTAGACAGCAATACCATATCACAAATCTGAGGCAATATGTCCCTTAGCGATGATAAACTCTATAGTCTTCTATTGGAAAGTGAGTTCTAGCTTCCTTTCTCTTTACCCAGTATTAGTCAAAAACCATTATCATCATCTTATGGCTTCTTTAACATTTTACACAATATTTAGTGAATAAGCTCTTTCAATTTTTATTTACAGATTTCCTGTGGTTTGTAGGACTAAATCCATTAGGAGCTGGTCTATTTTGACAGAAAAATAATGGTGCCAAAAACAAAGCTGTGCTCAGAATTGACTCTCTTCTCTGATGACAAAAACTTCCTTATTTAATCAAACAAGGTGTGTTCTTTCCCGAGCCTTAGTGATTTCTCAGAAAACTCCTTAGTCTTCATAGCAATTTGACAAATGCTCTAGAAATGTCTGAACCCAGTGGATAACAGATAAGCTTAAGTTGGATGTCCACTGTTCAAATATTTGTTTGTGAGTCCACTATTGAAATTCAGGAGAGATTCTATAGTATAGTTGCTATGGCTACCAGCAATGTCTTCCATTAATTTTCCTCCTTGTTTGTGTAAGGTCAGTTCTAGCTTTATTGAAATAACTGCAGAAATTGAGATGTGAAGTAGACTAAGGGATAGGTAAGTGGCCTACTCCCCTGGCATAATACCTAGCTGGATAGGCCAAGTAGTCAATATGAATAAACATATTACGTTTTCACAACTATACTGACCCAGTACTATTAGAATTAGGAATTCTGCTATGTTGTCCTCCAAATTTTGCTAATAGCCATATATTTTACAGAAGTACAGCACAATGGAAATGAGCACTGGGTTTAGAGCACAGAAACTCGATTTTGAGTCCCAGCTCTGCCACTACTTCTCTGTGACACTGTGGGCTGCTTATTTCTCCTTTCCTGATCTAAGTTCCTAACTACCAAGAAATGAAAGTTTGGTATAAGTGATAGATGAAATTTTATATATTCCTCACATTCTATGAAACCCTTCATTTCATATGCTGAGCCATTCTACTGAAAATTATACTTAGATCAGTAAGTTGAGGTAAGATGAAAAAATTTCATTGCTTTTTAATAATCATTAAAGTACTCGATCAACATAAGAGACAGTGGGTTTTGCCTGGAAAAGTTTAACTTTTGAAATGATATGGTGTTTGGTGAAGGACACTGGAAATTAGTGAAATATAGTTTCATTCACTGATATAAGCAACATGAACTTCATAACATATTATGAAAGTTATGAGAGGAAGACCAAAAGTGGCTTTTTCAAATTAGATACAAAGCTGACAAAACAATTTTTTTCATATGCATTTTCTTAAATAAACAACTTTGTATAGCCACAGAGGAATCATGAAAGAACATGAAGCAAACAATGGGATGAGAGAAGCATTGTTTAACTTTATTGTTAATAAATAAGCCTGTTTATTAAAACTTCCCTTAGATTTGATATGGAATAAGTGTCTTTTAAAAATGATTCTTTCAGACAAATCTTTTACAATTTTTAACTATTGTCTTGGAATTAATGTCTATAACACTAAGTGAGTTTTTGTAACACCCAGATGTCCTTATGAGCTGACTGACATAAGCCTAATCATTTTCGGTTATGTAATTCTATACCACTGGTCCAATTGCTCCTGCTCTGGTAAAATAAGTACCTCACATAGATGACATAGAACTGTTTATTTCTGATTTCCTGAAGTAACCAATTCATTGCAATTGTCTAGAACACCGTTCCCCAATCTTTTTGGCACCAGGGACTGGTATCACGGAAGAGAATTTTTCCAGGATGGGGCAGGAGTTTGAGGTGTCGGGCAGAGCTCACACGGTGATGAGAGCAATGGGGAGCGGCTGTATACATGAAGCTTGGCTTGCTCCTCCACCTTTCACCTCCTGCTGTGCCCCCCCAAGTATCGTGAAAGACAATTTTTCCATGGATGCGGGGAGGGGGGCGGAGAGGAGCGGGGGCGGGCAGGGAATGAGGGCATGGCAGAGCTCTGTCGCACAGTCCCTAACAGACAGGGACCAGTACCGGTCCGCGAATGGGGGTTGGGGCCTGCAGCGCTAGAAGATTCAAGTGAAATTCTACTTCGGTCTGACAGTGATGATTTTAAATTTGGCTTAAAATAGCCAAATTAAATGAAATGGAATAGCATAATTGCTAACCAAATTTCAACTCATATTTATTGGCTTTGAAATCATTAAGGGTAATTATGATAAACACTGTCACAAAGACAGGTTCATGTGGAGAATATTAGCTTTTTATTGGGTCCTTGTAATATTTACTCTCTGATACATAGGTATATTAAGAAAGAAGAACGTATTTGTTTCATGCTTCCCTAAAAAAAACTATTTCTGAATGTAGGGCAATGAATCTTTTACATACTAAGTCATTATAATTCAACATTTCCTTGCAAGATTATCCATTAACTCAAAAATTATTAATAATTTAGGGTAAGAATTTATTTTTGCAAGATTCTTATTCTGAATTCCAAAATTTTTTTTAAAATTTTGGAAGAGGTTCAATAATCAGCATTTCAAACTAACTCATTTCAGGTATGAAAATAAAGGGACCAAGGGAAAAGTGAATTCCCTAAGGTTGTACACCTAAGTTTTGGGGTTTTCAGACTTGATAAAAACACATCTAAACTTAAAAGAAGTGTAGAGTCGAGTCAGTCCTGGTTTAGATGATCTGGTTTTTAGATAAAATTATTCTGCTCTTGTATCTCCCCCAGCCAGGCAATCGATTTGACATTGGCTTATCATCTCATGGACTATTCTCTTTTCATTATGCCTAAGCCTTCTCTTTTGTTCCTGAAGCTGTATGATTAGTGCATGAAATTTAGGTTGTTCTGTCATGTCATAAACATTTATAATTTACCTCAAAAGTTATAATAGTGGTGCTATTTCATTTTAAAAAGTCTGAGATGTGACATTATTATTAATACGTAATACATTCTGTGTTGGAATGGAGAAGGAGAGAATGTCTATTGTGTGCCAGATGCTATGTTAAATGCTTTACATGCTGTAATTCATGGCTATTTTATGGGAATTCTGAGGCCTATATAACTTGATTGAGGTAAGAATTGTAAAATAAGTACATTACGTATTGATACTATTACGATAAAACTCACTATGTCAGCACATTGTAGGGTTCTAAAATAAACTGAAAGAGTCAAATAAAAGATAGGAACTAGGATGGTTAATTTTATATTTCAACTTAATTGGGCCATTGGGTGCCACAAATTTAGTCAAATACTATTCTGGGTGTGGTTTTGAGGGTGTTTCTGGATGAGATTAACATTTGGATCATTAGACTGAGTAAAGCAGATTTTCTCCATAATGTGGGTGGGCCTCATTCAATCAGTTGAAGGTCAGGAGAAAAAGAAATGGCTGACCATCCCTCAAATAAGAGGAAACCACCTTTGCCTAACTGCTTTTGAGCTGGGGCATCTTTTTTCCCCCCATCTTCAGACTTAATATCATATCTTCTTGGGTCTTGAGTCTGTTGTCATTTGGACTAAAACTACACAGTAGACTCTCCTGGGTTTCTAGCTTGCCAACTCCAGATCTTAGGATGTGTCAGCGTCCATAATGGCTGTCTTAGTCTGTGTGGCTAAAACAAAATACCTGAGACTGGGTAATTTATAAACAAAAGAAATTTGTTCATCACTGTTCTGGAAGCTGGCGAGTCCAAGATCAAGGGGCCAACATTCAGTGTCTGGTGAGGGCCTTTTTGCTGCATCCTTATAATGACAGAAGGGGTGAAAGGGACAAAAAGGAACAAATGCTATGTTCTGGCATAGGGGAACAGCAGAAGAGAAAAAACTTACTCCCTCAATCCCTTTTATAAAGGCCTTAATCCCATCCATGTAAGCATTGCCCTCATAGCCTAATCACTTCCTAAAGGCCCACATCTTAACACTATTACATTGGTGATTGAGTTTCACTGTATGCATATTGGGGAACGCATTCAGACCACAGCAATTGTGTAAGCCAATTTCTTATAATAATATACACGCTTCTTATTGGTTCTTATTGGTTCTGTTTCTCTAGAGACTCTGACTAATATAAGAACTTTAAATTTTAAAAAATGTTGAAGGTAGCCTCCATGGAATTTAATCTGTTACCTAAAAAGTCTTTGGAAAGAAAAGAAAATGGGAAATTACTGCTACTATTACCATACCAAGCCAGCCTTATTATATATAATTTTGGAATTAAATCAATGCTTAAGAATGGAGTCTGTGATTTTCAAGTTTTTTATAACCATTTATTTAAATAGTCATATTTAATATATTTAATTATATATGTTAGTGTACATACAATTTAATTAAATAAACATTTTTCAATGTGCTATTCCCTGGGATGAAATGTTTTTCCTGGTACTTTTGTCCCTCTCTCAACATATCCTGTTTTGAACAGCTCACAGCAAAGGACCGCTGCCAACAAAAGAGCAATTTATATTTTATAATAAGATAACATAAGAACTTCTTCTGCTACTACCTATTGATTACAGTCTGAAGGGTTCACCCCTTCTTTTCTAAAGTGTTGCAGTTAGTGATTTTTGCCATTAATGAGGCTAAGTTCCACTTTGTGACTCATGCACAACTCCTACTGAGACAGAAGACCAACAGCTGCTTTCTTCATGATGCTGTACCTGAGTTCCCTGAGGCACTATCTAATCACTAGGGAATTATAAAATGCAGAGAAAGTTTTGTCCTTTTTGAATATTTTAATTTCAATAGGTGTATTGAATTTATTGCAAGTACTGCTAAATGAAACCTGAGATATAAAACAGGCCATTTGTTGTAGTAGCACATATTTTAAGCAAAGGCGTGAGAGATGCTAGTCTGCAATAGTATCAGTCAGAATGGCTAAACTATACTGCTTACAAGTAACCTCTAAATTGCAAGGACTAAATAAAAACAAATACTAATTTCTTGCTCACACTATATGCCCATGGTTGGCACTGGCCAGTATTAATTATTAATTATTAATAATAATAATACAGGCCAGTATTAATTATTAATTATTAATTGTTGAACAAAGAGTCCATAAAGAGAATCTTAAACAGTTTACTGAACTAGTTAATTCTAACTGATATTGCATCAAGCTAAAAGTAATGAACAGTTTACTCCTGCTTCAATTTCAAATCTTAGTGAAAACTTCAGTGAGGAATGGCTGATGTCCTTTGATCTCTTCTTCATTCTATTTTACATTCAGAATATTATTTCCTTTATGCATGGCCTATTCTTTACATGTTGAGTTGCTTATGTTATATCAAGGCTTTCAGTATTAACTCTAAATATTCATCCATCTGCATCAGACTTAACTATGAAGGCTTAAACAACACCCTTTCCATGACTTGCATATCTCTGCTCATAGAAAAGAACTTAACATTTTCTTTTGTCCAATATACTCTGAGAAATGCATGGTGTTGCCTTTTCTCTACTTAATTTGCTTTTCTGATATTTCTCTTGGTTACCTAGACTTCCTACACTGTGTCTCCTCTGTATTTCTTGGCTATTTTTTTACTGGAAGAAAGCAGTTTTTATCTTGTGAGCATGACCTCAAAAACACTCCACTTCCTTTACTTGAAAATCCCAGACTCTAGGACAATTGCTAGGCTGCAATATGAAACACATTGCCTGAATACAAACATGTTAGATCATATTTGTAAATGGTTCACTGGCTGTGGTAGGTAAGCTCTGTTTGTTCCAAAGCCAACGCTTTTGGTGTATTAAAATGAATCCTTTAATCTAGTTAATCAATTTGCAAACATTATTGAGCATTAGAATTCTCCATGATACTTAAATCATTTCCCTGGGATCCTAGTCCTAGATAATTTTAATATTTTAGGTAAGATTCTAGAAACTGTCTTTTAATAAAGTTACTTAAGATATTCTCATGACGCCAATATCTTTCATCTAGCTATATTATCCTGAAAATATAGTCTAATTATTGTGTGTCTCCTGTCGTAAATGGAGAAACTAAAGCACAAACAAGAAGCAAAACATAGAAATCAAGATCTTAAGAGTACAGTAGAGGTGGATCTGAGTTATGATGTAAGAGTCATGTGATCACAGGTAAGCTATTTAACCCTGATAACCTCCAGTTTCCTCACCTGTAAAAAAGTAAGAAGATCTTACGGGAAGTTGAAATATTAAGTTAGTTAATATACGTAAATCATTTATCATATTTCTTGGTACATCATTATTCAATCATTATTCTTTTTTTGTTGTCTTTGACATTTTTGCCATTAGTCCTCATTTTTCTGGGCCAACTGGCCAAATCTTAGCCCCCCAAATGCAATAAATTATAGGAGAAAATTGCCATAAATAAAATTGTTTTGTTTCATATAATATCTTACAGTTCTTCTCTTGGGGTTCCATCCGTGGCTCTGTCCATTAGCACTTACAGCAGATGGTGTTGGTCCCACGTCTAGATTCTCTGTATTGCGCTGGTATACCCACGTCTCAGCTGCTGTGTGTTTTAGCTGCCAACATTTCACACCTTCATCATTTTTGGGATACTAGCCCTTAGCTGAAGTGAGCCATCTTTCTTGCAGATGTCTAAAAGCTTAGGTCTTGCCCCTGCTCCCCTCATGATATAAAGCCAACAACTGACTGATGCTGGAATATAACACTCCAGCCTTCTTACTTCCGGGGAGGACAGAACTCAGGCTTCAGAGCTATGCTTGGCATCAATCTGAAGTTAAAAATTCTCCTGAAACCACATATTTGTTATATTCCTTCCCCATCCTATCCTTTATTCCTTACACTCTTGCAGGTTTCTCCCAAGGACATCCCCTCAATAAATCACTTATCAGACTCTGCTTCTAGGAAACCTGATTCAAGACAATGCTCATAGTGTTTTCTTGGCAAGACAAGTTTAGGGACAGGAATACTACCAAGGAGAATGCCACTGGATCCCATAATATGGACTCTAAGCAATAATCACCTAGCACATTTTCTGGCACATGGCAAAGGCTCAAACATACGTGTTTAATGAATACAAAAGAGCCATTCTTTAAATGGGAAAAAAAGTAAAAATTTTCACAATCCTTTAGCTAAGCCTACTTGGATAAAATGTATCCTCTTGTAAAGAAAGAAACTAGGACTCTTAACTTCCAGCAGAAACTACAGATTCACTAAAGTGAATGTGGGATAGTAAAACCTTCCCAAGTCGAATATTTTCCAACAAGTGCTTCTTACCTATTAGTTAAGAAGATTTGACTGAAATTAATGTTGTTTGTTTAATAACAATCTTTCTTGTCTTCCAGATTCCAAACTCTACAAGGGATACTGGAGTATGGTTCATTGTATATACATCCCATCTAATTTCCCCTTTATTTGTTTATCCAGCCTAAATGCCTTGAGAGACCAGTCTTAGAAGCAAAGCAAGCCCAACATCCTAGGGTCTCTATTCTGAGTGGAAGTATTAGTAGTGTTTATGCTTGTCCTTAGGGGGTTTATGTTTTGAGAAAGTGTTAATGAACTCACAAAAAGGGTTTTGCCAGGTTCAGCTGCTCACTGCACAGAAAGCCAATTACTGAGATAATGAGAATTGTCAAAGAAGAAATGAAATTTATTGCAGAGGAAGTCAACCGGTAGTTGACTGAACTGTCTCAAATCTACCTCCTTGATTGACGAGGTCAGGGGTTTTTCTAGAGGTAAAATGAATAATGCATGAAGTGAGTGAGCATCATTACATGTGTGGGGCAGAGTGCAGGGCACGCAAGTGCAGCGAGAAATCATACTAGCACCACATACATCACATGATCAAAAAATTGAGGATAAGCCCCTCCTGGGGGTAGATTTTAGTAGCATAATGAGCAAGGGGTTAGTAATGGTCATCCTCTAGGTCTTGTGTGCAGACAGGATGTGGGAAGTAGTTTACTCAGCGGGATCTTGGGCTAGATCTGTGGTAGGGTGCCACCTATCTTGTCTTATCTGAACAAACAGGTGGTGTAAGGTCTTGTAGTTATCTCATGGCTACAAGGAGATTCCACCATTTCTGGAAGAAAAAAAAACAACTCAAAAGGGGATGGATCGGTGAAACAGAAAGTTACAAACTTCTGGTCATCAAATCTTACTGGCCTGGGAACTTGAAACATAAGAAAAATGCAACAAGGCATTTTTGTTCATGGAGCCAATTACAAAAGATGCAGTATTTATGGTATTCATGTATTTTATCAATTGTTTACAAAATTTATGTAAGTTAGTTTTTTTTTAGTTACATGTTTTCTGTGGATGGGAAAGACACATGTGTGATATTTTCTTCCAGTAGAAGGGACCTAAACAACTTCTAGGCTTTTGCAATTACTTTGATTTACAGATGAAAAAATTGAGACCCAGGGAATTTGAGTGACCTTTGCTTACACAAAGTTCAGAAGAATTGAGGAATTTGGTTATGTGATGTTTAAGCCACTGAATATTTTATTGAATACTGATAGACTGCATTACTGAATTTTGTTTTATCAGACAGTTGTTAGGAATCTGGAATGCATTCAAATAGATGTTGTTACATAAAGTGATTTGTTTCTTGGCTTCTAACAAATGCCTTCTTATCATTAAGTACAGTTGAAGTAGTATTTAGATTGGGAATGAAAAATTATTAAATTACTGCTGTAGCACAAAATAGAGAAACAACCACAAAGTTAAAAAATTTAATTTTCATGAATGTCAGAAGTTAAGGAGAAATAATTTTAATCAGGATGATGGAAAATACTTTCATACAAGTTCTGAAGAAGTTTGTGGGAATTTTAAAAAGCCCTGAGAGGTAGAAAGCACTGTTTCTCTCTTCAAAATGCACAGCTTTCATTTGCCTATGTGGAGTTAGTTGCACTAAGTCTGCTTGAAGCAGCTATGATTAGAGTCACAAAATAAACAGAGAAACTGATTGAACAGGTTGAGAAAGCCAGGATGGGATGGAGGGAAGAAGGAAAGAATAAAGAGGATATGTGTCCATCCGTGAAAGATTGCTAGAGACAGATGGGTTAGTCATGAAAGACCACAGAAAGGAATAAAGTGTGTCAGACTGTGTAAATCCCTGCCAGTACTCACCATCAGGAAATATCAGTTCCTGGTATCTGGATTTTCTATGGAGGGGGAACAGTAGGCAGAGGATGTAGAGCACTACAGACCAGCTGTTTGTGTATATTAGATTTTCCTAAATCTGGTGTTCATTATTCAGAGATGACCTAATAGGAGTTCAATGGTTTATGTTCTACATTTAGGATGTAATTCATTGATATCTTCCGTTGTAAAGAAAGGGTTTGGCTATTAAAAACAGTTTGAAAGTCACTGATCTGTGACCTGCCCGAGGTCAAAGAGTCCTTAACTACAGAACTGAAAAATAGAACCCAGGAGGTTGACTCCAAATGCAAAGTAATTTTTACCCTAGTCTATTACAGTTCCTTTTATCAGAAATATTTTATTTTATTTATTTTTTTAATTCCCATAAAGTTAAATAAGCGTACTTGTTAATTTAGTCACCAAATTGGTCATCAAACATATCTTGAACATTCGCTGTGTGACCGCTCTAATTAGAGTTGTAAATGCGATGTTTATTTGCATTAAAATCATAGGATTTTTTTAAAATTTCAGAATATTACGGGGGTACAAACGTTTAGGTTACATATATTGCCTTTGCACTGCCTGAGTCAGAGCTACAAGCGTGCCCCTCCCCCAGACAGTGCACACTGCACCCATTAGGTGTGAATATACTCATTCTTTCCTTCCCCCTCATACCAATGAATGTTACTTCCATATGTGCACATATGTGTTGATCAATTAGTACCAATTTGATGGTCAGTATATGTGGTGCTTGTTTTTCCATTCTTATAGTACTTCACTTAGGCGGATGGGCTGCAGCTCCATCCAGGATAATACAAGAGGTGTTAGTTCACCATTGTTTTTTGTGGCTGAGTAGTACTCCATGGTATACATATATTACATTTTATTAATCCACTCATGAATTGATGGGCACTTGGGTTGTTTACACATCTTTGCAATTGTGAATTGTGCTGCTATAAACATTTGTGTCCAGATGTCTTTATTACAGAACATCTTCTTTTCCTTTGGGTAGATTCCCAGTAGTGGGATTGCTGGATCAAATGGTAGTTCTACTTTTAGTTCTTTGAGATATCTCCTTATTACTTTCCATAGAGGTTGTACTAGTTTGCAGTCCCACCAGCAGTGTACGAGTGTTCCTATCTCTCTGCATCCATGCCAACTTTTATTGTTTTGGGACTTTTTGATAAAAGCCATTCTCACTGGAGTTAAGGGATGTCTCATTGTGGTTTTGATTTGCATTTCCTTGATGATTAGAGATGTTGAGCATTTTTTCATATGTTTCTTGGCCATTACTCTATCTTCTTTTGAAAAGTTTCTGTTCGTGTCCTTTGCCCATTTTTTAATGGGGTTCTTTGATGTTTTTCTTGCTGATTTTCCAGAGTTATATATAGATTCTGGTTATCAGCCCTTTACCAGATGTATAGCATGCAAATAGTTTCTCCCATTGTGTAGGTTGTCTATTTGCTCTAGTGATAGTTTCTTTGGGTGTGCAGAAGCTTTTTAATTTGATCAGGTCCCATTTATTTATTTTTGTTGCTGCTTTGATTGCTTTTGGGGTCTTCTTCATAAATTCTTTGCCTAGGCCAATGTCTATAATAGTTTCTCTAACATTATCTTCTAGAATTCTTATGGTTTCATGCCTTAGGTTTAAGTCTGTTATCCATTGTGAGTTGATTTTTGTAAGAGGTGCGAATCCTGTTTGACTCTTCTACATGTGGCTATCCAATTTTCCCAGCACCATTTATTGAATAGGGATTCTTTTCCCCAGTGTATGTTTTTGTCTGCTTTGTTGGAGATCAGATGGCTATATGCGGATGGTTTTATATCTGGATTCTTGGTCTTGTTCTTTTGGTCTATGTCTCTGTTCTTGTGCCAGTGCCATGTTGTTTTGGTTACTATAGCCTTGCAGTATAGCTTGAAGTCTGGCAAATTGATGCTAGAAAACCCCAAAGATTCTGCCAAGAGACTACTGGAATTGATAAATAAGTTCAGCAAAGTCTCTGGTTACACAATCAATGTATGCAAATTGGTAGCATTCATATACTACAACAACAGTTAAACTGAGAACCAAATCAGACACGCAATACCTATCACAATAACAAAGAAAATAAAATACCTAGGAATATATTTAACCAAGGAAGTTAAAGAACTCTACAGGGAGAACTATGAAACACTAAGGAAGGAAATAGCAGGCAATGTAAACAGATGGAAAACCATACCATGCTCATGGATTAGCAGAAGCAACACTGTTAAAATATCTATATTGCCCCAAATGATCTACAGATTCAATTCAATCCCTATTAAAATGCCAACATCATTTTTCACAGATCTAGAAAAAATAATTCTATGCTTCATATGGAACCAGAAAATACCCCATATAGCTAAAGCAGCAGTAAGCAAAAAGAAAGATTTTATTTTAAAATAAATTGGAAAACAAACTGACACTATGAAAAATTACTAAATTTAGTTGTCAGAACATAGGATTTGCTTTCAACTTTCAGTATATTCTATCTTTAAGGTATGGTGCAAATTAGTTTTGTAAATGTAATTTCTTCATAACCAATAGATGTATCTAACTGTTAATAAACCAATTTTGCACATGTGTTTCGAGAAACATGAAAAATTTTTATCAAATGCTTAGCACAGCATTTGGCATATAGTAGGTACACAGTAAATGTAGCCATTCTAATTATTTGCCTTTCATCTCTATATTATCTGAATACCTATAGTACCAGCAGTGCATAGAGAAGATTTCTTGCCTTGTGTATCTGCAGCTTGCAGTTTTGCACAGATGCAAAACCAGTGGCTTTCAGGTGTTCCTAAAGACAGACAATCCCAATATTGGTTTTCTAATTCTTGACTTTTGACTAGTCCCATTGATATTATTCCACAAATCTATTTTAGGAGATAATTCTCTACTATATAACTTTGAAAATGAGTTTTTCTCAAAGTCAGGTTTGAGATAAACTTGAGAATATTTGCATTAATAAACATTTCTTTAACCAGGTAAGAGAATGTATGAACAAAGAAATATTAAATGTAATACAAGAAATTCTACAATTCCGGGCAAGACAGACATGATTCTTATTTTGGTCGAGGAATTTAGTTACATACAAGAGAAACTGACTGAGTTAAGCAGAAAATAAATATATTAAATGGCATTTTTTAGATCACTGAATTGCCATGTAGGCTGGGGATCCAAGCTCAAAAGCAATTAATAGCAAAGGGTGTAACAAAGGGAATCACGGACAAAAATACGTTGCCAAACTTGTAAGGACATTGCTGGAACCACCGTAATGCAGCTGACTCCAGATTCTGCATAGTGCTGATCCTGCAGGCAACAATCAGTGTACTTGTCATTTGGCTCTTCTGCCATAGCTACCCCTGATAAATAAATGTCAGAACCAGAACAGTTTTCCATTGCTCTCTTATGGCATACTCTGATTCAAAACATGCAATGAGTATATGTGATTGAGCAAACCACCTGATCTATGAGGAATGTTGGCAAAGTAAAAATCTATTCATATCATTCACCTTTATAAGAAGTAGGTTCTATTTTTCACCAAGGCTCATGAGGAGGTGAAATCCTGAAAGTAATAAAAAGGTCTGTAGTGTCCATCACTTCATAATTTTGGCTAAAGTCCCAAAGCTAATGAAAATCAAATTTTAAAATGTGGTGGTAGTTGCATCCCTAAAAACATGTTGAGAAATGGCCAAATTGGTACAGCAATTATCACACAAGCTAGAGCAGGGGAGAGATTTAAAAGAGAACTGAAAGGAGTTACTTAGTTAAACTAACTAGCTAATGCCTCTAGAACTAGCTAACATATGGTCTTCTCTAAACTTTAATCTCAAAGGCAGGGGAATAAGGAGGAGACGGAAAAATAAAGGCAACAGAAAAAACCATGCCTCCTTTCTCGCTGTAAGTCTATGTAATTTCTGGTCAGATGTAGGATGTGGAAAAGGAAAAAATATTTAAATTGAATGAGAGAATTCAATTTTGATATAAACAGCATATTCTATTATTCTATTGGTTAAAAAGATTTACAGGGCCAGCCTAGATTAGTTGTGGGAAGAGACTACATACGGGCATGATTACCAGGAGGCATGGTTCATTGAGGACTATGTTTGGAGACTAACAAACACTCTCTCCTCTGGCTCTTAATAATTATTTCCCACATGCAAAATACACAAACCTCCCCCTACCAAGGCCTCCGAAACACAATCTGTTAGGCATCATTTCAGGCATAAAGTTCAGGGGTTCTTCAATGAAATCAGGTCTAATTGCATATGAAGCTCATCAGATGTTACTTCTCTTGATTTAGACATCATGAACTGAAGTTATCTGCATCTCACCATCTCAACCTGAAATAATAAGATAGGGAAAGAATTTCAATCAGCATTCCAATTACGAAACTGGGGGTGGGGGGTTGTGGAGCACATAGCACTCACTGGTTTGTAGCAGTTCTGAAATAAAATAGGATTACGTGTAGGCACTCTCACTATGGCTGTTGGTTCCTGCCTCTGAGCTCTTAGCTCTACTTTCTGGATCAGCATATCATTTATACAAGAAATGTACTGGCTTTGCAACTGAGTAGCTTTCTTAACTTTTCTGCTCTGTAGATGGTTAAATATCTGGAGTCTCCTTTTCATTTTGAACTGGTTTTGTTTCTTTTACTTTAAACTGGTATAATTTCTTTAAAATTCTGTGGGCTTTCTTGATTCTAATTATAATGCACTCCATTAGAGAAAATACCACACCTTCAAATCTCCTTGAGACAAGCTTGTGTCTCTGTTGACCTAAGACTCAAGATGCTGTGGAATTTATAGAAGTCCTTTTATTTAGCAAAGAGGATCTAAGATGTATAGTCTTAAAATTATTATAAGCTATGTTATCCCACATAGAAGTTGTAAAGGAACATCCTTGCATATTCCTGAGGACTTAAAGGGATCTTACACCTGTATAATTTATATCTTGACTCTAAGATAAATTTTCAATTTATGTTTGTCCTGGGACTTTAAGAGTATATTGCTGCTTGGAGACGCTAGAAATGAGAAACAATTTTCCCACCCTTTTCCTCTGTGTTCTGCTTAAAAACTCCCTAAAAAGTTAGTTCATTCTTATCCTTACCTTCTCACCTCATTATATACAGCTAAAAGAAGCCAGTTACCACTTTCAATATTCTGCCTGGAAATATCCTTACCAAATCTACTAGTTTCTTAGGTGTATTTTGTATTTTTCCTACCCGTACAGGTGACTGTTACCAAAATTTCTTCCACTATTTAATGTGGAACACCTTTTTGTCTGGTTTTCAAGAACAATTTCCATCTTGTCTTTCTAGTCTTCCCTAACAGTCTCCTCTGGGTCCTCCCAGCTTGTGCCTATCATCTGACTCTAAAGCCAATGTCACATATTTTATGTTTTTATTATAACATCATCCTACCTCCAGATGCCAATTGCTTCCTATACCAGTTAAGGTAAACCCAGACAAAAAGAACTACTATGGACATTATGGAGTAGGAATCTATTAGAGGAACAAGACTCTAATGGGATGAGCTGGGTAAATAAAGGTTCAGACTGCTGATTTGGAGGTTAAAACAATCACTAACCAGCTTTCCTGAAGCCAGGCATACAGCTGACAATGAAGCAAAGCTTGTGAAAGAAGTTTATTGAACTCTGTTGACTTTGCATTTGATGTTGGCCTGGGATAAATTTTGGCTAACAAGGCCAGATGGGAAAATTGCTGAAAATTGAATGAAGGAGAGCGAAACCTAGCTGCTGTCTGCAGGGGCAATTCTGTTTCTAATGTGATGACCTTAAAAGAGTAATGATTGCTGCTTTAATTCTCTTTCCAAATCTTGAGCAAATTATCCCTTTTTGCTAAGTCAAACTTGGTAAGACACAGGAAAGGGGATTCTGGGAAACATAGCTCCATCTAATCCAGGTAGACATACAAAACCACTATAACTGTGGTCAGTTCTGAGATACTGATAAACTGAAATGGCTCCAGAGTACATTGATTGGGATGGTAAGGGAATCTTGGAATAATGTCCTTTGAAAAAATGTTGAAAGAATGGCAGAATTGAATACAGGATTTATAAGACCTGAAGCGTTAACAATTTAAGAAAAAGACTATAATATCTTACATTTTAAAATATACAAAAATACATAACCATATGGACAATTTCTAAGGTATATTCCATAGTCTTGGAAGGAGGCCACACAAAAAAGGAGGCTTGTGTGGCCTCTTTTTATGTAAAGCCTCATTAGCTTCACAATAAATCTAATATATAAAAATAGCATAAAATAAATAAATAAAATTATACTATTGGAAGATTATTATGTTTTAAATGAAGTACTATCATATTAACTCTAAGTAGATTGTGATAAATTAGAGATGCATATTTTATCTCTAGGGAAACCACCAAAAAAAAATAATATTGTGAGAAGGGTACAGTAAAAGGCAATAAATGAGTCACCAGGAAATAAATAAAATATATTTAATTAACCCAAAATGAAGCAGAAAGCAGAAATAAAAGAACAAACAAACAAAAAACAATGAGACAGGTAGCCAAGAAAAACATACTGCCAGATCCTTAAAAAGTTATTAATAATTACATTAAGTAAACATAAAATAAATATGCTAATCTAAACATTCTAGGAATTTGGTAAATAGAGGAAAACAGGAATAACTATGAGCTGTCTACAAGAAGCATACCTTAAATTAAAAAAGACATAAATTAGTTGAAAGTGAAAGGATGAAAAGATCCTTGATTCACGAATCATAAAAAACTTGGAAAGACTATTTCAGCATCAAACAAAATATACTTTAATATGAGCTTTATGAGAGATAGAGAGAGTTCATAAAAATAAAAGGGTCAATGAAACTCAAACATAACAATTATAAGTATGTATGTTACTAATAACAGGGCATTAGAATACATGAAGTAAAAACTAACATAACAAAAGGAGAAATTAAAAAAAGACAAACTACTATCTGAATTAGAGATTTAACACCCCTTTCTCAGTAATTGATGGAAATATTACACAAAAAATCAGTAAGAATATAGAATATCTTAACAAACATAAAACCAATTGATCTAACTGACAAATGTAGTACATTAGTACATTACCTAATACATAAAATACATGTTTTTCTTTAGGGGTATTTATAACTTTACTACTACATATCTTTTGCTGGGCCATAAAAATATCTCATACTTCTAAACACTTAAATTTACTGAATAGTTCCTCTGAATAATTAATTGAGGGATTAATAACTATAAAATGTCTGGAAAAGACACAGGAATTAGAAATTTACATGATACATTTGTAATTCCTGGCTCAAAGAATAAATCATAAAGGAATTTAGACAATATTTCAAACTGAGTGACAGCGAAAATATAACATTTCAAAAATTATCACATGTAGAAAAGCAAATTTAAATATTTAATTTTTTTAAAGACTAAACACCAGTAATTGAAGTTTCTTTCCTGGGAAGCTAGAAGGTGAAAAGCAAATTAAGCCAAAATAAGTAAGAGAGTAGAAATGAAAACGGTAAAATCAGAAATCCATGAAGTTGAAAAGAGACAAAAGTGAAAAAATATCAAAGCTAAAAGTTGGTTCTTTGGAAGACTAATAAAATTGATATCCTTAATGAAATAATCACAAAAAAAAAAAACAGAAAATAACTCACAAATTACAAATATAATAAATGAAAGATAGGATACTACTACAGGTCCTACTTTTATCAGCAAGGTAAAAAAGGAATATAATAAGCTTTCTATATCAATAAAATATGCGATTTAGGTGAAAATGACAAATTCCACTTTTCTGAAGAATTTCTCAGAAAAGTAGGAATTCAAGGAGTCTTTCTTAATTTGATAAAGAACTTCTAGGCAAGATCCAGAGATAAATCATACATAAACGTGAAACACTGAGTGTTTCCCAAAGATTGGAAATAAGGCAAGGTTATCATTCTTACCACTTTAATTCACCATATACAGGATGTCCTAACCAGTGCAATAAGGCAAGTAAAAGAAATAAGAGACAGAGATTTAAAAAGAAGAATTAAAGCAGTATATACCTAGAGATGACATAATTATTTCCGTAGACTATCCTAAGAATTAAAAAAGAAAAACTATAGCAACCGAGTTTAACATGATCTTAGGTACAAGTTTCATATACAAGAATCTATTTTATTTTTACATACCTGCAACACACAATTTGAATATGAAATTAAAAGTAACAATTATATTTAAATAATATTTAAAATGGGGCAATTAAGGAAAAAACTCTCTACACTGAAATGGAGGGATATATTATTTTCATTGATATATTAGGATGTGCATGATACTATTTTCAATATTTTAAGATGCCAGTTCTCCCAATTTATCTATAGAGTTAATTTGATTCCGATCACAATTCCAGCAGTTTTTTTTTTAACTAAAAATTTGAGAAGCTTTTTCTAAAATTTACAAGGATATAAAGGACATAGAATGGGAAAAATAATTTTCAAAACAAATAAAATTAGAACATTTGTGCTGTCTGAACTCAAGACTTACCATAAAGCTATGACAATCAAGACAGTTTGGTATTTGCATTATATGGACAGATAGGTCGATGCACCTGAATAGCAAACTCGGATGTAGACTCATACTTTTTTGGTCAACTGATTTTCAACAAAAATGCCAAAGCAATTCAATGGGAAAGGATGATATTTTAAACGAATAGTGCTGGAATAACATATACATAAGGAAATGCATATGGAAAAAAATTGAAGCTTGATCTCCCCCTACCTCACATCATACATTTTAAACTTTAGAAGAGAACCTAACTTGATAACATGGGGTAGGCAAAGATTTCTTAGAAAGGTTTCAGAAAGTCATAAAAACTAAAGAAAAACAATGATAAAATGGATTTCATAATAATTAAAAACTTTTCTTTATCAAAAGATACCACAGAAAAAATGTATAGAGAAGCCAAAAAATTGGTGAAAAGATTCAACAAATAAAAGAGTGGAATTAGAATGTTCCTAACACAAAGAAATGCTTGAAATGATACATTCCCCAATTACTCTGATTTGATTAAAACACCATTGTCTGCCTGAATCAAAATATCCCATGTACCCTATAAATATATAAAACTATTATGTACCTATAAAAAATTAAAAATAAAAAATGTCACGTTTCATAACCAATATTTTGACAAAAGACTCAAATCTAGAATGTATGAATAACTCATGTAAAAATGATTCTGATTACAGAAGACATACATATTATTTAACATAAGTCAAACAGTTCTAAATATATATAGGAAAGAATCAAACATCCACCCACTTTTCCAAATTCCTTTCCTCAAAAGTGAACATTCTTAATAGTTTAATTTTCTATTCACACACATCCCCACACAGTCTATACATATAAATTGTTTTATAAATTATGTATATGTCTGAATATATAACTATCAAAATTGTTTAACATTTTAAATTCTTATTTTTCTTAGACTGACATAAAATTCCTAAGTTATTACACAGTATTTTCAAATTATTTTTAATGAATACATTGAAAATCCTACCCAGTAAAGAAAACATAATATACATATATTTACATTGTCTGAATTCTACTTATTATAAATTTGATTGTGCCTAACACTTTCTGAGCATAAATATATTTTTTTTAAATTTCTTTTTCAGGACAGATTTCAAGGCATGGAATTACTGGGAACAAGCTCTTACTCTTTGATGCCAAATTACTTTTCAAAATAGTTATTCAAAGTTACATTGTCCTAGCATTTCAGAGTAATTGAATCTTGATCATTGAAGTGTTGTAAATAGAAGAATATCATATTCTCATGTATAATTTAGAAGAGATAAATGAGCTAGGAGACAGTAAATACAGTTAGGAATTGATTACGATAGACAATGTAGAAAATGATGTGAATACTTGCAACAATTGAGCAGCCCTCGTCATCTATTCATTTATTTCTGCAATTTCTTAATAAATATTTATTGGTCACCCACTCTGTCCCAGGCAGTATACTTGGTATACAAAGGATTTTAAGCCCAGACCTTATGTTCCAGCAGTAAAAACAAGAGCTTGCATTTGAGATTTAGGAATGCTTAGAGACACTTGGAGACAAAGATCCCATTTCTGGCTTGATGACTAAGTGCAGAGTAAGAATCTTAATTTACCACATTTCTCGTTCTTTTTCTGAACCCTTACACCCATCACTTCACCTGAATAACTTACTCTTCCTTCAAAAATCAGCATAGATATCATTTCCTTCAGCAAAGCTTTAGGAATGCTAATCAGTCATTGCCAATGGGTAAGCTGCATTTTTCAGCTACTCTCCTGCCTTCTGAGCATAGACAACATCTCCAGTAGGATACCTTCGAAAGAGTTACAAATTTAAGAAGACAGGAAAACATTTTTTATGTATAAAGCTATCAGTTCTTTCTGGAATAACACTTTTCCCTAGGACCATCTCTTCTTTTTCAAGCTCCAATTCAAGCTCAGCACCTTGCTAAACACACTGAACTGTACCTGTTCCATTTTTCTTTGCTTTTCCCTAGGGCAACATGCTCTAGTTTTTCTATCCTCTTGACAGGCTTGGCTAATGTAATTATGCATTTGAAATTATTGTGGATCATGCAAAGAGATAAATGGTGCACAAATTTCATCATGTATTGATTCATGCACCATTTGCCATGAAGTTGATTCGGAGAAACACAATTACTGCTGTTACACTTCATTTAAAAGTGTTTTCAGAAGTATAAAATGCTAAGTTTTGGAATTTATGGTCTTTAGAAGTATAGACATTAACGTATATTTTTGAAATTTTCTTGCTATAACCAAACAACACTTAAAAATGGAACTCACAATTAGCATAATTATCTCTCAAAAATAACTATTTTGTCTTAACACGGAGAAAAAAATGCTCTACTGTTCTTCTCATAATTTTATTGCTAGAAAATGAAAACTCTGGTTCTTTACTTGGTATAGTTTAGTTTACTCTAATAATTCTAATAGAATACCTAGTACGTGGTGTGAAGTCTGCACATATAAATACTCCAAAAATGGTAACTTTTCTTTTTCATGAAAATCTCTTGATTGATCTGATAGCATTCAGAAGTAATTAGCAAAAATATAAAAACAACTGAATTGTGGCAATAATGACTCTGTCTACTTGGGATTTTTTCCATGTCTTTGTTAATTATAACATTCTGACAGGATCTTGTTTTCACTTATAGGGTGTTCAGGTAGTAAAATTAGTAGCTCCTATTCCTTCAAGATAAGGATAATTGAAAAATATTACATTGAAAAATGCATGTAGCCTTGTAACTGAAGGCAAAATTTTACTAGTGTCTGTTCTTTTTATTTTCACCAAATTATCTTCTTCATCAGAAGTTGCCAATGTAATAAAATCAATATTACCAATTTTTTTCCTTTGTTGTTAGTGACTGATTTTCTTCAATAACTTATATGAAAAATACATCTTCAAAACATTTATAACATTTGGTCTGTCAGATTGGCCTAAAACTGCTTTCAGGACAGCTAAACATATTTGTTCTTCACCATTATTTATTCAATTTGACTTCTCTCTTCTCTGATGTTTCCTACTTGTAAGTATAGATAGATGTTCCTCAATTTACAATAGGGTTATGTCCTGATAAACCAATTGTAAGTTGAAAATATCATAAGTTGAAATGCATTTAATAGACCTAAACTACAAAACATCATAGCTTAGCCTAGCCTACCTTAAAAGTGTTCAGAACACTTACCTTAGTTTACAGTTGGGCAAATCATGCAACACAAAGCCTACTTTTTAATAAAGCGTTGAATATCTCATGTAATTTATTGAATACTGTACTGTATTTGAAAAGCAGAATGGTTGTATGGATACTCACTATTAACCTATTAACATACAGAGCTGAAAACACACTGGGCCTGAAAATTGTTTGAAGCATTGAACTAAGATTAAGTGCTGGATGATGGGGATGCTATAGCAACAGGGTCATCAATTTTTCTCTCTTCTGATGAGGCTTGAGCATAGCTAGTTGGAGGCACTGGAGCATCCACATTTGTTGATGGTTTAGCAGGCACAGTGTTCTTCAGAAAGATACCAAGTTTTGACTGTATAGTTTTTTCTTTTTTTCATTATATTTTTCTCTATAGCAAGCAAGAGCATCCTGAATCTGCCTGTCACCTCTTGAGAATCTCTCCTAATTGATATCCATGTCTTCTAACATCTTTATGCCACTGCTGATAGTGGCAAATGACTCAGCCAGTTTCCTCACTGTGAATTTTCTTGGTGCCTTGGGTGTGACGTCTTCCTGTGCTTCAACTTCTCTACTTCTTTATTCTTCCAGTTCAGTCAGCTCCTCATTGGAAATCTCTGAAGCCTCAATGCCAACAAGCTCATGAATGTCCTCTTCACCAGTGTCCAATTCTAGCTGTTGCCCAATCACAATTACCTTGTACTATTTCATCAACAACAGAATCTTTGTTAAAGCTTTTAAATGTGTTCACATATCTTCAAAATTTTTTCCCAAATGCCGTTCATGTATTGCTGTGTGACTTCTCATGATGCACTGATGTTGTGGAGAGCATTTAGAAAGTTAAAACTTTTCCAAAGCTCCCAGAGCATTTGGCCACATTCAGTCGCTTCAGTAGTATGCATAAATGTTTGGTGTAAATTATATGCTTTAAACAGAGCCATTGTGCCTTGGTCCACTGGCTGAATGAGTGTGGTTGTGTTTGGTGGCAAATATACAACCTTTACATCAAGTTGCACGGAACTGATATGGTGTGGTTAGTCTAAAGCTACGGTCCCCTTCCGTGGCCTGTTAGGAACCCGGCCACACAACAGGAGGCGGGCAGTGGGCAAGTGAGTGAGCCAAGTTTCATCTGTATTTATAGGAGCTCTCCATCACTTGCATCATTGCCTGAGCTCCACCTCCTGTCAGATTAGTGGTGGCAGGAAAACTAGCTCAGGGCTCCCACTGATTCTGCATTATGATGAGTTGTATAATTATTTCATTATATATTACAATGCAATAATAATAGAAATAAAGTACACAATAAAAGTAATGCTGTTGAAACATCCTGAAACCATCCCTCACCCCTCGGTCTATGGAAAAATTGTCTTCCATGAAACCAGTCCCTAGGGCCAAAGAGGTTGGAGACTCCTGCTTTAAAGTATTGTCTAAGATCAGAAGAATGTTGAATGGGATGTTGTTTTGCCTACAATATTCTCTTGCCTATACTGATGTCACCCAGGCTTTTTTGTTATGGAGATAATAAACAGGAAACATATGCTTGATCACATTTCTGAATGCTCTACGGTTCTCATTTGAATGCTGCAACATTTCCACTCAAAAGCAGCCATTACATGGTCTTTGAATGCCTTGAATCCTGGCATTGTATTGGACTCTTGATGAATGTATATACACTAAGGCATACACTTCCGGAACAAATTTACTTAATCAACATTAAATATTTGTTCTGTGGATGAAATATTTTTCATTCACAATTATCCTATGCTGCTTTTCCTTCAATACCAGCACTTGCTGCCTCACTTTTGATGTTCACATTACGAAAATTATGATGCCTTTGGAGCGCTGGAACCACTCATGACTTGCTATAAACGTTTGCGTGTGCATGGTATCATTAACATGTTATTTTAAGGCATCAAAATGTATTCTTGTCTTATAGCCTGGTGCTGCCAGATATTTTGATAATTTACATGAAGAAAAAAATTCATGCCAATTTATATGGGATTTCTCCTAAAACTTGAATATTGACACATAATTAAAAATAAAACAGTCTAAGACAAGAATATATGGCCCATATCAAATATGTTTACATGCAAAAAATAGACTGTGGTCCAGCAATTTGTAATTTTTCATTTATATCACAGCATAGAAAAAAATCTGCTCAAACCACTTCCTTTTTTTTTAGTCTGTTTCTCATGTGGAGCTAATTTAAGGCTATATCACTTGGAAGGCAAAGATATAAACTATATTGAATTGATTTATGAAATTTATCAATCCTTTATTTTTTTCTTATACATACTGGTTTCTTTTGTAGAGATATATGTTAATTTAATCAACTTGATTACAGAGGGCACTTGAATGGACTTACAGCATCTAACAATATTAATTTTCTAATCCCTGAACTTGGAATGTCTTTCCATTTATGTATGTTTGCTTAATTTTTTATCCATGTTTTATAATTTTCACTGTACATGCAAAATAATGAAATTGGACCCCTATATTACACCATACACACACAAAAACTCAGAATGGATTAAAGACTTAAACATATGACCTAAAACTATAAAAATCCTAAAGGAAACATAGGAGGAAATTTCTTGACATTAGTCTTGGCAATGATTTATTGGATTTGACACCAAAAGTAGGAGCAACAAAATCAAAAATAGATGACTGGGACTTCACCAAACTAAAAAGCTTCTTTATAGCAAAGGGACCAATCAACAGAGTAAAAAGTCAACCTACGGAATGGGAGAAAATATTTGCAAACTATCTGATAAGGGATTCATACCCAAAATATAAGAATCTCCTATACTTGAATAGCAATAAAAACAAATAATCTGGTATGTTAAGTGAAATACCCTAGGCACAGAAATATACACCTTTTCCTTACTGGATCTTCCATAAGGTTGCTAGATTAAACATGGGCTAATTTTTCAATGGCTTATTTTCACCTAAAACTCTCAGAGTGGTTGAACTATTTTATTTTGACTTAGAAAAATAAGCTTATTAAATAAATTTCTTGATTTAGGTTTTACATTTATTGGAAAAGTAATCTTTAACTCATCATATTTTTTAAATCAAGGGTGCTCAATCTTTAAATCCTAACTATAACAACATGACTTTTGCTTTCTGTTTTCCAAGGGGAGAAAAATATAATATTCTCTAAAAGAAAATCACAATACAGAGGTGAGTATTTGCTTTACTTTTTTTAATCCCAAACTCCAAAGTTTAGAATTTTAAGAAATATCATGTATGTAAGGAAATGGCACACAGATTAAGCAAATCTGATTTAGATAGTGCTTTGGTCTCTGAAGTTTTAAACATCCTACTTCTGTGCTGGGATCACAAAATACCACTGTAAGGAGTCTTAATGTCTACGATCCACAGATATGAAGTAATTAAACTATAATTATCCAGCTAGTATTAGTATTAACAACTGAGTTTCATATTCCTGATGTCCTGGATGTCATTCTAACTCTCTCTCTTGTTTACATTATAGTTTAGTGAGGTGACTAATATCGTGAATTCATAAATTAAGATGGACATGGTTCAAATTCTTTTCCATAACATATGAACTATGTGTACATGTTATGTAAACTTTCTGAACTTCAATCTCTCTATCTGTAAAATGGGAATAATATTAATATTATTTCTGTTTAATCAAATTAAATTTTATCATATGTGGAATTTGTTTGACAAAGTGCTTGGCACATATTATGCAATCAAAAAACATTATGGTTATTATTCAATACAGCAGGTTACATTATATTATTATAAAAATTGTCAAGGTATGACAATATTATCATTGGCTTAACACCAGCTGAGTCTATGCTTATGACTATATTACCTGTAATGGTAATATGATTTGGATTCTTCACTGACAGTCTTTTGTTTATTATTAATATACCTTTGAGTCAGTGATATGTATTTACTTGAAAAAGTGAGGTACTCTGACTTAATCTTGTCCCCTAAATCTCAGTGGTTTAAGGTAATACATTTTCATTTCTCACATATGCCACAATCCATCTTCATCAGCAGGTGAGCTCTTCCCCTTAAAGTCATTCAAAAGCTTCAGCTCCTTCCATATAGTGTCTCTAGTATATCCCCTAGAATATTGCAGCCTCCACCTAAAATATATATAATTTTAGAATATATATTTTAAATACATATTATTAAATACATATTTTTTTTGCTGGCTACTAAAGTAAAATAAGTTTTCATGAAGGATTTTAGGTGTTTGAATGAGAAGTGAAATAAATTATGTTGGCCCTGTTTCCACTGTGAGAACAGTCAAATGGCCTCATAAAACCACAGGGGAGGCTTGGAATTTTAAATATTCACTCAGGAGGTAAAGGAAATGGAATTTGGAGACTGCATTGATGTTTTCTCAGCCATAGCAAATTTACAAACATTGGACTGACTCATATGAAAGAAAATCAATGGTGAATGAGTGTGTCTGAGCCTCATAATGCACCAGTGAGATTGATATGTATTATCAGATTAAGAAAGTGAGACATAATGGTTTACTAAGGTCACCCACTGAAATGTTTGAAGAATCAAAATTCTATATCGGAAAATGTAACCGTGAAATTGCAGGACCCATGAATTCAACTCCCAGGTGCTGTAAGTGTTGGTTGATGAGAAATCACACCTGCACCTTTCTGCATGTATGAGTAGTGGAGTCCTCTGTAGAAGAAGTTTCCTGGAAGTTTTACCCTGCTCCCACCACATGGAAGGAGAAGGGTGTAGCAAATGATTAACAGATGCAGTAAGATAACATCTTAACCTACCCCTTACCTCTGAGTAAAAAAACAAAACTGTGACACAATTTACTCTGCGAAGCTCCTCATGGGATGAAGCTGAGACCTTAGTTCTGAAAGCATGCATTTACCTAGCTTCTTGTTTTGCCTTTTCCTCCTGCCCTTGCTCTCTTGCAAGTTTCTCCAGAGGTCACTCCCCTAATAACTCACATGCTGGTGGATCCCCATATTATAGGTTAAGGCAGATCACAATAATAGTTTTCTATTGCTGCTGTAGCAACTTACTTCAAAAAGTTGCTTAAACAATACACATTTATTATCTTATGGTTCTTTATGTCAGAAAACTGACATATAGTTTCACCAAAATAGAGGTGTTGGCAGGGTTGCATTACTTTCTGGTGGCTCTAGGGGAGAATCAATTTCCTTGCCATTCCCAGCTTTCTAATATCCCTTGGTTCATGGCCTTCATCTTCAGTGTTAGCAATGGTGACTAAAGTCTTTCTCACATTGCCTTACTCTGACTTCTTCTTCCTCCCCTTGCCACCTTTAAAACCCCTTGTGATTACATTGGGCCCACGTGGATAATCCAGGGTAATTTCACTATTTTAAGGTCAGCTGATTAGTGATTTTAATTCTTCTGCAACCTTATTTCCCCTTTGCTATGCAATGCAACATATTCAAAGGTTCTGGGCATTATGACCTGGATATCTTTTGGAGGGCATTATGTTGTCTATCACACCAACTATAGACAGTTAGAAACAGGAATAGTCCTAGAAAACAGACTCTTCAATTATAGGATCCTGGACATGGATCACTCACCAGCCAGAAGGTAATGAGGACCCAATCACTGGTAACAGGTAGAGCATTGATGATTTCTGACATGTAGAACAGGGAGAAAGTGGTTCATTATCTTATGCATAATCTCTGGCATTTGAAAAATATTGATATAAAGAAAATATCGGTTATAAATGCTGTGGAATTGAATGGCTATCATTGAGTGGCTATTGCTGAGCACCATCAATGCATCTATACAGAGAGAAAATGAAAAGCCATGGATAATTAATCACCAATTTAAAGCAAAGTGTGAGAGTTATAGATCAGCCTTGCTGGTGTAAAAGAGATCTTCATCTTCTGGAGTCAGAAAGCTTGATTGTGCTGAAGACCAGACTCAGGAATTAATTTTAAAAGTAGCATGGTTTAAGAGAAGGCATTAGAGTCTAGGAAAGTTATATACATTATAGTCAGGGTCCTGATAAAGAAGAGGTAAAACCCTAGGACTTGGGAGGAGATATTTTGGTATATTTAGATAAAAACTTTAAACTAAAATTTCTCCCCAAATCCTCCAAACCTGCATAAGTGGCTGTCTTAGTCTGTTTTGTGTTGCTATAACAGAATACCAAAGACTAGGTAATTTGCAATGAGGAGAAATTGGTTGACTCACAATTCTGAAGGCTGGGAAGTCCAATATCAAGGTGCCAGTATCTTGTGAGTGCCTTCTTGCTTTGTCATCTCATCACAAAAGAGCAAAGAGGGATGAGAGAGAGCTAGAAGCTCCAAGCTTGTCCTTTTATAAGGAACACACCCCTGCAATAATAGGTTTAAACCACTCATGAGGACTGAGTCTTCATGTCCTAATCACCTCTTAAAAGTCCCACCTCTTATTACTGTTACATGGCAATTAAATTTCAATAATACAAAAGACCATCCAAGACTACTGCAAACACCTCTATGCAAGAAACTAGAAAATCTAGAGGAAATGGATAAAATTTTTGGAAACACACAAACTCACATGTTTGAATCAGGAAGAAATAAAAATCCTGAAGAGACTGATATCAAGTAGCAAGATTAAGTCAACAATTAAAAAATCTCCCAACAGAAAAAAGTCCCAGGACCAGATGGATTCACAACCAAATTCTACCAGATCTACAAAGAATAACTAACACTTATCCTACTGAAACTGTTCCATAAGACAGAAAAAGGGAATAGTCCATAAGTCATTCTATAAAGCCAGTATCACCCTAATACCAAAGCCAGGAAGGAAACAACAAAAAAATGAAAACTACAGACCAATATCCCATATGAACATAGATGCAAAAATCCTCAATAAAATACTAGCAAGCAGAATCCAACCACACATCAAAAAAATAATTCACCATGATCAAGTGGGTTCTATCCAAGGGATGCAAGGATGGTTCGATCTATGAAAATCAATAAATGTGGTTCACCACATAAATAGAATTAAAAACAAAAACCATGTGATAATCTCAATAGATGCAGAAAAAGTATTTGATAAAATGCAACACAATTTCATGATATTATAAAAACTCTTAACAAACTAGGCATTGAAGGAACATACCTCAAAATAAGAAAAGTCATATGTGGTAAACTCACAGCCAACATTATACTGAATGGGGAAAAGTTGAAAGAATTTCCCCCTAATAACTTTAACAAGAGAGGAATGCCCACTTTCACCACTTCTATTCAACATAGTACTGGAAGTCCTAGCCAGAGCAATCAGGTAAGAGAAAGAAATAAATGGCATCCAAATCAGAAAAGAGGAAGTCAAATTATCTCCTTTTACTGATAAGATGATCTTATATGTAGAAAACCCTAAATAATCTTCCAAAAGACTCCCAAAATTCATAAATACATTCATTGAAGTCTCAGGTTAAAAAATTAATGTACACAAATCAGTAGCATTTCTATATATTAATAAACGCCAAGCTGACAATCAAATCAAGAACCCAATACCATTTATAATAGCTGAAATAAAAACAAAATATCTAGGAATATACTTAACAAAGGAGGAGAAAGATCTCTACAAGGAGAACTAACACTGAAAAATAAAATTGTTGATGACAAAAATAAATGGAGAAACATCCCATGTTCATGAATTGGAAGAATCAATATTGTTAAAATGTCCATGCTTCCCAAAGCGATTTACAGATTGAACACAATTCCCATCAAAATACCAAAGTCACTTTTCACAGAATTAGAAAAAAATCTTAAATTTCATATGGAATCAAAAAAGAGCCCAAATAACCAAAGAAATTCTAAGCAAAAAGAACAAATGTGGAGGCATCACATTACTCAACTTCAAATTATACTACAAGCCTGTAGTAATCAAACAGCATTGTACTGATATAAAAATAGACACATAGATCAGTGGAACACATCTATATAGATCTATAGAGAAAACAGAAATAAAACCACACGCCTACAACCAACTGATCTTCGACAAAGCAGACAAAAACATACACTGGGGAAACAACACCCTATTCAATGAATAGTGCTGGGAACATTTGACAGCCATATGCAGAGGAACGAAACTGGATCCCTATCTCTCACCATATAAAAATATTAACTCAAGATGGATTAAAGACTTAAATGTAAGACCTGACACCATAAAAATTCAAGAAGAAAACTGAGGAAAAATTCTTCTGGACATTGGCCTAGGAAAAGAATTAATGACTAAGACTCCAAAAGCAAATACAATGAAAACAAAAGTAAATAAATGAAACTTAAATTAACTAAAATGTTTCCATACAGCAAAATAAATAACCAACAGAGCAAATAGACAACCTCCAGAATGGAAGAAAATATTTGCAAACTATGCCTCTGACAGAATACTAATATCCAGAATTTACAAGGAACTCGAACAAATCAACAAGAAAAAAAAAACATTAAAAAGTGCCAAAAGACATGAACAGACATTTTTCAAAAGAAGATATACAAATGGCCAACAAACATATGAAAAAATGCTCAACATCACTAATCATGAGGGAAATGCAAATTAAAACCTCAATTTGATACTTTACCCCTGTTAGAATGGCCATTAATAAAGTCAAAAAACAATAGATTTTGGCATAGATGCAGTGAAAAGGGAATGCTTATACACTGTTGGTGGGAATGTAAATTAGTACACCTCTATGGAAAACAGTATGGAGATTTCTCAAAGAACTAAAAGTAGACCTACCATTTGATCCAGCAATCCCACTAATGAATATCTGCCCAAAGGAAAAGAAATCATTATACCAAAAAGACACCTTCACTTGTATATTTATTGCAGTAAAATTCACAAGTGCAAAGATATGGAATCAATTTAAGTGCCAATCAATTGATGGGTGGATAAAGAAAATGTGAGAGAGATATATACAAACATGGAATAGTACTCAGCCATAAAAAAGAATGAAATAATGTCTTTTGCAGCAACTTGGATGGGACTAGAAGTCATAATTCCAAGTGAAATATCTCAGGAATGGAGAAACAAATACTGTATGTGCTCACTTATAAACGGGAGCTAAGTAATGGGCGTACATGGTCATATAGAGTGGTATAATGGACTTTGGAGACTCATAAGGTGGGGAGAGGGTCAGGGGAGGTATCAAAAATTACCTATTGGGTACAGTGTGTACTATTTGGGTGATGGGTACAGTAAAAACCCTGACTTCACTACTATACAATTCATGTATCAAAAAACCACTTGTATCCACTAAATCTACTGAAATAAAAACATAAATAAATGAATTTCAACATGAATTTGGTAGGGGACAAACATTGAAATCATTGCAGTAGCCCATTTGCCCTGGTAGAGAATGGCAACCTCCAACCCCTTGCATGAAGACTGATTGTACAGAAGGCTCAGCTGAGGCAGTGACATTACAGGACAGTATTTGCATTTTTTGGCAATATACCACCCCTTTTTGTTGTCAGACTAATAATTAGGATTGTATCAGAATATGACCCCATGGCAGATGCCAGAGCTGCATCTAGAAGTAATCAAAAGGCTCAGAGAAGTGGGCATGTTAGAATGGATATAGTACCATTGGAATACCCACTAGTCAAATAAGTTTCCTGGGTGTGACCAGAGGATACTTCTCTTCACAAAACAAATAAAGAAAGTTGTGTTGGGTTACCTACATTGTTGAAAAGTTTAGTAAAGGAGTCCTCTGTAGGCCAGTGTTGATAGTGTTGATGATAATAGATGACACTATAAACCTAGGATCTCTTCCAACAATGGTGAT
Source organism: Daubentonia madagascariensis (assembly GCA_023783475.1). Taxonomy (NCBI): domain Eukaryota; kingdom Metazoa; phylum Chordata; class Mammalia; order Primates; family Daubentoniidae; genus Daubentonia; species Daubentonia madagascariensis. The sequence goes on from JAKFHU010000585.1 coordinate 19,690,357, forward strand.
GGCAGAATCCAGGGATAGCAGGGAACAGGTAGAACTACTTTTAGTTCTTAATCCTCATAAGCCAAATGGGAACAATTACTGTAATGGCCCAGGAGACCTGGCCTGCAGAGATCTATGAAGATGGTTTATGGAACATGTTGTTCCTTAGAGACAAGATTGATGGGTAGCTAAAATAGTATTGGTATTGATATATATACACACACACACGTAATATATATATATATATGTATATATGTATATATATATAAACCTCCAAAATGATAAACAGTAGATGAGCAGAAATATAAAGTTGATAGCCCAATACCCTTAATGGTAAGTATCAATACCTTGCCCTATTTCCCATTTTCAGATATGAGCCTGTTTTAGTCCCAAAACCACAAATTGATTGAAAGAGATGCTGGGACATCTTGATAAGCATTGCTGTAGTTTTTAGAGTAGTGATTCTCCTGGTCCTTAGCTAAAGGCACCTATGGTGATTTACTTGATTGATTGTGCAGTGGGGAAATGGGAATACACAGATCTTTGGAGGGCTGCTGGAGCAGAGACGGCTGGCCTGCAAAAAGAGAGGAGAAAGGAGAGAGAAGCAGGATGGGTTTACAGAGAAGAGGATATAGAAGGGAGGAGGGGTAGCCACAGTTGTGCCTTTTGTGTTGGGTTCTTGCTGAGGCATAGCTTCTTTATTCACCTTGGGTTATGTGAAATACTACAGCATCATTTTAATTAAAATGTTTTTGCTTAAGCCAGTTGGAGAAGAGGAAAAAAATCTTTTCTTTCTATTCTTCTAGGAGCTTGGCTGGGGCCCCTGTGACAAAAGATAGATTAACAAGGGAAAAACATACAAATCTGTTTAATATGTTTCACCTGACATGAGAGCCATAGTAAGGAAGTGAAGACCCAAAGAAAGGTTAAACCTGAGTAATTTTGTACTAGGTTTGATGAACAGTGAAGTCATGGAAAAATGTGATAGGATAAAAGAGGTGTGAGCTACAAGTAGTAAACTGGGAGAAATTTAGCAAAGCTTGTTTGTTCAGATTTTTCTCCTTGTCCCTTCATCTTCAGAGATAAGGATGCTCCTTTTTGCCAGATATAGGGAGGCACCTCTCACGTGAGAGTCTTACGACCTGCTTCAGGGGAAGGTTGGAGAGTTCGTCCTGCACTTGCCATGTCTCAAATTCCTTCAGCTTAAAGTATTCAATATGCCAAGGTGTCATATTTTGGGGTAGTATGTTCTTAACCCCATCACCAGTTCAAAATGCATGTATGCTATTTGAAAACAACAACAAAAAAGCCTATTAATATAGTTACTGTGGTATATTTCCAACATATAGAATTAAATGTAATTATCTTCAGAATGGCTGAATTCATTGTTTTTATTTGAATAATATGTTCTTATTAGATTATCTTTTCTATCTAAGTTTGGCTGTAATAGCATATTATATGGGAGGCACAAAACTAGTTCTATGTTAATCTGGATGAAGGAATTGCTAGAGTGGGAAGACTTTAGCTATTTTGCTTAGTCATTTGCCACTGAAACAGAATGGTGGCTTTCTCCTAAGCTAGTTGTAGAGCATGTCTTATTTTGCTGACTATAATTGGCACCATTGAAAAAAAATATATCCAGATGGAAAGAATATGTTCTAAATATATTTGGAAGCCATTGTATTTTATAAAATACTGCTACAAGTATTTTGTAGCTGTAAATCAAGAGGAAGCTGGTCTTTGACTTTGTGATACACAGACATATCTATATGGAATGAAATTTTTATAAGCTTTGCCCTTTTTACAGCTTAGCAAATTTAAATTCCTGTTTCTCCCAGCAGAGTGAAATGTTTCACCAGAATGTCTGTGTTAGTGAGTATGTTTTTGTGGGCTACGACACGAAGTAAGGATTGTCAATGTAAAACAAAACAAAACAAAAAAAAGCGAAAAAAAATCTAGTTAGCTCAGTTTCCTTTTAATGCTCAATCATGTAGAATCACATGTCTCAAAACTGCATACGTAACATGCAATGAGTATGTGTAATTATTAATGTGGGTGCTCTTTACATGGGTATTGTATAATGATCTTGATCATGTATTAATTATTACCCTACTAGTATATCAGGTAAAAGAAAAGCATTAATACACTGTAAAAATTGCATTTTTTTAATTAAAAAGTAGATCTTCTAAACCAAAATTTATGATCTTCAATAATGGAAGACTTTAATGTAGCAAATGGCTACATCTATAGCTAAACACAGAGTTGTTAGAATGTATTAAAGTCTGTTTTTGTTGTAATTGGGTGAGAGAAAATATAAATATTTTCTTAGAAGCTTTTGTTCATAGTGATGATGGAAGTAAATATATCCCCCAGTGAGTAACTTTCTTAAAGTTGAGTTAAGATTGACTTTATCAAACTGCCCAAATGTCAATCTAAATGCCTTTAAGTGAAAAAGATGAGATATTGGCAGTCAAATTCTATATGCTGGAAAAAATATTTTACCTGTAACCAGCATCATAGGAGAATAGCAATAAAATACTAGGAGATAAGTATTTTAGCAAAACAAAAAGAAAAACCAAAACAAACCAAAACTCTCTGGATACATAAAGATAATGACTTGTTTTTCCTTTTATTGTTTTCTCTAGCATAGCGTAACTTTATCCTGAAGTCACATGCTTCAAATAACTATTGGGCAGATCAGGAATTTCAGGCTCATTTTTCAGCTCAGATGACTTTCCATTTTTCTTTCAGAGTCTGTTGTTTATATTTCTTAGTAAACTAGCATACTCTAAAATACGTGATTTACAAGCTTATTTCAAAGATTTTAATATTTCCACTTCTTCTAAGTTAATTGAGAAATTTATTTGCAATATACCTACAGTCCATTATCAAAATTATAATTTTGAAATTAACATAAAAATATTACTAACTGAAACAAAGCTGAATTTAACTTTCTTTTTCTTTTTTAAGAAATGATCCTGGCATCTCTACAGTACTGATCTGGCATGGAACTTGAAGGTTCAAATGAAATAGATGTTGGCATTTTTCAGCTATTTCTCCAGGTTAGAAATGGTTGGCAATTTGAGAAACTATATGTTCACTCTGTCAAATGATGATGAATGTTTTGAGTAATATAACATTTTATGCCTTCTGTGTTGCTCTCTAAAAATTATATGTTTATATCTTCCTTTAGCTACTCTTGATGGTTTGGCATCTGTTGTTGTCAACAAAAAAAAGGAGTCTGTTAGAGACATTTTTAGTCTTTACTGTAAATTGTGTGTTGCATTAATGTAGTACCCTATGCTGTTCATAACGTATTTTGTACAAGGAGAAGTCATTGCTACTTTAATTTTGAATTAGTAATGGTACTTACTGCTATTTGGCCTAAAAGAGAAAATGAATAAAGTAAAAATAGGAGAAACCGTAAGCAAACAAGACTGTTCATAATGTACTGTAGTGTAATAGGAACAAACATCAGCAAAGAAACTATTAATATTTTTTAGTTCTGGAGTCATATACAAGGTGTCCCAAAAGTTGCCATATATAGGGAAAATGTAGTCTCTTTTGTATGGAGACTACAAAGGAGGAATTTTGTAAAATTTTGTAATAAATATTTTGTAAATAAAGGTACATTTAGCTACAATTTCCCATTTTCCCTATGCATGGCAACTTTTGGGACACCACGTGTATAAATCACTATGCTGTGGTCACTTGAGCAGGTATTCCTTCATATTACAAATCACTTCCTTACTCTGAGCCAAATTCACTGAGAATGAGTTGGAAATAAAATGATTTGAGGTTTACAATATAGGTATCATAATATTTAATGAAGATTCTATTTATGTGGCTGAATATAAATAAAAATTAGAATTGAATAAAAATATAATATTTCAAAATACAAGGGCTAAGATAAGCCAAACTATTCAAGAAAGAAATTCCTCTTGACTCTTTAATGAGTCAGAAATAATTTGAAATCACAATGAACTGATGCTACATGTACTGTTAGCCTTTGTGCAAACAAGTTTAATATCCAAGTAATCTTTTTTCTTTCCATACATATGGCTTTATAAAATTAATGTGTATAGATATCACACTGGCAAAATTATGAAATTAATGTCCTTGAGCTGAATTAGAAATCAATTACATTTGCTAATCCTTATTAATCACAGGTCTCATAAATGAAATATAAAGAGCAATCAGCTCTTAATTAAGAAAATTCAATTAAAATCTATTACAGTTATAAGTCATGTACTTTATAAAATGTAGCAAAATTTCATTGTGGAAATCATGAACAAATAAAACAAGTATGTATGAAAGACACATAAACGAAAAGAGCTAGGCAAGTTCTTTATTCTGTCTACATGATGTAAGCACTATAATGGCAAAAACATTTTCCTGTCCACTGCTGAACCCATATCACCTAGACTGTACCTTTAAGAAGTTGTTCAAAATATATAAGTTGAATGAAAGTTGTTTTAAAAAATTATCTTCTTATTTTTCAAAGCCATTATGAATAGCATATGTTTGGAATTACTGAACAGTCATAAACAGAAACATACTCTATATCTATATTTTTTAAATTTCACATAGAATAAGAACATTTACAAAGTGTAAAAAAACTTTCAATAATTAAGATCATTTAAGCTATTTTATGTAATTATGAAATTTTTAATAACTTACTGACCTGAAGAAGAAAACTAAAGCACCCAAAATAAAAATTTAATTCCTGTTCAATGCATTTACTTTTTTTTCTAGGCAAATGTAATATACATATAGTAGCTTAGTTGCCATGAACTGGCTGATGTTAATTAATTCTCTGAAAATTGGCTTAATTGTATATTAGTTTCTAAATAATATAACAAGTATTTCCACTGTTTATCAAATATGCAAATTATAATTATTACAGAAATTAGCCTTACTTTATCAGGTTTAAAACTAAAGTTTCAGCATAAATAATGTATTCTTAAAATATTTAGATAAATTTTAAATGGCCAAGAGAGTGGATTTATATAAGCCATGTCACATTTATTTATTCATTCAACAAATATTTACTGAATAGGTAGTATGTGCAGGTCCACAATGAATGTTTTACAAAATAAATAAAACAATGCTTATCAGATAACATATCTGAACAGTAACTGAAGACGTTTGATGTTTTATAATGGATATCAACTTGTTAATTGATTTTTCTACACGTGATTCAAGTTGTGGTTGACTTTGACAAAGTGCTATAGTAACACACACAGTTGTAAAGATGGAGACAAGTTCTCCAAAGCCTAGTCCCGAGGTATCAGATTTGGAGGCTTTTGGTTAAAATGAAGAAAATGACATGAGGATCTTGGATGTAAGCTGGTAAAGAAGCAGTGAGAGGGTTTTTTTTTTTTTGGATGTTAGTATAACTAAAAGCAGGTAGTCCGTATTTCATAAACAATAAAAAACTGGTCTTTAGTCGTTGGCTCATTAATTGGAACGAGAATACTGTACTAATGTAAGATGTCAATAATAAGAGAAATTGGGTGTGAGGTGTATGGGAACACTTTGTATGATCTGCTTAGTTTTTCTATAAGTGTAGAACTATTCTAAAAAATATGTGACATTAGCCCAACAGTCAAATTGAAGTTTTATGATGATGAGGTGACATACGGAGTCTCGTATGTTCTCCAACTTTGTTCTCTTTCAGGTTTGTTTTGCTGTTCTTTCTTTTCCACATAAATTTCCTTGTTAATTTATGCAAACATGTTACTGGCATTTATACTAGCATTGTCTTGAACAAATAGATCAATTTGGGGTGAATAGATATCTTAAAAATGAGTTTTTTGATATATAAATATTTATATTCTTCTATTTATTTAGGACTTTAAAAATTTCTTTCAGTAACATTTTGTACTTTTTTTCTGCACAAATGTCCCACCTCTCTTTCTTTAAACCTATTCCTAGTCATTTAATTTTTTTGATGCTATTGTGAATGATATATATATTTTTAAATTTTATGTTCTATTTGTTACTGGTAATGAAAATGTAATTTTATTTATATTGACCTTGTACCCCATAAACATATTGATTTCTTTATTGATATTTACAGTATTTTTTAGAATATATGTGGTTTCCTGCATTCATCCTCATGTCACTTTTATATAATGACACTCTTATTTTTTCCTTATAAAACTTATAATTTTATTGATTATCTTTGCTTTTCATACTTTCAAGAATATTCAGTAAAATGTTAAATGGAAGTTGAGATAGTGGACATCTTAATCTATCCTTTACCTAGGAGGGAAACTTTTGACATTTTTCTGTTCAATTTATCATGATAGTTGCTTTTATTATTTTATAAATATCCTTCATTAGGCATCAAAGATCTCATTTCTTCATAGTTTAATATGAGTTATTATTTTTATCATGAGTAGATACAGAATTTGTTCAAATGCAATTTCTACCTCTTAAAACAATCATGATTTTTTCTACTTTATTCTATTTGATTGTTTATACATTTTATATATTTATTTCTTATACATTGATATACCAAACTAAAATTTCGGTAATAAATTTCTCTTGGTCATGATATATACTATATATAATATGTATTTATATACATATATATAAAACTAGACTTGGTTTATTAATATTTTGTTTAGGATTTATATATTTATTTTCTTTAAAGAGATTGACTTGCAATTTTCCTTTACTCTGATGTCCTTATTAAGTTTTATTATCAAGGTTATGGTTGGTATTATATATTAGAAAATGAATTGAAGATTCTCCCTACTTTTTCTATCCTACACATGAGTTATATAGGTTTTATGTCTCCCCCAAAATTTAATAGTATTCACTGATGGAGCCATCTAAGCCTGGAATTTTTTTTGTGGGATATTTTTAAGTTATGGATTGAATTTATTAATGAATATAGAAATACTCAGCCATTCTGTTTTCCCTAGAGTCAATTTTGGTAATTTGTGCTTTAAGGTCTTTGCCCATTTAATCTAAATTTGCAAATATAATGTTATAAAGTACTTCATAATATTTTAACTCTTTTTAATATCTTTATTATCTATAGAGATGTGCTCTTTTATATTTCCCATATTGATTATTTTATTTTCTTTCCTTTTTTTGGTCAGTCGTAATAAATTATTATTAATGTTATCAATATTTTTTAAATAGCTTTCACTTAGTTGAATGTTAAATATTTGTTCTCAATTCCATTAATTTTTGGTCTTATATTTTGCCTTTCTTTTCCTTTCTTTGAGACTTATTTGATTTTTTTACTAGCTTATTAAGATGTAAGTGTTCATTTTCACCTTTTTTCCTAATATCTATTAATACCATAAAATTTTCTCTAGACACAGCTTTAGCTATATCTCACAATTTTTATCATTATATACTTTGTTAATTTTTAACATATTTTCTGACTTTTATTTTATTTCTTGTTTAACTTCTATGTAATTTAGTAATATGTAGCTTACGAGATGGAATATTTTTAGTTTTATTTTTAAAATTGTTTTTTAGCATAATTTGCCTGTGATCAGAAAACATAATTTTCATGATTTCTAAATTTAAAATTTGACAAGACTGATTTTCAGGAGCTACACATGGCAAATATGGATGATAGTGGAAAATACTGTCTATTAGGTGATACAGTAGATGTTTTTAATATATATTGTTAGGTCAAAAGAGGTAATTGTAATATTCAAACCTTCTATAGTATTGGTAATATTTATTTCCTGCCTTTTCTGTTAATCACTAAAAAGTTTGTTACAATTTCCCAACATGATTGGGCTTTTTTTATTTTAAATTCATCAGTTTTTGCCTAGTGTGTTTTGAGATTATGTAGATACTTATATATATATAAATACTTTCTCTTCTGTGGAAAGTCACCTTTACCATTCTGAATATCTTAATTTATCTCCACTAATTCTTGCCTTAAAGGGCTCTGAAGCAGGTGTTTGGACCGCAATGGAAGCAGCCCTGCTTCTTTCCTTAGATAATCCAGTAGCCCCTATAATGCCAGATCTACCAGCAATGGAAAAAGCACCAGCTCTCTTTACCTAGTAATTGCATGGTACATCTTTTTCTATTCCCTTAAGTTTAAACTTTTAAAGTTTTTTGAAAATTTAAAATCCTAATATTTATATCTGTTATAAGTATCATGTAGTTGTTTTTTAAATCCATTCTAATGATCTTTATCTTTTAACTAGACTATTCAATTTATATTTAATGTAGTTACTAGTGATTTTAGGTTTAAATCTATTATTTTTTATCAGTGAGTGATCGCATAGTCATTAAAGCATTTCTTCTTCACTTATTATGGTTTATCTTAAATTAATTATTTTACCACTTCTCAGAAAATTCAAAGGCTTTGGAACTTTTTATCCTGCCTGTCTTAAGAGCTATTTTTCTTAAATTTTGTATTTATGTAAAACTTACCAGATGTAATTATTGTTTCTCCAGTCATTATTTTTTAATAATCAATATTTTCCACTTTCTGTTTTTCCTCCATTTCTGTGTTTCCTCTGGGATTATTTTTCTTCCCTTTGAATAATATCCTTTAATATTTTATGTAAGGTGTGACTGCTTGTGTCAAATTTTCTGAGTTTTGGTTTGTTTACAGCTTTGATATTTATAGAATTGCTTGTTGACATTGCTTTTTTCTTTTAGAGTTTTGAGTATATAATTAGAGTCTTCTAGCTTTCATTGTTTCCCTTGAGAAATCAGCTCTCAGTACTTTTGTTGCTTTTTTTTAAGGTAGTAGAACTTGATTTTGCTTTAGACTCAACGTTTTCTTATTGTCTTTGATATTTATCAATTTACTATGATATAGTAGTATACTTTAAAAAAATACTTATCTTGCTGCTTTTCCTATTGCTTCTGTTATTGTTTGATAATTTTCATTAGTTTTTAAACATAGAACCATGTCTTAAAATACTGCTCCTTTCCCATTTGCTCTCTTATTTCTTTTAGGGACTCCAATTATATACATCAGGGAACTGCAAGGTTTTTTTTTTTCCATAAAGGGCCAGGTGAAGGTAATTTAGATTTTGCAGGCTTTATAAAATCTCTGTCATATATTCCTTTGTAACCCTTTAGAAATTGTTTAATAACATTCTTACATCAAGGCTGTATTTGCTAATTTCTTCCTTGTTTCTGACAAAATCTTGTGTTTTTAATGACTTTTATTTTTGTTTGAGGGTCATATAGTGTTTATAAAAACATGTAGGGAAAATTTGAGCTCTGAATGATGTCCACCCTGTAGGAGGATTTTACGCAGCTAGCGCAGAGTTAGGCTAGGAGTGTTAGCAATCTAAAATCATCTTAATCCAGTCAAATTGACCTATAATCCTTGTGAGAGAGCATCCATTCATTATTTGCCTTATTTCTAGGATATGGTATTCCAGGATCTGAATAGAAAGTTTGGAGTCCCTTCTCTTTGAAAGGCCTTGAATTCACATTTTGGGCCTCCTACACTTCTGAGTTCCAGAATCTGTGCTCAGTAATTAAACCTCCCAGCAGCCATTTTTATTTCCAGAATCAGTTATCATCTCAAGGGAATAAAGTAATCACAAATTCAGAACTCAACTCTCATCTTCCGTCCTCCTCCAAATTTTAGTCCCACAAATTCTCGCTGCTTTGGTCACTCTAAAATACTGTCAGATTTTTAAAAAAAATATTTTACCAGCTTCTATACTTTTTTCCATTGCCTTTTTAGCCCACCATTTTCCTGATTAACAGTATTCTTGATATTTCTACTGCCTGTTTGCCTTCTCCTCTCCTTTTCTTCCGTTTTTTTTTCTACATTGACTTACAGGTCAAGTATAATTCTTTCATTCTCCATATGTCCAGAAGAAATAAATCTGACAAATATTAAAATTACATAATTTCTAACAAGGTGGCCATCAAAGGTGTTTGGTGGAGGAGACAAGTAAGGGTACCCACTTGGTTTACTAATCAGGTGCCCTGAGGGGACAGCTTTAGATTTCAGAGACTCCTTTTTTAAATCATCCATTCAAAGGAGATACATTTTCTAATTTACCAAAGCTTGATATAGCCAACATATCAGCTATGGGAAAAGTGCTAAGTGTTCTAAGACAAAATGAAGTGAGGGTTGTTACTGCATAGTTGTTCCTAGATTTAAAAAATAAATCAAGGTGTCAAGGCTGTTACATGCCAGATTCTATCTAGTATTGAGTGCAGAAAGATAACATTAACCAGAGAGAGTTTTACTATAGAACCTCACTTCTCAAACATGAAATCTAAATATTTCCCTAAATCTTAAGCTAAACTTACCATAGATCTTATACTTTTTGCTGGCAAAAAGCTTGTACTCAAATCATTTCTCATTCTTACCTCCATCTCCAAATTCTGAGGCTAAAATAGTTTATTCTTTAAAAGATTCTTCTATAAACTTCCACTAGCTTTTAAAGTTATAATGTTTTTATCTCTGTGTTGTTTCTGCATTTAGTTTATGTCATTTTTTCTTCTCCAGAGGAATTAATTGCTGTGGAGGGCTACTGATAGCAGTAGTTATTAATATTTTACCCAGATACTTTGGTCACCTCTATTCCACTTGGTTGTACAATGGAGAAGAATATCAAAGTTAGCCTCTATATAGTAAAGCACACCAAAGCAAATAATTATCCAAAGCTGATAAGAATTCATAATTTTCTGCAATATTATATGTTTTACATTCAGTCACTTGTGTCTATATAACTTCTGAAGCTACACTTTGGCAAAATTGCTCACACAAGGAAACTGTTTTTCAGTAAAAAAGTAAGCTTAGAAAATTTATAATTGCAAGAAAGTTTCTTTTAATCAAACTAGCTTTTCAATCTGCTGAAGCAAACATGAATTTGGCTGAGGTTCTAAGAGAGTTGAGTCAGACTCATATATTTAAAAAAAGGCATTGATTAAATTGATGTTAATATGAATAGTAGGAGAGTTCGATTCCAGACAACCTTACAAGTTCTGCTGGCATCCTGTTAATGAAGTAGAACTCCAGCTGGTATCTGCTTGATTCAGCTGTGACTAATTATCTTTCTCAATAGTATTAAAATATTGAATTCAGATTCATTAATAATGACACTAAAAGTCTAACTTTGGCATTAAATCCAAATAATGACACTAACAACTCCCTAAGAATCATAGTAATCATCCTCACAACGAAGGAACAAAAAAGCTAATGGCATACACAAAGGCGTGAGATAGATGTTTCCTTGTTTCTCCCAGAGAGTTCCAGGCACAGTGTTTGATACACACACACACACGTATATATTTTAATTGACAAGTAATTGTGTATATTTATGGGGTATAGTGTGATATTTTGACATATGTATATATTATGCAAAAATTCAACCAAGCTACTTAACATATCCATCACCTCACCTGTTTGTCATTTTTTTGTGATGAGAACATTAAAAATCATTTTAGCAACTTTGAAATACATAATACATTATTAACTGTGGTCACTGTGCAATAGATTATTAAAACTACAGTATGTTTTGTACTTTATTTTGGTATGATCCTTGTAAAAAATCCAAGAGTGAATAAAACAACAACAACAATTTTCCCTAATGCACACAGACACACACATACATATGGGAAGATCTTGACTTTTAATATGTGAACCCTTTAAAAAGTAGTGCTTTTTACATCAACTATTCATTGTGAAGCCTGAAGAAAATAGAGTGTGCATATGTGTTTTTGTGTGTGAGTGTGTGTTTGTGTGTTTGTGTGGGTTTTGAGGTTGGAGGTCTCACAGAGGGGACTAAAATGCCACGCACATCTTGTTGAAGGACTTAGACACCATTTTATCATTGCATAAAAATTCTGATAATGTCAAAGTCGATAAAAAGGTATGTTTTACAAAATCACAAACTTCAACTAAACTAGAATTGATTGTTGCCTTAAGACTGCCTATTTTATTTCATTCTACTTAGTACAGAAATATGTTGGTTTTGAAGATAGGTGAGTATGTTTTCAGAAAACTGTTTCTTTGGGTGTTACTTTAGAAAGACAGTTGCAAAAGCTGAATATCATGATACTTCAAAATTTGCTCTATCAATTCATCTTATTTGTTTTAATCAGATAAAATAATAAATAATAAAATAATTAGATAATAAAATATTTTTAAATAATATAAATAATAGATATCACCTGATAAATATTGAGATTAGCTTTCTTAACTGCTGAGAATAACAGAAAAGGGGATATAGAGAGTACTGAAATTTAGAATAATTTCAAAATTTAAATTGTATATTTTTGTTGGGAGTTGTCGTTACTTATTCTCCCTTTCCTTGGGCCAGGACTGTATGCAAAGCGACGAGGGCAGCATGCACGACGTGGTGGTGTTCATCCTCAGTGCTAACAGGAGCTGCTGGTGAACAGCAAGTGAGAAGACACTGAAACGTTAAGATGGAGGTTGTCATATAAGCACCATAGTGACAAACCTGAATACAGAAATACGTCCAATTGCCCTTTTCCCTCTCCACATTAAAAATTTCATGACCTTTGGTATGGTTGAAGTAAAGTGAAAGATGAGGATAGAAAAATTACTTTCCACATTGAAAATAGCTTTTTTCCTAATTATACAAAGAATACGTGTCCCCTCAAAAAATAAAAAAGTTATATATAAGCTTTGAAGGGAGAAAATAAAAATGACATGAATTCACCTGGAGATAACTGACATTGTTATTCTGATTATCATCCCTTCATGTATTTTATTACATGCATAATGGACACACACTTATAATATTACACAAGTAGGATCGTAAGAGACATGTAAAAATAATTATACTTAAAAATATAACTACTTTATTCTTTTTTTTTTTTTTTTTTTTGCCTCGCTTATCTTCTACTCTCTTCCTATGTCCTGTTCTCCTCACTCTGACTCCAGTGGCTTTAGCAGTCCAGCAGGTATTCTTCAATCAGTCCTGCCATGATCACATAATATTACACACACACACAGTTTATTTTTAAACTTTAAAGTTTATTTTGTTTTACAAAAATGGGGTTATATTATATTCAGTTGCTTTCTTCTTGCTTTTCTTATTTACCGATACATCTTGAAAAAACCTCCAAGATAAGAATTATAGACCTAACTCATGTTTTTCGAGTATATTGGACCCACTCCTTAGATGTCTCAAGTCTCTCAATATGTCTTTTTTATGTTCTATGCATTTGATACTCTATGCTACATTTTGGTAATTTTCTCAGACGTATCTTCAGGTTCACTGATTTTTGTATTTATTCATAGTTTATGTTTTCAGTTTGTATTTAAAGAAACCTTTATTTTTTACTTATAGGAATGATCTCTGTTTTTTAAAACCTCATTGTTTTTTATTCTTCACAATGTTTTTTCCTTTTAACAGCTTAATAAAGTCCATCTTTCATTGTTTAAATATCCTTATTTTATAGTTTTGTTCATGTTGCTTTTGTTGTTATTAACTTCAGTTCTTGGGTGTGCCAATTCTTCTGTTCTTTGCATCTTCTTTCTCTCACTTATGGTGGTTTGTTTCCTACTTTATTTAATAATTTTAATTATAAATTCATTTTAAGCACAAATTAGTTTTCTACCCCATGAAATTCTCACATAGGATATTGTTGAATTTTCTCCCCACAGAAATGGTTGTGTTGGTGCTCTATGTATACCACTTTCTTGTCATCTCTCTGAGTCAGTAGGTAGAGTGATTTTTATCTTCCTTTCATTGGACTTGTAGTTGGAGAGCCTTTTCTCCTATCCTTGTGTGGTGTTAAAACCTAACCTAAACCTTTAGCCATTACAAGGTTCAACTTAATCTCCAAGGCTGCTGTAATATCAGCTCACCTGCTTACTGCTTTGGCTTTCAGCTTTGATTTTGTATCTGGCATCTAAGTATTTCTTTATTTCTCATACATTAAGCCATAGATTTTTTAAAAAGTAGGGGAGGAACTATACATCTTCCAGTATTTATAGGTGTGTTTACAGTGAGAGTGCTTGGTGATAGCTTAGTTTGTCATTTTCCTGGAACTGAAAGTCCCTTGGTCTTTTGGATAGCTACTTAACATTTTGCAGTAGGAAATGTATTTATCACTCATATTGTGATTGGCATTTTCTTTTTTCCAGTTTTCCCCCTACTAAAAATATATCCCCACTTAACACATCTGTGCATATAACTTTTGCAATAATTTTTTTTTCTCTTTGGAATAATCTCACTAAAATGGTATTGCTCTGTTAAACGTTAGTAACATTTTAAAATTTTGATAGAATATTAATTTATTGAATTTTAAATAAGGCTACAATAACTTATATTTACCCTAGTGATACATGGTGAGTACTGACATAAACATCATCATTCCTCAGGTCCTTAATGAAGGAGGTAATTTATTCCATTTCTCTTTTTTATAGAAAAGAACTCTAAAAATAATGAAATGAAAAAGAAAGCACATGAATAAAACAGTAAATCTGAAAATTTTGTGTCTTGCAAACCAGGAAAGTTGAGATTAAAAGCACCATCATCTGGACTCTGAGAAGAGACGATAAATCCTCCCAAATAAAACAAACTGCACGCATGGGGTTATTCAGGTGCTTGGTGTGAATCCTCAGGGAACCATAACCTGGGATCATGGCTGCCTGGAGACATCAGTATGGTAATTAGGACATGCTCATGAAATCAGATATAACAACCGCTTCCTTGGAATTTGATGAATACGATTTCTTAAAGTGCATAGTGGCAAAGTCATCTCAGGGATACTTGAGTTCACAGGTTTCCAGCACTGTTGACTGGAAAGGCTTCTCTAAAACCAGCCTGATTTATCTGTTAAAATTAGCTTCTATTTCTGATATACATAAAATGACAAAGATCTCCCAAGCTCTCTGTGGCATGTCTGCTGCATTCACGATCTTTCTATATGAACTGAAAACAAGTTATTTATCCCATTAGAATACAGTTCTTCTCTTATTTGTTTTCAAATAGTAGAAATTAGGATATTCTGATTCAATAAATTATAACTAATGTTAGATAATATTGATCAAATATTATGAATTCAGAATTTATTTTACTTCAAGCAGAGCTTCTTTGAATTTTTTGTATTGATATTATTTGTGGAGAAAAATTGGCTCAATATAAGACTGATATAAAGGTTGTAGAGAGAATATTTGAGACTGGAAGAACAAATAATTTTCAAGTACTCCAAAACCAAATTTTGTATAAAACATTGACGTATTAACAAAAATCCCTCAACATTTATATATTTTAAACAGATCCAAAATCATTAATAAAATACTAGAACTTTGCTTGTATATATGCTTGAAAGTTGAAAAATATCTTCTTAAAAATGCAAATATTTGTTATGTGAAATTGAAATTTCATCAAGTAATTCTAATCATTAAAATTATTGAGTATCAGATTACGAGAAGTGAATTTTGGCTTGTGTGAGAATGCTGCACTTATATATGGAGTGCTTGTAAAATCAAAATTTCATATGAGTGGGGCTACTTATCATACTTCCAGTAAAGTTGAATTTCTCTGATTTTTTACTTTATGGGAAGGAAGGAGTGTCATTTACTGTTATAATTTTGTGGGAGTTAACCCTCTGTAGGTTTCCCTTGAACATCTGTCAAGGTCCAAGTAAAAAGTCAGCCGTCCATATATAAATTTCCTGATTAACACAGCAGCAGATATGCTCTTTGTCCACTATAGTTCTATAACAATTATTTTGTTATAATTCTCAGATTATGTTTTCTGTATTGTCTCAGATTGTGGTTCTTCATGTAAACTCCTTGGAAGAAGAGACTCTTAAATGGTTTGGTATCCTCACTCTACCCAGTGTATCAGCAAGGGTTTTACACATAGTGCAAAATGACATATATTGATTGCAGTTATACCAGTGGTGATTATCAGGGTGTGGGCACTGTGGATAGAGTTATGTTATGTTGATGAAATAACATGACTATATCAAGAAACCCCAGAGCAAGAATGCATCAATGCTTATACTTTCTCACATTTTTGGACGTCATCTCCTGCTCTGGCATCATCATTTTGGTAACAGCAACATTAATATTTATTGATTATTTGCTATATAATAAATACTGTGTAAACACATTACATGCATTATCTCTCTTGTAATCTTCATAGCAATCCTATTGGGTAGAAACTATTATTATGGTCCTCCCATAATCTTATAGTTGAAGAAACTGAGGTTTAAAGCAATTAAACATCTTATTTAAGGGCATATAGCTTCTATGTGTTAAAGCCAGAATTTGAAGCTAGGTATTCTGAATTCACAGTCCAGATTTATAACCATTATTTAATGATACAACTTTACCACTTCTTCATCCTCTTTAAGACCCTCTTGCAACTACAGTGTCAAAGAGATGTGAAAGCCAATTATAAGTCAAACTTTAACAACATGAATAAGAAATAACATTGCCCAAATTATCTGACCTGTCTTTAAATATAATAAAGTCAAAGCTTTATTACGTTGAATCAGTCCTTTATTATCTATTCCTACTATGTAGCTGGTATTGGTTACATAGTATATAAGAAAATAAATACTATGGAGAAAAATAAAGAAAGGAAGGAAGAAAAGAAGGGGAAGGAGTAAATGTGATTCAATTTTAAATAGGGTGGAAAGTACCTCATATTTAAGCAAAGACCAAAAAAGAGAGAGAGATGTTGAGATCTGTATTCTTATCCATGTCATTCATTAAACGATTCGTTATTGAATATTTAATATTTGCCTGTTGCTGTATTAAGCTCTGGAAATACCATGATCAACAAACACCAATATGATTAGGGATCATAGAGGTTACTAAAATCATTCCAATAGTTATAAATGAATGCAAAATTAAAATTCTGACCAGTGTTTTGAAAGGACAGTATGATGGCTTTGAGGATTTGTGACAGAGACATTGACGAAGGTCTTTGGAAATGTGGGAGTAGGGGAAGCAGGGACAAGTTGTGCTACAGTTTGGGGAAAGCTACTCTCAGGAAAAGGTGCTTGAGTTGAGATCTGAAGATAAGTAGAACAAAATTAAGTAAAGAGGCATGCAGGAGGTATGCATAGCACATAGAAGTCAGAAAAGTATCCTCAGTGAAAGAACAAACTGTGTGTGCAAAGAGCCTGCTGCTGGGGAAGAACAACTTCATTGAAAGACCACATGGTGGCTGTGAAGGTCAGTGTGGCTGAAGCTGGAGTCTGAGGCAGAGTGGGTGCCATAAGATACAAGAGGTGAATCATCACCAAGGCAGGCGGGGCTGTTAACTTATTACTACCTAATTGTGTAGCACATTTTCATTTCCAAATGTATTTTCTCATTGTTTTCTCATATTTTTCATGAAGGCAGATAGAAAGAAATGCCAAATAATGAACTGATTTATTAGAAATTCAAGTGATTGCCCAAATCCTACAACCAATAAGACAGGATTGAATTACAAGCCTAGGCATTTTCTCTAAGGTCAAGCTAAAGATGGAGTTTGATTGTATATCTTGCAGTTTTTTCCCTTTATCAAGGACAATAATAGTGTATTGTGCACATAAAACCCATAACAGATATACAAAGTAATTTTGTTTTTACTTTGAACTGATAATATTTCTTACCCTGGTCTTTTTAGACTAGTCTTACTAACTTGATGATAAACTCTTAAGAGTAGAAATTGTAGCACATTCATATTCATATATTTGGAAGAAATTCTTCTTTTTAAAATTTTATTTTAACTTATTTTGTTGATTTTACAACATTTTATATTGTTTTAAATCTTTTAAGACTCAAGAACCATGATTCCATGTGGTCTGTATTTCTGAATCTATCCTTATATATTGAGTCATGTGTATGTGTCATTGATGTTGCCCCCAAACTGCTCTACAAATTTATTAATTTATGAAATATCCTTAAGAAGTAACAAAAAACCATCCAGAGATTTCCATAAAAGGATATATAGGCATACCTCATTTTTAAATATTTTAATTATTATGGGTATGTAATATTAATAGTTATATATATTTATAGGGTACATGTCATGTTTTGATGCAGACATACAATGTGTAAAAATCAAATAAGAGTAATTGGGGTATCCATCACTTCAAGCATTTGTCACTTCTTTGCATCAGGAACATTCCAATTCCACTCTTTAAGTTATTTTAAAGTACACCACAACTTATTGTTGGATATAGTCACTTTGTTGTGCTATCAAATGTTGTTCATTCTAACTAACTATGTTTTTGTACCCATTAAGCATCTCCACTTTATTCCCCTTTCTCGCTGTCCTTCCCAGCCTCTGAAACCATCATCCTACTCTCTGTCTCCATGAGATCAATTGTGTTAATAGGGAGCTCCCACATAGGAGTGAGAATTTGTGAGATTTGTCTTTCTGTGCTTAGCTTATTTCACTTAACAGAATGTTCTCCAGTTCTATCCATGGGGTTACAAATGACAGGATTTCATTCTTTTTTATGGCTGAATAACATTCCATTGTGTATATGTACCACATTTTTTTAATCCATTCATCCATTGATGGACACTTAGATTGATTCCAAATTTTGGCTATTGTGAATAGCGCTGCAATAAACATAGGGGTGCAGAGATCTTTTTTAATATACTGTTTTCCTTTCTTTTGGATATATACCTAACAGTGGGATTTCTGGGTTTTTTTTAGTTTTACCTCCGTACTATTCTCCATAGTGGTTGCACTAATTTACATTCCCAGCAACAGTGTATAAGGGTTCCCCTTTATCCACATCCTCACCAGCATTTGTCATTGCCTTTTTAATAAAAGCCATTTTAACTGGGTTGAAATGATATCTCATTACAGTTTTGATTTGCATTTCTCTGATGACGACGATGTTGAACATTTTTTCATATACATGTTGGCCATTTGTAAAGCGTACCTCATTTTATTGCACTCTGCTTTATTGTACTTTGTAGATATTGTGTTTTTTTACAATTTAAATATGTGTTTCAACCCTGTGGGAAGAAAGTCTATGGGCATCATTTTTCCAACAGCAAGTACTCACTTTATGTCTTGTGTCACATTTTGGTAGTTCTTCCCATAATTAAAACTTTTAAACTATTGTTATATCTGTTATGGTGATCTGTGATCAGTGATCTTGATGTTACTACTGTAATTGTTTTTGGGTGCCATGAACTGCACCTGATAAGATGGTAAACTTAATCGATAAATGTTGTGTGCATTCTGACTACCCTACCAACGGACTGTTCCTGCATCTCTCTCCCTCTCCTCAGGCCCCCCTTCTCTGAGACACAACAATACTAAAGTTAAGCCAATTAATAACCCTACAATGGCCTCTAAGGGTTCAAGTGAAAGGAAGAGTTGTTCATCTTTCACTTTCAATCAAATGCTGGAAATTATTAAGCTTAGTGAGGAAGGCATATCAGAAGCTGAGATAGGCTAGAATAGATGCTAGGCCTCTTGCACCAAACAATTAGCAAAGTTGTGAATGAAAAGGAAAAGTCCTGGAAGAAAATTAAAACTGCTACTCAGTGAACACCTGTATGATAAGAAAGTGAAACAGTCTTATTGCTGATGTGGAGAAAGTTTTAGTAGTTTGGATAGAAGATCAAACCAGCCACAACATTTCCTTAAACCAAACCCCAATCTAGAGTAAAGCCCTAATTCTCTTCAATTCTATGAAGGCTGAGAGAGATGAGGAAGATGCAGAAGAAAAGTCTGAAGTTGAACCAACAGAGGTTGGTTCATGAGGTTTAAGGAAAGAAGTCATCTCCAGAACATAAAAGTGCAATGTGAAGCACCAAGTGCTGATGTGGAAGCTGCAGCAAGTTATCCAGAAGATCTAGCTAGGATCCTTGATGAAGGTGGCTACACTAAACAACAGATTTTCAATGTAGACAAAACAACTTTCTATTGAAAGAAGGCATCATCTAGGAATTTCACAGCTAGGAAGAAGTCAATGCCTGTTTCAAAGCTTCCGAGGATAGGCTGAATATCTTGTTAGGGGCTAATGTAGCTGGTTTTAAGTTGAAGGCAATACTCATTTACCATTCTTAAAATCATAGGGCCCTTAAGAATTATGCTAAATCTACTCTGCCTGTGCTCTATAAATGGAAAAATAAAGCATGGATGACAGCACATGTTTACAGCATGGTTTACTAAATATTTTAAGTCCACTGTTGAAACTTACTGCTCAGAAGAAAAGATTCTTTTCAAAATATTACTGCTCACTCACAATGAGCCTGGTCACCCAAGAGCTCTGATGAAGATGTACAAAGAGATTAATTTTGTTTTCATGCCTGCTAACACATCAACCATTCTGTAGCCCATGTATCAAGAAATAATTTTTGACTTTTATGTCTTATTATTTAAGAAATACATTTTGTAAGACTATAGCTGTCATAGTGATTCTTCATATGGATCTGGGCAAAGTAAATTGAATATCTTCTGGAAAGAATTCACCATTCTAGATGCTATTAAGAACACTCATGATTCATGAGAGGAGGTCAAAATATCAATATTAATAGAAGTTTGGAATAAGCTGATTCCATTCCTCACGTATGACTTTGAGGGGTTCAAAACTTCAGTGGAAGAAGTAGATATGGTGGAAATAGCAAGAAAACTAGAATTAGAAATGGAGCCCAATGATGTCACTGAATGTCTGCACATCTCATGATAAAATATGGATAGAAAATGAGTTGTTTCTTATGGACGAGTAAAGAAAAATATTTCTTGAGATGAAGTCTATACCTCATAAAGACGCTGTGAATGTTGTTTGAATGACAACAAAAGATTTATAATGTTACATAAACTTAGTTGATAGAGCAGTGGCAGGGTTTGAGAGGATTGACTGCAATTTTGAAAGATGTTCTACTGTGGGTAAAATGCTATTAAATAGCATTACACACTACAAAGAAATCTTTTGTGAAAGGAAGAGTCAATAGATGTAGCAAACTCATTGTTGTCTTTTTTAAGAAATTGCCACAGCCATGCCAACCTTCAGCAACCACCATCCTGGTCAGTCAACAGCCATCAACATCAAGGCAAGACCCTCCACCAGCAAAAAGATTATGATTTGCTTAAGGCTCAGATGATTGTTAGCAATTTATAGCAATAAAGTATATTTTAATTAAGGTACGTACTTTTTTTTAGTCATAATGATATTGCACACATAATAGACTACAGTATAGGGTGAACATAACTTTTATATGCACTGGGAAACTAAAAACTTGTGTGACTCGCTTTATAGCAATAGTTGTTTTATTGTGGTATTATGGAACCAAACCTGGAATATCTCCAAGGTATGCCTGTAATAACACTTATTTTAGCTTGCTCATTAGTCTCATTTTGTAGGTGAACGATTCCAAAACTGAGTCTTAAAACTATTTGCTGGAAAAGTTCATTTCAGATTGTCAGTTCTGACTTATCATGGGGATTACTTTCACATGACTTGTCCAGAGGAATTTCAGCCACACTTAATATCAACCAGAAATTCTAGCAAACTTCAGTGTAAAGATATGGAAATTCAGGAAACACAAGCACACATATGCTGGAAATGAATTCACATTCTGTTTAAAAATGATCACCCAGAATAAAATGAAACAACAATGTGATCACACTGTATGTATTGCTTTGCTATGTTAGGAATGTTTCAAGCGTGAAGTTTCTAAATCCTAAGAGTGCAGCTGTTTCTACAAGCTAGTTTTTTACCTGCTTATTTTAAGGTTTGAGGGAAAAATAATAAAATGTATATGTTCACAAGTCTCTGGCTTAATAAAAACTTTTTTCTTAGAGTGTTGTATGTAAACGTTTTTCTCACCTTTACTTTTAAATTGTTATTATATTTATATAAATTTATATATATATAAAAGGAGATATATATACACACATTCTATCATTTTGGCTACTTATTTGATTTGTTGTTTTTTATGTTTTGATGTACACCTCACTCCCTCCCCTCACTTCCAGTTAGTTCTATAATTGTTCCATATATTTTTGATCTTGCATATCATTTCAGCAGTTTGCATATAGTCACCAATAACATATTCTCTTATCTTTATTATTTTATTCTAAAACAAGATAAGAGAACTCTTGATCTTTTATGTTATCACATATCACTTGAATATAAGATTTGTTTACATTTTTCAGTGAAGATATCATGGATGTGCTAGAAATGATGTGAGATTGTTCTCAGTTCCAAATTGTTAAACTGTCTTATTATTCACCAAACATGTTAACCTACATTCTTACAGAATGTTTCAACATCACACATTGTGATAAGCAAGGCAGGAAATATTTCAATTAGGACTTCCATCCCATTTTATTTTTTTTATGTCAGAATATTATGGGGGTACAAATGTTTTGGTTATAGGGATTCCTTTTGTACAGCTTGAGTCAAAGTTATAGGTGTGCCCATCACCCAGAGAGGGTGCATTGTGCCCTTTAGGTGTGATTTCACCCATTCCCTCCTACCGCCTTCCACCTGCACCATTTCCATTGATTTACTTAAATCTGTGCTCATGAGTGCTGATTGGTTAGTTCCAATTTAATAGTGAGTACATGTGTTGTTTGTTTTTCCATTCTTGCAATACCTCACTTAGGAGGATGGTCTCTAGTTCCATCCAGATTGTTACAAAAGGTATTAATTCATTTTTTATGGCTGAGTACTACTCCATGGTATACACATACCAGAAAGTCTGCTTGTGGAGGCGGGGCAGTCTGAGACTCACAATCTGGCAGTCTGGGGTGGGCCTTGCTCTTCTCCGCCCTCCCCTGCTCGGAGGTTTCCTACCCCCTGGTGTCTGTCAGCAGGTAGGAGCTCAAGCCAGCTGGGCTCCCCCATGACTGTGATGTGGGCTTAATAGCAGGTAGGAGCTCAAGCCAGGAAGTTCCTTGCCCAGGATCCCAGATTGAGCTGAGAGCACAGCCCTCCTGTGTGGGGAGGGTTGCCCTGCAAGCATGCTTCAGCTAAGACCCACACTGCACTCTCTTCCCTGATCTGCCCATGTGGGCTTCATCGCCTCCAGGGACTAATTCACAAATCTCCCATCCCTGCCCCCGAGCAATGTAACTGAGACCTCGGGGAACAAGATTCAGCATACAACCCTGGGTCCCTGAAGATCAATCCTTGACCATGCCAGTGAGAAGCGTGCTGTTTACTAGTTGCCCATACAGTGCCCAAGCAGGTTTCCTGTCCCTCCACTGGGGCATGCCCCACTCTGATAGAGTTGCCAGGCAAGCAGCACCAGGAGAGCTGACAGGCAGGGAGCGCTCCTCAATCTGCTGTAGGATTCCAAGAGTAATGGTCTTAGCCCAACTTTCTGTGGAAGCCTCGGTGTGGTGGCTCAATTGTCTCTCTCAGCAGCCATGGGCGGGGGAAGAGAGAGGAAGAAAAAGAGTCTGGATGGAGGAAAGGTAGTACTCTGGTCGTACCCATCCCTCCCTCCAGGAGGCTACCCACCTAGAATGTCTAGGCACTGGAGTCATGCAGGTCACCCAGGACCCACTGGACCCCTGTGGCTCCTGAACTCTGGGCCGGAGTTGGAAAATGTCTGTGTGGGAATGAGCGAGACAAAACCTGAGGAGTTGAAGCCCCCTGGGGAGGACAAAGGTATACAGTGGGTAGAGAAGCAATATGGTGCCTGCCATCCTGGCTCGGGTCTATGGGGCAGGAAGGGCCCCAGTGGGGGCTGGGAGGCTGGTGGTACCCTGTCCACAAGAAGCTCCCAGCTCACTGGCGGCAGCAGCCTCTGGGCTCTTGTAGGTGGAAGGTCTCTCCAGCAGTTCAGGAACCCACCACCCCTCAGAGATGTGAGCAAGGGAGAAACAAACTACTCCACCTACCCTTCTCACTGGACCCCAAGCCTCTCAGGGGTTGATCTCTGTGAATACCTTGCTCCTTCCTGTTCTGCTCCACAACTTCTTCCTGTGGAGTCTCTGGTAGGTTCTGGCATGTTTCCCTTGGAATTATACCCAATCTATGTTTGTTTGTTTTTTCTCTTTTTCATCTAGAACTTTTCCTTCTTTCTGATATGATCTGGCAGCTGGTATCTCTGCCATCTTAGCTCCACCAGAAATTCGCTCATTTGTCAACCCACATGTTCTTTTCATACAATATAAACAGTGCAGAATTATTCTTTAAAAGTTCTCATGAGGATTCTGTTTTTCAATGAGACTGTGCTCTAAAAATTGTGCATATCAAGACAACTAACACATTTAAAATCACAATATATGTATTAAGTAAAAAAAAACTCTGATAAAGATAGATATGATTCTATACTCAGACATTCAGAAAAAAAATACATTTTGTGAGGCATAGGAAAGTCTAAACAAATTTTACTTTTCAGTGAAAACTGACACTCATGGGAATTAATATTTATTGAGTGCCTCTTACCAGTATCAGGCATTGTCCTACGTATTGAAGGACAATGAATCCTACGTAATGAATTACATGAAGGATTCTCTTTGATTTATAAATGTAGCTTACAGTTTAAAATATTAAACAGTTATGAGTGAGTGAATGATGTAACAGCTATTTCAGTTATCAATTGCTCTGTTAAAAACATACAAAACAAAACACTTTAAAATTTAGCTACTTAAAAGACAAGCATTCAGTAGTGTGCTCACAAGTTTTCAAAACACTCTCATAATAAGCAGATGTTATCGTTCTTTGGCCCTCCAGAAAGTCAACAAGCAAAACACCTTTGAATATCCCAAAAAACTGTTGCCAGTTTTTGCTTATCACCCACCTGCCTTTGCTTTGACTGGACCATTTCCACCTCTTGGTGGCCATGGCTTTGACTGTGCTTTTTCTTCAGGATCATAAGACAAACTGGTGCAGCGACGTCCCATCTCCTCTTAGAGTTCTTCAGAGAAATGCTTCAGGATTTGATCCCACTTGTTTAAAATTTCCCTTGCTCTTGTCTTCAGCTGATCTGGGTGCAATGGTTTTAGCACCCATTGAGTGGGAAGTTTGCTCGACTTTAATTTTTCAGTCATAATTGTGTAAGCTGAACCTGTTTAGATGTCTGTTGTGTTGATTATTGTTTCTGTTGTTAAAAGTCGGTCCTCTTCAATTAGGGCATGAACAAGATGAATCTTTTCCTCACAAATCGATATAGATGATCTGCAGCTGCGGGGTTCATCTTCAACATCATCTTGTCCCTTCTTCAAACAAGTTATCCATTTGAAAAGTGCTGATTTCTTTAGGGCATTGTCCCTGTACACTTTTCATAAAGCATCAATGATTTCACTATTTTTCCACAAATGTTTCACCATAAATTTGATGTTCGCTCTTGCCTCAATTTTAGCAGAATTCATGTTGCTATGATAGGGGCTTTTTTCAAACTGATGTCTTATCTTCTTAGTGTCTCATACTAGATCTTATTAAGACATGTTGTTACAAGTTAGTAAAAGTTTATTTTGGTGCCAAAAACTTTTGAAAACCATGCATAGTTTTTTCATAATATGCATTTTCCATGAACTTTTTGAAGACCCCTTGTACATTAAGCTTATACTGGATACATGAGCCATCATAACAACTGGTTGCCCAAAAGTAGGAATTTATTCTTTTTTCTGGAAACAATCAGAAGCTAAGGAAAGATTTGATTAAAAAATAAAATAACTGTGGCAGTTCCATTAAAAAGGGTTGAAATCAGATAAGAGAAGATGTGTAGAGACCTAATGGGAGAGTACCACAGTTGTCGAGGAAGGATATGAAGACAGTTGCAGTATGAATTTTAAAAAAGTCTATAGCTTGCACAACTATTTAGGAATTGGAATTGAAAAAATTCAATGATAATTTTGATATGGGCAGATGAGTTGGTGGAAAGAATTAAGAATAATTTCTGGGTTTCTAGCTGAAGAATGTTGCTGGTGGAGCTACTGACTGAAAAAGGAACAAACTAGAGAAAGAGCAAGCATTCAGGTGGGTGATAATTTCACATTTGGCCAGGTTGTGTTTAGCTGTCCACATAAATATGAAGCCCAGAAGTGAAGTATGGCTTGAAATATAGCTTTAAAAATTGTAGAAATATGGGATATATTATAAACAAATAATGGAAGTGCCCATGAGATTGCTTTGAGAGACAGGCCAGAGTGAACAGCAAAGAGGAAATGAAGAAGATTTGAGGAACTCTAAAATCTTGGATTCAGTTCAGGAAGAGTAGCTGGACAAAGATAGAACAGAAATGGTGGAAACCTATAAGGAAACATTACAAGTAAGTTTGTTTTAGTTAAAAAATAGTACTGTATAAAAAGAGGGATATAAAAAACAATTGTAAGACTATAAAAGTAGTGTCAGGATGATATTTTGGGCATTTTTTTAATAAACATAAAGAGAGCTAGAATAAAGAAATCTAATGTCCACACTGTATTTTTCTTACATTTTCTAATTATCTCTGGAATATCACATTCTATACAAGGTATGGCTTCTTTTCAAGACAACTATTAAAAACTAGAGCAAGCCCAGAAGAAGGTGATCAGAATGGAAGGAAATCTGAAAATCACATTATATAGATGAAAGAAGTAAGAACAGGCAGACTTGTGAAGAGAAATACAGAAAACAAAAGCAATAATTTCAAATGCTAGGAGATCTACTTTTGGAAGAAAGATTGGACCAATTCCAAGGAACCACAAGAAATCTAACCAGCACTTAGACATGAGTGTGACTTGTAACTCAAGGCTCATATTAAGGAAGAAAATTGTTAGTATCTAGAATACTTTTAATATGCTATTAATTTGGATATTACATTAGAATTAGGAATTGGATTTCCAAATAAAACAAACCTTCGAACAAAGTTTGGGGGATGTTTTTCTTTTTGTTTTTGTTTTTTTCTATTTAATGGAATAAGGCCTTGGATTGAGGAAACACTCTGTGTCACTTGTGATTAAATATTAAGAAATTGTTGCATTTTGGAATATGGCACAAAATGAATGTCCTTTAGATTTTGTCACACAAAATTACAACAACAAAAATATTGTCATGTGATTCTTGTTGATATTGCTAGTTGTCAGAATGGAGTTTTATTTCAAAATGGCAAAACCAAATATCCATATAATTTTGGTTGTGCAGAGCTATTTTTTCTTAGACAGAAATTTGCCAAACAAAGCATCCTTCATAGTATGTGCCTCTTTCCTTAGAGAGGGTTCCCAATTTGGCTGGTGGTAATTTTCTGCTTAAAGCTGAGTCTGCACCAGCAGCTGCAGTGGAAGCATCTTAATTTGACAGGGCAGCAGTTCCTTTGGGGGCCAGCCCTGTGGCATGGCTTTGTTAATCCATGTGGGAAGCTCAGCAGAGAGCCTGTTAGTACTTTGGTCCTCCCAATAATTCTTTAATCCATTTAGAACCTTGAAATAAACCCTTTCTGCTTATGCTAAGCAGAATGCATTCTTTTCTCTGTAACTGAACCCTGACTGATAGATCTCCCATATTACATTTAATGGCAACCAGAAGCAAGGTATTAATATGAGTCAGTTCTTTAAAGAATCATTGTTGGGAAAGACAAATGTTTCCTTTGACAATTGTACATTAATTTATTGTATTTTTGACCTAGAAGAATATATATTTATTGAGATGTAAGCTTTTCACTGACTGAACTATGAATAGAAGAAGATCCTCACAGTATGCAAATAATGAAGTTTGTTTGCAAAGAGACATGGCCTTTAAAAATAATAATTATTTTCTTTATCTGATTATAAACATCCTATATACTCATGATATAGAGTATTTGGAAAGCCAGGTATACTTTAAAATTCATTTTTAGTGCTGTAGTTAGATACGATCTTACCATTATATTTTTCTCCATTTTAAAAAGACAGACTAATTAGCATAAACTAGTGGCTATTGCATTCACAAAGATAAATTATCTTATATTAGCTACATTGCCAGTGACTTGTCAATTTTAACTGTCTTTACATTTAAATCCTTAATACTTTATTTCATGAAATGTAACATTTGTACTAAGGGTGACTTTCACATGACAATATGTACTATCTCTTTTTGATAGAAGCTCAGATGCTCAATTAGGAAAAAGATATTGTAACTTGCTACTGAATTACTTATTTCCACTCTGTCACCAGTAATGTTGCCTTGTCAGTATTACGATGAGAAAAATTCTACAGGGAATACTCTTATTATGCTATAAATTTCAATGTTCTTTCAGAATGAATAATTTTATTTCCAAACAAAGCTTTAAGCAATGACTTTGTCTTTTGGATGGAATAAGGCATCGGATAGAGGAAACACTGTTCAACTCTTTTTTTATTAAAGGTTAAAAAATTATTTGCAGTCTTAAAATATGACATATACTGAATGTCCTTAGAGTATGTCACACAAAATTACAACAACAAAGTGACAGAGTGCTTCTTGCTGATATTGCCAGTGACTTGATTCCATTTTAGCAGTGTAAAGTATCTTATCTCTTGGGGTGATGATATGCTTCAGTTTATACCTCAGATCTCCAAAAGTTGACTTTCTTCACGCTTCTAAAGGACTGTGAGGAGTTACCCAGCTGAAAAACCACAGAAATACTGTTTGTTCTTCCAAGCGTTGTTTTGGCAATTATCTGCTGTATTAGAAGAACTAACCCAAGGGAAGAAGTTCTGTCAAAATTGAATGTCATTTTGGAAATAAACAGAGAGCTTAAATCATCAAGTACCGGCTACGTCTACAAGTGTGGCCAGTGTAATGATTAATGTGTGCATCATACAAGTGATTTGGTGATGAGGTTTGAGAAAGGTAGTAAAAATAGAGTGGATGTCTTGATTATTCATTCTATGGCCACAGATAAAACAAAAACTAATGTTATCAGTTTTTTTGGTGCATGCCTTTGATTATCAATATAGTGATCATTGAAAAAGAACTTGGACAAGGGGCTACTTCTGGTCTCTCGGGCCTTTTCAGTTCACTTGGTGTGTGTCAACAGAGATGTTAATCAAACAACAAACTTAAAGACTATTGTTAGCAAAAATACTGATAATAATTAGTATAAAGGAAATTCTACTTTGCTTATGTAGAATATATTCAAGTTACTTTTGCATTCTTATACCCCATATCATCTTCATTATAACTCTGTGGACATAAGGATGGTATCATTATCCCCATTTTGCAGATGATGAAAATGAGGTCTAGTGAAATATTACAAAGTTCTGTGGACATGAAAGTGGGAATAATATTTATATCTAATCTGTGAATTTTTAGCAAGCTATATCCCAATCTGCCCTTTAGTGATGTCTAATAATAAGGCAAAAATTCAACTACAGCAGGTCACATTAACTGAGATAGATAAAAAAGCTGGATATTACGTATTATAAAAATTGTCCCAGAGGTTCTATGATGTAAAATTTTAACTACAAACTCACATTTAATAATCATACAGAAGTTGCTAGACTCATTTTGTACAACAGAGATTCTCAAGGATTACATTATGAATTTTTTTTCCAATAGTCTCATGCTTTGAATTATGCTTCTGGTGTGGAGGAGTCTCTAACCTGGTGAATCATTCTTACAGATGGGATCATGTTATAATAAGCAAGTGACTTAGGGGAAAATAAATGATAAGGATCAGGAACATACCCTATCATATTAAATCCTAATTTGGAGGGTACCAACATGTAGGTGAAGTACATAAAATGGGAGGTCCATGAATAGAAATGCTGCATTAAAACCTTACACAGTCTTTAGGAGGAAGAACAAAAAGGAGAAAAAGTCTAGACCCTAAAGACACAACTTCAGGGGATGTGTCCAAGAGAAGAAATGCCAGAAATTCAGTCATAAGTCCTGTTTTTGTTCCAGACCAGAAACCTACATAATGTAGCCTGCAGGCCAGTGGACATATTGCATGACATACTACTGACATCTCAAACATAATAACATATGTCTCCTCATTCCACTCTCCTTCCTGAAGTTCTCTGTTGGGAACCAATGCATGCAGGAGAAAGACCAAGCTTCACTCTATGAGGGCTGTGTGGAAAGTATCCAGCTGTGTAATATGAAAAATAGAGACATTTATTGAAGAAGATATAAGATACAAGAAACATTGTACATAGGACAATGACGCCTCAGTCCCCTTCAACATAGGCACCTTGGGACCTCACACAGTTCCCCAGCTTCTCTTAACCTAACCCGTACACGTTCAACATTCTCAGGTGTTCTGCTTGTTGCAGGCCTTCCAGAACGTGGATCACTTTCAGCAGATTCTCAACCATCTCTGAAGCATTTGTGCCACACTTTTATTTGTGCTGTGCTCATTGCATCATCCCCGAAAGGCTTCTGAATCATCCAAATAGTTTCCACGGAGGAATGTTCAAGCTTGATGCAAAATTTGATGCAGATTTGCTGCTCTACTCGCTCAGTCATTTTGAATGTGACAGCCACACAGTAAACGTGCTCACTCAATGGCGTCTAGCGCCCCACTGACTAGTGCAGTGAAGTCATCAGTGTTCCTGCATGCGCCTCCCAGTCCACTCTCCTTGGCTGCAAGGTTACATCGATGTCACATGAACCGTTCTTGTTATATTATATTAACAATGGCTGGGTACTTTCTGGACAGTCGTATTACTGCTCAAACATGAGACTTGGGATGCTATTAACATAAAGGATTTGGGAGTGAAATAAGATTGGAAATACTGATTTAAGCTCAGTATTACTGATTTTATTGTGCAGATCTCATTACCTTTAATTCGTAATGAGGCAAATCTCTGGCAAGAGAGGCATGTGCACATGTAGTATTTCCCAAAAATTTTTAGTGGGTATCTCATGGAACCACATCTCACAGAATATACTTTAAGAAAATCTGGTACAACTTTTCAGAGCAGCCAAATTTCCATATATTTTTGACAGAAAAGTGTTTCACAACTAGATTGCAAATATGCCCTACTGGTAGGAAACAGTTTATTAAATCTAATCCACTGCTATGGAAAATAATTAATAAGAAAAGCTGTTGAAATCAGGATAAAATTGCACTCATTTAATTGGAAACTTCCCAACATTACATGGTAAGATTATTTTCATTGCTAAAGAATCAGTTTGAAGGCTCTTCCTTTGTGAAGTATTTCTTTCTTCCTTCATTCAGAAGCCTTCTGTTACCCACCATTTCGTTCCAAAATATTTCTGTTTTTCAGAAATCTATGTATGCGCCTGGTAGTGGAGTGATATGTGTACATGTTTTTAACCCTTCCATAAGATTATAGGTTCCTGAAGGTCAAGAATTGTGTTTATACCTCAGGAATTGCCTCTACAATAGCTGTGACAGTGGATGGTCAATGATTTGTTTAATAAATGAAAAGAAAAACATATGATAGAAATATGTTAGTGTGTATTTAAACCCCCTTCTGGTAATATAATTTTATCCACCTCTTCTTCCTCCTCCTCCTACTACATTACGTTTAAATTATAGGAAAACTGAAATGAAAAAAGCAGAAACACCCCATTTTATTTACTCCAGTGTGTAATCCCTTTCCTTTTTAAAAAGTTGTTCTATTTCTTGCCCATTACATTCACATTTAATTTTATATATTTTTTATTATAATGAGGACATAATTTTTGTCTTACATTTTCACTTCGATATACTTATATTTTATATATTCTTTCAATTATCATATTTAATTATTGCAAGACATTTTATTTAAATGATGCATCACAATTTATTTAAAACTTGCACCATAATTTGCACTATTATTAGACATATATGTCATTTACTTTTTTTCCTATTACAGATATCACTGACACTGAATTAAATCCATTCAATTATTAGCAATTCTAAGGAGGACTCATGAGGAGTAGGGCAATATGCTTAAAAATATTGACCATGGAAGTACTGAAACATTAAAATATTATGAAGATTTTTGGCTTAAATAATTAAAAATATGTATAAAGTTGATGTAAATAAACTTTGATCTCACAATGCCAAGACATGACTCAATGTATTAAAATTTATTTAGGAAATTTATCGTTTTATTCTAAATTGTACAAAGAATATTTGAATGTAGTCCATTGAATTGAATTTTATTTCATATAGGGTCACATGTCATAGGAAAAGAAAATAGAGTTTAAATAAGAGAAAGTCATATAAAAAAGAGGACTCAAAACACTGGGTCTGGGATAAACTCAAGACATTTTTCAATAGAGTAAGGAAATATAAAATGTAAAATTGTGAGCATAATGTGATCTCTAGATAAAAGAAAATAGTATCACTGATGTATTGATTCTGACTTTGCACAGCGTGGTAGCCTTTCTCAAGCAAAGCACCCTTGGATTTGAAATCTTAAGTGAGTTTTTATACCACAAGAGTCAATAGAGTAATAAACGGAACTTGAGAGGCCAAGCGGCTCCTCTAATAGATCTAAAAGTGACTGTCCTAAAACCTGGACTGTTACCTGCCTTCTGTCTACTTTCTTACTTCCCTTTCTCCCCCTCCTCACTCCTCCTTCTATTTTCCCTCTCTTATTTCTTGTCCTGTCCTAGAAGCTGTAGACACAGCAAAGAGCAAGACAAGACATCTGTCTTTGCTTTCATGAATCTAACATTAGGGGAGACTATTAGACAAATAAATAAACAACCAAACACAATAATTACATAGAATAACAAAGAAAAGGAAATAGAGTTCTGTAGTGGTGACCGAGAGAGTTGTAAGTGTCGTAAGTACGTGTGTTGGGAGAGGATGGGAATGCCATTTTAGATTTGGGAAAGCTACTCAGAATTAGTAAAATAATTGTTCTAAGACATGAATGATACAAAAGACTCAGCTACAAGAAATTTCTAGGTAAAATTTTCCAGACAGAGAAAACAACAAGGTCAAAGATATGGCAGGCATGAGATTGATGTCAAAGCAATAGGAAGAAGGCCAATGTGGCCAGAACACAGTAAGTACACTTGAAGGGAAATAAGTTCTGTTATCCCCCTGTCCTCTAGAGTGGGAACAGAAAGCTCTGTACAGCAATTACAGAGACCACCAAACCACACATTCTATAGACAAATCAGAAGGAATAATTGCAAAGCCAATTGAATTGATTAGTGAAAGTATCAGAGTATTGCATTATCTCAAATGAGTACCACGGAGCCTTCTTTGTGTCTGTGGATGAAATCCTAGATTTTCAAATTAATTAGCCTAAAAATAAATAGATAAAATCCAAAATGTGGTGCCTAAGTAGCTATGTTAGTTTTGTCAGAATGGACGAATAATGCATAATAATTATAAACTTTGCTGTTCACTAGGAAAATATTCCTGGATGGCACAGTTGATATTTTCAATAATTAAAAAAAATTAAGGGATAAATTAAGCTTAACTTTTTAGAAAATCAATGTATCATTCAATTTGCTAAGGCAAAGCATACCCCCAAAAAATGAAATAAAATATTTGATTATATAATTTTTTTAAAAAACTAACAAATAGTATTACAACTATTTGTACTTTGTAGTTTCAAGATATTTGACAAGGAAAATCTAGAGAGGACAATTTTATGTCTGTGTCTCTTAAAAATAAAAGTTACCATTAAAGTTTGTTAAATTTTACACAAAGTGATTGATGTAATTGAGTGTGAACTGTTCCCTTTTTTCTTGAAGACCTTTAGGTTTTTAATTCTTCCAGTTTTTAAAAAAGGCTGAGGTTTTTATAGAAAATGTTTCCAAAATAGAATTGATACTACTCTGAAAAATTGTACAGTTACATTTTATATAATTGCCTTCAAAGTTGGAAAAACTTGATTTGGACTACAGATCATGTATGATTTATCACACACCTTGTGTTTTATACATTTTAATAAGATATTTTATTAAGAAAATTTGAGCAGATATCATACCCCTTTAGAACAGAGAATATGCTATCTGATTCTTTCCCATGGTTTTTTGCAGTCTGGACTCAAGAAAATACTATGTGTTTCCTCTACTAAAATAATTTCTACTGTGATGTCATACAGGTTTGATTATATCACTAGGATAAAATAGACATTCTTTTCCTTGATATAATAGTTTAAGTCTTTGTGAAATTATATAAATGCCCACCTATATTTTTTACTGTACTATAATGATTTTTTTTAACATATAAATGATCATTTTGATATAATGTGTAAGATAGGAAAGCAACTTCATAAATTCATCTTTAATGAATGATTGGTCAGTTACCCCTATGCCAGCTAATGATTAATCTGTATGTTTACTATGACATCATCTTTGTAATATATTTGATTTCTGATTTATGTTGGTAGTATTACCTAGATATTGTAAGTGAGTGCTTACAATGTTCCAAAATCTTCCTTAAGTATTTCACCAACATTATCCTATTTTTTATACACAAACGTACGAGGAGGGTGTTAGGTTGGTCTGTGTGGATGTTCCCTGGTCCCCTGGTTCCCAGTGTCAAGAATGAATACTGGTACTGTGTCGAGCTGATGAAGGAGTGATCACAAAGGGAAAATACATTCCAGAGAGAGTGGAACGGGTCAGTTTCCAGGAGTGGAGAAAGACCCTGGAGGCTGAGCACATGTTGCCTTTTATAAACCCACAAGTTTGTCCTGCCTTTCCCCTGGCAGGATTGGTTACTGTTTCCCACCTTTGGGGTGAGTGAAAAGTTGTTATAATATAACAGATCACATGACAGGTTACATAATAGGGTAGTTATGTAACAGTTGCCCTTCCTGCACATGGGTCTTTTGTAGAATTCTCCACGAAGCTCCACCCATGTTATGCTAATTAGATGGGAATGAGCTCTAAGTCCCTCAAAGGTTACTGGGAACTTTTTACTATGTATGTTTCCACCAGGGAACAGTTCCTAGCCACAATTTGGTTCCTAGCTACAATTCGGTTCCCACTCTCTGCCCTTAGCCGCCTCCTTGCCACCTGTTTACCCTCCACTAGACCTAACAGAGGGTACTATTAACATCCACATTTTACAGATAAAGATCCTGAAGTGTATACATAACAAGTAAACCCCCCTAATATCCTATAGCTAGAACATGGCAGAGAAAGTAAAGTTTGCATGGATTAAAAAGTGGTTGAAATGGTAAACAGTATTTGTTGAATAGAAGTTAAAAATACATAAAATTCCTAAAACTACTTGAAATGGTTCTGTCTTTTATTCTATGTATTTTATTCACATAAAGATTAAATAATCCTAGGTACTATTCTAAGCATATATTTTTATACATTTAAACCTCATACCAAACTAAAGAAAAAAATAGTTACTATGAAGAAATTGAGGCAAAAAGGAGTTAAGTAACTTTCCCAGGTCACGTAACAAAGATAGCAGAGCCAGGATTCACACATAGGCAGAATAACAACTTTTTTCCTTAGTAACAAATTTTTAGTAAAAATGAAGAAATTAGAATCTGAAGACTAAGATACCTCTTTGAATATAATTGTATTACTAGAAAATCTGAAAATCCAGTAAATATTAAATAGTTTGCTATATCATTTCTGTATATGAGCAATAGCTAGTTGCTAAATACAATTTTTTTAAAAATTCCAGTTGACAATAACAAATATGTGTAATTTTTCAACAAAATCACATGCTGGCTCAATGCATGACAACATTATTCACTTTTCCTTTGAAATGTGGAGCAATATAATAGAAGATCACTTCACTTATTCAAAAGATTTAGGATGTCAATATTTCCAATGAGGAACATGAAAAATACCATGAGAGCAGGGAGAGGAATCATGACAGTCTTCAGAGTGAAGATGGTAAATCAGTGATTCATAGAAAAGGAGTATAAATTTGCTAGGTGCTAAGATGAAGGAAGAGATCCCAGTCAGAAAAAAAAACTTGTGCAAAGTAAATATATATGCAAATACATAGTTTATTCTTTTTGATCAAAGAATTAAAAATACAAATTTTATAACTATTTTATTTTAAATTATTTCTACTTTTACTTGTCTATTTCCTTTCTCATGCTTTTTGGGGTTTTATCACTTTTTTGTTATCTTATTTCAAATGCCTATTTTTGGTTAAAATTTTCCCTTTTAATAAAATTGGCATTTAGGCTATGCCATTAACTACAGTTTTACTAGGATTCCATAAGTTTTGACAAAAGATGTTCACAGTTTTTAATTTTGTAAATATTTGTGGCTGTAACTTTGCCAAATTTTCCTTGACAAAATGTTTATTGAGAATAATAATTTAACATTTTGAAGTGGTTTTTTCTTCTTGAATTTCTATTATAAATTTCCAGATTTAT
This sequence comes from Daubentonia madagascariensis, assembly GCA_023783475.1. Classification (NCBI taxonomy): domain Eukaryota; kingdom Metazoa; phylum Chordata; class Mammalia; order Primates; family Daubentoniidae; genus Daubentonia; species Daubentonia madagascariensis. The sequence continues at coordinate 19,726,443 of JAKFHU010000585.1, forward strand.
TCAATTGTGATTGGCAACGTAGCCTGTACAAGTTTTGTTTGGGGGAATTTTCTTTGTGTTGTAGCTTTTATGCTTAACTTTTGAAATATGTTAAATAGATGTTATAATATTTCTTCCATTCTTGGGATTTAATGTATGAGATCATCATTTTAAAATAAAACATGCTTTACCTATAATGCACATTTCTTTGTATTTTCTGAATTTTAACATTTGACCTTATAACTCAATATTATGCAAGGGAACACAGACAATCAATGACTTCAGCCTGTGGAGAGCATTATTAAATTTCAAGAGTAAAATCCAATCATTTGAAATCAAGAAGTTTTATACTTTGAACTAGTTCTATAATTCTAAACATTCTTTGGTATTTAGTTAGGTTATATTTTCTTATTTTTTGAAAGCCATAAAAATTATTAGTAGTAGTGAATTCTCTGGGATAGTAGCATATATCAAATCATTTTAAAATCATTAACTTACGGGTGATTCATTTTAGCATTTAAACTTGTCCTAATTTGGGACACGCATAAATTTCTTTAAGATGATTTAATCTTGATAAATATAAAGTTAAGTCCATTCTGGAAAGGTACTAAAGAACAAATATCATTTTAACTTTCTAAACAATGAAAATATTAAAAGCTAATATTTTATGTCATATTTGTCCTAAAACTATTTTTTAATTTTAGTAAAATTAAAGATATAGCTAAAATATAAACCACATTGATTTATATTAATAATATACACGTTTCTTTCATAAACATGTGAAAATTTACCATTAACTTGACGTTGTACAATGAATAGTTAAGGTTTATGCATATAATTATAATGGCCTCATGACAAATTTTACTGTGTTTAAGAAGCTTATAAAAATTGGATCTCTCTCAGTAGCAATGAATGTATTTTTTTGTAGCACAAAAATAACTTTTTAAAAATTTAGACTTATTTTACCTTACATACCATGTTAGTCCTGCTCATGCCTTACTTATTGGTATTGGAGAACAGAAAATATAAATAACTTACTAAATATTTTACAGCTAATAAATGGTAAAGCTAATTTATCTTAGTCTGAATGAAGGTGGGGGGATTGGTCATCTAATGTCTTGGGAGACCTCCATGTCCTTCTGGGACCAACACCTACAATGCTATAAAATAGCTTTAAAATATATACTAATTATTTTAATGATCAAAAATCACAAATGACATTAAAACAAATATAAAACTACAATTGAAACTAAAGAATAGTCCTAAAACTTATCCACATATATAAAAATACGTCAACTTTTCTATCTAATCTTTCAGTAAGACAAAAAGTGTATTAATTTAACTTAATAATCATCCCATGTTTTTCTCATCTTCTCTTTTATATATTCATTTCCTTAAATAGGAGGCAAGAAAGAAAAGAGGAAAGTTCTAGAACTTAAATGGCCCATAAGTGAAATAATCTCATAATAATCTAGAATTAAATGTCTAGGTTAAAAAAATTTAGAAAAATATAAAACAAAAATTTGCAACCAAGAGATTCCAAGAAATCAGGACACCAGAACAAGGTTGACACAGTTTTGCCATCTTAACGGTAGCTTGCTTAAGCCAGCAGTGAAAAAGCCTGCAGAGTGAGTGGCAGTGAAATCATGAAAGGGGTTTTCCACAGCTTGTTGAGAATTGAATATTTTTCCTTGTAAGAGGTGGTCCAAGGCCTGGGAGAAGTGGTAGTCAGTGCGTGCAACATCTGGTGAATATGGTGGATGACAGAATGTTTCCAAGTCCAGCCTCTACAGTTTGAGCAGCGTTGTTTTTTGCCACATGTGGTCTTGCAAGAGGATTGGCCTGTCTCTACTGACCAATCTTGGCGGCTTAATTGCAAGCATCCTCATCATTTCACCCAACTGGTTGTAGTACATATCCACTCTAATTGATTGACCAGGTTTCATGAAGCTGTAGTGGATAATACTGGCGCTGGACAACCAAACAGACACCATTAACTTTTTTTGATGAATCCTGGGTTTTGGACTGTGTTTTGGCACTTCATCTTTATCTAGCCATTGGGCTGAACACTTGTGATTGTCAAAAAGAATCCATTTTTCATCACTCATAATAATACGGTGTAGAAATGGTGTGCCTTTATGTCATGACAGCAAAGAAAGGCAAGCTTTGAGATGATTTCTCTTCTGACACTCATTTAATTCATGTGGTACCCATTTATCCAGCTTCTTTACCTTGCTGATTTGTTTCAAATGGTCCAATATTGTTGGAGTAGTAATGTCAAACCTTGCTTCTAATGCACATGTAGGTTGAGATGTATTGGCTTCCACTATAGCTTTTAGCTCAGCATTATCCACCTTGGTCTCAAGTTACCCACGTGGCTCATTTTCAAGATTAAAATCACCAGAACAGAAGTTCTCAAACCATCGACGTACTGTGCACTCATTAGCTACAGCCTTCCCAAACACTTCATTGATATTTTGAGCTGTCTGCACAGCATTGGTTCCATGACGGAACACATATCCGAAAATAACACGACTTTTTGACTTATCCATGGTTTCACAAAAATTGCTCTAAAAAAATTTTGAAAGATAACCACAAGCCAAACTGTATGTTTGAAAGAATGAGGAGGTAACCTCACAATAAAAATAAAACAAGAAGTGTCAAAGTGAAATGTCAGAGATATCAACTGTCAAACTTAGTCCCTAGGGAAATTGGACATTTCATAGTAATAACCTGATAGTTTACTTTTTTCCTTTAAATGGACCATACTTCCTTGTTTCTTTGTGTGCATTGTGACTCTTGCTATTGCTGTTGAAAACCGGACATTTGAATCTAATAACATGTTAATTCTGGAAGTCACATTCTCCTCTTTTACCACAGTTTTCCATTTTTCGTTTTTGCTTTGTTTTGAATTGTTGTAGGCTGTCTCCATGCTGAAGATAAGCCTGGGGTGTGACTTTAAGGTCTTCTTAGTCTAAGCCTGCATCTTTCCCTGGGCATTCACAGTGACTTTCTAATTTCTCCCATACATGTAGTTGCTTTTGAATGACCTGGTCTTTAATGACTGGCTTCTCAAAAGGGGAAAAAGAGAAAAATGAAGGAAGGAAGGGTACTAGTACTTTAAGTCCCCTGGCAGTCACTTCCATTGGATGGGGAGTGGTTTGCAACAAGAGGGGTGTGCAACAGTGACTGTTTTCCTGTATGTCTGAACCTACATAATTATAAGCAGCAATAGACTATCAGAATACATATGTCAGGGTTGCTATTACCCACCCTGGCTTGTGCAAGTGACATGCAAGCTGTAGCAGCAATATGTGACTGTCACTGGGCTAGGAAATGGGGAGTGGGTAGCTGCTGCTGAGATAAAAGCTGAAATTGACTAAAATTACCTGCAATTTACCATCCAAGCCTTCTCCTAGAAGTTGCAAGCCTTCAGTTGATTCCAGAATTTCAAAATAGTTACATCAAAATCTGCAGGGACAATTTTTGTCTCAGAGAGGAGTAAGATTTTAAGTGCTTCCTACTCCACCATCTTCCCAGACTCTAAGTTCTCTTAAACTCAGCTTTTAAGAACATATAATTATAAAGAAGATAATGACATATGCTTTGCCCTAACAGGATTGATATAAGGATGAAATAAAGTAATGCATATAAGCCATACAAGGTATATAATGAAGAGAGATGTATGCCCAGATAGTATGTGGTAGATAGTATTATTCACATGTATTCACTTTCTCCATTGACATTAGGTTTGACCACACGCCTTGCCTTGACCAATACAGTATGAATGGAGGTGACATGTATCAATCTGGGCAGAAGCTTTAAGAGCACACATGTGATTTTATGTTCTTTTCTTTTTGCCATAATAGCCATTAATGTTCAGAAGGTAAGTCAAATGCCTGGGTCCCAGAGAGAATACTACATGAAGTCTTACCGAAAGTTTGGCAATTGTCCCCTAGGCCACATCTGAAGAATGAGGACAAGTGGTTTGAGGAGAAGGAAAGAGATGATTATTAATTTGCCAGCAAATGAGGAGGTTGGCAGACTCCCATCTTAAAGTACCAATGTCCTGCTTCTGAGCAGGAATACAGAGCTTTTAAAGGGGAAGTTTTCAGCTTCAAGCTATTGCTCTTCAATTATAGTTGATGGTTCTGATTCATCCCATCTTTGGCTAAAATAATCTCATTACCTCTGCCCAGACAATTCTCTTGAGCCATCTCCTGTGGCACAAGCCATCTCCTGTGACAATCCCCTGCCCTCCCGACCACTGGCCTGAGGCAGGGATTCAGGTTTTAATTCTCAAAAGGGTGAGGGGTTGTGAATAGACAGGAAACATTTTCATTCTTTTTCAGGCCATTTTCTCTGTTACAAAAGTAGATTTACTGCCAATATTCTATAGTCTTGTCACATGTGTAAGAAATAAGCCTTTATTATTGCAAGCAATAAAGATTTGGGGGCTCACATGTTATCACAATATGACCTATTCTATTCTTATTGATACATTATTTCTTCCCTTTGGCTACTTCTTACCATTGTATGGTGTCTGACATAAAGTTTTAGCTATTCTACATCTGCCACAAAAGAGGAAATTTCCCTTATCTGAACTGGATTCTGAAAGTTTCAACTAAAATATGGAGTTCATAAGTTACTCCATTTAGCTAGACAAAGAGAAAGCCCATCATTAAATGCTGTATATCATGAGAGGTTTTATATAATTTAAATCTATTATATAATAACATCACTTTAGATAAAGGTATAGCTATAGATGTAGATATATAGAGATAAAACCTGACCAAATAATTTATTCTTCCTTGCAAAAATATGCATTTGCATAGATTAAACAACGTTGAATAGTCCCTTTCCAATTTTGTTATACTCCATTTCGAACTTGCTACTTCCATTTCTTTGGCTTACTTAAGAACATGTTGACCACTGAACACACTGAATCTATGAAATATCCCCAGTTAGAATCAACTTAATCCTTTGTAAATTAGAAACTCTGGATATAATATAGGTAAATTTAGGTTATAAACATTCAGGCTAACGTAGGAAATCACTCCATATGTGGCAGAATTCAGCACAATGAGGTTTTAGAATTAAATACTTTCTTTTTAGTATGCTAAAGAAAGCTAAAATTTGTAATTTTTTAGTTAAAAGAATAATTGAAACTTACAGATAGAAAATGAGTGGGTTGAAATCAGCATATTCTGTAGAAAAAATTAAGCAGAAGAGATGTTAATACAAAAGAAAAATACTGATAGAAAATATTTGTGAGGATTTAGAATAGGCCTTGCTTTGCCTTTCATTACATCATTCAATTCTCTCTGCAAGCATTGGAAATATATAGTTTTCAAATCAAATTTTATAGATGAATTAAGGCTTAGAAAAGTTAGGAAAGTTGCCTAAGTTTACAAAGCTGGCAAGTAGAAGATTGAGGATATGTGCCCAAGGCCATCTCACTTCAAAGTCAAGGTCTCCTTTATTCACTTGCTATATTTACTGCCTCTCTAATGTAGAATAGTAAGTCAGTCTGAAAATTAATACATTTCATAGGGAGGATCAGAGAGCCTGGATTAGTTTATCAAAGCTTGCCTTAAGGAGAAAAGCTTATTATGGTTAATCTAAACCTTGCATTTTTTTAAGGTCTTTTTCTGCTGCACACGTTTTTAAAAAGTTATTCCATTTAGTGTGACAAAAAGAAAGCCCATGAATTAGTGCTGTATTTCATGAAAGGTCTTATATAATTTATATCCATTACATAACAAAATCACTTTCGATAAAGGTATAGCTATAGATATAGATATATGGATAAAACCTGCCCTAGAAATTTATTCTTCCCTGCAAAACACACACTTTGCATACTTGAAAAAACACTAAAATTCAACAGTCTGAAAAAAGAAAGTTAAAGTAAACTGCTCTGGAGGAAACATAATGTAAGGCACATAATTTAAGACACAAAGAAAATTATACAATCTTATTTATTTAAGAATTTAAGAAGTATTGCAAAAATACAAAAAAACTAAAAAAAAGAAAAAATATAAAAAAAATAAGATTTCATTATAAAAAATTGTTATTAAAACAGGTTAAATGAATAGCCAAGTACTAAAAAATTACCAGAGCCTAGAACAATAACTAAAATTTATATAGCATTCCTTAAAATTAAAAATAGCATTTCCAGAAAGAAAGAAAAAAAGAAAAAAAAAAACAAAAAAAAAATTAAAACAGCGAGAAAAAGCAGGACATGAACAAGGAATCCTACAAAACAAAGAATTATTTTCAGATTATGAGACTGATGTGCTGCTGGCTGTGCTAAGAGGGTGACAAATTATGCATTTTTAAATTCAGCCACTCTAAAAATCACATTTATACCCATTATGATAAGATTTTCAAATACCAAAGGTTAAAAAAAACAAATTCTGAAAACAATTAAGAAAATGCTAAAATGGCCAACAGAATATTAACCACACGAGGATTTAGTTCAAATTTAGTCTTCATTTATAAAAATTCTAAACCAAATTGTATCCAACAATGCAAAAGTAAAATAAATTGAAGGATATGCAAGACAATGCTTTCTGAAAACCATCCATATATGCTTTCTGAGGAAGTAACTTGGGAATTTACTCCAGAAAGCTAATGACATTAAAAGAAAAGATGCTTGGATTTTAGGAATTAATGATCCTAATTCAGAAATGCAATAAAAGGGACTCAAAGAATTACAATTGTGCAGCTGCCAAGAGAGAAAACCATTTGGTCAGAGTGAGAAGAAGAGGATTTGGAAAGATTTTTGGCAAAGATATTTGGAAGCTAATGAAACATCATTTTAAAAAGACCAACTAGAAGAATGTAGAAAAGATAATCTATTTGCTTGCAAGTCAAAGAATCTTTTCTTGCAATTGTTATTGGGTTCATGACATTAGATTCTGAGAAAAGGAAACATAGTCCTACTGACCATTCAGTCTTATAATTATCAATATTTATATAGTCATGTTAATGCAGCTTGTGTTTGATTTTTAACTTTCAGAATCATTCAATCAAAATAAATTACACATAGTTATGCTTGTGAAAAAAATATGTATCTCATTCTTGACAACGTAAAAAGAAAGCTTCAATTGACAAATGAAGAGATCAAAGTGGGAAGAAACAGTGACAGGAAAGAATAGGGGTACTGTTATCATAGATAACTATATCAGAGAAATAATTTTTAGTTTTTAGAAAAAGAAATAGAATTGTAAGTTTATTATTCCAGTTTACCAGTGTCAGCAATAGAGGAACTAAAAATATCAGTCTCTCTCAGAAATTGAGGGGAGGAAGAATGAAGTAAAGTGAAGTATAATGAGCTAAATCTTCGTATTATGTAACAGGAGCCAACAGAGTTTGTTGAAAGAGAAGAATTAGCATATTATTTAGTGTTTGAAAAGTAATCATGAAAAATGAAAATATCAATAGTTACAAGCATTTTCCTCTGAAGATAGGGCTATAGGTGTGGAAGGCTGGGCTGAAAAGTGGTATTTCCCATTTTAAAACCTAAATGGCTTGATTGTTTGAATGGCCACAGGAATTTATTTCTTTGTTTAAAAAATATTATTTACACAAAGGTAACGTTTTGCTATAGAACAGCTTAAGCACATAGAATTTCAACTTCCCACTTGAAAAACAGACAAAGCACATAAGATTTTGTTTAAATGTAGAAGTGTCAGTAGGAAATGGATGATTCCTTTAAAAAAGAACTCTGACATGTACATAAAAACCTCACCTGGACTGAAATTGTTACTTACTGGTTGATAATCGACAAAATGATACAACTCCACATCTTCGGACAGAGCTAGTAATAAGACCAGTAAACCAAGAGGATGAAAATTGCTTCTATATTAGCAGCTTCTAAGAGGCATAAAACTGGACTAAAAATGGTAATAACACTCAGGTCAATACTCTAGAGTATTGAAAATCAGAAGTCCACACATTTTCAGCTATTAAGACATATAAGTAACCTGCTGATCTAAACAGTCTTATAATTTTAAGAAATGAGTATCTTTAGATAGATAATTATCCAGTTGTAAAGAGGGATTTACTTGATTTACTTGATATCTTTGAAAAGTTACCACAATCTGAGGTTTATATTTGCGCAGATCATATTTTTTATTAGAATTTGTGGGAGACAAAAAAAAAGCTATGTAAATGAAATACTGACTGAGATTTCTTGAAATTGCTTTCAGTTGGCTGCATAAACTTATTATTGATTTTGCCCTTTTATAAAAATGAAAGGTTAATGAAAACAATCACACAGTTTTCCTTCTTAAGGTGCAGAATACATAATACACAAATGGCTTAATATTTCTCCCTCAAAATATAATAGTGTTTATACATCAACTTTATGTGTTATTATGATAGGGAGTATGTTATGCCACAATACCTTTGCTTGAAAGACCTTGACACATTCACAGCACTTTCTACTTTGCTTTCTAGGTTGCATTGTTTAATAAAGGGGACTGTTTATTTTGGAGGCTAAAGAAGAAAATTTTTTCCGTATCTACTGGGACATCTTGGTAGAGGCAATAATGGCAATAGTTATCTTTTCTCTGTTGCTGAGGGACAAAAAGAAAAACACATATGGACAACAATCCAGTAATTTTTCAAAGAATCTACTGGTAGATGATAAAATGGCTTATGCATTTTATTTGTCACTAGTGACTAGAACAAAAATGCAATTCTTGAGTCAATCTTTCAAGATCCTTATCAATATATTTTACTTACATAAGTTTTTACAACAAAATTGTCCTTCTATATCTATGGAGTAGAATGAAAACAGAAGTAATTCATTGAAAACTTCAGCAAATGAACAGACACAGTTGTTTAATGGTACTGGCTCATTTCCAGAAATGGAAGACTGGTGTAGGATCATCCTTTGCCACTCAGATTTTAACCCAATTTTTCTCTCCACAGCTACCAACTCAGCTTCTAGTGTTTGAAACTTCTAGGGAAGTTTCACACAGGGGAATATTGGGGCTCTAAAACCACTACCCGCAAATATGGCATTTTGACATGCTGACTAAATGCAGAAGCCTCAAGGCTTCTCTGAGCTTCCCCACCAGGACCATTGGCTCTCTGAGAAAGGTAAAGTTTCTTTATCTGCCTGAGATACAAACCCATGGAGAACAATTGTTCTTTTCTTCCCCTCCCTATAAGACCAGGAATGTGATCACATCCAACAAATTCTTTAAAGATAATGTGCCATCTTGCAGATTCATTCAAATTTCAGAGAGAACTATTTACCAGTTAATATTTGTTCCCTGTCTATTCATCCTCCCGAGTAATCCTTTATTGTTCCTGAACAGAATTCCACTTTTCCCCCCCTCCCATAACCCATTTTACCAGAAAGGCATGTAAGCTTCTAAACCCCACAGGGGAGTTGAGTCTTCATTCTGAAGGCTCTCATGTATACAGCTTAAATAAATTTGTATCTTTTTCTCCAATTAAAAAAAAGAACATAATTTCATCCATAAATGGGGATCATCATAAATGCCCAGATAATTGAGGAAACCTTGCTTTATTTATTTATTTATTATTTCTTGGTTGGTTGGTTGTTTGCATATTATTACAATTCTTCATTCTAGTACTGGAAAAGTCAACTTTCTAATTATAGTTAGCATTAGATATTTACATATGATTTTTAATATCATCGATTTTATTGCCTCTTCCTTTACTAAAGAAATATATTATTGTAACTCTTTCTCAAAGTTCACCTAATCTATAATGAATAAAAAGTATTTAATAACATTTGTCTTTTATCTATGAAAATTCTTTCTCCAAGCTGTGGCAAAATTCCCAAAAGGAAGTAGGGAAAGTTAGGGGTGGGGAGCTGTGGGACATAGCTGCAAGAGAAAATTAGTATTATTTGGTGAAAAGCATTTCTTCTTACTATATTACCTCTTTTGATTAAATCCATTCTTAAGTGTGACATTTACATCAAAAAGTATTCTTGTGGAGCAGAGAAACCAGTTCAGACTTGCCATAGCCTGGAGGTAAACAGATAGGAAAATTAGACAATACTCATTTGTTAGAATTCTCTTTTCTATAACTGATATTCAATTTCATATAAGAAAGTCACTGATCTTGGTGAGATATGTAATTGATGGATACTGAAATCCATGAATAAAAGTGTCAAAACATATTCAGATCATGAAATATTGAGTAAAGAAAAAAAGTTATCTGGGTCAATATTAAAAATTTCTACCCGTGTGGTTCCTTATTTTACACCTAACTAAAGTTTTTCCTACTTACACATCAGAAATAGAATTATTGACTGAATTGACTGTAATAGTTAGGTAGACCCTGAGATGCAGCAGTTGAAGCAATGAGTATCAATTATAAAGTCAATTTAGTACATAAAATGTGGAGGTCAGTAGGAGAGGTCCAGTTCCTTCTTTCATTTATTAATTGTCTTTGCTTGGAAAAATTCAAGGCTTAAAAGAGTATTTGTGCCTAAGTGGAAAGAGCTTTAACTTGAAAGTAAGAAAGTTACTACTAAGCCATGGTGGTAGTTAACATCTATTTAATTATAATAATATGCCAAACACTTAGCCAAGGGTTCTATGCTATAGGCATCATTTCACTTAAATATTACAAAATTTTTATCAGGTGATTGTATTACTAGCCAGCTTTACAGGTGACAAAACTAACTTTTAAAGAATTAACTAAATTATCAAAGGCCACTTGTTAAGTAGCAGAACTAGAATTTGATCCTATGTCTTTCCAATCTAAAAGTTTACATTTTTAATGAGCACATTATACTATTCCCCAGAGGACACAGCCTCTAAGACCCATTCCTTTTGTGGACTAGATTTGTGGCTATGGAAAAGACTTAACCCTGGTTCTCAATTAAATAATGATTCTTTACTTTCACTTGGTTCTAAAATTGTAGATGCTTTCAGGCATGTTTATACTGTAGTTGCTTTAGTGAGGATGATTCTGAAATGCATAGAGTTTGGTTATTCATATAGGTTATAGGGATGAGTTTAATTTAGCCTCTGACTGGATTGTCAGCTCATAGAGGGCAAACAAGACTGCTTTGATTCTGCTGTAGCTTTTTTCGGCATTTACTAAATTGTTCCACAGAGTCAATGCCTCAGTCAGTGCTGTTGTTTAATTAGTGTACATTCAAAAGCTCTGGGGGCTTTGGTGACCTGTGTGATAATTATGTTGTATATTTCTTCTGATAGTATGAGATTAAAACAGCTATCAAAAAAGATAATATATTCCACTTTGCTCAATGTTTTTAAGGACATGGAAATTAAAGTCTGGTACAGTAATAGGATGAAATGGCTGTGGTGATCTGTGCAGTTACACCAGGGTGAATGAGTGTTTTGACATGCTTTTAGTGTTAGGTACAATTGGAAGAGTCTACCAACTAAATAGCAGCTCCAGGGAAAAAGGCTATAATACCATAAAGTTTTGGGTGTTGAGAATCAGAATATGCAGATGAAACTCGGCTAAACATTTTGCTCTTGACCCTAACCAATTCCTGCTTGTTTCTGAACAGCAATTCCCCCTGGCTCCTCTAGCTTTGCTTATAATTTATAACCCCAATGGCTCCCATCATCCTTTGCAACCCTCAAACAAGGCACGCAAAGTTGACCGTGTTTTTTTGTTTGTTTTGTTTTTTCCCCTTAATTTTATCTTAAAAAGAAAAAAAAAATGAGTTGGGTGGAAAACCTCCAAACATTCACTTTAAGAAAATGCCTTATGATCACTTTATGGAAGGGTCATTTCTGAACAAACACTATAACTTCCTTCAAAACATATATGCTGTGAACTAATATGCAGAAGTAACCTTCAGATGAGAGCAGTACAGGAAGTAGATTTCTCTGAGATGTCTGCCAAGATGTGCAGTGGTATTTGTACCTGTCATGAAAGTGATTATCCTGCATCTAAACTCTAGCAAGTTTCGACCTCAGATTCTTTGAGATTAAAATATTTTGCATTGACAGTGTGTGGGCTGGGACTTAAAAAAACTCAAATGTATAAGCCAGGAGAAAATTGAATTGTGAAGAAAGATTAGAGGAAGAGGCAATACAATTACAATGCAAAGATTCAGTTTGAATAAGTAGAAACTAAAGGGATATAAGATAGTAGTTTAATATGTAGAGATATGTAGTTCATAATAGATCTACAGATGGTCCCTGACTTACCATGGTTTGATTTATGATTTTTCAACTTTATGATGGTGCAAAAACATTCTGTTTTTCATTTTAAGTACAGTATTTAATAAAGTGCATGAGATATGCTTAGAGTAGGCTAGGCTAAGCTATAATGTTCAGTAGGTTAGGTCTATTAAATGCATTTTTGAAGTATGATAATTTCAGACTTATGATAGGTTTATTGGGACATGAACCCATCATAAGTCAAGGAGCGACTATACTATAAACAACTAAACTACTCTAAGACCTAGCAACGTTCAAGTATGAAATGAAATTTTTAAGATCAGAGGGGGACTTTGTATCTCTGCCTATATATTTTTACATCCATTAATTTCATCCTATAAAAAGATCAAAGAAAATATAATATAAACTAACTAAATGCAATTAAAGAATAATTGGCAACTAGGGTTAAAATGCAGCCTATAAATAAGGAACATAGGAAACTAAGGAAATTTTTACATAGGCTCACAAGGTAGATATAGATATTTTTAAGGAGGGAGTTATGGAGGATAAGTTTTGTGGGACATTATAGAGATGGACAGCACTTTGAGGAATTCTTAGGAAGTAGAGAACAACAATGAGCTAAAGTTTCAAAATTTGAGCACATGGAATTTTTAACAATGCACGAGAGAAACCTAAATGTATTACAATGAGCTAGAGAAAGGCTCTGTAAAATACTTCCAAAAACCCTATAACTTCCAAAATATTACAGAGAATAGTTATATGATGTTTGCAAGTCTAGGAAAAGGGCTGTTTTTTAGATCAAACCTAGACCAAACACCAGTCCACTACTCTGATAAATCAGAGTAGCACAAGGACTATTTTAAGAAATAAAAGTGCCAGGATCTTACTCCTAATGATAGCACATCTAAGATAAGGCCTGTAAATCTATTCACAAGCAATAAAAAAAAAAAAGGCTTTGTAAAAATAGTTCTGGTGGGGCCAAGACGGTGGAATAGAAGCAACCCACACACGCCACTCTCTAAAAGAGGATGGAAACTGCAAGCAGGTGTCCTCCTACAGATGGACCCTCTTGGAGAGAGCGTTGCCAATCATCAGAGAAGTGACAGGAGACACTCGGGGTGAAGCAGAAGGGAATGAGGAGTTCCACTAGCTAAGATTGGGAGGTACCCGGGGGGGGGGAGGCGCCCACAAGTGGGAAAGAGATAAAGGAGAGGGCCCGAGGGCCCCACGATCCCCGTGTGGACACTGTGACTCGAGCTGTGAGGGGGCCCCCACCACCAGTGCCGGACTGTGTGCTGACCAGGGAACTGCGTGGAGACCGCATGGTAGAGTGACAGGGGACAGCAGACTCAGCAAGGACCCACTGGGCTCGGTTCCAGGGTTGCTGCAGCTGAAGCCACTCTGAGCTCTCCTGCCCAGAGCTCCTGGCCCACACAAGGATGAGCTTCGCTGCAGCTGCCCCAACATCGCCCCTGCCAGGCCCAGCAGGTAGAGCAGACGCTCCTGCACGCGTGACTGGAAGCCAAGCACCACCCCCACCAGAGAACTCAAGCAGAGCTCAAGAGGTCCGTAGTAGCAGACTCGGCAGGATCTGCGTGAGGAGAGAGCCCCAGCCAACCAGCAGCCCCACCCCTGTGGCCCTACGCGCCAACCAGTGGAACAAGCCCCCCGGCCCTGTGCGCGGCTATCGGAGGGCCATGCTCCCGGGGACCGGCACCGAGCAGAGGTCCATTCGTCCGCAGATGCACACGCCAACCAGCAGACCGTGGCTCCGCAGTCCTGTGCGCCCACCGGAGGAACAACCCCCCCTCCCCTCCCCCACCCGCCCACGCACTCCACGCAGAAATCCAAGCCCCAGTGGGCCCGAGCTCCATGTGGCAGGCCACGCCCCCGCCCCCAGCCCAGTGCGCCCTGCGACAGTCCATTTGCCCTGGTCTTATGGGCCGGCTGGCAGGCCATGTCTCCACGGTAGGGCATGATGTCATGCCTGCAGTCCAGCTCTCCACCACTGACCGGCTAGCCACAAGCCGCCCTCCTCCCACCCTGTGTACCGCCGTTGCACCTAGACTTGGATGGAGTGAATGCTGGTAACCTTACACCTATGGCCACTGCCTAGATAGCCTTGCCAACCAGCCACTGCCACCACCAAGGGGAGACCTGGGCAGAGCAATCTCCCGCAATGCCCACCAGGGGGGTTGGTGAGTGGAGAGGCACTGGCCAAGGTCCTGCGACACATCCAGGTGCCTGCCAAGGTCCCACAACCTGTTCCACCATTGACTGTAGTCCTGTGACATGCCCAGACACGGAACAAGGTCCTGCAACCCACCCAGGTGGAGGCCAAGGTCATGATACCCACCTCCATGGAAAGGGACTTGCGCAGCCCCCTGCCTGAGCTTGCAACAGCAGCCTGGGGAACAATACACCATTCCAAAGGAATATCCCCCACCATTGGTTTGGACTGTGACAGCCACAGAAGATAGAGAGCACACAGCAGAACAGCTGCGTTACAGGCTGTCAGTGCATTTGCCCCTCTCTCCCTGGGTCAATCTGGATTAGGACACAAAAGCGTTATCTAGGGATCTCTCTTACTTTTCACTAAGTAGGAGAGTTCCCAGCAAAGGGTAAAAGGTGTGATGCAAACCTATTAGCCCTCAGCAGAGAGAAGAGATTTCAGATGAGAAGAAACCAGCAAAAAATTCTGGCAACATGAAAAAACAAGCTAGTTCAACACTCCTAAAGGATCTCAATAGATTCACAGAAATGGGCCTCAACCAAAAGGAAATTGTCAAAATGCAGAAATGGAGTTCAGAATATGGATGGCAAAAAGAAAGAATGGAATTGAAAAGTTGAAAACCAACACAAAGAAGCAAAAAAAATGTTTCGGGACATGAATGAAAAAAATGAAAAACTCACTAAAGAGATAGACAACATAAGAAAGGATATATCAAAACTTAAAGAATGAGAGTCATTTAGGGAATTACAAAATGCAGCAGAAAGCCTCAACAGAAGGCTAGACCTGGCAGAAGAAAGAATCTTGGAACTAGAAGACGAGACCTACCATTTGATCCAGCAATCCCACCGCTAGGCATCTACCCAAGGGAAATGAAGTCATTTTATCAAAAAGACACTTGCACTCAATTGTTTATTGCAGCACAATTCACAATTGCAAGGATGTGGAGTTAACCTAAGTGCCCTTCAACTCATGAGTGGATAAAGAAAATGTGGTGTGTATATATATATACACACCATGGAGTACTACTAAACTATCAAAAGGAATGAAATAATGTTGTTTGCAGCAACTTGGATGGAACTGGAGACTATTATCCTAAGTGAAGTATTGAAGGAATGGAAAACCAAATTCCAAATGTTCTCACTAATAAGTGGGAGCTAAACGATGGGTACACACATGCATAAAGCGATATAAAGGTCACGAGAAACCAAGAAAGGTGGAGGGTAGGACTGGGGCATGGGATAAAAACTTCCCTATTGGGTACAGTGAACACTATTCTGGTGATGGGCACATCAAAGCCCTGACTTAAGCATTATACAAAGTATGAATGTAACAAAAACACTTATTCCCCCTTAATTAATATTTTGAAATAAAAAAAAATTTCTCAGATAATTCTGATTTATGGCCAAGCTTGAAAAACACTTCCTAGAAAACTCATAATGTATAGGAAAATCTTTGTTTATCCATTTAGATGGCCAATGGCAGATACAGAGAGAATGGGGAGATGGCCAGATAAAGCTAAAACTATAGGAGTAGAGTGACCTCATGTCAGGTAATCTGTCAGTCACTGATCTTTGAGACCTAAACATGCAACGCAAGAAAAAAATCGTCTTGGCTACACTTTTTTTTTTTTTGTTTTTTGCCTTGCCTAATTAGGTCACTGCAGTTTTCAGCTAGGGAATTTCTCTGGAGTAAGCTGGCAGATAGGTAGCATAGTGGCAATTCTGGTTTAAACTATAGCATTCAGAACTGAGCAATTCTGTATGATGTGTATCCTAAACATTAAAGATCTAATTCTCTGACTTGATATCATTAAAATACAAACATCACTTTTTCTAATACTTTTATCAGCAAAAATGAGTTTTTCAATATTATCAGATAATAACAAATTTTATAGCTTCTCATTTGTTTGAGTATCTTTACTCAATTAATTTTTTAAAATATTGATAAATTGATAAAGCTACAAGGAACTTATCACATTTGAGTTGAAAATGATTTTTAAAAAATCAGATAAATTGGGTAAGTACAATTTTTTAAAAGATTCTGTTGAAGAAAACTTTCACATTGTAGACTCTGATTGGGTGGAGGTGGGTTTAAAATATGTATTAGGCTGAATAATAACCCCACAAAATATCCACCTACTAATCATTGGAACCTGTGCCTGTTACTCCATATGGCAAAAAGGGGCATGGCAGATGTGATTAAATTAAGAATGTTGAGATGGGGAGATCATACTGGATTATCCAGGTGAGTCATAAAGGTAATCACAGGTGTCCTTATAAGAGGCAGGCAAAGGAAGATTTGAATATGAAGTGCAGAATGCAAGGTGAGGACTGAAACAGAGAGAAATTTGAGATGCTAGCAGCAGCGGTTCCCAACATTTTTGGCACCAGGGACTGGTTTCATGGAAGACAATTTTTCCACGGACTGGGGACTGGGGACTGGAGAGATAGGGGAGGGGGCCATGAGCCCAGGAATGCAGCTCTAAAAGCTGGAAAAGACTAGGAAGTGGCTTCTCCCTTAGAGCCTCAGGAAGGAGCACAGAGAAATTGGGATCCAGGACTGTAAGAGAATATAGTTAGGTTGTCTTAAGTCACTTCATTTGTGGTAATTTGTTACAGCAGCAATGGGAAACTAATACAAAATCTTTTAATATAATTGACTCTGAGGAGTGAAGGTCAAAATATCCTTAATATCAAGAAATTGGCCTTTAAGAGGGCCACATTATCTGATCTATAATTTAGGGACTTCTCCTTTTTACACTTTACCCTTTGTGATCTCAGCTGCTAAGTAGCAGTAGTGTTTAAGCAGTGTAATTTGATTTACAAATGTATTCCACATAATGACTGAGTCCTGAAGACAGTTTGTTAAAGGATTAGAGCAAAGTTAAAGTTATCTTTAGCAATTAACAATCGATTGCTCAGTATTTATTGAACATGTAACGTGTGCCCAGTACAAACATAGAAAACCACAAAAGAAATAGAAAATCATGCAATCAAACTTGTAGGAACATTAGCAGTTGTTTAGTGCACTTCCCGAGGTCAACAGATCATGTAAACATACTGCAGCCACTATTTAAAAATCTCCAATGATAGGAAACTCACTACTTTACAGCCTATTTTATTATTAGTGAGCTCTAATTAATAATAAAAAAGTTTTTTATAAACCCAAGCTTTCCTTTTTACAATTTCTATAATTTAATCTTGCTTTTATTTTCTTGAATCCACAGAAGCCTACTTTTTCCTGGGTTTGCACCATTAAGTAAGAAAGTTTATGTTTACGTCTTCCCTTACAAATTTCTAATTCCTCTAACCTCTCCTTTCATAACATTTTTTCCAGATCCAACACTATTTCTACAACTAGGAAGCCAGTAATGACAGAGAGAAGGGCTTTAGCTCTTGTAGTGGGCCTTTCTCTTCTGTTCCCCCAATAGAAGTCAGACCACAATCTCAAAGATGTATATTGCACAACAGGAAGTAATCAGTACTGGAGTGACATTTGGAGAAGAAAAATCTCTAGTTAATAACTTTGTTAGAATGAAAGCCCTTTATATAGCACAAAAATCCAAATTTCTTATCATGGCAAGAGCTTTAAACATCTCTCCACCTTACTTTCTTAATTGCATTTGCTGACACTTCCTGCTTAACCACTGTTTCAGTGCTGCTAAATTAACCACAGTCTACCAATTATATCATGTTCCCTCACAACAATATATTTGGGGTCATACTTTTCCCTAAACTTGAAATAGTTTTTTTCTACTGAATGTGTCTTCTTTCAAGACTCACTCAAGTGTTAACTACCCTACAAACCCTCCTCTGATCTCTCTAGTGGAAGGAAAGGCCTTCCGTCTTCTCTCTTAGCCCCATGGGTATATCTCTGATAAAACACGTAACTTTGTGCATATGTCTGAGCCCCTTCTTACACTTTGAACTTCTTTAAGGAAAGGATCATGCCTTCTTTATTTCTCTAGATACACTTAGAGCCTGGCACACAGTGGATGTTCAACAAATAACTGCTTAATGAATAGATTCCTATCACTGACTTAAAATATTAGAGTTGAAGCTACCGTTCCTC
This sequence comes from Daubentonia madagascariensis, assembly GCA_023783475.1. Classification (NCBI taxonomy): domain Eukaryota; kingdom Metazoa; phylum Chordata; class Mammalia; order Primates; family Daubentoniidae; genus Daubentonia; species Daubentonia madagascariensis. The sequence goes on from JAKFHU010000585.1 coordinate 19,744,884, forward strand.
TGGTGACAATTTTCATCTACCTTGATTATAGGAATAAATATAACTAAAGACAAGTGATCTGTCATCTAGGGTCAGGCTAATTCGATTTGTGTCATAAAGACAAAGGTGCTAGATCCAAGCTGTTTGGATCCAAGCCCATCTCAATGGACTTTATCTCCTCTGACCCACAAGGCCAGGTTTCTTTGTTTTAATTTATTGCCATCTTGGCATCCACAATTTCTATTTTCTTCCTCATTTCTTCTGTGGTCTTCTGACCTCAGTCTCTTGACTTATTTCCAACTTCTCTTTCCATTGCCCAGGTATACCAGATGCTGGAAAATCTCTCTCTCTCTCTCTCTCTCTCTCTCTCTCTCTCTCTCTCTCTCTCTCTCTCTCTCTCTACACACACACACACACACACTCTCTCTCTCTCTCTCTCATTCTCTCTCTCTCTCTCTCGTGTGCATGCATGCATGTGCTAACTCCAGCCTGATCAGCTCACTCTCCTGATGCTGCCATATCCCCGCATGACGTGTTTTGTTAAATTGTTCATATTGTGTTAAATTGTTCAACTTTCTTCATTCGTTTGAAGAATATTTGTAGCATAGTGGTCATTACCAGGCATACACGAAGCAGCACACATAGTAAACATACGCAATAAGGAAGGATAAGGTAACCTGGAAATAGGTAGTCAAGCTGGAATAATGGCTCAAGACATATGTGGTAGTGTGAAAGATTAGAACAAAGACACTAGCTGAAGCCAGGTAGGCAGGCCAGATTCAGGATATACAAGAGCTACTATAGTAAGATACATTTGCACATAAAAAGCTGACAAGAGAGGAGCCACAGGGACTACAAAAACATAAATGCTAAAAGGCCTATAGGTAGTCGGTTCAGGCCTTGTGGGTATTTGGTTATACTTGACAAAGGTGGAGAATCCGTTGACTAAGTCTTTGATACTTCATGGATTATGCACCAAGTAGCATCAACATTACTTGGGAGCTTATAAAAAATGCAGACACATAGGCCTTACCCTGGCACTGAATCACAATTGATATTTTAACAAGATTCCTAGGTGATTTCTATGGACTAAGGTATTTCTGACAGGCAAATTCTGATAAGCGAAGCTTTCTAGTTTTTTGAATGTTGCATTATGAAGATGTTATAAGGCTTATAAAGGACCTTTTGTTCTGCAATCCAGTAGGAGTCTACTTCTGGGTTCATGAGTGAAAAAAGGAAAACAAAACAAAACTATTTACTGATCACTTATTCTATGCCAGGTGTTGTACTACATGCTAAGAATACAGTAATCAGCCAGAGAGTCCAAATTCCTGCTCTCATGACAACTACAGTCAAGTAGAAGAATATCCTAAATAAGTAATCACAATGCAGCATGAGCAAAGTAATAATGAGGGAAGAACAGAATGCTCTGGGGGCACATAGCAGTGGCACCTTTATTAATTCTCTCCACTCTGTCAGAATGCTGTGGTCAGCTGATCCAGGAGTGCTTGTCTCTCTGCAGCACTCTTGAATCCTTGGCTTTTTTGCCATTTCATCACGACTACCCTGATGATCCACATTCCTGATCTCCCCAAATTTCTCTTTGTCTCCATCTCAGATATCAAACTGCATTGTTGGACAAAGAAACATTACGTTACTGCTTTCTGTGCTACTTAGAAACTTTTTTTATTTGTTTTATGCCCACTCTTCATTGCATTACCTGACTCTGTGCCCCAAACCTGCCCTTTCTAGTCAAACTCAAATCTTTTCATCTTCAGCACATGACCTTGCCTCCTCTTTTACTGGGTAGATTGAGGCCACGTTGTAAAAACTTTTAAAAGCATACACCACCTTTCTTCACATCTGCCTCCTTATCATCTTAGCTATCTCTAAATAGTCCTTCATCTTTACCTATCTGTGTCTTCTTTCTTCCTAATCTGGATGCAAGCCCTGTTCTTCCTTTTTAGGCCTCCCCACTTGTGCCTCCTCCAAATTTCCTTCAGTTTTCTCTCTCCTCTTTGGGAGAATCAGTTGATCTCTATCTATTTACTTCTTTCCAGGCCTTTCTCCATGCACAGATGAGCCCCAATCAAAAATATCTTTACAAAATCTAGAGTCTCTCTTTATCTTTTATTCCACAACTTCCTTACTCTCATCACCAAACCTGTGGTTAGTTGAAAATTTTCCATATAGACTTTGAAATTTAGAATAGGGGCCACCCAATTTATCTGTTGCTCTGCTTCTTCACCACTGAGATTTATTCTCTTCTTCTTGTGTTCAGATTATTATCAGTAATAGTGGTAGTATTGCTGTTAGTTCCTCTTTCTTGGTTTTGCTTTTGGGACAAATATGTCCAGACAATTACAGAGTATCTTCAAACAACATGAGTCTCCTGCATTCAAACTCTGCTTGCACCAAGTATGAGTTATGTGAGATAGGCAAGCTACTTAGCTATCCCATCTTAGATTCCACCCATGTAAGATTAGGGAATATTATATTCACTTCATTGGGTTGCTGTAGAAGTTAATCTTTCTGAAGAGCTTGGCAAAGTAATTGGCACAAAGTAACCACTCAAAAATGTAAGCTATTATTATTTTTGGCCATCTATGACATGTACCTGTCAAAGATGTCTAGATAAATCAAGTCACTAATAATATGCCCTGTGTGTGCTTTATGATTGATTATAGCAGTCAGACTTGTGATCAGGTAACTCCTAAACAAACTAGGGTCATGATACTTTGTCTCTCTAAGACTGACTTATTACATATAAAGTGTGGCTATTACCATCTTTTCATAAGGTTGACGTGGGTATGAACTAATGTGCTAAGCGCTAAGCAAAGTATGTGGCAGACACTCAAATACCAGGTGCTGTCATTGTCCCCATCATTCCCATTGTTCGTCTTCTTTAATCTTCTGCAGTCTGGCTCCTCGCACCATTTCACTTACTAGTTTTCTTGTGTGGGACCTCCCAATAACCAAATTAAGCAGCCTGTTTTTAGTCACAATCAGGGACCTACCTCTAGAAAATCACTTATGCTTGATTTCAACTCCCACTTTATTTTTCCTTTTTTTCTGACTCACTTTTCTTATGTCTTATATAATCATTTCTTGAAATTCCTCAACACTTTTGACTTCAAAAATATCCTTTTCTTTATTCTTGATCCCTATCTTAAGGACTACAAACATTTCTAAATACAAATGGGAATTTTTCTCCTGCACATCTGATAAGCCCTTTACACTAAAAATAGCTCATTTCACTAAAATACACCCTTCTTTGGAAAATTCTGTTCACTTTTACAAAACCAACTTCCAATCTTAATTCTGTTCAACATAATTTAATCATTTGCCCAATCCGATTGACTATTCCCTTAAACCCTCTCTCCTGTCCATTCATTTTTCCCCAGTCTAACTAACAGCCAACAGAGAATTCCCACCAGTCGGGTGATAGACAAAGGGAGGAAATGGCACCACCGCTCCCTAGGCCTTCCACAATGCACTAGTGAGGATAGAAATTACATTCTTCGCGTGAGAACCGCTTGTAGTTGAAGAGAAGAAGAGTATCACAGCAATCAGTCAGTGTGCATTGTAGTAGATACAACTATGGGTTTAAAATCAAATATGCATAGTTTTAAATCATGGATCCATCTCATACACTTCTTCAACATGTGGTATTGAGGGAAAGTTAACTTCTAACACTCTTACGTTCTTATCTGAAAATCTGGTAAACTAATAACACTAATCTCACATGGGTGCTGTGTATACTAAACAAAATAATAAAGGGTTTGTTGCATAACGCTTTTTCAACAAATGGTAGTATTATGATCACTATTATACTTACTTTATTGATTGTTTAAATTATTATGCATAATGTTTACATGTTTAGCCTTTATTTTAATTCCCACCCCTACCCCAGTTAGAAGAATAGGCTCTAGCTGTCCAATTTCTGTGGGTATCAGATATGGTATTCTATCCCCTTTTTTTTTTTATCCAATTAAATTTCCAAGAATACTAGCTAAAACTCCATAATGACTCTCCACAGGTATCTGTTCTCATTTTCAGGCATGTCAAGAGAATGTCACCCTCCTAAAGCAGTTAATGCACCCAAAATTCAGTTATAAAAATATTCTGCATAACTTTCACCAGTAAACAAGACTTTTTAAAAATAGTAAATTGATAATTTATAATTGTATACATTTATGGGATACAAAGTGATATTATGAATATCATGTGGCATAATTAAATGAAGCTAGTTAACATATCCATTACCTCAAATCACTTAACATTTCTGTGGTGAGAACATTCAAAATTTACTCAAATAAGACTTTGAACGAGATGTTGCTGAAGTGGAAGCACAAATGTCGTTTCTGCTTCAACAGTTAAAGCCTAATAATACCTCTAAAAGTAGACAGTGTGTGACAGAGGGGCAAGTTTATTTTCATGAAGGCAGGCAGTTAATAAATATAGAATGCTCTTTCCAGGTCTAACAATTTTTCAACTCACAAAACCCCATGATGCTGTAAAGACTTGATGACAAGCACATGACTGATTAACTTTTTCAAATTTCCAGAACTAAATAAAAATAAATCTGGGTTCTAGAACCGTATCGGTTTATGCACTGATGTATATTGTGTGAAGTATACTATCCAACTGTGTTTTGAATGCAGATTTATACATTTAGCAAAAAGGTATGTCGCTTCACCTAGTTATTTTGCAAACTAGTAATTATCTTAAATTATCCTATAGATTATAATAAACAGAAAATAAAAACAACATAAAAATAGCTGATTCTCCGTATATATAAAACTATGGCCAAAAATTAATTTATTTTAGGTTATCATCAATAATCCTAGTGGGTAGCAGAAACTTTTACTAACTGGCTATCTTGAAATAAAGTGATGGGAAATGATGTTTTTAGAATAGCAGTACTGTTTAACTTTAAAATATAATTTAATAAAATATAGCATATAAAATACAGCAAGAAGGCAGGACCTTCAGTGAATGTGATAATGCATATAATTAAATTTTATATTTTTTATTTCAAGAGAAATTCTATGATTATAATTTTATGATTGTAGCCATCCAAATAGGTGTGAATTAATAACACACTGTGATTGTGATTTGCATTTCCCTAATGACTAACATGTTGAATACCTTTTCATGTGCTTTTTGGCCATTAGTATATCTTTTTTTGGAGATATGTGCATTTTGATCCTTTGCCCATTTTTAATTGAGTTAGTTGTCTTTTTAATTCAGTTATAAAGGTTCTTTAAATATTCCAAACACAAGTCCTTTATCATACATATGATTTGCAAGTATTTTCTGCTATGCTGTATTTGTCTTTTTACTTTCTTGAATGTGTCCCTTGAAGCACAAAAGGTTTTAATTTTGATGAAGTTTAATTTATCTAATTTATCTTTAGTTTCTTGTACTTTGAGTACACATATCTAAGAAATTATTTCCTAATGAAAATCATGAAGATTTATCCATATGCATCTAAAAGTTGTAGTTTTATCGCTTACATTTAGGCCTTTGATCCATCGGAGTTAATTTTTGCATTTGATATGAGGTAAGTGTACAATATCATTATTTTGCATGTGAACATTCAGTTGTCCTGGCACTATTTGTTGCAAAGACTATTATTTCAACACTGAATTTTCAGGGAACCCTTGAAGAAAACCGATTAACATGACATGCAAAGATTTATTTCTATAATTTTAATTATATTCCATTGATCTATATGTCTACCATGATGCAACTATATAGCCTTGAATACTATAGTTTTGTAGAAGCTTATTAAATGGGGTAGTGTTATTCCTCTATGTTCTCCTTTACAAGATTATTTTGACTATTCTAGGCCCCCTTGCCTTTCTATGTGAATTTTCAGATCAGTTTGTCTATTTCTTTAAAAAAAAAAAAGAAGGCAGTTGGTATTTTAATAGAGATTTTGTTGAATCAGTAAATCAATTTGGGGAGTATTGCCACCTTAACATTAATCTTTTCAACATATGAACATGGGATGTCTTTCCATTTATTTATGTTTTCTTCAATTTTTTCAATGAAGGTGATAGTATTCTGCATACATGTCTTGCACATATTTGTTGAATTTATTACTATGTATTTTTTAGTTTGATGCTCTAGTAAATGGAATTGATTTTTAATTTCATATTCAGATTGTTCATTGCTTGTGTATAAAATTAAGATTGATTTGTGTATCTGGTATATTTTATCTTATACCTTACTGAACTCATCTACTAACTATGGGGTGTTTTGTGAATTCATCAGGATTTTCTATACATAAGATCATATGATCTGCAAATAGAGATAGTTCTTATCTATCCCAATCTCCAGTTAAGATGCTTTCTATTTTTTTCCCCCTTGTCTAATTTTCCTGGCTAGAACATCCAGTTCAATGATGAATAAAAGTGATGTAAGCAGACATGTTTTTCTTTTTCCTGACCATTGACAGAAGTGTTTCATTCTTACATCATTAAACATTTTGTTAGTTGTGGGTTTTCATAGCTGCCCTTTATCAGTTTGAAGTAGTTCCTTTTTTCTTAGTATACTGATTGTTTTAATTTAATAATGAAAGGGTATTAAATTTAGTCAAATATTTTTTCTAAGCCTAGTAAGATGATAATGTGGATTATTTTTTCATGTTATTAATATGTTGTATTGCATGGACTGATTTTCACATGTTGAAACAAGCTTGCATTCTGTGGCCATGTTGTATCATGTTTATGTTGCCAGATTTGGTATGCTAACATTTTGTTGAAGATTTTTAATAAAAGTTCATGAGCTATTTTATTCTGTATACTTTTTTGTACTTTTTTTCTGTTTATGATATCAGGGTAATACTTGCCACATGAAATGAGTTGGGAAATGCACCCTCCTCTTATATTTACTAAAACAGATTATATACAATTGGCATCAATTTCTTTTCAGATATTTTGCAGAATTCTTCAGTGAAACCATCTGAGCCTGGGCTTTATTTTCTATTGTTTTTATTTTATTACATTCGATATCTTCACTTATTACAGGTCTATTCAGATTCTCTGTTCCTCCTAACGTCAGTTTTGGTAATGTTTGGGTTTCTAGGAATTTGTTTGTTTCATACAGGTTAAATAATTTGTTAACATTCAGTCCCCTTATAATCCTTTTTATGTTTATAAACAAAGTAGTAATGTCTCCACTTTCATTTCTGATTTTAGCAATTTATGTCTTTTCCTATTTTTTCTTGGTCATTCTATCAAAAGGTTTGTCAATTTTGTTAATTTTTTCAGAGAACAAAATTCTTGTTCTATTAATTTTCTCTATTGTTTTTCTATTCTTTATTTCATGTATTTCCTCTCTAATCCTCACTATTTCCTTCCTTCTGATTGCTTTCAGATTAGTTTGCTTTATGTTTTCTTGTTTCATATAGTATATGGTTAGGTTATTGATTTGAGATCTTTCTTCTTTTGTAATATGGACATTTACACTTCCAAATTTTCCTCTGAACACTGTATTTACTGAATCTTATGAGTTGTGTTATGTGGTATTTTTATTTTCATTCATCTTGAAGTATTTTAAAATTTCACTTGTAATTTCTTTGATTCATTGTTTATTAAGGAGTGGGTTTAATAGCTACATATTTGTGAATTTCCCAAATTCTCTTCTGTTATTGATTTTTAATTCCATTCCATTGTAGTCTCTGGAGACAAAATTTTCTTTTTAATTTATCGAGACTAGTTTTGTGGCCTAATATATCATGTAGAATGTTCCATATGCATTTGAGAAGAATATGTATTCTACTTTTCTTGGGTAGGATATTATATATGTGTCTGCTAGTTCATTTATGGTGTCTTTATGGTTCATTTATACAAGTCTTCTGCTTCCTTATTTATTTTCTGTATAGTTGTTCTGTTAATGAAGTGGTATTGGAGTCTCTAACTCTTATTGTTGAATTATTTATTTCTCCCTTCTATTCTGTCAGTTTTTGCTGAGTGTAATTTTTGGCTATGTTGTAATGTGCGTGTATATTTATAATTGCTTTATCTCTTTTTGATAGATTGACAGTTTAACATTGTAAAAATGTCATTCTTTGTCACTAGAAAGAATTTATGCCTTGAATTTTATTTTGCCTAATGCTAGTTTAACCACTATAGCTAAACTATAATTTTGGTTATTGCTTGCATGATGTATCTTTTTTAATTCTTTTACTCTCAGTCTATTTGTGTCTTTGATTCTAAAATATGTCTCTTGAAAACAGTATACAACTGGATCATCTTTTTTCATATGAAATTTCTCAATTTTTATTTATTTATTTGTTTATTTTTATTTTTGAATTTCAGAATATTATGGGGGCACAAACATTTTGGTTACACATATTGCCTATGCAATGCCTAAGTCAGAGCTACAATCATGCCCATCCCCCAGACAGTGCGCCCACACCTATTAGGTGTGAGTTTACCCATCCCCCCACCCCCGTACCTGCCCAACCCCTGATGAATATTATTTCCACGTGTGCACATAAGTATTGATCAGTTAGTATGAATTTGATGGTGAGTATCAGTGGTGCTTGTTTTTCCATTCTTGTGATACTTCGCCTTGAAGAATGGGCTCTAGCTCCATCCAGGATAATACCAGAGGTATTAATTCACCATTGTTTTTTAAGGCTGAGTAGTACTCCATGGTATACATATTTTTAATGTGCATTCTGCCAATTTCTGCCATTCGATTAGAGAGTTTAATCTATTTACATTCAATATAGTTACCAATAAGGTAGGAATTATATCTGCCCTTTAGATATTTGTTTTCTATGTTTTATGTCATTTTTGTTCCCCTATTCCAATATTAACACCTTATTTCCTGTTAGATATTGTCTCGTGTAACATTATAATTCCTTTCTTATCATTTCTCAGTGGTTGCCTTGGGATTATTATTAATAACCACTGAACTGACAACAATTTAGTTAGATTAAATATTAACTTAATTTCTATACAAAACAAAAACTTTGTTCCTATAGAACACTTTTCCTCTATTGTCCTTGGTACTATTATTGTCATACAAAGTACATATTATTACATCAATACTGATGTGTATGCATTTTTTCCTTTGTGCAGTTGTCTTTTAAATCAAACAGAGAAAAAGTACTTCAAAAATCCTACATTAATATTATATATCATATATACCTATATAGTTACCTTACTGGTGCTCTCTCTATATTTTTTCATGTGGACTGGGTCTACTGTCGTCTCTCATTTCCTTTCAGCCTCATGGACTCTCTCTAGTACTTTTTGTAGTACAGGTATGCTAGTGATGATTTCTCAATTTTTATTCATCTTGGAATGTCTTTATTTCTTTAAAATGACAATTTTTCTGGATATAAAATTTTTGATTGATAATCTTTCCTTTCAGCTCTTTGAATATGTCATTCATTGCTTTCTGACCTCTTTGGTTTCTACTGAGAAATCATCTGTCAACATATTGAGGGTCCCTTGTACATAATGAGTCATTTCTCTCTTGCTATTGTATTTTCAAGATTCTCTCTCTCTGTCTATGGCTTTTGAAAGTTTGATTATTATATGTCTATTGTGGATCTCTTTGGGTTAGCCCTACTTTGATTTTGTTGAGCTTCTTTTATGTGTAGATTAAAGATTTTGATCAGAATTAAATATCCATTTGGTTCTTATTTTTTTTACTGAATTATTGATACTTTGTTGATATTCTTGATCAATAGAGACATTCTTATACATTCCTTTACAGTTGTATGTATGTTTCTCTTATTCCTTGAACATTTTTAAATTGCTGAGATAAAGTAGTTTTTCTATAATTCCAACATCTGAACTTTCTACTGGGCTGTTTCTATTAATGAATGTTTCTTGTTCCTGTATATTGTACATATTTTCTTGTTCTCTGCTTATCTAATAATTGTTTGTTGAAAACTGAATATTTTAAATAAGATAATAATGTAGTAACTCTATGAATGAGATGCTACAACCTATGCTCCCCTGGGGTTTGCTGTTTTGGCTATTTGTTTATTTATTGTTATCAATGTTTTTATATTTTGTTTGTTTTTGTTAGTGACCTTTTTGAAGTAATTCTGTAAAGTCTGTATTCTTTGTCATGTGTGGCCACTGAAGTCTCTGCTCGTTTACAGTAGTTGACAGTAAATGATTAGGCAGTAATTTTATTAAATTCCTAGAGCCAATAAATCTTCCAGTCTTTGCCAAAAAATTCTACATACATGTGGCACACCTTCAATGCTTAGAAAAATAATTTTCAATTTTTCCATAGCCTTCACTTCTTGCTTGCAGAGAGCCTTACACGAGCCAAAGGTGAGAGCTTAAGGCCTTCTTAGGTCTTTCCTGAATATGGGTACTGGTTTGTACTAAATATTCCTTGAAGAAGGCTCTTTTCTACATCCCAAGATACACACAAATGTAACTGGATTATACAAAAGAATTTATGTTTTTTGCTGAGCTACTCACATTTAAGTGGAGTCCAAGTGAAGAAAGGATTTTATATATTTATAAATGCTGAACTCTCCAAGCTAAAACTTGAGCATGGATTATAATTGTATAGAGGATAAACTCAAAATGATTGAAAGGCCAACTATTCCTGGTTATGAGACAGGCAGAAATGGCAAGATACACTAACTACATTTTAGAGGATGTTAAATGTAGGAGTTCAAAAACTTTTATCATTTCCATTTAAGTATGTGATGAAACATAACATTGAGCAAAGAAAATATATGTGAAATGATCAGATGTTTGCATTAAAAAACTAACCTGTTAAAATGGACAAAATAACCAGAAGTTTTATAAAATGAATGTCTTATTGTCCCTGTTACTTTCTTGGTGACTAGGATTAAGTATTATATTTATAAAGCTAAGTAATAGTATTTTCATATCTTAAAATTATATAATAGGAGATTTTTTGTATTAATAAAGTTCCAAGCTGCTCATACATATATTTTTGGTGCTTTCTATACTACTAGATTCCTGAATTGTATTGTTTAAACAGAATTTATTTTTTCATTTACTTTTCAAGGTCTCCTTTAGAAGATGCTATAATGGAAATGTGAGGGACTTTCGTACTACCTTGAAGGAATAAGGAATCACAGAATAGCTACAAAGGGGAAGTGATATTTTATACAGATATTGATGGGCAAGTAATGTTTCTCTAGGCAGGGCAGTGTGGAAAAGGGCATATGTAGCTAAAAGAACAGCACTGGCAAGGTCATAGAGGAATGTTCTTGGTTACTCAGGCAACTATAGATATTTTCATTTGGTTTGTGCTAGTTGTGTAATAAGATATGGTGACATATAAGAAAGATTTTACATCAGATAGACCAATCCCTGTTAAAGATGAAAGAAGTACTTACTTTTTTGCTATTTCTCAATAGGAACTTAATGCCAAATCTCCCAAAACAATGGAGAACAAAATATCTCATAATCTTATGTAAGAGATCAGACAGAAAAAATATACTTCAATTTCCTCATGTTATTAAAAAACCAACAAAGACACAAAAAACTGCAGCCTAGTAAATTTACATAATCTTATCAAGGTCCCGCAATCAGTATAGCTGGCTTGGATATACAGTCCATGTTTCTTTAACTGGTCTATTGCTTTTTTTGAAAAATAGTCACTGTAGTGACTGCTGGACTGTGATGAAGAAAAAAGATCCAAAGCAGATAATTACTTGATAGGTGTTGGAGAAGATGGCAGAAATGTCCCCTTGTTACTGAGGTTGGTATTGGCTTAAATACAAAGAATCCCCAAAGAGAAAACATGTTGTGAATAATCTGGCCTGAAATAAAATATTCTTAGCAACAGCAAAGCAGTCAGGCTTACACCACATGATACCATTCCCACACAAAGTTAATTTGAGTAGGCATGGACACCTACCCCAACTAGGACAAAGATATTCTTTCCCTGGCAATTAGGAATTGAGGCATTACAAGGATGAGAAGAAAGATCATGTGAAGGTAGGGCAAGAAGTGATATCCTGACAACTAAAAGCATGTGTGATATGAACTTGCAGGAGTTAAGGATTGAGGGGGAAGCATAAGTCGGCTTGGGAAACTCTTAGCTGAGAGAAGGATGAATTAAATCTGTAGGAAGTGGAGACAGAGGGATGGAGATGGAGTCTACAATAGCACCACATTCTCCAGATGAATTTCACCAGAGGCCCAGCAATATAAAACTTCTTCTTTTTTGAGTGTAGTTATAAGGGCTATCATTTTGGAGTTGGGTAGCACTGATCTGGAATATTTTCAGCCAAAGGAACCTTGGAATAATCACAGTATTTATTTTCAAGTTGCTTTGATATCTCTGCTACTACTTTATGATCACTCTACTTTGACTCTGCTAATTCACATTGGAAATAGTCACTGCTTTTTCCTCCTGTAAATGTGTTTGTTTTTCCCCACCTCTGTTCTAAATAACTCTTCCTTATTATTTGAGATATTTAGGAGAAAACTACCCACTTTTCTCTTCTTACTTTTCCCTACTTGGTCTCACAGATATCACTGTAGGATACTGGAAAAATGTAGTAGCTTCTTGAGTCTGTAATACTACTGTGATGATGGGGAAAGATCCAGGATTACCTCTGGAACTGAGCACTGCATCTACGTTTTATCTTTCTCTATCTCCTGGGAAAGCATCATTCAGCTGAGTGACTTGAAAATCTGAACACCTCAGGAGTTATTCCCGTTGGTTTTTCTTTACTTCTTCATAACTCCACTGTTGCAAAAGAGACAGTGAATCTTGACAGAGGTGCCAAGCTTAGCAGTCTGTTAAGGAAGAATAAAACAGGTGTAGGAAACATTCTGTGGAAAGACACAAAAATTACTTTTTTGTTAGCTGAGGCTTTTTGTAAGGATAATGAACCATCATGAATCTTTATAACAGTAAAAAATGTATATATGTAACTAGTTTTAATTAAAACAAATTAAGATATAGGTTGCATATTTCAAATTCATCACCACTCTCTCATATATATTCATATATATACTCTCATATATATATTCATTTTATATATTCTCTCATACATATTCATACACTGTTTAAATAGTGTACACCACAACCATCTATCCAAAAATTATTTTACTTTGAAAAGTCCATACATTGTTAAGAACTGGCTTTTCTACTAGTATTTTAAACAAGCATGTTTTTCTTGAAAGTCTCCTAGAAACTTGCTAAAGAATCACAGACCTGAGAACACTCAGGCAATAAGTTAATGCAGTCCTCAGGGTCGCAGAGAATTATTAAGATGCCAGGACAACTATATAACTATGTCACTAACCATGTCCACATTTCTTTCAAGAAATTTTGTGAGTCAATGACCACATCTTAATCCTGTATTTAAGCAAGGCAGGAGTCATCTTCAGGCCTTATTATCCACATCAAACTGCAGTTAACGCCTATAGCTTAGGGACTCTAAGCAGGCGGTACATATCATGAACAAATTAAAAGACCTAAACTCTGCCCCCCCCATTAAAACTCACTGTTATTCACTGAATGTTTATGTCTCCCCCAAAATTCAAATGTTGACACTCTAAATCCCAATGTGATGGTATTTGGAGATGGGGTCTTTGGGAGATAATTAGGGTTAGATGAAGTCATGAGGGTGAGAACTTTAGATGGGATTTGCCCCTTATAAGAAGACATCAGAGAGCTTGCTTTCTCTCTCCCTCCATGTGAGAACACATTGAGAAGATGGCCATCTGCAAGTCAAGAAAAGAGCCCTCACCAAGAACTCAATCAATTGACACCTTGATCTTGGACTTCTCAGCTACCTCTAGGATTGTAAGAAATTAAATTTCTGTTGTTTAAGCCACTTAGTCTGTGGTGTTCCAGTATAGTAGCCCAAGCAGGCTAATATACTCACTAAATCTTTTTACCCATACTGCTCCTGTTAAGTTCCTGTGAACAGTGTAGAGTCTTAACGCTGAGTATTTTCTTAGAATTGACCTCTTAAGTTTTAGCAATGAGTCTTTTAGATTTATTTGAGAATCTAAATTTGTATCCTTGAATTTGTGGCATACATGAATCTTTTCCTATTCAAATAAATTTTAATCCTAACCCTTCTTAACTAGCAATACTATTGTTACCCTGAATGTTAATACTTCCAGAGTGTTTTGGTATATTTCAGGACCCCATTCAAGTTTTGTGCTTTTAAGGAAATCTTCCAAAACTATTTTTATCTACACTGGTATATCAGGGCCCAAGTGCATTAAGTGTATCATCATTGTCTAGACCCATGAGTGACCTCATCCTTGGATCCTTTTAGCCTCACCTCAGTAAGAGATGAGGTGCATTACCTCCGGGGCATCACCTGTCTTATAGTGTAGGACCCAAAAATGGCCAAGGGATAGTGCTTCTTCATTTGTGAATTCATGTTTCTGATTGTTATGGTCTCCTCAGTATATGTTTTTTTTTCCCTTCCCATTTTTCTCCACATACCATCTTTTAACACATGCATCCAAATTTTTCTGTTTTACATTTAGACCAGAAGAGTTTGAACTTAATTATCAAGGACATGTGGTTTTTTGCTTTCTGGTTCATCATTGGCTTATTCATAAACAGGCATAAGGTCTGGGAATTGTTGGATGGAAGCATTTTGGAATACTGGTTTAGGAATTTGATGAGCTCCAAGTACCCATTAATACTTGATATATGATTTCTTCCCACTGATACTTTTTCTATCTAATTTTTAGAGCATTTGTCTCTGCCACTGATTTGACACTTAATTACATTTTGTGCTTTGTTAGTTGCCATTTTTTCTTTTTGTTTGTCTTATTTTTCTAATTATGTGTCGGAATCTTGAGAGAAGTAACTGGGGCCCACACTAATGTTGATTCTGTCATAATCTTAGCATAATGCCTAGTACATATAGAACTTATTCAATAAATTATTTTTGAGTTGAGTTTATCAAGGTAGGAGAATTTGGAAGTTGGAGCAACAAAGATTTATTACTATAAGATTATACTGCTGTGATTTAAGAAACTAATGAAATTGAGCTACTATTCTGAATGTTATCACAAGTTTACCTCAATTCACTTTCAGCATTATTCAGCATTATTCAGAAAATTAAGAGCTATATTGTTTCTCACTATCACCAAGTATTTTGTACCCGCAGAATTGAAGCCCAAATGTGTGAAATGGATGCTGAAGGGCCACAGGTTATTTGTCACAACATTGAGCCTAAAGATCAGCACTTTTTTTTCTATGCAACCTTCTCTAACTGAAGGTAATTTTAATTAGATTTTTATAACATAAGGATTTATATCCAGAGCTATTCTCCTTGGAGAAAATTCAATATGAAATTTTAAAGAGCTCCTTTGGAGTAGACTCTTTTGAAAAGTGGTAGAATATTATTGAACAAATAATTAAATGGAGTAAATAAAGAAGCACATTTAATAATCATTCTTCCCTGCTATCTTGATCCACAATAAGAAAGGAATTCTTCATAAGAGGAATTCTCCATTGTAGTGCACTTATATTTCTATAATTTTTGAAGACAAAAAGGGAATGTTTTGCAAATAATCATTTGAAAAAGTTAACTTTGGATTTCAGAGACTGTAATTTGGTTATTATTATTAAATTATTAATAAAGACTCAGGGTCTGATTTTCACCTCGGTTAACGAACAAATATATCAGTTTTGTACATTGAACATGTATTTGCAAAGTACATCTCCTGCTTTAGGCTTTAATTTAAATAATTGCTTTACATTTTACTAAATCCAAAGATTAATCTTATAAAATGAGCTCACTAATATAAAGTTCAAAAAACACTGGCTCAGCATCTTTAGCTCATTTATGTCATACAGAGAAAAACTGAAAAATGATATTAGGGAGAATATTACAGCCCTTAGGTCTATGTTCTTTCATAAAAGAAGAATCTGATTTTTATAATTCTAGAATGTTAGCTTCTAGTCTCTAAACACACACACACTTATTTTAAAAATAAAAAAATTAATATTTTAAGAGTATTAGTTTATTGGAATTAACATTAACTTTTTTCATACCAAGGAACACTATAAAGAAAAATTCAATTTAATTTAAAGCAACTCTATATAAAGTAATAGCTGGAGAATAATTTGTGCTTTTTCTATGAATGTAGCAACTATCATATTAGAATCTGTATTGACTGTAGCTTCTAGCTATTTCTATAGTAATTTCATCCAGTGTCATAACTAGATATAAAGTCTTTTAAAAGCTGAGGTGTAAACCCTAGTATATTTCTAAATGGTCCAAGATTTAGCATGAAAACAATGGTCTGTGAATAGAAGAAAACAAGGCATTTGTTTCCTTTATCAATTACCTCCATTTGAAACATAAATAGACAAGATATGGTGTCCCCAAAACAACTTGGTGTCTCCAAGGAACTAGTGCTTCAGGGTATTTAGAAAAAATGGCTGATTCTGTAAGTCTTCAAAGCATTATGGGAACATGAACACAGAATCAAGCTTGAGGGAGCTTCCATTGGCATTGGCATGAATGCAAAAATACCTTAAGTAATGTTGAATAAAGGGTAACATCATGAGACCAACTGTAATAAATAAATAAATGAATAAATTGAAAGTTTGATGAGTTATAATATAGTTTCACAGCTGCAAGCATTTTTTTTAACAAAGTATATATTTACAATGGAGCAAAGTAGACAGACTATCTTAATGAAGTTTTCAAAGTGGATATCATCAGTTATAAGACCAACTAAAATTGGGTGCTGAGAGGATGAAAAGTGAAGAACACAGCATCTTTTCTATGACATTTCTACCAAACATACACCACCTGAATGTACTCACCAGAAAACATCAGAAAAAAACAAATAAATGGACATTTTAGGTTAATTAATGTGACATAATGCCAGCAACTTATACTGAAATGGTTCAAAGGGGGAAAAAAATTCTTTGTGTTCTACTTTCAGTGGTTTTGTGAGTCTTAGATTGTTTCAAAATAAAAGAAAATTGTTTTAACAAAAAGGAACAGAACTAGAGAAGTGAAGGTGTGGGATTTACATATGATAAAAACAAGATAATTTTAAGTAAAGAATAAATAGAGGAAGAAGGAATGGTAGAAAGTTGGGAGAGAGATAAAGAGTAGTAATACTGAGATTCAGAAAAAATTTTGGCTTGAGTTAAAAAAAAAAAGAATGACAGAGGGTTTTTGGTATTCCACCAACATTAAGATAGAGAATATTGAGAGTTGTATAGATACTGATAACATAAATTTCAGTACATTAATAATGTATTTCTCTCTTTTGGACAATTTTTAAGGATCCGACCAAGTATCAGAATTTCTTTTCATAATTTATTTCTGCATACCAAATACATAAAGAAAGTGGATCTTACTGGATACTCTCTAAAGTTTCTTCCAGTTCTATTAGTTCTTTATTTATGGCATTCTGAAGGGAATCAACATTTTCCACAGTGGAATCCTGAATATTTTGACTTGCATCTCTCTGTTAAATATTATATTCGATCTGCAAATTCTTAATGAGTATAGTGGAAGGCACCCTTGATAATGGTGCTTTGAAACCTGAGAATAAAAAATGTGTCCCAAGCAAGATTTTAATATATATTATGATTTATTCATTCATTTGTAATCTATATTTGTTATGGGGTGAGCATTTCTAATTCAAAAATCTGAAATCCAAAATGCTCCAAATTCACAAACTTTTTGAATTCTGACATGATGCCACAAGTGGAAAATTCCACATATAAGTACTAAACACAAACTTTGTTTCATGTACAAAATTGTTTAAAATATTATATAAAATTACCTTCAGCCTATGTATTTAAGGTGTATATGACACATAAATAAATTTCGTGCTTAGACTTGGGCCCTATCCCCAGGATATCTCATTACGTATATGCAAATATTCCAAAATCTGAAAAGATCTGAAATCTGAAAAGCTTCTGATACCAAGCATTTTGAATAAGGAATACCCAACATGTACTAACATCATTTTTATTGTAGAAAGAATGCTAATAAGGTTTACCTGTTTCTTTAATTGGTTATTTTCATTATGTGGTTAAATTTAGGCATATGTTTATAAAAATTCATAACACATAAAATTTTTTTAAAAGCTATTAAAATTTCTACTGCAGGAAAGTGATAGATGATGGATAGATAGAGAGAAATATAGATTATAGATAGATATAGATGAAGATATCCATGTAATAAATCTCTATATAGCTATACTTATATCTATATGTTCATATAACAGTACATGAAGTATAATAGTTTTATTCTGGAAGGATGGCGAAAAAGAAAACTAAATCTAAACTTATATACAACTATCCTTTGAGTTTTTCAAAGAGTCCATTGCTTCTACACTCAGCTAATTTTTACACTCTTCATGGTAGAAATTGATGAATTCAATTTAAGGAAAATAGTAGCAGGAAGATAAATAAACTCAGCTACTAGAGGCTCTATTGGTCCATGGCAGTCTTGAATACTAGATACTGTTAGGACCTCATGACATTAGATTGGTAAGGGTAATGTAAAGTCAGCTCCAAAGATACTGATTAAGGCTTACAAAATGAATAAATGACTACCCAAATACATTCAAAGAGCAAGATTCTCTAGAGAAAAATGACATGAAACTCCTTAATAGTTACAAATTCCCATCTTATTTTAAAGTTAGAATTCAAATCAGCAAAAGAAGGTTTTTCTCTTTTTTCTGGGTTGTTTAATTGATATATAATTATTATACACATTTCTGGGATACATGTGACATTTTGATACATGTATATAATGTGTAATGATCAAATCTTTATGATTACTCAAAAATGGAAAATTCTGAGGATAATGTACTAGGAAAAACACTGAACATAAATCAAACAGTGCCTCTGTGGGAAGAAGTCACAAAGCATTTACACTTATTTTTAAGCTCTTATAACAAGTTGTAAACTAGAACACTGAAAAATCAGAGGTTGACATGGAAAGGTTTGGTGGAGTTGAAAGAACCATTTTCCTGGGAACTTGTCTCCTCTCATGGAGGGAGCCAAAACTGTAGGAACTGAATCAGTCCGTAGCTGTCCTGAATTCTATCTCTGATGCTGGAATCATAAAAATAAGTTCTGAGAACCTATTTCACTTCAATTCCTTCCCTGGTATCTTTTTCCCAATGTCTATGTTTTCCAAAAATAACATTCATATCATTGTTTCTCCACTGTGGAACAGGCTTACGATCCTTTTCCACTGAAGTTGTTTCTGGTGAGAAGTCTGGGGATAATGAGCTGTCCTGGGAGTGATCTCTTCTACAGCTGCCTTGGTGAATTCATTGTAGTTCTTGAACCAACTGTTCACCCAGGGTCCTACGCAACAATGGAAACTGAGTTAAAGAAGTCTAGCAGTCATAACCCCACCACCTAAATAAGAGTGGATGACAGCTTATTGGGGGGCAAATGTTTTTTTTCCCAACTCCTTACTATTTTATTAATATATTCCAAATATTACTAAATATTAATATATCAGATGCCCAGAATAGGTGAAAAAGAGCTACCTTGAAGTGTCCACAGTGTGTGTGCTAGTTAGAATATACCTTATAGGCAATAAACTTAATGTGACCAAATATACTTCTGAGGTATAGATGGTAACCATACTTTAAAGAAATGCTATATATTTTTGTAGGTATGAGGAGGTTCCTAATACAGCAATGACTTATTTGAAGGCATAAATCCTGAAAAATAATAGCTACATGGACAAAAAATTAAAAGTAAATGGGATGAAATGAATAAAGAGCAGAATGTACGTTGACTCTGATGAAAATAATGTCTGAGTGATGAGAGCTTTTTAAGCAAGTTAGGCTTTATTTTTGTATGAATTGATTAAATTCTAATCATCTGAGACAATGAAAGGAAAAGAAACTTTAAGAAGATGCTATATAGGGAATAGCCTTAGGCTGCACAGTGGATTTAGAATAAGTGAATCATATGTAATATAATTTTCTCTCCAAATATTATGAATATGGAAAACCAATAAATATTAATCTCTAAAAAGTACCTGTGGGATCATAACTTCTGTAATAAAGGTTTAGGAAGTAAATGATCAGATGTTAGTCAATGATCTTATAGCACTTTATAGATCTAATAAGTTTTCTGTTTTTCAAACCAATTTAACTTATATTATCCCATCTAATTATTACTAAAACCTTATGAAATCAAGATGACTGTTTTGGCATCATCATCATCTCAATTACCTAGACTAAAAAATTTAGGCACAGAGAGATTATAAGACTTACCTGAAGTCACACAAACGGTAGAGTTGATACCACAATCCTAAATCTCTGCCTTTTAGTTGTATTCTCCAGCTATATCATGCTGCCATCTCTCCTTTTTTTTTTCTTAAGAAAATTTAGTGAAATTACCTGGTTCTTGTTCAGATTGGGTGAATTAGAAATTAATTTCATAATTCTTTGCTTTCAGGCCTATTGCCTAGAGAATTGAATTTTCTTTATAAATAAAAGGTATATAAGAGTTTTATGACCTATTAAACATTGTTTAAATTGAGAACTATAACATAAAAACAAAAACCTGCATATTGTATTTGCAAATATTTTTCATGTTATACCTATCTCTATTAAGAGATTTATTTTAACAAAGTTTATTTTAAAAGTAATATGAGTAAAATGTTTAACCAAAACAAGAGTGTAAAAAAAAATTACTTTCAGCCACCCCCTCCATTTTTTTTTCTGCTACTCTCTGAAGGTAATCAGAGTTATTAATTTCTATGACATTTTCTAGAATTTTTTATGTGCATGTAAACATTTACAGAAATGCTATTGATGTGGCCTTTTATGTCTATTTAATATCCAGTTTTTGCATAGCTTCATATCATATGTATTTTGTTTTTCTTAAATTAGGTATATAACATTTTTCATTATGCAACTTTTTCACTTGGCTTCTAGAATTCCTCTGTCTTTAGTGTTTCTTCTACTTTATTAGGTGTTCCATTTCAGATTATTTTATTTATTTCTTCCTAACCTCTAAATTTTAAAGTAAATATTGGTTGGTTTCAGATTCTTAAATCACTTCTTACCTTGATCTAAAGTCATTCCCTAGGTAATATCCTTCAATCTCTTGGATTTAAATGTCATTTATAAAATCATAATCATTTATATAATCAAAATGTGCAATTATAAAATCAAAACATATAATCATTTGTAAAATTTCCAAATTATTATCTTTAGATCTGATATGTCTGCTGAATCTTGAGAGTCAAAGATGCCATGAACTAGTTGAGATTGTCTCCTGGATATCTAAATGGGCTCTCTAACTGAATATGTTCAAAACAGAACATATTAGATAACATATTCTTCATGTTAGAACTTACACTAGCCAATAAATGGCACCTCCAATCTTCGAGTAGCTCGAAACAAAAAACTTTGGTAACACATTTAATTTCACAGTTTCTCACACTTCATACACAATTCATTAGTGAATTTCTTTTGTTCTATTTTCAAGATAGATCTAGGATTTGACATCTTATTATTATCTCCACTTCCCTTGTTTGTTTCAAGAGAATATCGTAGATCTCACCTTTATTAGGTAATAACTTTCCATTTTTTTATGATTCTACCCTGGATTTACTCAAAATTGTTACCAGGCAGATCATTGTAGCCTGATTTTGATCTCATTATCTTATGGAGAGTAAAAAAAATTAGGCCACAGTGAAGTTGTAGCTTTCTCTCCCTTCAGTGTGCTTTACTGAAAAGACAAGAGATGTGACAAGAAAGACAAGGAAGACTACAGATCTAACTAATAAGCAAATTTCAGGGTCCTTCCGTGTCCATGGTTAGACTTTAGCTGTTGCCTAAGAAAGAGTGTCTCCTAATAACCTATAACAGAAAAGCATGCAAGAAGTATAATCTCCTCCTCAGAACATTGAAATATTTAATGAAGAATAATTCTGGTTTGGGAATTGCAGAATATTTGGAGAGGCTCTTCTTTGGTGCAGGGTTCTTGAAGTTAACTGAATGAACTTTTCCCCTGAGATTCCTATTAGTTATGGTTTCCAGTAAGGCTTCATTATAGTAAACTTTAAAGTATTTGTGCCTAAGTTTTAAGTTGCTTTTAATTATAGAGTACTTTACATGTCGTAGAACTTTTTCACTTCCTTTAACATATCTTAATTTACTTATTTGTTCTTTCCATTATATTTATTGATTAACTGCCTGAGATCTCTCAAGGAACCTCGCTTGTTTCTTTAAATGACTTACTAATGAGACAGACACAGGCTCTGTCTTCATTAAGGTCTCACTTTCACTTGCTTAACCTGAACTTTTACTTTCTCCACATTACACACCTACTGAATGGGCTACTTTTCCTGACATGTTCTTTATTTTTCTCCCTGTATGATTTTCCTGTTGATGTTTTCCCTGTGGTCAAGTTTAACCTCCTTTTGGAATTCCTTCCAGGTTTTCTTGACTGGAAAAATGTTCTCCCTCTTGTAAACTCAAATATGGCAAATATGTACATCTCCATGTGGCCACTTTACTTATTTACCTTGTATAATGATGGTAAGGGTTTATTTTCAACCTGTTTTATTATATTGTTTACGCCTTAAGGGCAGGGAATTTATCTTATTAATCTTTGTACCTCATTACCCCTATCTCAATGGTGCATGAGATAGTATTAGGAAATTAATTAATGAATACTCTTCCTCAGTTTCCCATCCCTGTATTGCCTAGAAACTCTCTCAAGTCAATAAGTGGGGGAAATCATGTTCTCTTTTCATTTGTTCTTAGTTCTCAGGGATTTTTGCCCTCCATTACCTGATTGCTAGTGTTTAGAAACCATTCTTTCATATATCTTTTTTATTTTTATTTGGTTGTTTTATTGGGATGGCAAATTCAGCCCCTGCTGCTCCATATTTTCCAGAAACAGAAGTCCCACAATAAGTTACATTTAAGGCAAGAAAAAGGTGACCTGAATTTAGTTATCTCCATTGTCATGGATTGACACATGCCTTTTCAATGTTTTGTAATCAAATTCCAGAAAGCACTTATCACGTTGCTAAAAGATATATGTGCTTAGAAGCACACAATTATCAGTTAGTTTTTAAAAGTTGCCCCACCTTAAAGAAAATCAATATACATATTAAAATATATATTTATATTGAACTCTATGCTGTATGTTCAGAATATTATGGTGAACGTGAGGCAATTCTTAAGCACTATTGTATGTGGTGTAATTCCTCATTCTCTGTCCTTACTGTGGTGGTTCCTAACCATCATAAACCTCAATAGAGGTTTATGTCTGCAGGTAAGTATGAGAGGAGAGGCTATGTTGGGTTTTTAAATAATATAGATTTTTCTCAATGTATATGTACCAGCCTTTATTGCCCAGAAATTCTGATCTTCCCTTTGTTAGTTGGATGATCAGACATTTAAATTTGACAATGGTCCCCAAAGAATTTTGATTCAGCCCCTCCCTATGGGGGACACTTGCTACCTTCAAAACCGTTAGTTTCTCTCTTCACTATTCCAGGTTTACATTTGGAACTCTAGATGGTCTCTGTTAAACTCTCTCAGAAGTTTCTGAATTTTACCTTCAAGCTTCTGTTTATGTTTTCTTTTTTGTTATGAGTGCCCAGTTCTCTTTTCTGAAAGTACTTTGAATGGAATGATATCAAACTCTACTTACCTGTTCATGGGGGCCATAAGCTTTTGGGCTGGCTTCACGCGTGGCTTCTTTTTTCTCTCTTGTATAAAAAGAATCTCTTTCTTTCAATCTTTGTGACTTCCTAGTGGACTTCAGACAACACTTAATAAGAGGTCAACAAATGGTGTACCACAAAGATTCAGGACAAATTTATTGTTACAAAAAAGAGGCCCCAGGAGAAATATGTCCAGGAGGTAAATCCTGAGATCAGAGAAATTTCCAGGGACTTCTGTGATCACTGGAACATTTGGTGGAGAAAGGGCAGAAGCAGATACCTGCTGACTTTATAAACTACTTAATTTTTTACTATCATTCACTTATTCAGCATTAAATGTAAATGAAACATTGGTAGTTGCTGTAGTGATAAAAAGTAAATAAGAAGCAAACACTTTTCTTAATAAGCTTATAATAAAGATCACAAACACAAAATATTTTTTAAGTGCAATAATTAATCTAGTAGTGAGTGTTTGGAGGCCATTTAATTTTTCTTTTTTAATATCAGGAATAGATAGCTACTTAGGTCTTTTCATTTGTATAAGTATCTAAGACATCAAGAGATAGTAATCACAATACAGCCAAACTTCATGGGAACTGTAACTAACAAAAACTGACAAACCACCAGGAACTGAAGCAGAGAGAAATGGGGAGAGCAGGAGATGAGGCTGGGGCAGAGATAAACAGAGACCGCTCATGTGGTGTGATCCAGGCCACAGTATTACTTTTTATCTTGTATATGTTATACTATACGTTTTATTTGGAGGATTTATCAATCCCTCAAAATATGCAGTGTTATTTCCCCTTTGTGTAAGGCACAAAATCTAGTGTGTAATGACTAGTATAAGGTGGCCTTACCTTCCCCGGACAGCTCTGAGAATTAACTTTGAATGCTTTTCCCTGTGAATGGCAGCAAGGTGCACAAATGAATTTTCTTTACTGTTCATCATATAATTGTATTGTTCTCTTAATCTCAAGGAAGAACACAGTGATTCTGAAGAGAAGTATCTATAATTGTTCATTAATCAACATCTACTTATTTAGTTCTATTATATAAAAGAAAATATGATCACTCCCTGCAGTCCACAACCACCAGGGTGTTCCTCCACCTGTTAGGAACTGGGCCACACATCAGAAGGTGAGCAGAGGGTAAGGGAGCAAAGCTTCATGTGTATTTACAGCCACTCCCCATCACTTGCATCACCACCTGAGCTCCCCCTCCTGTCAGATAAGCCGAGGCATTACTTGCAGGAAAACAAGCTCAGGGTTCCCACTGATTCTGCATTATGGTGAGTTGTATAATTATTTCTTTGTATATTACAATGCAATAATAATAGAAATAAAGTGCACAATAAATGTAATGCACTTGAATCAGCCCGAAATCATCCCTCCCCCGCCAAGTCCGTGGAAAAATTGTCTTCCATGAAACCAGTCCCTGGTGCCAAAAAGGTTGAGGACTGCTGGTCACTCCCATCAAAATATGATTACTGTTACTAAGATTGGCAGTAACCTTCCCAACTACTCCCCTGGGCTCAGTACAGAGTGTTAGAAATGTTAGATATTTACTTAACTTTTTATAGACCAATTAAAGGTAAAACATTAGAAAGTTAGTTATAACATTACTTCTGTTAGGTAGGTAGTTAGGATCTCCGGCTCTTCTTGGGACAAGCGTTCCCTGTTTAGGTGCTGTTTCCAGCAATTGCTCCACCTGGGAAGAAGGGTAAGGGTGGGCACTCCATTTTGGTGTTGCCCCACCCTTAATCCTATCCTGAGCAACTGCTATACCTGAGGAAGGAGGGAATGCTTTATCAATCTAGGAATTCCCCAGACCAGGCATAATAAGATTTAAAAAGTGACCTAGAGTAATCTAAGGGTAATTAATATGCCATAGCTTGAATCTGCATTGTGGTTTACCCCCCATCCCGGGCTTTCTTAGAGGGAGCTCATATATGCAGATAGAATTTTTAGGACACCTGCTGATCATTTGATAACATCCTACAGCTCTCAAGAGCCCTCCTCCATACTGGGCTAATAAAAGGAAACAATCCAAGAAGTAAGGAGTGAGTGGGTCAGTCAGTGAGTGAGTTGGTCTGTCTCTCTCCACTTGCATTGACCCGTTTTATTCTACATGAAAGAGCCACTCTTGTGAAACTGCTCCCTGCCTGGTTACTCCATTGTATTGGCCCTGCTGGTGATTTTTCCAAGAAAGGAGTCAGAGGACTGAAATAATAGTCTGGACTTGACACTTTCGTGTGTCTGGTCATTCTTCAGCCAAGAGCACACCAAGAACCGAGGGCAGACTCCCACCTTGATGTCTTTGGTGCCAAAACCCAGGATTCTGACACTTCCCTCACTCAAAATCAACCAACAGGCAATACACAGGTGTCCCTACCCCCACTTGGGTTGAGTTTATCCCCTTCCTCCCTTCCACTCTCTCGACCTGTCCCTTACCTTAAATAGGTTTATTTTGTATTCCTTCCCAAGAGCCCTTTCTTCTCCCTCTTTTTCTCTCAACACCAAAATTATCCAAATTTTTTCTTATTGTGTTTCTTCCTCCTGAGAAAAGTTGGTATTTGTGTGGAGTTGCTACATTTCTTCTGAGTAAAGAGGGAAACTCTAAAATCAAGGATACAGCTTTCCAGGAGGGTCAGGAATTCTATAATAATAGCAAGTAAGTAAACTTCAATTTATGCTATTTAAACAAATATCTGACAGCAATTATCACAAAATGTACAATAAATGACATCTATTCAGCCATTTTACCTATTCCTTTAATAAACATTCTACTATTGATAGATATTTTACTATTCTATCACTTTAATGGAGATTCCACTCTAAATAATCTGCAGTCTAGGTGCTGCCAGTATTAAGAACACACATTGTTGCAGCTGATTTACTTTACATTCTGCACATGTGTTATGCAATATAATATTAACAAGAAAATAATTATACTATATAAAATGCATCAGTAATTATTTCTGTAAGTGTAAATTCATTTACAACCCTTGTAAATGAGCTAATTAGAGGACCATTATGTGTTACATTAATTCTAACTACAACAATAGCAACAAAAATTCTCATAGATAGGTGAAATCAGTTGTAGACCCTGGTAATTAAAGAAGAATTAACTTAGAAGAATAGGAGTGATTAATAACCTGACAAATGGAGGGAAATGGGAAAGTGGGATGTTCTTGAACATAGGATAAAGATGAGAACTAGTAGTCCTTTCTTGAGCACCCAGGCCAATTTAAACATTTAGTTTACTTATGCTGTCGTCTGAATTGTGTCCTCCTCAAATACATATGTTGAAGCCCTGACCCTGATGTGATGGTATTTGTGGGTGGAGCCTTTGAGAGATAATTAGGTTTAGATGAGGCCACGATGGTGGAGCTCACATGATGGAATTAATATTCTTGTAAGAAATAAAGTGAGGTTGCTGTCAGTCTCCCTGCCATGTGAGAACACAGTGAGAAGGCAGAGGGTTACAAGCTGAGAAGAGAGCCCTCACCAGAATCCAACCACTGTGGACATCCTGTTCTCGGACTCCCAGACACCAAAATTGTGAGAAAATAAATCTCTGCTGTTTAAGCTACCCACTTTGTGGTATTTTGTTATGGCAGCCTGAGCTGACTAATACAATTTAGAAATAAAATCATGACTGGTCTCACAGAGCAGGATCAGCTTGAAGACATCAGCTCCTGTTTTAGAACCTGCCCACACACTGAATGGCAACATTAAGCAAGTTATTCATTTGAATTTTTTTTTAACTTCTGAGTAAAAGGTTCAGAGACCTAGAAGATTCAGAGTCCTATCCATACCATACCCGATGTGTTATCCTCATACCTCTCACTGCCATATGCACACACACACACACAGATTTCTTCATTTAGAATATGTTCTGGATTATAACATTTTGCACTCAGAATTATTAATGCCTTTCAGTTGCTTAAAAGATAAAATCAATTCTCATTTTGATGTTCAAAATCCTCTACAATTTCATCTCAAAGTATTTTTCTAAGTTCATCACCCATTATTCTCTTATGAGACTATAATAAGAACATGAAACTTATCTTGCATCTACCTATTAATTACAGACAAGGTTATTGCTTCTGAGATGTCCATTCAGTTTCCTTTTTACCAGCCTTTTTCACATTTGGGTTGAAAACGTGTGACTAGTTCTGGCTAGCAGGCTGTGAACAAAAATGGCACGTGTAACTTTTGGGACATGGCAGTTAAAAACCATTGTGCTTCCTCCATCTCTCTCTTTTCCAATGTGGTGAACCTGGGGGACACACGTTTCAGATGGCATAATGACAAGAGGGAGGAGGGACACCTCACCTGCATTTAAACTGTACCTGAGGGACAAAAGTTTATTGTGGTAAGTCATTGATATTGTTGGCTTTTTTCTGTTACAGCAGTTAATAGTATTTACCTTACCTGTTACAACATCTATATTCAAGGTTCATCTTCAATCCAAAGTGCCTGCCTCCTCCATCTCTGCCTCTAGGAAGCCTACATATTCTACAAGGTCCAAAATTAATCTCGCAAGTCTTAGACATCTTCCTAGTCTTGTCACATCAGAGGGCAGGATGAATCTGTTTTTCCTCTCATAGTCCATTGCATGTCCTGTCTGCAAATTTATTTGGCATTTACTGTCAATAGCCTAGGTTAGGGGCTGGATAATTATTTACTTCTTTAAATGTGTATGTTTGCCTTCCTCCCTCCCCCATACATTACACATAGAATTTTTTCTCAGATAATTTTTTAAGAAGACATATTTCTTTCTAAAGTTATCTTTATTGCACCTTCAGCCTCCCAATTCAAGCAAATTGAAACTGATGCAAGAAACTATGCTAAAAGTTAAAAATAACCACAGCCATTGCTTTCTCTTAGTGTCATTCACTGGAAATTTAAATAATAATTTAGTGGTAGTCTTTAGGGAAAATGACAATTCACAGTTGTACTCAGGCAAATCTTATTAATTGTGGATATTTGAGTATGTGTCTGGCAATCACATATTCACCATTGTAAGCATAAGGACACTTTGCCTGCAAACAGACTGAGACCACTTGGAGTTGTGATGACCACGAAATAAGTTCCAAAATTACCTCCAACCATTCTTCACCTCAAATGTTATTCTGTAATTATTCCACATGCACTGCAAAGGCTTTGTAGAGAACAGGGTTATCTAGAATCCTAGCATAAACTTGCCTCTTAATTTACAGGGATATTATAATAACAGATGAATAGTTTTAAACTTACTAGCATTAAAGTGAGTTATTTGCCCTAGATGCAAATTTGAGGCTATTAAATCCTTTTGAATATAACAGTTTCTATTTATGAGATCAGTGTGTCTTGCTCTCAGTTTCACCTGGCTTTTTATGCTTATTGAGCTGATTGTTTTTAATTAAATCTTCTTTTTTTGGGGGGGGACAGTGTCTCCCTCTGTCGTTCTGGGTAGAGTGCAGTGGCATCATCATAGCTTACTGTAACATCAGACTCCTGGGCTCAAGGGATCCTCCTGCCTCAGCCTCCCAGGTAGGTGGGACTCTAGGTGTGCACCACGATGCCCAGCTAATTTTTTTCTATTTTTAGTAGAGACAGGGTCTCTCTCTTGCTTAGGCCGGTCTCAAACACCTGAGATCAAGCATAAATCTCTTTTGAAAATATCAGAAGTCTTATAGCTGACTCAACAGGGACTCTCCCTATCTGCTCCTGCACATAGGTCACCATTTAAAAGGGAATAGGGTTGCTTCTTTCCAGATCTCTGGTTTTACTTCTGGATTGTAAGCCTCTGAGTTATAAAACAATATCTCACTCCTACTCATTTCATTTTAATTTTTACTATAATGAAGCAGACAGAATGCCCAGGAAATTCTGTGATAGCCCTTTCTTGGTCTGAAGCTTATCAATAAGGAACTTCACTCAAAGAATATTATAAAACATGAATTGTTTTCTAAACTGAACGGTAAAAACTCTGTTAACCGGAGTCTCATCCTGTTTTATTCCCTTGCTCTGAAGGGTCAAAATACATTTGAAATGCACTAGGGAACTCATCTGTGCAAAGAGACCCTAAACTAATGCTTACATAGAGTGGATAATCAATATCATACCCAATTGGAAATTTCATAAATTGGCTTTTCAGAACATAAGGACTGTCTGGAGTGAGTTGCTGAGAACTTCCTGGCAACTGCAATTCTTTCTGGTACATACTCTAGCATACCTATGCTATCATACAATACATCAAACCTTAACATTAAAAAAAGAAGAAGAAGAAAAGAATGTGTAAAAATAAAAGCACAATGAATTGTGAGAAAATATGTTCGGACTTGTATAGAATTGAGTTTTAAGGTAGTAAGTTATACTGATTTTACTAAGAGATTCGAACCATTACTTAAAAGATAGTGTTATTTTAGATAAAAATGCCATTTTAAAATAATTTAAAAATCAGCTTATGATCATTTAGTAAAGAAAAATATATTATCACCAATAAGTAAATAATTAAATTTTCCTTTTATAATTTCCAGGCCTGAGTCAACCATCTACCCATCCAAAACAAACAAAAAAAAGGCCACTGAGAAGAATTTTGATATTGTGAATCAATTATGAGGGATTTTTAACTAAAATGTGGAGTCCTAGTCATGAACCATAATGATAATTTTGCCATGGGACTCTCAATGTATTTCCATTTAAACAAATCAGCATTGAATAAGACTGAATAATGGATAAGAGATTGTTTTAAAATGGGCTATTGATTATTCCCAGATTATGTTCTTAAACAATTATAATTCTCTAGTTAATGTAAGGTGACCTCAGCGTCTTTGCTTCCACGGCTTCCGTGTATTGATTCCAGGCAGTATGTTACTTTTCAGTCTGTACCTAAACCCTAAATTCTGTATTACTTCACTCTCTTGGGGCACTATGATTTTTTCCCTAGAGAGAAATCTTTGGAACTGAATGGTTGTCCTTAACATTTAGGATGGAAGCTGAAAGAGCTCAGGAAATTTCACCCCAAAATGTAACTCCTTGGTATAAAGAATATTTTGAATTAAAGGCCATTCAAGATCAAAAAGCATTGGAAAGGGCTTTCCTTCTATCTGCATAAATGGGACTGACTCATCAAAAGTTGAAAGGGGCAATTGACTTCTCTTCCTCTCCCTGTTATCTCGATATATATTGCAGGAAAGAAAATCAAGGATGAAACCAGACCTGGCCCAAATCATTAAAATATAATACTTGTCTCACAGGTTAATTTAATTTTTAAAGAGAATCATTGATAAGTCAATCTGTTTCTCCCATACATTTATCCTCCCTAGTGCCATTTGCCCCTAAACAGAATTACCTGTACTCCTCATCTCCTGCTCCCCTCCCAAAGGACAGGTATAAAAAGATCTGAACTTCATTGGGATATTGAGTAACCACTCTGTGATTCTCCCCATGCACACGGTAAATAAAGCTTTTTCTTATTAATCTGCCTTGTGAGTTGATCTTTCAGAGAACTTTCAGGGTAAAGAGGAAGTTTCCCTCACCCCTTCACAGCAAAGCTGTTACAAAGGTGTTGATTCAGTTCTCTATGCTTTTCACAGTGATGTACCAGTTAAAGAAGAGTAGTTCCTATTCTTGCAGCTATCAAATGACCCAAAGTCCCAAAATAAAAATGTCCCGTCTCCCATCTTGTAATATTTGTTTCCTCAACAAGCATTCTTCCTTCCAAGGCAGCATCTAGATTTTTCTGTGGCAAATTAATCTCAAAATTTATCATACACACTCATCCTTTTATGAGTCAAAGGGGGAATATTAATAATACTTACACCAAAAACAAAATGTATAAACTGGGATTGTTGAGGTAACCAGGACATAGGTCACTGTAACCTTTCAGAGAGAGCATCTGTTTCATTGTTCTTTATTTCCTACTCTCTAATCCCCAGTAATGCCCTGGTTCTGTCTCTCCTCACCCTTGTTCTTCTACTTTTCCTTTGATTAAAGTCACCTTAGTCATACTCTGCTCCTACTACCCTCATAAAAGTAAACAGAGGAGGCTGTTCAATCTTTTTTCAAAAATTTCTGATCATTGGCTTATTTATCCAGCTAACTATTAAAAGTTTAACCACTTATTTTTGCCAGTGATTGTTGATCCAATTCTGAATAAGTTCAATCTCTCCCTTAAGGCATTCTTGAGATGGGGAAATTAAAAAAAAATAGCTCCATAAGATAAGTGAGAAGAGATGTAAAAATAATATGCTATGGAAATCGAGAGGAAAGCAACTCATCTTAATTGTGCAGTCCAAGGGGGACTTCCTACAGAAAATGACTTCTATGTAATTAAAGGTGAGTAAGAACTGTCCAGAAAGAGGACATTCTAAATAATGGAAACAAATACTTTGTATCCAAGTTTTAAAATTTTGAAGGCTGGAGACAGCAAAGCTGTTTTTGCAATTTGTTCCAGTGATCACGTCAGTTTCAGTGAAGAAAATCTTTCTAATATTCAACTGGATTCCTTTCTGATATCAGTGGTGGTATAACATATTTAAATGATAGCCCTATTGGCCTAATGCTGGGAAAGAGCATTGACTAGAATGCATATCACAACTTTTATGCAAAAGGCTGATTAAAATAATTTTAATATATTCTCCTAAACTATAGGCCACAGTCTTCCAAGTAAATGCAAAGTACTAAAAAATAAGCAAACAAAACAAAACAAAACAAGATTAAAAAAAAAACCCTCTATTTTTTGTTTTCCTGATGGTGGGGATGATGATGATGATTGGGTTAGTTTATCTGTGTATCTGTGGTTGTGAAGTATGATGGTACGGGAGACAGGCTGTCTGGGTTTGAAACCTAAATCTACTTCTTACTAGCTGTGACTTTGATCAAGTTAATTAAGGCCTGTATCTCATTTTCCTTATCTGTAAAGTGAGCAACAAAAATAGCTTCTTTATATGGTCATAGTGAAGATTAAATGAGTCAATACCTTAAGGTCTTTAGGAACTGTGCCTATTACATATGAAATACTAAATAATTAACAGCTATTATGAGAAGTAACATAAAATTATTTAACAACTGTTGTGCTGTACTAGCTAAACATACTGTTAACAGTTGAAGCCTGTATCATTAGTTTATTAATGATTATGATGATGATGATGATGACAATGATCGTGCCATTTACTGGGTGACTTCTATTAGCATACACTGTTGGAACCTGTTTGACATTGAATTTTCTCATAACCAGACCCTAAGACAAGGACTTGAGTACGAATACTTTATTTGGGAGATGACAGATCAAGGCAGCACAAGTGTTGGATAAGAGAAAGTAAGAGAGATTAGAAAAAGGCCAATAACATGTGTTAATAAGTGGTTACCACTCTAAGCTCAGTCCTGCTTGGGACCCTATGAGAAGCTAAGTGGTGCACATCTCAAAATTGCCCCCTACACTCACCCATAATTGGTAGCTGGGACATTTGCTCATTGGCTTTTACTCCACAGTGGTTCCAAGTTGCTTGTGGGAGCATTATACTTTCCTGCATTTCTACAATGCAAGAGGTCAACATCATTGAATTGGATTCAACTGGAATCAATAAAAGTTCATCCAATTGATACAGAATGGCCCAGATACTAAAATAATTTATTACATGGTAAAGGAGTTACATAAAGAACATCTTGAAGCTGAAGCAATTCCAAATAAGTATTTTGACCAATCAGTTTTCCCATGAAGCAGCTCCATATAAATATAATACTGAGCACATACCCAGAAAATGTTGGCTGTCACTAGCATCACAGAAGAGACCAGACATGGAGATGGTCCTTCTATAGCAACATCATACCTTTTCCCTAAACTGTATGTAGGTCACATAGTCCTTTGTCTCCAATTATCCTCATCCACCCTTTTGGTTTTTTTTGTCTTATCTTCTTTAATAGATGGTGAGCTACTTGAGTGGAAAAAGGAGGTTTCTTTCACGTGTCACCATGGAACTTCCAAGCATGCTGTGTTTAAGCCAAGGAGGAAAGAACGATGGGAGCAGCATAGATCACAAAGGAGAGAGAGTATTTAAAAATAATGTCTGACATTTATTGAGTGCTTTATACATGTCAAGAACTTCATATTTATTTTTTAATTTCATCATGTTAATTTTATGTAAGCTTTATTAGCTCTATTTTATGGGTGAGATATTTGAGGCTTGAATAGGATAAATAACAAAGCACAAGTTTTCACAGCTAGAAAACATCAGAGACTGAACTTGAAATTTTATCTGTTTCTTTTCAAAAATCCAAACATTTATACAATATTTTATGCTGCCTCTGAAGAAAGGGAGGGAAAAAGGGGAGAAAGAAAGAAGAGTAGAGCAGGGAATGAGGGAAATAAAGGAAGGAAAGAGAAATAGGAGGAAAGACGAGGGAGCGATTAAGGTTCAATTCTGAATTTGCCATGGTAATGTTTGCCTTATGTGAGTAGCTGTCATAGTCTTCTTTGCTGCTTTTTGCATATGAACTAAAATGGTCTCAGAAGAGATCATGCAGAAATAAGAGAAGCAGTTTCCCAAAACACTGTTTTGGTGTTATTTAGTTAAGAGGAGTTTTGTGACTTGTTTATCTCTGGGATAAAATATGATTTCTTTATTTGATAAAATCAAAATTAGAATTACATGGTCAGTTAATTAGGCAAGGATCATGGCATTGGAAAGAAAAAAATAAATAAACTAATCAACCAAGGAATTAAAATAGAAATAATTTCAGATTTGTGTCTAATAGTTTAGCTCTAGGATTGTTTTGGTAAATTTCTGGCTGAAAGGGGATCAAAGAGTTCCAAGTGCTCAATTCTTTTCCAGAGTCTAAAAGTGCCTGTTTCACACTGTTTCCAGTCATAGGATGATTTATTGTTGTAATTTTCAACACAAATTTTAGGGTTTTAGGCAAGGCTTTTCAGTAAGACCTGCATTTGGGATTTGTTTTTCTCTAAACCTCATTATGGCTTGAGGATATTTACTTTATCAGAGAGATAAAGCAAATCCAATGTTTTTCAGAGTGGATAAGTGTTTCAAGTGTCATCACACGTTTAATACTCCATGATAAGTGCACCATGTCCACTGCCTGAGATACTTTGGAGAGCTTAAGACCTTTACTTTTTAGAAATTATTCAGACTCTATGGGTCAGATTCTTTAAGGTCTAGATATATTTGTATATAACTCTTTAGAAATCAGTTTCCCTTCATAATAAAGATCAGGCATTAAGAAAAAATTTCCACTCTTGTAGTTATCACTACATAAGACCATAATATAAATTCTTAGTTGAGGGAAAGGAGAAAAAAAAAAAAAAAAAGAGGCAGAGCGATAGAGAAATATACAGGTAAAGATGTAAAAATGACTTTTTGTAGATAACTTCACTATCTTCCAAAAATGGTAAAAATGGCTTTATGGAGATAACTTCACTCATTGAGAAGAAAAAGACAAAAATATCCGAAAATGTGCACAAATATAGCTCCCTGTCCTTCGATACTACCCTAAGTCTTTGCTTTGAAGAATGACACAGGGTATCTGGATAATGGATTTCTCAGTAATTATGCAAGCTATGTACATTTATTGATTTCATAAACATTTATTGAGTACCGACTAGACAGCAAAGAGTGAAAGCACACTTACTCTCCTGTAAGGCAGATATTCTATACTCTTATGTGGAAGATGGGTTTAAAAAGTCATGAAACTTTCTTAAAAGCCTACATTGAGTGAACAATGGAGTAGATTCAGATGTTTTCCTGTTATATGTTTACTTGTTTGACCCCACTTTCATAATTTTATTCACATAGATGTTAAATTGTCCATTGATTCAAAGGCTTCAGCTTCTCCATAACAACTGCAACTGAGGAGGTCAACTATGAGTGATAAAGATTCCTTAAGTGAATCTGTTCATTTCTGCTGAAAGTCTTTATGAATTCAATTCCTCCCAGTCTCAGTGGTGTTCATAAAATAACATGGGAGCTGTGGCACTCTCAGATAAGAGTTAACAGTTATTACCTATAAGTGTTTCTTAGAAAACTTACTGAAGTGAGTCAAGAGCATGAACACAGAAGGAAGTGATAAGGCTAAAAAACTTAAAATACAATGCGAAAACTATGGACAAAATGTTCTCTGCTCTTAGCCTTAGTGAGAACACATAAGTGAAAGTGGCAAAAAGGCATTTGATGGCAATGGAGAGAAGGGCTACTTTTGCTATTTAAAAGCTTGTTAAGGTATTGCAGTGCCCTAAGGCACAAATTATACAAGAAATGACTTCCTAAGGGATTCTTTAAAGGCATATGTTGTTGAGACTTAACAGAAAGAAAAAAATTCTAAATATTTTCTTCATCTGTGCCTCAGAAAAAAAATTCAAAGCTGATATACAACATTGACATGGATTAAATCCATATGTCATGTTTCCTCGTGAGCTTAAGCTCTTAATCAGTTTCTTGTCAGAAAGATTATAAAATTTTTAGTGTTATTTTAGAAAGATTTTTCCAATTATCTACTTAATCAGAAAGACAAATATCAGGAAAGCTACAGCCACACAAAACATTAAACATGGCATATTTGTGTTACACTGCTTGCATCTGAGAATAGTATCATATTAAAGAAACTCTCATGCCAATTTAAAATGGGATAAACTTTTCATTTGAAAGCAAAGAAGCCATATATTAATTTTAGAAAGAAAATATTTCAGAAAAAATATAACATTAAACTTTGTACTTCATACATTTATTTATTTGACTGAGGAAAAACACTTCAGAGAGAATAGACTTTGGATTTCAAAGAAATACAATTTTAATGAAAACAACATGAACTAAACTGATAACTACTGGGTCAGTGGCTAAAACAAATGACAAAGTTATAGTGGTTTATAAAATATGGACTTTGGAAGCAGGCTGCCTTGATTTTGACACCAGTTTTGCCAACTATGAGGTGTATGACTTTAGGGAATTACTAAACCTCTCTGCTTCATTGTGCCATCTGTAAAATAGAAAATAATAGCATGGATTTCATATGGTGGTACTCAGGCACTTAGTAGAGTGGTGGTTGTTGTTGCTGTTTTTATTTTCTAAGAATTGTGTTCAGGGTGGACCACCAAGACAGATGCTGGAAGATCACTGGGAAATGGGAGAGTAAATGTAATAAGAGTAGAAATCAATTAACTATTTGTCGATGTGGTAGGCAAATAAAAAAGTCATTGGCAAATTCAGTTCATTTATGACACACACTCATACACATGTATGCATAAATCAGTACATCTTTAAGATACTAGGAGAAAAAAATACATATATATATAAAATATAGAATCAGTTTAAGAAGTCAAAATAAATTTTCCTGAAAAAAGGAAAATTTGGAAAAAAGCCAATGGCAGCTAAAAGAGTAAAAATATGTATGTTTTAGAATACATAGATGTGCATAAAGGTTTAATTCTCTATTGACTTTGATGAAGTGTTTGCATTTAACAAAAAAGAATAGTTGCTGCTACTTTATTTTATTTTTTACTATCCATTGTTGTTATCTTCCTAAAAATGGAAGACTCAGACAAGTTATTTTCAGAGCCCCACTCAAAATCATTTAAAAGGACATTTTCTCTTCCCTCCTAAACAAAAAGATTTGCTAACAACATTGTTACCAAAACAAGCATACAGAGGAAATGCCAAGAAAGGGGAAAGAAAGAGAAATTAGAGGGGAACGGAGATGACTTTAGACAAAACGACTGAATCTGTACATAATACAATAGAAACATTTTCCTCAATCCTTGAGAAGATTGCCAAGCGAATCCAGGATAGCAGAGACTGAAAATAGCTTTGAAGTTATCAGGACACTGGGTAAAATAAATATTCATGTTATCAATCAAAGGACAACAGAAAGAATCACTCAATAAGCAAATGAAATTCTGCTCAAAATGAAAGCTTCTCAAGATAATTAACCTGGAATTAAAATTAACTGTCTAAATAAGAGTGGTGGCCTTTATCATTTCTCAAAAGTTAAATAACGCAGAGTTTAAATACGCACTTGATTTGAGATTTCATTTCAGTTTTAGCATGACCTTTGTTAGAAATGTTGAAAATAGAATCGCATGGAGAAAAGGCAAAGAGTGTTGAACTTCATTTTTTTTAAGACAATATAATTATATCTTTAATCATCTCAAAGGTAGAACTAAGATAATTCAAAGTGGAACACTGTGATCTTTTTACAGATGATGGGGAGGGGATTTGTGCTACATTACTCAAGTCGATGCACTTGAAACTTGACCAGGGAAAAGTCACTTTCTCAGAGGGTAAAGACATTATTCATATGAGGGGTAAGGGTAGTCCAGCATCTCAATTTTAACAGCTGTAGGTCTCATTAATGGCAATGACATTAGGATAAGGTTCTGTTCTAGCACATTGTGTCCAATTTTTTCTTTTTTTAATTTTTTATTTTTATTTCAGAATATTACCAGGGTACAAACGTTTTAGTTACATAATTTGCTTTTGTACTATTTCAGTCAAAGTTACAAGTGAGTGTGCCCATCACCCAGACAGTGTGCATTGCACTCGTTAGGTGTAAATTTACCCATCCCTTCCTCCCCCCTCCCACCTGCTTGATTTCCGATGAATGTTATTTCCATGTGTGCACATAGTGTTGATTGTTTAGTTCCAATTTAATATACATGTGGTGGTTGTTTTTCCATTCTTTTGATACTTCTCTTAAAAGAATGGTCTCCAGTTCCATCCAGGTTAATACAATAGGTTATTAGTTCACCATTTTTCTATGGCTGAGTAGTACTCCATGGAATACATATACCACATTTTATTAATGCACTCATGTATTGATGGGCACTTGGGTTGTTTCCAAATCTTTGCAATTGTGAATTGTGCTGCTATAAGCATTTGAGTGCAGATGTCTTTTTTATACAATGTCTTTTTTTCCTTTGGGTAAATACCAACTAGTGGGATTGCTGGATCAAATGGTAGGTCAACTTTTAGTTCTTTGAGGTATCTCCATACTACTTTCCATAGAGGTTGTACTTTAAAAGGGGAGGAGGCATAGGAAATGTGTATACTCATAGCTAGAAATGTGATGCTGTGGAATTTTCTGGTTTGAATGGACAAGTACTACTGGTATCTGCATTCCTTGTAGAGTATTATCTTCTGCTTTATTTTGTTTGTTTGTTTCCTAAACTCACCTGCATCTATTCTTTATGGCTAATTTAATGGCTTAGGGAGTCATAACTAATGCTGTTTCTAGAAATTGTTTTTTGACCAATTTCAAGTGAGTCTTCTGTTCTCAATCTAACAGAAACATGTTTGCTATTTGCTTTATAAACAACTTTGGAAAAAACATATACATTTGAAAACTTAGGACTGTAGTGCTCCTAAAAAAAGCCATCTGCCAAATGATAGATGAGATGTCTTAACAACTTCTTCAAGGTGGAATGACTCAAGAGAGTTTACTTAAAGTTCATGGAAAAATAAAAACAAAAGTTTTCTAAATAAACAAAAATAAAAACAAAAGTTTTTTACAATGTCACATGTACCGTCAACTAGAACTATGAAGTTCATATATGCATTCATACACATGTACTTATGTATCTATCTATCTATCAACAAAATCTTTGGTTTGACTCACTAGCAGGACTTCACTAAGGTGTTTTGATAAAGCAGTGAGTATAGTTTTGTTGTCAAAATGTGCTGTCATGAGTCCAATGGATCAGATGGAGATACGGATTACAAAACATTCAGACACCCTATGGAATGGAACATAGGGGAGGTATACTAGGAATTTGCCTGATAAATTCGATCAAAATATAGCATGTTTCAATAAAAAAACACTTAACGTATACCTGTCTTATTCATTCAAAGGTTTGGAGTTGGTTCAAAGCAAATAGTGTTACCGAACCAAACTGGAATCCACTCACTCAGGGCAGTAAAGCCAGACACTGATGGTGAGACTTGTGGCTGGAGAAAAAGGCATTTATTTCATGGCACCAAGCAAGGAGAATGGGCAGCTAACACCTGAGACCCGAACTCCCCAGTGGCTTATAAGCAAGGGTTTTTAAAGGCAGGAGTCCATTTCAGGAAAGAAGTTGTTGCAGGCAAAATCAATGCGTGGAGGTTATACATTGGTTTAGCCCCAAAAGGTGGGAAATCTTTAAATGGGGCTTATAGGTCATAAGTGGATTCGGAGAGCCTCTGATTCCTGTGGGTGTGACTCTCTTCAGGTCCCTCAGGAAGAAATTTCAAACAAAGAACATTGGTCATAATTCAGTACTCAATTCCTCCTTATCTGAGGTCTCTGTGATCGTTGTGGGCATTTTTCATTTGGTGGGAGTTTCTGAAAAACAACTCAAGAACATATGTTAAGATATTACCTTTTAGTTTCTATAGGGAGCCAAAACACTTTGTGACTCTGGCTTGCTTGGGAGACTATTTTTACTATGTTCTTGTTTATCAGGTTGCTCATTTACTTTTCAAGGCTACCTAGGTGCCTAGAATTTCCCTTGGAGGGACTCAAGATTCTTTCTTTATTTCCATGCTTGGGGGGTCTAGCAGCCCCCTAAGAGGAGTTCCTGCTCAGTCTCAATAGCAAAGAATTAAAAGAAATACAGGCACATCAAATAAGAAAAAGAAAATGAACACAAAATATAAATTATGCTCTAAATTTCTGGAATTATTTATCAAGACTAATTTGTAAAGTGTGATTTCTCCTTCTGCTTTATCTTTAATAATTTAAAAACTAAAGAAAAAAGATAATAACATTTCTTTACTGAGAAAGTATTTTGCAAATGTATCTATTCTCAACTGTCTAAAATCCTTACTGCTTAACGTTGGTATGATGAAATAGAACTTCATTGTAGTGTATGCTACCTTTACTTGAATTGGGGCACAAAAGTGGTGCTTATTGTATGCCAGGTGCTGTTATAAGAACTTTACCTATTAGAACTCATATAATTCTCTCAACTAACCTGTGAACTAAATACTAATATTATCTTCACTTTATGAAACGTAGGGTACAGAGAGTTTTACGTTAAAATCCTATGTGTAGAACATATTTAAATCCTATAAAGCCAGTGATCTTAACCACCTTGCTACAGTGACTTTCTGAGTGTATCACAGATTTAGATATTTCTTTCAAACATTGTAACCACATATAATAAGTGAAAAATATAATACAATACTTCTTGTCACTAAATCAGGCAATTATTACTTTATTGAGTAACTATTATACTCCCAAGAAAATATTAAGGCATGTGATGGAATGTCTTCTAATATTTATTAAAAGGATGCTGTTCTATATTACTATTATTAAATGTGGATGTTTTGAACATTTATTAGAAGGGAAATTATTTCATTTCCATCTCAACCAATGCAAAGAAAAATTTCTGTATTTAATATATATTTCTTGTTTTCATATTTTATTGTCTCAGGATTATAGCCTAATCCAGAAGAACTTTAGCCAAATTTATATAATTTTAACAACAGACATCAGGCAATTATTTTAGTTATCTGCAGAAACAATAAATGACTAGGATGATGGCAAGGTTTTTGTGGTGGTCTGTCCACCTTGTAATTTGCTTTTACTTTTATTGCTACTCTGATTTGGCACGCCATAGTGATTATAACTTGTGTGCTGAAAAACTGTGTGAGGTTTGGTAAATTCATAACTGTATCATCACTCAGTTTTCTCATCTGTGAAATGGGAATGAGAGAAAGTGCTCACGGGTAATTGGAAGGACAATGAGACAGTGTGTGGAAAGCACTGTTGCTGCCATGCAGGAGCATTTAATAAACCGCTGCCACTGAGTTCATCGCTATATTCCCATTCCTTCTTTTTTTGTTTATAAGCAATATTGGATATCTCAGATATCCCTCTTTCGACAGTATTTGTAGCCTTGGAGATCTCTATCACTAGCCTCTTTCAGTCCTTGTCACTCACACTTTGTATGAACATCAAGCACTTAGCTGCGCTTGCGTGCGAAGTGCTTGATATATAAAAACCATGTGTGGTCCTCTTCACTTTACTGTGTTTTATTTACTAGTTAAATTATGATTCAGGTTAGATCAATGTATTACAGAGATTCTCAGAAAAAGTATTCTAGAAAAAGAGAACAGGACATTGCTCTTTTTCAGTACATTTCATCTGAGGGGACAGGGGAAAGCCAGGTGACACATCACGGAGTAACAAGATAAATTTACTGAACACTCTCTTCCAGTTCTAGTGATACAGATATATAAATTATAGATTATTCCTAAGTAATTTTTCCTGTAAAATGTTTCTCTGTATCATCTGAATTGGCCAGTTTTATGGGCTTCTCATTTCTCTCTCATTAGGCCTTTTAATTTCTCAAATCAACATACAACACTTAACAAAGCACAGGTGCACACTATTTGCAATCTCTTGAGATCTTGTTTTGATGAATTCAGTAGAAGGAAATCCCAGTAAGTGTTGAATCTGGGAGATTCTGGCACTTGTGTTTGGCACAGAAGTGAACAGCATAATTTATGTTTATTTCAGATAAACACACACACACACATAAAAACAAATACGCAAAGAGTGTTTTTGAGAGGAAGCTCTCTAGTTTGGGCAAAAGATTTCTTTTAAATGGAAGAAATAGAAGTTATTTGACCATGACACGTTACTTGACCATGACTGACTTTTTTGATTGCCCATCAAGGTGAATATAATGTATGTTGGAATTATAGAATTGAGAACAATGACTGAATATTTCAGCATTTCTAAATATAAGCATATTCACAAGATATAGTTGTGAAACTTTGAAACTGTGAGGAAAAGGTATTTTTACATTCTATTTCTTGGTAACTACATCCATGTTCTACAAGGTGACATTTTGGTCAATGACAGACTGCATGTACGATGGTGGTCCCATAAGATTATATTAATATTAACATATTTTTATTGTTCCTTTTCTATGTTTAGATATGTTTATATACACAAATATCATTGTGTTACAATTGCCTATAATATTCAGTACAGTAACGTGCTGTACAGGTCTGTAGCCTAGGAGCAATAGGCTATACCGTACAGCCTAGGTGTCAGTAGGCTAAACCAGCTAGGTTAGTGTAAGTGCACTCTAGGATGTTCACACAATGATGACAGTGCCTAATGATGGATTTCTCAGAATATATGCCTGTTGTTAAGCAACACATGACCATATATTCTTTCCTCATTTAATACCCAATGATGTACACAATCAGTTCTGACTCTTTCAACTTGTATTGCAGCCTTTCTTATCAAAAATATTCATTTTTATATCAACAGTTTGAATTTGAGAATAGCACCTGGCTTTATTCTTATCCTATTTGTGAAGAAGTATTGTCATGGAAGAGTGCAGGTGACCAAGGCAAGGGACAAAGCAATCAAAATATAAATTTTCATTTCAGAAATAAATGAGTTCATGACTACCATGTGAATTATACAGAGACTAGCTCAAAGTAAATGCTAAATATCAGTAATTATTACAAAAAAAAACCAAACAAGTATCAGCCAGGACTCTCCACGCCTCTTGAGATATGAGTAAAAATGCCTGGAATGCCCTAAATTCAATAGCTTTTGGATGTCCAAAACCCTTAAAAAGATTTTGAGTTTTATATGTGACTATATTATAAACTTACAATGGCTGTAGGTATTTTAAGTCAAAGGCTATATTTTATTTTTCTTCTATATTCTCTGTTCTCATATTTAAGAGCAGATAGGAGGTATTCAATTAAGTTGCATTAATGGTAATACCTAAGTTAAAGGCATAATGTCTTGTATATAGTAACATTTAAGCCAACATTCTTAAAATTGAATTATTAAATAATTATTTAAAAGTGGAGACTTTTAATATATTTGAAGCAATATATTTTTAAATAAATTTAATGATATGTTACAAATATATTGTCTCAGTTACACAAGATAAATAAGTTCTAGAGATTTACCATACAACATAGGACTTATGATTAAAAATATTGTATTATATACTTAAACATTTGCTAATAGAGTAGATCTTATGTTCAATGTTTATAACACAAAAGTAAAAAAAAAGTAGAAAACCACCCGAAAAACATACATGCAAAACCAATGGGGTTAGGGGAATCTTTTAGAAGTTATAGATAAGTTTATGGCATTAATTGTGATGCCAGCTTAACAGCATTTGTATATTTATCTCCAGACAAATCAAGTTGTATACATTAAATATCTACATCTTTTTATATGAATACCTCAGTAAAGCAGTTTAAAAAATTATCAATGTGTTAGTGTTGATATTAACTAAGAAAGGTCAACATAAGAAAAACACACAAATTTAAGTTTGGTTTTGTATCTAATGTAAATTATATAGAGGAAATATCATGGAGTGTTTGGAAAATGTGACTTAATATCTAATTAAGTAATTATTAATAGAAAGCAGTAAGTTTTCAGGGTTTTAGTGTATAAGGAGAGACATCCAAGAAAAATAACTAAAACACAGAAGAACAGTTGAAATAAAAAAGGACACTTGGAAAACCCAGAAACTTCCACAGCATGCAAGGCAATTAAAACTGCTTCTTGATCTTAACACTTAAAAGAAAACAGCCACTCTCTCTTACACTGGTTTGTCTACTACTCTGAATTATCTTAGGACATCAGTAGGTAGTATATCTTTATTTTTATTTTGGGCAGTGTGAGCAAAAAGCAGAGAGGTGGGTGGCCTTGTGGTCACGATGTTTGTGACATCTTAGATCCTGAGCTCACTTCCCATCCTGTCTAATTTATTTTAGAAAAGAATCACTTTAGTTAAGGGGGAGAAAAATGATACAATACTAAACTTATTAACTTGATATATAAGATAGCTAAAAAACACTCTGCCATTGGACTCCAGATCGTCTGATCTTGGAAAGGAACCACAGGGAGAGATACATTCTGGGGCTGCCTGCCTCAATG
This sequence comes from Daubentonia madagascariensis, assembly GCA_023783475.1. Taxonomy (NCBI): domain Eukaryota; kingdom Metazoa; phylum Chordata; class Mammalia; order Primates; family Daubentoniidae; genus Daubentonia; species Daubentonia madagascariensis. Next base: position 19,789,416 of record JAKFHU010000585.1, read on the forward strand.
CAATGATACATTTTGAGAGTTTACTTTTGCATTTCTTAACTCTACTCCTGTCACTTAATATGAGAATGTTTTCAACCTACCATATGCATGTTATAGGCAACATGCACTTCAATAAATTCAATAAAATGTCACACTGGTATATTTCTGACTCTGCCAGTAACCCAAATAAGCTATTTTCTCCCTTAAATGTGTTTCAGTTTCTCCAATGGTGAAATATATGAGGTTGCTTTTTAGCAGCTGAGAACGATGTTGTGAGTATAGAACATTCTGCTAAAGGTCAGAGAGAGGATATGTCTGATATTTATCTAGTCTGATTTTCAAAAGTTTAGACAGAGACATGTTTTAATTGGATCAAATAGGTTATAGTACTGGTAAATCCATTTGAGATCCTTTATGGACATGCTAATATAGTGAATTATGTAATGTAACAGCAAAAGGATATCGTGAACAGCTGAACTTTAAAATGAGCCCAGAATGAATGGGAGAAAATATTTGCATGCTATACATCTGATAAAGGGCTGACAACTAGAATCTATATAGAACTCAGGAAAATCAGCAAGAAAAAAATCAAACAACCCCGTTAAAAAGTGGGCAAAGGACATGAACAGAAACTTTTCAAAAGAAGATAGACTAATGGCCAGGAAACATGAAAAATTGCTCAATATCTCTAATCATCAAGGAAATGCAAATCAAAACTACAATGAGACGTCACTTAACTCCAGGGGAATGGCTTTTATCAAAAAGTCCCAAATCAACAAATGTTGGCATAGATGCGGAGAGATAGGAACACTCATACACTGCTGGTGCAACTGCAAACTGGTACAACCTCTATGGAAAGTAATATGGAGATACCTCAAAGAACTAAAAGTAGAACTACCATTTGATCCAGCAGTCCAACTACTGGCATCTACCCAAAGGAAAAAAAGACATTCTATAATAAAGACATCTGCACCTGAATGTTTGTTTATAGCATCACAATTCACAATTACAAAGATGTGGAAACAACCCAGTTGCCCATCAATACATGAATGGATTAATAAAATGTGGTATATGTATACCATGGAGTACTACTCAGCCACAAATAACAATGGTGAACTAACACCTCTTGTATTATCCTGGATGGAGCTGGAGACCATCCTCCTAAGTGAAGTCATCACAAGAATGGAAAAACAAGCACCACATATACTCACCATCAAATTGGTACTAACTGATCAACACTTATGTGCACACATGGAAGTAACATTCATTGGGTGTCGGGCAGGTGGGAGGGAGAGGAGGGATGGGTATATTCACACCTAATGGGTGTGGTGTGCACTGTCTGGGAGGGGCACACTTGTAGCTCTGACTCAGACAGTGTAAAGGCAATATATGTAACCTAAATGTTTGTACCCCTATAATAGTCTGAAATTTTAAAAAATGATCCCAGAATAAAGATAGAAAGGGTTTTTTTTAGCTATTTATCTATAGCTCATATATTTAATTTCTTCTGCTTCTTCCTCTTCTACTTCATCATTATCTTCACCATCATCCTCATCACAAATTTCAGCATTTGCTAGAGTGAAAGCATTGAGCAAAAAAGAAACCATAGTTAGGGAAAATTTGTCATATGGTGACATGCATAGGATCTATTCCATTGATGTTTTTATGTTTTATTTTAGTCTACTCTTGGGAGAATCTTTAAATTTGGGTTTGATTGGTGATATAGGTGGAATGATAGCTCCCAAATGCTCTAATCTCTGGAATCTACAGATATGTTACCTTACATGGCAAAAGGGGTTTTGCAGATGTGATTAAGTTATGGACCTTGAAATGGGGAGGTTTTCCTGAATTAAGTGATGGGCCCAAAATAATCCCAGGGGTCCTTATAAAAGAAAGAGGGAGGCAGGGGAGTCAGGGAAGGAGATGTCACGGCAAAAGCAGAGGTCGGCTGGAGTGACATGATTGCTGGAATAGAGCCATGAGCCAAGGAATGTGGGAGGCTTCTAGAAGCTGGAAAAGGAAAGGAATGGTTTCTCCCCTAGAGCCTCTAGAAAAAAAGCAGCCCTGACAGCACCTTGATTTTAGCTCTATAGTATTCATTTTTCCTTTTTTACCTCCAGAATGATAGGAAAATAAATCTGTGCTGTTTTAAGCCACTGCATTTGTAGTGTTTTTTTTTATACTAGCAATAGGAATCTAATACAATTGCTGATTAATTCTGAGACCTAAGAGAAGATCACGTTATTCATAATAAAAAATTATGTAGCTTACATGAGGGTGTCTGTATAATGAATAAACAGTATAGCTAGAGGAATATTTTTCCCTTGTAGAGAAAATCAAATACCATATACGTTTTGCCCAGGGACAAATTCTTTACCCTCTGACACAATTTATCAGTCACTATTCCCCACTCTTTAAACCATTTTTTCTCACTTTTGTAGCATGCAAGAGAAGGTCAGGCTGACTCTCAGAGACAGCAGTATCTAAAGTAGAGATGGCATTTAGCAGAAAGCTTATTAACATGGAGCAAGAAACCATTCTCAGCCATACACTTGGTGACAGACATTTCAGAGATCAATTGGGGGATTGGAACCCTGCAAGTAACATAGTAGTTTAGGAATATGTATTTAATGTCTGACTTTTGAGCAGCAAATAGAAACTCTAATTCATAAGGTCATTTCATTAAAAAATTTCTTTCTACTGCTGATTGTGGTGAGCCAGAGAAAGGGTGAGACACAAAATCAATCAGAATACCTTACACAAGCAAAGAAGAGATACCACGTCAGATGAAATGGAAAATATTCTTTCCATACCGAGTTCAAAATTTTTAGCAATTTTTTCATTGTGAAGGATTAGAGTTTAAAATCAGGATCCTTATTTATTGATCATCTACATCTTATTTTACTCTATGGGTTTGAGTCCTTTACTAACATTATTTTGATATTCATATTGTCCCAGATTTGAAACAGGCCAAATCTGCTACTATAAAATAGCAGATTTTATAGAAATCTGCTATTTCCACAAAATAACTGGTTTGGATTCTTTGAAACTATAAACATTTTGATAAAAAAGGAATTAAGAAATCATTCTAGATTAAAAGAGAATAAAGAGATATGGCATCTGAATATGATGCATGTTCAAGATCTTATTTTTGCCATAAAGGACATTATAGAGACAGGTAGAAAACTTTGAATAAGATCTGTAAATTAAAAAATAGTATTTTATTAATGTTAATTTCTTTTTTAATTTATTTTTTTAATTTCAGAATATCATGGGGGTACAACACTTTGGCCATACACATTGCCCCTGTTCTGCCCATGTCAGAGCCACAATTCGTGGTCATCCCCCAAACTGTGCTCCCCACATCCATTCAGTGAGAGTTTTTCCCATCCCTTCCACCCCCCTCCCGCCCGCCCGCCCTCAGATGAATGTTATTGCCCTGTGTGATGTAAGTGTTCATCAGTTAGTACCAGTTTGATGGTGAGTACCAGTGGTGCTTGTTTTTCCAATCCTGTGACACTTCGATTCGAAGAATGGGTTCTAGCTCCAACCAGGATAACACCAGATGTGTTAAGTCACTGTTGTTCCTTATTGCTGAGTAATACTCCATGGTATACATATACCACATTTTATTGATCCACTCGTGTATTGATGGGCACCTGGGTTGTTTCCACAACTTTGCAATTGTGAATTGTGCTGCTATAAACATTCGAGAGCAGATGTCTTTATAATAAAATGTCTTTTTTTCTTTTGGATAAATACCCAGTAGTGGGATTGCTGGGTCAAATGGTAATTCTACTTTTAATTCTTTGAGGTATCTCCATATTCTTTTCCATAGAGGTTGTACTAATTTGCAGTCCCACCAGCAGTGTATGAGTGTTCCTATCTGTCCACATCCCCGCCAACATTTGTTATTTGGGGATTTTTTGATATGAGCCAATCTCACTGGAGTTAAGTGATATCTCATTGTGGTTTTGATTTGCATTTCCCTGATGATTAGAGAAGTTGAGCAATTTTTTATATGTTTGCTGGCCATTATTCTGTCTTCTTTTGAAAAGTTTCTGTTCATGTCCTTTGCCCATTTTTTAATAGGGTTGTTTGATTTTTTCTTGTTGATTTTCCTAAGTTCTGTATAGATTCTGGTTATCAGCCCTTTATCAGAGGTGTAGCATGCAAATATTTTCTCCCTTTCTGTAGGTTGTCTGTTCACTCTAGTGATAGTTTCCTTGGCTGTGCAGAAGCTTTTCAATTTGATCAGGTCCCATGTATTTATTTTTGTTGCTGCTGTGATTGCTTTGGGGGTCTTCTTCATAAATTCTTTGCCTAGGCCAATGTCCCTAAGAGTTTTTCCAACGTTTTCTTCGAGAATTCTTATGGTTTCATGTCTTAGGTTTAGATCTGTTATCCATTGTGAATTGATTTTTGTGAGAGGTGAGAGGTGTGGGTCCACTTTCAGTCTTCTACATATGGCCATCCAGTTTTCCCAGCACCCATTTGTTGAATAGGGAATCTTTTCCCCAGTGTACGTTTTTCTGGAATTTGTCAAAGATCAGGTGACTGTATGAGGTTGGTTTTATATTTGGGTTCTCAGTCCGGTTCCATTGGTCTACATGTCTGTTCTTGTGCCAATACCATGCAGTTTTGGTTACTATAGCCTTGTAGTATAGTTTGAAGTCTGGTAGACAGATGCCTCCCAATTTGTTCTTTTTGCTTAAGATTGCTTTGGCTAGATGGGGTCTTCTCTGGTTCCACATGAAGCATAGAATTATTTTTTCTAGATCGGCAAAAAATGATGTTGGTATTTTGATAGGGATTGCATTGATTCTGTAAATTAATTTAGGTAGCAAAGCCATTTTTACTATGTTGACTCTGCCTATCCAAGAGCATGGTAGGGCTTTCCATCTATTTACCTCCTCTGCAATTTCTTTTCTCAGTGTTTCATAATTCTCTCTATATAGGTCTTTGACCTCCTTAGTTAGATATGTTCCTAAATATTTAATTTTCTTTGTTGCTATTGCGAAAGTTATTGCATCTTTAATTTGTTTCTCGGCTTGATTGTTATTAGCATATATGAAGCTATGGATTTGTGTGTATTATTTTGTATCCTGAGACTTTGCTGAATTCATTTATCAATTCCAGTAATCTCTTGGTTGAATCTTTGGGGTTTTCTATGTATAATATCATATCGTCTGCGAATAGTGAAAGTTTGACCTCTTCTGCCCCTATCTGGACGCCCCTGATTCCTCTGTCTTATCTAATTGCTGTGTCCAGGACTTCCAGCACTATGTTGAAAAGAAGGGGAGATAGTGGACACCCTTGTCTGGTGCCAGTTTTAAGGGGGAATGCCTTCAATTTTTCCCCATTCAGTATGATATTGGCTGTGGGTTTATTGTATATGGCTTTAATAGTTTCTAGGAATGAGCCATCTATGCCTATATTTTTAAGAGTTCTTATCATAAAAGGGTGCTGGATTTTGTCAAAAGCCTTTTCTGCATCTATTGAAAGGATCATATAATCTTTGTTCTTGCTTTTATTTATATGGTGAATTACATTTATAGATTTGCGTATGTTGAACCATCCCTGCATCTCGGGAATAAAGCCCACCTGATCGTGATGGATTATTTTTTTGATGTACATTTGAATTTGGTTTGCAAGGATTTTATTGAGAATTTTTGCATCTATATTCATAAGGGATATTGGTCTGTAGTTTTCTTTTTTTGTTGTGTCCTTTCCTGGCTTTGGTATCAAGGTGATATTGCCTTCATAGAATGAGTTTGGGAGGATTCCCTCCTTCTGGATATTTTCAAATAATTTCCACAGTATAGGCACCAGTTCTTCTTTGTAGGCTTGGTAGAATTCAGGTGTGAACCCATCTGGTCCAGGACTTTTTTTTTGTGGGTAGATTTTTAATTACTGCTTCAGTTTCGGTGCTTGATATTGGTCTGTTTAGAAATTCTGTTTCTTCCTGGTTGAGCCTAGGGAGGTAGTGTGTTTCTAAGAATTTGTCCATTTCCTCCACATTTTCGTGTTTGTGGGCATAGAGATTTTTGTAGTATTCAAAGATGATGTTTTGTATTTCCATGGTATCAGTTGTGACTTCTCCTTTTTCATTTCTAATTGAGCTTATTAGAGTCCTTTCCTTTCTGCTTCTGGTCAACCTGGCAAGTGGCCTGTCTATTTTGTTTATCTTTTCAAAGAACCAACTTTTCGTTTCATTGATCTTCTGTATTGTTCTTTTGTTCTCGATTCATTTAATTCTGCTCTGATTTTGGTTATTTCTATTCTTCTGCTGGCTTTAGGATTGCTTTGCTCTTCCTTTTCCATTTCCTTAAGATGATTCGTTAGTTTACTGATTTGTGACTTTTCTGTCTTTTGGATGTGGGAATTTAGGGCGATAAGTTTTCCTCTCAGGACTGCTTTGGCTGTATCCCACAGATTTTGATAACTTGTGTCCCCATTATCATTTAGTTTGAAGAATCTTTTGATTTCCATTTGAATCTCCTCCTTGACCCAATAATCTTTCAGCAATAGATTGTTTAGTTTCCAAGTTTTTGGAGGAAGATGTAAGTTTCTGCTGGAATTGATTTCTAATTTTATTCCGCTGTGGTCTGAAAAGATACATGGTATGATTTCTATTTTTTTGAATTTGTTTAGATCTGTTTTGTGGCCTAGGATTTGGTCAATTTTAGAGAAAGTTCCACGAGCTGATGAGAAGAATGTATATTCAGTGTTATTTGGGTGGAGTGTTCTGTAGATATCTGTTAGGCCCAAATGTTCTATAGTCCTGTTTAGGTCTTTTATTTCTCTATTTGTTTTTTGTTTGGAGGATCTGTCCAGTTCCGTCAGTGGGTTGTTGAAGTCCCCTGCTATTCTGGCATTGCTGCTTATTATGTTGTCTAGATCTAGCAGTATTTGCTTTATGTACCTGGGTGCTCCTGTGTTGGGTGCATAAATGTTTAGGATTGTTAAATCCTCTTGTGAGATTTTTCCCTTCACCACTATGTAGTGTCCATTTTTGTCCTTCTTTACTTTTATTGCTTTAAAGTTTATGTCATCTGAAATGAGGATGGCTACTCCGGATTTCTTTTGGTTTCCATTAGCCTGAAAAATTGTATTCCATCCTTTCACCTTGAGTCTGAATGCGTCTTTGTGTGTAAGGTGTGTTTCCTGAAGACAACAGATACTTGGCTTGTATTTTTTAATCCATTCAGCCAGCCTATGTCTCTTCAATGGGCAGTTCAAGCCATTTACATTTATTGAGAGAATTGATATTTGGGGTAAATTTCTGATTATTCTGTTGGGTGGTATCTTTTGTTTTACCTCTTGTGTCATTGTGTAATCTGGTTTCTGGGGTTTTAGCTTTTGCGTAGTTTTACATAGGTGGGTGTCTGTTGCTCTGTTTAGTGTATAATGCAGGTCTAAGCATTTCTTGCAGGGCCGGTCTGGATTTCACAAATTCTATCAGTGATTGTTTATCTGGAAATGTCTTTATTTCTCCCTCATATAAGAAGCTTAGTTTGGCAGGATACAGAATTCTGGGTTGACCTTTGTTTTGTTTTAGGAGATTGATGATGTCTCCCCATTCCCTTCTGGCTTGTAAGGTTTCAGCTGAGAAATCTGCAGTTAATCTGATCGGTTTCCCTTTGTAGGTTACCTGCTCTTTTCGTCTTACAGCTCTGAGGAGTGCCTCTTTTGTGTTTACTTTGGTCAGTCTAATAATTATGTGGCGTGGTGAATGCCTTTTCACGTTGACTCTCCCAGGAGTCTTGTGTGCTTCTTGTACTTGGATATCGAGATTTCTGGCTAAGCCATGGAAATTTTCCTCTATTATTCCTTCAAATAAATTTTCCAGCCCATGCGAATTTTCTTCCTCTCCCTCAGGGGTACCTATGATCCTTATGTTTGGCCTCTTTACATAATCCCACATTTCTTGTATGCTTTTTTCCTGCCTCATGTTTTTGTGTTCTTTCTCTTCGGCTGATTTATTTAGTGCATAGGAGCTGTCTTCTAGCTCTGAAATTCTTTCCTCTGCATGGTCCAGCCTATTCTTAAGGCTTTCCACTGTGTTTTGTAGATCCTTGAATGCTTCTTTCATTTCTAGGATTTCTATTTGATTTTTCCGTAATATTTCTATTTCTTTGGAGAATTTTTCATTCATTTCTTTCATTTTTCTTGTGGTTTCTTTGTGCTGGGATTCAATTTTCTCTTGAATTTCATTGAGCTTTCTTATAATCCATAAACAAAATTCCTCTTCTGTCATTCTACCCATTTTATTTGGGTTGGTATCCATTGCTGAGGAACTGATAATTTCTTTTGGGGGTGACTTTTCACTCTGATTTTTCATGTTCCCTGAGTTCTTTCGCTGGTTTTTTCTCATCTGGCCTCTTGGTCGAGAGCTGGGGGTGTTACAGCTAGTTTATGGCCCTGTCACCAGGCCCACAATTATTGTTCCTTGGCAAAGCCAGAGAGAGAAGTAGTGGCCTGTATTGCCTTAGGTGTATTTTAGCAAGTTTGTTGGATCTTGGGTTAACTCTGACCTATGATCTTCTCCTCTTCCCAGTGGAGTGTGGTGAGAATGACCTCCCAGCTTGGGCTCTGAGCTAATGAATTGTACTTGAGGATATGAGTCCTCCGCTCCCTATTAGCTAGGTATTCTGTTATGTCAGTGGCAGACTCTGATTCCCCAGTTGGGGTATGCGAAAGCCCCGTGCTTTGGGAGGGGCCTTGTAGCTCCTAGGGGTTACTTTGACCCTGCTCCTCCTGAGGTGCAGGTAGAAACACAATTTCTTTTGGCTGCAGTGTGAGAGCTGAGTTGGGAAAATTCTCCACAGCTCAGAGACTGCTCATCTAGCCACGTGTGTCTGCCCTTCTGATGTGCGTCTCCGCGTGATACTGGTTGATAGGGGGATCTCCAATTGTGCACCCCTTTTCCACCACTAGATCCCAAGGCGAGGCTGGTGGCCGTCTCTATCCCCAGCAGTCTCCACTGGGGGGATGTTCCCACGGGGAGGGGGTAGTAGTGGCCACTGGACGCGCTCTTGGATGGTGTGAAATTCCCTATTGAAGTGGGCAGGATTATGGGGAGCTGGTCTGGTTCAGCCTGTGGCTCTTGAGGTATTTGGTTGTCATGGGAACCAGCAGTTATACCAAATGAGTCATTATAGCCAGCAACCTTCAAAATGAGCGATCTCTGGGGTACAGGAGGGCTGGGACCTGAAGGGTGGGCACTAGGACTAGCACGGAGCGGACTTGTCGGAGGCCAGAGCCGGGGTAGCGGAACCAGATGGACGAGCTGCAAACTGTTTCCAATACCCAAAGGTCCCGCCGCTACAGTTCCGGGATCTCGTCCCACCTGGAACCCACGGATGCAGCTGTCCCTGGCCACCACAGGCAAAGCCCGTCTCGCCCCAGCAGAAGAGCCCCGGGCCGGGGCGGGGGGAGCTAGAGACGCGGCTCACGGCTCCGCGCTGGCGGCTGTAAAGATGGCGGCCGCCGCCAGCCTGGCGCACAGCCGGGCTCCGATCGCGCCGGGAGCGCAGTTTTTCTCCGCCGGTAGTTGTTAGCAACCTCTAAGGGCGCGTCCCGCTCTCCGATAAACTCCTGGGCCCAGTCCCGCTGACTTCTAGTGGCGCAGTGCCGGCCTGCGGGTTCCCGCGCACTGTCCCGGGAAGCTGTATCTCGGTCCCCGCCCAGTTCCTCCCCAGCCCTTGGCACTCTCTGTATATTGTAGCTGCGAGTTGTGTTTGGCTCCGGCTACTTCCTCCTCTCCACAGGGCTCGCCGGCCCGAGCAACCCCTCTGACCCAACTCTGGGATTGTCCCTGACTGCGTGTATGGGGAGGCGCGTAACCGCTTGGGGGGCAGGTCGCACTGCGCCGACCTGGCGAGCGCGTCCTTCCCGCGCTCTGGGCTCTATTGTGCTCCGTGCGCCCTCCGATCTTTGTGAAAATTTTGCACCTGTTTTCTTGGGCTGGGCGTTCGGCGTTGTTTCTCTGTCATTCGCAATGCTGTTTTCGGAGTGAGCGGTCCGTGCTCGCAGGCAGCCGCTGGCGTTCTTCACCTCCTTCCCAGGGAGCGGTGCGGTGGTAGGACTCTATCACACTGCCATTTTTTTTCAATAATGTTAATTTTTTTATTTTCATACATTTATTTTGATTATGTGACATAATATTCTTTGTTTTAGGAAATACACACTAAAGTATTAGGGTAAAGAGTCAGAGACATACACCTGAAATGTACTCTTAAAGTTTCTCAAGCTCCAGTGTGGAAAAACATTAACATTTGGGAACTAATAAAAAGTATTCTGTAACTATTTATAATATTCTTGCAACTTTTCTCTATATCTGAAATTTGATAAAAATAAAATTAAAATAAAGGAAAATGAATATATATCATTTATAGATTTGTGTACAAAAATGAATTTTAGTAAGTCATGGTGTTAATCTATCAAGGTAGGGGTTTAGTCATGAAAAACTACTTTTTTGTGTATGTCTTTGTGTGTGTGTGTGTGCATGCTTTGTTAGCTTCTACAACAGTAAAGATTATGTTCAGCTATAAGTAACTGAAAACCCACATTGTAAAAGATAAATGCAAGAGAAGAATCTTTCCTGTCTTGCTAAAATGAAGTCTGGAAGTAAGCAGTCCAGGATTTTACAGAAGTAACATGACCATTGGGGAAAAAAATGCTCTTTATATCTTTTCACATGATTTTTTCCTAATGACCCAAGATAGGTGTTCAAATTTCAGCCATGATACTACATTGGAGTCAGCATAAAAAATGAAGGCGGTACAAAGGCACATATTCTATCTCTTTAAAGACTCTGATAAAGGGCTGATAACCAGAATCTATACAGAACTTAGGAAAATTAACAAGAAAAAATCAAACAACCCTATTAAAAAATGGGCAAAGGACATGAACAGAAACTTTTCCAAAGAAGATAGAATGATGGCCAGCAAACATATAAAAAAAGTGCTCAACTTCTCTAATCATCAGGGAAATGCAAATCAAAACCACAATGAGATATCACTTAACTCCAGTGAGATTGGCTCATATCAAAAAATCCCCAAATAACAAATTTTGGCGGGGATGCGGACAGATAGGAACACTCATACACTGCTGGTGGGACTGCAAATTAGTACAACCTCTATGGAAAAGAATATGGAGATACCTCAAAGAATTAAAAGTAGAATTACCATTTGACCCAGCAATCCCACTACTGGGTATTTATCCAAAAGAAAAAAAGACATTTTATAATAAAGACATCTGCTCTCGAATGTTCATAGCAGCACAATTCACAATTGCAAAGTTGTGGAAACAACCCAGGTGCCCATCAATACACGAGTGGATCAATAAAATGTGGTATATGTATACCATGGAGTATTACTCAGCAATAAGGAACAATAGTGAATTAACACATCTGGTATTATCCTGGTCGGAGCTAGAACCCATTCTTCGAAGCGAAGTGTCACAGGATTGGAAAAACAAGCACCACTGGTACTCACCATCAAACTGGTACTAACTGATGAACACTTACATCACACAGGGCAATAACATTCATCAGGGGGCGGGCGGGCGGGAGGGGGGTGGAAGGGATGGGAAAAACTCTCACTGAATGGATGTGGGGAGCACAGTTTGGGAGACGACCACGATTGTGGCTCTGACACGGGCAGAACAGGGGCAATGTGTATGGCCAAAATGTTGTACCCCCATGATATTCTGAAATTAAAAAAATAAATAAATAATTAAAAAAAAAAAAAAAAAAAAAAAGAATTTACCCACATTTAAAAAAAAAAAAAAAAAAAAAAAAGACCTTGCTGCAAAACACCTTGGTATGCAGGAATCAAACATTGGTCATCATGGCAGTTTTGCCATCAAGATGGCATCACTCTTGCCATGAAACATGCTGTTTTCCTATAACTACATTCCCTCAGTTGCACTCTGTCAAAGCACCCTTTTCTTTCCTTCAGCACACTTGCACTTCTTATAATTCACATACAGTCTTTCACATACGGTATTTGTATGTTTACTTCTTTAACATCTGACTTTAACATCTGACTCTGATTAAAAGGACTTTTATTCGTCCTTCAGGAGTCAAATGTTTACTCTTTAACATCTGTTTGCAGGCACTCAGTGATTTGTCGAAGGAATATCTCACAAGCTTATGTCTTGGTAGATTGGTAATGCCATTCACTAAGGCCAGAAACAGAGGAGCAGCAGGAAATTAACAACAGCTATTGCTTACTCAACTAACTCCAAACTCTTCTACCTAGCTTTCAGGATTCCATTAATCTAGGTACATCGCTCCATTCGTTCCCATTTCACTGGACCCTCCTTCCTCACACTAGTCTATACCTTCATTCATATTTTTCCAAACTCTTATTTAGAAGCCCACCTTCTTCCTCTTCTCCAATTCAAGTTACCTTACCTTAAAGACTCACTTCCCCCAAGTTGCTTACTCTGATGGGAGCTGACTCTGAAGTTACAGTACATGTCAGAAGAAAGAGCAAACTTTGGGACAGGAATTGCCTACCCGGTGATAAATTTCTGAAATGCCGGCGTGGGAAAATCCCACCACGAGAACGAAATCGCCCCTAAAGTAGTAACTTTTGTTCACTAGAAAAAAAAAAAAATGTTAATTTTTTTATTTTCATACATTTATTTTGATTATGTGACATAATATTCTTTGTTTTAGGAAATACACACTAAAGTATTAGGGTAAAGAGTCAGAGACATACACCTGAAATGTACTCTTAAAGTTTCTCAAGCTCCAGTGTGGAAAAACATTAACATTTGGGAACTAATAAAAAGTATTCTGTAACTATTTATAATATTCTTGCAACTTTTCTCTATATCTGAAATTTGATAAAAATAAAATTAAAATAAAGGAAAATGAATATATATCATTTATAGATTTGTGTACAAAAATGAATTTTAGTAAGTCATGGTGTTAATCTATCAAGGTAGGGGTTTAGTCATGAAAAACTACTTTTTTGTGTATGTCTTTGTGTGTGTGTGTGTGCATGCTTTGTTAGCTTCTACAACAGTAAAGATTATGTTCAGCTATAAGTAACTGAAAACCCACATTGTAAAAGATAAATGCAAGAGAAGAATCTTTCTTGTCTTGCTAAAATGAAGTCTGGAAGTAAGCAGTCCAGGATTTTACAGAAGTAACATGACCATTGGGGAAAAAAATGCTCTTTATATCTTTTCACATGATTTTTTCCTAATGACCCAAGATAGGTGTTCAAATTTCAGCCATGATACTACATTGGAGTCAGCATAAAAAATGAAGGCGGTACAAAGGCACATATTCTATCTCTTTAAAGACAGTTCCTGTAAGTCCAATATGATATTTCTACTTGTGTCTCTTTGACCAGGACTTAATCACAATGCTACCCTTTTTGCACAGATCCCATGGAATGTAGTTTTGTTATCCTGCATGACCATGTTTCCAGATAAAAATTGGGGATTCTCTAGGGAAAAATAAAGGGAAATCAGATGTCTGGGGACAGACCAGATATCTGATATAGCACTATAAAGAATGGAATAAGAAGCCTCCCGTTCTGATAGTCAACTATGGCCCTTACTTGAATGTGAAAAAGAATGCAGAGTCAAAATGAGGAAACATTTAGAAAATTATTGCTTTAACAAAACTCAGGCCTGGCTCTTTTTATGCTATGATTACACTAGTGTGTAGAGTTACCAGATTTAGTAAATAAAAATGCAAGAAATCCAGTTAAATTTAAATTTCATCCAGCCACAAAAAGGAATGAAGTTCTGATTCATGAGACAAAATAGATGAAACGTGAAAACATTATGCCAAGTGAAGGAAGCCACACAAAAGGCCACATATTGCATGATCCTATTTACATGAATTGTTCAGAATTAACAAATCTATAAAGACAGAAAGCAAATTAGTAGTTATCAGGGGCTGATGGGAAAGGAAACATGGGCAGTGACTGTTAATTGGTACAGGGTTTCTTTTGGGGGTAATAAAATATTCTGGAATTAGATAGTGGAAATGGTCGCACAGTTTTGTAACTATTATTAAAAATACCACTAAGTTGAACACTTTGAAAATGAATTTCATAGTATACAAATTATATCTTAATAAAAATTCATAATAAAAAATTAAACTAAGCAAACAAACAGTAATCTAGCTAAATTTGGTCTGCAGCCCATAGATTGACACCCTTTGCCCTACACTGGTTGTTCTCATTCGCACTGAGGTCATTTGCCTATCGGGGTCAACTTGGAAGCCTTTAAAAACCGCTGATGCTGGGCCTTGCTCCCTCTGATACTGATCCATTTGGTCTAAGACGGTGCTTGTTTGTGCTTCCCAGGTGATTCTAGCATGCAGCCATAGTTGAGAAAAACTAATGGTCTAGACTGGAGCAGTGCTTTCTAGCTCCAAGTTTAGCCCAGATCTGTTGTAAACCATTGTGAGAGGCAGAATAATGGTCCCCCAAGGATGTACAGGTCTGAATCCTAGTGATCTGTGAATATGGTACCTTATATCACAAAAGGGACTTTGCATATGTGATAAAATTAAGGACCTTGGGAAAGGGAGATTATCCTGGATTATATGGGTGGGACCAAACTAATCCCATTGAGTCCTTGAAAGCAGAGTCCCTTTTGTGGTTGTGGTCAGAGGAAGAGGTGAATATGGGAGGTTAAAGAGATGCAATTTGGCTGGCTTTAAGATAGAAGAAGGAGGCCACAAGCCAAAGAACGTGGATGCCTTCTAGAAGGTGAAAAAGGCAAGAAAACAGATTCTTTCCTAGAGACTCCAGAAAGGAACATAGCTTGATTTTAACCTATGAACTTCTAACCTATAGGCTCTTAGGATAACAAATTACTTTGTCTTAAGCCAAAATAAGGTTGAATTTTAGATGAATAATTTTTTCTTTTTTTTTTTTTTTAGTGTGTGTCACATATAGTATTTAGGGCATATTTATATTAAATGTTTACATGTTGTTTATATGCAATTCAAATTTAATTGAATCTCTTGTATTTTACCTGGTAACCCTACTAGTACATTTATTGAAAGAAAAACTCAAGTGAAAATTTAATGTTCCTGGTATCTGAGTTTATAATAGGTTTGTTGAATCTTATAATGGTGCACAAAAAATTTTTAAAAATACATATTCCAATGCAATTGATAGCCATTCCTTTGGTGCTATGAAAAACCTGTAGTAACTTGTGATAAATTTGAAAAACTACATGCTTGACTAAAATTTAGTTTTGAAAATATTTTTCTATGGTAAATACTTGTAACCTCAAAACTATATGAAAAACACTCTTTACTTTTTATCGTAAGTACCAATAAAAATACCTAGAAAATACATATCAAACTATTCTCTACTACTGGGACTTCTTATGTACTTAACATTCACTTTTGCCAATACAAAACTCCAAATGTGACAGAGAGTAATTAATTACTAACTTTATAAACATAAACTCAAATTTGTGCTTTCTTTCTCAAAAAATTGAGTACAAAATATTCTAGTAATATATAATATAAATGTAATTTATCTCTTTGGAGACTTAAGCCAAGGCAATCTTTTTACTTTAGGGAAATGGGTGAAGGAATTTTAAAAATGAGAATATGAATCAACAGCCTTGTCATTTCTCTGAAAGACTACTACAGTAATGACACCAGTTATTTTTAAAGGACTGTTTTGAAATGTGTGGAATTGAGCATTAATAATTTAGCTGTCTCTGTATAAATGTGCTCTCCTTCATATGTGAGAATCATGAGTAGCGATGTGTCTGCAGTCATCCATCCGTGTTGGCTGTCCCAGTTCTCCTTCCGATGAGCAGCACAGAGGGTGAGCAGGCTTATTTGGGTCTAACTAAATACAGTATGTTGCAATGCCCCCTGATGAATAAAAAGGGGAGGCTCAAACTCTGATCCCTTGAGAATTACATTTTCTTCTGCTCACAGATTTATCAATTTCTTCTAAGTTGTCAGAAGTCTTATCTTATATTACACATTTAGCAAATAAATTGAAATTGAGATACACAGATGTGTTGGTCATGTGATCCCAGAAATAAAGTCAGCACAAATGGGTTACACATTTTCATGTTTGGAAATGTCACTTATTTAGGACTTTGAATTGAGTCCCAGTTACTCAATTGTGTCTCACATTTGCCTTGCAAATTTGAGAATGGCTCTTGGACTAAAGCAACAATATTGTCTCTTGTCCCTTGGTGTGGGTGTTATTGAAAAATAATTTGTAATAAGGAAAAAAAAATGTCCTATGTGGTCCTGCTCCATAGCCTCACTACTACCTCATAATTTCATCCTGTAGCTTAAGACAGGGGTTGGCAAATTTTTCTGTAAAGGTCAAATTAGTAAATTTTTTTGATTTTGTGGGCCATAAAAGTCTAGGTTTCAACTACTAAACTCAATTTTTCTAATGCTAAAGAAGCCATAGAGAATATATAAATATGAATGGGTATGACTGTGTTCCAATAAATTTTATTTACAAATATAGGCAATTGACCAAATTTGTCCTATGAGTTGTCGTGTGTCTACAGCTATATAAAACACTGCCTTTTTAGAAAGCTTTGATAAATTTCAAACTCATTGAAAGAGAACCATATTAAGTCTTCCACAATTTAGCATGAATTGCCTTATCAAATTTTCTACCAGTTGTCTGAGAACTGAGAAAAATAGTCTATTTTTGATAGAGGGAATGTAGGTTTAAGGGTGAACCAATATTCAAAAACTGCATTTTAGACAATGCTAATTATGTAGGAAATGAAAAAAATCTTATGAATTAAAAGAATCAATTATGATTGTGAAACTCGGATTTTAAAATGTTAGTTAGCCTTCTTGGCTCTAGGATTTCTCAGTCTTTAATATGCTAATGTATATTGTAGAACTCCATGATTGGGTTATAATATTAATTGTTTCCCAAAGAGTACCTTAGTTTTGGAGTGGGCCTGTAACACTTAGAAACATTGATCATTAGTAAGGGACATAGTACACATGGACAGCCATATTTAGGATACTGGTGCAAGACTGCAGGTAGCCAGAGAGTATAAAATATTCTTGGGTTTGAGATCCAAAAGAGAGGCAGAGCACAGAAGAGCCAGAGCTGTAATGTAGATGCTGAATTGCTCTTTTGCCTCAGAGTGAAACTGCACTTTCAATAGCAATGATATTCTGAGTAGTGAACGAAGAGGAAAAGTTATAGAAAGATTTATTCTATGGCTGTTGAATGGGAATTGATTTACAAATAAGCATGTATTTAGTTAGAAAAATTTAGTATTGGACACAAAAAGTGTACACAAGTTGAAAGAAAATATTAATATATCTTAAGTAAGGCATTAAATATTGTATTGTATATTGTTAACAATTATACTTTATTAGACATATATTTTTTGCTGTGTTGTACAGGAAGTTTTTCACCTTTCGTCTGTCTCTAGCATTAGCTTCTTTCATTCTGGAAAGAAACTTTGCAGTGATAGCCCCTTAACAGAAGAATGAGCCCACAATTTAATAAAAGAAATACTTTTCTACATGAATTTCAAAATAACATGTCTTTTTTTCTAAATACCTTTTTGATATTTATAGAAAAACCCTACTGAACAGGCAAAAATATTGGCCACCTCTAAAAATACAATGTGTCATCAAGATAAATGGCATGGAAAAGTTGTCGATTCTAGAGCATTTATCATGATGAAAATCGTGGTGATGCAAAGGAGAAAATCATAATAGACATTCATACATGGGGAATATCATCTTTATAAACCTATAAGTAAACCAGAGAATTCCTAAAATTACTTTTGAAAAATTAAAGTTACATCATGCTAACTCTAAGTATAATCTATTATCTACCTGCCAATTATAATCTACTTTTTTAATTTAAATTTTTATGATACTAATAAGGAAAAGTTTGTCATTGTTCTGCTTCCACCTTTTTTCATTCCCCATATTTTCCTTATCCCCCGTGTTGGCATATTCCAAGCACCGAGCACTGTGTTACACTCTGAACTTGGAACAGGACACTCTCTTTTAGTCCTTTTCTGGTTTTCTGGTTTTCCATTCTACTCCATGAAACGTTAGGCTTTTCACATTACCTCAAATTGTCCAACATGCCTGATAAAGGCTAATTCTTCTTAAATATTGTGTCATGAGTGTCAAAATGACATCTCCCTACCTCATTTCTTACACATCCCTGTATAATTATTCACTCTATTCTTTAGATCTGCAGAGGAAAATAATAAATCTAATTCCTACCAAAGCATACCAACTAATATTAAACTCCTCACGGGTATATTTTTATCTGAACAGTTATATGGTATGTGAATTGCCTAAGTTCTTAGTTCCATTTTAATTTTAATGTAATTATTGCTCTTGTGCCATATACACAGATTATACACTTATTTCCATTTTCCTTCATTTACTATTGTTTTATTGTCTCTCCATTCCTACTGTTTCTATCATGTCTTATGTTTCAAATCTATGTTTCCACACTTTAATATAGATTCCAATGGCCTAGAATTTCTATCATTTGATTTTTGAGACGAATATTCTACATATTTAATCATAGAATTATAGTTTAGGGGTAATTAGTACAACTGTAGGGGCATTGCCCATACCTATTCATTTTATAAATGAACAACTTGAAATCTAGAGAAAGAGTCACTCAAATTCTTACAGAGCTGAAGTCTCAAGTCTCCATTTGACAATACTTTCTAATCTTTTACGCTACATGCACAACTGTAGAATAATTTTTGGTAGTAGAAATAGTACCAAACAGCTACATTTTTGGAGTCACTGATATGTGTCAGATATGACACTACTATTAATTCTAATCCTTCAAAAATATTGCAAGATTGAAATTATTGTACTTGTTTCATATGAGAAACTGAGAATCAGAGAAGATAAGAAATACCCATTTGGAGAATTCTTCTTTACACTTCGATATGTCTGACTCAATAACCTCATCTTATTTCACAATAACTTACTGCCTCTCTGACTACTTTATAAAGGACTAGATCCTATGGCTAAGTCAGATGTCAAAAAATTTTGATTTTGTAAGTTTTGATCTTTTTTTTCTTTTTGAGACATCCTTTACCTTTATCTTACACATAATATTCTCTGTCAAAGATATTCTGGCCTCCAGCTGGAAAGACCCCAAAGAACTGGAGAATAAGAAGAATAAATTTGAAGAGTACGTGTATAAAAAATGGTTTGTTCACAATGCCCAATAAAGTTTTATGCTTTTGGGTTTTTTTTTTATATTGCTAAGAACTAAGTCAATGGTGTCTTGAAATCTGCAGTTATAGTTAGACCAACTTTTGAAAGATTTTCTATCTACAAGTACTGTTTGAAACATAATTCATGTTTCCAGATCTAGATTTTATTAATATAATCACTAAGAGACTCTGAGAAAGGTGAGAAAATATAATGTATGTCATTACATTGCCCCCAATTAATTGGTAACCAGTTATAATTTATTCTGAAGAAACTAGTTCAGTCATCTTACTTTATATGCTGGCTCATTTTCCAAGTTAAAAACTTAGTATCCTCTAATCTAAAAGTACTCTCTTTGAAAACCTTATGTGTGCCTACTTGCCATTAATAAAGAGCAAGATCTCATATTTTGGCAGAATTATTGAGCCCAAGATGATAGTAATTTGAAGGAAACAGCTACCCATTGTGTCTCTCTGATGAACTATTCAGTATCGGTGATGATAACAAAACTTCAAAAGCCTGACTGTAATAATAGATCCCACTACTGCTTGTTATTGTTAACGATGACACTTGCTATTTTACTAGAATTAAGTTTGCAGGCTGCTCTGAGGATAAGTCTTTAATGATCTTGTTATCATAGCAGAAAAAGCTAGAAACAATCTAAATTCACCCAAATACATTGGATGCAGTACTCAAGACTGGAGAGGTTGTGATAGTTCTGTTCTGATGCGTTGGCTCTTTGTCTCAGCCTGTCTGATGGATCACTGAGAGGCTCAGAAGGAAGGTTTGTTGTTATACTAGGTAAGATGTACAGTTGCTTTCCTGAGATGATCCTGCAGCCTGAAACCATGTTGGATTTAAGGTTGGTGAATAGGAATGCATACAGGAATCACACTCTGAAATTTTCTATAATCATGGAAAATATTCTGGAGTATTTATGCATAATTCTATCAAAAATATATATTTAAATGTCTTTAAAATTTCCCACAATGCTAACTGCTTGAAGAAGGTGATGTGGCTGAGTGTGCAAAGTGGAAAGAGTATAGCATCTGGAATAAGACAATCATGTAACCTAACTGCTCCAAGACACTTTATACAACCATGAATTAGTGATGATGCAAATGTTTTTCCACATTTATAAGGAAATTATAAGACATAACAAAATAAAACACGTGAATCTACCCTCTATTTTGAAAATGGCTGTCTAAGACTTTGGTGTAACAGTGCCTCTTTTGGAAAAAAGTTGTGAGTAAAAAATATTTATCAATGCCAGTGTCATTCACTGTATTTTGTTATGGTTAATACCTGCAGAGTAATTTTAAAAAGGGCCAATAATAACAAATAGCAAATCTTGTCAATAGCAAAAAGTCTAGAAGATAACTGTATTGGGTATGGATTAGAGAAAATCTATGAGTATCAATTTTATTACTGTTGTTTTTTTCAAAATTTAAAAATAATTGAAGACTGTAGGTGAGTGAGCATTTCATACTAAATTCTTCTCACAATAATGAAAAGAGACTTTTGGAAACCTTTTGAGGCAGAAAATCTGTGAATTAATGTGGAGGGAATAATGATATCCCATATAATTTACTTTCTATATAAATTCGATTTACTTTTTATTTGGTTACCATTAGAGCCTATGAAAACTGCTGCATTTATTATGGCCAAGTTTGGCAGCAGACATTGTGTATATAGAAATTGGGCTACATGGCATATATGACATTTATTGCAGAAGATTCTAGGGGCAGTCAGAGGTTTGCTGCATTGTTATTGTGAAGCACACTGTCACTACCAGTTAGCCTATGCAATCTATGTACAAATATGTTTGATTTCTAATTACATAAGACATGCCATACATATCTTACTATGCCAAACTGATGACTCTAAAATCTGTTATATTATTTTCTGTTCAAAACTTTGCTATGATTGGCAAATCCTAAGTAATGTATGCCAGTAAGACTAACTTGGAGCCAATTTTTAAATTCTTCAGAAAAGTAGAAAACATTATTTACAGAGAAATATCCAGCACTGACATTTAGAAATTAATGACTGCATTTCAACATGAACTAAGAGGAATTGGCTGCTATCCCGACTAATTATTTTTATTTTGAAAAATTATGCATTCATCTTTTTATTGAATCAGTACTTATGGATCTGGGAAATAATACTTTCTGAGACTAATCGTAAATGCTATCTCAAACATGTAAGTACTAATGCATCCTTTAGTATATTTCCTACTGCTAGGTATCTGAAACATAAAGCTTATCAAAGACAGGTATTGTCTTAAAATTGGTTAAGTTTAAACAAGTCAGATCATATATTTTTAAACGAGATCATGCATTAAATACTCAGTTCAATGTCTGTATTTGCCCATTGGATTCTACCAATATAAACCATGTCAAAAAGCAATTAAATTTTGACATAAATTAATAAATACATTATAAGTAGTTATTTGAGAGTTCTTCCATATTTTGCCGACATGCACTAACCATGTACCAAGATTTAAGACTGGAGTATAAATATGCCAATTATAGGTTTGTTTAAGTTCTGCTCCATTTTGCATATTCAAACTTGACATGAGGTTTTTAGCCTAGGCTACTGCATTCTGGTCTGCCCAGTACTACTGTGACATGTTTGTTCATGTTGCTGCCTTTGCTGGGAAATTTGTTGGCCCATAGGTTTTACCCATCCAATCAGTATACAATATCTAAGATCCTGATCAACTCCCAATTCCTGTAGGAAATAATCTCTTCTTACCCAGTCCACATTAAGATGTTTCCATTCTAAATTCTTACTGTCATGGAGTGTGCCCTATGCCTTGCCGTATTCATATAATTATATTACATTATCTTTTCTTCTAAAACAATCTTGAAGTGGCAGGATCCAGGAAGTTTACATTTTTTAATTAGAAAAGCCTACAGAACCCTCAAAGGCATTGTATAAAGTTCAAAAAAAATTATCAGATTGCAGTTTTATAAATTATACTAATTTAATATTCCTTTGCAAAATTTACTTGTACAGGTTCTGCTTCCTTTTATTATATAGAAGGTTGCAAAAGAATGTCACTGTTATGTTTATAAGAAAAAAAAACAGAAAGTAAACAAAATCATAATTTTTTCTCTCTGAGAGCTGAGGGATTAAGGCAAGCAGGTGAACTGAATTACAAATGACTACAAAGCACTTGAAAGAGAGATGGGACACATGGTCCATTTTACATGTGATGGATAACAGGAGAAAGAATTGGGATCTATAAAAGTGGATAAGAAGAAAATAACTAAAATATAGCAAATTGGTAAGAGCCAAGAATGGACTTACGTTCAGTTTAGAATTCCTAGGGAAAGCAGGTACATGAGAAGTCACATTTTTTGCCATCTCTTTTTAATGGAACTTCATTGAGTATTGACAAGAGATATTTAGAGTAGAAACCTGAAGGAGACTTCTTGGTGGTGTAGATATTCAGGACTTGACAAGGTCTCAGGTAGGAATGTACATTCCTGGAACAACTGGCTATTCATGTGGGAAAAAAATTTTCAAAAATTTCTTCAAAACCTATAAAAAATTATCTTCAATTGGTCCATGAGACTTAAAGTAAAAAGCTAAAACTGTAACACTTTTAAAAGAAAATGTAGGAGGAAACATTCAAGGCTTTAGGGTAGGCAAAGATTTTTTAGGCTATAAGAAGTATTATAATAAAAATATTTTGATAAGCCATAATTGATAAAAAGTAAATTTCTGATTTTTATAAGACTCTATTAAGAAAATGACAAGGCATGCCACAGATTAAAATAAGATATTTTCACAAAATAAATGTAGAACAATGGTATAAGATTTTCAACATAAAAAGACTAACTTAAAAAAATATCCAATGTTATAAACTGGGGAAAGATTTGAAAAGTTACTTTGTAACAAATGTTCAACATCATTGGATATCAGGTAAAAGCAAATTAAAAGCAAAAGATATACCAGTATGCATGCACAGGAATTCAGATACGGCTGGTCTGAGTGAAAAACAACAGGAGGTCCACTTTAGAAAAACAAGTCTAACTCCATTTAGAGGTGTGACATAGTCATAGACTGGAAGACTCAATGTTGTAATATGGCAATTCTTTCCAAATTGCTTTCTACATTCAAAGATATTTGATATGCTAATAGTGTGATATGTAGAGAAGCAAAAAATCTAGGATAATCAAAATATTTTGAAATAAAAGTATAAAATTGGAGAACTTAAAATACCTCACTTTAAGACTTATTATAAAGCTGCAGTAATCAAAAAGTGTGGAATTGGCCTAAAGATACACATTAAGCCAATAGATTAGAATAGTTACCAGGAAAATGTGTGTGTGCACACGCTCAATTGAATTTTCACAAGAGATGTCAAGATAATTGAATGGACAAAAACAGCCTTTGTCAGGAAAGATGGTGGAAAAACAGAATATCTCTATAAAAAATGAAACCACTGCCATACTGTTTTGGTTACTATAGTATTGTAGTATAATTGGAAATCAGGCAATGTGATGCCTTAAGTTTTATTCTTTTTGCTTAAGATTGCTTTGTTTATTTGGTCTTTTTTTGGTTCCATTGGATCCGGCAATCCCACCACTGGGTAACTACCCAAGGGAAAAGAAGTCATTATATCAAAAAGTTACCTGCACTCGTATGTTTATTGTAGCACAATTCACAATCACAAAGATATGGAATCAACCTAAGTATCTACCAACTGATGACTAGATTAAAAAAATGTGGTATACATATATACCATGGAATACTACTCAGCCTTAAAAAAGAATGAAATAATGTATTTTGCAGCAACTTGGATGGAACTTGAGGCTATTACCCTAAGTGAAGTAACTCAGGAACAGAAAATCAAATACTGCATGTTCTCACTTATAAGTGGGACCTAAACTAGGGATATGCACGGTCATACAGAGTGGAATAATAGACAGCGAATACTCCAAAAGTGAAAGGGTAGAAGGATGAGGGATGAAAAATTACTTACTGAGTACAATATACAATATTCAGGCAATGGGTATACCAAAACCAAAACCTCACTGATATACAATATATCCATGTAACAAAACTGCACTTGTACCCCCTTAAATATATTGGAATGAAAAAAATACAAATCAATAAAATAATGAGATATAACACCATATACAAAATATAACACAATATCTAAAAAAAAAAACAAAAAATTTCATGTGTCTAAATGTAGAAACTAAAACAATAACACTTTTAGGAGAAAAATTAGGAGACAGTATTTGGGGCCTTGGATTCAAGATATTTTAAATAGGATAAAATAGTGTGAACTACAAATGGAAACAATCTGGAGTTGATCAAAATTAGATTAATTGTGCTGTATATATGGTATTGTTAAGAGAATATAAACACAAATCATAGATTGGGAGAAATATAATATAATATATAATAATATAATATATATTATATATAAAACATATATAATATAATATAGATTATATAAAATATATATAATATAATATAATATAGATAAAAGACTGCTATCTAGAATATATAAAGAATAATTTTAACTTAAAAAGAAAACGGCAATCCAATCAAAAGAACTGGGCAACAGATTTGAATTGTTACTTACAAAAAAAAGGTACACTGGGCAAATAAGAATATGAAAATACGCTCAACATTATTAAACATCAGGGAAATGCAAATTAAATCCACAGTAAAATTCCTACACGCTCACTGAAATTGCAACAATTTAGAGGTTTTATTTTTTATTTCTTATCTTTTATGTTGTCATACAATAGCAGTGTCTTTTTTTTCCATGTAGAAGTCCATGAATTTTAACAATCTGTGTTTCTTTCATTATAGTTTTGTATTTTCAGCAATAAATAAATAAATGTATGTTATATCACATAGTATGTAACTTTTTATAAAGGCTTCTTTCACTCAGTGTGCCGTAATGTCCTTGAGATTCATCCACCCACTTTCTGGCATTATATCAATAGTTCCTTTTTACTACTGAAGAATATTCAAGAATTGTTACAATTTTAAAAACTCATGATACCATGTTTTGGGATCATATGAACAAACTGGAAATTTTTACTTCTCTATGGTGGGAATGCAAAATCACACAGCTACTTTGGAAATCAGTTTGGCAGTCTTTTAATAATAAAGTTATATATATACTTACCATATAACCCCACCCTTCCATTCCTAAGC
Source organism: Daubentonia madagascariensis (assembly GCA_023783475.1). Classification (NCBI taxonomy): domain Eukaryota; kingdom Metazoa; phylum Chordata; class Mammalia; order Primates; family Daubentoniidae; genus Daubentonia; species Daubentonia madagascariensis. The sequence continues at coordinate 19,814,797 of JAKFHU010000585.1, forward strand.
ATTTATCAAAAATAAATGAAAACATATGTCAACACAAAGACCTGTCATGAATATTCATAACACCTTTATTTGTAATGGCTAAACATTAAATGCAAAAGCATAAATGTCCACCTCTTGTTGTGGTGTATTCATACAATGGACAATGTTTAGCAAAAGGAGGACCCCGATCCCAGAACCCAGGATGGGGCGCAGATACATTCATTGTAAAACAAATGGTTTTGACTATGGCGTAGTATGTTTTGTGCTGTTATAAGAGAGTGCCACAGACTGGGTAATTTACAAAGAACAGAATTTATCTCTCACAGTTCTGGGGGCTGGGAAGTCCATGATCGAGGTGCCGGCAGGTTGTCATTTTTTCTTCCATATAAGCAGGTCATAGTTTCTCTTCAAAAATTGTCATTCTTTATAAAGAGGTGATGTATTTTAAATATATATCTCTTACAGAGGTCATACAATATAAGTTAATTAATTGCATTTCTCTAGGCTTCATGCTCATTCAGTATTAGCAGTTTTTCTTGATCTTTTCTTTATGTATATACAGCTATTTGTGATTGTTCATGAAGTCCATACTGCTGAGTATGGGTAAAAATAAGTCCTTAGCTATTTATAATCCAATACATGTGAAGAGTTAAACAGTCATCAGGTTTTTTGTATATTTTATTTGGTAATTACATGATTTGGGGATGACAAAGTGTTTCAGTTTGGACATTCCTCCTTTCAACTATCAGTACATTAAGTTATCCATTCTTTCAACATGTTTACTGAGTGCTTTCTATGCCAGGCACTGCTCCAGGCTCTGAAAACATAGCAAGCAAAACAGGAAGGGTCCTTTTTTCATGAGGTTTACATGTTAGTGGGTACAGACAGAATAAACAAACTAATAGGTACATGATATAATTCTAAAATTTCTTACCCAAATTTCTAAAATCAAAAGTCTGTGAAAACTGAAAGCCTTTCCCTAACTCATTATCTGTCAAAACTGAATCTGAACTGATACAAAATACCTTAAAATCTTTATCATGCTTAGTGTGTTTATGCATACATGTCATTACAGAATTGTCAAAATATTTGGTAAGTACTTACTGTCCAAACCTTATTGGATGTCCCAAATGTAAAATATATATTCTGGAGAATTTTAGATAAGGGTTATGTCCACTATAACATTAGATACTAATGAGTTCTATGAAGAAAAATAAAGCAGTATAAGGTGATAAAAAGGGGTAAAGGCTATTACAGTACATTAGTTTGACAGGGTGCTCTATTTATTGTTGTGACATTTCAGCAGAAACCTGAATGAAGTGAGCAAATCAAATGAGAAAATTCTTCCAGGCTTGAGAGAACAGTAAGGCCATATCAAGAAAGGCAGAAGGAATTTGAAGCAGGAAAAAAAAAAAAAAAGGAGACAATGTGACCACTAAAGCAAAATGCTGACTTTGAAAATGAAGGAAGAGACCATTAGCCAAGGAATGCAAAGAATACAGCTCTAGGAAATGAAAAAAACAAGGAAACATTGTCCCCTCAAGAGAGTTTGGCTCTGCTGTGAAACCAGTAAGAGACTTACCACCACAACAGTAAGAGAATAAATGTGTGTTTAAAGCCATCACAATTTTGGTAATTTGTTACAACAGCTAATAGGAAGATAATTTAACTTTTAAAAGAACCACACAGGCCTCTCCATTGAGAAAGTTGGTAACAGAGAAGAACAGAAGCAAAGAGACAATTTAGAAATTTATTGCTGTAATCCAGGCAGAGGAATGGGGTGTTAGTAATAGACATGTACCACACAGCTTTTGATAGATTTATTTCTATGCATTCTATGTGCTTAAAAGTTATTTTTAAATTTTCTTTTCTGATTTCTTGATGTTAATAGAGTGAAATACTTTTTTACATTGACTTCACATCCTACAATATTGCTAAATTGACTTATTCATTCTAACAGATTATTTATAAATTCTTTGATGTGGTTTACATATGCAATGATTCATTTGCAAATAATGACAGATTTCATTCTTTCTTTTCAATATTTATAACTTTTATTTCTTTTTCTTGTCTTATTGCTCTAGCATGTTCATGACTATGTTAACAAGAAGTGGAAATATTGGACATCTTTGTTTTGTAACTTAAAGAGAAAGTATTCAATATTTCACCATTAAGAATGATTTTAGCTGTATACTTTCTATTGTAAGAATAGTTTTTCAGATTAAAGAAGTTCCCTTTAATTGCTATTTTGTTGAGACTTTTTATCATGAAAAGATGGTAAATTTTATTAACTTTATCTATTGAGATAATCCTGTAGTTTCTCTCCTTTATTCAATTACTGAGGTTAATTATGTTAAATAATTTACAAATGTTAATCCAACCTTATACTGCTGGAATAAATTCCAGAATAAGGTTGGACTAACGTTTTCTTTTATATATACTCTGTTTGATTTACTCATGCTTAATTTAGATGTTTATTTGCAGCTATGTTCAGGAGGGGTACTGGCTTATAATTTTCTTATTTTGTAATGTTTTTATGAAGGTTAGAATACCAAGGTAATGTTTTCCTCATAAAATGAGATATGTTCTCTTTTTCTCTATGATTTGTTTTTTATGTATTATTTCATCCTAAAATGCTTGACAGTATTCACCAGGAAAGTCATCTTGTCCTGGAGTTTTCTCTGTAGCACTTTTGTTTGCTTTGCACTATTTTGTTTTGGTTTAAAAACAAATTTATTTTAAAAATATAATTTATTTTAAAATCATAATTTATTTTTAAAACAGTTTACAAAACTAACATTTAAATTATTCCACAATCATATAAACAAGAGGTGTCTGTTTTAATGTTGGGAAACAATCTTCAGTAGCATGCTTTGAATGTGAATTAAAATCCATATTAATCAAATATCCAGATAGTTGCCATAGAAGCATAGACAAATGTAATCCTCACATCCTTTTCTTTCGTACAGCTGCATTTGCACCAACCTTACTCATAAAGACATTTCAAAACTATCAATTTAAATAATTTCTAAACATGCTTTGAGCTCATGTTGAATTTTGATTAAAAGCTACAAAATGATACCTATAAACACTACTGGAAGCCCCAGTATCCTTTCATTCTACTTGTGGTAAAATACTGATTTGTATTTTGCTGTATCAGTTGCCATCTAGGCCCAAGCATTACACAGAGAGCTGATCTCATATATTAATACACCCACTGTATTGATTCATATAAGATTTGTCTTGTTTTGTTTTTGTGTTTTCTAAATTTTTGTATCTTGCTTCTTTTAATCTATCAGGATCTTGATATTTAAAATATTTCTATTATAAACTTTTCATAACTGTTTCATTGTGTTTTTTGTCCAGTTTTAGAATTTTTTACTTTAATACACAATATATATTTTGGGAAAGAATGGCTTAAAGTAGTTTCTGAATCTACAAATATATGGAGCTTTGTAAAGGGAAACCTTCAGGAATATTATCAAAATTAGAATGACATAAAATTCAAAGAAAAAAACAAAAAGCAGAACTGAAAAGATATTTGGCACATGTCCATGTCTATGCTTTTATAACAAAGACGACAAAATTGTAACAAAAGTCATAAGAAAAAAATGGCTTTTATTCCTGCTTGCCTGAAGCAATTGGTTTGAAAGTTAAGCTTTGAAGTAGATACTTCATAAAGCATTTATATTGAAAATGAAGGAAAAAAAATATATTGTACAATTTCTTTCTAATTGCAGTATATTTCTTTCATAAAAATGTCATACTACACAAGATAAACTTTAATGTCAAAAAAGTCATAAATTTGAGTTAAAGGAAGTGATTTTCCAAACTAATTTTAATACATAATACACAGCTTGGCAATAAAATCTTCAAAGGTGATTTCTAAAGGAATAATTTGCTTTGAGTTGCGTTAATAATAAAAATGGACTTTACTTGCCTCCAGTAAACCCAGAGGCAAAAGTTGCTCCTAACTCTTAGCAATTTTTGAATATCCCTTGAAGGCATGAATGACATATCATTGGTGTTCACCTGTCAAGCACACAGTAAATTCATAAATGATGCTTTAGTAGTGATGAAGAGGCAAAGATAGCAGAAATTGCTGGAAGGCAGGACAAAGGATTCTGGTTCTGAGTCTGCTGCTCATTACATGGGTACCTACATTTCTGAGTCACTTAACTCCTTCTGGTCTCTTGATAATTGGTTAAATATCAAGGTTGCATTAGATGATTTCTAAGGTCCATTCCAGTAAGAACGAAGTTAAGTGATTTATTTACAAAATGCAAGCATGCAAAAAAAAGTAACTTCAAACTTTTCTGTACTGAACTTAATATTTTATGCCTATTCTGCCTGATATTTGATGCCTGCCATTGCCACCCTTCTCATCTATATTCTCTAAAATATCTGAGTCCTGATCTTTACAGCTTCCTCTTGTCACACCTCTACAATACGTTCAAGTTTGCTCTTTTGTCTCTTCTAACATATGCAAAAATCTTGGGGTCATAGAAAAATTCAGCTGCTCCCTCATGCCATTCTGGAAACCAGCCTTGTTGGTTGCCTCAGTGAATCTCATCTTAGATACAACTCACTTCTAAATATCTCCCTAGTGAATGCCCGTGTAGCTGCTTGAGAAGCAGGACAGGTTTCTACTCATATGTCAGATTCTCTAACCTGCCTGAGAGTTGTTTTGTATCCCCTCACCAGGATGAGGATACGATCTGAGGTGGGGACAGGCTGAAGAGTTCCTTCAGAGAGAGACCTCATGGTCCTACTTTATCACTTTGCTTCTTTTTGTACTCTTTTTAAAATTTTTTCACTCTTCCCTGTCTTGTAGGATTTTTTTATTTATTTCAGTTTTTTCTGCTTGAGAAGGAGGAAGGTCAAAAGAATCAGATCAGATATTCTTCTCTACTTAATTATTAAGATGATAGTTTAGCCCATGATGTTCAGACTTTGAAATGTATTTTTCCCTCAAAACTGTTGTCATATTCCAAAAAACTACTGCCATTTTGAAGCTCAACAGTTTTTTACATTTTTCTTTGCTACTTTTTCCTGAGGATACTAAAGATGAATGGTTAGATTTTGCTTCTTGGGCCTGAGGAAGTCCAAATGCCCAAAAAGAAGCATGTGGAAATGCACCAGGTAATTTTTAAACTATTTCTCTTCATATAACTTGCAATTATTTTTTTTGCCTAAGTTTTAAGATATGGTACTTTTAGCTAGTGAACATTAATTACCTGATATAATACACAAAGTTGATGAAAGTACAGAGTTTGATATATATATACATTTTAATAATACAAGTGCTGAGAAATTCTGAGGATACTTAGCTCTCTCTAAAGAATATTAAGCTTTCATTTATATGGCCATGAATATATACAAAGGGAGATGGAAATTGTGTGGATTATTATATATTCAGCTACTCCTGAAATAGCCTGGTTCACAGATCTGTTGCTTCAGGAATGTATAATAATGATTTGGGCCTAAAATGTTGGCTTTCAATAAACAATGTCAAAAATAACTCACAACAACCCTTTATAGCCCAGCTGATTATCAAAGTTTGTTCATAAGTCCACAAATATGGGCATTACTGAAAGCATATACCCAAAGCTGTATCAGAGATGGAAAATATTACAATCACTGGGGAGCCTTAAACAAAGGATAGAAAAATGTTGTTGTCAAATCCAAGAGCAAGCTATAAATTATTCATAGACCATCAAACATAATAAGTCTCACATTATACAATAACTAGAAAGATTTTAATATAGGAGAAGCCCCCATTCTGTTTTGTAATTGAATATTTGTTTTATGATATTTCATTATATTGGTTCATTGTTAGTGCTAGGAGATGTTTATTCTCTAAAGAAATAAACTTTCACCAAGCACTGGGAATTAGAAACAATTGGAAGAACAATACAATAGAAGACATAAATTCATTGTAAGGGGAATGGAAATGGATTTTGGTTTTCACAAATAAAGTTTGATGCCTTGTCATATGATCTGTTAGAAAGTCCAGTAACATTTTCCAAATATTTCTGAAAACAATACTTTATACATGGTCATTATCACTGGGAGATATGATTGACAGATTATAATATTATAACTAATGAGGCAGATGAGGTATACATGGATACTAATCTAAGAATTAATTTTGTTATCATTTGAAACAAACAAACAAAAAAAGCATGAATATAATCTTGTTATTAACAGGAACTACACACTTTAAAAATATTTTTAAATGATAATTTGAATATTATCATTTAAATACTTTTATTTAGATATATTTTCCAAATAATTTTTCATTCCTGAAATAATAATAAATAAAATAGCTTCCATTTGCTTTCTCAATATTTTAAATAAAAACTAGTGGTTTAATTAAAAGAGAACAGAACCCAAACATTTTTTTGTGTATATCAATGAAGTAATATATCTGATTTGTTTTAGGGAAGGTGCACAGATTAGTTTAATTAGTTTAATTTTCCTTTGTAAGTAAAAATATGCTACATCTATGTTTTTATATAAATTTTGAAAAATAAATATATATATACACTTAAATTCAAATTTAAATTAATTGAAATTATATAAAATTAAATAGTCACACTAGTCACATTTCAAAGGCTCAATAACTACATGTGACTATTGCACTGTAATGGACAGTGCAGACATAGAACATTTCATCATTGCAGAAAGTTCTATTGGATGGTAACACTTTAAAAAAAATTGAAACTATTTTTAATGACTGCGTAATATACCATCATGTTGTTGCATCCTAATTATTTAAAAATTCCTATATTGCTGTATATTTGCAGTGCTTACAGACTGATATCTTTTGTTTGTTTTTATTGATGTGGCAGTTGTCCTTGTGGTTGTTGTTTTGTTATTAAATATAGTTCTATAATGGATCATACATAACTTTTTTTACATTTTTATTTTGGAAATGCTCATATATTCACACTTTTTTCTTCTGTAGTCATAACTGAAGCTTGTATAGCAGAAGTACTGGCTAGAGTACAGAAGTCTAGAAAATGGCAACTTTATTGAAGAAATGGGAAAAGATTCCCTGAACTATTTTGAATTATAAATTGATTTGGTGAGAGAATTGTATGTAGTTATACTTTGGGGTTTTTAAAGTGTATTTAACTTTTGGGGGCCTGAATTAATTAATTATGAGCTCACAGTACTAAGTGAATTAATAAGATTTGGATGGCTTTAGACTTGTGCACTTCATGCATGATAGACCTTAGTGACTGCATATTTCCCAAAAGAACCAATTTTTGTCTGGATCATTGTTCTGAATAAATATTTTGAAAAATCTTTGAGAAGTAAAAGTATTTAAGGCTCAGAAAATTTGGCTTCTCAATGGTAATATCTTACTTTTCTTTATCAATTTTTATATGCAAGGAAAAAATCTGGGTAGCAAAGCAATAGTTTAAGCACTTTTATGAACAAATCAGAGGAAGTAACTGGTATATATTAATAGTTATAATTATGTGATAGAAAACATTGAATGGATTAGCCCATTATTACAAAGCTTCTGTAAGGTATTTTCTTTGTAATTTTTTTTGATTTTTCAAAAGAATCCCTAATGTTCACTTATTCTCCTAATTTGCAATTTTTAAAATTACTTCTACTTTCCTTTTGATTTTTAAATATTACACTTGATTGCAAAGAAAAGCTGTCTAGATGATGAACTTTAGAGGCAGAAGGGACTTCACTCAATAGTGGGTTTTGACCTATAAAGGAAAATAAAAATTGCAGGAACACATCCCCCAACTCCTTATGCAAAAGGGAAGGTGAAGCCTGGAGGCTGAGTAATACAACACCCCCTTCCAAATGAATAGTTTTTACTAATGTTATGCATCAGCTAGCCGGAAAGGTAAAAGGCCTCAGGCACCTGTGAAGGGCTGTCCCCACAGATCATTGGTAAAGAAATTCCTTGCTGGCCTCCCATAAGCCAGGACATGCAAACTATAACTTTGGGTCTGCAGGTTAAATCTAGCTCTTAAAACTAAAGTCTCTTGGATTCCACATTAACAATGTTGATTATAGGTTTATCTTCCCAGGTGCAGAACAGAGACAAGATAAGATCAAACATTCTTCCACCTACACAGGGACATCTACATAATTGATGCTTCCTTTACTCCCTTTTTCTCTTCTAACATTCTCCTTATCTTATGTAAAATGTAGATTTCCTGAGCCTCACAAGAATGTAACCATTTACCTCACCCCTCCTACTTTTTTCTGTAAGCCTGCCCCTAAATACTGAAGTTCCCAAATTTCCCTTCAGAAAAAAAGTCACAGATTTCTCTGTGGTTTGTGTTTTTCCCAGGCATGTCCTCCAACTTTGGTTTAATAAACTTCCAATAATTGAGACCTTTGCCTCAGTCACTTATTTTAGCTTATCAGAATGATCAGAGATATTTTTTGGCCCATCTCTGAATTTCAAGCTCCAAACTCCACAGCCTGGCACAGTGCCATAAGCACATCAATCTCTTTGGAGTTAGTCAGTCAGTCCTAGTTTCAAATCCAAGCTTTGGCTCATACTAACTGTGTGAGTTTGAGCAAATTATGAAACTTACAGTGCTTCTCTTTCATGAGGCCAAAATGAGAAGATGAAAAATAGACACTTGGCGTGGCACATGGCACATAGGAAACCTGTTAGTGAAAGCTGGGCACTAGTCCTTGAGGCCTCATCAGAAGAACAAGAACAAGTAGTTTGAGAAGAAAGAAAGAGAAGTTTATTACTTTGCCAGCAAAGGAGGAAAATGGTTGACTCTTGTCTCAAAACATCCAAATTTCCTGAACATAAGCAGAAATACAGAACTTTTAAAGGGAAGGCCCTCAGTTCTAGGCTACTGTGTTAATGATTCTAATCATCCCATCTCGGTCAAAGACAAAGCCTGTGACCTCCGCCCACCTGGGCCCAACTGGCGAGCTGGCGCTGACCTGGGATGGCTGAGCTATCTCATGTAACACAAAGGACAAAGGGCATTCTCCCTGTTCCAGGGGTGCAGGCCAGGCCACAGTTCCCAAAAAGAGTGGGAGAAGTTTTAAAGAGACAGAAAATATTTTTGCCGTTTTTTCAGGCCATTCCCTCTGTTACATATTCCCCACTGTCAATATTTCCCTTTCATATCTATGGGAAGAGGGGTGACTACTCTGTTACAAACCCTTAGTAATTATTAGCTGCTCTTGTCATTATATAGGCTGAATTTAATTAATCATTGAAGAAATATCTTCTAACTTCTAATTTTAAGACACAAAAAATTTAGATCCAAAGAGATCAAATGGCTTTTCTTAATTCTCACAATTAACATAAAATAGACTAAGAATGTGTAAGTCTCTCATGCATTTTTTTAGCATGTTTTTTTCCTGAGGATTTTAAATCTGTATCTAGTTTACTTCGTAGTCAACTGAGTCAACTGTCAGCCATCAATAATACCTGTGAATTCAGGGATGGGGAGGTAGCCAAGTTGAAACCCAAATTCCCTGGAGTCATAGTGCAGGAAAGATGTCACAGGAAAGGATGTTGAGAGACCCCTATCACATGTATCTGTGCCAGGGTTATAGCCAAAAGTGAAACTATTGCAAATATTGGTTTCAGAATCTACTGAATATCCTTGTACTAGAAGAGACCCTGTGGGGAACATGTTGGTAATGAGACTGGGGAAAGAAGTGTGAGATGTGGTTACTACTTTCATTTAGGTCATACTATATTTAGGGAGTCAAGGAAAAAAAAATGAAGTTATTACAAGAACTCATCTAGTAGTCCCAACTTGTTCACATGAAGGTGAGTTTTAATGCCAAATAATTGTTGAACCTACAAAAAATTGTTAAAACAAAAAATATGTGAAGTACATATGCCTTTACACAAACGTATCCAGACCACAATTTGCAAATATTGGTGTAGACTGTACAACTTAAAAAGTAATACATCTTATATCCTACCATTCTTATTTAAAATTTCTTAGGGAATTAAACCTCCAAAAAATCAAGGAAACTAGCCATACAAATGTGGAGGAGATCAAAAAGCTACCATGAAAGTATAAATCACTGGCACACTTTGAAAGGAGGTAGAAAACTATCTAAACCTAGGACAGAAAGGATGATGCTCATATTCACTGTCCTTTTTTCCATACCTTTACTTGAAAATCATCCTTGCTATTGTATCCAAGCCCAATTCCAGCTTCAGATCCAGATAACATGAGACTGGACCATTAGACCTTCACATAACAATAAGACCTATTGCTTAATAAATGTTTCATATATTACATATGCTTTATTGGGCATTTAAATATATTACCAATTCTCATAGTGACCTTAAGAAAACACAGGAACAATTATCACCACCTTTCTATACTTGACAAAACTGAGGGTAAGTCAGGTTAAATGATGGGCCTGAGGGCATAGGGCATAGGTAATTAGTTCATGGACATGGGTTCAAACAGAAAATTGCCAATGTCAACATTCAGAAAGGCTATAAAAGCCTCAAAAGTTCAGATTTTAAAGGCTTTTGAACTCTTAGAGAGTGAGGGCACTCCAGTCTTCAACATTATATATTCCATTATGTGTGTGTGTATATATTTTATATATATGTGTCTGTGTGTGTATATATATATATATAGAGAGAGAGAGAGCATGCATAATCTCTTTATCCATTCATCTGTTGACAAACACTTCAGTTCCCCCATCATGGCTATTGTGAATAATGCTGTAATGAACATGGGAATGCAGATATCTTTATTTGGTGGTGATTTCATTTCCTTTGGGTATATACCCAAAAAAGGGATTGCTAAATCACATGGTAGTTCTATTTTTAATTTCTTAAGGAGCCTCCATACTGTTTTTCACAGTGATTGCATTAATCTACATTCCCACCAACAGTGTGTAAGGATTCTCTTTTCTCCACACCCTTGCTGAAACTTATCTTGTCTTTTTGATAATAGCCATCCTAACAGGTGTGAGGTGATACCTCATTGTGGTTTTGATTTGCATTCCCTGATGATTAATGAATTTGAGCACCTTTTTGTATACATGTTGGCTGTTTTATGTCTTCTGGAGAGAAGCAAGCAAGAAGATGTGCGAGGTGATGCTGACTGCCAGGCAGGCAGAAGGCCCCCCAGGAGGAAGTGGGAGCTGGATTGGCTCCCCCTCACAACCAGATACAGACTCACTTTTTGAACAGTGGATGTTATCCATGCTAGAAGAAAGGGACCGCCCTCTTGACACGCTAAGAGAGTCTCAAGAAGCGCTGGCATTAACACAAGGTTGGTCGTAAAAGAGATTCCTTACAGAGACTACTCAACGGTGTACTTCCACAGGAGTTTGTGACACTTACCAAAGAACTCAATGTATATAACAGATCTAAACCTAAGACATGAAACCATAAGAATTCTCGAAGAAAACGTTGGAAAAACTCTTATGGACATTGGCCTAGGCAAAGAATTTATGAAGAAGACCCCCAAAGCAATCACAGCAGCAACAAAAATAAATACATGGGACCTGATCAATTTGAAAAGCTTCTGCACAGCCAAGGAAACTATCACTAGAGTGAACAGACAACCTACAGAATGGGAGAAAATATTTGCATGCTACACCTCTGATAAAGGGCTGATAACCAGAATCTATACAGAACTTAGGAAAATTAACAAGAAAAAATCAAACAACCCTATTAAAAAATGGGCAAAGGACATGAACAGAAACTTTTCCAAAGAAGATAGAATGATGGCCAGCAAACATATAAAAAAAGTGCTCAACTTCTCTAATCATCAGGGAAATGCAAATCAAAACCACAATGAGATATCACTTAACTCCAGTGAGATTGGCTCATATCAAAAAATCCCCAAATAACAAATGTTGGTGGGGATGTGGACAGATAGGAACACTCATACACTGCTGGTGGGACTGCAAATTAGTACAACCTCTATGGAAAAGAATATGGAGATACCTCAAAGAATTAAAAGTAGAATTACCATTTGACCCAGCAATCCCACTACTGGGTATTTATCCAAAAGAAAAAAAGACATTTTATAATAAAGACATCTGCTCTCGAATGTTCATAGCAGCACAATTCACAATTGCAAAGTTGTGGAAACAACCCAGGTGCCCATCAATACACGAGTGGATCAATAAAATGTGGTATACGTATACCATGGAGTATTACTCAGCAATAAGGAGCAACAGTGAATTAACACATCTGGTATTATCCTGGTTGGAGCTAGAACCCATTCTCCGAAGCGAAGTGTCACAGGATTGGAAAAACAAGCACCACTGGTACTCACCATCAAACTGGCACTAACTGATGAACACTTACATCACACAGGGCAATAACATTCATCTGAGGGCGGGCGGGCGGGAGGGGGGTGGAAGGGATGGGAAAAACTCTCACTGAATGGATGTGGGGAGCACAGTTTGGGAGACGACCACGATCGTGGCTCTGACACGGGCAGAACAGGGGCAATGTGTATGGCCAAAGTGTTGTACCCCCATGATATTCTGAAATTAAAAAAATAAATTAAAAAAAAAAAAAAAGAACTCAATGTATACAGGAAACAGCTGCTTGAAAGGGAAGAAGAAATTGCTAAACTGAAAGCAGAAAGGAACAATTCTAGGCTGCTGTTCGAGCGTTTGGAATGTCTTGTCTGTAGTCCCTCGGGATGACTGTGGTGAAAAGACAAGCACAGTCATCAGCAGGCATGTCCAGAGAAGTTGAAGTGCTTAAAGCACTGAAGTCATTATTTGAACACCATAAAGCTCTCATCAAATCTGAAGAAATGAACACAAAATTACAGCAAGATATCCATGAAGCCACGGCCCAAAAGGAAGACATGGAAGAGAGAATTACTACTCTTGAAAAATACTACCTCGCTGCACAGCGTGAAGCCACACCTGTGCATGACCTCAATGATAAACTTGGAAGTGAAACTGCAAATAAAGATTCTATGCATCTATAGACTGAAGATAAAAACTTCCAATTACAAGATCACCTGAAATTGACTGAGCAGAAGTTGCAGCAGACTCTGAGGAAAGCAGAGAGGTGGAGGCAAACCTGGCCCATGCGGTGGCTGTGCTTTCTAAGGAAAGGCAGAGAGAAAAAATGAATGAAGAACATAATAAACATTTATTAGACACTGTTGGCAAGTTTCTTTCAGAATCTAATGAGAGGCTTCAGCTCCATCTGAAGGAGAGAATGGCTGCTCTGGAAGACAAGAATTCTTTATTATGAGAAGTTGAAAATGCAAAAAAAAAAAAATTATAAGAAATGCAACATGATGAAAGATCAGCTTGTCCTAAACACTGAAGCATTGAAGGCTGAACTAGACCAGATGAGACTAAGAGGTGCTTCACTTCATCATGGCCAACCCCACTTGGGCAGTGTCCCAGATTTTAGGTTCCCCATGGCAGAGGGGCACACAGTTTCCTACAGCACCAGTGCAGTGTTGCAGTGCCCCCAGAATGGCCATCTGACAGCCCTGAGAGATGAGCTTTCTGAGGTACAAACTCTTAATGAACAGGATTGGGAACGTGCCCAGCAAGCTAGTGTCTTGGCAAATGTAGCACAAACATTTGAGAGTGAGTGATGGTGAAGATGACAGGGGCAACTCTCCTCAGCTCAGGTGACCTGTTGTTGGAAATTTAGATAATCTTGGTCATTTTAGACCAATGAGCTCTATTCCTTTCTATCCTGCCTCTTCACTTGCCTGCTTCTCCCCTCCAGGCAGTGATTACTCCACTCCAAGAAGGATTCCGCACTGTCCAGCTAGGGAATTGTACAGACTGGGCATCATGACGCTATTGCCAGCTTCCAGAGGAGAGGTATGAGATGACAAGACAACAATAAAATGTGAAATCTCTCCTCCTTCCTCTGGTTATACAGGCTGCCCAAAGGAGTGCTGCATATAGCCAGCCATGAGGACATCAGACACATGAGAAACTCCTCAGGCTTCCTGGATGGTCCCTCGAGCAATCCCAACAGTAGCAATAGTAGCCAGGACTCGCTCCACAAAGTCCCAAAGAAGAAGGGCACCAAATCCTCTAGCAGCCGCTCATTTGGCAAGAAAGAAAAGGGCCTACCTGGACAAACTGGCAAAGAGTCCTTAGGACAAGCTGGTGTTTCAGAGACAGATAACTCATCTCAAGACGCCTTTGGACTTAGCAAATTGGAAGGACAGGCTGAAAAATATCACAAACTTCAAAGAAAAAAGCATGAATTGCTAGAGGAAGCCTGGAGAAAAGGTTTACCTTTTGCTAAGGGGGATGGGCCAACTGTTGTCGTTTGGCTGGAGCTCTGAATTGGGATGCCAGCCTGGTATGTGTCCAACTGTGGAGCAAATGTGAAGAGCAGGGCCATCATGTTGGCCCTGTCTGATGCTGAGATCCACTGTGATATTGGCATCAGCAATCCCCTGCACAGACTGAAGCTGCAGCTGGTGATCCAGGAGTTCATGTCACTGATGAGCCTGTCTGCCCTGCCTATGTCCAGAAAGACATTCACTTATGGAAACATGAACCACAAGTGTATTGGCAATGAGTGGCTCCCCAGTCTGGGCCTTCATCAGTGCTGCAGCTATTTCATGGAGTGCCTTGTGGATGCTGGGATGCTGGATCACTTGACAAAGACCTTCGAAGGCAACTGAAAATGGTTGATAGTTTTCACAGAAACAGTTTCCAGTGTAGAATTATGTGTCTGAGAAGGTTAAATTATGATCAAAAAGAACTGAAAAGAAAAAGAGAAGAAAGTCACAATGAAATAAAAGATGTGCTTTGTGCACCATTTAGAGCAAGGATGGAGTGATTCGCTGGATTCTGTCAAGTAATCTTAAAGAATATGCAAACAATCTCATGGAAAGTGCGTTCATGGTGCACTTCCGACCTTAGATGCAAACTTCAATTTCAACACATTGGGGCTGTTGTTATGGTTCCCAACACAGAACACACGGGCTCATGCTGTCTTAGAAAGAGAGTTTAATAACCTTTTAGTAATGGGGACTGACAGAAGGTTCACGGAGAAAAATTTAGGCCAAAGGACATTAGTGGCTTAGCTGCTGGGTCAGCAGAGGCTCTCCTTGCAAACTTCCGGGTTACTTCTATGTCTTCACCATGCAGCCAAAGAAGATGCAGATAGACAGCTATGTATCAGGAGCACAGAGGTTGGATTCTGCTACAGTCAGGACTTATTCCTGCGAAAGCCTCCCACACCACTTCTACAGATGATTATGCAGTATTCTGAATCCAACAAAGACTACATTTTAGAATTCAATGGAATCTTTACTTTGTTAATGATTGTCATATGGACCCTAAGATATTTTATTACAGAATTTTTAATTAGTGAAAAATTCATGAGTACCATAGAGAAAATATTTTAGAATTTAAAGTTTCTTATATTTATGTAAACTTATGACTTTTCATTTACATAGTTACTTTTTGTGTATATCCAGGCTATAAATATCCTTTCAAATCAATTCATGATCTCATACCTGGTTTTAGTGTTTCAAATGAATGTACTGTAATGCTTGTATATATAAATCCTATGAACAAATGTAGGGCTTCTTAAAATTATGCATTTATTGTAATTATCATTGTTTAAGTTTTTAATAATAAACCATAACAAAGGATTTTATTATGTTTAAAAAATTATCATGACCTAAGCAATGTGCATTATCCTTTACAAATACAACCTAGGTCTACAACAATCATTTTGAAATAAGCATACTTAATTTCAAGCAATTATTGCTGTATTTTAATGATAGAACTTAACTATACTTTTCTAGCAAGAAATGTTTTATTCTGCAGTATGAACAGATTTATAATATCTGGTATTAAATATCAGCTTTTAATAAAATTTTGACTGAAGAGATTATCATAGCATTATGAAAATCTCTTAGCATTGGTTAACTCTTTTCTAGCCTAGTCTCTGGACTTGGGTAGCTTGTCTTCAGCGGTTGACCAGAAGCTGAGAGCTAGGAGCAGTTGTCTCAGAGAAAAGAGAAAGACTTGGGCTAGGATAACTTGGCCCTAGCCCTCTAAGCCTTCTTCCCTGGCTTTCCTCCTTGGCAGCAGGAAGGAAATGCATGCATACAACTACTCTTTGAGGACCAATCACCAAGCACTGAACTCTCATCTCATAGACATTGGTGCACATAGCAGATGAAGGTAGGAGAACCTGAAAACAATGTAGTAATAAAGGCCTAGTTTTCCTTATGAAAATAATTTTTTTACATTTGTTTGTGAACATGTTTAAAGAATGAAACTTAAATGTACATTTTTCAATTTTGATGATTTAGACATTTGGATTGTATAAGTAGCAAATATAAATTTTACTTTTTAAATGGCATATTAAAAAGCCAGAAAGAAATATATCAGATCATGGTGTATCTATTATGAAACTGATAGAGATAGAGACAACATGTCGTTTTATATTTGGTTTCTGCTTTTAATTTACTTATACAATTCATTGTTACTGTTCTATTTTTCTATTAATCTTTGGTGAACTTCCTGATTATGTAACAAAGTATGTACAATCTACTTGTGAACAATTTTTATCACAGTACCATTTATTGCTTGCTTTCAATAAAGTAATGAAGCATTTTCTGCTGTCAAAAAATCAGGTTAGTCACTTTTGTTTTGTTTTGTGTTTTTGCTATTCAGTTATGTGAGTTCCTTATATATTTTGGATATTAACCCCTTTTCATTTCATTGATTACTTCCTTTGCTGTGCATAAGCTTTTTAGTTTGATGTAGTTCCACTTGCTTATTTTTGCTTTTGTTGCCTGTGCTTTTGGTGTCTTATCCAAAAAATCATTGCCAGGACCAGTATCAATGAGCTTTTCTTCTATGTGTTCTTTTAGGAGTTTTACAGTTTCAGGTCTTTTGTTTAGGTTTTTAATCAACTTGAGTTGATTTTTTGTGTATGGTACAAGGTAAATGTCTAATTTCATTCTTTTGCATGTGGATGTCTAGTTTTCCCTACACCATTTACTGAAGAGTCTATCTTTTTCCCATTGTGCTTTTTTGGTGCCTTTGTTGAAAGTTAGTTGACCATACCACTCTTGAGCACTGTCTTAACAATAAGAGCTAAGATTTACTTCAATTCATTCTGAAATATAGCGTTAGGACCAATGAGTACAGGCTGACAATAAGCAGATTTTTCATCATTGTAAGAGAAAATTTACAATTGGAAGTAAGTAAAATTAAAATGGGGATTTTATAGTTCCTTGAACTTCCTGTCATCCTCAAACACAAAATTTTTTAGATTCTAATATTTTATTATTTAAATGAGTTAATAATCCTTTTATCTAACTTGTGATAAAATATATCATTCACTCATAGAATGTGGTCAGTTACTGTTAAAGATTTACCAAAATGTAAAAAATTTACCAATGGATTCTCTGGTGCAGAAGAAAAACATCTCTCTTTAAACCTCAACCTGTTCCTCCAAGTTAATTAATGTACTTGCCAAAAGAGTCTGAATATATAAATATTATATATTATATGAATAGACATAAAATATGACATATTATGTTATATATACATATATGTAAAAGAAGGTCATTTCTTGTAATAAATCTGATCTCCTGAAAGATAGAGTGTACAATAATCTGTTCATTTCCAAACACTTTTGTTGAAAAATTAGAATTTATATTTAATACTTGGTTGATTTCTGTTTTCAGGATCATATAACCAAGAGATGTCTTTAAACAATATTCTTTCATAAGAGTCTTTCATCTTTCATCTTCAAAGATGATGCAATTGAAAGAAAAGGCAAGTAAATCTCTAAGAATTAACTTATTTAGAATAGAGTGGTTATCATTACAGCTCCAAGTTTTAAGAGACAGAATCATCTGGTGATTAATATTACTTCAAAAAAACAATTGGTCAGACATTACTATAATGAAACATTCCTGAAGGTGTTCCATCAGGAATTGTAGTTTAATATAAATCAGTAAATTAGTAGGCAGTAATTAAAAGTTTATTCTGTGTATACCATCTACATTTCACTAATAGTGTCTTTAATCATATATAAAATATGGCTGTTTATGCAAAATGTACACTCTCACTTGAATTGTCTAGAAGGTGTGTCTCAATTTTGGTTCTCAGCCTGGAGGACATCCTCTTTTTATCACCTTTTCCTTCTCTATGTCTGTATAAGTGTCTATTTTAGCATCCTATGTGGGTCTAATATATTCTGGTTACTTTATGTATCACTTGGTATTATTTACTAAGTATATACAATGTCTTAGTGCAAAGGCTTTGAGGCTAAAGAATACTTGAATATTTTTAGAAAATGCAAAAGTATAGGACATCAAAGTGAATTAGGCGAGAAGATTACTAGGAGATAAAGTTGAAAATTATGAGGATCATATTTTCAAGAGGCCCAAGGCCTTCATGTTGGCTTAATCTTTTACTCTGTGTCTTTATTAGAGAAAGCCAGCGGGGTGTTTAAAGCAGGGTATGATCTGATCTGCATTATGTTTTTTAATGGGTCACTCTGGCTGCTGCAGTGAGAATGGACTTTAGCAAAGCAAATGCTGAAGCGCTGATACTACTGGGAGGCTACTGACATATTCTAATGGAGAGATATAATACGTCAGACACATCAGACTAGCATAACAGAAGTTAGAAGTAGTGGGAAGTGATGCAATTCTGAATACATCTGAAGGTAGAGATTGCACTGTGCGTTAAAGACAATTAAGTGTAGGGGAAACAAAATTTCACCTCTACCCTCATAGAGTTTTTTCAGCCTGGACTGAGAATTAAATTGACATAATACAGATCAACAGGAGAAAAACTTACATATTTATTTAATATAAGTTTTATGGAACATGGGAACCCTCATAAGCAAATGAAGACTCAAAGATGCAGTTGAACACTTACAGACTGAATGTGGACAAAGAGTAGTAAGTTGTGAAAATGTAACTAAATAATGTGGGGAAAGTAGAAGATAAAAGTTACTTTAATAAAGTCTGCACAGAATTCTCTCAGCTTCAAACTTCTCATCCTTAATGATCAGAATGTTATTTTCCTTCCAGGATAAAGAGAATATCTTTCATACGGACATTTACCCTCCTGCTTTCATGAAACAACATGAAGATCAGAGTGATATTCTTGTATCTGCTGTTGTTCAACTGTATTTAACTCAAAATAGTCAATATGCTAGAGTGGCATATTTTGGGGTGGCATATTTTTAACTCTTCATAAGCTTATTATAGAGCATCCACAGTCTCACTAAACAATAAAAATAAGCCCTTAAATTCCTGCATCACATTCATGGATTTTTTCTTATAAATTAATAAACTTTATTATTTAGAGCAGTTTTATGTCCACATAAAAATTAAGCAGAATGTATAGAGAGTCCACATGTACCTCCTGCCCCCACCCCCACACTCATAACTTTTCCCACTATCAACATCCTGAACTAGAAGCTACATTTATCACAAGTAATGAACTACATTGACACATAATTGTTATCCAAAGTCCCTAGTATACATTAGGTTTCACTCTTGGTTGTATATTCTGCAGGTTTGGACAGATGTATAATGACATGTATCCACCACTGTAGTACATCTACTGTACATATGTAGATGTAACCTATCATACAGAATAGATTCACTGCTCTAAAAATCCTCTGCGATCTGCCGGTTTTTCCCTTCCTCCCCATCTCCAGGTAACTACTGATTCTTTTAGTATCTCCATAGTTTTGTGTTTCCCAGATTATCATATTATTAGAATCATACAAAATGTAGCCTTTTCAGATTGGTTTCTTTCACTTAGCAATATGTTGTTAAGGTTCCTCTACATCTTTTCATAGGCCATTTTAAATTGGGTTTTGTTTTCTTATTGTTGAGTTTTAAGAGTACATTGTATATTTTGGCTGGCAATACTTTATCAGATATGTCTTTTTCAAATATTTTCCCTCAGTCTGTGGCCTGTCTTCTCAATCTCATAACAGTTTCTTTTTCATAGCAAAAGTACATAAAATTTTAATGAAGTTCCACTGATCAATTTTTCTTTCGTACATCATGCTTTTGGTGTTTATCAAAAAAGTCATCACCAAACACAAAATCACCTAGATTTTCTTCTGTGTTATCTTCTAGAAATAGCTTGTGAGATAATCCATGTAAAGTGTAAGGTGGTATCTGAACTGTAGGATGTAGTAGGTGTTTAGTAATATTGATTGCCATCTTTTCTCATTTGGCTAAAATATGAAATTCTTTATTCCAAGTTAAGATTCTAAGATTAAGTAATTTATCTTGTTGGTAAACTCTCTAAACCCTTTACTTTTTTTCTATTCCCTGTTATTTCCTAAATCTGCAATATTCCATACTTTTTTAGGATTATTGCTAGAAATAGAGAGAGAGGAGGCTGAACCTCACATCAGTTAACACTGTTCTTGTTGCATTTGTTATAAAGAGGTTTTGTGAGGCAAATTGGAAATTAGTGCCTTGACTAAGGATCTTATAATATCTGTTGATTTGAATAATTTATTTAACTCTCCACGTTCATGAAGAACACTCTATATATCTCTGTTTCGGTGTTTTTCCTGTGTATTTCAATTATTTTTATATATACCTCCTTAAATACAGTTTCATAAAAGCAGGGACCATGTCACTATTTTTTTCCTGTACCCAAATACCAAAAGCCTGAAGCACAGAAGATGCTCATGTTTGTTTAATAAATGAATGAATGCAAGTATGGATGGATGATTGCACTGATAGGATCATTATTTTCAATTATAGTGGATAAGGATTGTCTAGAATCCCACCACATGAAAATTATTAGCTATACAGAGTATGGAATGGGCTATAACTTATGGAATGCTCCAAGAGAAAGTCATATCATTTCAAAAATTTTTGTGGAAATATTAATTTTGATATTCTATTCATAAGAACACTTTGTAATTTTTATACCCGTGTACTAATGTCATTGTTTATAAACAAGTTACGTGGGCATTTTAAATTGAATCTTTTTATCAATCATGGAATTAGCATATATATTAAGTTCCCATTTTCAGATGAGGAAACTGAGTCTTAAAGGCATTAAATAACTTGTACATGTTCATATACACAGAGAATTACAGTTCTTTATACTCGGGATATCAGACTTTAACTTTGAGTCAGTCCTATTTTTTTCAAACCGGTAATTTAGTAGTAAACTCATTTAGTAGTTAAATTACTATATCATATTCACTTGAAAAACACCTCAGTTTGGTCATTTAGGCACTGAGAAATTTGGGCTCAAAAATATGTTCCCACCTAATTTTTTAATGAAATAAAATAATAAAATATTCTAAGCAATGAAAAATACTAAAATCATGTACTTTTTAATGTTGAACTTTTCAGTCTCATTGTTTTTTACCTTCTCTTCTTATTTTGAACATCTTCTTTATAATCAATAACTATTGAACAACTAGATGGAACCAAAAAAACAATTTTATGCATGGAAATATGCAATTTTTAAAACCCTAAGTTAGATACGAGGACAAAATATGACTGGTACATGAAAAATATTTTTGACAGCCCCAGATGATTTATTCTATTATTATCTTTAGGAGGAGTCATTAATGCATTAATGTACCAAGTAAATCCCAGATGTGAGTGGTGAAAAATATCGTGCTAATCAATATTTTGTGAACGTGGCAAAAAATACACATCAGAATCAATCATCATTAAATGTAGATAAATCCATAATAAATAAGAAATAATGAAAAAGTCTATTTCAGACTAGAATCTTTGACTAAATCACAAGAGAATAAAAGTGATGGACTCTGACTATGTTATTAGAGACCAGAAAAGAAGTCATTTATCTATAGATGTTGATTACTGGAAACAAATACAAAAATCAGCCCTTTAAGTACACGCTTTTAACTGTAAAACAATTATTATTATTATTATTATTTTGATCTGTGGACCCAGTTCCTGAGAGTTTTTGATCAAATATTTATATTAAGTGGGAGAGATTTGAATTCTAAAAATATGCAATAAAGCAAATAAACAGATGCAAATAATGGAAATGATACTTAGGTTGAATTTTAAATCAATATCAAAATTGGTATGGATTCCAGAATCTTCTCCAACATGAATGAGAAGAGACATAAGAAAAGCATATGCAAGGGTGTGAAGAAGATGAACAGAGAGAACAAATAGAAGGACATAATTGCCTCCTTCTTTTCAATTACAAGGAGAAGGAAAAATTTGGGACAAAGTTTCCCCTTTTGGCTGAGATATAGTTGACTCTTTTTAAAGCAACAAGCATCTGTTGAGCTTTTGTTTGTCTGCAGAACAATAAATTAATGTTCCAGCTGGCAACACTTCACTTATACAGTAATACATGTTTTATTGAAATGTCTGGCAGGATTCACTATCAAAACACAGTGCCTATCCACTGGGTTACCAGAGGTGGACATCTCTCTTATTAGGTACAGTGAGAGTGGATGACACAGGGGAATCGGAAAAAAGCTTGTAACTGCTGCAAGGATACTGACCTTAAGAAGAGAGCTGTAAGTAACACAGACTTATGACAATGCAATATTTCCTACAGAGGGAAGGAATTCAGTCCAATGGGAAGAGGAAAATTCTTGGAGTAAAAAGACCTAAGATTAGAATTGAGTTTTGTATTCACTGTGTTTTGTAAAGTTACTTACCTCATGGTTATAGTGTGGGGATGATGACATTTAACCCATTTGACTATTATGGGTATTAATTGGAACAGTCTGTATAAGCCATTGAGCAGAGTTTCTAGTATACAATAATAGAATACAATACAATTCGAGAAGTGTTTTTTTTTTTAATTCTGGCAAAGAATAGATGAATAGCAAAGACGACTGATGTTGACTAATTTAGTAAGTTGCTTATAGATAGTTATACTAGTTTCTAAATGCAGAACTAATTGAACAACTTTCAAGTTGTTTTCCTCTTAGCTATTGAATATTTGTTTAAAGAAAATGTTTGTTTCTTGTGTAAAAAGTGAGAAAAATGCATGGCTTCCGGGGCTTAGTCTAGAAGGGCAGCTAGCGTTTTTTGCTTATTTCATCACAGGGCTGAGCCCTTTACAGCAGTTCACAAACTTTTGAGGCAGAGAGTCTCCAGTAAGTTGGAATTCAAGTTGCTTGACACTGAACTCTGCCTAATCACTTGAAAAACTCAGAATATGTGAAACCTAGAATATTTGAATAAGCATTTCAGTAGAAGTTACTTTTGAGTGGGAATAAATGAAGGTTGATATAGCTGGTGATCAGAGAAGAAGGGATAAAGTGATTCCACAGGAGCCTGGTCAATAGGGACTGGATAACATAAAGACATCAATCATATAAGGATATAAGGATCAAATGTTAAATTAAAGATTTTGACTTTGTTTGAGAAGGAAGTTATTGGTGGATTTTATGCATGAGAATAACTTGAATAGATATAGATTTAATAAATCATTCTGGCTGCACTGTGGGTAATGTTTTGAAGAGAACAGTTATAGATCCAGAGAAACCAGTTTGGAGGATTTTTAAATACCTGGTGTAAAGAGGATGGTTCTTAGACCTAGAATTGTATAAGAGGAGATGGATGCAGAGTCTAGAAACTAGACTCATTAGATGTGGTGAGTCAGTAATACTGGGTATAAAGAGTGATTCCCAGATTGCTAATTTTTCTAGCTCCATTCAGTGAGAGAAAAGTTTTTTTTTTTTCAGTCATATCTTTCTTAAAATGAGTAAGCATTTCTCTTGTGTATATCCTAGGTAATATTATTTTGGAGTCTGTGCCTGACATATGATTATAGGTATTACAAAAGCAGGAAACCACAACTATTTTATTATTTCTCATTACAGTTAACAGCATTTAGTGTTCCTGACACACGCAGCAGTGTTGAAGGGACAAATGCCTAGCTTACCAAATAAAGAATTTTGACAAATAATGTGAGTCAGATATTGCTCAAAACAATAAATAAAATTGACATATAGTCTTTCTTCACGGAGTATTACTCTAGCATAGACTGCCTCAGTACATGCCCATCAACTCCCCATGAGTCACAGGAAATTAGGAAGAAGAGGTAGTGTGAAGCCCACAGATTGATGTCAGTGGGATTTTTATGAGTTTTCTGGCATCTGGCCATGTTTGCAACAGTCTTCTGATGCCATTATTAAGTTTAGTAAAAATACTCTCAATTCTATCAAAAGTATTGTACTGTTTTCCTTTTAAATCCAGAGAAGTGGAACATTATTGTTCTGGAGTGTTCCTTGAATATCCATATTAATTATGAAAATGTAAGGCAAATCTTTTCTCACTTGATATTTACTTCCAGTTCATAAGACAAAGATATGTAACCAAACTGAAGCAAGAAATTTTTTGATAGAAAAGGAATCACTTTTTTCCTCATCCTCCCTAATGTTAAAAGTTCAGCAGACCTTCCTATCAGCAGGAAAATATCATGGGGTTTGGAATGTAAGTTCTCATAAAGAAAATGAAGATATAGGGAAATTTCAGTATCTCTCCCAAGTTACTTTCTCTGAAGTGGAATGAGAATCCTGGGATTCTGTATATCTTATATTTAGGTCGCCCAGCCTCCCACAGTATCTGGAACTACACTAAATGCATTGATTTATGTTACTGTTAAAACACACAGCAACCATTGGGTATATTATTCCCTCCTTCATTAAGTTTAGCCCTCTAACAAGCATATACAAAATTTTGGAGGTAGGAAAGGGAAAAAGCAAACTAAAAACCCTCTTTGATATGCCTCTTTAGAAATAGAACCTCCTATCATTACATTTATGTTTGAGTCCTTTCAATGAATATTGTTAAATGTCCCTGAGACAATCCTTCTTTGAGGTCTTACCCTCAAAAAAAAAAAACAAAACTCATTTTTAAAAAAATAATAGTTCTCTAAATATCCTGAAAAGTAATACTGTTACGGTCTGAATGTTTGTGCCCTGCCTCCCAAATTCATATGTTGAAATCTTAACCTCCAAGGTGATGGTATTAGAAGGTGGGGCCTTTGGGAGATAATTAGGTCATGAAGGTGGAGCCTTCGTGAATAGGATTAGTGCCCTTATAAAAGAGGCTGGAGAGAGACCCCTCATTCCTGCCATATGAAGTTACAGCAAGTGGGACCTCACCAGACACTGAATCTAGTAGTGCCTTGATCTTGTAATTCCAGCTTCCAGAGCTGTGAGAAATAAATTTCTGCTCTTTATGAGCCACCCAGTCTAGAGTATTCTGTTATAGCAGACCAAAAGAGCCTGCAAATCTAGTGTCCAGCAAGGGCCTGCTTCTTGTTTTGCAAATGGCCATTTTCTTATTGTATCCTTTCACAGCTAAAAAAGCAGTCAGCTCTCTCTTCTTTCTACTTATAAGAGCACTAATTCCATTCAAAATGATCTTACCCTCGTGATCTAACCTCTGAAAGGCCCCATCTAATACCATCATTTTGGGGATTAGGATTTCAACACCTGATTTTTGAGGAGACACAAACTTTAGTCTATAACACCAGACATTTCCAGAGGCCATGCGTGTTATCTCTTACCCATCTGCAGACTTCTTTCTTACATCAAGTATCTAAGTTTTTTGTTATGTGTTTACCATAGCAACATTGTCCAATAAAAATATACTATAAGCCACGTAATTTTCAAGTTGCCAGGTAAAAAGTAAAAAAAAAGAAAAAAATTTTACAAATATTTTTTATTTAACCCAATATATCCAAAAAACTATCATTCTTAACATGTAATCAATATAAAAAAGTGTTAATGAAGGATTTTACTGTTATTATTTTTGAATTAAGTCTTTGAAATTTTATATATAATTTATACTTACAGCAAA
Organism: Daubentonia madagascariensis; assembly: GCA_023783475.1. Classification (NCBI taxonomy): domain Eukaryota; kingdom Metazoa; phylum Chordata; class Mammalia; order Primates; family Daubentoniidae; genus Daubentonia; species Daubentonia madagascariensis. Next base: position 19,840,575 of record JAKFHU010000585.1, read on the forward strand.
TCTTAATTTGGTCTAGTCACAGCATAAGAGCTTATAGTAATGTGTGGCTAGTTGTTATCATATTGAACAACAGAATACTACAGTGTTTTCAAGACCTTTATCTATTTAAAGAAGAAATAAACATAGTTGAATTATTGTTAAAATGATGCTGCTTCTTACCTTAGGTAAAAACTGATCTTGGCTAGATGGCTTCAAATACGGAGGCCATCTGCTTTGGAGTAATTATGCCATCCAGTGACTATACTGTGGGAATCATTTGAAAAAAAGACAGAGCAATGTACATGTCTAATCAATAGATAAAAAATCAACTTTTCTCACTAAATTTTTTTGCAAATTTGCCTGTCAAAGTAGTTTAAATGTCATATCTTCCAGTACTCTATTATATTATTCAATATGGATTTTAATTTAAAATAAATTTTGGCTAAGACAAAGCTTTAATAGCCCACAAATTAACCTTTTTTTAAATTGAGGTAAAGTTCACAAAATTAACCATTTTAAAGTGTAAAATTGAGTAGCATTTAGCACATTCGCATCATTGTGCAACTGTAATGTCCATCTGGTTACAAAATATTATCACCCCAAAAGAAAATCCCATACCTAATATATACTCATTCCTAGTACACACTGCCACCAATATGCTTTTGTTCTTGTGGATGCCCTTAATTTGATATTTCATAGAAATATTAATAGAATCATATAATATATGATCTTTATTTTATGGTTTCCTTCACTCAGTCTAATATTTTCTTTTTGAAGTTCATCAGTGGTATGACATGCCTCAGTACTTCATTTCTTTTCTTGGTTGGATAATATTCCACTGTATGTGTATACCACATTTCCATGATGCATTCATTCATTTTTGGGCATTGGGGTTGTGTACAGCTTTTGGTTATTGTCAATAGTGCTACTATGAACATACATATACAAGTATTTCTTTAAGTTTCTGTTCAAAAATTTTTGGATATATAGCTAGCAGTGGGATTTCTGGGTCATGTGGTAATTTTATGTTTAACTTTTCCAGGAATCATGAAACTTTTACAGCAGTTGGCCCTTTTTATTCCCATCAGCAATGTAATTGGTTTCCAATTTCCCTACATCCTTGTCAACACTTGTTATTTTTCTGAAATTTTGTTTTGTTTTGTTCTTGGTTTTGTTTTTATTACAACTCTCATAGTATATGTGGAGTGGCATCTCAGTGTAGTTTTCCTTTGCATTTCCCTAATGACTAATGATGTTAAATATTATTCCATGTATTTGTTAGCTATTTGTATATTTTCTTTGAAGAAATGTCTGTTCAAGTCCTCTGTCCATTTTTTAAAAATCAGACTTTTTGTTTGAGTTGTAAGAGTACTTCATATATTCTGAATAATAGACTTTAATCAGATATGTGACTTGCAAATATTTTCTCCCATCTGTATGCTGTGTTTTCACTTTCTTGATAATGTCCTTTGATGTACAAAAGTTTTTAATTTATAAAGTCAAGTCTGTCTAATTTTCTTTCGTTGCCTGGGCTTTTGGTGTTATATCTAAAAATCCATTGCCAAATGCAAGGTCAGGAATATTTACCCCTATATTTTCTTCCAAGAATGTTATAGTTTTGTCTCTTATATTTAGGTCATTGATTATTTTGAGGTAATTTCTATGTGGCATGAGGTAGAAATAGAAGCCCAGCTTCATTTTTTTGCATGTGGATATATACAGCTTTCCTAGTACCATTTGTTGAAGAGACTATTTTTCCCTATTGAATGGTCTTGGCATCCTTGTTAAAAGGACCTTAAGTTGTTCAAGAGTAAACTGTTTAATTTCCATATATTTGTGAAATAGTTCTCTTTTCCTTCTGTTATTGATGTCTATCTTCACTCATTGTGGTCAGAGAAGACACTTCATATGATCTCAATTTTTTAACCTTTACTGAGACTTTTTTGTGGCCTAACATATGTTTTATCATGTTCACTTGAGAAGAATGTTTTTTGTTTTTGTTGGGTGGAGTATTCTATGTATGTCTTTTAGGTATGGTTGGTTTATAATATTGGTCAAGTACTCTATTTAACACCAACGGGATCATTTTTTAACAACCCCCCCATGCACACAAAAATATTTTTTCAGTAATAATAATGAAATAAAATGAAAAATAATAATTGTCAGAAGAGAATCTCAGAAAGTGAAAATTTTATTTTACTAAACTCTGTATATATAAGCGTGCCAAGAAAAAAAGTAAAAATAAAAAGTAAGTATAACAGAAAAAAATAGAACACTTTCTGAATCTGGCAAGATGTCATGGTTCTGCCTTTTAAACATGGATCAACTGGTGAAAAAGATTGAACTGAAGAAAGTAAGTGATTGCTTGGCTCCTTGTTATGCCAAGTCTTCTTCATGGACCAAGAACATTAAAATTACTTGAAAGCTAGTTAGGAAAACAGAATTTCAGGCTCCATCCCAGGCCCATTGATTGGATTATATGTGACATAATGCTGGGTAATTCATATGCACTTAAGCTTTAAAAAGTATTGCTGTATATCAGTGGTTCTCAACCATTACTGCACTTTAGAATCACTTAATAATCTTTGAAACAAACAAATAAAAACTAAGCATGCCAGTATCTCATTTAGAGATTTTGATTTAGTGTTCCTAGAATGGTTCCTTAGTTTTTTGTTTGTTTGTTTTTGTTTGTTTTTTAATGCTGACTAGGTGATTCTAATTTCAACCAGTAACAAGAATCATTGCTCTATCAGGAGTTCTTAACCTGGAGTCCACAGACTTCTTGTATTTTTACAATTTTTTTCTATAATCATATATATGTATATATTTGCATTAAAAATATAACATTCTGTAAGGAATCCATAAAGTCCACCAGACTTCTAAAAGCATTCATAACACAATACTTTTAAGAATCTACAGAGAAATAATGATCCTGGCCTTTCTGTAATGCAAAATATCATGCACATTCAAAGAATAATGGAATCATTACTAATAATACAGTTATCTTCTGAGCCCCAACTGCTTACTCAAACTTTGTCTATCCTTTTCTCTTCTTATTTTCTTGTTCTCCTTACACTGATCAATCAAGACTTACTATTCTTTCTTTCTCAATTGATTCTTAAAAATGTATTCATATCTTAATAATCAACTTAGGTTCTGCCCAGCAGTAATTTATGGTTGGATATATAGAATACATTTTTCCTTCCATCATTACAAATTTAATTATATATATTTTTAGGTCTTCTGACTCTCCCTCATGCAGCCCAAGTGTTTCAAGGGAAAGTAAAATATATCAGCTCCTTAGGTGGGTTCTGATAGCCTAAGCCAATCAGCACATTCTATTTTATTTTTCCCAGTTACTGGTTTAGAAACTGTCCTGTGACCTAAGCCAGTCTATTTGGAGGAATCTGTGGCTTCTTGTGATTGAAATGCTGAGTCAGAACTGATCGTTCTTCCTTTGGGTATGAACAGGGAGTCAATTATTCTCAATTGTGACTGTAAACCTTTCCGTGACTATTATAAAGGAAATTACCCTTAGCAAGAAGCCAAAACTGTGGTTGGTAGAAGAGAGATGGAAGATAAAAAATTTCTGCATTCTTCGCGTTATTGTTAAATAGCTAGGTCACCCTAATTTGAGTCTGAAGATCTCCTTATCCCCAAACTTTATGTGACAAAATCACGCCTCTTTGTTAGTAAGTCAGGCTGACTTTTTTTGTTGTTTATCTCAACTAATAGCATGCTAAATTTTTATAGAACTTAGAATTTTGAGTGGGACAATTTAAGAACCCAGCCAATTTCATTAAAAATGTGAACTTGATTGAGTAAAGCAGTGAGGTAGAAAACAGGAAAAGAAAATAGAAAAATAAAACTTTTTCCCACAATATGTAGATGTTGTCAATCCTTACTTTGTGGTAGCAAAACCGTTAAAGTGAAGCCTTTTGGAACAAGGGTTTAATCTTAGACTATGTGTCCAAGAAACTTGTTTTTGGTAAAAAAAAAACAACCAGGATATTGGAGTGTGTTCTACAAGAAGCAAACTTAGTCCCAAAGTGGCTTTTTGAAAACAAAAAAAGCATAAAAATAGTTTGCTAAGAGGTCTTTAGTCTGCCCATGGTCAAATCCCCAGATGTTTGGAATGTCTGTAAAATATCAAGCCTGATATGGCATAGTTGGGAAAGCTAAATTTGCACACTAAGGTGAAGTTAATAAGGGAAGAGATGAAAAGGTCAAAGATTTAGCAAAGACAAGGTTAGAAGAGATAAGAAACCTTCCTGCCCTCTTCAAACCCCTCTTGTTAATTATTCCTTATCTGATACACGAAGCAACAGTGGTCTTTGTCAACATATAAGCAGAAGCATTCTGGGGACAAGTAGAATGTTTCATGATGTATCCTGTCTTTATTTAAGATTGTGATGGGTTGTGTATTATGAACTTTTTACATTAATTTTGAAATTTTTAAATGTTGCATTAATATATTGTTCATCTTTATTTCTGAGTTTTTTGGTACCTCCTTAAATTTTGTGTCCATGCCAAGTGCCTCATTTACCTCACTATTGTCCTGGCTGTCTATGTCCTCAACAAAATCAATTATTTTGAATTGCTTAGAGGTGAAGACCAATATTAAAAAAAAAAATGAAATAGAATGGGGTCTTGGATAAGTCTGTTGAGCCATTATATCAATCAGCCTATAAATCTTTCTTAGTTTTGTAAGTCCAATAGACCCTTTTCTTTGGCCCAGTTTAAGATAGGTTTTTCTACCACTTTCACCTGAAAACTTCTGAACATGTCTGTGCTTCTTTTAGCCTGCAAATCCCCTCTACTTCAGTTGCTAGAACCAGCATTTATTTAGTTTAGGCAGCTCTGGGTAGAAGTAGTGCTAGTTTAGGTTGCCAATACTTTGACACAACTTTTATGATAACATATCCTCACTAAATGAGCAAGAACTGATTCTTTGAAGGTGAGGAGGAAAAGTACCGTTCATTTGCTAATATTTTATGTGCTCTGAATCTTGCTATATGCTTAATGATATGAAGACAGAGATAAATCCAAATGGTTCCTGTTTTTCAGGAGCTTGTAAGATAGTGGCAAAATAAACTTCAATTGCAGTGGGTTAAGAAGATAGACTGAAACTGTTGTAATCCATAGAGAGTATAAAGGGAACCAGAACCAACTCAAAGTTGAACTGTAAGAAGAAAAGTACAATAAGAGATTTTACTACATGGTTTTAAAGATTAGGTGATGCTTTTGACAGGTGAGGTGATAGGTACCTAGGAGTTAAATTAGAAGAATTGGAACTCAAAATGCTCTGCTTAGTTCATTCATTCAACCTTTCCTTTCAAAAGAGTTATTGAGTAGCTACGGTCAGTAAGGCCTTAACATTGCTGTAGGGAATTGAAAGATAAATCAAGAAAGAAAGATAGTCCAGTTGCAGAATAAGATAAAGGCACATATAAACATAATTTGTGGCAGAACATAATAAGTGCTCACAAGGAAGCATAATTTAGGTGGTGTGGCATTAGGACAAATGCAAGGTCATATTCAATTTTTGCAAAATACAGAATGAGCCAGGGGAGAGGGATAATCTTAAACTGATTTTTGGATGCTGGTAGGATGTGTATAGGCAGACATGCCATTGAGGAATGGCTTTATTAACTCACATACACGTTTGAAGTAGAAGGTGCTATTCTCCCAAGATACCATTTTATCAAATCCTTTAATGGTAGGTTTAAGGTATTTGGGTGCTTTTTGAAATAATTTTGCAAACTTTTTTTTTTCTGAAAGAGTAGCACAAGATTATATTTTATCAATGAACAACACGATTTCATTTCTTCCTATAACACTGTATAGAAAATTTTGGAAACTTTGCATTTGAATGAGGAGGCAAAGAAACCTGCAGACTAATTACTGTCATTGAAATAGTATCAGGAAGAGAGTGCATATGTGACCTTCTTTATATCCTGACTGAGACGGATATAAGAACAAAAACTTAAGTCCAAATTTCAATTTCAGATTTGGCAACAGCTCCATTTTTTTGTATTTTCTCTGCTTTCCTCAATGATATTCAAGTCTACCCTTGAAATAGTAGCAAAAAGTTCCCCCCTTATCTGTGGGGGATAAGTTCCAAGACCCCCAGTGGATGCCTGAAATCTCTGATAGTACCAAACCTTATGTATATTTTTTCCTATACATACATACCTAAGATAAAATTTAATTTATAAATTAGGCATAGTAAGAGATTAAAAACAACTAATAAAATAGAACAATTATAACAATATGCCAGCATCATTACTCCTGCGCTCTGTGGCTATTATTAAGTAAAATAAGAGTTGCTTGAACACAAGCACTGTGATACCATGACTGTCAATCTGATAACCAAGGCAGCTACTAAGTAACTAAGGATGGGGAGTGTTTATAGTGTGGATGCTCTGGACAAAGGGGTGATTCAATGGAATGGTGCAATATGCCATCATGCTACACAAAATTGCACACAATTTACAACTTATGAATTGTTTATTTCTATAATTTACCCTTTAATCTTTTAGACTGTAATTGACCACAGACAAATAAAACCACAGAAGGTGGAACCACGGGTAAGGAGGGACTATATAGTATTTCTTCTGAAAGATTATCTAACCCAGGAGAAAATGCAAGACTGTGTTTGGGTTTTCCAAAAATTAATCATCACTGTTGGTTGAAAATTAGCTCCTCAATATTCAGTGTGTTTGTCTTCAGATGAAAGCAGGGAAGAAAACACCTTCAGTGTAGAGGTAATAGAAAGAAATTTATCAGAGACCAGAGGCTTCCATCATTTACTCATACCCGGCTCTCATTGACGTCAATCAACTTCAACCTCTCAGCAGGAAGAATTTCACTGTGGGATAGAAATTTGAATTTCATTAATAGTATTATGAAGGGATCAAGGCTTTTATAATGAGTGTAATATCTTGGACATAGGAGGAATTACTAATCACAGGAGAGTCTTAAAAGCTGTTATTGGCTTAGAGAATTTGATATTTTATGAAGATGAAAAGTTTTTAAGTAAGTGAATATATATATTATATATATAATATATATACACACACTATACTATATTTTAGTATATTATATACTATATTATATTATATATTTATATACATATATATATAAAAAATATAGACATGCAGTTGCTGGATCCCAAAAGCATGTCATTGGAATATTGCATGAATGGTTTCCATTTATAGCTGGAAGCAGCAGAGTATACATAGATCCAGTGGTAAGCAGTATGAATCACAAGAAGTTTGATTATGAGAATTGAACCAGTTTCTTAACTCTGACATCCCAGACACACTATTTACCGCTTCTTTTCTCTCCTTCCCATATCAATCTCAATCTGTAAAAAGAGTGAATAATGATGAAAACAGTAATGTGACAAACTTTGAGTGTTTTGTGGAACCCGCTCTTCATCGTCATGGCGCTCATCTCCATAATGGTCTATTGTGTATCTTCAGTCCAGCCAGCAGCTGCCGTTCTGCTGTCAGAAAACTGGCCTCACAGCAGCCATAATAAAATAGGGACTATTCATAGAAATTAGATAGCCCTCATACAAGGACTACATGCAATTGCATGCAGTATTTTATTTTTATTTTCCCTTGAACTCACCCAGCATCTTTTCCATCCTTTAGCTATCCAACATATCATTACTCAGGTTTTATTAATAGATTACATGTCTCTTACTTAGTGAAGCTTTTACTCAGCAGCTCCTTTCTCAAGCGCACTGAATCACAATCTAATCTCTCCCCCAAGACCACACATCAGATTAAGCTTTTCATCTCAGGATACCAACTTCTTTCTTTTTATAATACGACTCAGGATGTTATCAAGTAATTTTGATAATTATTTGATTAATTTCATCTTCTTCAAGTGATAATAAACTTGATGAGGCCTGGGGAAAAGTCTCTGTTGTTTACTATTTTATTGCTAAGCTAGCGCTGTATCTGGAACACAATTGGCAGTAAATAAATACTACTGAGTGAATAAATGATTTAAGTTAGTTTTGCCACCCAGACTGCTCCATTTCCTGCACTATGTCTCTTCAGATATTTATAGTTATTTGAACTAAATCTACATTTATCATCTCTTTGGACAATCATTGTTGAAGGCCAACCCTATTCTTGGTTGTCTTTCCAGTCTCTTTTTCCTTGCTCAGTTCTAAGTTATCACCAACTTCTTTGTCTTTTGTTACAGTCCTTACATGGCTTCTGACAGACTACACCTCAGGCTTGACATAGAATAGACACCAACACTCCTGTTTTCATTTCCTTCTGGGTTAGTTCATTTTGCACTGTCATAAGGGAAAGATCTGAGGCTGGGTAATTTATAAAGAAAAAAGCGTGGCTCACGGTTCTGCAGATTGTACAAGAAGCATCGTACCAGCATCTGTTTCTGGTGAGGGTTTCAGGGAGCTTCCAGTCGAGGCAAAAGACAAAGAGGGAGCAGGCGTGTCACATGGTGAGAGAGGGAAAGGAGGTGCCAGGTTCTTTTTCACAACCAGCTCTAGCGTGAACTAATAAAGTGAGAACTCACTCACTATCACAGGGAGGGCACCAAGCCATTCATGAGGGATCTGCCCCCATGACCCAAACATCTTCCACCAGGCCCCACCTTCAACACTGGGGATCAAATTTCAACCTGAGATTTGGAGGAGCCAAACATTCAAACCATATCACCTTAATAGGCCTTTATGCTCGTAAAGTACCTAGCCATGACAACTTGTTCAGCTACCAATTTTTTTATTCCAACATGGCTAGTTTTGTATAAGTCTGCTACTGCCTTTCCCTTATTACCTTGATCCATACCTCAACTTTTGTAAAGGGCATTGTCTGAATCAAAATGAATTTGATTAAACAAACAATATGGTTCACAAATGATTCAAGCAAGACAAAACTGGGAAGTGATCATTGGACTTGACAGTTATGAGGTTATTGCTCTCTTTGAGAAGAGCTGGCTCAGAGAAGTGGGAGCCAAAATTAAATCTGTGTCACCCATATGCAAGGCTGTCATTTCTGTACCTACATGATGATAATTTCCCAATATATCTATTTAGTCCATTTCTCTCTCTTCAGCGTGAAAATTGTATACCCAACTGACAAGTTGAAATCTTTATCAGGATGGTACACACATATTTAAAGTTTAATCTTATTAAAATTAAAACTGTTACCATGCTTTACAATTACATTACCCCTATCACCACTATGACCAAGTGTTCATAGGCACACACACACATATAAACACGCACAGCTCTTCATCCTGTGTTTTTTATCTGGGTTGATGCCACCGCTATTCACACAAGTAAGAAACTTGGGAGGCATCTTAGACTTTCCCCCGTACTTACTCTTTCAATATAATAAGCACTGACACTTCTTAATTTTAGTAATATCTAGATTTGGAATTAGGCTAGGTTGGAATCTTGGTTAAGCAACTTGTTAACTGCCGGGTGTTAGAAAACTTGTTTCAACTTCTCCATGTTTCTTGATTCCATATCTATTAGATGATAATGACAATGTCACATTCCTTGGAGGGTTAGTGTAGTTGTTAATTGAATGAGATTATAAACTGTGAAGCATGTAGAATTTTATCTATTTTTTTCTACTACTATTTATTTACACTTCTACTGCCTTGGTTCAAGTCTTCATCAGGCAATAATCTTCTGGTCTTTCTGCCTTTAGTCTTATGCCGTCTCAGCTTCATTCTCCACACTGCTACTTGGAATAATCTTGCCAAACCTCAAATCCTAGCACATGTTTATATGCTGCTTAAAGCCCATCAGTAACTCCTAACTGCCCCTTGGCTGAATCCCACACTCAACCAGTGGGATTTGTAAGACTGTCAGAAATCAAGGTCTTTTCTCCCTCTCCCAATCTGACTCTTGCTCCCTTCTTCCTCACAGCATTTGCTCAAGCCATAAAAATACTTAAATATTTCTAATTGTGTGATGCGGTTTCATGATTCCATGTCTGGATACCTGCTATTTCTTCTTGAAAAGCTTTTCTGTGTTTCCTACCCCAGGTGAACTCTTAGGTATCCTTCAATACAACCTCAAGACTCTTATTCTCTATAGAACTGAACTTTACCTTACCAAGAATAGTGGATTATTTTCTTTTTGTTCACTGAATCTTGTGTATGCCTGTATTACAGCACTTGTGCATTGTACAGCAGTTACTTGCTTATGTGTACACCTCTTCTACTAGACTATAAGTGATTGTTTTTTGTTAGGAATTATGTATTGTGCCAGAGATACAGTGGTGAATAGGACATGGTCACAGATTCTGAAGAGTTCACAGTCTGAAGGAGACAGAAACATAAATAAGAAGTTTAAATTCAGGGATATGTTTCAAGTGAAAGCATATAAAATATGCTTTGTGATTTCCAATAAAGAAACGTGTTTCTTCCTGCTAGGGCGATTGAAAAGGATCTCAGTAACAGACTGACTGTTGAGGGTTGTGTTAAAAATGTAAAGGGCAGAAATTTGAAAGAAACACCCTCATGGGTAAAGGCACAGAAGGAAAACATTATATAAATGGAGAAGTATAAATATATTTATAGCAATACTCTAGTGTGCTTTGGGGAGAATGGCAGAAGTTAAGGACAGAAGATAGTTAGATGCTGAGTTACAAAGATAACTAACTGGGTGCCTAGTTAAGAGTCTGAATGCTATTCATTAAGCAATAGCAAACAATTGAAGGATCTTAAGCAGAGGAAAATATCTTAAGGTTTATGTCAAATGTCTTTGTAAAATAACTAAGAAGCTAAATTGAAAATCTAGGCTGTTTGTGGTGAGAAGCCAGAAACACATTAAGGCAGTAGAAATGGGGGCATAATGGAGTACATAAAATTGAAATATATAACAATTAGAAGATGCATAATTCAATGACTCATTAAAAATAAGTGTTACAAGAAAAAAAAAGAATCTAGTAATATTAACTGTACGAGTAGACAGACAAGACAAGAAAATTAATGTAGGAGAAATGGATTTATTGGGTGGGGGATAGACAATAAGATAATTTTGGGATATGTTGAATTATGATGTCTGAGAATCAGGACTGCTGTCATAGGCAGTTGGAAAGAAGGGTTTAGAACTGGGAAGGTAGGTCTGTGCTAGAGATAGTGATTGGGAAATCTTGAGTTCACAATGGTAATTGAAGAATGTTTGTATTCTCTCAACCAGTGACAAAGTAACAAGCCAAGAAAAAATTTCAAGAAATCTAAAAATTTAAAAGGCGAGTACAGGAAAATATATATTTTTTATATATATAATATATATAACATAAATAAATATATAATATATGTAACATAATATATTTATGAAAAACTATAAGGGAGCTGTCACAAAACCATAAGAGAATGACATTAAGGGAAGTCAAAGGAGTAGTAAGATTAAAAAAGAGGAAATACTCAAAAAATATGAAACAGTGTAGAAAGTAAAAAAAAAAAAGATTGAAAAAGCTCATTGTATTTGGCAAATAAGGTCTCCTTAAAGTAAGCAGAGCCAGTAGAATTTATATACAGAAAGCATATTGCAGCAGCTGTAGAAGGACAAGGAGGACAGGGAATGTGAGTGTAGACTGACATTTTTCCAACACATTCAACTGACGGGAAGATCAGAGAAGTGGTAACTGGAAGAGATATCACAGTTGAGGAAAGTGATTTGTTTTGCTTAGTTGCCTTTATTTTTTAATTTTTTTAAAAATTATTCCTTTCTCCTGTAACCACCCAGCCTCTGGTAACCACCATTCTTCTCTCTACTTCTATGAGATCAACTTTTTTAGATTCCCCGTATGAGTGAGATCATGTAGTATTTGTCCTCTTGCAGCTGGCTTATTTTACTTAAGATAATGTCCTCCTGTTTTATGGCTGGATACTATTCCATCGTGTGTGTGTCGGGGGGGTTGTATGAGTGTATATACACATACACACACATTTTCGTTATCCATTCATTAGCTGATGGACATTTAGGTTGATTCCATTTCTTGGCTATTGTGAATAGTTCTGCAATAAACCTGACAGTACAGCTATCTCTTTGACATACTGATTTCATTGCCTTTTGAATATATACCCAACATATATTCTACTCATACCCAGTAGTGAGATTGCTAGATAGTATAGTAGTTCTATTAAATGGCTTTACTAATTTACATTCCCACCAATAGTGTATAAGGATTCTTTTTTCCCCACATCCTCACCAACACTTGGTATCTTTTGTATTTTGATTATAGCCATTCTAATAGGAATGAGGGGATATCTCATTGTAGTTTTGATTTCAATTTCCCTGAGGGTTAATGATGTTTAGCATGGTTTCATATACCTGTTGAACACTTATATGTCTTCTTGAGAAATGTTTGTCCATGTCCCTTGCCCACTTTTTAATCAGATTAGTTTTCTTGCTATTGAACTGTTTGAATTCCTCATGTATTTTGGATATTACCACTTATCAGATGTATAGTTTGTGAATAAGAATATTCTCTCTCATTCTGTAGGTTATCTCTTCACTCTGTTGATTGTTTCTTTTGCTGTGCAGAATATTTTTAGTTTGATTCAATCCCCTTTGTCTATTTTTGCTTCTATTGCCTGTGCTTTTGAGGTCATATCCAGAAAATCATTTCCCAGACCAATGTCATGGAGTTTTTTCCCTATGTTTTCTTCTTGTAGTTTTACAGTTTTGGATCTTATATTTAAGTCTTTGATCCATTTTGAGTTGATTTTTTTGTCTATGGTGAGAGATAAGGGTCTAATTTCATTATTCTGCATGTAGATATCAAGATTTCCCAACCCCAATTATTGAAAAGTCTGTCCTTTAATTATTGTGTTTTCTTGGCATCTTTGCCAAAAAATCAGTTGGCTGTAAATGTATGGATTTATTTCTGGGCTGTCTGTTTTGTTCCATTGTTCTATGTGTCTGTTTTTATGCCAGTGCCATGCTGTTTTTGTTACCATAGCTTTATAGTATATTTTGAAGTCAGGTAGGGTGAAACCTACAGCTTTCTTCTTTTTGCTCAAAATTACTTTGGCTATTCAACATCTTTTGAGGTTCCATATCAATTTTAGGATTTTTTTTTTCTATTTCTGTGAAGAATGTCATTGGTATTTTGTAGGGACTGCACTGAATCTGTAGTTTGGTTTGGTTAGTAAGGACATTTTAACAATGTTAATTCTCCAAATCCATGAACATGAGGTATCTTTCCATTTATTTGTTTTCTTCAATTTCTTTCATCAATGGCTTATAGATTTCAGTGTAGAGTACTTTCATCTCCTTAGTTAACTTTATTCCTAATTATTTTATTTTTTGTAGCTATTCTAAATGGTATTATTTTCTTAATTTATTTTTCAGATAGTTTGCTATTATCATATAGAAATGCTTCTAATTTTTATATGTTGATTATGTAACCTGAAATTTTACTAAATTTTTAAGTTAGTTTTAACAGGATTTATTTCATGGAGTCTTTAGGGTTTTCTGTATGTAAGATCATGTCTTTTGCAAACAGAGACAACCTAACCTCTTTCATTCCAATTTGGATGCATTTATTTCTTTCTCTTGCCTAATTTCTCTGGCCAGGATATCTACTACTATGTTGAATAGTAGTGGCAAAAGTGGCCATGCTTGTCTTGTTCCAGTTCTTAGAGGAAAAGCTTTCAACTTTTCCTGACTGAGTATAATATTAGCTACGAGTTTGTTATACATGGATTTTATTGTGTTGAGGTACATACTTCTATACCTAATTTGTTGAGAGATTTTTATGATGAAGGGATTTGAATTTTATCAAATACTTTTTCCATACCTTTTGAAATGATTAAAGATTTTATTCAGTTTATGTGATATATCATATTTATCAATTTGTGTATGTTGAACCATCCTTGCATCTCTGGGATAACTCACACTTGATCATGGTGAATGATTTTTTTAGTGTGCCTTTGAATTCAGTTTGCTAGTATTTTGTTGAGGATTTTTGCATCATGTTCATCAGGGACATTGACTGGCATTTTGTTGTTGTTGTTGTGTCCTTGTCTCGTTTTGGTATAGGGGTAATACTGTCCTCATAGAATGAGTTTGGCAGTATTCCCTCCTTTTCAATTTTTTTGAATAGTTTGAGAAGAATTGGTATTAGTTTTTTATATATTTGGTGGAATTCAGAAGGGAAGCCATTAGGGCTTTTCTTTGATGGGAGACTTTATTACTTGTTCAATCTCCTTACTCATTATTGGTCTGTTCAGATTTCCTATTTCTTCATAATTCAATCTGAAGTTTTATATGCCCAGGAATTCATCCATTTCTTTTAGGCTACCCAATTTGTTGATATATAATTGTTCTTAATATTCTTTTATGATCCTTTGCATTTCTGTGGTACAACTTGTAATATCTCCTTTTTCATCTCTGATTTTATTTATTTGAGTCTTCCCACCTTTTCTTCATAGTTAGTCTAGCTAAATATTTGTCAATTTTGTTTAGTTTTCAATAAACAAACTCAATTTTGTTATCTTTTCTATTGTTTTTCTAGTCTCTATTTCATTTATTTCTTTAATATTTCTTTTCTTAATATTTCTTTTCTTCTACCTATATGAGTTTAGATGGTTGTTTTTCTAGTTCATTGTGGTACAATGTTAAGCTGTTTATTTGAGATATTTCTTCTTTTTTTATGTAGGTGTTTATTGCTAAAAACTGCCATCTTAGAATTTCTTTTCCTGTATCCCACAGGTTTTTGGTATGTTATGTTTTCATTTAACTTGAGAATTTTTAAAATTTCCCTTTTAATTTCTTCATTGACCCATTGGTTTTTCAGGATCAATGTAGTTTAATTTCCACGCATTTGTAAAGTTTCTGAACTTAATTTCTAGTTTTATACCATTGTGGTCAGAAAAGATACTCGATATGATTTTATTCTTAAATGTTTTAAGACTTGTTTTGTGGACTAAGATATACTCTATCCTGCAAAGTGTTCCATGTGTAGTTGAGAAGAGTGTATATTCTTCAGCTGTTGGATGGATTGTCCTGTAAATATCTGTTCAGCCCATTTGGTCTAGAGTGCAGATTAAATTTGATGTCTCTTTTTAAAATTTTTTTCTGGATGATCTGTTCATTGATGAAAGTGAAGTGTTGAAGTCCCCTACTATTCTTAGAATGCAGTCTATCTCTACTTTTAGATCTATTAATATTTGCTTTATAAATTTAGGTGCTCTGATATTGGATGCATATATAGTTACAATTGTTAAATCCTCTTGCTGAATTGACTTCTTTATCATTATATAATGACCTTCTTTGTCTCTTTTCACAGTTTTTGAATTAAAGTCTTTTTTATCTGATGTAAGTATAGTTACTCCTGTTCTCTTTTGGTTTCCATTTGCATGGAATATCTTTTTCCTTCCCTTCACTTTCAGTCTATTTTTGTCTTTAGAGGGGAAATGAGTCTCTTGTAGGCAGCATATAGTTGAGTCTTGTTTTTTTTAAATCCATATGACCACTCTATATTACTTAATTGGATAATTTAATCCATTTAAATCAAGGTAATTATTAATAGGTAAAGACCTACTACTGCAATTTTATTAATTGTTTCTTATTTGTTTTGTAGAGCCTTCTTTCCCTTCTCTTTCTCTCTCTCCCCTTGTCTTCCTTTGTGATTAAGTGATTTTCTTTATTAGTATGTTTTGATTCTTTACTTTTTAGTTTTGCTGTATCTATTTTAAGTTTTTGCTTTGTAGTTACCATGAGGTTTACAAAAACATCCTGTAGTTATAATGTTATTTTTAAATTTGGTCACATACACGCAAAAAAAGAACTTACACTTTGTATACTTTAACTCCACTCCCCCCCAAATTGGAATTTTTGTGACAATTTACATGTTTTATATTATATATCCTTTAACAAATTAGTGTAATTATTATTACTTTTAATAGTTTTGTCTTTTAACCTTCATAGTAAATATATAAGTGATTTTACACACCACCATTTTAGTACTAGAGTATTCTGAATTTGACTATGTACTTACTTTTACCAATGAGTTTTATACTTTCAGATGTTTTTGTGGTACTCATTAGCATCTTTTTCCTTCAGCTTGAAGAACTTCCTTTGGCACTTTTTGTAAGACAGGTCTAGTAGTGATGAACTCATTCACCATTTGAATGGCTGGGAAATCTTTGTCTCTCCTTCACTTCTTAAGGAAAGTTTTTCTGGGTACAATATTCTTGGCTGACAGTCTTTTTTCCTTCAGCACTTTGAATATGTCACCCTACTCTCTCTTGGCCTGTAAGGTTTCTGATGACAAATCTGTTTCTAGGCATCTTGGAACTCCCTTGTATGTTACTAATTTTTTTTTCTTGTGGCTTTCAGGATCTTCTCTTTGTCTTTGAGCTTTGACAGTTTTATCTTAATGCCTTGGGGTAGTCTTATTTGATCAAATCTGATTGGAGATTTGACCTTCCTATACATGGATATTTATGTCTTTCTCCAGGTTTGGAAAGTTTTATGCTATGATTTCTTTAAATAAACTTTCTACCCTTTTATCTTTCTCTTTTTCTGTTTTGAATGCCAATGACTCGTATATTTGCTCTTTTGATGTTGCCTCATAAATTATGTAAGCTTTCTTCATGCCTTTCCATTCTTTTATCTTTTTTCTCCTATGACTGTACATTTTCAAATAAGCTGTCTTTGAGTTTACAGATTTGTTATTCTCCTTGATCAATTCTGCCATTGATGTCCTCTATTGAACTTTTTCATTTTGTTATTGTATTTTTCAACCTGTTTAAACTTTTAAATTATTTTAATCTCTCTGTTAAATTTCTCTGGTACATTTCTGAATTGGATTTTTTTAAGTCCCCTGAAATTCCTTCAAACATCTACTTTGGGTTTTTTTCCAGGCAGTTCATACACCTCCATCTCTTTAGGCACTCTCTGGCACCTTATTTGTCCATGTGGTGACATCATGTTTCCCCAAGTTTTCTTAATCCTTGTGGTGATGTGTTGATATCTATGCACTGAAGAAGAAGGTACTTGTTTCATTCTTTGTGGTCTGGCTTTGCCTGGGAATGTTCTTCAACAGTACATCTCTCCAGAAATTCTGGGCAAACCATTTGGTATGGTCCCTAAGCCCATGGCTACCACAGTCATTTCAGCTCTAGGGGGCACCCTAAGCCCAGGATGGCTTTGGCCAGTGCAGACGGGTAGGAATCTCATGGTCTTCAAGGCTGGCACAGCCTTGGGCTGGAATCCTGTGGCTACTGAGGCTTGTGCCGTGCTGGGGCACACCCAAAGCCACAGGCTACTGACGTCTACTTGCTGCTGAGGTTTTTCCAGAACATAAGGCTATTACAGTCAGCCAGTGGTAATGCTGGCCAGAAAGTGGTCTATCTTGCTGGGGGTACAGGATCCTGCCTGGTGCCAGAGTCGGTATAGTGACTTAGTCTACAAGTACCAGCCCAAATGCAGGGGCCAAGGGGGGCAGTCCCCAATACTGGGTTTTACTGTGATGGACCTGGTATTGGGGTCCAAGGCAATATCCTATGCTTACTTCCCTCTCTTTCCCCAACACAGAAAGACTCTCTCTCCATGCTGTGCTGCTGGGGATGGGGAGGGTTGATGCAGGTAATGTAAAACTGTCCTTCCTACCCTCTTCCATGTGTCTTTTTTTATTGTTATGGTATAACCAGCTACTGTGATTTCTCATTTGATTTCCTTAGCTCTTGTGAAGGTATTTTTGTACTTGGATCATTGTTCAAATTGATGTTTCTGCAGGGAGACAATCAGTGGAGAGACCTACTCCACCATCTTGCTCCACTCCCTTCTCCTGCTTTTATTTTATTAAGTGGAAATATTTAAATAGGTTTTTCAGCTAAGATAGGGAGGTGGTTAATGATAAATTTATAAAAGAAAAGGTTTGTCTTAATAATTAATATTAAATTTAGTTTTCTGTTTTAAACTTATACCAGCTTTATAAAGGTAAAGAGAGTAGAAATAAGGAAGTTCTCCTCCTCCTCCTCAACAAAGCTGCTTGCACATTGCTCTCATGTTTCCACATATTTAAAAACACATTTTAAAAAAAAAAACTCAGAAACAAGTTTATTCACTTTCTCCCATCCAGACATTTTTCATCTTTTTCTTTCTGTTTCAACTCAGGTGCTTACCTTCTGCACCTGAGAAGTAAAGTTTTCCTTTACTCTCTGGACTTTTTCTGATCTCCTTTTGGCACAAGAATTGATCAGTTGCATGCTTTGCTGTCATAGGTATTTTTTGCAAGATGACTATGATTATGATAAATGTATTCCAGCTGATGTGGTATTGTGTTCAGGATTGTGATGTTACTGATATTTACCACAGGTAAGTTTATAGCTTGGAAGGCATCTTTAGTATTTAATCTCAAATAATAAAATAAGGCAATGGTGCTCATACTTTAGCATGCATAAGAATCATCTGCAGAAAACACTGATTTCTGGGCTCTAACCCTAGAGATTCTGATTCATTTAGTCTGAACCCCAAGTATTTGCATTTTCCAAGTAATGCTGATGCTGCTGGTCACCAGTCACATTAGGGAGCCTCACTGACAAGGATTATCAGGATCTCAGGTGAAGTAAGTATAACTATATGTGTGTAAATTTTTGATACTTGTTAAATAACAGCTGTTGACTCCAACTTGCATCATCATGGTGTAGAAGAAAGAAGAAGTAAAACAAATCATAGACTAATTTCCTTTCAAGAGCACAGGTTATTGAAAGACCAGAATTCACTCAGTAATAACCTTAAACTAAAACTGTAAGGTTAGAATGCATTTTAATGGCTTAAAACATATAGCACCCCCATGACATTTCAGATTATTGTCTTGGGAAGCTTTTGGCAACTTTGAAACATGCAGACATTTAACAATTGGAGAGAAAATTGAAAGTTTTAATAGAAGCCCATTTTAGAAGTGCCTGGTAATGTATCAGAAAATAAAATATGTTCTAAATGTGCTTGTCCATGAGTCTGCCAGCTTCTTGACATAGATTTAAGTTACATAGGTGATTTTTCTTTCTCGGCTATTGTGCTCCACACTTAAGTATACTGGCATTAAGTACACTAAGTACCTTTTATTGTTTTGTAACAACATAGAAGCTAAAGAACATTTTCCAGGTGTCAAAACAACCTCCCCATCATGAGCAGAGCTGCAGCCATTAGGTAATTATATATGTTCCCTAAGAAAATAGAACAGAAAATAGAACCCTAAGATGGGTGTAATCCATCTTAAACTGCAGGGTGTATCTCTTGGCAGCAGGACACATTGGACAACACATTGGAGAATGGACTTGTGTATTAGCTATATGTGGAAGCCTGTAAGAAAAAGTAAATAGAAACCATACCTCCAATTGATGTAGAATTTTGGAAATTTTTACCACAAAACTCTTTGTTTTCAGTTTTGAGGTAAATGCTAAAATAGTTTCACATTTAAGACCCCAGAAGTGATGGACCACATCAACACTAGCCCTTGTTCTGTCTAGGATGTGGGCCCAGCTTGTCCTGGTTTCCAGCACAGACTCTGCTCTTACACAGTGTATAACTTGGAGCAAGTTACTCAACTTTCCAATGCTTTAATTTTCTCACCTAAAAATAGGATAAAATTCCTATCTCACAAGGCTGTAATGAAGATTGCTAGCTAATATATATAAGTCTACAATTATTATTCCTGACTATTCCCGCATTTCTGTCAGGTTATCCAGGAGAATAAAAGTGGGAAAATGGTATAAAAAAGTGATCTGGTTGAGAAGGCAAAATATTTACCTCAGCACAGCAAATATAAGATATCATATAATGAAGGATTTGTCTGGTTTTGATCCAGGGTCCTATAATGGAGATTTGAAAATCTTTGGAATTTCTCAAGTGGTAGGAGTGTCTTTGTTATACTGATAAAGTGATAGCTCCAGGGTTGGAGCTGGTCACCAGAAAGACCAACCAGGTGATTAGAGGGTTGGGACTTTGAGCTAGCCCAATGTTCAGGGAATGAAGGGGGCTGGAAACTGAGCTAAATCATGTGGCCAATGATTTAGTCAATCAATGACACCTAGATAATGAAACCCCAATAAAACTGTGGGGATGCTGAAGTTTAGTGCAGCGTCCTGGTTGATAAACACATAGATGTGCCAGGCGAGTGACAAATCTTGATTCCAGTAGGAGAGGGCAGAAGCTCTGCATTCCCTTTGAGACCTGTCCTATGTCTATGTGTCTCTTCATTTGGTTGGTCTTTCGGATTGGTATGTTTTATGATAAAACTGTAATTGTAAGTATAGTGCTTTCCTGAGTTCTTTGAATTATTCTAATGAATTACCAAACCTGGAAAGTGTCATGGGAAACCCAAGGTTTATAGCCGGTTGACCAGAAGTGCAGGTAGCATGGGGACCACTGAAGTGCAACGTGTGTCTTAAGTAACCTTCAAAGTCTATGCTAACTCTGGCTGGTTAGTGCCAAACTGAATTTCAACTGGGGTTGAAAGAGAAAAGAAACCTTTCCAAAGGATCTTTCTTCTGCATTCACATCAGTGTAGCCTTGATTTACACATTGAATCTCATCTGCAATACCATTATTCTGATGTCCAAGGGCTCCATGCTCTTTATCTGCTTTAGGTTGAACTCAAGACACCAGTCCTTGACCTTTCTAGGAAATATTATCACAACTTACATCCTAGACTTGTTACAAGAAAACGGATCTTTCCCAGGAGTAAGGGAATGCTGGGAGAAAGGTGGGTGTTATACTGAAATCCTACCTAATTTAACTCAGTCTCTGCTTTTACTATTCCTGAAACTGCCCAATTCACCCTGTACTGCTCCTCTTCTCCAATTCCTGGTCTTTCTCCCATTATTCCTTACAACTCAGGCTCTGTCTAGTTTTATTTGTCAAATTTATTTCACCAAAATCCAGTTCGCTGACTGGACATTTTTTTCTGAAAGACCAATTAGCTAAATTTGCTTTATTTCTTTAGTCATTTATAAAATGTATAGCAATTCAAATTCAACTCTATGCTTTAAGAACTTTTGAGATATCTATAATGTTTTAGTTGTCTAACACTCATTTTAATCTATAAAATAGTTTTTAAAGATTCTTTTCAATTTGTTTCTCCACCATGTCCCTGAGCTAAATCTAGTAGAAGATAAAGGAGAAAGAGAAATCTTTCACTTGGAAGAAAGATTATCCTTTTGAAAATGTAGCTTTTGCGATAATTGGCTTTTGGCAGATTAGCTCAAAGGGAACTGGTGGACTTTCTGCAACTTTAGGCAAAAAGTTTCCTACCAGCTTTCACAGGAGAGAAAGTTTGTTTTCCTTTGACTATATGTCCAGAAAACTATAGAATAAAATCTTGCTAGAGAAAGGAACTAGACACGATGGAGTTAATTGTACATTTTACATGCTTATTTAAATATGTATTAACATAAAATTATTTAAATTAAATAAAATGGGACAGAAATTAAAGAGACAGTATAATGGCAATTTTGGATATGAATAAAATTGATGTATGCTGAAGAATAATAGTTCTTTGACAGCAATTCTGCAAATCCCAGGACAGGGATGGTTTTAGAGCTTTGTTAAAAGCAGAGTCATTTCTATTTTAAAACGCTGTTTCTCTCTAGCATGCAAGAGGCAATCATGATAGCAAAGTGACAGTGCTAGGTTATCCAGCAGCATCACACCTTTCAGAAAACAGCAGCTACTGGTCAGAGCAAGGGAAATTTAAAACCAGAATTTAATCAGAGTTTGAACTGTGATGACAACTATAGGTGGAAGTCCTACTTCTGACAGGGTGCCCTAGCTGCTGTGAACTGAGAGCATTCAAATCTGAAGCAGTTGAACAAATAAGTGGGAGACTCAGTAGTCAGTCTGTGATAGCAGCAATGTAAAACTTGCTTTTTAGAGATTTAAAAAATTCTCTATAACATCAAATGAACAGAGGATTTTTATAAATTTCAAGAACATGTTCTTCATGTTGTCTGACTTAAAGGTTATGTATAGTCTCATATGATCTTAAGGAAGTTAAGAATGGTTGGCACAAATTATAATTGAAAGTGAAGGAGAAAGGGGTGATAGTGCAGAAATCAAGGAGTTTCAATTAATGGTGAACATGTGAGGCAAGACTTTTAAAAATTAATGGCACTAAGAAAATAGACGGCGATTATGAAGATTCTTTTCCTCCTTGCTTCCCTTTATTCCAATGGTAAGGCCAGTCTATGGCCAGAAATATGCTGTTGTCTCCCCCTAAACAAGATAAGATGTTTTTCATAGTATTGGACCTTGACTATTTCTGTAAAGAGATTATATATATATACCATATATATTATATATATAATATATTCCATATTTATTCATTAAATCTTGAGGTGTCTTACATGTTTAACCATGCTTCCAGCATATATTTTTTATCATCATTTTAAATATCATTCTTGATTAGTTTTGAGTCTGAGGAAAAAAGTATAAGATAACCTGTTCTTATTTCAAGTAACTTAAATCAGAGATCATATGGGGGAGGTGACCCTCCTAAACATTTATAATCACAATTTTCTAAGTTATTGTTAGAGGGTTTTTTACTTTTTTTTAATGACCGCAAAGACTTTTCTCATTTTTTCACTTTAGTCACCCTATTTTACACCCTTACATTTATTTACTCAATAACCAGCACTGTGAATTTTAATAGTACATTTATGTTCTGCTTACTTCACCTATCTACTGAAGAATGGCTCCTGAATACTGAATAGTAGTGTATATTGTCACAATAGCCAATAAACATGTGTCAAATTGATTTATTTTCCAATCTCTATTCGTGTTAAATGCATAAAATAAACTGGATTTCTGAAGATAATTGACTAGTAGAAATGATAAGAAGTACAAGAGTTATTGTCTTAGTCAACTTGGGCTGTTATAACAAAATGTCATAGACTGGGTGACTCAAACGACAGAAATTCACAATTGAAAAGGCTGGGAAGGCTGGAAAGTTTGAGATCAGGGTGCCAGCATTATCAGGTTCTGGTGAGGGCCCTCTTCCTAGCTTGAAGATGGCTACTTTTTTGTTATATTGACACATGGGGGAGAGAGAGAAAGAAAGCAAGCTTTCTAGTCTTTTCTTATAAGGACACTAATTCCATTATGTGGACCCCACCCTCATGACCTCATCTAAATCCAATTACCTCCCAAAGGCCCCACTTCCTAAAACCATCACATTGAGAGTTGGTATTTCAACATATGAACGGGCATGGGATATAAATATTCAGTCTGTAACAGTTATCTTGCACAAATACTAAATGACCCACTTGAGTAAAGGCCCTGCCTCCTATACTAAATTTTTTCATCTCAAAAGATGAGATAATTGTCTACATATAAAAATTAATCATAATACATGCTAAATCATCAGGCATAATAAAAGCTGGATTTTATGGTTCATTATAATTAGTTTAGAGAACTGGAAGGTGTAACTAAATAAACTTGTGACAAGAACTTAGAACTAGTTAAGTTCATTTGATTTTCAGATCCAGCAGTCAAGGCAAAAGCTTAAAAACTCAGCCAGATTTATTTAACCATTGCTATAAGATCCTCATTTTTAAGTCATGAAACATCAGAATCACAGTGTGATTTGATATACCACGTAAAAGATAAACAAATTACTGGACAAAGAGAAGTTTGCTTCCATATTTTTTTACCCCCTTTCATGGTCATCATATTCCCATGAGATCCAATCCCTTTTTTCTGTCCTTTGGCTACTCCTTAAAAGAGAGTTAAAATAATAGTTTGTAATATTGTTAACTCCTTAGCTCACCTTCCTCAACCAAAATTAGCTAGAAATATCAGAATCACATTCTTCCTTCCTAATTCAAGGGAGTAACTGAAATATGTATGCTTGCAAATGGCTTTGACTTTCATTTTTTTCTCAGTTCCTGTTATTTATCATGCTTCTTTATATTTAGACTATAATCTAGTCATTCTCTATAAAGAATTTTTTACTCAGATGACTTGGCTTCAGTTATGTTGACTTCTATATTAGCGCAATGTGGAGTTTTGTTGCTTCTGAATTTTGCAAAGCTATTCTTTTGCCTTTGTGCTAGATGTAATGTTACTAAGAAGGAATGTATCTTCCCTTATCATGTGTGCCCCTTCCATGTGTTTTTCCTACATTTAGTAGAGACCCAAGACACAGTTCTCTAATACCTTCCTTCCTCTCTCTTCTTGTGCCCAAGATTTTAGTACAAGTTATTCTCAACTGGGTCAAAAGGCAATCTTTTACGTGGTATATCACACACAAGTACTCAAAATTGCTCTTCCTCTTCAATGATTTTTCCCAATGTTTGTGTTAAAACTGCTGAAATTTTCTCCCTCCCACTGAGTTACTGCTTTATTAGGCAAACCTTTTGGGGAGGTTAAGTGGTAGCTTTTACTGATTTATGCATTAGAAGTATTTTTCCTGAATGGCTAATCTTGAGCCCTAGTGAATCTGGTTGTTTCTATGGAACTCCTCAATCCATCATGAAAAAAAATAAAGAAAGAAACAAAAAACTAATGGCAAAACTATTTTGAAAATTGAATTTTAACATTTTTCTTCCTTTCTTAATTCAATGATGAGACAAGTCTATTATCAAGAATAGTATTGGATATATCTGATCATGCTATGGTACAATGCTTGAGTGATCACTGTGTGAAATTCCCATAGTGCAGACATTGCTAAATTTCAAACAAGACCACATTGAGAATTACTGAACTATTTCCAAGAGTTTTATGTACAACTAATAGATGAACTTCCATGATTTTAAATTATGTCCATCTTACTACGTAAAATAAAATAAACTTAGTTTAAATTAACATATTATTATAAATAGAAAAATATACTATTTTATAAGCTCTTATCATTTATACTGTTTTTACCTATCACCTTTTAAAAATAACTGTAGGTCAGCCTTATTACTCTTCCTTTTGCTGATAAGAAAATGTGGAATACAGATTAAGTGAGTTACTTCAGATTATACAGAAAGCCAATGGCAGAACTAGGACAGACACTAATATTCCTGAATCTCTGAAGTCTTTTTCTGATCTACTGAGCAGTGCTGTCTCTTATTAAAAAGGACACCCGTAGTTGTCCCATTTATCAGCTTTCCATAACTGAGTCGCATTCTAACAGATTCTGTTTGGTATTTCACATAGATTAAATGATAAGGAAGTTACTTAAATATAATTTAAATTATCTATCAGTGACTTTGAGGGTGTTGTTTCCTTCAAAGTAACAAAACAAACAGCTTGTAAAGCCAATAAATGAGTCAGGATCACAAATACTCAGGTCACTGAAGCTGTCAGCAGAACAGATCTCAAACAGTTTTGGGGAGATAGAGAATTTAAAAATATATAAAGACTTTCATTGCCCTCTAAATTTAGTCTTTCATCAAAATTTACTGAGTGCCTACTATGACCCAGACATATTCTAGGTGCTAAGAGTACATCGTACAGAAAACAGAAAAATCTCAGCCTTTGTGGAAATAATGTTGTAGAAGGTGAAGACAGGTGTTAAACAAGATAAGTAAATGTATACTACTTTACCTGGTTGTAAATAGCATGGACACAGAAGCAGGGAAGGGGATGAGAATTGTAGGGGAGAGATTAGGGGACCACAGAAGACCACATGGAGAAGATGACTCATGATGAAGGTGATGAAGGATGTGAGACTGTGAGCCATCTATGGGACATATGTGGCAGAGCATGAATGTGTGTCTTAGGTGTACAAGGGACATCCAAGAATCTTCTTTGGATGAAATAAAATAAATGAGGAACAAATAGTTTCAGAGAGTTGAGAGAGGACAAGATCATGTAAAATCTTTTGAGTCATTATGAGGATTTAGGCTTCAATAAAACTCTGAAGTGACATGGGAGTAGAAGAGTGACTTACAGTTTCAAGATAACTTGAGCTGCAGAGCTGAGAATAAACTCCTGGACATTCAAAGCAGAAGCAGGGAGTTCTCTGTTTCTTACTACTCTGAAGACATATGTTTTTGTCATCGAGTGATTCACATGAAAATCAAAACTGTGTGCAATAGTAGTGCACTGCTATTAAAGATCAGTGGAATTCTGTGGTGGCTAAGTGAAAGAATCTGCAATGGGAGGTACTGGATGGGTTCTGGTACTGTTTGTTTTCAGGTCCTGTTGATCAACTGTTGGCAAATGATGCCAGAGCTGCAAAGAGGAAGAGGAAGATGAGCTGGTTCAGTAGAATCACTTAGGAGTTAAAGTGAACTCACTCACAATCAATTGAATTTCAAATAGTGGGAACTATTAGGCAGTAATGATTTCAGTGTAGACAGAGTTTGCCTAGGCAGGAAGATAGAGATTGGTATTAAAGCAGACAAATAACAGGTGTTCAGAGGGTCCAAGACTGTCTTTTGAGAGTTGTCCAAACTACACTGGAACCACTGCCAAACCACTTGAAAATAACAGAAGGGTTATTTTCAGATGCCACATTGGCATTCTTGCAAAATAGCTCTGTTCAGAAAGTGACTCAGTCCTTGTATTCAGGAGTGCCTTTAAAATATAGGTATTATTTTCACTCCCGTGGTCAATGACATGGAATGAACAGTCACAATCACTGACTAGGTAATTTGTACAAATGACCAAAAATATTTTCCAATTGGAAAATGTGAGCGAAGACATTCCTGTTATCACAGAATATTGACAGAAAGGGAAGTTTTGAATGTGTTTCAAAAAAACCCAGTTTTGTATGAGTTATATTATTCCATTTTTAGGTTCCTTTTGATTTTGCTCTCTTATTTGTAAGGTCATCTTCAAAAGGTTGGTTAAAACTCTGCCTGCTTCTGGTCTGAATGTTTCCCTCTGCACCAAGTCAGAAAAGGTGTAAAGTTACTTTCCTTTGCCAAGTTTGTATCTCAATTGTCCATCTCCATTTATTTGATTCTTCTATCCCTGACTTTTAATTTCAATTTTCCCCTTTTATTAGCTTTGTTTGGGATTATATATGCTTTTTTAAAAATCCCTATTTCCTCCATCCCGCATCTTTTTTGTTATGTCTACTTCTTTAAAATCTCCTGTGGGCAAGGCAGTAACACTTGATTTCAATACAACAAAGATTAATTACAAGTCTCCTTTATCTTTAAGAAATATCAATTCCTAAAGACTTTTGTTCATATAAACTATTATTTTACTATAGCTTTTCAATTAGGTGAATTAGCTGTAACCAATCCCAAATATATTAAATGATCAATAGATCTATTTACTGTTGTCATTGTTATTTTCAATATTTTGTCATTATTTTGTCATTATAATTTATAAATAGAAAAAATGATCTCATAAATGCAATAGTGTATAGTGATTAACAGATGCAAATACAATTGTGGAAAATTAATGTAATTGATAAAGTCACCTTTGAAATTGTGGTTAAGGATTATATAATTAAGCTTCAAATGTTATAAAATAAAGTCATTGAATCAATAGGCATTTATTTAGAACCTAAATTAAACTAAGGACAGTGATGAGGCACATGCTCACAGATCTGGACAATATACTACTCTCTGACAGTCGGGAGTTCACAGTGTTATCAGAGAAGCAGACAAAAAGAAAGAAAGTGTTAAATTGATGCAGAAAAATATATTATATGGTTTTATATCAATGTTGTACTACTATAACATGTCAGCTCAACTGGTGCTTTAGAAGAATATTAAAATACCTTATTGAATGTTTATTCTGTATACCTTATTTGCTTACTTATTTCTTATATTGAATAGGAACTTTTTTTCCCCAAAAAAAGCTCATTATTTCCAGGTTACCTTCAGTTAAGTCCTGGAATTAGAGAAGAGGCCTAGGTAAAAAATATATAGTAAGGATAGTTAATAAAAATAAGATGTGTCTCAGTATTTTACCATAGAGTACTTTGGTAATATAGAGAAAATTTTAAAAATTATTTTCTCAAACAATGTATATATTTCTACCTTTGTTAGAAATGACTTAAGTCACATTTCCCAATTAAAATATGTTTCAAAAAGTACTTCCTCCTCAGATGTCCCTAATATCTACTCTCATTTATTATGAGATGATTTCTACTCTGCCATTTAATATTTATGTTCTAGGTTAGTATCAGTCTTTCCTTGAAGACAAGTTGTGATATTATCCAGTTCCATACACAAGTGATTACAAACAGGATAAGTTTTATGAGTGGGCAGCCTATGCAGTCAGTTGCATAAGACCATGTACTTATTGTAATGCTCTGAACTCAGTGCCTAAAATTCTTAATAATTTTATTATGACCTTGTGTTTTATAACTGAAGTTTGACAGGACAATGGAGCATTGTGTGAGCAGAGTAGATATGTGCAATACATGTATCCACTGTTTCTTTCTGCTCTACTTGCATGAATATAGTGTTTGCACAGAATCATGGTATACCCACAATGCTGAGAGCTCAGCAATGCTCAGTTGAGTACAAAGTAAGCATGTGTCTTTGTCAGCTCAGGCTGCCACAAC
Source organism: Daubentonia madagascariensis (assembly GCA_023783475.1). Classification (NCBI taxonomy): domain Eukaryota; kingdom Metazoa; phylum Chordata; class Mammalia; order Primates; family Daubentoniidae; genus Daubentonia; species Daubentonia madagascariensis. The sequence goes on from JAKFHU010000585.1 coordinate 19,869,032, forward strand.
AAAATACCATAGACTGGGTGGCTTAACAATAGACATTTATTTTCTCACATTTCTGGAGCCTGGAAGTCGGAGATCAGGGTTCTCAGCAATGATCAGATTCTGGTGAGGGCTCTCTTTCTATCTTGCCAGAGGCTGCCTTCTCACTGTGTCCTCACATGGCAGACAGAAAGAGAACTCCGTTGCCCCTTCCTTTTCATATAAGTGCACTAATCTCACCATGAGGGCCCCATCCTCATCATCTCATCTAAACTTAAATTATTTCCCAAACATCATCACATTACAGAGTAGGGCTTCAACATATAAATTTGGGAAGGGGAGGACACACTTCAGTTCATACCACTGTATTTCATCTATGACTGACTAACTGGGGGTGCTGACAGCCCTGACAGGCCATACTTTCTGGTCAAGCCAGTACATTTGAATGCAGAAAGAACATCATGGTGTGAATAGAAAGAAACAGGAATATCCTTTCTTACTCATTACCCAACTTATGCTAAAAATAATGACATAGAAGGAGAGAGAAAGACAGATCAACACATAGTTCATTTTTTTCATCCTTTCTCATGCCTCCATAATCCAAAGTCATAAAGTTTTGGTAGAATGTGTGCATATTACATATCAAAAAGTAAAATAAAGATGGTTTGAATTAGTTTTATTCAAGGTTTCTACTGTTCTTATAAGAATTACATATATTATAAATATGTATATTTGAACTACAAACTACAAATTGTGTAATTTTGGTGATTCCATATACATGGTAAATATTCAGTTATCAGCACTTGAAACTGGTATTGCCCAACAGAAAGATGAACAGTAAAATTCATGCTAATAACTGAAAATTTTAATTTTTCTTACTTAGAACAACATAAGTAGCAAGTAAAAAACACCATGAGATGTTAACAGACATTTTATTTTAGTACCTTGAAGGATATGTTTTTCTTATGTTTTGAAAAAAGGGCTCACTAAATTATGTACCAGCCCTGACTATATTGATCTTTGATGACTCTGGCCATTTGGGCTGAATCAGGGAGTGAGAAGTGCCAGACTACCTTTCTATTGTCACCATGAAGCAGAAAAAAATGCAGCAGTGTTACAGCATTAATTGCAAAGGAGAAATCCTGAATTCTAGACCCACTAAAAGGGAATGGGAATTGATGCCCAAGCAGAGTACTCTGCTGAAAGTTAACAAATAAAGGCTGATTAACGAAGGAGTAACATCCGTACTTCATTGATGCAGGCCTGTCTGAAAATGACCTTGGTCTCTACAGTATTGTTTCCCTGAAAACAGCCAAGTTAAGATAAATTGGCTGTGTTGTGTGGAACTGCAGCTGGGTAGGGAGTTGTGAGTTGGCATGCTGGCCTTCGGTCTGCATGGCTAAAATGGTACAAAAGACTGATGAGGAAGGGGGTTCTGGCCAAGGTGAACAACACACTCATTGGCTCTTTTCTCAGTAAGCTCTATCTAAATAAGGAGGCAACTTGGTAACTAGCAAACTTCCTGAAGAGATGAAGGTGCTGTACCTGTTGTATGTCCTCCTGTGTCCTTTATAAAGCTAAATAAATATAGCATTAGGTTAAAACCTATTTGTGTCTCATGAGTCTGATAGCCAATATGATCTCAGAACCTTGGCTGCTGCACCATGGAGTAGAGTCAGAAATCGGCTTGGCTTTCAGATCTTTGATTCTATATGACCAATCACTAGGGTGTGGAAGAAAGAACAGTGGTGGGAGGGAACGAAGAGAGGTCCATGCCTAAGGGCTAATGGGTTGAAGGAGTGAAATCTTTGAGGCAAATAACAGAGAATAGATACAACTAGTGAAATCTGGATGACATAATATTATCCCCCAAGGAGTTGCCAAAGTATATGGTCAGGGAGAAAAGTGAAGAGATAATAGCTAAAGATAGTAGTTTGGGGTTTGTACTGTCAGCCCCAGTGAAACTGCAAGCGTTTGAGAAAAAAGTAGAAAAACAAAGCAGCAGCATGTCCAGTGATTGAGATAAATATATTCACATTGTAAACCAAAAGTCTTGCCAGGAACCTGGAAAAACATTGTTTTAATCATTATGGCACAGCTTCGTGTCTGCTTATCATAAGTGTTGTTCTGGGGCCAGATGGTGATAGAACCAGAGGCTATAGTGTAAGAATCATTTCATTGAAAAGAACCTTAAGATGCTGGAAATCTCTGTTTTTCTTGAATTTTAGATTATAATTTCTAACGGCTAGTGTTTATTTATGGGTATACAGAACAGAAAGTAATATTTGATCCAAGTAAATAGTTCACAACTTGCTGCAATGGTTGATGTTCAGAAATTACCATCAATGATAAGAGCAAAACTGCTTTTGGATAGAGAGGGTTAAGACTGGAGTGAGCAGGACTGAGAACCCAGATATAAAACCATTCTCATACTGTCATCTGATCTTTGACAAAGTACACAAAAACATACACTGGGGAAACGAACCCCTATTCAATAAATGGTGCTGGGAAAATTGGATAGCCACATGTAGAAGACTGAAACTAGATCCACACCTCTCACCTCTCACAAAAATCAACTCATGATGGATAACAGACTTGAACCTAAGACATGAATCCATAAGAATTCTATAAGAAAACATTGGAAAAACTCTTACACACATTGGCCTAGGCAAAGAATTTATGAAGAAGACCCCCAAAGCAATCACAGCAGCCACAAAAATAAATAAATGGGACCTGATCAAATTAAAAATCTTCTGCACAGCCAAGGAAACTATCACTAGAGTGAACAGACAACCTACAGAATGGGAGAAAATATTTGCATGCAACACATCTGATAAAGGGCTGATAACCAGAATCGTCACAGAACTTAGGAAAATCAACAAGAAAAAATCAAACAACCCCATTAAAAAGTGTATATGTAACCAAAGTATTTGTACCCCTATAATATTCTGAAATTTAAAAAAAAACTGGAGTGAAGTTAATCTTTGCAGAGGAAGAACATTGCTCCCTTTCTCTTTGGCTGTGTGGTAGTATAATTCACAAAAGTCATAAAAAGATGGTACTTACACACATTAATCATTGAAATTTCAAGTCATTTGTGTTATCACCTACATCCTTCTGTATCAAGTATCCATTATTCACTAATATTTCTTGTTCCCTGCACAAAATCAAGTTTCCTTAATAAAGCTGACCCTGTCACAGATAAGTCTCCGGGTTGTAATGATCATATTTCAATGGTTCCACCCATACTTTACGGCAAAGTGCTCATTGGAATGAAGAGATTGGAATTGGATTCGACTGCTTTTTCCTTCTTTTCATTTGGCTGCAGATAGTTTTCTGAAATATTGGAGAAAAGGGGAGAAAGCTGCCATCACGATGAGAACAAATAAAAGAATAGAAATTTCTCCTGCAAGTGACAAGTTCAATCTTATAAAAATATGGTTTGTTGTTTTAGGGCAGTAAGAAGTTTAGAGTACTTTTTTATATCCTGGACTTTTTGGTGCAATTGCATTCCAGACAGGAAATACTTTTTGCAGGACTGACAGAGTATAGACTAAATTGAACAATTGCTTGTCCTTTGTAATGTATTTTATAGGAGAAGGCCTTACTTTTAAAAATGAGGCAAGTTTTCTATCTAACTTTTAGGTGGTATCCTAGAACAACTTTTTAAATTCCACAACACTATTTAGAGGTGGAATGTGCAGGGGCTGTGTTCTACTGTTTTAACTTAAACGTTTAAGTCTGTCTAGTGGTTAAGAATTTGGTCTTTGCTGTTAAAGAGCCTGGCTTTGAATCCTGGCTTTGGTGCTTCCCAGGCTTTGTTGAGCTCTCAGACAAATAACTTACTTTCTAAGACTCAGTTTCCTTGTCTACAAATATTAATAAATTATTGGTAATTGCCTAAGACAGCATTAATAAACTAACTGACACAATGCTTGAAAATAACCTATTGGAGTGCTGACCTTATAGGAAGAGCTTATTTGCTATTATAATTATAGTTCTTATTTCTCCTGTTCTATTTCTTTATATATCCTTAAGAGGGATCTATAGAGATTGATAAAAATTAAGAGAAAATAAAAATCAGTAGCTTATTAGAAACTTTTGTGTAAAAGGAGAGTGAAAACATGAAAATATGCTGAAATTGTGCTATCCCTCAAATTCTTATCAGAAAGTAGCTCTGTTTGATTATTTTGAACATTTATAATATGTGGGATTCTCGTCTGTGCTCTTCACTTATAATTTAAAATACAGACAAATTTTATTTTTTAATGACAAAGTAAGATAACATGAATGATAGCATGAAAATGCATAAAACAGTGTCTTCTGCCCAGTCAGTGACTGGAACTTAGTCAATATTACTTTCCATCTTTTCAGTGCACATCAGCAGAGATATTAACAATGCCACTACACCTAACAATATAGTGATAATGATGACTAAAATTTATTGAGCACTTATATTATTGTAGAAATTCTTATCAGTGATTTTTTTATGTATCAGCCGACTACAACCCTTTGTGAAAGTTCTGCTGTTACCATTTCCAGTTTACAGACGAAGAATCTGAAGCACAAAGAAGTGAAGCCTCCTGCTAAATTCCACAAATCTAATGGAAGTAGATTCAGGATGTGGACCCAAGCAGTCTTGATGCAAGATAGATATTGCACTGTGGAGTCACATCATTTTATTACAAATATTGTGTGGGAGCTACAGATATACATGTATGTGTATAGAAATTAAAAATCAGGAGAGAAGAATCCCATTCAATGATGAATTCATGGAGGAGTTGCACTTTGACAGAACAACAGGAATCTGAAATGTTGAAAGAATATTCACAAGAATTTTTAGTTTTGAATTAAGTCTAATTTTAAAAGTTTTAAAAATCATGAATAGCAGTTGGAAATTTGTAGAGAATCTCCCATGCAGACTGATTTTAAAAGACAATGCATATTCAATTATTATTTAATGTATGTTATTTTTAAATTTCTATATTATTAAAACTTTACAAGTAAACTAATAATTCAGGATTCAGTACAAATTGAGATACAAATATTTACTCACAAAGTGGACATTAGATAAATTCTTCTTTCTATATTTTGTGACAATTATAATCTATCTCTTTATATCATAATTATACAATTTGAGTCCCCAGAAAAAGCTTCTCCCACCAAAATATTTAAGAAAGAAGATGTATAGGCAAGATGGGACCCATGTGAAATGATAAACATGCTGGTGTTTGATCTTTGATGCTCTCTCCATATTTCCTCTCCAACCCATACCCGTTTATGTCCAGGGATTCTTTTCCCCAACTTTTCTTATTCTCTCTTCTAAGATCTAACCAAACCTATTCTCAAGGAATATCCTACTGTGAGTCTCTAACAATTTAGTTTCCACTTAAGTCACAGTTTTACCTCTTCTAAAGGATTATCTATTTAAGACTTCTTTCTTAGTAGAGATATTGAGAGTCAGGCACTTTGTAGAATGCCTCTCTAGCACAATTTGCCTGATGTTTTTCTAATGCTCAGACTGGAGTTACGGGTTTTTCAAAGGACTATCACACAGGTAAAGTATTCTTTTTGTCACACAATTTCAAACATCTATACTAGTAACATGATTTATCACTGTCAATGTTGACCTTGATCACTTTGTCAAGGTAATGTTTGCCTCATTACTCTCTTTTCTGCCTTTCCACCCGCACTCTTCGGATGGAAGTCTCTATGTACAGCCCACACTTATGGAGTGGGGACTTATGCTAACCTCCTTGAGGGCAGAGTATCTGCATAAATTATGTGGAGTTCTGCCCAGTTTATTTGTCTATTCTCCCTCACTTATTTATTTATTCAGTCATTTATTTATATCAGTACGGACTGATGGATATTTATTTTATACTTTGCATTATAATCCAATCCTACTTTAAGTATTAATATTTTGTTGCTCAATTATTTTCTGGTTTGGGCCATTGATACTTCTTCATTCGGCACCTGAATCCCTTTAACACACCCCCATCAGTGTGGGGTTTGTTTGTTTTGTAGCACCTCCTTAGTTCCTGGCACTAAAAGAGTTGTATATCATCTTGGATATTTCCTTTCTCAGTCTTAGAATCAACCATTTTCCAAGGAACCTTGGTTCCTCCTATTAAAACATGGTATTAGAATCCAAGATCTGATGTCAGGTATGCTTTTTGCTTCTAGGTGTCATTTCTTTCAGGCCCTAACACCTGAGAGAACATGGAATTATATGTGTGTACACAAATAACTGTACCTACACAATTCTGTGAATGTTTTTATGTGACCACTTGCATTTATATTAGGCAAAACATGAGTTAATATTGATGCCTCAAACTTTAATCCATTACCACATGTATCATTCTAGGTTAGAATGATTTATGAAATTTAAAGAAGGTTTAACAACAGTTCTACACAATCTTCCACAAAGAGGAGTAGTGAATATTTCCCAGTTAAGATTAGGAAGCTATTATTAGCATGACAGCAACACAGGAAAAAAGTACAAAAAAAGAAAATTACAGATGAATATCCCTTGTGAATATAGATGCAACAATTTTTAACAAAATACTACCAAATAGAATTCACCAATATTTAAAAAATAAATACACCATGTCCAAATCTGTCATGCCAAGGATGCAAGACTGGTTCAGTATTTGGTAATCCATCATGTTATAAAGCTGAAGAAGAAAAATCACATGATATCATCAATCAATATAGAAAAACACTTCACAGAATTAACCCCCATTTATGATATAAACACTCAGAAAAATAGGAACAGAGGATAACTTCTTCAACTTCATGAGGAACGTCTACAAAATATCCATACATGATGTTGCATTTAATAGTGAAAGACTGAATGATTTGCCCTAATATCAGAAACAAGGAAAGGGTGTCTGCTGGCACCACTCATATTCAACATAGGCTGCAAGGTCTAGCCAGTATGATAAAGCATGAATAGGAAATAAAAGGCATACAAATCAGAAAGGAAGAAATAAACTGCCTTTATTTGTAGTTGATATAATTGTCTGTATAGAGGATCCCTAGGAATCTGCAAAAAAAAACCTTCTATAACTAATAACTCAGCAGTGTGGCAAGTAAACTTACAAAACAAGTAAACATACAAAAAAGCAATAGACACATGGGCACCAAAATAAAGAATACAATACCATTTATAATCATCCCCTTTCCCCCTTAAAAAGTACTTAGATGTAAAGCTAACAAAATATTCGTAGGACTTGTGTGCTGAAAACCACAAAGCATTGATGAATGAAATCAAAAAAGATTAAAATGAATGGAAAGATGTATTTTGTTCATGGATTGGAATATTCAGTACAGTAAAGACAGCAATTCTTCCCAAATTGATATATAGATTTAATGTAATTCCTGTCAAAATCCCAGCAAGAAATTTCTGTTCATATAGACAAGATAATTCTGAAATTTATTCAAATTCATTCATTTGGATAAAAGACATTTCCAGATAAATTTCAGAGTTATCTTGTCTATATAAACAGATATATTTCAGAATTATCTTGTCTATATTACCAGTATATAGCTATAGTAATTGAGACTGTCTAGTATTTGCAGAGGGATAGACACATAGATAAAAGGAGCAGATTAAGAAACCTTGAAAATTGAGACACCTAAACACGCACAAATGATTTCCATAAAATTGTAAAAGCAACTTAGTGAAGAAGAGGTAGCCTTTTTAAAAATGATGCTGGAGCAAATAGACATCTATCAGAAAAAAAGCACTCATCTAAACTCATACTTTATACAAAAATTAATATGGATCATGAACTTAAGTGTAAAGTTATAAAACTTTAAAAATTAATGGATAAAAATCTTTGAAATTGAAAGCTAGGCAAAAATTTATTAGATTTGACAGCAAATGCATGATAAAAGGAAAAACTGATAAATTGGACTTCATAAAATTAAAATATTTTGTTCTACAAAATATCCTATGGAGACAATAAAAATACAAACTCCAGAGTAGAGAAATAATTTGAAAACTATTGATACATGTCTGATAAAAGATTAGTATCTAACATACATTAAGAATTCCCAAAACTCAATTTTTTTTAATAAAACAATCAATTTAGAAAACAGGTAAAACAAAACAAAGCAAAACTTGAAAATAAATTTCACTAGAGAGGATGTGGAAATGGAAAATAAGGACATAAAAAAAGTTCAATATCATAAGCCTTTAAGGGAATGCAAATTAAAACTACAATGATATATCATTACACATCTATGAGAATGACTAAAACAAAGAATAGTGGCAACACTAAATGCTGGCAAAGATATGGAGATTCTGGAGCACTCACACATTGCTGCTATACATTTTAAGCCACTCTCGAAAACAGTTGGCATTTTCTTAGAAAACTACCACATGACTCAGAATTACACTCATTGGCATTTATCTCAGAGAAATGAAAAGTTATGTTCACACAAATATATGTACATGAATATTCATAGCAGATTTCTTCATGATAGCCCCCAAATGGAAACCACTCAAATGCCCTTCAATGGGCGAATGGCTAAACCATCTGTAGTACATCCATACCGTGGGACACTGCTGAGAAATAAAAAGAAATGAACTGTTAAAACACAACGATATAGATGAATCTTCAGGCAATTATTCTGAGTGAAAAAAATCTAACCCCAAAAGATTACACACTGTATGTTTCTATTTATATAATCTTGAGATGATGAAATTGTAGAAATAGATAACAGATTAATGCTTGCCAGGGTTTAAAGAGGGAAGTAGATACAATTATGAAATGGCACTAAGAGGATTTATTTTGGTATAGGAAGTATTCTTTATCTTGACTGCATCAATGTCAATATTCTGGTAATAATATTGTCTTATAATTTTGAAAGATAATTCCTTTGAAATAATCTAGACAAAGGACACATGTAATATCTCTCCATTATTTACAACTGACTTATGAAGCTATAATTATCTCAAAATAAAAAATTTAATATAAAAATTAAAACAAAAAATACACAGAATGTTTCAAACATTATTCTCAATTTTGCTTCCATTTTTACAAATGCAATACAATATAATCTGCTAACCACTTTGGAAAATACAAAATGAGAGGTATTCTTTCTGCTCTCAAGCCACTGAGAGCAGTGTAGTAGTTGCAACAACAATAAAAACAATGTATACTTGCATATTGCTTTATAATATGTAGCATATTTTATAGAATAACTTCATGATGTAGTTAAAATAAATTATAGCTAAGATTATATTATACGTGAAGAATTTGAAACTCAGTGATGATAAGTAATCTACGGAAATTCCCATAGCTTACATAAAGTAAGGTAAATTTAGAATCCAAGTTTGACTTCTAAGAGAGTTTACTTCTGATACACTATTTCATATTAAATTAACATATGCAAAAATTTTTTGTAGATAGCATTCATAAATTTTCATTACATCTCAAAAGAAAAAGTGATTGTCTACATTATCAATGCCATTTCTAAGGTCTGAGTTTGATTTATTTTTACTACATGCTTCCACTTTAATAACTATGGGTTAAATATGTGTACCATAGTTTACCCAATCATTTTCTTTTTGTGAGAACAGTTCACTGTTTTCCTATTTCTTCTTACAAAGAAATAGAATAGTATCACAATAAATACATTATAAATAATATGTGCCTATCATTGCTTTTGCTATTCTTTTTTACTTTGGGCTACTTCATTTTATAATCAAATTGTTCTTTTCACTTTGTGCTGAGATTCCTTTAGTTGTACTTTCCCAATAATTATTTTTTTTTAAATTTCAAAATATTAAGGGGGTACAAATGTTTGGGTTACATGGATTGCTTTTGTAATGCTCGAGTCACGGCTGTGAGTGTACCCATCACCCAAATAGTGTTCATTGAACCCGTTAGGTAGGTTTTTTCCCCTCACCTCCTCCCCCCCTCCCCTGCTTGATTTCCACTGAATTTTACTTCCCTCTGTGCACATGTGTGCTCATCAGTTAGTTCCAATTTAATAGCAAGTACAGGTGGTGTTTGTTTTTCCATTCTTGAGATACTTCACTTGGGATAATGGTCCCAGTTCTATCCAAATTGTTGCAAAAGGCATTAATTCATCCTTTTTTATGTCTGAGTAGTACTCCATGGTGTACATATACCACATTTTATTAATTCACTCATGAATTGATGGGCACTTGGATCAATCCCACATCTTTGAAAATGTGAATTGTGCTATAATAAACATTCAAGTGCAGGTGTCTTTTTGATAAAAAGACTTCTTCTCCTTTGGGTAAATACCCAGTAGTGAGATTCCTGGATCAAATGGTAGGTCTACTTTTAGTTCTTTGAGGTATCTTCATACTGTTTTCCTTATAGGTTGTACTAATTTGAATAATTTTATTTTCTTTTTCTACTCATCAAATTTGTCAGTTCCACCAATTTTTCCATTATTCATTGGTTTTAACTCTTCAGTGAGCAAGCCTATCTTCAACTTCCAGTAATGATTAAGGGATGTAGGAATGTCAAATTGTGGAGGGTGGTTCTTTGCAATTCTCACCCCAGAGTTGCATTATGGACATTTACAGTCCTTAACAGCTGGTTTAAAGAATTTCCTTTTTGATTGCTTGATGTCCTAACTCATTCTCATAGAGATATAAAAACATGCTTTTTACTGTTTTTTACTGAAAATAGTGTGATGAAGTATGTAGTTATCAAGGGAATAAAGAGTATATGAGAAACATTAAGAATCACTGGCTTTAACTGGTATTGTGAGTGTCCCTTACAATGTGAAGTAGTAATAATTTAGGCCACTGACTTATTCATAACTTACCTTTTACATCACTATTTTGTTTGGGCAGTATTTATGGCCAAGGACAGACACCTACTCATACTAGCTCCAATAAAGTGAATTTACTTTGATAACATGCATAGAATAGTTAGAATAGTAGGAAGAATTTCATAAAATTTTGCAAAAGTGGAACACTAAGGATAGTATTTATAAATAGTGGTGCTAGAGCCCAGTTCTGCAAGAAAAGGATATATATAAAAAAACAAGAGCAGAAGTTTCAGATACTCATGGTACCCCATCATTAAGGTACCTGAGCTAAAACTACATATATTTCCTTCTTCCTATTCCACTACTACCACTTTTTTTTTAATATGAATACTAGGTCACAGATTTATAGAGAGTTTATGGATATTAACTTATCAAGAGTCCAGAGACTCCAGAGACCCAGATTTTTAAAACTATGGTAAGAGGGACAAATTATTTTTAAATGCCACATATATCTTCAATTTCTATGAGGACTCTGAATAGCCAGTTTCTTTTAAAAGTCTTGATTGAGCAAGTACAATGATTAACATTTCTAGCAAAATCATCTCAATCATCTTATAGCTTTCAAAGACTTTTCATAGAGAAATTTCCTCATCCAACACTCTTGCTATTCTTATAGGAAAACTGAAGCTCAAAGGAGTTAAAAGGGTTACTACAGTTTCACATTTCTTTAATAGTAAAGATCTAGGATTACAATCCACATCCAATTATCAGTCCTAGGCTTTTCCTGTTGTATCATACTCTTTCCATAAATGTTACCTTACAATAAGCAAGGCATATTTTATATTTCTTTACTGAATGAGGAAATGGAAGCATAAGTAAATAAAATGACTTGTCCAAGCAACAGAAGAAATAAGTGAACAAAATACAACATTTGTTCTTTGATTCAAGTCTCTGAACCACCATTAATAAAGTACATAGAGTTGTAACTTGATTTTTTAATATAGTCTGACAATCTCTGCCTTTCAAAGGAAATATGGAGCCCATTTACACTTAAAATAAATATTTATATATTTGAATTAATTCTATGATCATGCTAATTGTTTCTTTTTTGTTTCCTCTGCTCTTTATTCTTCACCTGTATTTATGGGGTTACTTGACTATTTTTAAAATTATTCTATCACTTCTATTGGTTGTTTGGTTATAACTTTTATGTATTTGTATTGGTTTCTGTAGGGATTTTAATATGCATTCTTACTTTCTACAGTCTATCTTGAATTAATAATATTCCACTTTGCAAAAAATATAAGAAACTTAGAAGAGTCATTCCAGTTACAACCTCCTCCATTCTTTGGACTATTGTTATCATATATTTTACTTCCAAATAACTTTTAAACCTCACAATATAACTATTTTGTTTTAAACATCCAACTGACTTTTAAAGAATTTATGTAAAAGTATTTTTATATGTATTCACAAATTAGAATTTCTAAGACTCTTTTATTTCTACCAAATTTCTATAAGGTAACTATTTTCTCAAACTTGAAAAATGAACTCTAACATTTTTGGCCGTAAAGAACTAGTGCAAATAAATTCTCTGAACTTTCGTTCAGATAAACACGCCTGTAGAGCACCTTTCATAATTATACTAGGTCAACAGTTTGTCCCTGTCTTGTTCATCTCTCCAAAGATGTTTCTCCATTGCCTTCTGGCTTCTACTGTTTCGTGTTAGAAGGTGACTGCCATTCGCATTGTTATAGCCATGATGTATCATGTCTTTTTTCTTTGACTACTTTTAATCATTTCTCTTGGCTCAGGAGGAAGGATGGATGACTAGAGATATCGGTTGCCAGATGGTCTCAGAAAGAAAAAAGAAAAGTTTTAGATGGAAAAAAAAACAAAGCTCGGGTGTAATTCTGAGGGAAAAGTGCCAGAACCTACTGGAGATTCCATGGGATGAACTTGTGGAGCAGAATAAGAAGGAGCAAGATTTCCGCAGAGATCAACCCTGAGGAATTTGGAGCCCCATGGAAAGGGTAGGTGGGAGTATTTTTTTTCCTCCCCTCACACCTCTGGCAGACTGTAGGCTCCCGAACTGTTGGAGAGCTTCTCTACTCTCACAAGCTCAAAAGCTGCTGCCACTGGTGACTTAAGAGCTTCTTGAGGACAGAGCACGGGGCTACCTGCCCCCTCGGGGTCCCTCCCCCTCACCAGAGACCTGAGCCAGGCAGCAGGCACTATACTGCTTCTTCACCCATTATATGCTTTGTCCTTCCCAGGGAGCTTCAGCTTTTCAGTTTTCTTGTCACCGGTCCCCACACAAACATTTCACAACTCCTGCCCAGACAGCAGTGGCCACAGGGGGCCGGTGGGTCCCAAGGGAACTGTGTGATCCCAGAGCTTGGACATTCAGGGCAGGCTGCCTTCAGGGGAGAGAAGAGTGCAGCAAGCCAGGGGAGCCCACCAGTACAAAGGGGACCAAAGTGCCAGCTCTCCTCCATTCAGACTCTTCTCCTCCTCCTCCTCCCCTCCCCTCCCCCGCCCACAGCTGCCCGTGTAGCCCTGGCAGTTCCCACGTCACTCGGCACAGGTGCCTCCGGAACAATTGAGCTGGAGCTCTCAGGAGTGGCTGCTTCCCCTCCATTGGTGTGCCCACCACACTGAGGCTTCTACAGAAAGTTGGGCTCACACCTTTCTTCTTAAAGACCTACAGCAGACTAAGGGATGCTCAGACTGTGAGCTCCCTGCCCACCGGCCCTCCCCAGGGCTGCCTACCTGGCTGCTCCAGATGAGCAGGGCATGCCCCGAAGTGGAGGGACATTAAGCCTGCTTGAGCACTCCATGGGCAACTTGGGACCAGCACACTTCTCCCTGGCACAGTCAGGGATTGAACTTAGGAGATCAGAGGACCCACAGGCTAGATTCCATACCCCCGGGACTTGATTGTGTTGCTCAAGGGTACAGAAGCGAGATTTGAAAACCAATCTTGGGAGGCAAGGGAGCCCACATGGGCAGAATAAAAAGAGAGCGCAGTGTGAGTCTGAGCTGCAGGGCACTCACAGAATACCCCACCCCCAACAGGAAAGCTGCACTTTTGGTCCAGGGCGAAATGATGGGCAGGAATCTCGGAGCCTGCAGCACCACTGCTGGTGAGCTCAGCTAGTTTGGGCTGCTGAGTGCAGCCAGACCCCCAGAAGGAGATCCATGGGGCAAGGGAAGAGGGAGAAGAGCAAAACCCACTCCCATCTGCCAGACTGTGAATCCCAGATGGTCCCTCCCATACGAGCAGACTTTTTGGCTTGGTGGGTCTGCTTCAGCCCATCCCTGGTGGCTTTCCCCAGCAGCCTGGGAGCTGACCCTTAACCTCTGCTGAGACAGCTCTTGGGCCCTCCTTTGTGAAGCCTGAATGCAGGCTCACCTGACCCAGCCCCACCCAGCCTCATTCTTCTCCCTGCCTTGGCTGTGGTGGAGCACAAGAAGGAGTGACTTGGGAGCTCCAGGGCCCCAGCCACCACCTGTGGCATCCAAGTGCTTCTCCTAATTGACTAAAGCCCATCACAGGGCCCAAAAAACACCACTGCACCTGGCTTTTTCCTGCAAGTGCCACCTACTTGCAGGGAGGACAACTTGTACAGCCCATTATAGCATTTACTGATGAAATCATATGGGCATGGCTAACTCTTACCTACAAGCACCACCTACTGCCTTAGAGATTAAACTGGGCATCTCAACATAATTCATACTGTTAAGAAGTCTACAGAGCTGGAGAAAGAGAAAGGATTTCAAAGACCTCCATCTCCCCTTGTCAACAAGAGACAGGGAATCTGCCCATGCTCATAGTACACCACTGCTACAGCCTACAAATAACTAGTAGTTGAGAAAAACACCACACTAAGGCCATCTATAACCAAAGTATCCATCCTGAACGTAGACCTCCAAGCAAAGCCAAAGGTCCTTACCCAACATATGCTACAGACACACCCTTAAGAGTAGGGGAAAAAAAGTCCATCTAAACAAAAGAAAATCCAAAACCAAGAAGTAGCTGCTCCAGGTGAGACGGAATCAGCACAAGAACTCTGGAAGTATGAAAAATCAGAATGAAAGGAACCCCCTTCCCCAGGGAGCACACTAACTCTCTAGCAGTGGATCCCAACCAAAATGAAAATACTGAAATGACAGATAAAGAACTCCAAATATGGATTCTAAGTAAGCTTAATGAGATCCAAGAGAAAATGGAAAACCAACTCAAAGAAACTAGAAAAATAATTCAGGAAATGAATGAAAAATTTGCTAAAGAGATAGATATATTTAAAAAAAAAAGAACTTCTGAAAATGAAAAAAAAAATGAAAAATTCATGTAGGGAAATACAAACACAGTGAAAAGTTTTAAGAATAGACTAGACCAAGCAGAAGAAAGAACTTCAGAGCCTGAAAATAACTCTTTTGAATTAATCCAGTCAATCAAAAATAAAGAACAAAATATCAAGAGGAATGAACCAAGTCTACAGGAAATAAGGGATCATGTAAAATAACCAAATATAAGAATCATAGGTATCTTTGATGGTAAAAAGAAAAAGTAAAAGGCCTGAAAAACCTATTTGGGGGAATAATTGAGGAAAACATCCCTGGTCTTGTTAGATATTTAGACATCCAGATACAAGAAACTCCAGGAACACCTGGGAGATTCATTGCAAAAAGGGCATTACCAAGGCATATAGTCATCAGACTGGCCAAAGTCAACATGAAGCAGGAATTCCTATGAGCCATGAGGTGAAAACATCAAGTAATTTACAAAGGAAAACCCATCACACTAACAGCAGACTTCTTAACATGTGGAATCAACCTAAGTGCCCATCAATTCGTGAGTGGAAAAAGAAAATGTGGTGTATATATCCCATGGAGTACTTCTCAGCTATAAAAAGGAATGAAATAATGTCATTTGCAGCAACTTGGATGGAACTGAAGACCATTATCCTAAGTGAAGTACCTCAGGAATGGAAAACAAACACCACATGTTCTCACTAATAAGTGGGAGCTAAATAATGGTTACACATGATCATAAAGTGGTATAAAGGACATTGGAAACTAAGAAGGGGGGAAGTTGGAAGGGGATTGGGGGATAAAAATTTACCTATCAGGTACAATGTGCACTATTCTGATGACCGGCATGCTAAAAGCCCTGACTTCAGCATTATGCAATTCATCCACATAACAAGAACCCTTGTACCCCCTAATATTTTAAAACAAAAATTATTTTTAAAAATTTCTCTTTGTCTTTGTTTCTGAGCAGTTTGACTTTCATTTTCCTCAAGGTGTGTATGTATATGTGCATGTGTGTGTGTGTTTTCAATATTTATCCTAATTGTGGATCTTTGAGTTTGCTGGATTATGATTTGATTTGATTTATCAAATTTTGAAATGATTGAGTAACATTTTTAAAGTATTTTCTGATCTAATCTTCTTCTTACTCCTTCCTTCTGAGACTGCAGTTACATGTAGGTTTAACCACTTTTAAAAAGTCATTGAATCTCTATTTATTTCAATTATTTTTATTTTCCATTTATGTTTCAGTTTGAATTATTTCTATATTTATTTTTCTTCAAATTTTATGATCCTTTCCTTTTTTTATCCAAATTGCCATTTATCTTAGCTATTTTTTTTGAAAGTTTACATATTTTATCTTTCAGTTTTAAGCATTGATTTTAGTTTTTTTCTTAAATGTAATTTTCAGGTATCTCCTAAAATCCTTCATTTTTTTATACAATGTAGCAATCTTTCCCATTGCTTTCTTAAACATGTAACACAGATATTTTAAAGGCCTTATGTGTTAATTCCAACATGTTGTTTCTCTATGGATTTTTTACCATTGACTGGTTTTTCCATTGACCTAGTTCATCTTTTTCTGATTTTACACATCTAGAAAATGTTATTGTATTTTAGACATTGTATATATCATATATACTCTGAATTATCTTATCGTCCTTCAAACACATTGAATATTTTTCTCTCGGGCACTTACATTACTGGTAATATATTTATATTGCGAAATTTAGCTTCACAGGTTGTTAGGGCAGGATAATTCTGGTTTTGTTCTTAGTTCTGGGGGAAATTCTTAGTCCATAGAGTTGGTCTTTCTTCCTAAAGTATGGCTCATCCATGAGAGCAACAGAAAGCTGTACAAGTTTAACAAGCATCTAGCATGACAGGATTCAAATCGCAAATTTTGTCCCCCGGCATTCGCCATCAACAAATACCTCTGCTCAGCGTTTCAGCCAGAGAACTGTGCTTTTACCCTGGGCTCTCTGAAGTCCCATGTCACGCATAGGCAAATTACCAAACCACCAGGTTTTTGAGAAAATTTTGAACGAAGACATTGGGGACCACCTATCACTCTAGGAGGCTTTCAACTCTTTTTACCTGCCCTCTAATTCCTCAGATAAAAAAAGATTGTAGCTTTCTGAGTGAGTTTAATTTGTTGCTCTGAAGTGACTAGGAAGTTCTTCCAGAAGAAAAGCTGTATAAACACGTCTCTTACCTATTGTGGGTAAAATTCATGCTTCCTAGGGTCAAAACCCCTCCAGTTTTGGTTTTTCCTTAATATCTCTAAAGTGCCTTCAAACAATCATAGTAACACAGTGAAGTAATTATGTTACATCAAACAGTAGCACTGTTTTATATGTTACATTTACACATATATTTGATTTATATAAGTTTTGTACAGAGTTTTATAAATTTTATAGGCACGAGGGTCATTCTAATATAACCTAGTCTTCCTTTACCAGAAATCAGAAGCCTACACTATCTTTTAAATCTTAATTTTATGTTCTTGCCTTCTTTTGGTGGAGGATATTCAATCATTTTTATCTTTCCATTTGTAATGTGATATCTTTTAGGCTATCACAATGGTCCAAATGTAAGTATATCCATGAAAAGGGAGAGATGCCAAGAACTAAGATCATTCCCAAATTAATAATTTGCCCTTGGAAAAAAATCGAAGGTTGAGTACAGTTAGTGAAGTCTCTTTTCCTGAAATCCAGAGACTTATTTCCACTTTATTCATACTACAATCTTGCTTTGCCAATAATTAAAAGGCCCACCATTGTAAGGAGTTTCAATTTTATTGTAGGAAAAAAATAGGAAACTGTTTGAGAGATTTAAGCATTTGAATATCATGGTCTAAACTGAAAAATCGCATTCAAAAGGGAGAAACAAGAAGACAGAAGGAGAAAGAAAAACGCTGGAATGGTGGTTGTTTTAAATCTGGGAAACCAAAACCAAAGGAAAAACTCCTCTGTTTCATTGACCTGGGAGGATGTTGGCTATTAAGGAAAACAGAAATTCTTCCTGGCAGCTTGGAAGGTTCTTCAGCATTACTTTAAAATTTTCTCTTTATATGATTACTTCCTGTCTCTGTTTTTAGATTTCCCATTGAAAATGAATTGCCTTCCCAGGACACTGAGTATGCCTTAACCAGCTAGGTCTCTTCTGAATATCATGCTGCACACTCAACTTTCTGGTTCTATTGGACAAGTGCCCTTTTGAAGAGAAAAAGCTATATTTTGTTTCCAAAAAATTCCATGAATTACATCTAATTTAGTTAATCTCTGGCTAGAAGGAAAAATAAGAGGAACATTCTTAAATGACCTGTGTAATCCATTTGGCTCATGAGTTTAATAACTTTCAATAAATAAAATCCAAATAAGAAAATAAAAAGCTTTGGTATAATCAAAGAGAAAAATAATACTTCAAATGCCAAAGGTTTTCTTTAAAATAAAGGATACTGAAGAGATTGATTATGAGAGAATACCATGTGATAAATTGTTTAAATACACTAGTGTTTGGTATATTGACTTTCAGAGTTCTCAGTCAAATTTATAGTTTTAAAAACCAGACTAGTCTTTATATAACATGCAAATAGATACTATTTTTTTAAAAAGATGGTTTCTCTCTTAACGTAAATCAGAAAATTAAAATTTTAAGTTTATTTTTTTTTCAATAACACATACGTGTGTGAAAATAATCAGTAATTCAACCTTGCTTATGGAATATACTTTGTTTCCTTCGTTGCAGGCCTTAAGTTTTGTTTCCCTTTGACATCTCTTAGCCTGTCTCAAAAATAAAGGCTTAAGAATACAAGTGTAAATGGAGTGGCAGTAAGGAAGTAAAAGGAAGCTAAAAATAATTAAGGTAAAATCATCCATTATTAGTGAATGTGCCGATGTTTTCTAAAGCCTCAGTGATGTGGCTAAGCCCAGTTAGACATAGAGTCTTGCTAAGGGGACATGCTAACTTTTCTAAAAAGTAGCATCCTGTGTCTTCCCAGTTCCCAATACAGACATTTATTGGCTTTATTTATATCATAAATGTTTCAAGAAGTATTTGAAATAATCCTTAAGGAAGACATAATGTGATCTGTGCAAGCTCTTTTGCCTTTCAGGGTGAATGTAGCAGAAACACTGATATGATGAAAATTATTTCCTCTCTATACTTGTACTTGAATGTTATCAGAGGCCACATGTATGACTTTATGACTGTGGAAAGGAAGGGACAAGGTATCCTCCATACTTATTTGTTTAGCTTATATGTAAAACCTATATTAAAGGCAATAGCCTATATATAAAGGCAAAATGATATAGATGGACACTTTTTTCTACCTTTTGAAAAATTCTTTCCTTACTACAAGCCCCTCTTCTATGAATTCTAGATTGCCAGTAGGTCTCATTATGTGTCCTGTAGAACTATCCTTCTTAAGTAATCTCGATGTGGCAGACTTTAACTTTAGTGGTGCATTTGCTTCTCAAAAGTCCCTATTTGTTTATCATTGCTACACAGCTTGATCTTATGATGGCACACTTGAACTTGGCCACACCAAAAATATGAAGAATGATGTCATAATTCACCATTTAAAGAAGTCTATGCATTTGACTATTCCTAGAAATTCAGTGAATGAACCTTTCATGATGGAATTTCAGTTACAATATTGAGTGAATTGGGAAAAGTAGTTATTCACTGAGTCTTTCAAATTATACCACATGAGTAGATGTTTATCCTATTTGCCTTTAAAGCTGACCTTGCTTAAAAGTTATATTCTAGCCCTGCTATTTTTTCAACTAGTGTGACTACTTTCCGATGACTTAAATTAAGAGAAGGAAGGGAAAGAAAAGATTGTAATTGACTCAAATAATATCCCAAAGTTGCTGTAGTCTTTTCTAACTTAATAATGTGTTCAGGTAAAAAAAAATTCTTTACATCTTCATGACAGAGTGCTGCATTTAAGTGTGTGTGGGTGCATGCATGCACGTGCACATGCACATATGCATATGCACCAGTGCCCAGGCTACTGTTCCCAGTGATGCTAGGATGAAAGGTACTGGATTCTATAAGTGATGATGAAGCCAGTGACTTCACCACTTCACCTCTTCAAAGCTTCTCTTCTCCTTAGTCCCTTCCCCATCAGCCCATCAAAAGACAAGATACTCCAGGAGTGGGTGCTCCCAGTGCAAAAGCCACCTGAATGATAGGGGAATCACAATAAGGAAAATGTATACATATATAATCAAGAGGTATTGAACTTATTCCATAGCTAAATACAACAAATATATATACACAACACTGTTCCCATCTGTCAGAATGAGTATTATAGGCAGGCTAGAAATTATTGGAATCAGAATCATAGATACTTGCACCCTCCACAAAGAGCAAGTTCATAGAACTTTTAGAAAAGGAAATTTTGTAGAAATGTAGTACACATTTTAAAATTAATGGTTAAATTCTAATTTTCTTAAATGAATTGGCATTTATTGACTGCTACAAAATGTCTGGTACAGATTGTCCTAGGTGTATCAAGTGCGTGCATTATCCCTTGTACTATTTTCAAAAATATTCCCAATTTTCATATAAGCAAGTTGTGACAAAGATAGATTAAAGGACTCATTCAAAGGTATAGAACTCCTAAGTTATGAAAAGAGAATCTGAACTCTGACAGACTGACTCACAATCCACTTGTTTAAATATTAATCATCTGGGCTTTCCACATAGTACATCAATGTATTCTTGCTCAATATGTATTGATCAATTTATCAAACATAAAAATATTAAACAAATAGTTTTAACTATAATGAAATCTAAAATTAAAAGACTAGAAGACTACACTAGACCTAGCTTATTTTTAAAACATTTAATAAGAACAGAAATCTCTACCCCCTTGCCTTAAAGACTTAAATACATACTTTTAAGACATCTATTTATTGTACAAGTAATTATCATTAAAAAACTAGCTCATCTTCTATGTTATATATACAGAGCAGAATGCTTTAAATTTCCATTGGTTATCAGGCAATCTGCTTATGTACAAACTTCTTTGATTTGGTGCCAGGCAATTTGGGACTATAGGAAACTCCTTAATATCTGTAAGTTTGTATCTGTATTAGACCTTAAATTGGTGAGGAAATAGTGAAAGCACTGAGAAAAATCCTGCTACCTTCATTTGAATGCAAATCTTACTAATCTAATTCCATGCTGGTTTCCAGAACATTTTTGCTTCTTTTTTGTATACAGGTAGCAACCCATTTTTATTTCCTTTGCATAAACTCTCTTGTAGTTAAATATTTCAAAACTTTCTTCTTTGGATGGATGTTAGGAAAGGTGGGACTTCCACAGGCCAGAATTGTATGATGAATTTAGATTCAGATGTCCTTGGATGAGCTGGTGAGGCCAGCGATCCACTGTGGAGTCTTGGCTGTGAATATTAACTGTGTCACTCCCATAGTGAGGTGGGGTGGGGGTATAGGGAGTTTGGGCAAATTATATTCTCTTTCTGGATTTTATTATTATTTTCTATAATTTTGGATGAGGGAGATTAGTGTGGATGAGGTGATTTCTCAGGTGGCATTAATATTTAGAATTAACTTTCTATAATTTCTATATCATTTAGCCTTATAGAAATTTTTTTTCATTCCCAAAAGTATAACTATCCCTCTTTTATGGATGAGGCAGCTGAAGCCCAGCAAGCTCAAATGGCTTACCGAGCAGAGCTTAGATGAGCAGCAATAGTACTGCACTAGCCATTGGCCTCGTCATTTCCATTCCAAAGCTCTGCTGAAATTTAGGAGCAATATACATAATTCCTTATTTTAGTTTTCATAGTTTGATAGGAAGAATATTCCTTCAATGCAATTATTGAGACTGTTTCCTTTGGTTTTATTATATATTGAGATATTAATGTTTTTTATCATCAAGATTTAATAAAAGATTTTGATAGTTTTACTAGCCAGCCCCAAGTCAGTCATTTGAAATTTTATTCATCAATCCCTTACATATCTTCCACTATATACTTGGCAGAGTTTCAAGCTCTTTGCAAATGTTGTCACATTTAATCCTCATAGCAACCCTATATTGGGGGACTTATTATTATCTCCATTTTATATTTAGGGAAGCTGAGAAACAGAAAGTTGAAATAACTTGTTAAGTAACTTTGTACTCAATGCCACAGGGATAGTAGGTGAAGGAGCTAGGATTCAAACTTCTGAGTCCATGTTTGTCCAGTATGGATACAAGATCATAGGAAAATTCTATTTTAAAAATTTCAAATGACAAAATCTCATTTGAAAAATAATTTTGTTTTCCTATGCCACAAGGATGAGGATATTATTTCAATTTTAAAAAGTGAATCTTATGTGTAGGTAACCTTATCCATGGCAAATATGACATTTATGACAAAAATAGCATATATAGTAGCATTAAAATACCACTGTTAATATTGTGGTTGGTGTTGAGAGTTTCTAACATCTTGATGTGGGTATGTTTACTATTTAGACTAGATAGTTTACTAGATATACTTACTCTATAAAACAGGAGAGAGAGAGAAAATAAGGTCTTCAATGTCTTCACAGGCTAAGGTCACCTAGAAAGGAACTTAAAAAAACCAAACTGCAGAAGATAGAGCCTTCACCCTCCTTTTGCCAATTTCTGTTTGATATTTTTTCCAACTCAGGCATTACGTTTATTTTTCAAAACCTTTAAGATATGAGTTCTTAGATGCTTTAAAATTAGGTTGTTTGGATGAAAGTACACATCAATCGTCTAAACCTAGTTATTTCCTCCATCTGGCTTATATGGAAGACATAATGGGTTGCCCTTCTGGGTCTATTTGGCTACCTCGGTCCGCTCTGTGGGTGTGCTTTGGATGGGTTTTAGAACTATTCAAACTCATTCCTGCAGAGAATTCATCATCCAATCTCACATTTGCTTTTCCTTATTTACTCTGTAGGTTCACTGGTAATTGTCTTACTTGGCTACCAAATTCACCAAGAAAACTTGAGGGTAGAGAAAAGTGGAAATGATTCTGGAGAGAGTAGTGATTCTGAGAGTTGGAGGTGGCTTTTATAAAGACTGTGCAGGCCAGGAATATTCAAATAAGATCTAATTTTTAGGATCACAGCTGATGTTTTTGATGTGGCTAGATATATTCCATCACAGGGGCAGCAATACACTAGCTTTGATGGGATAAAAAAATTTATTGGATATCATGGTTTGATTTTCTGACTATTCAATGTTTCTGGGAGAGTGAAGCAAAGGGGGCATTTCAAGTGGAAAAACCAACCTAGAATGAAGTATCTGTAGAACTTCCCATCCCCTCTCCATACCAACTCCCCAACAGTTCCCCCATGCCCACACACAACCACACACTCAAACACCTACACACCTACACAACCATACTCACATGTGCAATCACACATACATACAACTACATGCATATAAACATACACTGGGAGCAGAATCATCAGTTTGGAACCTAAGAAAATTGAATGGTTGACAATCCATGTTAATAACTGAAGGGCTGGGGAAGAAGGTAAATACAATAGGGATACTACTACTTAACTGTCTGTCCAATGTGAATTCAGTATGGTTAGGAAAATATGAATAAGCCTACTTCAAATACCTGTTTTACACATTTTCCTAAACTCTTGTGTGTGTGTGTGTGTGTGTGTGTGTGTTTCTTTAGCTAATACCAATGTTTAACGATCAAGTAAACCAATCCCTTTTAATGGAAAAGTATAGTGCTGGAATTAAATATAGAAGGTTTTGCTCTAAGTTTCTGTGTGAAAACCCCTAATCTTTGTGGCCTGAAGAGGAAGGCACAGGAAAACCTTTTGCTTGTCTCACTTAAGCTTTAGACCAAAATCAGGACTGTCTTTCCCATAGGTCCATTCTCTGATCTCGACTTGGGGAGAATTTTATTCCAATGGTGAGATGATGTTGCTTTCCAAAACTTGGAAGACCAAGTCTGTTTGGATTGAAAAAGAAAATACTTTGCTTCCAAATGGGTATTTACAGTCCTCCTTTGATCACAAATAAACTTTCCAACAGCTTGGCCCTATATCAGATTTTTGAGCCTCTCTGGAAGCTTGTTTATAGCCAATAAAAAAGATTAAACAATCTTACCTTGCACTTGGTCACCTTTATTATTTTAAAAATTGCTTGGCCAAAAAAAAAAAAAAGAAAGAAAGAAAAATAAAAGAAAAAAAAAGAAAACCAAACCAAAACAATCCACTAATATGCATTCCTTCTTGGGATTTCAACTCATGAACAGTTAAGATGTTCACAATTGAATCTTATTCCTTTTTTTCTTGGCTCATTAGGGCTGCAGGACATTTGATCAGTCTATATATACGTGTGTGTGTGTGTATAAAAAACTTCCATATACTTGTTTAAAAGTCACTGCTATGTCCTTAAATGAAAATTGAAAATTCCAAATAATATTCAATAATCTTACTTCTCCACCCTCATAAGTGTGGCTTTTAAAAGAGCTGCTATCATTTTAAATATCTTTTTTGAGCTTAAGTCATTTAAGCATTCTTCTGAGTATAAAGTACATCAGTGTGATGCTCATAAGAGATACATTAACTTGGTAATAATATGATTCTATTAGTGTAGTTAATGCTTTCATTAAAGGCAATAAATCCTGCACTATGACTTTGGTATACTTTGTATTTTTTCCCAAAATGCTATTACAATTTTTATGATTTTGTGAAGAAGATATTAAAATAAAAAAAAATACATGTTCTCAGTAGAAAATTGAAGGTAATAAATGCCAAGGAGATGTAAATATCCCTTTTAAATGACTTATCTATTTTCAAAATGTTAAATTATCTTGTAAAATGAGAATCTTTTTTAAAGGAGTCAAATACCCAAGTGCAATGACTAGAGCACTACTTTCCAATATCTTAAAATTTAAATTGGTCAAAGGGCTACTTCTTGGAAAGACCACAGAGGTTGGAGTGTAGAAAAACAGATGCTATATATTAGGCAGTGTTTAAACATTTATTGGTCATCTATTCATGCTTGAAGTAGTCAGCTGTTAAGAAAACAAAAATTTCAAAAATTTGGAAATAAGCAAAAGGATAGCCATCTGCCCTTTAAGTGTTTTACTAGAGCTTAATATGTGGGTCTGACAGTCCACTCAAAGATTAATTTAATTATCTGGGGATATGCAGTTTTCTTTAACTTACTATTTGTTATTGGATAGGAGATTTTACAACCTTGTGAAAGTTGATATTAACTAGTAGAAAAATGATAGTAGTGACATGATCTTTCTACAATAGCAAGTCAAGTGGATTTTCTCCTGTAGAGATACAAATGATTTATGCCCATAGCAAAGATAATTCCAAAGGCTACAGTTTTATTACACTGTAGGACATTAACCAGTATTGAATCTATTTTAGCAATCTTATTCCAGTATTCTTTCTTTCACAGCCTATAAATAACTTTATTTCTTCTACCTTGGAACCAGCATTTTCTTCTAGCTAGTCCCTGTATTAATGACTTAAGTCAATCTTTGAAACATGCTCGTCCCATATTTGTAAAAGAGTCATTTTTTACCTTTTGAAATTCATATTTTAACATATTTTTGTTCATTCTGTTATTCCCTATTTAGTTGAGATATATATGAAGCCTAAGTTACATAAAATCTGATGTACATTTCTATAATACTACTTCAAGGCTTACTCCTTCTAATTACTTATAATTTATTAGGACCCCTTATAATTACATTTCCCATTATTATTTCCTTCAGTTATCTTCAATATCTTTAATTTCCTCAAAAATCTTAATTTCTAAACTTTTTCCTCTTAGGATTATCCCTGTACATAAGCTGCTATTACCTGTCTGTATATTAATATTGACAAGCTAAATTGGGCTTATAAATACGTTTGTTAATCTTTCTCTTTCATTATTTTTATTTTTGGGCATATTTATATATGTCTTAATACTCCTAGTTTATAAGGATTTCTCTCATTTTTTTTCTATTTTTGTGAAGGTTTTATTTTATTCTAGTCCAATTGTAGTTTTGTTTGTTTTTCATGCAAATTTCTACATCCACTTGGAATTTATTCTAATGCATTATGAGAAAAAAATAAGTTCAGTGATGTCATTTCCTTGCGTTTCTTCAGTTATCCCAACACTAATTACTGCCAGTTTATCCTTTCCCCATAAATTTGAATTGACTTTACTGTCTATTAAATTCTCAAATGCAGTTGTGATATTTCTGAATTTTCTGTTCTGTTTTATTGGTCTATATGTGTATTCATGTGTAAATGAATACACATTCATTTAGTGATGATATAGATTATAGAGAGAGACTATAGAGACTAAATAAAGGTAAGACATAATTTCAGATTTTAATTTGTTAATCTAAAGATCTGGGAAGAGCTTCTCTCCTACCATTACAAGAAGAAAGATGCTGGGCAAACTAGAAATTCATAACTTTTTAAAAAATGACCTGAAAGCTGAGGTTGAATGGCAAACCATTAACCCAAAGTGTGGAAAAAAACAAGTACCTGCTAGGAGAAAAAAAGACTCAAGTATTTGCTTACCTAGGGCAGACCCTAATGGATGGTATATAAGCCAGTAAGAAAATCTCCAGCCCTGTGCTTATCAGAGCAGGGGAAAAGAGATTTGGCAAAATGAAAACTAATGGAAACTTATGGAACCTGTCCAAGATATTTCTTGAGGAATGGTGAAGGGATATTAGACATATTATTAAAATGGAGTAGTAAATTTTTAAAAATAAAGACTTTCTTATTTATTTCCAAAGAGTAAAGATTCATCATTGAGCTGGTTAAACAGCTATCCTCCAACAGTCTTGACAACATCAAGTATAGACAACAAGGCGAGGACTATGATATCTAAACAATAGTCAAAACTCCAGGTTGGTAAATTAGGGATTATTATGGGATGTGGATTTCTTGGAAAAAAATAGGCAGGATGTCTCTGCTGTACATGCAGTCACTACTAAATGTCAGGAGCAGGCAAAAGATCTGGCATGTAGGAGTCAAGTAAGAGAACCAGCGATTTAATAGGATGAAACTGATGCTTAGCTAAAGCAGCTACTATCCAGCTCTTTACATATATTCTGCCAGGGTAGCATTACTCTAGGAATTGCCTGACCCCATATTGTAGTAGAAGAATAATAATTGCCATAATAACATAATTATAACTAAAATTAATTGCATACTTAATAAGCCAAACACTGTTCTAAGCATTACATCTACTATCTCACCAATCTTCAAATTATCCTGTGAGGTGAGTACTACTATTATTTCCATTTTCCTTATAAGGAAACTGAAAATGAGAGAGGGGAAATATCACACCAAAGAGTACTGTATGTCGTAAATGCAGTTGGCTCTCCATATCTGTGAGCTCCACATTCATGGATTCAACCAACTTCATATTGAAAATATTAAAAAAAAAATTGGGTCTGTATTGAACATGCACAGACTTTTTTTCTTGACAGTATTTCATAAACAATACAGTATAGCAACTATTTACACATAGCATTTACATTGTGTTGGGTATTATAAGTAATTTAGTGATGATTTAAAGTATACAGGAGCATGTTTGTGAGTTATATGCAGGTGCTGTACAACTTTATATAAGGGATTTGACCATTTTTGGATTTGGGTATCCATGGATGTCCTGGAATCAATCCCTCAAGGATAAAGAGGGACAACTGTATTACATTCTATTGTCACATACAGAGAAAGATGCTTTGAATTGGCTGTTGGATATTAATTATAAATATTTTGAAGATTATTGTGCAGCCCCATAGTGTGACGGGAGGAAATTTCACAGCTGGCTGCCATGGACTACACAGGGCGCATCTTCCATAGACCAAGGTCAGATCCTCATCCTTTTATGCCAGAAACCAATTCACCCAGGGACAATCAGACCCTCAGTGGTAGATTCACACTAGACTGATGAATAATGCTTATTTACAGTTATTCTCATTCATGTATTTATGGAGGAGGATTTGTGCTTTAAATAGGCAGAGTGTCATAATGCTTCCTAGGGCACTTCCTGCCTCAAAATCAAGATAGCCATGACATCTATTAGTAATCACAAAATTAGCTGATATGAGTGAAGTGACAATAGAGACAAATGGATAGCTGGACAGATGCTTAACTCAGGCCATGGAGAAGCTGAAGAAATGTCTATCATATATCTGAGGACACACTTCAGTAGTCAGTGTGATCCTATCTCCCATATTCAACATCCAGCCCTAATTACTGCTGCCCTTTCTTGTGCTTTTGAACTCCTTCGGTATATGCATACATTCTTTAGATAGACTAATATCATAAATTGAGGTATAATTGCTCACATATATAGCTGTTCCTTTACCACTGTCTGTATATTGGTTTAATTTGTTGAATTCATAGAAGACAATATTTTTCCATTAAGGTGCCTCACAATCTGCTGTGTCCTGCTTACAGTGAGAACAAAGGGGAAAAAAAAAAAACATACATTTAAAGGGAATTCTCAAAGATGACAATGAACAATTGTATTCAGTGGGTCCATGCTAGAGCCCATAAATCTGCATTTTTTAAGACGCACCATGAGTAATTGTGTTTACTCTGTGGTACCTCAAAAGTGCTTCTGGCTTCCAACTCTTCAGTTCTGAACCACTGCTATCATTTATTGAATTATGTAATCATCACTATAACTAAAGGAACAGTTGTTCCATTTACTCATAAACTGGCAGAACCAGGTTATGGGTTGCTTCAAGTTAGTTGTTAGTAGTCTCAGGTCAAGAATGGCCAAGTTTTTAGACCATGCTTTTGGACAAGGGCAAATTTGAATCCTACAGGCAAGCTGGATTTTGTTTTTATGTATTCACTATTCACACTGGGCAGGAATCATGAATAGAGATGTAGTTATGTTTACAACATAGGACTTAATGTCCAGATGTTCAAGCCACGTGGGAGGTAACAGTTTCAGCTATACAAAACCAAATCAGAGTTTTATGGTCAGATTGAATGGGGGAAGCAGATTATACAAGACCTAGAAAGCGCAATTATTTTCATTCAGTACTAAAACTGGCAAGTGATTCTTGATTCTACAGCAACAACTGCCTACTTTCTGATTTAAGCAGTCGTAATATGGTTGGATAAAAACTAACTCGCTTGCTTTATTCCTTTCAATACAGCAGTGATCTCTGGGTGAAGAGGATTGTCCTGAAGTCTCCTTTCTCTGGCAGATCTTCAGAGTTAAGGCAGATCGTTTTGGCATTCTCCTCAAATCTTTGGCTTCTATTTTATCTTATTTTTAGGAGGCAGAAGCAAAAATACATTGCCCAGTCAATAACTAATACCCCTGGTGAACTCTTTTCTTATATAGTTCAAATTGTAATTCTTTAAAATTAGTCTCATCTCTGAACATGTGAGACTTATTTTTATGAAAAAAAATAAAGAGAAAAAAGACAGCTATTGAGAAAAGCACACGCAGATGAGTTCTAAGTTTTCTTTGAGTCCAATATTCTAAGATTTTAGGATTTAGGATTTAATTGTTTTCTTCATATTGTCATATTTTGTTAGGAAACTACATTTTTTGCTTTTATGCACATCTTACCAATCTAGGACCAAATAAGAGGTTTGGCCTTCTCAGTATTTTTTTTCCTACATCTATTATTGACCACATAACTCATTCGGGGGGAACAACATGCTTGTGCTTCCAGCTGAGCTATTTTCTTTTTGATTACTTTGGTTCTGAAGACCTAAAACAAATCTTATCTGGCTCCTACCAATTGTTTTGCTTTCTTTCTATTTGCTTCATTACATTCTTGAATTGATTTCCTCTGTCTGTTGGGTACATTCTGCTCTGATTTTTTATTTCTCAGAAATAGTTAAATAGGTGACAACTGTGAAAGGAAGAAGGTAATTTATACCTATTTCCTATGTTTCAGAGTTTACCACCAGTGGTTCTCCCACTGCATCAAACAGTCAAATTATTCACTTTGACTTCTAGGTTAGTATTGATAGTGTTCAGAAAAATGTTGGTTTTTCTGAAGGTGTCTTGTTTAAGCTGAACACTGAATCATAACTTAGTTTTCACTGCTAATTTTTTCTCTTGTTGATGACAACATGAGAGTAAATGTGTTCTATTTGTTGAGGCTGAAGTTCACACTCTAACAAAGAGATATATGCTCTGACTCTGGGTCAAACCTGTCACCCATTCTAGCCCAATATCTCATCTTTAACATGAAAGTGTTCTAGAGTTAAGGCCTAATTTTTTAAAAATGATTTTACCAGAAATGGTCAAGAAATAACCCAAATGTCAACCTTTCAGCATATTTTTGATAAGCACTAAATATTAATTCATCTTATTAATTCAGCAACTAGTGATCGACTATGGAGCTAGTATGATTTAGTGGTTAAGGTTATGGGCTCTGGTGCCAAATCACACAAGTCTAAATACCTGCTCTGCCTCTTACCAGCTTTGGACCTTGAGTAGATTATTTAAATTGCCTCAGTTTATTATTCTCTAAAAAAATCCTACCTCACAGGTTTAAATGACAGAATGCATATAAACTATTGAGAATATTTTCTAACACATGCTAAGTATGTAAAAGTTAGCTATTAAGTTATATACCAAAAAATATGCTGAATAGGTGAGGGATCAAAAGTTCCTTCAGACATGATGTGTTCCCACCCTCCAGAATTAAGAGTTTACAGAGAAATGATAAGCTCATTTGAACCACCACATGTAGCATCAACATGGTCGGCAGTCTTAGATTTTTACCCCACCCCTATCTTACTCAGAACTTTGCTGCACCTCTTCTTCTTCCTTCTCTAGGGAATTGTAATTTATGTGGATTTTATTAAAATTTATGTGGGTAGACAAGACAATTTAAACTTCCCAATAGCCATTGGTCCTCTCTCCTAGGATTCTCCCCTTCATTACACACTGTGCAGCCTTTAGTCTTTATTCCCTTCTCCATGAACAGTCATTCACGACCCTCCCTCCCCTCGATTGTCTAGACCGGAGCCATTAACTTTCTGCTCTTAGCCTACAGACCTGCTCAGCAGATCAAAATCTGTGCAGTCAGTAAGCTGCTCTCTCTTCTTCCACAGGTGTGAACACATAATGGCCTCAGTTGATCAAGTTATGCTATAATAAGATAAAAACTGATGCGGAAGAAAGAAAGTGCTATGTGACTTCAGAGGTGGAATATTTAGTTAAGTTAATGATTTATTTCTGGCTGGAGATGATTGGAAGGTGTTTGTTTCATTGGAGTAAATTACATTTGTACAGTAAAAGAATAACCCGGAAAGCTTTTTTTTTTTTTTTTTTTTTTTTAGTCTTCACATTCCAGAGAAAAGTCTGACCCTGGACTGGCTTCTGGAAGACAACCCCTAAGCCTGAAAATGTCTTGCCTGATAAGAATGCCTTTGTTTATCTGGGGCTTTGGGCTAAACCAGATTGTTAGCCAGGTTTATGTTAACAATGTGATGTATGGTGGAGGCCTTGGTCCTTACGGTATCAGTTTGAACTCTGGAGATGCCACAAACTGAGGAAATAGGTCAGCTATGTGTATGTGGGCACTCCATGCCTACATGGCCCACCCCCAGTAAAAACACTGGACACCAAGCCTTGGGTGAGCTTCCCCAGTTTGCAATACTCCATGTGTGCTGTCACACGTAGTTGCTGAGACAATTCAGTGCTATTCATATTACTCCACCAGGAAAGAACAACTAGAAACAAATACCTGGTTTCTCCTGGACTCTGTCCTATGTGCCTTTTGTGTGTGTGTGTGTGTGCTGATTTTAATCTGTACCCATTCATTGTAATAAACCATAAACATGAGTATAACAGCTTCTCTGAGTTCTGTGAGTCTGTCTAGAGGATGTCTGAACCTAAGAATGGCCTGGGGGAACACCAACAACATTTCATTTGGACTTTCAGCTGGACTTTCAAGAATGAATACACTTTTGGAAATATGGAAATTAGTTGGCAGAGCATGGAAAGAGAAAGTAACAGGAACAGAGGTTATTTGAGATAGAGGAAACCAGAAAAATGTGGGAACAAAGGGAAACACTGTACCATATATTAATGGACAGTTCAACCAAGCATTGCATTAAATATTGTTTTTTAAAAAAAGTCCACCACCTCAAGAAGCTTAGATGGTAGTGGAGAGATAAGATTTAATCAATTGAATAAATCAAGAATAATGTAAGGCAATGAATAAACACCAAGTGATCTGAGTTGAGAGGAGGAAGTGTTGTGTAAAACAGTTTAATATTAAACTCCATGAAGGTCTCTAGGGCCTTGAAATATGCAGATGGGCTATAGCCGATTAATCCCAACAACAGTGTTCCCAACCCCTATTTTAATGTGTAGTATAAATGAATTATGTCATTATTAATTCAAGTGAATGAAGTACACACAAAAAAATTATTTAGTCACTCTCTTCTCTGATATCACTATTTGAACTTAAAAGATCTTAATTTTTAAAATATAGTCAATCTTTGTTATTCATGAATTCTGTATTTGCAAATTCACCTACTTAATAAAATTCATTTATTACCCCCAAATTAATACAGTACTTTCACAGTTATTCACAGACATGTTCAGAACAGTGAAAAAATTTGAGTCACCCAAAGCACACATTCTCAGCTAAGGTCGAACAAGGTGATACTTTGCCTTCTTGTTTGAGCTTTCATACTGTAAATAAGTGCTCTTTTCCTGGTCTATTTAATACCACATTTTTTACATTTTTATTCTTTTTCTTGGAGATTTTGCTGTTTACCATCACCCCCAAGCATAGTGCTAAAGTGCTGTCTAATATTCCTAAGTGCAAGAAGGCTGTGATGTTGGTTATAGAAAAAATATGGTATTAGATAAACTTCATGCAGGCATGAGTGATAGTGCTATTGGCCACAAGTTCAATGTTAATGGATAAATAATATATATTAAATAAGCTATCTTTAAACAGAAACCACATAAAACATAATTATGTATTGACCAACTGACAAAAATGTTTTTAGAGTCTCACAGGAACCTAATTCTGTATTTTCCATGGAACCAATATCTCAGTATTCACTAATTCAGTGTTTGAGATGATTTCATAGAATATAACTACTGTGAATAACAAGAATTGACTATACTTAAATTATTGTCTTAGCAAAAGATGTTAAAGTAACCACAGGGGCTAGATTGCATCTTAACTCATGTCATTAACTTTCTTTCTTTTATACTCTATTTATATACAGGAATATAGAAAAAAATCTTTTATTAACAATTAAGTAAAATTTTTATATTACAATTTATTAAAATTTACTTTACTTAAAATTATAGTTAAAGAAAATTTAATTACAGCATGAAAACAACCAGGAAATTAGAATAATTTCTCTGTCCATGAAAAAATTACCTGAAACCTACATGGTTTGGTCTGGCAAATTAATAAGATGAGTAAGTTACGCACATCAATTCTGAACTGCAGGTTGACTATTAAGCTAGAACTTTCTATCATGAATAGGAAATCACTGGACAATTTTAAAAGTACTATAGGAATAGGAACTTCTTTATAGTATTTGTCTTTCTCCATTTTTTTTTTTTGAGACACGAGGTTTTATTGATATTGATGGGGGTAGGAAAGGCCCCCAGGATCATGGGGGTTGAGTCAGTCAGCAGATGCATAAGGCCTGGGCACATGGGAGCAGGTTAGGGCACATTCATCTTCTCAGGATTCTGTGGCTCCTTCCTTGGGGAAGGAAGAGAGCATCTTGGAGGCACAATTCCATGAGCAGCAAGAACAGAGGATAAGATGGCTAAGAGCCCCTAACCTAGGAGGAGGCACCACAATAGGCAGCAACAACTGTGTGGAAAGCTGGATGAACTGGTCAGTAGTGGAAAATGTGGGGGGAACTGGGTTGGGCTTTTGGGGAAGATTCCAACCTTGGCTTGGTGTGCTCATGAGAATACCTGATGTTCCCAAGCACATTCTATGTCTTTGGAAGTATTTCTCTTTATTTTTATAGATTTTTAAATCATTTTATTAATACATAAGATGATTCACATTTGATCATGAATCACAAACTTCAACCCCTAAAGCAGTCAGAAGGGTAACCTAAATGAGCAGACAGGGCTTGCTGCCTTATACTGCAGCAGTAGAGACTGGCAGACTGAAGTGCATTTACGCAAACTGAAGTTAAGCAGTATGGCAGGGTGGTTAAGAGGATAGACCTGCAGTCATATTCCCTTCATTAAATCCTGGCACTTAATAGCTGCATGACCCTGGGCAAGTTGCTAACACTTTCTATGTTTAAGTTTCCTAATATGTCAATTGGGCTATTAATGATATTTATTTCATGCAATTATAAAAAAATTCTATATAAACCACTAACAATAATGCCTGATTTATAGTAAATACTCAAAATATATTAGCAGTTATTATTACCATTTAACTCCAGCTGACTATTTCTGGATGGTATGCAGAAACATCAGGGAAGGGTATTTGTAAAACATCAGAGCCTGGGCTTGGTGATTTTAAGGAAAGTGTCGCAAGACAGACAACTGCTTAAAATTGCATAGTTTATAGCACAATAGCTTTGGATTACTTGACACAGTGACCACGTATCCTGAAGCAATTCTTGATAAGCAACCAATTTGTCCTATTAAAGTAGCTATTTTAGTTGGATGGCCTCTCAAAGTGTTGGGATTACAGGTGTGAGCCACCATGCCTGGCCTAACAATTATTTTTAAAAGGACTTTTGTAGCTTAATTAATTTCCTTTAACATCTTAAACTGCACTTATACTATTAATGCATTGATTTTCTTTTTAAGTAGTTTGGTGGTCTAATCAATAAACAAAACCTTTAAAGTACTTAACTCTTATCAATCTAATCAATTAAACATATAAACATGGTAAACACTAAATTCTCCTAAATGTTTCAATGTTGTAAATTTACTAAAATTTTACTTTTATATCCTTCAACTTCAAAGTACAAATCTAAATCAATTCTAAACTACATTTTAAATTGGAATCACAAGGTTGACCTCTTGTTCTAATAGGTCAAATTCTCTAAAACACAACAAATTCTTAAAATACCAAACATGAACAAATTGTTTCTGAATCTAACACAAAAATGTTAATATAATTCTAAATTTTTCTGGGATACAGTTATTCCTAAGTCTTGGGAGTTTATTGATCCATTTGAAAGTGAAAACCTCAGCTAAATAGACTTTTAGTTACTCGTTTTTGTTTTCCATTTTGTTTTTGTCTGTCTTTCTTGGAAATAATTCACCAATAAGACCCATTTATATGTGCAGTTGAATTATGGTGCTTGGTAAAGAAATAAAGAGAGAATAAAAAGTTGACCCAAGTCCTGAAATAAAACTCAACTCCTTTCCCCCACTTCTGTTCATGTTTAGATTTTATTTATTTATATATTTATTATTTTTATTTATATTATTTATTTTATACATGTTATTTACTTATTTATATTAAATATATATATATTTAAGAGGTATTTCTTATTGATAGGGGCAAGGTAAAGCAAAGAATCTAGTCTCTCTTAGGCCAGTAAGCAGTCCTTGTGTTAATCAGGACTGATCGATGAGATTTTATTTAAAATGATTTTTTTAATAAAAAAATGGAATTTCCTGACCTTACTAGGTACTACACTATTTCACATTAAAGATCTCTAACAGAAATGCGGAAGAAAGGACCCTCAGTCTTAAACACAGGACACTGGGTTACCTTTCTAGGTTTTATCACTTGCCTAGAAAAAGTGCTGGAATCAAACATACTGAGAAGACAAGATTCACAAGACACTTTGG
Organism: Daubentonia madagascariensis; assembly: GCA_023783475.1. Classification (NCBI taxonomy): domain Eukaryota; kingdom Metazoa; phylum Chordata; class Mammalia; order Primates; family Daubentoniidae; genus Daubentonia; species Daubentonia madagascariensis. Next base: position 19,904,882 of record JAKFHU010000585.1, read on the forward strand.
GTTCTTTGAATGCAGATGGTTGGTCCAGCGTGGAGGGACCAGGCAGCGGGTGGGTCGAGCTGCATTTTGTCAATCTTGAAAGGGAACAGGTCTCACACAGCAGTTATTCATTGTTACGCCTCCCTTTTGTCCCCCTCACCTCACCATGCTGCCTGGATTCCAAGTGAGACTTTTTTGACCAAGGACGTGTTTCTCTTGCCCTTAGGATTTAGCCAGGTAGTACCTCGCCAGCCTGTCAAAGCAGTCGCTAACTTTGTTCTTACAGGTAAACCTCAGAGATCTGTCATAAAATCTTGAGTCTTCATCGCTCAGGTGCTTCTTTCTCAGGGAATTGACTGACGTAGATAATTGAGCTAAGGTTTCAAATATTTCAGTGTAGAATCCACCACATCTAATGTTAGTTGATACCAACAACTTAAAGAGGAAAGTATAATTTACATTATAGGGAAAGGAAAATTAGTGGTCCCAATGTTAATCTTTTTCTTTAATAAATGAAAAGGAAAATAAGGTTTGTAAAATTTGATTTCTAACAAGATTCCATGCCATTTCACCTCCGTTAGACAAATTAAAGGACCCCCTGTGTAAATTTTTTTATCACTTTATTCATTTTATTTCACAGGTAAATATGTTAGTCAGTTATTATGTAGTAATAATCCTAATTTGCATGCATATTCTGAGGTTATAAATCTCATCCTTTGATGGTCACCATAAATCTAGGTACCTTTATATTATGAAGAGCATATCAATTAAGCACCGTGCAGTTATGTTTGGAATTTTATTAAATGTTTATAGCCATATAAAAATATAATTTTAAAATAGAATTGGAAATGAACTCAGGCAGTAAAGTTAATATCTGCTACCTCCCCTCTGATCACCACTCAAGTTCCTTGATAGAGGAAACGTTGAATGGCTATAGGTCTGCGTAAAAGCATTGTGTTCTTTTTTTCTCCAGTTGGCTGTGTTAGAATGGGTCTGTCAAACCAAAATAACTTTAGATTTGGGGTTCATTTGTAGAACTTGGTAAATCTAACTATTTAGACAGTTTGGCAGTGTGTTTTGCAGTCTGTCACATTGATAGCTCCCAATGAATCACATCTCTTGGCATTCACAACCTATATATTCCCCTCTGCTTGAATGTGGGCTGGGCCTGTGACTTGTTTGAGCTATTAGGATATGGGGAAAGCAACACTGTCCCAGTTCTCAGCCCAGGACAAAAGAAGGCCTGAAAGTATCCACTTTTGCACTTCAGAGATCCCTGAACCACCATGAAAGAATCTGGATGTCCTACCGGAAATACAATGTGGAGAGAGACTCCATGGGGAAGGGAGGCCCTAAGACTACGATAGAGACAGGAAGAAGCTCAGCCATTCGAGACACCCAGTGCATCTCAACCCCCAAATTGATCAATCAGATGAAATGTAGCCTCATGAAAAACCACCGGCAAGGAGAGTTGAAGAAAAAAAATGCAAATGAAATAGCTGTCATTCGAAAGCCGTGATGTTTTTGAGTGGGGAGAGTTCTTTAGCAATAAATAAATAACTAGAACAGATAGAAATGGCAAAAACTGGGAATCTTCCACACAAATACTCATCCCCATCCCCAGCTGTGTACTACATGGGTTTAGACTTCTGAGCCTTGGCATGGGCAACTAAAAGTCTAGTGTTCATCTAGTACCTGGAGTAAGAAATGACAAGACAGGTTAATTGGACAAAACAGTATCAAGATTCTCCGTGAATAAAGTATGGCTATTACAATATATATGGAATTGTCTCTCTGAATAAGGTTCCCTCTTACAGCTCCCTCCACATTGCATAAAGTAGTTATTAATACTATTTTGGCTTGGGGAGAAGAAATTATGGGAAGACAGGTTATTATTAGTTCTTAAAATCTTTGTGAGAGCTAGTTCTCCCTCTACCACTGCAACTGTTTGTCTCTCTCTGCTCTCTCTGAGTTAATCTTGAAAGGGACATTGCCTAAAGAATTTCCTAAAATTCTGCCTCCCAGTTATCTCAGTTTTAAATTGCTTCACCTTGGGTCCATGCAGGGATGGTAACTGGGAGTATGTGTCTGTGTGTGCATCTGTGTGTATACATATACCAGCATGTATATAAAATTGTCCACAACACTTTGCCAATGCCAAAATGACTTTAATATATTCTTTGGCTGTATTTTTGTCTAACAATTCAGGTGAATTTCACTATTTTAATTCAAAATGAGAAGATTTTGCTGAGAATTTGGAGAGCTCCTGCTGGAGTAACTGGTTTCTTAACATTATTTATATATATGTCAGATACAAATACTATTTCTCATACTAGGTGTTAAACTAACTTTTTAAAAGAATAATGTATAAGACTAAATGCTATGCATATAATGAAAGTTCATTATTTCGAAAATCCCATAGGAAATATTTTGTTTTTTAAAGCATCAAATTAAAAATAAAATCATAATTGTTTTTCAATGTTTAATATATGAAAATCACCTAGGGTAATTGTTGAAAATGCATAATATCAACCCATACATGTACTATTATAGAATTTCATTTAAACATATATTTCAAAGCTATTTACTGGCAACTTAGTAAGTGAATTAGTAGGGATAAATAAACCATGATATGAGTAGATCATATTTACTGTTCTATTAGAATTCTTGTGGCATTTTTTCAGTAAGAAATCTAGTTGCAACAATATTATTTAACAGCAATAAAATGTTGTTAAATTTCTACTCATAAGTATACATTTGCAACTCCTACAATTGTGGCTTTAGTCTATGCTTTCATTTTATCATGAAACTTGATTTGAGCTGGTTGTAGTTTACAATTGCTATCTTCCTGTTTTATAAAAATATGAATAATTATTAAGTAATATTTACTTAATATATTTACCTTGTTGTCTAATGTTGCTTATTCCTACAGTGTATAGAGATGCATATTTTCAGCAATAGAATTTTTGAACTATAAATTTTATTAACTTGGCTTTAACCCTATTACTAAAGTGGATGTATACAAAATTGTTTTAAAATTCTTAAATAATGAAACTTCATTAGTAATATACTACCTGTGAACTTGTGTAATAAATTGTAATATAATATCAAAGCAACCATATTATAAGTATTTGGGTATTTTTTAAATTTACGGCTGGTCATTTAGTAATATAAGATCATGTGTTAAGTTTATAGTCATCTCTTACTGAGTTTTTAAAAAACATTTATGTTGGTACAAAATGTTACTCTTATTATTTATATTATTATGAAATGATTTTATTATGGGGTGTCGAGAATGGGTGAAGTAGCAATATTCTGGTAGGAAACATCACCCTCAATTTAGGCTGTCAGAAGAGAATTCACTAAAGGCCTATTTAGGGAAACCACAAGATCTAGTGCAGGACTAGTTCTAGCAATAATGGAAGCACTTACAACTATTTGGGACAGGGGTAGGGTAATTTCCAGGATCCACAGAGGACAACTGTATGGGAATGGCCTCCTGCCAGGAGCAGAGGCTTGATAGAGGGATAACAAATCAGCAGGGAAGCAGTTGGGAAAATAAATACTTCAACCTAACTTCCTGACTGGTGTCCATCCTCTAAAAGTGCTTCGCTTTTTTCTAACCAAAGCTAGAAGGCAAGGGGGACCACTGATGTAGTCCATAACAGTGAGTCTCCCAGGGCACAGAGGATTACAAAGAAGGGTGCAGAGTGGATCTGGAAGAAAACAAATGAAAATATACAGCATCTTTGGGTAACTTAAAGATTTTGGAGAACTGCTATTTTAATGAATTGGGTGTACATATAATAAACAAAATATTGTGTAATTAATGTTTTCAGATATTGCATTGAATGTTCTTTGCAGAATTGACTTTTATAAAACTTTAAACATTTGTCTCTCTAAAAGCTGGATATTGGTCCCATAGCATCTTGGATACCTCCTAACTAAAAAGCTGTACTAAATTTACCAGTGTTTTTTAAGGAGTATGTCTCATTTTTCAAGGTCTCTTTATTTTGGGTTTATATCTTGAAGGAATTAAAAACTCTATATGCTTCATAGTTAAATGGAAATTTACCAAGGGACATTATTATTCCTTTTCTGGATCACAGATAAAAGAATGACATTTTAAAAATCACATCTGTCTAAACCTGCAGTAGGTATTCATTCATGATACTATGGAAGGATGGATGTGATATAACTGAAAAATCACAAAACAATGAACCTGTTTGCATACTCTGCCAATTTGCTTTACAAGAACAAAAAGAAAAGTACTCAATTTCCCTATAGTTAGTTATGATACAGTATTTCATACATTACATTTTATGTTCTTTGAGCAATAGTAATGATTCTAATCATAGTGACAGCTGAACTTAAAGTATACAAAATCCAATTTTATGTAATAAATAGTTTTAGAAGAGAAGGGAATGAAAAAATAGGAACTTCAAGTTTTAGGTGGATTAAAGAAAGTGTACAAATAATGGAAGTCTCAGCTTTACCCAGTGGAGTCATGTAAAATTATAAAGAGTCCATAAGCCATCTTATAGTCAAATTAGTACTGGACTAAGAGAAAAAAAACCTTAAATCTTAAATTTAATTTATTTGTTTAGCAATGTGATCTCCATCAAATAATGTAGACATAGTAACCTTTATTTTTCTTCCTTTAAAATAAAAAATTTTTTGGTAATGTCCCTTCCACCTTTATTTTTAATTTTAAATTAAAATTTAAATTAAAATTTAATTTTAAATTAAAATTTAAATTAAAATTTAATTTTAAATTAAAATTTTTAATTTTAAATTAAAAATATTAATATTATCATCCAAAATTAGTTTCATGTTTTTTTGTTGAAAAATTGTAAACTAAATATACATATTTTTGAAAACTTCCCAAATAACTTGAATCGTTTTTCAAATAATTATAGAGAAAGTCATAAATTCAAATAGATTAGAACCCAGCCTACTGGTCTGGGAGGGTGTACCTTTTTTCCTTTCAGTTCTGTTTTTCATTTTTCGTTACTCACGGTCTGTCTTTTTACTGTTTGTTTAAAGTATACTGCCTATTCACTGTTATGTTCTTTTTAGTTCAACCATGGTGACTCTATATTTCCTCCTTAAATCCCATGGCTTTCTCCAACCAGCACATCAGCATCACCCAGGAACTTGTTAGAAATGCAAATTCTCAGATTCCAACCCAGAACAATTGAATTAGAAAATCTGGAAACAGGGCCTGTGATGTTTTTTTATTGCCCTAGGAATTAACTTTTCCATTATCTACTTAGCAAATTTTTACCTGCTCTTTTTGATTTGGTTCAGATATCATCCATTTATAACATAAATATATCTTTTTCCTCTGGAGGAGAATTTTTATCTTATCAGTAATCTTTTTATCCCAAATGCAAGCACAGTTTCCCAAGCATAGAGCATTCAATTAATAATTGGTAGTTCTAAAACTTTATTATGTCTTTGAATTACCTGCAAAAACACAAAAATATGAAAGAATGTAATCATTCAGGCAATTGCATAAGAAGTACAATGTTTCAAGCTCCAAGAACTCATTGTTAACTGGCAAAGTAAACAGGTGGTAGGACATGAAGAGTTGATAAGCCACGTTAAGGAGTTTGGTCTTGGTCTGAAAGCTCTGGGTAAGATTTTCATCTGGGCAGAGTGTCAATTGGTTAGTGTTGTGCTAGGATCACATCACAGTTGGACTGAGTTTGGAGACGAACTTGCTGCACTTGAAGAATATGATGGAATTGCATATGCAAATACACGAGAAAGGAACCTCCTAGGTAAGGGGGAGTTGGATTCTTCCATCGTCCTCTCAGTTCATGGGAAGGGTGCTAAGCAGTGGGTGCCTATAGCTAATGTTCTAATACTTAAATTTACTAAATGAAGCAGAGATAAAAAAATTTTTAGGACACTGAAAAAAACCATCTGGGAAAACCAAGATCAATTCACAAGTCTAAAAAAATGGGAGAAAACAAAAATATCATAATCATCTCCAAGAACAATAGAAAATGCAGACCAGGAGTAAGGAAGAAGCTGATCATGAATGTAGGTTGGGTATAAACTGAGGTGGTCCTGATGAATTTACTTTTATTGTTGTTACCCACTATCTATGTGAATGGGCCTGGCTGGCTTAAGGTACAGGATCAAGACTGCAAAAATATGTAAAGAGAGGCTTTGAATTAGAAAAATAAATAAGGCATGCATGAAGAAGAGTAAGATTTCAAAAAATTGGCATATTCATAATAAGCATAATTGAACAGACATAGGCTGAAGACATCTTATGTTTATACAACTGAGAAAATAACAGAATATATATTCCTTTCTATAGGACATACCAGAACAGCAAAGCCAAAATAGTAACTGCCTATTTAATTGCCTCATTTATAAGAGAATCTTAAAATATAAGGACAAAGCAGTTTCTATAACATTGGTCACATATTTGATAATGGATTTAAATAGGTCTAATGATGAAATGTTGATTCAGTTAAATTTGACAACTTCAGAATTGATAGAGAATGTTAATATCAGCGTATTTATTTTTATTTTTCATTTAATAGCAGAAGGAAAAAACCATTTTGTGACTGGGCCTCAATAGTGACAGTTTCAGTTTTTTTAATTATAAATTCCTTGCAAGTCTATAGCTTGTCTTCAAGTTTGTCCTAGGTTCATTTTTTTGCTCCTGGTATGTTTCTCATTATTTACATACCAAAAGGGGCCATGGAACTGTTATGGACCCATCAGCACCTGCACTGAAGTGACTATTGTAAATGAAGAAGAGTTTTCCACCCTCTTTATTTTTACTAATTGATATTAACACCTGATATTATTTATAGTACTTTTGAAATTGCCTTTAATTCCTTGTGGCCCTAGAATATAGAAGTTGAATAGACATCTGAAAAAATGAAAATTTATAATGATGAATATGTCGATAAAACTAATAATAGTTTATAATGGGTTAGAAGCTATGCAGTTAGCAGCAGAATTAAGATTTGAACCAAGGTTTGTAAAATGCTGAAAATCCCTTTCCAGTATATGAAAGAATTGATTTACTTTACACAATATATTGATTCACTTTACATAATTTATTTATCAAAACTTTCAGTCAATGTGATAACTTGTGATTTCATTTTTTAATAGTGTCTATGTCTTATCCAACTGATCTCATAGTATTTGGTTTTGACAATCACCTCTCTGTTGGAAACTACTTCATGCTATTGAGAATATCTTACTTTATTTAGATTTGGTCTCCAAAGAGCTTTCTCGAAGGGCAGAAACTTTAGCAAAGAAAAGTGAAATGAGGTCAGTGAGCAGATGTGAAGGGCCATTTCTGCTGAAAGATTTGTGAGTTATGTGGAAGGAGACTTCATATTCATAATGTGTCTATTAAAATTTTTTGGAAAAAGAAAGGGTGATATTAAGGGCTATCATCACATATTATCCTGATGTTGTCACCACATCTCCATGGGATATCCCAATGCCCTCTCATTAGCCCTTAAAAAATGTGTACATTCTAGTATGTTCCTTAGTATCATTGCCTTTGGGTCTATAAAATACTATACTCTGGTCAATCTTTTGATTTGAATTGTCTGAATCCTGCCTTGTTCCCTCTTCCTGACACTTATCATTTATAATTTTCCCTACTACACAACTTTTTTCCATTTATTGCTTTTCCTACTCAAAAAATTTCTCCTCTCTTTCTCTTCAGTCACTCTCTCTCTCTCTCTCTCATCTTATCGTTATGGGTAGAGACAGGCTACAGCAGATCAGATCAGAATGTAGTCATTTTTGACAAGTAGAATCTTATTAGAATTGGTTGGGCACCATGGCGCACGCCTGTAGTCCCGGCTACTCAGGAGGCTGAGGCAGGAGGATCGCTTGAGCCCAGGAGTATGAGGTTGCAGTGAGCTATGATGATGCCACTGTACTCTAGCCTGGGTGACAGAGTAAAACTCTGTCTCAAAAAAAAAAAAAAAAGAATTTTATCAAAATGGTGTGTATGGAGAGTATATTTAGTTCAAGAACAAAATAGTATCTTTGTTCAATTGCTTTGAATTTGGGATCATAATATATGTTTAACTTTGTATTTAAATAATACTAAGTGTTAGAGATTTTTTGGTTTGTTGAGAGGAAGTAGGGTTTCAAGTGGTTCAAAAAACAGAAGGAGTTTCTCTGTGCAGTCTCAGAACCAAGAGAAGAGTGATATTTCAACACCTAATTTTTCTCAGTTTGTCTATCACACTTATTGTATTTTCTTTAAGGTTTTTTTTACTGATGGGAATGCTTATAATTCTAGTGACACTGAATGGTAAAGATTGAATTTTCAGTTTTCCATCAGATGTTTCAGCATTTTCTGCAGACTATAAACTGTAGAAAGAGAGAGAAAGAGAGAAAAAGAACAAGTTATCTTAGTTTTCCCAATGAACTGTAATAGTATTTTAAGTGATTTATATTCTCACAGTATTCCCCTCAAAGAATAAAATCAGCTTTTGAAAAGTATCACATTTTTTGAAATCTCCAATTGGGATTGATTTTTTTTTCCAATTTGAACTGAAAAGAGGGAAATTTGAGATTAAAAATATTAGATCATTATTTTTTGAGTCTACACACACATGTCTGATGTTTTGTTGAGTTCACACAAATACACATATTTGATGTTTTGTCCAGTTGAGAATTAAATATTTTAAATTTTATCATTCTATCAGCATCTGCTATATAGTCAACATTTCACTATATCAAACATTCCACAAAACACAGAGATACTTTGGCCATAGGTGACAAGTTGTAAAATATATCTATGAACAGGCACAGCTGAGGTGGACAGTTAATTTTGAATATCTTTAAAATCAGATAAGACTAAGCATGCACAGAGGAGGTCCTAGGGATCTATTTAAATGAAGGCAATTTATCTTCAGAGAAGACAAGACACATTAGCTTAATCAGATAATAATGCATCCATGAAATAGAGAAGGAACAATTTAAAATCCAATAATATGAATTTCACTGGTTGTCTTACTACTATGGAAGTTGTACACAGAGCCCACAGGAGAGGAGGTTATAACTCAGGGATGGCTCATATCACTCAAATCCCTAAGACACTTGGAAAATATAATGGTACTATTTTATAGTAGTAGCTGAGTAGGATGTGAAAGGGATTTTTCTCAATTTAGAGAGTGCTGGAGTCCACTGACAAGAAAAGAGGAAAGAGCCACGGAAGAAAAGAACAGTTTCTAAGAGCTAGAGGCCAGTCTAGCCCAAAACAGTTCAGCTGCCATGTCACCCGGGTACCCACACAGAGCAGGAGAAACCACAGCTTAAGGAGAACCAGGCCTCTACACCATTGGCATGGAGAGATAAGGAGTGGTAGAACATGCCACAGATTAGGAGTGAGAGGTAATCTGAAGATCAAACAGAGTTAGATCTTCACCTCACTGCCACAGGAAACTGAGGAGGAGGCCATTGGCACTTTCTACAGAAGAAAGAAGAGAATGCCAGTGGGCTCACAGTGGTCCTAAGCTAGTGGTGGCCATTCAAGGAATTTTACTCTATGGAGAACATAGAAATTGGGTGGTAGCTGAACTGGGATTTGAGGTGAAGAAAGTATTTTGTTGTTGTTATTTGTAGACGGGAAAAATTCCAACCAGTTATAATGCTGATGGGAATAATTAGTAGAGAGAGGAAACATGACGGTGAAGGAAAGAGGCCAGAGGGTGCAATCTAGTGTACAAGTGCAGAGATTAGCCTTGGGATTATACACAGTTCATTGGTCACAACAGGAAAGAAATCTGAGTATATGGGCTCACGTATGAGAAGACCCTGGGGCCTTCTGAAATAATGTAAGAGTTCCATAATCCTATGAATGGGGATTCCAAGTCTGGAAAACACAATTTAGATTACTGCTATGGAAACCTCTTTTTTTTCTCTTTATTTACTTATTTCTTTATTACCTTGTTTTATTTATTCAAGTAAAAAATGTACTACACAATATACTAGTTGTTAGGTATATAACAGTGAACAAGTTTAGTAGAAATGATATGGGTAGATTTCACATAACATTGTGGTATTTAATGGAAAAACTAGTTGTGCAGGTTTTACTAAAGAATGACATTATTAAGGAATGAGCTAATTAAGAAAAAGTATATTTTAAAAATTGTGAAAAATTTATAGATAAAACAATAGGAAGCTGTATGTGGTGCCATGTGCCTGTAGTCCCAGCTAATCAGGAGGCTGAGGTAGGAGGATCACTTGAGCCCAGGAGTTTGAGGCTGCAGTGAGCTATGATTGCACCTGTGAGTAGCCATGGCACTCCAACCTGGGAAACACAGAGAGACCCCATCTATCTCTAAAAAAAAAAAAGAGATGTTTATCATATTAAATTTTGCTTACATTTTTATATTATTAAGATTTAAAATATTACAAAGTATCATATTTTCAGGGCCCTTCCAGGGAACAGGCCAGCTAAACCTGTAGTGGGGACCAGGGGAGAATGAGAAGTGTCTAACTAATGACTAAGTGCTGCAACAGAAGCAAGTAGCACTACGTGCAGCTAGACGTGTAAACCTGATGGTACATCATGTTTGATACTCTTACTCTCTCCTGTACTTTCTTCAACAACAATTTTAACCTCAGTCTCCTGTGTTCTTGCACTTATTTTATATTGTTTATGAACATTTCTTTTAGAAACTGAATTTTTAATAATAGGAATCAGTTGGGACTTTCTAGTTTCCTATTCAATAATTAAGAACACTTTTCAGAGCACAAAGCAGTGATAACTTTTGTTAGACTTTTTTTGATTTTTTTATATCCACCTTCTTGGCCACTGTAGTTTCACAATAAAGTCAGCTGGTCAGTCATCAGAACATGTTTGTCTTCTTACCTCATATTGGCATGAGACTGCACATTCATGAGATGACTGACAAGCTTGTTTCAAACTGGAATCTCTCTAAGAAATGATATGAACAGTTTCATCTTTCCCCACCAGCTGGCAGAATTGGTTCAGTCCCCTGTCCCTTGTAAAGTACAAAAGTCACAGATTTCTTCATAGGTCATTAAGTATATGACTAATTTTCCTTAGCGCCAGCTCAACTTTCAGCCTTGAGAACACCTGCCTAAAAACCTTATCTCTATGGGTTTCCTTTCTGTAGTCATTTGGCTTTTATAGTAGTGGTTGAAACAGTTTCTTCCCTAATTTTATGTGGGACTTCAATTCAAATAAAATGCCAGAAGGTTTGCAACCCATTGATTCAGTGTTTTGGGTTTCCTTGGCACGTAGAAGCCCTCACTGAACAACTGTACAACAATCTGATATAAGAATCGTAAGCAAGGACAGAGTTAGATCTTCATTAGAGTGTATGGAAGGCCCATCACACTTCAACTTTGCCGTATAAATTCACTAGACAATTGTTGAGGATTTACTCTTAAGCTTAATGACAAGCCTTAGATATATAGTCATGGGTTGTTTAAGGACAGGGGTGTATTCTGAGAAATGTATCTTCAGGTGATTTCATTGGTGTGTGCACATGATAGAATATACTTACACAAATCTAGATGGTATAGCTTACTACACACCTAGGTTACATGGTGTAGGCTATTGCTCCTAGGCTACAAAATTATACAGCATGTTACTGTACTGAACACTGTAGGCAACTGTAACGCAATGGTAAGTGTGTATCTAAACATAGAAAGGTACAGTAAAAATATGATATAAAAGATAAAAAATTATATACCTGTATAGGGCACTTACCATGAATGGAGCTTGCAGGACTGGAAGTTGTTCTGAGTGAGCCAGTTAGTGAGTGGTGAGTGAATGTGAAGGCCTAGAACATTACTGTACACTACTGTAGACTTTATAAACACTATACACTTAGGCTACACAAAATTTATTTAAAAAATAAAGTAATTGTACTATGACTTTAAGGCAGCTACATCATTACTAGGTGATAGGAATTTTTCAGCTCCATTATAATCTTATGGGACCACAGTCATATATGCAGTCTTTTGTTGACTGAAACATTGTTAAGCAGCACACTACTGTTATTCTTTCTGTTGACACCAGCCCAACAAATTGCATCCTTAGTCTTAGTCACAGCATGATTTAGAAAAGGAATGCAATACTTAATAGGCAGGGGTTCCTTTCTGTCTTATTTAAACACTCAGACTCATGAGATTCGAGTAGGCCACACTTTGCACTAGCTTCATGTAGAAGAACAAATGACAAAAAAATAGAAGACAACAGCAGGGCAACAGCAGGAATTTGTTCTGCTGTGGAAGTAAGTACTCGGAGCAGACCACACAGCAGTCCTGGGGTTCTATTATAGCACATTATGCTATAATTCAACAGTCAGTAAACGAGACTCAGTTGGGTGGGATGTGGAGTCACCGTGGCCTAGAAGCCCATATTCCAAATAAGAATCAAAATTTATTATAACAGTCCTATGGACAAATCTACTAAGGGATCATTATAAAGAATGTTGTCCATTGCAAAAGTCACTAAAAAAATTCTAAAGTATAGCTTGCAACTAGATATTTTATTTCTTTTATAGTGCTCCCAATCCAGCTGAAATTTACCAATCAGGAGTCATTTTAAAATAACCAATATTGCTTAGTAGCAAAGTTGCATTTTATATTTTATCAGGTTCTAGGGGAACAGAGTCAGAAAGGTATTACAAGATTAAATTTGTTAATAAAGAAGGAGAAAGGATTTGTTAACACTTCTCCCAAGTAAGAGAACCAATGTGTATTAAGTTATGAATATCTCATTTAAACTTCATAAATACTTTTATTTTTTTCAAACCACTTCATTGAAGTATGATTGACATGCAAAAAACAGTATATATTTAATATATACAACTTGATGAGTTTGAGGATAAGCATACACCTCTGAAACCACCACCACAATCAAGGCCATAGACATATCCATCACTTCCCATGGTTTCCTCCCTGCCCCTTTATTATTGTGTGCGTGTTTGTGGAGGCTAAAGCAACACCATCTTGGATGTTAATCTGCCATGCTGACTTGTGATTAATTGTAGTTCTAGAAATGCCTCTAGATTTCTACTTTATCTACTATTAGATGTTAGCCATTTGTATGTATTCTTTGATGATGGCCATTTGTATGTATTCTTTGGAGAAATGTCTATTCAAGTCCTTTGTCCAGTTTTTAATCAAGTGCTTTTTCTTTCACTATTGAGTTGTAGGAATTCCTTATATATTTTGGATATTAACCCCTTATCAGACACATGGTTTACAAATATTTTCTTCCATTCCATACATCACTTCTTTGTTCTGTTGATTGTTTCCTTTGCTTTTACTACCTGTGTTTTTGTGTCATATCCAAAAAATTATTGCCAAGATCAATATCAAGTAGCTTTTTTACCTATGTTTTCTCCCAGGAGTTTTATAGTTTCAGGTCTCACAAGAGCTTTTCATGGCAGTTGTTAGCATTCACATTTTACTAATTATGAACCTGAGATAAAATTAAATTATTTTGCTCAAAATCTCCCAAACCGAAAAATTACCTTGGCCTTTTTGGCCCCAAACCTGTGGTCTGTCAGTGATGTCATGGGCAACTGCATAATTGGGTTCATTTGGTTTTAACATATTGCCTACCAAGAATTTTATTTCTGGTGTAATGAAAGGTAATGAAGGAGGTCCTGAAATAAATAATCTTAGTCTTCTCTTCACCGGACCATGAAAAGTGCAGTCACAGTTATTTCAATAATAGCGATGATGCCAAGCTGTCAACTCAACTCTGTACAATTGCCTTTTTACCACCAAACCCATGCTATATGGCACAGTAACCCTTCAAAGTGTCCCCGGTTGCATTCCCAGTTCCTATGCGTGTATTACTACACATTGGGAAAAAGGCATTTGGGTTTGTCATTGTCAAATCAGTTGCTTCAGAAAGACTTCTATAACCATGATTTTAGCCAGAGACTCAATGATGATATGTGAGCAAAGTACTCCTTTCACATTCTCCCAATTCACCTGTCAAAACATACCCAACCCATTCATGAAGCATGGTGCAACTTAGTGCCCTTCACAGGGCCAACTATGCAGAAAGAACTGAAAAATTACTGTTGCTGCCACATGGAAGTGCTTTTGTAAAGCAAACAATTTGAAATAGTCTCTGATCATAGCTGAGTAGAGGGCCGTGTTAGTCAGGAATGCTTTTTAGGGGTTAGAAAGAGAAAGGAATGAAGACATCTCTCTCCACATCATTAACCTTAGACTCAAATAAGTACGGCCCACAATATTGTAGGCTTGGAGTCCTAATATCACCCATGATTATTGCAGACACTCAAGCACAACAGAAAGCCACATACTGCATTGAACACCCTGGTGCTAAGCTCTTACCTTTCTCATTTGGGGGATATATTGATGTCCTTTTGTAGATGCTAATAGATATTAATTCAGTGGATTCCATTTTGTGTCCAGAGCTTTATCTAATTTTTTATGTAGTTTGTTCCTTGGTTCAATGTAATACACAGGATCTTGTGTCAGTAGGTCAAACACTCTGAGGGCCTTGGATAGAGAAGTTCCAGCTGAGCCCCTACAGGCAGCAAAGATTTAAATCCATGTCCATAATAAGAATCAATTGTAATCAATATGAATTGCTTCCCCTTTCAAAATGGAATGGACATATTATCAATCTAACCCCAAGAAACTGATTGATCCTTCAAAGAATAATTATAGATCAGGAGTTCAGCATTGGTCTTCATGGATGGCAGAATGAACATGCAGCCATACCTCTAGGTAGATCAGCCTTGGTAAATGAAAGCTCATGCTGTTTGGCCTATGTTTAGCCTCTATCCCTGCTACCATGGATACTCCACTTATGCATACATCGTATGAGAACTAAGCTGGCTGATGGCAGAGGTTAGCAGATATCAGCTGGCTTAGTAATTCTGGCTACTTGGTTATTTAGTGCCTCTTCCATAGTGATTGCTATTTAGTGAATGCTAATATAGGTTTCAAAGGTCTTCACATCTTGTGATCACTTCTACGAGTTTATCAACTTGAATCTTTTGCAGCCCTCCTTATTGCCAATATTCTATTTTTTCTTGGCCCATGGACCAGCCAGACACACTATTCAACATTCCTACACAAAGTGGATGAAATTGTATCCATTGGGAGTATTTTTTCCTTAACTATTGTTCTTTAGGACCACCTCTGATTTTGGCTTTAGTGCAGGAGCAGTTTTTTATCAGCTCGTACCCCGTGTGGAGCAACCCATCTATTAAACAAGCTTTGCCTTTTTCCTCCTCCATTGGTTAGTCAAAAGGTGACCTAATGGAGACACAGGTTAGTGCTGAGGAAGAAGCCACAGTGTGACAGTAGTGGATGACATGGAGGCTACCTACTCATGTAGCTTATTTGTGTCCTCTGCTTCTGCTTACACCTGATCTTGAATGTACCACTTCTACTTTATGATGGATTCCTGCTGGGTCAACTCTACCTTTCATTTATTGACTCTGGCTGAGCATAGCTTATGATAAAGCAGTCCCGAACACATGGTTACTTGATGTCCTTCAGTCGTACTCTCTGTCTAACAGGTCTGTAGCACATCAGAGTTATTTTTGTACAGTGTACAATTATTTGCTGCAGATTTCAAAATCTGGTCTATTAGCCAAGGACTTCTAAGTTGTGATTTTCATACTAGGTTTGCCACAAACTTCACATATTTTCCAACAACATATACCTCTAATGTCTGTTGAATTGTGTTGCTCAAATGACAGGGATGCTTGAATTGTTATCTGGACCTCGCAGTCCAGATATTCTGAATTCTACTCAAACCTGATAGTCTTTTATGTTTCTTGGTAAAAGTGGCACAGCATTATTTACAAGTATGAAGTAATGCTGCTGCCTCTAGAACCAGAAGAAAACTACTAAATGTTGTACTTCTTTCTTAGTGGTATATAAGATGTAATGATTGATCCTTTACTTTAGGGAGTATGTCCCCACATCCTCCAGACTCCCAGATCACTAAAAAAAATGGCAAAGGCTTGAATATTTTTTTTATTCATATCCCCTATGTTCTGGAGCCTAAGTGTCCTATCAAGACCTCCAATTCACTTGTCAATTTTTGATCATCTACTTCAACTAACAATATATCATTGACAGGGTAACTAATGTGATGTTTAGTGAATTGTGTAGATTGTTCTAGTCCATTCTCGACTATATTATGACAGAGGACAGGAGAGTTAACCTAGCCCTGGATCAATATCACACATATGCCCTGTTTTCTGTCCCATGAAACCGTGAAATGCCTCTGGTTCTCCTTCTTCATTCGGATGGAAAATAACACATTTGTCAGATTCTATGGCAAGTTACTATGCAATTGAGGGTATGATTTAATCCAACTTTATATCCCATCCCCTCTTATTTCAGAACCTTCTGTACCTATTTCCATATATATTATCCTGGCTTCTACCATATTAACTACACTGTATGCTTTTTCATCAATATAATCCCTGTGACTTTCAGATTTTACCTTAAATTTATGATTAACTAACTTCAGGCTTTCACTGTTTATCTCTGATCCATTGATAGTTCTAACAACACCATCCAATTCCTTAGTCCATATCATTAATATTTCCTCTATATGTCTCAAAAAATTAAGGCATTGCACCTGCCAGTACATTTCCTGCCTCAAGTCTTATTCCACTTTAACCTAAGTAAGTTTTAAAAAATTTTGCAGCTACAGAATTACAAGGACTATCATTATTTCACCTATTAGCAATGATAATGTCCTCATTACCAGCCTGCTGGTAGATGATCCATGTCCAAAATTTCACCTTAGAGTGTACTTCCTTGGTGTAATCCTAGTACCAATGGTCTTATATTGGCTTCCCTAGGAAATAAACACTATGATGGAGATTTTTTTGCTGGACCAACACCTGGGGGAAGGAAGTATAACTGGGCACATGGAGGATTTGAACTGAGATGCAGTGTGACAAAGACCTGAATGAATCTCACAGGGAGCTACATACTTGGGATGACCCTTCAGAATTATTCTGTCCTGAGGAAGAGAGCCAGACTTTTGTGCAACTGCATAGATTAATCATTGGAGTGTGATGGGAAGGGAGTGACCTAGGGCAAAGCTGCTCTTCCTGACTAATGACAGTTCCCAGAGAGGGACTCGGCTGAGCATTGTTAGCTCCCAATATGCTCACAAGCTGGGGAAATAAGTACCTAAAAGGCGTTTGGGATGGCATACCACAGGCTCCACTACAACTTTAAAGCACTCCATGAAAATAATAACATGATAAATGCCCACTTTTTCTACCAAAATTTTATCCATCAAACTTGTATATAGATCACAAACAGAAAGTAACCAAGTCACCACAGTGGTAGGTCACAAGAATAGTGAGCTATGGATGTTTTCTTCTGAAGGGACTAATCTAGAGCTGTTGAGTAGTCAAAGCTACTGCCAGACTAGAGATATTGAAATACTGTTATATCCTAAATGACGTTTTTATTCTTCAAAAAACCTGCGTGGTTTCTCGAATGGCTTTCCACACAATTATGTCTTAAAAGATCCTTATTATAAAGGTACTTGTATAAGTGAGCATCATTTCTTTGCAAACTAAGATAACAGCTTTCACAATACAAATAATATTTAAGATAAAATAGAAAAGCTTTGCCAAAACTATTTCAAGATGATTTATTATCCTTGAGTTTTTCTGCTGTTTTATATTGCCAGTTGCTTGCAAATATTTTTATTATCATGATCAAACTGACATAATAAATGTATGATCTATAAAACTGATCTTGATCCTTGTTATGGGGCCTATTGTCTGTGATTCAATTTTCATTACAAATTAAATAATTGTTATCATTTCTAATTCATATAATTTGGTATAAGGAATAAGAATTGGGTCAATTAAATTCACATCAGGGCAATATGTTCTTTTAAATTATTTATTTGAACACAAAACTAAAATTAATAAAAGCAAATTTGCATTAGTAATAGCACAAGATTTATAATTCTTCATAATATCCATATATCAGCATCTTCTATACATCTATAAAAATATAATCTATTCTGGAAGCCTATATTGTTTTCATTTTTTTCCAGATTGTTGGCACTGCAACATTTTCAAACACTAATTAAGCTTAGTTTGGTTAAAAAAAATTAAAGGTAATCTCTCTATGTAAGCATTTGGATAGTATTATGCAGAATTGTATTTCATTTAATTCAAACATTTCACTTTATGTAGTTGAAATAATCCTGTAGCTCCACATTTATAATTGGAACTCTTTATTCAAGGATTTCGTTTTTTCAGCAGAATGGATTCCATAAAATCAGTTTTATGAGGGTTAGGTAATACATCCTTTTTTTGACATGTAGAAATTTCAAATAGATAATCAAATGCAATACAGAATAAGAATAATCTTTCAAATATTAATCAGTTAAGGAGGGAACATAAGTTCATGAAAAAGCACAGTTATGCTAAAATCAGAAATAAATATGACAAAGAAAAATAAAGAAGAAAAATTATGCCATAATTGTATTCATGTGAAAGGAAAGAATTGGCTAAGTTACTATATGGAATTAGATGCTAGAATTTTGTGAAGCTCTTTTTTTGCAATACTAACCTTTTTGCACATCAGTTTTTGTGGTCTGAAATTCCTATCAACACATATTTTTAAAGTGTTTTTTTTTTTTTTTTTTTTTGGTCAATGCCAGAGACTGGGTATGTCATATGCAACAGTCCAGATTTCCTAAGGGAAGAGTGGTTTCTAACTATATGTAGTCAGTTGAGAAACATTAGAAATAATGCTTCTTAGTGATATTTGGAGATAGCAAAATAAAAAAATCAAAATAAAACACTTAATAATTTACATCTTGATTAAGAATAGATTCAGCAGAATCAGTATCCTAAAACTTTTTAAAACTACTCAGTTCTGCAGTGGTAATGGATCACATAACTTAACTTTTAAAGAGCATATTTTGTAT
Source organism: Daubentonia madagascariensis (assembly GCA_023783475.1). Taxonomy (NCBI): domain Eukaryota; kingdom Metazoa; phylum Chordata; class Mammalia; order Primates; family Daubentoniidae; genus Daubentonia; species Daubentonia madagascariensis. Next base: position 19,923,825 of record JAKFHU010000585.1, read on the forward strand.
TTGTAGTTGATATAAATTGTTACCATTTGATTCATTCACCTATTAAGTGAGATAAAATAAATTTATATTACATTTGTGTTCCAAAAGAAGGAAAGGGTGATCCTGCTGAAACTATTCCATTATTAAAGCTTCTACAGTCATATTTAGCATTCTTGGATTACACTTTCATTTACTTACATAGAATTTAATGTCAGAATTATTGATGCATTGATAAACTTCAGGCTTTCAGTTTTTGAAGACTTCCCACTTTGCAACTGCATCTAACTTATTAAAGCAGTAGAAACACTTTGGTTCAGTGATATTTTCATTTCTATTGTTTATTTTTGAAACTAATCATCTATGACAATGTAGAACCTACCAGATAAAAGTAAGAACAGCAGCACATTCCTAGTGTTTCACCATCTTTAATTGGAGTCTTGTTAGTTAACATAACAGAGAGTAGGGAAAAGTATAGTTTGAAATATCTGACACTTGTGGTCTAGGGATTGGGCATGTGAGTTATGCTGTCTTAAAAACAGACTAATCAATTTAAAAGGAAAAACAAAATAGTTTCTATTTAAATGCTGAACAATTAAAAATCAGCTTCACATTTTCTTTCCTGTGGCTAGGAAACTTACCAGTAAAATATTTTAGAATCTAAAATGCACATCTTCAAAGCATTAATATTGACCAAGACATCAAGTTTTTTTTAAAAAAGCATCAAACATAATTCACAGAAAGTGTCTGAATACAGTGAATAAAAACTATTCAAAACTCATGTAAATTTATTCACTGATGGTTCTGCTCTATTTTGGGATTTTATATTGCAGGGATATTAATGTATACTCTTCCGTTTATGAGCAATAAAACTGAAGTCAACAGCTGGTGCCTCGTAAGTTTCAAAGTAGTGATACAAAGGGTATGGGATTTAATCACTGTTCCTGTAACTGAAGCTTTCCCCTCTATTGAGCTTACTCGTTTTGGTATGAAAAGACCCATGGACTGTTTACTTTTACTGAGGCTGCTGGGAAATCTTTCAGACTAACAGATCCTATTAATAGAGTTTCAGTGGAAGGTCTGCATTTTGAATTGATCACAGTTCTTTGTTTTATTTTGTAACTTGGCATGGTGGTAAATGTCTGGGTGCAGTTCTGATGGCTTTCTGAGACATATTGTTATAACATTAACAGTTTAAACCCCTAAATTCTTTATTGTCATTTGTCTTGTACGTTAAAAAAGTTAGGATAAGATTTCTGAATAAACATGGTGGATTGAACTGACGCTTTCACCTCCATTTCTACCAAGCCCCACTATTAACAGGAAATGACTTTTCAAAAGATGTATTATCTTAAAAAAAAAAAGAGAGAGAGCAGAAGAAACAAAAACATTTTAAAGACTGAAAAACAGATGACTAGTGGTGACTAACCAAGTAGTCACTGAATTTTAAGTTAGCAGTGGATAAAGCTTAATGATTTACCCCACCAGACCCCAAAGTCTCAGAAATTAGTAATATCTAGGACAAACTGATTGGAAAAATTAGGGCTAACATGGAATCATTCCTTTAAATTCTTTTTAAGAAGCTAATTCCCCATATATCTTTCCTACTTTGAGAATCTGAATGTCTATCCCTCTCTCACTGACAGAATATTAGAGATTTATTTTTTAGAAAGTAGAATGGGGAACAGAATGCATTTTTGAAGCAGGAGTAATATAATGAAAACAGAGGTATTAATTAAAATTTATGTTATGAATATTGCATCCCTACTCTCTCCTTTTGCTTAGTTCCTGGAATGATGGCAGCTGGATTTATAACACCTGGGTAAGAGAATATGGTATTGTATCATGGATTGGGGATGAAGGTAGAATATCATCATGCCAAAAAAAAAATCTTAAATGAACTAACACAAGAGTTCTCCAATGAACAAACAATCCAGTAAACCCCACAGTCAACTTACACAACCATGGACAGAGAACCTCCAATCAGGTTTTAACTCACCCTACCTCAAATAAGATCAGGCAGAAAAAGATCCCTGTATGTTTGATTAAACCACTATATTAAAGTCAGAGATGAAACCAAAGGAAAAAAAAAAACAATTTGGAAGAAAGAGAAGAAATTTAAAATATATATTTCAATGATATCCTTAGAGAGAAAAAGCATCTCAGAGGGTCACTAAATAACCAAAAATTTTAATTTAAAAAAGAAAAAAGAATCTATAACTGAAGGACAGGAATGACTCAGAAGCCACGGAGGATGTGTTGGAAGGGCTATTTTCTTTACTAATGAAATATTCAGACATCATCGACTCAGTAAAGATAATGCCTTTTCTCTTCCAGAAACACAACACTGAGCTATCCTCCATGGGATCAGATGGCTAGTCTTTGCGCTCGCCTTACCAACCTTACAGGAAGTATGGAACAGGACCCTTCCAGCCTAGCCCAACTTGGCAGGAGCCAATTATGAAAGCGTTGCTGGGCTGCTTTCCTAGACTGGGTAGAGTCATCCACAGCACATTTGCCAGGAACATACCATTTACAATTGTTATCTCAGAGTAATTTTAATAATACCACCTTTCTCCCTCAAGTGTATTTCAGTTTGGGGGGAGAAAACCCGTATATGGTCTTCCTGCCCATAGGGGAGTCCATCTATTCTTAGCTGCCTGTTTTCCCAGGAGTCTGTGAGTGGGGAAACATGAGGAGTTACACAAGTATGGTGCAGGGATCTAGGCCGAGAAATATAACAGAATGCCCCCTTACACATATTTTTTTTCTTTTTTTATCCTGACTCCCTCATTTGGCCCAAAAATCTGGCTTACACACTATAGCAAGGGTTGAGTAAACACTAACATGAAAGTGTTGCTTTCTTCTGGCTCACTCTTGATAGCCCTTTATCTGGACCCTGTACTACATGATGTTACATTTTTATGTCCCATCACTATGGTTCTTTGTAGGTAATGTGTTAACTTTCCTAAACTTCATGCAGAAGCGAATGAGTATATACTGACCACTTTTTGACCATGGGGGTGAGTGATTCTGGTGGAAATTAAATGACTTCTTGATCCCTTCCGAGGTTATTGTCTTGGCTATGGGGTATGGTAAGCATGTTTCTAGAAAAGTGGTTCTAAACTGGTGGTGACTTTGCCCCCACTGAAAGGATATTTGGCAATGTCTGGGGACATTTTGGTTGTAATAATAGGGGCTGATCCTGGATCTAAGTAGGGGCCAGGGATGCTGCCAAACATCCTACAATTGTCTACCATGACAAAGAATTTTCTAGACCAAAATGTCAACAGTGCAGAGATTAATAAATCCTGTTCTGGAAGAAGATGTGTCACCTAGTAAGAAGAGAACACCTCAAATTGTGGAAAGGGGAGTGAGCTGCATACTCTCTTGAAATTGAGTGCCCACAGGAGAAACATCACCCAATTTACTTTATATTATTTGCTTCTTGGTAGTCTTATCTGCTGAACTCTTCACTATATCTGCCAAAAAGCTGCATCCACCCGAGAAGAACCAATAGTCATTTCAGGGTGTACTAACAACATTGCTTTGCTTGTGGAACCTGATGGTGAATGTCTGACTGTTAAGTGGCACCTGCCAGTGAAATTGAATGTCAACAATGGATCCAAGGAAGCAAGGCTGAGCATGCAAGATAACTTTTCCAGAGATACTTGGAGGACATTTGAAAATAATGCTGTAAGCTTTCTCTTAGCTCCCACATTGTAGCTGTGACTGTCTACCTAGCTAAAGCATTGCAGTCAAGAGAATGTTTGCCTACTGTTTTTTTCTTATAAAATGGCCATCCCAGTTTTCTTCAGAAGAACATGATATTTACCCTGAGAGGGAGGGGTATTCCTAACAGGCTTTTCCTTCAGCAAAAACATTGAGTAAGCTTCTCAGCCAGACAGTTTGAAATTATACAGGATTGCTGGAAGAAGAGATATTTTACTTAGAGGGCACCCTTTGGGATCAGTGAAGAGACCAGAAATGTCAGAATTAAGTCCAAGACTTCTCACTCCAGGCTGGCTTCCCAGGAAAGGAGTTGATTTTCTATAAACCTCACGGAAACTGCCATGACCCAGTGCTCAATCCTAGTCAGCCACAGGACTTGCAATCCAGCCTTCTGATCACATCAAGGTTCTGCCATGTTGCATTGCTTATTATATCCTGCCATAATTACACTAGGCAAGGGGTCAGTGCTTCCCTAATCATGCAAGTTATAAATCTCAGACACACATGAAAGTATAAAGAGAAATAAAGAGTCCAATAAAAATAAAAGAGCTCTAAGCACTCTATGAAAGCATAAAAGAAATAATTTACAGCTGGTTGAAGGTAGGGATTGAAATAACATTAGGTTCTGGGATTAAAATTTAGAACTTAACTATTAAGCAAATGGAAAGGAGAGTTGGGCATATAAACGAAAAGAAATTTAAGAAACAGGAATATAAACTATAAACAGGAATATAGAATGGAAAGCAATTTAAGAAAGTGTATAAACACATGTACAACAGTTTTATATCAAAATTTGCAACAGAAAATCTACAGTGATCCCCTAAATGTACTGAATGACAGTGGATGGCTTAAAGACACATTATTCTCAGAATCTAACACACAACGTAGTGAGCACATATTATATGCCAGCACCATGCTGAACACTTCATGGTAGGAGCTCTCTTAACAAAGGAAATAAAGACCCATATGCATTTTTCCATTCAAATAAAAATCAGTTTAAACAACATAAATTTTTAAAATAGATATATATCTTAAAAATTATATTTAAACTTAAATCACTTATTCACCAATCTTTGGATATAGGACTAAAACTTTTCATTCAGTATTGGTCTGCTAATTAGGGTTTCCCTTGTTTCTTCTCACGTAAACCATGCCCAAAAGTCATTTCTTTGATGGCTATTTTCAATTCCCATAAAATGATATAGAACTGAAAGTCATTTCTGAATAACTATGAGAACATTCTGCTTCAAATTATATAAATCTTCTCAATATTTTGTAATTGTCTTGTCTTGATTTAATTCAATAGATAATTTTTATTTAGGATTTATCTTTATTAAGTCTTTCCATAGCATTCAGAGAAATATTTCTCTGCTCTTTTTTCCCCATACATCTTTCATAGGTTTGTATTATTGTACTAGACTTAATATATTAATGTCCTAGTTTCCACTAATTCCTATGTTCATGCCCTATGCCACATAACCCTGTAGTGGCTTCCCACTCTGACTCTGGATCCAGCCTATGTCTTGCTTTGTCATATGAAGTATAAGCAATTGTGATGAACAGAAACTTTTAAAAAAAAAGCTTCTAAATTTTTGCCTGCACTGCTACATCTCTGCCACAGCTATGAAAACATGCCCACGGTAACCAGATGGAAGATGGAAGGCTCATGGACATATCTCAGTAGTATGAGTTGAGGCCCTTCTAAGTGATCTGATAAACAACTGAGGGAAGGAAGCAGTCTTACCAGAGATGCCTAGCCAAACCACAGCCGACCACAGAAACATGAGTGAGGTCAGCCAGGTTTAGCCAACAGCAGCCAAACTCAGTTGAACCCCACTGAACAATGAACTGAATAAATCATTATTGTTAAATGCCACTGAGATTGTATAGCTGTTTGTCACCCATTATTAATGTGGCCCTAGATACTCAATAAAGAAATTGATGCCACAAAAGGATGCTGAGTAAAACAAATAAACAAAAACTAAAATACGTGGTGTAAGCATTGTGACTGGGTGGTATGCAAAAGCAAGAAAAAACCCTAAAGTAACTCTTCTAGGAGGCAAGGAAAAAATGTGACAAAACTGTTCCAAGAGATTAGAAAATGGCTACTCACATTATGTGGTGGTGAAATATTTGTTAAAATTCTTACCTCTGTTAAAGAGAACATTGCTCTGAACAAGATGAGCAATCGGAAGTTGATTTTATTTTGATACGCTTGCCAGTAATAAGAGAGGGAGCACAGATCAAGTCTGGATACTGAGCTCCACTGAAACAAAGAGCCAGAGAGTAGTTAAGAGCTGAGGTGGGGGCAAAATAGGCCAGCTGTGTTTGCTAATTGGCTTTACCAAGAGGAGAAGTAAACTGGATGGCCACATGTAGGAGACTGAATCTAGATCCACACCTCCCACCTCTCACAAAAATCAACTCACAATGGATAACAGACTTAAACCTAAGACGTGAAACCATAAGAATTCTAGAAGAAAACATTGGAAAAGCTCTTATAGACATTGGCCTAGGCAAAAAATTTATGAAGAAGATCCCCAAAGCAATCACAGCAGCAACAAAAATAAATAAATGGGACCTGATCAAAATGAAAAGCTTCTGCCAAGGAAACTATCACTAGAGTGAACGGACAACCTACAGAATGGGAAAAAATATTTGCATGCTACACATCTGATAAAGGGCTGATAACCAGAATCTATACAGAACTTAGGAAAATCAACAAGAAAAAATCAAAACTCCATTAAAAAGTGGGCAAAAGACATGAAAAGAAACTTTCCAAAAGAAGACAGATTAATGGCCAGCAAACATATAAAAAATTGCTCAACTTCTCTAATCATCAGGGACATGTGAATCAAAACCACAATGAGATATCTCTTAACTCCAGTGAGATTGGCTTATATCAAAAAGTCCCCAAACAACAAATGTTGGCAGGGATGTGGACAGATAGGAACACTCATACACTGCTGGTGGGACTGCAAATTAGTACAACCTCTACGGAAAGTAATATGGAGATACCTCAAAGAACTAAAAGTAGAACTACCCTTTGATGCAGCAATCCCACTACAGGGTATTTACCCAAAGGCAAAAAAGACATTCTATAATAAAGACATCTGCATGGGAATGTTTATAGCAGCGCAATTCACAATTGCAAAGAAGTGGAAACAACCCAGGTGCCCATCAATACACGAGTGGATTAATCAAATGTGGTATATGTGTACCATGCAGTATTACTCAGCAATAAAAAACAACAGTGAATTAACATATCTGGTATTATCCTGGATGGAGCTAGAGCCCATTCTTTGAAGCAAAGTATCATAAGAATGGGAAAAGCAAGCACCACTGGTACTCACCATCAAATTGGTACTAAATGATCAATACTTATGTCACACATGGAAATAATATTCATTAGAGGTCAGGCAGGTGGGAGGTAGGTGGAAGGGATGGGAAAACCCTCAGTAATGGGTGCGGGGTGCACAGTTTGGGGTATGTCCACGATTGCAGCTCTGACTTGGGCAGTGCATTGGCAATATATATAACCAAAGTGTTGTACCCACATAATATTCTGAAATAAAAAAGAAAACTCAGCAGGTAGTTCTGCAACCAGAGGAAACCACGTTAAGCTTCTACACTTCCACAAAGACTGGGATATAGGGGCTCTATTTTCCTTAATGATTACATTTCAAAAAGATGACTTACAGATCCTTGAGAAAGATATTCTTGGATGTCAAACTGGCAAGAGGCTTTTCAAAAGATTTACACCTCAAAGGGACACAGAAAAAATTTTCAATTACAAATTTTCTAAAGTAAATGTTCTAAAGTAAGGGAGATCAGGGGCCTAGAGTCAGAAAGAATCCTGTCTAAAGTTTAAGCAAGTTGAGGGAATATTAAGGCCTTCTTGGTCACCAGTAGTAACTTCAAAGATAGAAAAGTACCTAGCAAAGTTCAGGACACAAGTTTTCTAAGCAGAATATTTAATGCATAGGTTTGCTTTTACTAGATCTCTATAAATTTATAGAAGAATGAGATAGTCTAAGAAAAAAAAATGTGGCCAGTTTGCAAGTAGAATTTAGAGGGAACATAGAGAAATATCAGGATTCACTAAATTGAAAATTAAGATTGTTTCATATATACAAACTTTTGCAATAGTAAAATATGCCAGATTAAGACATGACCTCAGGCTAACAACAGAATCATTGATTTTGATGTGACACTTTCTGTTAAGACCTTCGAGAGAATTAAAATGATGCCAGGTAGAACACTTCACTAGTACAAAAGAGCTTTTAGAAATATTAAGAGTGTTTTCTATAACAGACTACCAAGCCAAAATTAGTAGTGATTAAGTGTAGAGAGAGAGTCTTGAAAAGAACTGTTAGTGTAACTTTTGGCACATTGAATAGAATTGGATAACATTATTTAAAAGCCCAGAGTTTTTGAGACCATTGTATTGGCAGAAGCACCATGAGTCTGACTAAAAGACTATGATTGCTCAAAATTTATAAAAGCTTCTAGCCTGTCATCTTTTTGTAGGAAGAAAGTAGACTGAGACAGTTACATAAAAGGCATATTTTCCAATAATCTCTTTAGAAATTAACAAAGAGGATGATGTTGTAAAGGAATTCTCTTTCAATGGATAGATTCAGGAGCTCTGGGGAATAATGGGCTGGGGAATGGAGAAGAACCAGAATTTAAACAAAAACCATTTCCCACCCTATTACTGTCCAACTGGGTCCCTTGCCCACTGCCCAGCAAAGGCCAAAATACTGAGACAGCAGTAGTTGCAGGTGAGGAAGAGTTTAGTATCACTAGGCGCCAGGCGAAGAGGTGGGAGTAATTTCTCAAATCCATCTCCCTAAAAATCTTGGGGCTAAGATTTTTAAGGTGGTTTGACAAACAAAATGCTAGGGAATTGGGTCTGCTGATTGGCCTGATATGAACTCATAGGGTTGGGAAGCAAAATTTTCTTCTTGTGTGGTGAAGTTCCTGGTTAGGGGGTCACGAGACTTGATGGATCAGTTCCCATGCATGGCCACTGGTCCGGTTGATGTCAGTTGGTCCCCCCAAACGCAGAGTCTAGAAGATATCTCAAAGACCAGTCTTAGGTTTTACAATATCAATGTTATCTATAAAAGCAGTTGGGGAAGTCACAAATCTTGTACCTGTCAAGGAGTCAAGGAGACATGACACTTAAGCAGTGAACAGTCACAGCAGTAGGGAAGTTAGGGAACAACGGCTGTTTAACTTTTAGCCATATCTATACTTTTACAGAAATCAGACTTTTATCACTATTCCTGCCTATGTCCTTACATTTTTTTTAATATAGGTGGTTTCAATCCCAGGAGCAGGGGAACTTGGCAACATTTACCCCACAAGATTTCAGAGCTAATGACTGCAAAGTCCTTTCTGTTCATCCCTTTTTTGAATGAGAGTTTGTTCTGTAAACTGTTCCTATTTCATCACTGTCTATAAAGGTCATAGCTCTCTGTATCAGGAGATGCCACATCCAGACCTGATATGATTCTGTACTCTGAGCTTGCCTCTATGATTGGATGATACTTTGGGTATCCTGAGTTAGGATGGGTATATTTTGAATGTAGGAAAATAATTGCTGTCTGAGATGAACTGTGGTGGATTGTGTAAGTAGCCCCAATTCTTCACCAATAGCTATATCCATTCCCTTTGTTACAAAACCTATTATTACTCTCTTTCTCTGATTTCCTGATGGGTTATGTAATTTGCTTTGGCCAATGGGATATTAGCAGACAGCATGCATACACTCTGCTTTTATTTTGCACCTCTGCTATAACCATGCCCAAGCTAACCAGCAGGATGAAAGATACATGGGTCAGAGCTGAGTTACCCAAATTATGCCATCTGTGGCCATTCTAGACCAGCTGATTGTCAGCCAACTGCTAATGTGAAGAGAGCTGTAAGCCGACTTATAACTGATGGCAAATACTTGAATGAGCCAGAAAGCCCACCCAAGCTCAAAGTTAAACCCCACAAATTCATGAACCATATAAGGACTTATTATTTTATGCCACTAGTGTTTTGAGTTGTTTGTTATGCAATATTATCATGACAATAGATAACAGATATAATTATATTTACTTAAATGTACTAATTGTAATCACCAGTACAATAGGTCTAGACAGATTTGGGAATGGATGAAACTGACTGATGAGAGCAGAATTGTAATTGTTTGCTGAAGATTAGCCTACTGGCTAAAGCACCCAATTGTAACCAATTTCTACTGTACTTTGACTATTTTAAACTTACAACTGTTTGAATGAGAGAATGGATTTCCATTTTGTACAGATGAAGCTGAGGCTTTGAGAGGTTAAGTAGCAGAGCTGTTGTCAAATTACCATTAGTGAGAAGGACCAGAACCCAAAACCATATATGACTCTAAAGACTGTATTTTTATCACTATATATGTTGATTTTCTATTTATCTCCCTCAAATTATCCACTGATGTTAATTGGTTAATGGAATTTCTGAGAAAGGAAAAGCCACATTTTAACTTATTACAAAAATGACACATTTGTTCTATTGAAAAATAAATTTCTCATTTACTTAATACTGTTCATCCAGAGTCATCTCAGACCATCTGGATATTGAGACTCCAGATTATATATTGGAGTTAATATTAAACAGAAAATTGAGGTAAAAGGAAAAGAAAATAAGAGAAAAACAAGGAAGTGGGGTTGGAGAGTCAAGAATTGTAATCAAAGTTAGAAACAAAAACTGCATGAATAACATGTTTATGTGCCTCATAATCAGCAGGCAATTGGGTTCATGTATAACTATTCCTCAAGCAATGCCCTGATTTTACTACATATTAAGACACACACACACACACACACACCCCACTGGACTAACGTACATAATCCTTATTTAGCAAGGAAAGAGCAAGTTCTTCAGTTAATTTATGCTATTGAACACAGAATTACAATTAAACAAAATATGTTTAGGAAAATTATCTGCCACTGTACTAATGCACTTGAAAGCATTTTTATTTACAACCTAAGTGTAGGTGGCTGTTAAAATTGTAACACAGAATTAAATTTTATAGCACTTCTCATGCCACTTAAAAAGATACTTGGCAAAATGCTTCTTTGTTTTGAATGAGTTCAGTGCTGAACTTTGACAAGTAACAAAATAAATTGAAGGTAATCTGTGAGTTGTTAGGCATTTGTACAAATCCAGATTATTTTTGACCCAATTTATTTCCCACAGCCTTACAAACAAGTAATACCAAATCTTTAGCTTGCTTCCTGCCTCAGTCCATAATATAACTCATAATTTGTTTAGGAAATACATTACTAGTATCAACTTAAATATAGGATTAAATATGAGATCAACATTTATTTCTGCATACTTGTCCCAAATTACTACTTAATTCATGTAGGCAAGTGACTATACATAAAATGAATTTGATGAATTGTTTCAGAAAATATTGTTGGATAGACTCATTTTTGAATATAAATACATGGACAGACAGATACACACATGTACAAAATATACTTTTTATCATTAAAATTTCTATAATTTTACTAAGAAACAACAATTTTTACATAGTTGGTACATTTAAAAAAGGAATGCAGTTACATCATAAAACACAGAGCAGTGGGCCTATTGTTTATACGATTTGGATACTATTTGAATATTGGCAAATCTGTAAGACTTCTCTAAAGTATTTAGAGAATGTATTTTTCTTGATTTTCTGGCTAATAGTCTGGTCATTATTCAGCTGAATTGCCCTTATTTTCAGTTAATTACAGTGCCAAAGTCCAGAGATTCCCTAAAGCTACTTTAAAATTCAATTACACAGGCAAACATTTTTTGCTGTCATTATTTATGTATTTTGTGAAAGGATTTGTATATTCTGAAGTTTGTCCTTAATATGATATAAAGACAGATGCTAAAAGAAGTTTGAGAGGAATACAAAATAGTTGCCTTTTACACTTATACCAAGTTATTGCCTAGACTATTACTAGAAAATATTGATTGGGCAAAAAGCTTTACTCACATTAGAAGGCATGCCTGAAAAATATGTAGTTATTAAGTATAAAAATAGATGTTCAGCAAAAATATTAAATTGGAGCAAAAGGCAAACTGATGTCAGTATGTTTGTGTCAATTTTTATAAATCTTATAAAGTTTAAAAAGCATTTTATAAAACAACTTAGCATATGATAAAATAACAATGTGGTCTTGGATTGTATTTCTTTAAAAAAGATGGAAAATTTATGAAACTATACTAAAACTCCACTGCATCTCAAGAAAACATTCTACTATATTATTCATTAAGAACATACAAGCATATGCTAAAATACAATTATAACACTGATTAGAACTATTTGGTATGATTCTGTCCTTAGAAATCCAGGGAAATATTTTTATATTTAGGTCAACACTTTTTGAATTTCCTGCTAGTCTAATGGCAAAATCTTCATGCATTTATCGTAAGGTTATGCCATCAGTTAAAATTCACCATTTAAAGAGTTCATTATTTTCTCAATGAATTCAATAAATATTGACATATCACTCATTAAATTGCAGCCACTAGGCTGAGTTATATGGTGTTTAAAGATTTGAATTCTATCCTCAAGAAACTTAAAAAAAATAAAATTAGTGAGGAGAAATTAATATATAATAATACTGTATATTGTGCTAATGTGGAAGAAAAAACAGATTTGGGAGAGTGAAAAAACCAAAACCCAGAAAACTTGAGATAGATAGGGAGGGTCATATAATGAAAAGCAGAAGAAGAAATAGGCATACCATGTACATATTTTGAAGTCAGAAAGCCTATTTTTCTTACTTTAATGTTTAGTTTGCCATTCCCATGGATGATGATAGTAGGTGGAGAGGAATTTCCTTTTTTCAGTGTAAACACCAATGGTTTCTAAGTAATGAATAAAGAAGTTGTAATTATGCTATATGAATTTCAGAACACTTTATCTTAATTTAAGAGATGATGGTATAATGTGTTGTCATATTCACTAACAGTGTGCACTTGCCCAGTAGGCTCCACAAGCAATAAAACACATTTTAAAAATGGAGCAAATAAATCACCAAGAGACCAGCTTACTACTTTAAAATCATACAATGTAAGGGCTCAGGTTCTAGTCGATATTTTAGTGCTTTACCAATTATTTTCAGATATACAGAAACTTTTTGAAATCTTATACTTTTTGCAATTTAAAAGAAATTATTTTTTTCCAGTCATTACCAATTATGTTTTTCAACATATGGAGACGTCAATAAGCCCTTGATTGTATGTTTACAGATGCTTCCACTGTTGAACTATTTGGGAAATATTTAGAAATTCTCTTTGATTTATTTGAAGAACATTGTGTCCTCGTACCGATAAATCAAGAGTACTTTATATAATATTAACAACGTTTATTATTTTAAGTGAATCAGTTGATAACACCTAATTTTAAGGAGCAGGCCTTTCACTCTATTGTGTTTTTGTAAGACTAATTAAATTTTAGAAGGTGATTGCTCTGGGTGATGATTTTGGTAAATATTATAAAGAGAACATTAAAATTTACATAGGCCCAAACAATTTTTTTTAAAAATACCAATAATTTCTAATCTAAGTATTCATACTATTGATAAGGGACTAGATTCAGAAGAGTAGATTTATTAACACATTATTTTTTGCTTAGAAAATCTTGGTGCTTCTATCTTTGGTTCAAATAAATGAAAGCATATACTTGAAAACACTAGCCTCTGTTCAGGCTGATTAGCCTGAACAGCCTCTGACAAGAAACAGAGGTATAGAATTCAATCCAATTTGACAAGTATTGTTTAATGAAATATAAACTAATAATTCAAAGTGAAAATTATTGCTATATATTTTTATTTTCATGTTAAATTTATCCTAGATAATAAAAATATTTTATTCAGTTTTGTTTTAAAAGAAATCTGTTTTCCATCATCAATCTGATGTTCTTAAACAGTTTTAGAAAATAAAAGTTAAAATGTATACTCCAATATATATTATAAATGACTCAGATATCAGGAAAATCTCAAATCTTGTTTGTTAGTTTTTTTAGATCATGTTTAATCTTGTGAGTGGTTTTCTGCAAAAGGGTGAATCAACGTCCATTCAAATCACTGTTTCCATGGTAATAAAATCTGACAAAAATATTTTATTACCATTCCATTGTTCCACTCATTGGTATAATTCAAATGTGTTCCTCACTCCCCCATGTCAGAGAAAGGGGGATTGCCTGAATGAGGAAAATCTGCCATTGATGAGGGACGGCCTATTATACCATTTCTCATGACCACAGAACATAAAACCTATGCTTTTTATTTTTTTCTTCTCATCTCTTCTCTGAAGCTTGTCCTGGTTCCCTTTGTCCACTTTAATCAATGTTAATAATGATTTTTCTATTTTGCTTCAAAATCTATACCTGTTGTTATCATTATAAACATCCTATTGTACTGAAATTATTAGCATAAGCTCATCAGTTAGGATTTGTTTAGAATTAAATTAAACTAGTAATTTCCAGTGTATTTAGTTAGCTTGTCAGGTATTCCAACAGATAATTTGGAACTTGATACATTAGATACCTGATATATGACTGAAGGATTTTGAATCTAGCTTTAAATATATGTAATGTTTCTTTAAAAACAGTAATGTTTCACAGGCCTCATTCACTTTAGTGAGTTGATTATATATATGTTGCAGATATTTCAGTCATTTTTCTCACTTCTACCATCTTCTTCTAAGTGAATTTATCAATACCTCTCTCCTCTTTGTGCTCTTATGCCTGTTGATTATGGAAACCAACCTTTATACCTTTGAGATATTTTAGTAGAAGGAATAAAACTTAAGTTTCTTTTAAAAGGGCTATGATAATATCTGATACTGTAATCTAATATAAAAACAACACAGCTAGCTGGGTGTGGTGGCTCATGCCTGTAATCCTAGCACTTTGGGAGGCTGAAACAGTAGGATCACTTGAGGCAGGAGTTCTAGATCAGCCTGAACAGCATAGCAAGACCCCATTTCTACCAAAAATTTTTTTTAATTAGCTGGGTGTGGTGGCATGTGCCTGTAGTCCCAGCTACTCCAGAGGCTGAGACAGGAAGATTGTTTGAGCCCAGGAGTTGGAGTTTGAGGTTGCAGTGAGCTATGATGATGCCACTGCAATCTAGCCTGGGCAAAAGAGTAAGACCCTGTCTCAAAACAAACAAACAAACAAAAACACAGGCAAGAAAATTGAGAAAATATGCATATAAATTAAATAGTACATCATAGTTCTATCGTAAATATGATCTTATAAATATTCCTATACCACACTTGCAAAATTAGAGGATTAAATGTCATTAATTTTAATGGCATTTAGAGTGACAAATTTTCCAGTTAACTCTACAAGAAAAAACAAAGCAGGAAAAGAGAGAGAAAGACAGAGTAAGGAAAAGAAAATAATAGAAAAGACAGAGAAAAACCCAGAAAATAAAGAGTGTTCTTTGTCAGGTCTTTCTGTTTGCTTAAGGAAGGAAACTACTTTTCCACCAGCTTTTTTATGGGGCGAGGTGGAGGAGATCAGCAATAGATACAATAATAAACAGTATGCCATTTGCAACAGGTTCATATAATGAGAATGACCTACAGTGTTCATGACCTGTTCCCTTAAGATATACCCAAATTATCTTTCACAATCCTTTTAGTGGTGGGCAGAAAAAAAACAATAGAATACAAATCATAAGGTAGAATTCTTATCCAATACCAGATAAATTACAACTTTCTAGAGTTAGAGACCATGATTTAGATATCCTTGTTTATTTTAGTAGAATTCATTCAGTGCCTTTGCACTCAGTGAGCACTCAGACAAGTTGATTGTTTAATGGATAGCAGAGTAGTGGACACCTTACCTCTAAAAACCAGATAATAAAATAATCTTAGTGCCTTACCATTTTAAAGATAATTCAAGTACATGCCCACATAGAGAAGGAACATGATGTTACAGGCAGAGTGGAAATAGTCATTAATGGATGTGTGCTTGAATTCTAATTTCATCAATAATTTGTTCATAGATAGTTTACTTAAATTTTCTTGGCATCAATTGCTTTATATACAGGAGGAAAAGTTTAAACTGGATAAATTGTACTATCTTTCAAGTTATATGTGTATATCAATATCTTAAAATATTTATATTGAAAAGCATACTGTCCACTGTAATAAATTTATGGCATCTAAATTTTATATATTTATCCTGCACATACTGATGACAGTTGTATTGGTTTTTCTATTGTTACATAACAAATTATCACAAACTTGGTGGCTTAATAAAGACACATTTATTATCTCACAGTTTCCCTGGGTAAAGAGTCTGGGCCCAGCTTAGATGCATTCTCTGCTCGGGGTTTTACAAGCCTAAAATCAAGGTGTTACCCAGGCTGAGTTTTTAATTGGATGCTCTACAAGAGAAGCATCTATTTCTATGCTCTTTCAGGTTGCTGGCAAAATGCATTTCCTGTGGCTATAGAATTCATGGCAGCTTGCTTCTTCAAAGACAGCAATAAAGAGGAAAAATTCTCTGCTTTTTCAACTCTTTGAGTTCAGGAAAGGTCTAGGACTTCTTTTAACAGGCTGGCCTGAACGGATCAGGCCCACCCAGGAAAATCTCTCTTTTGATTAATTTGAAGTCAACTGCTTAAAAGTCAACAAAAATGCTCAACATCAATAGTCGTCAGGGAAATGCAAATCAAAACCACAATGAGATATCATCTCACTCCAGTTAAATGGCTATTATCAAAAAGACAAAAGATAACAAATGCTCGTGCGGATGTGGAGAAAGGCTAATGCTGCTCATGCACTGTTAGTGGGAATATAAATTAGTACAACCACTATAAAAAACAGTACGGAGTTTCCTTAAAAAACTAAAAATAGAACTACCATATGATCCAGCAATCCCACTGATGTGTATACATCCAAAAGAAAGAAAATCAGTATATCAAAGAGTTATCTGCACTCCCATGTCTGTTACAGCACTATTCACAACAGCCAAGATATGGAATAAACCTAAGTGTCCATCAACAGATGAATGGATAAAGAAAATATGCCATATATACATAATGGAATACTCTGCAGCCATAAAAAGAGTGAAATCATGTCATTTGCAGCAACACGATTGGAACTGGAGGACATTATGTTAAGTGAAATAAGCCAGGCAGAGAAAGAGAAATCTCACATGTTCTCACTTATATGTGAAAGTAAAAAAAAAATTGATCTCTGGGAAGTAAAGAGAATAATGGTGGTTACCAGAGGCTGGAAAGGTAATGGGAAGGTGGAAATGGAAAGGCGTTGGTTAGTCGGTACAAAAACACTGTTAGATAGAAAGAATAAAATCTAGTGTTTGGTAGACAGTAGAGTGACTATAATTAATGATAACTTATTTTATATTTCAAATTAGCTAGAAGGGAAGATTTGGAATGTTTCCAACACAAAGAAATGTTAAATGTTCGTTGTGATGGATATCCCACTTATTCAGAGTTGATCATTACACGTTGTATGCTTGCAACAAAATATCATGTGTAGCCCATAATATGTACAACTATCATTTATCCATAAAAATTAAAAATAAATTACAAATTTTTTTATAGTCAACCTTAATTACATGTATAAAGTCCCTTCCCCTTTTCTATATAACATAATGTAATCCCAGGGGTGATATCTCATCAAACTTGCCATGTTCTATTTATTAGAAGCAGATCGTAGGACTCTCCCACAGTCTAGGTGAGAAGACTGTGTACAGACATGAATACTAGGAGGCAGGGCTCATGGGAGCCTCGTTAGGGTATGCCCACCATATCAGCTCTATGCCAAGCACTGTGCTAAGCCTTCATGTTAAAAAATATGATTTAGATAATAAACTTTATCATCTAGTTGGAAACACAGGCAAGCATACATAGAGGTTAATGAGGATTACTGGTACCATGATAGAAGGGACATGAATGAATGGTTCCATTATAGCTGGAAACGTTAGTGAGTAGGGAGACAGTGATGAGTTCTCAGAAAAGGGAATACGTGTACAGTTGGCACCCAGCTGACCCAGTATGGTATCTCTTGGCACTCCCCTCGATACTTTTGAAGGCAAAGAAAAAGAGTTTGGAGATTTGGAGATCAGGGGTTTAAATCCTTATGGATGGTGGAGTAAGCCCTTATATGAGCACAGGTGCTAATGGAGGATAAAGGGAATCTAGAATGGGTACTAAAGGAGGGAGATAATGAGTATCATTTTCAGCTGCTGGGGCTTTACTTTGCTCCACTGACCTTCCACTTGTAAGTTTTTTCAGTATAAAAAACAAAGAGAATTCTAGTGAAACTGTTCCCAGTTTGAATGAATTTATTATATCAAGCAAATCAATCAAAGCAGCACAAAGGTTGGATTCAAGTGGATGCTGTGCTGTGTCACCCAAACCTCCTTTCAGCACTGAAACCTTCATTCCCATGAGAGCTCAGAGTGGTAGCTGCTGCTCACTCACCTCTTGCCTCAACCTAGGGCATCTCTGAAGGCCATCCAGGTTCAGAATTCCCCTAGGTTCAGCCAAGATCTCTGCTGCAAATACAGCACAGTCGTTCAACTCTTCCTTCCCTTCATTCCTGGCTCCCTCACTTTATAGATTTTTGCTTCTGAGATCCATCCCCAGTAAACTTCCACCCGCAAATCTCTGTTTCAGAGTCTGTTTCTGGGGAACCCAAACTTAAAAGAGTGTTAAAGTGTGGAGAGTCACAAGAAAATATAGCTTTGTTGATGCAGTCAGGCCAGTTCCTAGAGGGGCTTATACATCACATTATTGGAGTTAGAATTTGAACAGTGAGGGCTTCCTTTTTTGCTTGGGACTGATAATAATATAACCTTAAGTACAGGGCTGTAAAGAAGTGAACTGTCACATTATTCCCTTTGTGTGTAAAGCTGTATCTGTCATGCTTTATTTTCTCTTACTAAGTGCTTTCTATCAGTACCCTTATTCAGTACATCTGGGAGAAAATGTGGCCTGTTATAAAGTCCTTTCATTGTTGAAATGGAGTAAGTCACCTTCTTGCTGTCACTAATGAAGAGAGTCACTGTCAAAGGGTTATTTCTGTACCAAGGTCATTGGCTACAGAACATATTTAATAATTACTCTTGGCACAGTGTGAGCAATGTGGATAACTGATTAATAAGTGTAACCGACCCCCCACTGAATAAATTTCAATGACCCCTATATAATCCTCTCCCTTAACTAATTACTTGAGCTTTTGAGTTGTTTCTCAGAAATGGTGGATTTTCTGCAAGCCAAAGGAGCTGGGATTCTAAAGGCCCCTGGGCAGACTTCCTGGCCAAGATTCACCATCCCCCACAACCTGCCCCCAGTGCACACAGCCGCTTATGACAGCGGCCCCCAACCTTTTTGGCACCAGGGACCAGTTTCAGGGAAGACAATTTTTATGTGAGCAATGGGGAGCAGCTGTAAATACTCACTTGCCTGCTGCTCCTGCTGTGTGGACCCCCAGTTCCTAAGTTTCATGGAAGACAATTTATCCAACAATGTGGGGCGGGAGGAGCTCTGTGGCCTGGGGTCTGGGGACCATAGCCTTATGAGATACACCACTGACATGCCTCAAGGCATATGGCCCCTCCTTTAAAAGCTCATGATATTCCTTACTCAGAGAGAGGGATTCGAGGCAAGTTCTCCCATTCTCCTGGCAAGACGTCCATTACATTAAACATTCCTTTCTTTCTTGGCAGTCCTCATTGCCTCAATAACTGGATCTTCGTGCGACAAGCAACTGGACGTAGACTGAAACCTCCTTGTAATTTCCACAGTATAGGGAAGCCCCAGAAACAGTGCACTCAAGGGGACGATGGTCTCCTAAGTGTGGCAATGGACAATTCTAAGAATTTTGCTGAATAAGTAGATCACACACTATGATCAAGACAAAGCATATAAAAATATATAAGTGCTCTGTATGAAATGTCAAGAGAAATGACTGCCCTTTTTGCAATAAAATAAGACACACTAAAATAACAGGCTACATTAATGTACTTATTTCAAATAAGTACATTAATAAGTACTTGAAAAAATAATGGGAAATGAACAACAACTAAAATTTCACATAAATGTCTGAAGAAAATTCTAGCATAAACTGCTGGGCAAGGAGAAAACCTATACTAAATGGCAAAATATAAATTTCACATTACCGTCTGTTAAAATATAGTACTCTTGGTGGTCATCATTTTTTGAATGACTTAGCTGAAATTGTAACTTCTCATTGCCATTTTGGTGCAGTCAGTGATTCTGTAATTGACAGGTATTCTGTGACCTATGAAAAAAGTGAAGTGCATTTTGAAAGTTTGATAGTGACCTTAATGTTTCCCTCAGCTTCACTAAACTTCTAGACAGGATTCTTCCTGACTCTAGGCCCTGACCTTCCTTTTCTTAGAGCATTTATTTTAAAAAAATTTTATGGTAAATTCTTTCTCTATCTCTTTACGATGTAAATCTTCTTAAAAGCCTCTTGCCAATTTTACATCCCAGAAATGTCTTTCTCAAGAACTTGGGAGCCATCTCATTGAAATGTACAGAGAAGATAGTGCACCTATCTCCCAGTGTCTGTGGGAGGGTAGGAACATAACTTTGGTGGTACAAGTTATAAAACTATTCACTGTCATGAATTTAGGAGAAAGTTTACTTTTTCTTTGGATAAGGCCAATTAGCAAACACAAATGGTCTATGATCCCCTCACCCCAGCTTTTAAATACTCTCCCGGACTTCATTTTAGCAAAGTTGAACTCAAACTGAGTTCTTGTCTCTAGCCTCTATTGTAATAGCCATGAATAAAATCTTCCTTGCCTGTTTAAATTTTTCTGGTGCAATTTATGCTTTGAACAACAGCATCACACAGTACCTAGAAATATATGTCTATATACCACAATATCAATTCTTTTATAAATCAAAAAAATAGCAGATTTGTGTTTTATATCACTCAGTGGCTTAGCAATAATTTTGCAGCATTTCCAACCTTCAGAACAAGTCACTAGGTAGCAGCTTAGAGACATCACTGAAATTAGAGCCTTATCCAAAGTATCAAAAAAACTCTTGAAGAAAATGTTTATTTCAATAGTCACTTAAGGATCAATGTTTATGAATGAAGATGTTTCCACAGTGACTCCCTGCTCACTTTTGGTGAGCACAGATTTAGTTAAACACCTTTATAAGTATAGGTAAATCTCCTGATTAAAATTTCATTAAACAGCTAGTGCGATTATTATAAGGTACCAAAAATTTTCCTATTTTAACTATTTTAAACTATTCTTATCCATGCCTGGAATACTCATTCTCTTTTACCGTCAGAAAGTACGGCTGGACTGAAACATTTCATGACACAACACTATGGGTTGGAGTGTGGAATGGCATATTTCCTCTTTTACATCAGGTATAGAGCTAGTCAGTAAATTCTATCAATCTCTGATTTTTCTTTATGACTCATAGTGTATCAATGAATTGAGCTGCATAATTTAGCTAAAAATCAAAATACTCTGTGGCTGTATCTTGAATTTACCTGATAGGTTTGAGATTTCCAATGATTGTTCTAAAAGAGATCATGAAGTTGTTTAAGTAAGTGGTTCTTAAGTTTTACAGAATCACAGATCCCTTGAAAATATAATCAAGCTCTAGAATCTCTTCCCCACCATATTACATGTCCACAAAATATTAGGGAATTCAGATTCCTCTTAAAGTCCCTCCTTTTATCCCAGGAATATATCCCCAACACAACCCACTTATAAATTGGTTTAGATTATGAGATTGAGCAAGGTAAAAGAACTTTTTAGACTTGAATTTTAATTAGTTTCAGCATTAGGACCAGGAGTCTGGCTCCTGATTTCTAAATTGTGCACTTTCTAATTCTACACTATCTACAATAAGTGTAAATATCAACTCCCTTACTTTAAAGTTTTCACAGGTCACAAGAAAATATAAATTAAATAGGATTTGTTATAACTTCATAGCCTTGTTATAAAACTTCCTAACAGCATCTGTTCTTTTTGTCCAGAGCCTGAACTTTCCAGGCCTCTGATGTTTCCTCCATTTTCTTGATCATTTTGGTTTTTCTACTCTGATCACCGCAGTTCCACTTTCCTAGATTATGTGAGATTTGGATTAGGTGTTCAATAATCCATAAGCAGATGGACACAAATATAAACTATTTTCAACAGTCTGTATTATATATTTAGAAATATATAGCTTTAGAAGAAGAAATAATAAAAATAACTTTTGATTGATTCTTTTTAAAAGGAGAAGAGGAGGTGGTAAAGCCTTCTTGCTATGACTTAGATTGCAATGTTTCAGAATTTATCTCCCTCTCTTTCAAATATGACTTTCCGAAAATTGTTTTAAATGAGTGGTGCAGCAGTCTAGATTACTCCTTCCTCTACTCTTCCAAGACATAAGTTCTACCTTGAAATTTTTAAAGTTTTTTGCTAAGTACTAGCATTTTACCTTTGAATTTTAAATTTTAATTCTTTAAATATTTTATTAATTTTTGATCACTATTATGTGCTCAATAGGGAAATTTAATAGCAAAGGAAAAAACACATGCTTTCTTAGTATATGTTTTCTATTCTTCCCTTTGTATAATAATAAGATGTATATGCTAGGGAAGATCATGCATGCAGAATTCTAGGACTTTGTATGTACCATGTGCAATCAATGTTGATTTGATAAAGCTGGTGGGTAAAAACCCCAAGAACAAAACTTCCAAATACCTGAATTTGGTCCTTTTATTCTTTGAGCCAGGATAGTTAGCTAAAAAAATTTGCACTGGATTTCAAATAATTTTCAATATTAATAACAGAGATAAAACAACCCAATAGTCAAATTATATTAGAAATGATAACTCCTGATAAAATTAATTTGCTCGTACCTGGAAAATTTTATTTATTCTAGCAAATAAAAACAAAAGCTGCATTTGGCGGGGGAGGAAAAAAGTTTGTTTGAGTAAACAACATTTGCCTAAAGAACTGTATAGGAAAAAACTATATGCCCATTTGGATATTTTGAATGTAAAATTAACATTATGCTAAACTCATTTCAATTGTTGAGCCTAATCTGCATGGAATAAAAACCCAAGGAAGATTTAGAAGGAGACAGACCCCACTCTTTGGATGTTTTGTTGAGTTCATATGCTTAATTGAGATTGCTCTAAAACTAGATGTTTGTCCAGAGGGGTGTAGAGTCACAGAATCTACACATCTGTAACACTTAGTAAAGCAACAAATGAAAAAAAGTGAGTTAGAATTCTAAATTTAGGAGGCTGAACTTGTTTCCTGTTAGGTCAATGGCCCTAAAAACAATGCATTTTAAACACTAGATATTCCAGTTACTATGGCTTCATAATAAACCACTTCAAACATTAGTGGCTTAAAATACCAACAATTTAATTTTCTCATAAATCTGCAATTTGGGAAGTACTTGATAGGTACAGCTTGTCTCTGTTTCACAGAGTGTCCAATGGAGTGATTCAAAAGCAGAGGCTAAAGTCACCTGAAAGCTCACTCACAACACGTCTGACAGTTGATGCTGGGACGGCCCAATAGCTGAAAACTGGAACAACGGGGGCTCCTTGGACGGCTCTGTCTCCATGTGGTGTCTCCATGTGGTTTCTCCAGTGTGGAAGATTCAGGGAGACAGTCTGTTTACAAGTTGGCCCAGGGCTCCCACAGAGCTTGTTCTGAGAGAGCCACATGGAAGGCATATTGCCTTTTCAGACCTAGCCCAGGAAGTCACGTAGTTCTTCTGTACTATATTGGTCTACACAGCTACAAACAGGAGAAAACTTAGACTCTCAGCTATCAATGGAGGCATGTTAATGTTGTATTTCATGAACATTTAGGATAGGATGTATATTCATGTAGCAATCTTTGGAAAATACAATCTCTCTATAAATGATGAAGCCCACTTGTTTTAGCTTTAAAGTTATTTATTTTTATAACTAGGTTTAACATTACAATATTTTCTCTTGGAGGAGTCATGAGAATTAAAAAAAAAAACAATGCTCTGAACTCGTAGCATATACCAGGTGCTATGATAAGTGCATTAAGTGTAGCATCTTATGTTACTCTCCCAGTAATTTTATGAGATAGTTACTAATGTTCTTCTCATCTTGCAGATTAGAAAACAAAGATTTATTAGGATAGATAATTTTCCACAGGTTTATGGTGGATGCACACTTTGAATTCATATTTGACTGTTGAGTAATTGTTCTTCACAGCTCTGCTACAACATACTGGTCCCTCAAGTTAGGGAAAACATTTCAGAAATAAGGGGATTTACTCAAGATCATACAGTTTCGTGGTCATTGACCTGGGACTAATATTTAAGATCTCTGAATACCTGTCTACACCAGGCTGTTTCTAATGAGTTAAGTAGAAGTAAAAATCCTTGAAGGTTTACTTGCAAGAATTTTTAGAAGGTGACATAATATTTAAATGGATCAGAGTAGGGCCAGGGTTTACTCTGGATAATAAATTGGGCAGGTTGCCAGATCCCTGATGATCAATTCGATTTATGGGAAGGCTTACAAAATTGTTCTTATTACAAAGACTCAGCAGCTGTTCCAATACATGATAATGCACCCGTGTTACCTCCAGGTGGTGCCCTCAGCCTTCAAGAAAGTCCTCAGGTTACCCCCCCCCCCACACCCACCCACCCCCACCCGTTGCTCCAGCAAATAAATGAACTCGATGCTAGGTGCACACAGATACGCTTGGTCACTTATCCTTTTGACCTTCTTTTCTGTCTCACTTCCGCACTATAAGCTTTTTCTGGTCCTTCTTTTCTTCTGTGAAAACTGAATTTCAATAAAACAAAAAGAAAACTTGGTAATTTTTAACTGTATATATGCCCATTATAGCATGAGTTTCAAAACAACCATTGAGATAAAAGATTCAACCCATTTTTAAAAATGGAAAAACAAATTCTGAGTGCTAAAGTGATATGCCAAATATCATTAAAGACAGAGAAAAGATTTTAACTCACGACTTTTGGACTAAAAAAAAATTTTTTTTTTCACTCTCCAAATTTACTCCTTTTATGTATAATAAATACGTCTTGATTTCCCTGGGATAATTCTGATTTATGCCTGTTGTCCTCATGTCATTATTACTAGTGTTCTCTTTGGCTCTCAAGATTGTCTCAATTTGAATGATAAAGTGATCCTTCCTTGGTACCTCTGGTAAACCAAGCTTAAGCCACAAAGTCCCCCCACACCATTCCTCACAAGACATTTGTTTGATTAGTATTTTGATTAATCTCAGATTAGGTGGAATACTCGTCTTTCTGTAATGAACATTTAAGCATCACTGTGTGTGCACACACATTCATGTTTTCCTTTTTTAAGAATTTGTGAATATTTCCATGATCTCAAAACCCAAGGAGATGGAGACTGAGCCCCTCTTAGATCCAGTTGCCCCCCAAACCCACTTCATGCTTGTCTTGCTCTTAATATTAAAGCTCCTGGCCCATCTGTTTTAGGTGGGATTATTATTGTTGCAAATCACAAAATCTTGGCTTAACTTCACTTAAACCATCAAAATAATTTAATTTATTACATAACTGAGAAACTTAAAGAAAGAGATCTTGTGAGGCATCTTTAGAACAGAGCCTCAAACAATGTCATTAGCCCATGGTCACCCGCTGCCCCGTCTCTCTCTCTCTCTTTCTCTCTGTCTCCCTGTCTTTCACTCTCTCCTCCCTCCTCTCTATTAGTTGCTTGCACTTTTCTCTGCATGGACTTCATTCTTCTTAAGCAGTCTTCACCGTGCTGACAAACAGGTCACAAGCAGCTCCAGACTTACACCAGTGAATAATGTAATGTCTCTTTACCAATAGCACCAGCAAAAGATGGGGCTGATTCTTACTGAGATGATTTGGGCCACATGCTCATTTGAAAACTAGTCCTTGTGTTCAAGAGTAGCGATCATTCCAGTCTCCCAGGCTTATCATTGTGTGTTCATCTTTGGAACAGTAAAGTGATATTATCTCTAACACAAAGACACAGAGAGAGAGTGAGAGAATGGTGCTTCTCTAAAGGAAAATAAGACTGGTGAAGGGGAAATGGATGCTGGGAAACAAACCACCCAGCTGTGCTCTGTTGTGCTTTTGTGCTCAAGTTAAAAAATGTACTTGTGTAGTTTGTGTAATTAGAAGAGTTTTATTTTTTTCACAAATGAAACAAATTAATCCCAACATAGTTAGTTATATTTAAAAAAAGAATTGGTATTCACATGTGTTCTCAGATTTATGGCTGTATCTTTCTGGTCCCGCTTATTCTAATTATGTAGCGCTTGCTTCCCAAATTTTAGGTATACTTTACATTTTTTTTGACATGATTACATCATAATTCTCTGCTTTCTCAGGACTAAGGCTATGGTTAAGAAATACTCCTTTTCTGGTCAGGCCAGATCTGCTTA
Source organism: Daubentonia madagascariensis (assembly GCA_023783475.1). NCBI lineage: Eukaryota > Metazoa > Chordata > Mammalia > Primates > Daubentoniidae > Daubentonia > Daubentonia madagascariensis. The sequence continues at coordinate 19,950,016 of JAKFHU010000585.1, forward strand.
TGTAAGACACCAGCAATGACAACAAATTGAAAATTGCATGGTTACTGAAGGCAGGCAGAGCTTTCTCCTCATCCTTGTCTCATCTTGTAACCTGCTCTACCAGTTTCTTACGCAGTGTATCACCCATGGTAGGCAAACAGCACAAATGTGTTGAATGGTATATGTCCACTCTTAGATTTGGGCATGTTTTCTTAATAAAACAAGTGGTTGGAAAAAAAGACATAGTATCCTAGGGACAGTTTTTTACAGAGAAAAAAATGTCATGGCATCAGGAATTTAGATGTTTTCTTTTCTGCTAGAGAAATTAATAAAGAACTCAAATCAGCTTAACTTATTTATGAAATGAAAATTTATTGAGGGCCTCCTTGTGCCAGACCCATATTACCTATTATTGATTACAAAGGATCCCTAGTCTCTGAGCATAGGTTGTTTACTGAGGCACATAGACATAAAAAATCAATTTATATTTGGAAGATGTTCTTAATCGGGGTGAACATCAGGATTACGGTGAGAACGTTATCAAAAATACAGATTCTTAGGTGCAATCCCTAAAGATTGGGAAGGTCTAGAGTGGGACGTGAGTTGTGCAGACTTCTAAAATTCTTCTCCGGTGACGTTTGGCAGGCATGTCTGATTAAGTCTAGATGTCTTATTCAAAGATTTTCCAGCTAGAATGGCTCCAAGATCCCTTGATCCCTTTTAACCCCATATCTTTGAGTATATATTAACATGCTCTACTCAAAAATGTACTTCTTGAGTAATAATGCAAACAGAGGTTAAGATCTATCTATAAAAATTTTACCTAATTTTATTCCAATGTTTTCAGAGTGATAGAAACTGTATAACATTCCCTAGGATTCATAGAGCATTGGCTTTGTGGAAATGAAATACGTGAAACTGTGCAGATAAAGAAGAATGGTGGTTAACTCTTCTATTTTGTTATGTTCAGAGTTAATTCATGGGTTTAATTTCGTTACAGTTTTAAATTTGGATCTAATATATTTCCCAAATGTTATTATTGTTGTGACTGTTTGTGTGTTAGTCAGGAAACTGTTGTGAAGTCATTAAAATACCACTATTGTCTAGGAAAGTTACAAAAACCTGTCATTGGAATTCAAATCTTCCCGTTCTCCTTTTTCTTTTTTTACTTTAAAGTGTCAGGAACCCAAATGAGACAAAAAAGGAATTTATTAATTCAGGTAACTCAGAAGAACCAGGATTAAGGGAAACAATATGCTCTTTCTTTCTGTCTCCATAACTCTAAATGTAGGTGGTAGGAGGGAAGAAAATGGCTCACCTCCACCTTTGCATTCCTACAGTTTAGCAGTCTCAGAGAAGAAACTTTTCTTTTTCTAATTCAGTATGTGTCAGCCTGAGAGAAAACAGCCTGGCTTGTGACATAAGCCCAATCCTTAGGATCATTCATTATGGCCTATCAGTATGATACTGTGATTAAAAGCTCTACTAGAATGATATGGAATGTAATAGGGAGAAGCAGATCCCCTAAAGAAGTATATGTGTGTGTGTGTGTGTGTGTGTGTGTGTGTATGTGTGTGTTTTGGGGAAAGAGTTGATATGGGAGTTACTCCTAACAGAAGAAGGAGCAAAATAGATGTTAAGTAGAATAAATCAACAGATGTCCACTGCACATTCCCTAGGAACTAATTTTCCAAACAAAGAATGTGCCTTCACAGAAGGCTTAGACCCAGAAGTTAGGATTCCTCAGCAAAAACTTTGTTCTCTGGGGTGGTATTTTAGAAAGCATACAGAATTCACAGGAAAATATTGGTTTAATTTTATTTAAAAAAAGAAGATCCCATGGATAACAAAACAAAATAGCATATAGAAATCTAATACTTAGTTCAAATAGAATTAAATCTATCCCAATAATATTATCATACCCACTCACCTGCAGTGTACTTAATGGAGAGAAGAGTCTGGCATCAGAGCCAACTCCTGGAAATGATCTAGTACCCATAGCCTGTCTCATCTATGCTGTATGCTCCAGCAGTGAGCCACAGCTGCCTGTTGTATTGTTTGTAGTTATTTATGTGATAACAAAATGTTTGTGGATTGGACAAAATTGAATAGATATCTTGTTTGCTCCACCACCCCCTTCCCCACCCCCACCCCTGCCAAAGGCTGTTATATCTAAATCTAAGTACATCTCTGTGACAGTGTTCCACATATGTACATCATTCTATGTGACTCACCTCCCCTAAATTGTTATGGGGCCATTATCCCCAGTTCTTAGCTAGAGAAACTGAGGTTCTGGAAGTCCCTCTGAATGGCCTGCACTTTCCCAGGTGTCTCTGCAGGAAGCACGTGGGCAACCATGGCAGTTGGAAGGGCAATAACTAACCTAATGGAACTTGGGACAATATGATACCTGGCACCTGATGTGCACAGTTGCACCCATCTGCAAAGAGATAAAGGTGATGGGGCTGAAACATCTGCTGCCTTCACTTACCATCAAGATGAGTCTCACTGTACAGGCAAGGAAAATTTTAATGGCAAGAATGATCTCAAAGTGCAAAGAGAACTTGTCTCTCCTTCGTAACTAGGAAGGAACCCGGCCAAGACCCTCTGCTGAAAACGAAGCCCTGATACTTCATTTGGTCAAGTATATCCAAGGTTTTTTTTTTTATTACAGTTTCCATTTGTCTCCAGCATAGCCCCAAGTGATTTTAGTGTCATCATTGCTTGTTTTTGATCTGAGATATATGGTACAATGTCATTTTCATGCTGCTCAGTTCATTCACAATTGCCCAACACAAGAATGGAAAGCCCTGGTACTGTGACGCTTTCTTGTCTTAACTTTTCTCTTCCTTCTCCTCATCCTCCTCCGTATTTAAAATCTGCCCTCTTCAATGTGTACAGAGCAACTTCATCCTTCTCAAATAGCAAGTAGAACACAGTTTTCTTCATGTTTTCCCACTAAGGAACATAAAACATAAAAATGACTTGCATTTTTTATATTTGCTCACTTTTTAACAATATTTTAAAAGCTCTTAAATCAGGATGCATTTCACACTTGATATCAAAGGAAATTTGCTAGCCTACTTCTTTTTATTATTTTTTCTTGAAAAGTTCTTAGGCATGTAATGGCTCAAATTACAATTGACAACATTCTATTAGCAGAGAAATATGGAATCAACTTTCATCGGAAGAAAGAAGCTGAACAAATATATGTTATATCACAAGAGGATTAGATTGCCTACGTTTAATTCCTGGTTCTTCTTATGAGCTGTTTGTTTTGGGGTAAGTTATTTTGACTGTCTGTGCCTCAGTTTTCTCATCTGTGAAAAAGCAATACTATAATTATTTATGTTATAGAATTGTTGTGAGAATTAAATTAGTAATTAATTAAATTAGCACTTATAATAGTGCTAATAGTAATTTATTATAAGTGCCTGGCATGTAATAAATATTATATATGTATTATATATGTAATTCTTAATGTAATTATTGCCATTCTTATTATTGTTAGGCTGTTGTCTAAATTCTTATTCACAATACTGTCAATCTGCAAAGAACACATTATAAAGCAACAGAAGCAGCAAGTTCTCAATCTCAGAATGGTGAGAGTTGGACTATTTAACTCATCTGGTTGTAAATATGTAATCCAGAGTGTACTGATCATGCATAGTACAAAAGGGCACACTTTTATTTTTTATTTAAAATAATAAAACCCAAAGGAACTAAGAGTCTGATACTGGGAAAAGTGACATTAACTAACTGAAGTTATTGTGCTGTCTGCATTAATAAAAAGCTTAACCAAAAAATAAAATAACTATAAAATGAATTTTTAAAAGGCCTACAAAATTATACCTTTGCTTTTGATTAACCACTGATGCATTGGTACAAAATGGGAGGTGTTTTCCTCCTGTATATGAGAGTCAATTGGAATAATTGTGCAACTGGGAATGTTCTGGAACGACAACAGCAATAGAACTTGATTACTTTACTGAAACGTGATTGGATTTTCCACTGTTAGGACCTGATTGATACAAACAGCTGAAATATTAAACAGCTATTAAACACATTAAGTAAAGCTATAATACACCATGATGCAAATACAGTGGAGATTTTTTTTTGAGAGAGAGAGAGAAGAGTAATTTTTTAGATGATAGAAATAAATGCTGAGGAAAATTATTGTAAATATAAGACCATTAAACTCACTTTGACTTTATATAAGACCATGCATTTTGTGGGATCGTTTCCCTTGTTTGTTTTTGTCATTATTAATTTTTTAATTTATTTTTAAATTTCAGAACATTATGGGGGTACAAACATTTCGATTACATATATTGCCTGTGCACTGCCCAAGTCAGAGCTACAATCATGCCCATCCCCCAGACAGTGCACCCTGCACCCATTAGGTGTGGGTTTTCCCATCCCCTCCACCTCCCTCCCACCTGCCCGACCCCCAATATGATTTCCATGTGTGCACATAAGTATTGATCAGTTAGTACAAATTTGATGGTGAGTACCAGTGGTGCTTGTTTTTCCATTCTTGTGACACTTTGCTTTGAAGAGTGGGCTCTAGCTCCATCCAGGATAATACCACAGGAATTAATTCCCCATTGTTTTTACGGCTGAGTAGTACTCCATTATATACATATACCATATTTTATTAATCCACTCATGTATTGATGAGCACTTGGGTTGTTTCCATATCTTTGCAATTGTGAATTGTGATGCTATCAACATTCGACTGTACACGTCTTTATTATAGAATATCTTTTTTTCCTTTGGGTAAATACCCAGTATTGGGATTGCTGGATCAAACGGTAGTTCTACTTTTACCTCTTTGAGGTATCTCTATATTACTTTCCATAGAGGTTGTACTAATTTGCAGTCCCACCAGCAGTGTATGATTGTTCCTCTCTCTCCACATCCATGCCAACATTTGTTGTTTTGGGACTTTTAATAAAAGCCAATCTCACTGGAGTTAAGTGATACCTCATTGTGGTTTTGATTTGCATTTCCCTGATGATTATGGAAGTTGAGCAATTTTTTATATTTGTTGGCCATAATTCCATCCTCTTTTGAAAAGTTTCTGTTCATGTCCTTTGCCTACTTTTTAATGGTGTTGTTTGATTTTTTTCTTGTTGATTTTCCTAAGTTCTGTATAGATTCTGGTTATCAGCCCTTTATCAGATGTGTAGCATGCAAATATTTTCTCCCATTCTGTAGGTTGTCTGTTTGCTCTAATGATAGCTTCCTTAGATGTGCACAAACTTTTTAATTTGATCAGGTCCCATTTATTTATTTTTGTTGCTGCTGTGATTGCTTTGGGGGCTCTTCTTAAATTCTTTGCCTAGGCTAATGTCTATAAGAGTTTTTCCAACGTTTTTTTCCAGAATTCTTATGGTTTCACGTCTTAGGTTTAAGTCTGTTATCCATCAAGAGTTGATTTTCGTGAGAGGTGAGAGGTGTGGATCTAGTTTCAGTCTTCTTACATGTGGCTATTCAATTTTCCCAGCACCATTTATTGAATAGGGATTCTTTTCCCCAGTGTATGTTTTGGTCTACTTAGTCAAAGATCCGATGACAATAGGAGGATAGTTTTATATCTGTGTTCTCAGTCCTGTTCCATTGGTCTATGTCTCTGTTCTTGTGCCAGTACCATGCTTTTTTGGTTACTATAGCCTTGTAGTATAGTATGAAGTCTGGTAGATTGATGCCTCCCAATTTATTCTTTTTGCTTAAGATTGCTTTGGCAAGACGGGGTCTTCTCTGGTTCCACATGAAGCATAGAATTATTTTTTCTAGATCTGCAAAACATGATGTTGGTATTTTGATAGGTCCTGCACTGATTCTGTAAATCAGTTTAGGTAGTATAGACATTTTAACAATGTTGATTCTACCCATCCAAGGGCATGGTAGCGTTTTCCATCTGTTTCCATCTTCTTCAATTTCTTTTCTCAGTGTTTTGTAGTTCTCCCTATATAGGTCTCTCACCTCCTTAGTTAAATATGTTCCTAAATATTTAATTTTCTTTGATGCTATTGTGAAAGGTATTGTGTCTTTGATTTGTTTCTTGGCTTGCCTGTTATTGGTGTATATGAAGGCTACTGATTTGTGTGCATTGATTTTGTATCCTGAGACTTTGCGGAATTCATTTATCAATTCCAGGAGTTTCTTGGTTGAATATTTGGGGTTTTCCAGATATAATATCATATTGGCAGCAAAGAGTGAAAGTTGGATCTCTTCTGCCCCCATTTGGATACTCTTGATTCTTCTCTCTTGTCTGATTGCTCTGTCAAGGACTTCCATCACTATGTTGAGTAGAAGTGGAGATAGTGGGCAACCTTGTCTAGTTCCAGTTCTAAGCGGGAATGCTTTCAGTTTTTCCCCATTCAGTATGATATTGACTGTGGGTTTAATAATTTTGAGGTATGAGCCATCTATGCCTATATTGTTAAGAGTTCTTATCATAAAAGAGTGCTGAATTTTGTCAAAATCCTTTTCTTCATCTAATGAAAGGATCATATAGTCTTTGTTCTTGCTTTTATTTATATGGTGAATTACATTCATAGATTTGTGTATGTTGAACCATTCCTGCATCTCAGGAATGAAGCCCACCTGATCATGATGAATTATTTTTTGATGTGCAGTTAAATTCGGTTTGCTAGGATTTTATTGACAATTTTTGCGTCTATATTCATAAGGGATATTGGTCTGTAGTTTTCCTTTTTTGTTGTGTCCTTTCCTGGCTTTGGTATCAAGGTGATATTGGCTTTATAGAATGAGTTTTGGAGGATTCCATCCTTCTCGATGTTATGTAATAATTTCTGCAGTATAGGTACCAGTTCTTCTTTGTAGGTTTGGTAGAATTCAGGCATGGTATGGGACTTTTTTTTGTTGGAAGATTTTTTATTGCTGCTTCAATTTCGGTGCTTGATATTGGTCTGTTTCTGTTATTATTAATTTTTGATTTTTTTCTGCTTTATTTAACATAGGATTCTAATTCCAAAAAAATCGTTTGGTGACAAAGATTTTAGTGCTGTTTGGCTTAATCATAGTAAATAATAATATACTTTTAATTGGTAGAAGAAATTAGTGTACAATTTTGTAAGTCAAGGACAAACACTTTTTTATTATATATGCACATTCTTATGTGTGTTTCCACATAATATATATTCAGAAAAAGTGAGAATTTTTTTTATGTGTCTTAATACCTAGCAATTTTGTATAGGATAAACTTAGTATGAAAAATGGGAAATATCTACCAAATACAAATTTAACAAACAGCACAAACAGCTTTAAAATAAAACAAAGCATTGTTGAGAGACAGTTCCAAAAAGAGGGCTGCTTATCTGATGTTGCCATATTTGGGCACTAGACCCTATTATCTGTATATGACACAGTCTTCCACCTATGACTGTATGTGAATGAATTCCTTAATTTTGGACTTTGAAAATATATGAAAATAATTTATAGAGAGCATGGTGATAATTATATATGATTGAAATCATGATCTATTTTTTAACTTACCCATCAAAAATACGTAGTGAATTTTTGCATCAATCCAGTTCCTCCTCACACGGGGGTCCATGATAACCCCTAACCTGTATAGTGAGGAAACAGTTCTGATCTGAACTAAATTCATCATCTTTCTGTTGTGCACCCTGCACTGTTGTGTTCAGTATCATTTTAGGTATCTGCTTCTTTTCTCTAGGTTCTTATTAGAGGCAGAATGTAACTGTTGCATTGCAGAATTTGGCTGGGTTTTCACAGATCTTGATAATTTGTCATACTTCAGAACACAAAAATAAGGGTTTTAGTACAGTGGTTTTTAAATTTATTCTGAGGAAGAATTTCCTTCCTTTCAATAGATTTTTCAAAATACTGGCAGATCACCTGCCTGCTGATCTCAGGATCATCTGTGTGAAGCTTCAGATCTTTGTCCCTGCGCCATCTCTCCTTTCTACTAGCATCTGGGTTTTCTTTGACCTGACAAGCATCCTCCGCACACAGGTGCCATGACAATCCTGTCCACAAACGTTTCTGGTGGGAGAAGTCACTTTTTGCTTGAAGACAGCACCAAAAGGGTTTCTCCATGATACTTTTTAAGTAATAATATTAACATTTCTTCAGCTTATAATTATGATCACTTATTCATGTCAATATGGCATGAGATATACACTTTAAAGACCGTAAAATAAAGGGAATAATCCTATCATTTAGTGAAACAATTACTCCCAATGTTTGATGGCCAAGGTCAGTGAAGAACATCAGTTAAGACAACTCAATAAGGAATTTAGAATTTTCATAACTTTATTCAGATTAGCCACTAAACATGAAGTAGGTGTTTCATGGGGAATGTACAAGTTTGGTGACTTGAGCTACTTAACGTGACTGATACAGTTTAGAAAATAGAAAAGAAAATGGAGATCTTTTTAAACCTGGAAACAGAATTAGGGGACCAGTATACAATCTGAAATTATAATATATCAACACATGTAAGACTATGATTTATTTACATGTGAGGTGCAAATGAGAAGATCCATAAATTTATGAATATTTTTAAAGGGATTGTTACTAAGGAATGTTTCAGAACCACTCTGATTTGAATTGTTCTGTAGCCAATAATATAGACAAAGAGTGAACATCAGGAAAAGTCACTCTGAAAGTAAATGTGAGTTGAAGTAATGAAGCCAACAAAAGTTTAGATATGCACATAATAAAGGCAATCCATACTCTTACATATTAACAAATCAAATGTCTAGCATCTGCTGAATATCTCATTAACTTTTAAATTTTCACCAAATAAGTATAAAATGAATTTTAAGCCATATAGCAGAAAAACAATATTAATACTAGTATAGTTTCTTGGTTCTCCTAAGTCCCTGTATGTTCTGGCACAAATATTTAAGTTTTGGGAAAGTTAATCATTCTAGGCCTCAGTTTCAATATCTGTTAAATTGACAGAATAATGAATAACCACCTCATATAGTTGAGGATTAAATGAATAAATGCATGTAAATTTATGCTTAGACTAGTACTTAAAACTTGTGAAATTTGCTATAAATATTAGCTGTACTATAATATTCACTATAAATATTAGCTGTATTATAAATATTCCTGTACTGTAAATATTTCTATACATTATGTAAGAGAAGGGAAATATCAATTAGCATTATTTTCCTTGAATATGAAAGTAGCACATGTCATTGTCTAGCATGCAACTAATTCAGCAGGTAAAAAAACAGAAATTTTTCTATAATTTTGTGATTACCAAAAAAGTTCTGCTAAAACCATGGACCCCAGAGTACTGTATAACTGATACTAAGAACAAAGGAGGTGGGTCCTATTTGGCTGCCAAATCTCTGGGGTTAATTTCCATATAATGTCTTCCCTGCCTCAGGAGGGGGTTTTAGCAATGAGTCAGGAAAGTACTGGTTTAAGAAAGAGGCTTTCTTAAAAATATTATGTGCTCCAAATGTTCCCAGTTCCACTCCCACCAATTTGTTTCCTTTTTCAATACAATGTCACATATTTTTCTACTCATAACATTCAATATTTATTGTTGCCATCCTTTCATGTTCTTATAAGTTGTTGGTATTTTAGAACTTTCAGCAGCATGTATGTGATTTCACGGAAAGATGCTATAAGAGGGTCTAGTTTCCAACACTTCTAGGAGTAGAAATTTATTATTGTTGTTGTTGTTGCTGCTACTGATGTTGATGCTATTGTTCTGTTTTAATGTCATTAATCTTGGGTTTACTAGTGAAGTAGGATACTGTTCATGTTTTTGGCTATTTGTATTTCATCTTACATTGATTGTCCATTGAGGTTTCTTTGGCCATTTAAAATTGTTTTCTTCTCTTTTTCCTAAAATTTTTCTAAAGCCTTTTTGAATAATTGTCATGTGACAATTTTTTTCTCATCTGAAAAACAATTTTTCCCCAGCCAGCCCATCATTATCTATTAACTTTGTTTAAAGAGTCCTTTACAATATGCAATTAAATAATCAGATGTGTCTTTTATTTTTTTTCTTTGCTTCTTGGAATTATGTCTTTACAAAAAGTTTCTTCTAATTTTTTTTTGTTTTATTTTCTTTATTAAGAATTTTTCTCCAGGTGTAAAATGCATTTTGTATATGGCATTATATAAAGGTTTAAGTTTATTTTTCAAAAGATAGCTAATATGACAACATGATTTATGAAACAATATTTTTTCCATTTGACTGACATATCTATATCACATAAGTTCCCAGTTATATTTTTTCTGTTTTTGAAATTCCATTCTGTTTCACTGATTTTTGTCAACACTAAACTTAAAAAATACTTAGCATAATTTTTATTAGGTTTTTGTATCTAATAATTAAGTCATTCTCATTGTTTTTTTCTTTTATATTGCTTACTTTTAAAACTTTACTTCTTATGCAAAATTTAAAATTATTTTTAATTACCATTGCTCTTTTCCTCATAATGTTCCTCACATTACCTGATTGAAATTCATTGTGTATATATTTATTTGGGAACTATAAAATCTACTTGATAGTGAGTCTACTCATCCAATATTATCAATAGTATATCCAGTTTTTTAATTCATGTTTTATGTTCTTCAAAAATGCTTATACTTTCAGTCTAGACAAGATGGTATAAGTGAGTTTCTCTGTTTCTCCTCATGAAGTACAACTATAAACACTGAAGCTAGTGCAAGAGGCAATCAGCGGAGAACTTCATGAGATTTTGAGAGCAAGGGCTGGGAGAAAAACATAGCAGCAATGTGTCTATGTCCCCCCACCAAACAGAATAAGGCAACCAAGGCCCTGCACTTCCTGACCCCAACCTAATAAGAGAAAGCAGCCCAGGTAAGCTCATTCCTCCCCCTGATGAAAGGACACCAGGAAAGTCCATGTGATGAGGATGAAAAGAAAAGCTACAGACTTCGAGAAATATTTGCAAATCACATATCCAACATATGACTAATGGCTAGAATACACAAAGAATTCTCAAAACTTTGTAGTAAAAGAATCACATATTTCCATTAGAAAATGAGCAAAAGACATCAACATACCTCTCACTAAAGAAGATATGCAGGTGGAAAATAAGCACATGAAAGGATGTTTAGGATCATTAGCCATCAGGGAAATACAAATTAAAACCACAAAGAGACATCACTGCACACTTATCAGAATGACTAAAATAAAAAATGGTGACAACAACTAATGCTGATAAGGATGTGGAGAAACGGTATCATTCATGCATTGCTGGTGGGAATGTATTTTGACTGTGGTTGTGGGTACGTTAATGTGTGTACACGTGTAATAAAAGTCTACAGAGCTAAATATACACATACATCCACACACAAGTAAAAGTAAAACAGGGGAAATCTGAGGAAGGTTGGTGGATTGTATCAGAGTCAATCTCTTGGTTGCAATATTGTACTATATTTTTACAAGATGTTATATTTAGAAGGAACCAAGTAAAGGGTACACAGGATTTCTCTCTATTATTTGTTATAATTGCATGTGAATCTAAAATTATACCAATACAAATTATATTAAAAATGGCTATTTTTTGATGGATGTGGTGGCATGTAACTATAGTCCCAGCTACTCAGGAGGCTGAGGTGAGAGGATCGCTTGAGCCAAAAGTTCAAGTCCAGCCTGGTAACATAGCAAGACCCCATCTCTAAAATAAAAAAAAAAAAAATGCCATTTTAAAAATAGAGGCTGCTATGGTTTGAATATTGGTCTACTCCAAAACTCGTGTTGAAATTCAGTACCTAATGTGGTAGTATTGAGAAGGGCCTTTAAGAGGTGATTGGGTCATGAGGGCTTTGTTCTCATGAACGCATTAATCCATTTATGGATTTATGGATTATTGGGTTAATAGATTAATTGGTTATTACAAGAGTGGCATTACTGGCTTTAGAAGAGAAGAAAGAGAGACCTGAGCTAGGATGCTTATTTCCCTCACCATGTGATGTCTTGTGCCACCTCAGGACTCCGCAGAGTCTGAACCAGCAGGAAGGCCTTCACCAGTCGTGACCTCTTGACCTTGGACTTCTCAGCCTTCATAACTGTAAGAAATCAATTCCTTTTCTGCACAAATTACCCAGTTTCAAGTGTTCTATGATAAACAACAGAAAACAGACTAAGACATAGGCCCTGTATTTTCCTTGTTAAAATTATAGTTATTTTATAATTTGTGTTGTTATTGTTATTGGGATTCAAACTGATAATTATTCAAAGGTAGACAAAGACAAAATAAGCTTTATTTGAGGAATGTAAAGATAATTCAACATCATTGAACTATCTATATAGTTTATTACACTTACAAATTATGGGAAAAATTATTTTATTATTGTAGTTAAAATCTCAGTCAAAAAATTCTAGTAGGTATGAAACATAACTTATTTACATTTATTTATTCATTTTTTTTTGAAATCACCTTGAATTATGTTTTGAGATTTATATTCCACTTACTGGTAGAAATTTAATCTGAGTCACTTCAATTCTCACTAAGTTTGTGGAGGTGGAAAGTGGAGTATTTGAGTACTCTATATGTCATAGTGTTTATGAAGGAAGGGTACTATCTGTTTTTTGAGATACACTGAATCCTTTGAGATGTGCATTTTACCATCTTGTACTCAGTTATTCTTTTAATCAAAATGACTTACTGGTAAATCATCTCTTTTTGCCTACTACACAGCCTCTGAAGTTTCAGCTTCGTCTCAGTAAATGTCACTCTCCTCTCAAGGGTCCAGAAAATATTTGGTTGATTTCATTGTTCTCACATCACTCTGAGTCTTAATGAAACTTATACAGCTTTTTTAATATCTTGTACTTCCTCAGGGCTATTCACAGGTAAAGAAGATATCATTCTACTATCTCTGCATTGGGTTGAGAGCCAGTCTCAAATCTATCTGCGGAAACACCCTACATAATGCTATCTGTTTCTGAGTTTTGTATTTCATTGTAAAAAAAAAAATCACCTCAAAATTTAGTGGATTAAAATGACATATATATATCTATATATATAGATATATATATCCATTTGGTCAGGAATCCAGCCTAGCTGCTTCTCTGGCTCAGGGTGTCTAAAAAGGTTACAAGCAAGGTGTCATTCAGGGAGGCAGTTATGTCAAGCCATCTCATGTGGTTGTTGGCAGACCTCAGGTCCTCACTAGTTCTTGGTCAGAGACCAATTCTTTTTCATGTGAGTTTCTCCGTAGGACTACTCACAACATGGCAGTGTGCTTCCTCCAAAGTGAGGGCTACAAGAAAGAGAAAGGATAATGCCTGCCACACTAACCTACTGTGGACATGCTGTGCCTGCAGCCTGGGCCAAGAGGAAATCTAGACTCCCACTACTTTCTCAGGAAGGGGCACAGACAGATCTCTGCTCTGGAATGATCAGAACTTCCAATGTCCTGCTGCCCTTTGGCCTCCTCTCCCTCTTCACACATAATACAAACTAGCCCAGGGATAGGGATAAGTCAGGGTATAGGAACAACACAATTCTGTGTTTCCTCCCGAGTTTGTGACTCCCTTTATTTCTGAGAGTTTTTATTTAATATGGAAGTGTGGTAGCTTGCCTCTTCATCTATTTCCCAAAATCTATTGTTTATGCCCTAGGTCCTTCAAGGATTGGACTTTTAAAACCCTTGAGCATGGCATTGACTTTATTGATTTCCTCAGTCTGCTCTCTCCTCCATTCTTTGAAGCTGTAAGCAGAGAACAACCTAGCTCTGCTTAAATAGGGGAAATCTCATGGAGAATGTTAAGAGTGAGGCGAACAATAAGCACACAAAAATGCATCAAATTTTCATCTCACCGTATTATTCTATATAATAATATTCAGAGATTCAAAAAAAGGATTGCTCATATTTAGAGAATCTAAATAATATAATTTAATAGAATAAATCTAGAGGAAAGTTGAATAATTATGGCAAAGATTTTCACAGAAAAAATCCTTCACAAACTTTATGTTTAATGATCACTTGCTAGACCATTCACTCTCCTTCAAAGTAGAAGGCTTGGTTGGTCACTAACCTCATTGCCATTGAAAATTGTTTAGAAGGCTCTAGCTAATGCAATGGCAATAAAATATAAATACTGTGGGTAGATGAATTGGATGTATCTTTAGTTGTAGGTGATATGACTATGTGTTTAGAAAAGTGAAGAGACCATTAGAATGCACAAGAATTTGTAAATAATATAGACATATACTTATATATACTTAAAGACCATTTTCTTATATATGTATTTATGATATAAGAAATCATATATCTCCAGAGCCTTTCAAATATCCATAAGCAGATAACTTGAATATATTTGCACATAAGTACAGTCATGGTTCATTACATTGTGAAATCTTTTAGTGCATCAATAGAATTTGTTATAAAATAGAACAGAAACCGACAAAAAAAGAACCCTAACTTTTTTGTCTTTTATATACAAATACCTGTGTTCAGATGGTGCTTGAATTCCTGTGTTTTCTGGCCACTTGTAATGCTGTTTTCTTTCTGTCTCATATTTGTTTGATTTCTTCTCTTATTTTATTACCGTCTTGTCTATATTTTTCTACTTCTTAAATATGGGGATTTTCCATATTTTCTTGCCTTTTTCTCTCTTTTCACCCTTGCTCTCAGGGTGACCACTTTCAGTCTCATTCAGTCTCGTGCACTCATGACTTCAGAGTTCTTTCCATCTGAGTGGTACTCAGATCCTCAACAAACCTCTCCTCAGCATTCCAGCTTCACCACATGCTATATCCTGGGCATGTCCTCAGTGCTCTGTGTCGTGCAGCTCAAACTATACATGTGCAATATGGAACACATACTCTCATCTGTCTGGAAATAATTTTAAATAGAACTTAACTCAGTTTATTGTCCTGACTTCACTATCTCAGACAAGATTATTACTGCCCAACCAGGTTCACTGCCCATCACACAAGATGAAGCCAATCCCCTGAGACAGCAGGGGTTGCAGCAGAAAAGGAGTTTAATATCACAGGGTGCCAAGCAAGGAGAAATTTCTCAAATCCATCTCCCTGAAAAATTTGGGGCCAGGGTTTTTAAAGAGAGTTTGGTGGGCAAAGGGCTAAGGAAGTGGGTCTGCTGATTGGCTGAGGATGAACTCCTAGGGTTGGAAAGCAGAAATTGCCTTCTTGCCTGAGTCAGTTCCCAGGTAGAGGGTTACAGAACCTGTTAAGTCAGTTTCTCAGTATGGCCACTGGTCTGGTTAGCATCAGTTGGTCTACTGGAATGCAGAGTCTGGAAAATATCTCACAGACCAGTCTTAGATATCACAGTGGTGATGTTATCTATGGGAGCAATTAAGAAACTACGAATCTTATGACCATAAAGCAATCTAGGGAAAAATGGTTGCTTTTTATATATATGTACATATATACAGCCTATACCTTTGCAGAGTTCAAGCCCCTACCACAGTTCCCACCTTGTGGCCCTTTATTAATTTTATAAAGGCTGGTTTCAAGATTATTACCCACCTCACAATCACACAGGTTTGCTTTATTGAAATAATTCTTGAATTTCTTTCTCTTTCTTTACCCTCTTTATTCTGGCCTTTTTACTATTGCTAAAATTACTCCCCATCTTGTGATTCCTGCTGCTATTTTCTTATTTCAGGTCCTCCAACTCTCATATAAGCTATTAAAAGTTTTTTGTTGTTGTTGTCAATAGGTTTTTCTATCACTAGTCATAACCTCCAATTCATTCTGAACCTCACTGCTGGATTTATCTCCCTTAATGCAGACATTTAATTCTGTCAGATGTGCTAAAAACAAAACAAACAAACAACAAAAGCTCAAATGAATTCTTCTCTGCTATAGGTACATTCTGAGCAATTTAATCTGAAAATTAATGCCTTTTTAAATATATCACCACCCTTCTTATATCTTCCAATTCCTATTCTTCCAATCTAATTCTAGTTAAAGTGAACTATTTGTTGGTCTCCCTATACAACCTGTCCTTCCCCAACTCTGAGAATTGGTTTATTTGTCCCCTCTATCTGCATTTCCCGTTCTTGCTATCACATGCTATAATTTACTCATTCTTTATTGTACAGCTTAAATACCATCTTCTTAATGAAATTCACTAGCCAGAAATAACCTCACCTCTCTCTGTGAACTCTACTAGCATTTTAACTGTAGTATTTTTATGGCATTAATCTCATCTGTTTTATATTAGAGTTATTTACAGGCATTCAAATTCTTTACTATTTGAATCTGAACCTCTTGAAATTAGGACGTATGATGTAGGGCTTTTTAACCTCTCAGCTTCAACACAGTATTTTTCATATAGTAGATATTGAACGCTACTAATGAATTTTTAAAATAAAATTAATCAATTTTGACTAATTTGAACATTTGACTAAACTACTACAAAATGGACTCTGATAGATATTTCTTGAGCCTTAAGGACTTTGAATTAAAAGGAAACATTATTTTCTAACTTATATAACAGCTTCCAGCTGAGAGCTTTATTACTACTTAGTTCAGACTCCATTAGAACCCAAAATGTATTTAGGAATCTTTGGATGACAGAATACTTTATCTCTCCTACAGCTGTGTGATGGACAGTCCTTATAATGTCCACCACCTTGTTTTCCTGCCCTTGTATAATCTTTTCCTTTACAGTGTGGGTGAGACCTGTAACTTGTTCCTACCAAAAGAGTACAGAAAAAGTGATGAAATATCACCTCATGACTACATCATATTATATAAGTCTCCATCCTCCTGGTAGACTAGCTTTGGAATCTTCTCTCATTAGCTTGATGAAGAAAGCAAGTATGCTATGCGAAGCCCACACAACAAACAACTATGGGTGGACTTTGGAAGCAGAGGGCCTCAGTCCTACAACTGCAAGGATGACAAATCAGTCAACAACCATGTGAGCTTGTCAGAGAACTTGTAGTCTCACATGAAACTGTAGTCCCTGCTGATTCCTTGATTGCAGACTTGTGACATCCTGAAGCAGAAGATCCAGTTAAGTTGTGCTCAGACTCTAAACCCACAGAAACTGTGAGATAATAAATGCATTTTGTTTTAAGCTTTTAACTTTGTGGTATTATTATGCAGCAATATAAAACTAATACATATTGTGATGCCTGAAAGCAGGTGCTTTTGTAACAAACACTTAAAAATGTGAGAACAGCATAAAGGCTGAAATAATTTTGAGAAGCATGATAAAGAAAGCCAAAATTACCTTGAACAGACTGCTGGTAGAAATTTGGACTTGAAGGATACTGCCGGTGAAGGCTCAGAAGAAAGGTAGGAGCATATTCTGGAAACTGGAGAAAAGGAGGTGCATGTTAAGTAGTGGCAGAAAGCTTAGAAAATTAGTCTCCTGAAGTTATGTGGACAGTAGAACTTTTAAGTGCTGAACTTGTTACATAACTAGAGATTTCCACACAAAGTGTTGCAAGTGCCACACTGGTTGCTTCTTTCTGCTTATAATAAAATGGAAAAGGAGAGAGATTCACTGAGGGAAGGACTATTAAATCAAAAGGAACCAGGGCTTCATGGTTTTGAAAATTCTCAGCCTGTCCACATGGCAAAATCTGTTAAAATTAAGAAATTGCTTCCAAAAATGAGGCATAGAGAAAAAGGATATAACTATACAACCTTTTGCTAAAACCTGGGAAAGATCGAAAGGCCTCAGTATTCAGTCACAGAGGGCCCTTTCAAGAGACTAAATGTGTATTTCATGAATCCTCTCAATCAAACCATAAGGCCTCTAGGAATCTTGACGGCGTTGGCCCTCAGCCATCTCAAAGGGAGCTAAAGATAGAGAAAGGATTATCATGGGGAAAAATATGGATATGGCTCTTGTACAGTGAAGTGAACACCATCAAAATCCATTGAAGACCCCCAAAGTTCTTGAGAAAACTGTTTCAGCAAAAATGCTGCCAGATGAGACTGAAAATGATAGAAAGTACAAAATGATGGAAGCCTGTTGGACCCCCTCAAACGCTACTTGTGCCAAAGCATGCTGACAAACCTACTCAGTGGAAAACACATGCAAACCATGTTTTACAGTTGTTCTACTATGGATCTAGAGTAAGACGGGAGCACCTATTTGGAGTATTTATTGTGCAAAGGTTTAAATAATGAAGTATTTTTTTTCCACTGATAAAATTCACTGGAAGAACTCATTGCAGAGACTTGTCATATACCATACTGTTTACAAAGATCTTCAAAATCTTTCTGAAATGATCAAGAGCTTCCGCAGTATTTTCTGAGAGGAATAGTTTCATGGTCTGCTAAGGTATAGGAGAGGGTACAGGAAGGGGAAGACCAAGCAGACTTTTGTGACTGAGGGTTATTATAAAAAAGCTTTTTTAAAAGGCTGATTTTATAAATGTTTACTAACAGCATGTTTTTCTGCAGAAATCTCCCCAGGACAAGAGATCAGTAACAGTGAGTAACAGCAATGCAGTTTACAGATGTGGTTGGTAAGTCAAAGCCAGAAAGCTTTCTGGACCAAAGGCGAAACAGATACCATGGTTATTATAGAAACCTTGTTCTCTGGGTTAGGGTCAGTGGCCCTCACCATAGAGAGAAGTGTTTTTAAGGTAGCAGAACAGTTTATTAGATTGTTATTAGTTTGGTTGAGTCACTAAATAATTTATTTTTTAGTGAGTTCTGCCTAGGTACTAGTATGATAATCTAAATTATAAATTAAATCATCCTTACATAAAAACCTCAATAGCTTCTTATCACATCAAAGATAACATATTTAAAAATTCATGAGATTTTACACAACATGGTAATGGCCTGTATTGGTTCTTTTTTGGTTGTTTTTGTCGTGTTTTGGTTTTGCCCCTCATCCCTTGCTGTGTTCCAACTTCACTATTTTGTTTTGTTTTATTTGTTTGTTTACTATTTTAGTGGCTCCATATGTTTTAATTATTATCTCAGGGTTGTTCGGCAATACACTAATCTCTGGCTGAAATGCACTCTGATTTACTTTCCTTCCTGAAACACACACACATATTCTTAAGATTTTTAAAAGTAATTTCTACTAATTATTCAGGAAACTTCCTTTACTGCCGACCTAAATTTGGTATACCTCTTAAAATTTCTCATAAAAAATAATGCTTTTTCTTTCCTGTGCTCATTAAGTTTTATCATTATTTATTTGTGAGATTCCTTTTTTAATCTATTTCTATTAGACTATAATTTTCATGAGCGTAAGGTTTTTGTCTGTTTTGCTTATCATGGTTAATCTGTGTAGGGCACTGTAAATAGAATATATAAATTATTCAATCAATATTTGAGGATAAATTAATAAATAAATGTATAAACTTTTGTTAATAGACATTTTTGTACATATATATGAAATGCAACGTCTCCATTAGTATTCCTCCTCCTCGTATTTGTTAGTGGACCTCATATTTTTGGAATTTAATAGAAATTTAAAATTCCTGTTTATATGATCATACTTTAAAAATTCCCAGTTAGCCATTTCCTCTTTCAGTCTTGTTCTCAGGTTTCTGGAATAGGAACCCATGATATCATAGTCTAAGAGAGGTAAATGGAGCAAAGTAAGCACACTACTGAAAATAGAAAGCATTAAGTTTCACATAATGTTAGAATCAATGAAATAATTTTGATTAAAACTCTGAAACATAGATTTTCTTTTATACTTCAATATTTATGCAAGTATAATTCTTTTTCAATTGTCTTATCCTATCTCAATTAGATTATTTCCTCCATCAGCCTGACTATGATTGGGAGCCTAAAGAACACAATAGTTTGCTGCTAGTCACATGTTTTCAATATAAGCCCTTATTTGTTATTTTCCTGGAATAAATGGCCTACACATAGTCGCCAATTGTTTGCATAGTACAGAGGAGAACACGGCAACACTGATCAATACATTGCATATAAAAATGTGCATTGTTGGGAGAAAGGGAAATTTGAATCATGTAAGATTTTATCTACATATTCTTTCTTTTCTGACAAAAGGTACCTAATACTATCAGCCTCTACTTTTCTGATTTTTGTTTTTGTTTTCTGAAGCTATAGAAATGTAAAGATGTCTACCAGCACAATGCGAGAGAAGCCAGGAAAGATGGGTTCTGGGTCCCTTTGCGGCACTCATTAATTTAGTTAAATCAGGAAATTCCCTCTAGTTTTCTAAGTTTCAGTTTTCTCATCTGCAAATACATCTAATATCTATTTGCCTAAAGCCAGAGAACCAGCCTAGGCCATGTCTTACGAAATCCCTCAGCTCTAATGTCTCTCATCCTGGCCTAAGAGAAAGAGAGTATATCAAAACGGAGCTACTGCTTAAACGGTAGGAGCACAAGACCTGCCTATGTTTAGGACCAATAAAATTAAGTTTTGAAACTACAAAAAAAAACAATTTTCTGTGTTAGAAAAAATTTAAATAAAAAGTCACTGTAAGTGTCTTCTCTCTCAAGATTTTCCTGTTTCTCTCTGCCTGTCAGTTAACTATATTCATGTTCTCTATTTAATATTGATAAAAAAATGGAAAATGTTATTTTAAAAAATTGAGGCAAGAACTTCATATTTAATTACTCAGGCTTTCAATTTACTTTTTATTTCTTACATTATACAATCTCATACATAAAGGATACATCAAAAGCAGCAAGTGAATTTTCAATTATTTTATATTCTACTTTTCTCAAAAGTCTGTGAAATACAAATTCCTAAGCAAGAGAAAAGATTTCAGAGTTTTCGCACTTCTGGGTGAATGGATTTGAAGATAGCAGTTCTGAGCATTGTCACTGTCTGATGGCTGGTGGCTGCTTGAAATGATGTGAGTTGGTGATTTTATCTATCCTCCATTTGGAAGTAGAAGCAGACATTGGCAAGAAAGAAGCTAAATTTTAAAGAGGTCATGAACACCATAGTCTTTTGGTTTGGCAACAGGGTATTGGGGAGTCAGCAGAGTGCTGGAAGTCGGGCTACCAGGGTTCCTGTTCTGTCCATGTGAAAAGCTGTACGGCTTTGGGACTTATATCTCCTTTAAAATAAGGCATTTCTACTTTTGAAATAAAAAAATAAAAAAATAAAAAATAAAAAATAAAATAAGGCATTTTTAGTAAGGCAACATCTAAGGCCCACGCCAGTAATGCCTCTTAATGATTTGGGCATTAAGTATCTGCCTTTGTTATTTAGACTTGGCTTCCTATATCTGGTTGACCCCAGAATCTCTACAGTGCTTTTGCTTAATTATTGGTTGCCAGTACACTGCTAAAAGTGAGTCTGTGGTAGGGCTCTAGAATCTGTATTTGTAAAAATTTCTGCAGAAGCCAACATAGACACAACAAAACCTTAATGTACTGGGTAGAGACCTGAAACACTTGGCTTATCCAGTGCCTCAGAGACCCTTATTGTTTGTCTTTTCAATTCCAAAATTAATATATAAAATTATGGAAAATATAGAAAGTGTGATAAGAAAAAACATGAAATCATTTATAACATCAAAGCATAAAATAACTACTATTATTTTTATTAATTTTTACTTCTCTAATATAGTGCTATTTCATAAAGAATATATATGCATATGTATAGCATTATGAAATAGGGTCATATTATTGTATGCCATTATTTTATTTAAGATATAAAGGACATTTTCTCATGACATTAAATTTTTTTAAAAAAACAGAATGCAATGATCACATTTCTCTGATAATATAGGATTTATGTCATGGCCACTATTTATTATCTAGATTAAATGTTTTTATAATTATAAAAAAGGCTGTAATAAATACTTTTAGTTTATTAATGTTAGTCTTTTATTTTCTTGCATAGAAAATCAAAGAATTATGCTAAATTGGAGGAGATAATGTGGACCACTGCCAAAGCCCGTGCTGAGTCTGTCACCTCCCTGAGAATTTGAAAGGTAAGAAAGAAATGGACAAAGTTGTGTAGGAAGGTTTTCAAGTACAGCTAATAGAATCTTGGACTTATCCTTTATAGAGAACAGCTACACATACAGGGGTGGGGAACCTGCGGGCTTGGGGCCACATGTGGCTTTCTGGATCCTTGAGTGTGGCCTTTTAACTAAATCCAAATTTTATAGAACAAATCCTTTTAATATTATGCATCCTCAGCAAGGCTGTATTTCACAAGTAAAAAAAGTTATGGCTAAGTAAAGTGAAATCGTGCATATAACCTCAGTCTTCTTTTCTGCTTTTCCTTCACTGCTCTTTGTGACACCTACAGGCATTTTACAAAAATTTATTGAAAGCTATCTCAAGGATGGGTGATCTTCGGCAAATGCTAGTTTGAATTATATTTGATTATATTTTTCTGAGATCATTTCAATAACTCTAGTAGTAGGTTTGAAAAATCCAGATGCATAATTGAAAATAATTGATTCGTATCTTTTATGTAGAAATAAAAACAATTTTTGAATATCTTGTGAAAAATCCTGAGTCAGTACTTATGAAATAAGCTATCATGATCGGCTGTTAACCTCTACTGGGAATGTGAAATTTCTTTGTAAGGTTTCCTTTTTCTTATTTCTTTTAAAAATTGTTTATGTTTACTTTAATCTTTCAGTAGATTATTTTCTGATGACCTTTCCAGTTTCAATGCTTCTCCTAAACAGGGTTTCCAATTAAATTGGTGACTCTCTACACACTGTTTCTAGAATGTTAGAAGCTAGAAAATGGTTGAGAAACCCTAGACTTACAAACTTAAATCCAAATATTTCTAAATCCTTTCTGATTATAACAAACCTACTACTGGAATTGCATTTACACAAAATAACTCTGGTGTCATAAGGAATATCATGGGTCACATCCCAGAGTGCACTAAAAATGAAAGAAGTGACTCTAGAAGAATTTATTTTAGTGATTAGTTCTTAATGACAATTTCTGGGCCAGTGGAATTGGTTTATCTGGAAAATAGAACAAGGAGGGTGAGAAGGGAGTAAAAATAAAATGGAAATAACCTTTAATAAACATCTGTCTATTGTGAAAGATAGGCTAGCAGAATGAAGATGGTCCACTTAATTACTTGGGAAGGGTTTCAGGCTCCAGCTGGGATGGAGACTTTGTCTAAACACAGGGTGGTAAGCTGGAATAAGCAGAGAAGGTTCGTTCATTTGCAGCCTTTTTGATTTATAAAAGAGAGCTGGATTCAAATGATGAAATGCTGGAAACACCAGCTTTTGATAATGAGAGAGGATTTTGAAACCAGAAAGGCTGCATCAATCTTCAACTAAATCTTGTCAGGTACCACAGGTGACAATTAAATCATTCTCAGCAAGGCAGCTTGCTGATCCAAAATGTGTGGTTGTCTTATGGTTTTGTCCTCTGCAATCCACAGAGAAGGGCCTCAACATGTGTTGTAAAGACAGTAGCTTGCAATTGCAACCTATCCCTTGGCCCTGCTAATTGTACTGATATTATATGAACAAATAAACAACATTTGCAGTCAGGTTTTAAAATTATACGTTTACAGGTTTAAAATGAACTTTCTCATTTCACAGTTAAGAAAAATCCAGAGAATCCATGTAGCTTGCCTAAGGCCAAACAGTTACTATGTATAAGAGCTGGCACTGGAACCCTATCTGCTTCCCCCAAGTCATGTTATTTCATCAAATGATGCTGCCACTTGCTTAGAGTATTTGCTGAGAACAGAATGTCAGCTGCTGCAGCAATTCACAAGATCTGGAAAAGCCATAATGCCTTTCACTGACTGATGCCCTGTGTGTGAATTCAAACTAGTGAACCTGTGATAGAAAGTTATAGAACCCTTATATCACAATACCAAATGCTTATCAAAAATAGTATTAAGTGGCTTTTGTATTGGCAGCATCCCACATTCCATAAATATACTACTAAGACATTTTAAATTTCATTCTGAATATATATGACAAATTATTTTTTATCATTTATAGTCTCTTTTAAAATCTTTTAAATCTAAAATATTGTAAACTTGCCTTCCCCATGTTTGTATCTTTTATCACCAGCAAGGGCCCAGGTCTGCTTCTCATTCCCCCAATCATTTATGTGATTTTGGTTCCTGCAAGTCTGTGTGTTCACACTGAAGACTAAGGCAGGGTTTTTTTCCCCTCAATTTCTGAAATGTCAATTCCTTTGGCGCATTGTTCTTATTCTACTGCCTCCATATCCATTTCTTCATCAATTGCTCTTATTTTACAGAAAACTATCATTGCCTCTTTTTCAAAATAATGAACAAATGAGCAGTTATGTGACTTAAAACACATCTGCTTCACAGCAAGAGTTTAACATTTTCTTACCATTACAATTATTCAAATGTATCGATCCACTTCAAACTTCTTAATGTATTCTGTATATTTTAAAATATATTTGCAAATGCCACATATTTACATATTATATAATATTAAGTTAGAGAGTCTTTCATCACGAGACCCAAAGTCTCTCTCTCTTAATAAGTTAAATACCTGGGAAAATACATTAAGTATATCAGGACTCAATGAACTTACTATTTAACTTAGCAGAACAGCAATATAGCAGTACATTCAGGAGTCTTATAACAAGAAATTGCCGAAATACACCCCTTAGCAACAAAAATCTCACATAGAATGACTTGAACATTGAGAAAAACAAAGATTGTTATTATGTTCTCTAATCCAGTGGTTTTCATGTCAAGCAATAATCATGAAAATTTGAATACTTATATCCAAATAATGTAAATTAGTATGATCAATCATATTGAACTACTTTTTAGTCATATGAAAGCCCTTCCAGTTTCCCAATTTGTCACAATCTTCCTCCTCTTCAAGCCCTATCAGCTTGAATCTCTCTCACAGATCACCTACCTCACCTTCCTCTCTTGTCCAGCTGGCTCTTTGTACTTTATGCCTAAGCAACAACTTAGCTCTTTCAGGAAGTTATACTAACTCCCTATTAAATATCTGGAATAATTTTACCAAAAGAGGTGTCAGGCCACTATTATGATACATTATTTAAAATTAGAGAAAACTAAATAAATGAAAGACAATGAAGTGTTTATGGATTGGTAGATTTAGTATTATCAAAAAGATTTGCTTTCCTCCAAATAGATCTGTAAACCAAATGCAATTTGAAGAAAAATCCCAGGGTTTTTTTTTCAAAAAATTGGCTAATTCTTAAATCTATGTAAAAAACATAGAGGGAATAATAAAGGTAATTTTGAAGAAGAAAAAAAATTTGTAGCATTTAACCTACCCAATATAAAGTTTTATTGTAAACCTATGTTAATAAAAATGCTATGATAATTGTGCAAGGATAAAAGCATAGGACAACAGAACAGAATACAGAGCCCAAAAATAATATATATGTGGACACTTAATTTATTGTGATGATGGCCCTGAAGAGCTGTTAGAAAAGGATAGTCTAGTCAATATGAAATAAAAATATTAAAATCAGCCCCTTTCTCATATCATAAACAAAAGTCAATCAATGTGTTTTGTAAATCTAAAAATTAACAACAACAACAACAATAACAAAAACTCTGAAGCTTTCACAACTTTGCAATAGGTAAAGATTTCCCAAATAGGATACAAGAAGCAATAACTATAAATAAAATCATTGATAAAATAAACTACATTAAAAGTAGAAAATTCTGTTAATCAAAGGACATAATTTGGAGACTAAACAGGCAATCCACAGAGTTAGAAAAGATATTTGAAATACCAAATATAATTAGCAAAGAACTTGAGTCATGAATTTTAAAAAATACGTCTACAAATCAATACGGAAAAGACAGTCACCTTCATAGACAATGGGCAAGAGACATGAATTAGCATTTCACAGAGGAGGATATCCAAATTGTCAATAAGTGTATGACAAGGTGCTCAACCTCATTAAAATAAGGGAATCACAAATTAAAGCCACAATGTTATTTCTGTATACATCGATCAGAAAGGGTAATATTAGAAAGACTGACAGCACTAAGTTTTGGCAAGGACATGTAGCAAGCAGAACTGCAGCTGATGGATGTGGAACCAGGTACAACCACTAAGGATAAATATTTGTGACTTTCTAATAAAACTAAAAATATAATACACATTTCTACTACTAAATATGTATCTAAAGAGATGTAAATGTCAGAATTATTAGCATAAAGTCATTCACAGCTGTTTCTTTATCATCTTTTAATGTCTTAAGGATCTGTAGTGATGCCCCTTTTTGATTCCTGAAAGCTTCTCTCTCTCTCTCTTTCTGACTCTTTTTCTCTCTCTTTCTCATTCTCTCTTTCAATATTTCACAGCAACTTCTCCACTCTAAGCTTCTCCCAAATCCCCTGTCTCTTTCATCTTATCTCTCTGGCTGAAATCTTTATTATATAGATCCAAATTATATAGCTTCTGTCTTCTTCAATATTCCTTTTTCTCTGATTCCCAGATTCTTTAGAATCATGAAAAGTTTAGGGTCTTACCCTGCAAGTAAGAAGCTTCCTTCTTAGAAATCAGAGAATTACAAATATTCACAATTCACAGTTGAACATCCCTTTATCCTTTTCACATTGAGACTAAAATTACAAATTTTCCTAGGAAAATTCATGTATGAAAAGAGTAACAACGGAAAACATCAGCCATCAACATGTCATGATTCAAATTTTTAGAATTTGAATTCTAGAATATATAGGGAGGGGAAAATCTATAGAATGAATAGGGAGGAAGAATCATAGAATCTATAGGGAGGGGGAAAAAAACAGGTCATTACAGTTTTAATGGGGAGAGTGACATTTTTCATGGAAGGTGGCAGAATGCAGGACTCCAGCTGGGAGTGATGGTTCATGCCTATAATCCCAGCACTTTGGGAAGCTGAGGTGGGAGGATCGCTTGAGACCAGGAGTTCAAGAATGCAGGACTCCAGTGTAAAGAAAAACACAGGTTCTCAGCTTCTCAAATCAAAGACTCAATACCTTTCACAATAGCATCAAAGAAAATAAAATACCTAGGAATATATTTAACTAAGGAGGTGAAAGAACTCTATAGGGAGAACTACAAAACACTGAGGAAGGAAATAGCAGAGGATGTAAACAGATGGAAAAACATACCATGCTCATAGGTCAGTAGAATCAACATTGTTAAAATGATTTACTACCCAAAGTGATCTGCAGATTCAATGCAATCCCTATTAAAATACCAACATCATTTTTTGCAGATCTAGAAAAAATAATTCTACACTTTGTGTGGAACCAGAGAAGATCCCATACAGCCAAAGCAATCTCAAACAAAAAGAACAAATTGGGAGGCATCAATTTAGCAAACCTCAAGCTATACTTCAAGGCTATAGTAACCAAAACAGCATGGTACTGGCACAAGAACAGAGACATAGACCTATGGATCAGAACAGAGCAGATATAAAACAATCCTCATATTGCCATCTGATCTTTGAAAAAGCAGACAAAAACATACATGGGTAAAAGAATCCCTATTCAATAAATGGTGCTGGGAAAATTGGATAGCCACATGTAAAAGACTGAAACAGGATCCACACCTCTCACCTCTCACAAAAATCAACTCATGATGGATAACAGACTTAAACTGAAGCCATGAAACCATAAGAATTCTAGAATAAAATGTTGGGAAAACTCTTCTAGATATCGGCCTAGGCAAAGAATTTATGAAGACAACCCCAAAAGCAATCACAGCAACAACAAAAATAAATAAATGGGACCTGATCAAATTAAAATGCTTCTGCACAGCCAAGGAAACAATTATTAGGGCAAATAAATAACCCACAGAATGTGAGAAAATATTTGCATGCTATACATCTGATAAAGGGCTGATATCTAGAATCTACAAAGAACTCAAGCAAATCAACAAGAAAAAAATCAAACAACCCCATTAAAAAGTGGGCAAAATACATGAACAGAAACTTTTCATAGGAAGACAGACTAATGGCCAACAAACATATGAAAAAATGCTCAACATCGCTAGTCACCAGGGAAATGCAAATCAAAACCACAATGAGATATCACTTAACTCCAGTGAGAATGGCTTTTATCAAAAAGTCCCAAAACAACAAATGTTGGCAGGGATGCGGAGAGATAGGAACACTCAAACACTGCTGGTGGGACTACAAACTAGTACAACCTTTATGGAAAGTAGTATGGAGATATCCCAAAGAACTAAAAGTAGAACTACCATTTGATCCCGCAATCCCACTACTGGGTATATACCCAAAGGAAAAAAGACATTCTATAAAAAAGACACCTGCACTCAAATGTTTATAGCAGCACAATTCACAATTGCAAAGATGTGGAAACAACCCAAGTGCCCATCAATACATGAGTGGATTAATAAAATGTGGTATATGTATATCATGGAGTACTACTCAGCCATTAAAAAAACTGGTGAACTAATACCTCTTGTATTAACCTAGATGGAACTGGAGACCATTATTCTCAGTGAAATATCACAAGAATGGAAAAACAAACATCACATGTACTCACCATTAAATTGGAACTAATTGATCAACACTTATGTGCACATATGGAAATAACATTCATCAGAAGCCAAGCAGTTGGGAGGGGGGAGGAAAGGATGGGTAAATTCACACCTAACGGGTACAATGCACACTATTTTGGGGATGGGCACACTTTGACGCAAATGGTACAAAAGCAATTTATGTAACCAAAATATTTGTATCCCCTAATACTCTGAAATAAATTAAAACTTAAAAAAAATTAAAAAAAGAAAGAAAAAGAAAGGATCTGATATTAGATAGGTGAAGAAGAGGACTCAGTAGGGAAAATGTAAACATTTATTTTCCAGTGTTGTCCAGTGCTATTACTTACCTCCTGATGTTTAAAAAGAGATTTATAAAGAGAAAAAATATGTACATATTCTGGCTAGCTTTGTTTTTAGCCTGATTACTTAGAAGGGACAAAGAAAAATTATTTAAGTGACAGGTATTAATTATTATTAATTATTATTAATAAATCATCAAAATGAAGTGTTGGAATTTAGAGACTATCATAGAAAAGTCTGCATTTAGAAATCTGTTTATTTTTTATTCCTACAATACTACTTGTTTATTAATACAATTTTTATTTATTTATTATTTATTTATTTTTATTTCAGAATATTATAGGGGTACAAAAGTTTTGGTTACATAAATTGCTTTTGTATGCTTTTGTACTGTTTGAGTCAAAGTTATTTGTGTGCCCATCCCCCAGATAGTGTGCATTGTACCCGTTAGGTGTTTTTAAGAAGTGTTTTGATTTTTTTCTCTTTCATTGTGTTTCTTATTTTCTTATAATAACTTAGCAATATTTAGCATTCTTATATCAAGAAGCTGCTTGTCATAGCATAGCACAGTATTTTCTCTTCATCAATACTTAGTCTTAATATTAATAGTTTACAACACACACTCAGCACTTTCAGTGTGTTTCCATTCATTCATGACTCATTCAGTCAGGTCAAGTATGAGTCTGAAAACCACTGGAATGAAGACATAGTTGAAATTCAATAACAATAACTTTCCCCAGAAACAGAAACAGGCACACAGAGATTATGTTACAAGCCTAGAAGGAGGTGTGCATTGGTGGAAAGAGAAGAGAATTAAAATATGCACTTAAAGTAATGATTATGGTGTGATAACATGACACCTAATATCCCACAGGGAAAAAAACATTAAATGCCTTCATAATACTACAGTGCACATGATTAACAGCTTTGAATATGAATGTTCTCTGATAGCAAGTTAAGCAATTTAAAGCTAGAGTAATTTCAGAGGAAGATCTCAATGGCAAACTTTGGCAATGTCCCAAGAGTGCTTTAAATTACATTGTATAGTAAAAGACTTCAGAGCAAACCTTAATAATCTCAGGGTTGGAATTGAAGAATTTTAATTTTTTTAAATTTACTAAGCAAAAGGAATGTGTAGGTAATAACAGTCTAGGTAAATAAGCTCTTCTAAAACTGTTAATGCTATTAACATTATATATAGCATCTGTTAGTATAATAAACTTTTGGATTCATTTTTATGATCCAATATATGAGATCATTTATTTAGTCATTACAAAAGCATTTATTGTGTAACTATTATAGGCAAGGTTTTTGTTTGAGGAGGTGACTATAAAGATTCATGAAATATATTTTATGTTGTCAAGAGTCATAGTCTATTACATAGGTTTGCAATTTTGTAGTCATTAGGGCTGTTTACTATTATTACAGACAATAGTAGGATAGAACTTCTGAGTCCTTTGCAGTTTGGTTTGGATATGTGCCTTGCTTTCACTAATGAAATGTAAAACAAAGTGTCTTGTGTTAACTGTATGAGATGACTGTTCCTTTACTCTTTCTATGGCAATGGGGTAAGTTCCAAATGTGAATGCTTCATCAGCCTGGATACCTGAATTAAACAATGTCAAGCAAAGCCCTCTGCCACCCAAGATGGTTATGAAGTCTGAGCAAGAAATAAATTAACATTTGCTGTTTTAAGCATTGGGTTTTATTTTTGCCGTTGTTGTTTTGGCATAATCGAATGTACCCTTTTAGCATTTTGAAACTCCAGTTGTTTATAGCTCAAGTGTCATCTTCTGTCTTCTTGGTGGTTCTATCCATGAACTAATCTGTATTCTGGGTTCTCAGCTATCAAACAGCACATATAGAATCATGTTCATACCCACACGAGGTGGGGAAAGGAAACAAATAGGCTATTGCTGCTGGGGAGCAATTGGGGCTATGTGGGTAGTTGCCCATCTGGGGACAACTACAGGAGAGACTGAATGAGGAACAGGGCACAAAACAAACAGATGTGAAACAAATCCTGAGTCATCAAAGAAAACAGAAGACAGAGGAAGGGACTGAAAATGTATTACAACTGTGGGAGAGATCCAGGCCTCCAAGAGCTAAGTGGATGAGGAGTAGGAGGAAGTGGGTTCAGAAGGAATGAGGAAGAAGCTAATGCAAATTTTACACAGCAGTATTATGAATATCCAATGTCAGCTAACATTTACTGAGCATTTATCATGTGCCAGATATTTTGCTAAGCATGTGTCATACTTAACCACATTTAACCCTTCTAACAACCCTACGAGACAAGTGCTATTATTTCTGACAGTTTCAAAATAAGTGAACTAAAGATCAGAAAATCTCAATAATTCACCTAAAATCAGAGAACTTTTAAGAGAAGCTAGGATTCAAGTTCTTTTAGTGTGTTTCCAGAGTTAGTGCTCATAACTTCCAGTGTTATACTTTCTAAATTAAAATGACAAGGAAGAAACCAATGGATATTCTTTTACTAGGAATTGTAGAGAGACCTCATCTCTTTGCATTTGCTCAAATTTGAGATTTCCAGAAGACTCTCATCCTCATTTCATATTTATCAACTTAGTTCCCACCAGCTACTTATACCAATTCTAACTCTACTGGTACTTGTGAAAGATAAAACACTCAAAGATGCAAAATTGTTCATGAGGAATTGCTGACTTGTACTTGCTCAGCCTGACTCCCAGAATTTTGATTCTAGCAGTCAGGTAGGGGCCATCACATTCCAGGGGCTTTTATATCTCAGAAAGTTATAAAGAAAAGAAAAAAGAATTGCTGAAAAGGCTGAATTTACTCTTGAAAAGAGAAGTATGCACATATTACCTCTTTATTCATAAATAATTTTTTTTAATTTGGCATTTCTGATATTAGTTCCTACTTTTGTTGCCATTAGGCTTGATTTTCCTTAATTAGTCTAGTAGGAGTAATAGTTTGAATGCTGCCTAGTGGAATCTGAAAATCAATTTTTGCTTCAGGTAGTTATTACAGAGCCTTAAACTTTGTATATTTATTTGTTTTTAATATTGATTATTTGAAAATTGATTTCTTTGGAAAATATTGCTTTTCAAATATCCTCTCATTCCTCAGCAGCACAAACATTGGCTAGTCAGTCATTAAGTGTATGTAATATAAGGAATATCCATACTTTGCAAAATACTTGCTGCAGCTACTTAGGATTCTCTTTTTTGTTTGTGTGCATGTGTGTTTATTGTTTGACTCTGTGATTCAGCAGTAAGAAGAGTCATTAGACTTCCTTAGTTTGGCATAAAGAAAGAAACTGGTTTAACATAAAGAGTTAGTCATTGTATTATTCAAACTTCACTGGTAATCTGTTTTCCACTCTAAGATTTCACAGCTCAAGGTTTTGCTTTGTAATTATGTCAGAACAGTATGTGTTTGGGATACAATAGCGTGGCCCAGTGCAGAAATGGCAAATGGGGTTTGTTTATCGAGCCTGTATTAGTCATTTAGTATTGACTACCTTGCACAAGCTCAAAAGAAAATGAGTGGAAAAATCTCTTACATGTCTGTCATGGTTGTAGGAGGGGGAAAAACAACTTTTCTCAAAGACATTTGGAATATGATATTAATTTATAAAGAAAATCTGTCCTAATTCTTGTTTTAAACCTCATTTTTAAATTATTTAAAATAATTTTAAAGTCATATATTATATATTCTTATCTTGCAATGTACAGTTTTAATTTTGAATTCAACTATAAAAACAAGTAAAAAAAAAAACCCTACACTTCTAGGAAGAATGTAAGTCAGGGAAATGTCGGGTGAAGTGTCTGAATCAATCTCTGGCCAGGTTTACTGCTGTTAATGTAGAAGGTGTAAGCCAATTATCATCCTGGTGTAGGAGGCTGATCCATCTGTCAGCCACAGCAGAGTGTGCTGTACAAAATTCCCTCGTCCTTCCAAGTTTAGAAAAAAAAAAGAAAGAAATGTCCATTAGATAGGCACAAGGAACTTTTCACCGACAGAGTTAGAAAGGGCATCATCTGTCTTCTACTACTATTCATAAATCCTCTTCTTATCTCAGCTGAATTTTGCCATCTCTGAGTGTAATCTCTTCATTTCCCCATTTTTGTTCTCCTTGAACATTCTCATTAGTACTAACGCTAAGGTCTGCTATGGAATGATAAATTTGTTATATTGATCAATGTATAATAGGTAGTATAACCCATGCAAAGCCAATATAGTCTGTTGCAGGCTCTCAGTTGGAAATCATTAACATAATTAACGTTAAATCAATTTGAGAAAAACAGTATAATTTTCTATGTATGTTTTTTAATTATTGATTTTTTTCTTTTGGAATCAAACAACTAAATTTTGATTGATTCTCTCATTTCCTAAATGTTGTTCTCATTGAACTCATCAATAAGCAGTACCTGGAAGCTCTCAGATGATAAATACAAAATTATCTTAGTGAGAAACAAACAACTGTTCCATATTGAAAACATCCCAGAGGAGTATTTTATTTAGTTTAAAATTGAGGATAATCTTTCATCAAAGCAGGAAGATTAGACACTTTTGTTTGGGAAATTATTTGCTTTGAAAGTACTTCATTTTTAGTGCATGTTTCATATACCTGTAGGCATCAATGTAATCAAATTTGGGTTTGCATACTAGGTATGTGACCTAAACTTACTTTTTGAGTTTTAGCTTTGGCATTTGTCATTGTGTATCTCATAACATTGTTGTGAGGATCAAAATAGTGCACGAGTATAAAATAATGGAATGAATATGATAACTCAGAGCTTGACTGCATAGGCTCTATAATCAAATGGGCCTGACTTTGACCCCATACTTCACCCCTTACTAACTGTGAAGCCTGGGCATGTTACTTAAAGTCTTGAAAATTTTAATTTGTTCACTTGAAAAGTGAAGATAGTAATGGTACCTAACCAAGGATAGGGTAGGATGTTTTGAGATACTGCATGCAAAATACTTAGCATGTTGCCACATGCACAGTGTCTTTTAGTCAGTGCTCACTATTAACACTTTTGTTGTTGAAATCAAAATGTGATAGATGTTGTTCTATTTTTTTATTAATCTTTTTATTCTTTCATCATTAGTCAGCCTTGGGAATGCCCAGCCTGATCCTAAGATCTCTTCCTTTCCATCATTTTTACACACTGATCTTTCTGAGCTCCACTTTCCTTGTTGTCAGTTTTCACAATTTTCAGTAATCTCCCCACCGTCTCACTCCTGTGTGTCTAACACATGTCTAACTTTTTGAAGACAAAGTTGTGCATTGTCCCGGTGGCCTGGGTAGCATCCTGCATATACTAACTATGTCAAGAATAAGCCTCTGGAAAAACATGATTTACTGTAAGTATGAATTTTTTTCATATGTAAAAGAAAAATACTGTTAATACCTAGCCTGTAGGGTTTTTTACAGTTGGAATAAGATAACAAAGCTCTTAATACAGTACCTGGTGCACTGCATATGTTTGATAAAAGCTAGATGATTTTATTCTTATTACATAACAACTCCAATTTTAGAAAGTTTCTCCTTATATGCCTTCATAGGTTGTCTACCTCTCACATGTGCTTTTTAATTTTATAGTTATAATGTGGAGCACAACTGAGGTTTTTTAAACATCCCTTTAGATTGGACAGTTCTTCAAAAGGTATTTTCCTAATAAAATTTTTCAAACAGCATCATATATTTTGCTTTAACTCTGAACAAAATACTATTTATGTTAATTAAAATAGGATTTACTCTCCAATGATTTATGATATTTTAAAAAGATAAACATTCATCTCCCAGTCAAGAATGGATATTCCCCATTCACTATAATAATAATCTGGAGGAAATCACTGATGGGAAATGATAGGAGAATGGGAGAACTCTGCCTCGAGCAGGAATATTGTTCTCATGTGTGTTACCTCTACAGTTGAACACCTTTTCCAGGCAGTTATGTTTAGAACCATTATGTCTAGCAAATACAGCAAAACCAGGGAAGATTTCTTAAAATAAAATGTAAGCAACTTGCACCAACTGTCATTTTTTCAATTTCCACAAATTTCATGAAATACAGTTGCAACTCTTATCTGCTAAAAATGACAAATAAAACTTAAAATGAACAGAAAACACAGGGACATAAGATTACTCAGGAGGATTTGTTTTTCACAGCTCCTTTAGAGAACAGCAGGGATGTTCTAATA
Source organism: Daubentonia madagascariensis (assembly GCA_023783475.1). Classification (NCBI taxonomy): domain Eukaryota; kingdom Metazoa; phylum Chordata; class Mammalia; order Primates; family Daubentoniidae; genus Daubentonia; species Daubentonia madagascariensis. The sequence goes on from JAKFHU010000585.1 coordinate 19,984,915, forward strand.
GTAACAAATCACCCAGAGATCCACTATGCGTTTTCTCTGCATTTTCTTATCAAAAGGCCAGGACTAAGGGTGAGGCAAGTGAGACACCTAGAGTGTAAAATTTAAGGAAGAATATCCCTTATCTTATTTCTTGGAGTTGGATTATTGTTGATGATCATTCAAAAAATCTAACAGGTAGACCTGCTATTCTCTCCCTTAGGGGCAATTCATTTCCATATAAATCTGTATCTTCCTCAAGCATCGGTTGTACTCATGTTACTGGGGTAAAAACCCACAAAGCTTCCCTGAAATTACTGCCTCCCATCTCCCCTTCCTGCTCCAACTTTTCATGTTTTTTAAATACTATCAGGATCAGCTGACTTAGAAGTTATACAAAATAACACTAGCAACAGTAAATATATATGTAATAGTTAATCTATGCTAGCTCATTTTGAAAACATCTGGCGTATTTTGACGTTTGATTTTCTTAACAACCCTATGAGTTAAGCACAATTATCACCTCCTTTTTGAGATGAGGCACGCATGGTAAGTAACTTCCCAAGGTCACGTGGCCCATAAATGGCAGGTTAGTTCCGGCACCTGTGCTCTTAACCATTAAGCTATATTGCCTTGTAAAAGATAATCTGTTGGGGTTCTATGCTAAGTATTAAGGTTTATCTCCATATTTTTAGCTGCATGTATATGTTATAATTGAGTTTTGTGGATGTTGCTGTTGTTTGCTGCTGCTTCTTGTTGTTATTGTTCCTTTGCTTCCATTTGTGTGATTATTCTACCCTTGCTTGGACCTCACGGCTAAGACTTTTTTTTTTTTTTAACTGTGTTGAACTGAATCCCAGTTCAGGACTTCAAATTTTGTCCCGGAGTGTTTTTCTATGGTTTTTATTGCTTGAAACCTCAAAAAAGGTCAAAAGCAAGCATTTCCCAGAAATCACTCATACATAAAAATCCAGACAGGGTAGTTTAAAGACATAGTTTGCAAAGATTTGAACTATGAAATCTTTAAATCCATCTGTACCAGTGAAGCATGCCAAACCATGCATTTTATGGGAAACTTTTCCTTGATTTCATTTATTGGGAAAGTACAAAAAATGTTCTTAGGATTAATTCAGAATCTTTCCAAGTTTTCTTAAACGCAAGAGAAAAGTATTACTAGGGCATTATAACAGCTCATGAAATGTGTACCCATGTATTTACTTATGGCAAGAGTAAACAGGCAAAAGTTTGAACTTTTGCTTATCATTTATTAGCTGTGGAATCTTGGGCAAGATGCTTAATGATTTGTTTCTATAAAATAGTAATATAAATAGAATCTCTCTTAAAAGATTACCTGGGTCATTAAAGGAGGAAATTCACAAAAAGTACATAGTAAGTTCTTAAAATTCATCTCTTCATTTTTTAAGACTTTCTCTTCTAATCTACCCAGAACTCTACTGCCATATGAATGAACAATATGATGGCACAAAATCCATCCATCCTTGCAGTAGTTTTTTTATTGCTGAATAACAAATAATCTCCAAATTTATCATTCTAAAAACAATAAACATTTATTATTCACACAGTTTCTGAGGGCCAGATATCTGGGAGAGTTTTGCTGAGCAATTTTGGTTCAGGGTCTCTCATGTGGTTGCAGTCAAGCCACTGAGTGGGGCTGTAGTGTCTGGTGACTTGATTGCAGCTGGAAGGTCTGTTTCCAAGCTCACTCATGTGGCTGGGGGAAGGAGACTTCAGGTTTTGTTTTTTATTTCACCTCTAAGAATCTTTAATATCATTATATATTACAAAAGTACAAAAAAGAAGTAATTATATGTAAAATGTCTCAATTTTGTAAAAATTCACATAAATATACATGTTCATAAATACCTAGATAAAATAACAGGAAAAATAACAAACAAACGCAGTTAGTAGTGAGATTTCAGGTGATTTTAATTTTATTCTACATGGGTTTTTATGGCATTTTCCATATCTCTACAATGAATATCTATTATTTTTCAATTGGCAATAAAATAAAATCATTATTCCATGATGTTGTTCCAAATAAAAGCCTTTTAGAAGCGTTGTGAATGTTGTCCATTTGACCAATTTTTATCTCTCCATTTTCCAGGCATTATCACAACGTTATTACTAGTCCACAGAGATTTCTTTTTTTTTAATTTCAGAGTATTACAGGGGTACAAACGCTTTGGTTACATAAATTGTCTTTGCACCACCTGAGTCAGAGCTACAAGGGTGCCCATCCTCTAGACAGCGCTCACTGCATCCGTTAGGAGTGAATTTACCCATCCCCCTTCCCCCCTCCCACCTGCCTGACACTCTATGAATGTTACTTCCCATATGTGCACATTACTGTTGATCAATTAGTACAAATTTAATGGTGAGTACATGTGATGTTTGTTTATCCATTCTTGTGATATTTCACTTAGAAGAATGGGCTCCAGCACCATCCAGGATAATACAATAGGTAGTTCACAATTTTTTTTTATGGCTGAGTGGCTGAGTAGTTCTGATGGTACACATATACCACATTTTATTAATCCGCTCATGTATTGATGGGCACTTGGGTTGTTTCCACATCTTTGCAATTGTGAATTGTGCTACTATAAACATTTGAGTGCAGATGTCTTTTTTATAGAATGTCTTTTTTTCCTTTGGGTAGATACCCAGTAGTGGGATTGCTGGATCAAATGGTAGGTCTACTTTTAGTTCTTTGTGGTATCTTCATACTGCTTTCCATAGAGGTTGTACTAGTTTGCAGTCCCACTAACAGCGGACAAGCGTTCCTTTCTCTCTGCTTCCATGCCAGCATCTGTTGTTTTGGGACTTTTTGATAAAAGCCATCCTCATTGGGGTTAGGTGACATCTCACTGTAGTTTTGATAATTCTATACTAAGTATCTCGAGACTTCAGTTCTTCATCATGTGTGCCTCTCCATAGGACTGTGTATGACTTGGGTTACCAAGAATGAGTGATGAGAGAGGGAGACAAAGAAAGAGAGAGAACAAGATGGAAGGTACAGTATGTTTTATAACCTAATCTTGGAAGTGGCAAATATCACTTCTGCCACATTCAGTTAGTTACACAAACAAACTGTGGTACAAGATGGGAAGGTATTACAAAAGTGTATGGATACCAGATAGCAATCATTGAGGGCTATCTTGGAGGCTGGTTACCACAATCATCACCCCCCTTATTAACAAAACTTTACAAGGCTCTCTTGTTTTTCCGAGTTAAGGTAGAATTTTTTATTCTGGTTTTCCACCACTTTGACAAAGTTCCTTGAGACCACTTCCCCTACCCTCCCATATTCTCCTACCTGGTCTTCTTTTCCATTGCTGTGATTTATAGGTTGCTTGCTAGTTCCTAAGCAAACCATCCACATCACACATTCCATGATTTGCTTATTACATTTTTTTTTCTGCTAAACTGCCCTATCCCCTCTTCCCCAGAAATTGAAACTCTCCCCACTGATTCAAAGTCCATAAGGAAAACTTATGGCCTTAAATGCTCACTTCCAAAAGACAGAAAGGTCACAAATCAGTAAACTAATCAATCATGTTAAGGAAATGGAAAAGGAAGAGTAAACCAATCCTAAAGCCAGCAGAAGAAAAGAAATAACCAAGATCAGAGCAGAATTAAATGAAATTGAGAACAAAAGAACAATACAGAAGATCAATAAAACAAAAAGTTGGTTCTTTGAAAAGATAAACAAAACAGACAGGCCACTTGCCAGGTTGACCAAAAGCAGAAAGGAAAGGACTCCAATAAGCTCAATTAGAAATGAAAAAGGAGTGGTCACAACTGATATCATGGAAATACAAAACATCATCTTCCAACACTACAAAAATCTCTATGCCCAAAAACATGAAAACATGGAGGAAATGGACAAATTCTTAGAAACACACTACCTCCCTAGGCTCAATCAGGGAGAAATAGAATTCCTAAACAGACAGTATCAAGCACTGAAACTGAAGCAGTATAAAAAATCTTCCAACAAAAAAAAGTCCTGGATCAGATGGGTTCACACCTGAATTCTACCAAACCTACAAAGAAGAACTGGTGCCTATACCACAGAAATTATTCCAAAACATCAAGAAGGATGGAATCCTCCCAAACTCATTCTACGAAGCCAATATCACCTTGATACCAAACCCAGGAAAGGACACAACAAGAAAAGAAAACTACAGACCAATATCCCTTATGAATATAGATGCAAAAATTCTCAGTAAAATCCTAGCAAACCGAATTCAAATGTACATCAAAAATATAATTCATCATGATCAGATGGGCTTCATCCCCAAGACTCAGGGATGGTTCTACACACTCAAATCTATAAATGTAATTCACCATATAAATAAAAGCAAGAACAAAGATTATATGATCCTTTCAATAGATGCAGAAAAGGCTTTTGACAAAATTCAGCACCCTTTTATGATAAGAACTCTTAACAATATAGGCATAGATGGCTCATACTTCAAAATTATTAAAGCCATATATGATAAACCCACAGCCAATATCATACTGAATGGGGAAAAATTGAAAGCATTGCCCCTTAAAACTGAAACCTGACAAGGTTGCCCACTATCTCCACTTTTATTCAACATAGTGCTGGATGTCCTTGCCAGAGCAATCAGACAACAGAGAGGAATCAGGGGTGTCCAAATGGGGGCAGAAAAGATCAAACTTTCACTCTTTGCTGCCGATATGATATTATATCTAGAAAACCCCAAAGATTCAACCAAGAGATTGGTGGAATTGATAAATGAATTCAGCAAAGTCTCAGGATACAAAATAATACACACAAATCAGTAGTCTTCATATATGCCAATAACAGTCGAGCTCAGAAACAATTTAAACATGCAATACCTTTCACAATAGCACCAAAGAAAATCAAATATTTAGGAACATATCTAACTAAGGAGGTGAAAGATCTATACAGAGAAAATTATGAAACAGTGAGAAAAGAAATTGCAGAGAATTATGAAACACTGAGAAAAGAAATTGCAGAGAATTATGAAACACTGAGAAAAGAAATTGCAGAGGATGTAAACAGATGGAAAACCCTACCATGCTCTTGGATAGGTAGAATCAACATTGTTAAAGTGTCTTTACTACCTAAAGTGATTTACAGAATCAATGCAGTCCCTATCAAAATACCAACATCATTTTTTGCAGATCTAGAAAAACTAATTTTATGCTTCATGTGGAACCAGAGAAGACCCCGTCTAGCCAAAGCAATCTTAAGCAAAAAGAACAAATTGGGAGGCATCAATACCAGACTTCAAACTATACTAAAAGCCTATAGTAAACAAAACAGCATGGTACTGGCACAAGAAAAGAGACATAGACCAATGGAACAGGACTGAGAACTCAGATATAAAACCATCCTCATACTGTCATCTGATCTTTGACAAATTCCAGAAAAACATACACTGGGAAAGGAATCCCTATTCAATAAATGGTGCTGGGAAAACTGGATAGCCACATGTAGAAGACTGAAACTAAATCCACACGTCTCACCTCTCACAAAAATCAACTCACAGTGGATAACAGACTGAAACCTAAAATGTGAAACTGTAAGAATTCTAGAAGAAAACATTAGAAAAACTCTTATGGACATTGGCCTAGGCAAAGAATTTATGAAGAAGACCCCCAAAGCAATCACAGCAGCAACAAAAATAAATAAATGGGACCTGATCAAATTAAAAAGCTTCTGCACAGCCAAGGAAACTATCACCAGAGTGAACAGACAACCTACAGAATGGGAGAAAATATTGCATGCTACACATCTGATAAAGGGCTGATAACCAGAATCTACACAGAACTTAGGAAAATCAAAAAGAATAAATCAAACAACCCCATTAAAAAATGGCCAAAGGACATGAACAGAAACTTTGCAAAAGAAGACAGAATAATGGCGAGCACACATACAAAAAATTGCTCAACTTCTCTAATCATCAGGGAAATGCAAATCAAAACCACAATGAGATATCACTTAACTCCAGTGAGATTGGCTTTTATCAAAAAGTCCCAAAACAACAAATGTTGGCAGGGATGCGGAGATATAGGAACACTCATACACTGCTGGTGGGACTGAAAATTAGTACAACCTCTATGGAAAGCCATAAAGACATACCTCAAAGAACTAAAAGTAGAACTACCATTTGTTCCAGCAATCCCGCTACTGGGTATTTACCCAAAGGCAAAAAAGACATTCTATAATAAAGAAATCTGCACGCGAATATTTATAGCAGCACAATTCACAATTGCAAAGATGTGGAAACAACCCAGGTGCCCATCAGTACACGAGTGGATTAATAAAATGCAGTATATGTACACCATGGATTATTACTCAGCAATAAAAAATAACGGTGAATTAACACATCTGGTATTATCCTGGATGGAGCTAGAGCCCATTCTTCGAAGTGAAGTATCGCAAGAATGGAAAAACAAGCACCACTGGTACTCACCATCAAATTGGTACTAACTGATCAATACTTATGTGCACACATGGAAATAATATTCATCAGGGGGCAGATAGGTAGAAGGGGGATGGAGGGGGTGGGAAAACTCTCACCGAATGGGTGCAGGGCGCACAGTTTGGGGGATGTCCACAATTGTAGTTCTGACTTGGGCAGTGCATAGGCAATATATATAACCAAAGTGTTGTACCCTCATAATATTCCGAAATAAAAGAAAAAAAGAATAAAACAAACAAACAAACAAGCAAACAAAAAAAACTTTAGTTCTAGTAGGGGATTCTTAGTAATGGAGGTCCCATTGAAGGATGCAAGCTTGTGCTGGGGAATTGACTGGGAAACATCAGGCATGGAAAATTTACTTTTTACTGCTCTGGTTTTTCTCTGTACCTGGATTTTCAGTACAGTGGGGGCATGGGCACAAATACCAGAATTACTTCGATTTTTTTTTCCATACTAAAAATTTCCTCTCCCCCTCCCCTTGTTAACTTAGCCATTGCTACTACTTGGAGTGTGTTGTATCCTTCAAGTGTGTGTGGCTGAACAAAGGCTGAGAACCTCTGCCCTTGGCAATATTCCTTAAACCAAATTTGTACTCCTTGTAATTTGCCTTCTGGTGATGTCAACAGACATCTGTTATTCTCCCCTTTTTTTTATGTTTTCCCCCAGAGACAGGGTCTCGTTCTGTTGCCCAGGCTGGAGTACTGTGGCACAATCATAGCTCACTGCACCCTCGAACTCCTGGGCTCGAGCGATCCTCCTGCCTCAGCCTCCAGAGTAGATTGGACTTTCAGGTGCATGCCACCATGCCTGGCTAATTTTTATAATTTTTTTTTAGAGATGGGGTCTTGCTATGTTGCCCAGCCTGGTCTAGAACTCCTGGCCTCAAGTGATCCTCCCACCTTGGCCTCCCATTAAAAAAAACAAACAAAAAAAAAACCCCAAAAAACAAAGTCCAGTCTGAATTCCATCCTATTCTTGAAAATTTTCTGATTCTTATAATGGATGGTTTCATTTTTTCTGAATCCCAAGGGCCATTTCTATAAACTTCTTGTATGGTAAATATCTTATACTGTCTGATATTATCTAGATTATATTCTATCCTCTAATTGATGAGGTAGTAGAATTTTATTTTATATTATGCCACATCAGTAATGTGGATAATTGATGAATCACTCATCATCTGGTGTGGAACAGTAATAAAGGAGGGCAGTTTCATGGCTTTCAATGTAATTGAGTTCTAGATCTTGTCAATTCTCTTTATTTTTGCCAACAGATGGACAGGTAACAGGCTCATTAGGTTAATTTTAAATATGTGGATTTGGTTATAATTTTAAATGGACATAAACACATTTTATTGTGGATAACTCTGCTGAAATGACATTTAATTGTGTACACTTAGGCAGAGAAATGTACATTGAAGTCAATGAAGAGCAGATAATAGCATTAATTCTCTTCTTTTTATTCTCTACAGCATATTTTCTAAGTATAGATATCAGTAGGACAATCTGACATATCGAAAAATTTTCCTTATGTTTAGGAAGGCTCTATTAGAAGAAAAGTCAAGCTCAAGTAAACTGTAAGATAGATTTCAGTTTTACAGTCTATTTTTGGAAGGCAAACATAGAAACAAAAACAGGTATAACTTTTGGATATTCTTAAAGTTTTAATGAGACCATAATGTGGTGGGCATGCCAGGATAAGGTGATCAGATATTGCTTTCTCATTTTCTACTTTCTGATTTTAATGCTTTATAATTGAATAAGCATATAATAGACCATCAAGCATCATTTTACACTTATCTCTAGAGAAAAACAATAGCAGTAGATCGTATTAGGCAGTATGTGCCTTATTCACATGTTGCTTTTAGTTTACAGAATTTGGTCTCCAATTTCAGGCAAAATTTAATAAAGCTAGTATTGTAAGGAAATGCAGCTTAAATATTTCAAAAATATAATGCAGGCTACATTTCTGAAGCCTATGCTATTATTGAATCTTAAAGGGAGAAAATAGTTTTTATATCTAAAAGAGGTATGTCTTCTTTATTCAACAGTATGTTTATAAGCTAGTCTGCATACTGCATTGTAGCATTAAAAAAATCTAGGAAATCCTCATTTTCCAGGGGTTCCCTATATATACACATTAAATAAATTTGATAATTTTCTCTTATTAAAAAAAATCTAGAAGTTTCCTTCTCTACCCAACTCAGAGACTTGGCAATTTTTTCAAGTATGTTGTAGATATTACTGTTTCCTACCTATGCTTCCTGAGTCAGATTAAAATAGATGCTTCAGGTTATCCCTTCACTGGCATTGAACCTCAGCAAGTTGCCAAGGTCTGCCTCTATCCTTCCCCTAGTAATGACAGCACCAGCTCCACCCAGACTTTTTCATACATTGTCTCATTTAATTTTGTTTTCATAATACCAGCATGCACAAGTATTATAACTCCCATATCTGAGATGACAAAATTGAGTAGCATATCGATTATTAAAATTAAAAATAATATTACATGTGAACAAGGACAGAGATACTAACAAAGAACTAATGACAACACTAATGAAGTGAAGGAACACTGTTCCCTTAACTATATTTAATTTAAATTGGCTTTAGAAATTTTGTGTTGAAGTTGAATCCTTTATTGGAAATTTAAGAAACAAAATGCACATACATTTAATACTGGATATCAACACACTTCAGGTGACCACATCAAAAGTCTTACCGCATATGAAAATACTGTATATAATAGAATGCAATCAAAAATTAATTTTGTCTTCCATCACAACCCTTTAGCTCCAGTCTGATGGATTCCTTTAATGAACATCTTACTTCCTAGATTCCATTCCCATATCTGCTCCTGGAAATTCAATTAGTCAAAGTGGATGCCAAGCTGAGGATTGCAGAATGGATTTGGCTAGCTCTTAGCAAGTCCTTCTCTTTAATTGGTGTTATAAGCAGATGTCTAAAGTCTCACCCAGTGATCTCCCCCTTCTGGTATTCACATCCTTGTGTAACTCCCTGACCCCTTGAATTTGGGCTGGACTTAATGACTTTTTAAAATCAATACAACATGACAAGAATGATATTACTTCTGTGATTAAGGTACAAAGGAGTGTGACTTCATCTTCCGAGCCAACTCTTGTCTTCTTGACTTGACACAAGCTGCCATTTGGAGAAACATGCAGCCAAGAGCCAGATAGGAACTGAGGCTCTCAGTCCAACAGCCTGCAAGGAATTAAATCCTGCCAACAACCATTTTTAGCTTGGAAGTGAATCCTTTCCCAGTTGAGCTTTGGGGTCACCACATGCAGCCATCACCTTAATTAAAGCCTATGAGAAGACCTTAAGTAGAGGACCCATCCAATAAATTTCCAGATTCCTAATCAAAAGAAATTGTGAGATCATGGATGTTTGTTATAATATATAGCTCTAAGTTCTGTGGTAATTTTTCAAAACAACAATATGTAAATAATAGCGATATTTTAGATGTATGTGTGTGAGAGTCTGTATGTGTGTGTCTGTGTGTGTATATTTGTGGTGACAAGTGTGGTAGAGAATAATCTACTACCATTGTTGATTTTGGCTTTTGATTACGAGATGTTATTCATAGACAATAGGAAAACTCTCATTTTACTATATCAAAGATCTCATTGTACTTGGGTGAGCTAATCTAAATTTTCTGTGCTGTGAATTCCTACATTGCAAAGGGAGAATTCTACTGCTTCCTCTGTCCCTTGTAGGCTTCATAGAAGTAAGAAAAATGCTTTCTGATTACAGGAAGAGTTCTGCCACCATAATATATAAAATCATGAGGAAGTAAACACTAAGAATAAAGATAATTTAGTATAATTAAGCCCCCTGCCAACAGTTGGGGGTGTATCTCTCAAATATTTTTCTGAAATAATTAAGAGGTCACATGCTAAATAGGAGAATTACACACACACACTTTGGCAAGAAACATATCACTTTTAAATGATGAAAATGTGATGCTAAACTCTATCTTTGGACAACCCAATCCATTTCACAGTCCTGAATGAAAAGAAGGATGGCTGGCCATCATAGCCTTTCATGGCCAGAGAGTTTTATGTTGGGGATCCTGGCTGAGCTCTGAAATGCTCTGATTAAGATTGAAGAGCCCATTTGGGAGCACTTGACTATATCACTAAGAATAAATAAAATGCAAAACACTGGTTTGTGGCCTAATAATGTTCAAGATTCTTCAAAGAGCAAAGCTAAGGCATTGTAGAATACTGTATGTCAGGGTTTCTTGAGGCAGAAAGTTAGATTTAATGGATCTGCATTTACCGAATGGACAAACCAAAGGAAAATGTTGCACAGTCATGGAATCTCTCTTTCTCTTTTTCTTTCTCTCTATTTTTTTCTAATAACTTGTTGTCATGATAATATTGACATAATTATGTCAGTAGGGCATATTCTTCTTCTTCCCTTAGAAGAAAAATAATACAGTCAAGTTATTGTCCATATAATATACCCTGGAAGGATACCTAAGTAGTCTAAAATAAATGTAACAATATATCATGAAAGCATATCTAAGTAATATAAGATAAAAATTTAAAATAAGGAGTGATGTCTACTGTTCTAATATTTGGGTTATAACTCCAAGAAAATCTAAATGCAAAGGGGAGTATACTTTATTTTCAGTGGTTTGTAACTATAAATTCTAGAAGAAATTTTCCATGTAAGTTTCTTGCTACAAATTAACTCTCAGGAGCCTAGCACGTAATATAGGAAGGATTTTTACATTAAACCATTTAGGCAAATTTAAATTATACTTGCTGAAAGCAGGTTTTAAAATTTTGATTTTTAGAAATATTCTTCATTGAAGTTTAATAAAATAGTGCATTGTTAACAATTGTTAAACATTTTCTTAGAGATAAAAATTAAACATATAATGGTAACCATTTTATGAGCTAAAAAGTACAGAAAAGTATTAGAACAGATGCATCTAATATTTTTGAAGATTTAGGACCAGCTCTCTTTTTATGGGATTTTTTTAAAGCTACAATACTGACAGATATCATATATATTTTTAACCATGGTTGATTTGATTTTTTAAAAATGTTTTTTGACCATGGCATTCCAGACAATACATACTGAATAGTTCCCTGCAGTTATCACCTTTATAATTTAGCAGTAATTTTTATTACACCTTGATTAGGATGGGGTATGTGATTGTTCAGAGAGAAACAGGACATTATGTATTTAACAAAATGTATCGAGTCTTTGAAGCCATTCACCTGCTGCTTACCTCTCACACTCTGATTGGATTCTCTTTTTAAACATACTGATTGACCTATTTTTAAAGTTTAGGGAGAGGCCTACATTTGGGTTTGATATCAAAATTAGAAAATAAACTTCTAACAAAGGAATGACAGCAGTAATTGTGTGTGCCTATATCACATTTATAACCTTAGCTACATAGATATATTCACTTTTAGTTGTTAGGATTAGGAAAGTACTCTTAGAGAACAATGCCACTGAGCTTACAAAGGCAGGTAGGATTGCACAGCTAAATATGATATGGGCAAAGAGTGCTCTGGGCAGAATGAACAGGATGCATCGAGGCAAGAAAGTAAGAGAGACAACTTGTTCTGGGTTTATACAGAGAACTGCAGGGAAGTAGTTACAGATACAACAAAAAAGTTAGAATCATATTCATGAAGTTTTTGAATACAGAGCCACTATTTTGGCTTGGGGGACCACACTACTGAAACTGTGCTTTATGAATATTAGCTTCGAAAAAGGGTTTGCACTAAAATGAAATTCAAGAGGAACGTGAAGTTCCAGTTATGACATTAAAGTCTTTAAGAGGTGTTTTCTTTCCAGGACATCTCTGTAATATGCTATCTCCGCAAATAACCCAAATACTAAAGTGAATTTAATTTATTCGAGAAAATATGTAGAAATATTGATATTCCTCTTCAACAAAAAAGAAAAAAAACACACCAAGGCTTTTCTTTTCTAGATCCACACCTCTCACCTCTCACAAAAATCAACTCACAATGGATAACAGACTTAAACCTAAGATGTGAATCCATAAGAAATCTAAAAGAAAATGTTAGAAAAACTCTTATGGACATTGGCCTAGGCAAAGAATTTATGAAGAAGACCCCCAAAGCAATCACAGCAGCAACAAAAATAAATAAATGGGACCTGATCAAATTAAAAAGCTTCTGCACAGCCAAGGAAACTATCACTAGAGTGAACAGACAACCTACAGAATGGGAGAAAATATTGCATGCTACACGTCTGATAAAGGGCTGATAACCAGAATCTATACAGAACTTAGGAAAATCAAAAAGAATAAATCAAACAACCCCATTAAAAAATGGCCAAAGGACATGAACAGAAACTTTGCAAAAGAAGACAGAATAATGGCGAGCACACATACAAAAAATTGCTCAACTTCTCTAATCATCAGGGAAATGCAAATCAAAACCACAATGAGATATCACTTAACTCCAGTGAGATTGGCTTATATCAAAAAATCCCCAAACAACAAATGTTGGCGGGGATGCGGACAGATAGGAACACTCATACACTGCTGGTGGGACTGAAAATTAGTACAACCTCTATGGAAAGTCATATGGAGATACCTCAAAGAACTAAAAGTAGAACTACCATTTGATCCAGCAATCCGACTACTGGGTATTTACTCAAAAGGCAAAAAAGACATTCTATAATAAAGAAATCTGCACGCAAATGTTTATAGCAGCACAATTCACAATTGCAAAGATGTGGAAACAACCCAGGTGCCCATCAATACACAAGTGTATTAATTAAATGTGGTATATGTATACCATGGAGTATTACTCAGCAATAAAAAACGATGGTGAATTAACACATCTGGTATTATCCTGGATGGAGCTAAAGCCCACTCTTCAAAGGGAAGTATCACAAGAATGGAAAAACAAGCACCACTGGTACTCACCATCAAATTGGTACTAACTGATCAATACTTACGTCACACATGGCAATAATATTCATCAGGGGGCGGGCAGGCGGGAGGGGGTGGAGGGGATGGGAAAACTCTCACTGAATGGGTGCAGGGCGCACAGTTTGGGGGATGTCCACAATTGTAGCTCCAACATGGGCAGTGCATGGGCAATATATATAACCAAAGTGTTGTACCCCCATAATATTCTGAAATAAAAGGAAAAAAATTTTTGATATCAATATGTGTGTATGTATGTACTGAATTTCTGTTTACTCAAATACTCTCAGAGAATATTTAGAATTCATATTTCTAAATAATCATATAATCAGCAGCTTGTAGAATTCGCTGCTGGATTGCAGTGAATTCTCACAAAATCAGAAGGGAAAAGGCAATAAAATACTAATAGAAAATAAATAATAAATAAAATGGAAAACAGATAAGAGTACTAACTAAGAGTGAGCAGGCCTCAAAAGCCCATGTGTTAGAAAGGAAGACAGGGATTCATATGAAAATAGTAGGGTTCAGTGGGAAATTTTTAAAAAATGCTCTGGAAGTCTTTGGAGGAGCTAAATAGGATTTGAGACATATGACTTGTACTTAGACATAAGACTTTGGGGCTAGAATTGAAACTTTTGTGAATTTATTAGACTACTTTTTGCTGTTTGAAAAATGTTAGATATTATGCCAATTTCCACACAATTAGGGGTTTTCCCTAAAAGAAAGACCAAATCAAACTGTATGTAACTTAAGAGTGGCCTAGCATTGCCTCTTAAGGCTAAAACAATGAAGAAAAGAAAATGTTGGTGGAGATCTAATAAGCTATATATGATTACAAAAGGAGTTATTATGAACAATTAATTTGATCTGCTGAGTACCATTTCCAATAAGCAGAGTAAACTTGAATTAGATTTAGAAGTAAAAGTGAAAATGGAAGTTATATCTCAAAAGATCCTCCGGCTATGGGGACCTGAGCTGATAAAAAGATTCCAGAATCAGAAACCACCAATAAATAATAATAATAGTTATGGATTTGTAGCAATATGTGACATACATAATAGAACATATTGACTTGCCCTAACTCATTTAGTTCATAACTACACTACTAGGTAGGTACTATCATTAATTATCCTCAATTTACAGAACGTCTGAGACACACATTGGTTAAGAAATGGGCCCAAGGTCTTACAGCTATTAAGTGTTTGTGGTAAGATTGGAATCTAGGCAGTATGATACATAATTACTGTATCACCGCAATTTATTGAAAGTTTAAAAATGTTTAGGATAATGGCCCCTCCGTGGTTCTCTTAGGAATACATTCAAGTGTTTTAATCTAACAATTAAAAAAATAGGTTTTAACCATCAAAGAGTGTACATTTTTACAAATCAAAAAGGAATTTTTTTTACAAGATGCTAATTTTTTATAAAAGAAAACTGACAGTTACAGTGTGGCTGTTTGCCATGTAGTTATTCCTGGAATAAAATTTGACTACATATATATATATATATATATATATATTTTTTTTTTTTTATAGAATATTACAGAAGTACAAACGTTTTGGTTACATGAATTGCTTTTGTACAGTTTGAGTCAAAGTTATAAGTGTGTCCATCACCCATATAGTGTGCATTATACCCATTAGGTGTGAACTTACCCATCTCCTCCTCCCCCCTCCCACCTGTTTGACTTCCATTGAATTTTACTACATATGTGCCCATGGGTGTTGATCTATAAGTTTCAATTTAGTAGTGAGTACATATGGTTTTTGTTTTTCCATTCTTGTGATATTTCACTTAAAAGGATGGTCTCCATTTCCATCCAGGTTGTTACAAAAGGTATTAGTTCACCATTTTTTTATGGCCGAGTAATACTCCACGATATACATATACCACATTTTATTGATCCGTTCACATAGTGATGGGCTCTTGGGTTGTTTCCACATCTTTGCGATTGTGAATTGTGCTGCTATAAGCATTCAAGTTCAAGTGTCTTTTTTATAAAATGTCTTTTTTCCTTTGGGTAAAGACCCAGTAGAGGAATTGCTGGATCAAATGGTAGGTCTACTTTTAGTTGTTTGAGGTCTGTCCATACTACTTTCCATAGAGGTTGTACTAGTTTGCAGTCCCACCAACAGTATGTAAGTGTTCCTTTCTCTCCACATCCACGCCAACATCTGTTGTTTTGGGACTTTTTGATAAAAGCCATTCTCACTGGAGTTAGATGAAATCTCATTATGGTTTTGATTTACATTTCCCTGATGATTAGAGACATTGAGCTTTTTTCATATGCTTATTGCCATTAGTCTATCTTCTTTGTAGATGCTGGTTCTTTGCCATTAGTCTATCTTCTTTTGAAAAGCTTCTATTCATGTCTTTTGCCCACCTTTTTATGGGGTTGTTTGATGATTTCTTGCTGATTCACTTGAGTTCTTTGTAGATCTGGCCTTTTATCAGATGTATAGCATGCAAATATTTTGTCTCATTCTGTAGGTTGTCTATTCACTCTATTGATTGTTTCCTTGGCTGTGCAGATTTTTAATTTAACCAGGTCCCATTTATTTACTTTTGTTGTTGCTGTGATTATCTTTGGGGTCTTCTTCATAAATTCTTTGGCTAGGCCTATATCTATAAGAGTTTTTCCTGGCCTCTTGTTCTAGAATTCTCATAGTTTTGTGCCCTAGGTTTAAGTCTGTTATCCATGATGAATTAACTTTTATGAGTGGTGAGAGGTGCGGATCCTGTTTCAGTCTTCTACATGTGGCTATCCAGTTTTCCCAGCAAAATTTACTGAATAGGTATTCTTTTCTCCAGCATATGTTTTTTCCTGCTTTGTCAAAGATCAGATGGCAATATGAAGATGGTTTTATATCTGGGTTCTTTGTTCTGATCCATTGGTCTTTGTCTCTGTTCTTGTTCCAGTACCATGCTGTTTTTGTTATTATAGCCTTGTAGTATAGCTTAAAGTCTGGTAAATTAATTCCTCCCCATTTTTTCTTTTTGCTTAAGGTTGCTTTGGCTATTTGGGGTCTTTTTTGGTTCCATACAAAGCATAGAATTATTTTATCTAGATCTGCAAAAAATGGCATTAGTACTTAAATAGAGATTGCATTGAATCTGCAAATCACTTTGGGTAGGTAGTACAGACATCTTAACAATGTTGATTCTGTGATCCATGATCATGGTGTTTTTCCATTTGTTTACATCCTCTGTTATTTCCTTCCTCATGTGATTCACCACATAAATAGAAGCAAAAACAAAGACCATATGATACTCTCAATAGATGCAGAAAAAGTATTTGACAAAATTCAGCACGCTTTTATGATAAGAACTCTTAAGAAAGTAGGCATAGATGGAACATACCTCAATAGTATAAAAGCCATATACAACAAACCCACAGCCAACATCATACTGAATGGGGAAAAACTGAAAGCATTCCCTTTTAGAACTGGAACCATACAAGGTTACCCACTGTCTGTTCAATGTAGTGCTGGAAGTCCCAGCCAGAACAATCAAGCAAGAGAATGAAATCAAGGGTATCCAAATGAGGAAAGAAGAGGTCAAACTTTCACTCTTTGCTCATGATATAATCTTATATCTAGAAAACCCCAAAGATTCTGCCAAGAGATTCCTGGAATTGATAAATAAATTCAGCAAAGTCTCAGGCTACAAAATGATAGTACAGAAATCAGTAGCATGCCTATACACCAACAACAGTCAAGCTGAGAATCAAATCAAAGACTCAAACCTTTCACAATAGCAACAAAGAAAATAAAACACCTAGGAACACATTTAACCAAGGAGGTGAAAAACCTCTATAGGGAGAACTACAAAACATTGACATTATTTTTGAACATTTACATATCCCAACTCTATCATCAGACCCTCATTCGTAGAATTGCAATCATTTTCCAAATTTGAGGCTCAGAGAGGTTACATTACTAGCTCAAGGTCACACTGCTGATTAATTGCAGAACTCAAATCAACATTTTTCCAAAGATATTGTTTTCTGTTATATTATATTACTCCTATTAACCCATTCTATAAGAACATTAATAAATGGTGACCTCAGAATCATATTCATTTTAGTACACTCAAAGAAACTATGTAAGTCTAAGAAGGTGAGCATATATATCATATTAGTTAATGGTATCTTAGTTAAATATGCCTTGTCACTTCAGAGGAAAAAAAATTTTTACTTGTGTTAGCCTCATAATTTCACAGTGGAGCTAGGTAACTGTTACGTTATCTGTTAACTAACTGCTAACTATTGTGTTATTCTCTAATTCTTAGTTAACAATAACACTAGATTCGATAATTATTGAAGAATTTGTCAAACTAAAGGTTTCATTAGAAATGTATGGAATTTCTATACATTTTCACCTATACTTTCTAGAATTAATATTCTAGAAAGAATTTGCAGGACTTTTTCTGAATGTACGAAAATAGCAAATGATGTTTTATTTAGCTATGGAAATAAGTATGGGGATTTACATTAGGCCATCAAAGATAGAAGTTATAGAAAAATCTAGAAAATTTAGAATAACAAGTTTACAAATTTCTATTTAATTTTCTATTCAAGTATATCATTTACACTTATTGTTTTTCTTAGAAAGAGCCTCGTGTGTTTATATATATTCAAATATATATAAGTGTGTGTGTGTATTTTCTTCTTAGCCTATTCTCAACACAGATGTCTGGGAAAAATAATTTTTTTAAATTTCCAATTCAATAAGGATTCATTTTTACAGATGCTCCAGAGCTTTCTCCAAATCTAATCCAAAATTCTATCTCATGGTTTGGGAGGATTAGAAAGCAGTCTTTGCCTAAGCTGCTGCAATCTCCTTTGCAACTTAAAACTTCAACTTTAACAAGGTTAAAGAGTTTACTATGAAATTGATCAGTGACTTGGAAAAGAGTGATACCATAAGTCATAACAAATTGGGCTGGGCAGTTGGCAACAAATGACATTTTTTTGTCCTGATGAAAAATGCTGACTGATCCAATGTATCATTCTGAGCTCTGGTTACCACATACTGTATGCTGTATCTTTATCCTTAAAAAATCTATTATTTTTAAATTATGCATAATATCTGGTCATTAAATATGGAACCAAAATGTGTAGTAATATTGTAATTATATATAATTATTATATATACCATATCATGTATTCACATAACATTTTATTATATATTTGTATAATATATATGTTTATAGTTTTATATAACCATGAAGATAAAAATGAAAATGATTGTATTCCCACTACCACCAGCATTATCCTCTCCTGGCTTGTTTATAAATGATGTTTCTTAATTATCAATTAGTATTAAATGTACATAACTCCATATTAAATTTTTAAAAACTTTCCAGTAATTATATGTTTTCTTATGTGTTTTAGTACTCTCGAATAACATGATATTTAATACTATATCACTACATTCCCCAAGAAATTTCATCATTCCTTGGTTGTTAGAAATTTTTCATATCCAAATATTTTATTATAAGAAATGCTGTAATAAATAATTATATATGCACTTCTTTGTGTGAAATTCTGATTATTCCTTAATTGATTTTTAAAATAATGTTGCATCTTTAATTATTATAATATTTAATTTGATTTATATTTTTAAATAAAAATACCTTCAGTGATATTTAAAGGAAATGTCATTCTCAGTTTGGTTCAACTCAAAATGGATATGCATTTTTCCAATTACGCTTTAAAAATTCTACTTTCACCTTATTAACATGTGACATTATATGTGTGTATGTGTTCATAAGGAAAACCACAGACACTTATTTTAACTGCAATACCTCTTCCACCCTAAATTTAATAATTTCATTTATTTCTGGTTGTAATTCTTCTAATCATTGGAGAGATGTAATGGATTCTTTTATAAAGCTAAAGGATACACTTATTCAATTTGTTTTAATCTATGAAAATTTGACATCTGATCTTGTAACCTGATATAAAGTGATGATTCTGCTCACTTATATTTTCTTGATCTCCCTTCCACATGCTACCCCCCCTTTTTGTGGAAATACATTATTAGTTTTACTTTTTTGAATGATTATAAATCTAAATAATGCATTTAGGTCTGTATTTCTTGTTCCATCTATTTTAGCTGATGCCTTGACATGTCTTTATATAAGATGAAGAGATTTGCTCCTTACACTGACTTTCACATTTTTCACCCTTTTAATTTCCTGTGTCCTATCACTGGTACTGTTAATTGTATGTCCTCAAGGATGAAAATATTTATTTTTTGTTCTGTGAGAGCTATTACATTTTCTGTGCTCTCTCTAGATTGTTGCTTAAATTGAAAATTGGTAACATTTATATTATTATGAGTGAATAAACAGATGGATACATGAGCAAAAAATATAAGAGATATGCAAGATTAATATCTGACACAAAGATGATCCAGATAGGGATGAGAGATTGACAGATTTGCTCAGTCACTCAGTGTCCAGTAGAAATGAATAATAATGAAGCCAAATCTGGGAATTTCAAAATAACAGTGGACAACAAAATTTTTAAAAGATCCCAGGGAGGGGACAAGGGGACAAAAAAAGGTCAAATACAAAGAAATGAAAATCAGACTGATATCAAATTTCTTATAAACAAAACTAGATTATTAAATAAAATAGAATAATGCTTTTGATTTCTTGTGGCAATAAAAAAGTGATTTTCATACTAGAAATACATTTCCAAACTGTTAATCAAATGTTAGAGTCAAATACAGATATTTTCAGCCATAGAACTCAGAAATTTTTACTTGCCATGCCTCTATTTGTATAAATATTTCAGGATGTGTTGAAACCATACAAATTCTACAAGAAAATATCGGAGTGATGTGGGACAGAGAATTAATACATTCAAATTGTTCATAAGTCAATTCTTGATAAAGCCCATGAAATCTGGTAATATTTTTACCAGCTATAATAAAGACCAAATATATAATTTGTTGAACCTTTTTCTCTGTTTTTTTCTGTTTTTACTTCACAACATTTGCATTATTCTACAAGCATGTACAACCACTATGGGGAAAATGTATTAATTCAGAGAACATTTATTAAGTATCTACTATGCACTAGGCAAAATTCTGGGGCCCAGGGATACAGAAATGAACAAAACACAAAATCCCTGCCTTCCTGGAATTTAATTCTTGTTGGGGAGATAGATTAATATGTAAAATATATAGTATGATGGATACTAAAAACTGTGAAAGAAATACAGAGATGATATAGAGAATGAGGGTATGACATATCACATTGGAAAATAAGTTTTATAGCATGACCAGGAAAATTCTAACAGAAAAAGTGACTTTCCAATACAGATCAGAAGGAAACTAGTCATAAAAACATTTTAAGGAAGTTTTTCCTACACAAATGTAATAAGTGCAAATTCACTGAGGTGGAAATGGATCTAGCATGTTTGAGAAACAGCTAAAAGGCCAAAGTGTCTGGAGCAGAGTGATTAAAATAGAAAGTAAAAAAATAAAACATTGAGGGGAGAGGAAAGTGGATCATATAAGGAATTTAACTTTTATTCTGATAAAGATGGGACACCATTGAAGGGCGTAGAGGAGTAACAAGATCTTTTATATGTTGAATGAATTCACTAGGCATCTAATCTGAAAATAGCTTCCAGGGAAAGGTCAGGAGCAAGATGATCAGTTGTGCGGCTATTTTAGTTATATAAATCATAGATAATGATGATGATGATTATATACACATAGGTCACACATGCACACGCACAAGCACACAACACATACATACACATAGAATAAATACACATAGAATACAAATATTTTAAACTCTATTGAGCTATAATTTAATTGCATTAAAATGTACCCACTTCAAGTCTAGAGCTTTGGATTGGACTTAGACAAATGAAGTCACTAATGGGACCACCATCCTGATCAACAATAGAACATTTCCATCACCCAAAGAGATTCCACAAGCCACCACTAAGCTTGCTGTCCATACAGTTAATTTTGTGTGTGCTTAAATTTTATATAAATAATACCATACAATATATACTCCTTCTTCCTGCTTGCTTTCATATAGCATGTTTTCTGAGAAAGATCCATGTGTTTGATTACTTCTATAGTCTGTCCTTTTATTTTTATTATGGAGAGATATACCATTATATGAATATATATCATGTGTTTATACATTTATATATTGATGGACATTTGTTTGTTTTCCAGTTTGGAGACATTTTGAATAAAACTGAACATTAATACACAAGTCTTTTATGGACATATGTTTGCATTTATCTTGGGTAAGTACCTAAGAGTACAATAGCTGGATTTAGGTAGCTAATGCATGCTTCTAAGTAACTACCAAAGTGTTCCCTAACAAGCTGGATAATTTAAGACTCCCATCAGCATTTTTTTCAATGCTAATATCAGTCTTCTATAATTTTAGCAATTCTAGTGTCTGTGTAGTCATATCTCATTATTGTTTTGTTTTTACATTTCCCTCATGACCAATGATGTTGAACATGTTTTCATGTGCTATTTGTATATATTCTATAATCACATGAAGTATCTGTTTGAAACTTTTGTCCATTTTTAAAATAGGATAATAAAGTATATACATATATACATTGGAGATGTGTGTGTGTGTGTGTGTGTGTGTGCACACGCATCATCTTGAATGACATCTTCCTTTAACTTAATCACATGACAATAAACCCAATTGTGTATATGTGTGTGTGTGTGCATGTGCATGTGTATATTGTAGCCATTTTATTCCAATCTGTGGCTTGTCTTTTTATTTTCTTAATTATGTTTTGAATGGTAAAGGTTTTAATTTTGAAAATGTCCAAGTTAACTTTATTTTTCTTTTAAGGTTAGTGCATTCTGTGTCCTAAGTAACCTCTTTAGTGTTAACTTTACAATGTTTTTTACTTCCCATTGTTGGTTACATCATTAAGTGATTATAATTACATTTTCTCCCATTCCTGTGATAAAAATCCAAATTGCTTGGCATGTATTGAGCATACCAGTAAGAAGAAACTGCTCCCTGCTGAAATAAATTGACAGCTTATTCAGCCAGGTGATCTTCAAAAAGTATCAGAGTTATAAAGAGGTAAAGTTAACCAAATTCAAATTTGTGAATATTTCAAAGCATTTGATATGGTTATGTGGAGAGTGAGAATTATTCAAATGGGGCTAAATAAGTCCACCAATTTTTCTTTCTCTTCTCTTTATTTCCCTATTCTCTATCCAAAGGTAAATACCTAAGAGAGGTAAACAAATGTTATGTCTGCTTATACAACCATAAAGGGATGCCTACTGAAGCATTAGAAAATCAACAAAAGTTGAAAATTAACTATGCTACCTTCATTCATTGAACAACCAAATATTTATTGAGTGCTACCATGATATGATATCACTATGTGTAACTCTATAAACTATTGAGGAAAAAAGACATGTAGACACATACCTATAAAATAATTTGAGAAGTGCTAGGATATACTGATGTAAGTATAATGATGGAGGTCCATTGAATGTGGTTCTACTTAGTAATTAAAAATATCCAACATTTTTGATCATGAGAGATTTTATATACATATATACACACATAAAATCTCATTAAGCAATGTTTTAATACTTGAATCATGAGTCAACTAATTCAGCCCTCTGCTATAGGTACTACTAGTATTAACACCATTTTATAAGTAAGAAAAATGAGACAGATGTTGTAACTTGCTCACATAAGTGCCACAACCAGAATTAAAATTTAGGCTGCTTGGTCCTAGAGTCCACACTTTTACATGCAATATTTATATCTCCTATTACTTTCTGGAGGACTTAGACCATGCTTCACAGAGGAGGTGACATTTCAGCTAATTGTGAAATGATAATCTGGAGGATAATGGAAGGAATTCTAGGCAAACAGAAGGGACGATACAAAGGCACAACATACAAAACTTCAGTACTTTCTCATAATTTATAAATTCTTGAGGGGCTATAATAATGTACAGTCAGAGAGCATACGTGCAGGAAGTACAGCTCTGATAGTAGTCAGAAGACCAGCTAATTATATGGAAAAATTTATGCCTTGCCACATTAACCTGTTTTTTCAGATGGTCTCAAGCTAACTTGCATTAAATTGAGGGAAAAAGATGAATAGGCAACAAATAAAACAAAATGAACTTTCAGTGTCTAAACTATGTCTAAAGGAGATCTTTGACTTGAGACTCTGAACATAGAAATAATTAAAACAAAATGACCAGAAGAAACCTATTAAGATTTGAGGGATTTATATTTATAAATAAAACAAATCCTCATTCCCAAATTCTGTGATTTCTTAGCTTCTAAATCAACTCACAGGCCCCCAAACTTACTAACAGAAAACCATCCACAGAAGTTTTACAGCCTCCAAGAAAGGCCTGTTCTCAAATGATATCACATGTATCTATGAGGAATAGAAAAATAACAATTAACTTGCCCAAAAGCTAAAGCCAGGTCCACAGAGTAGGATTGCCAGATTTAGCAAATAAAAATGCAGGACATCTAGTTTAATTTGAAATTCAAATTTAACTTGGCAACCTGTATTTTATCTGGCAACTTGACCACAGAGGACAATGGGAAAGGGAGGTCATCCCAAAGAAAAAAGCAGCAGCTGCCTTATGTGTTAATCAAGGTCTATGGCCAAAGCATGAAATAGTCTCAATTCCTGCCCAGAAGTGCTTGATAATTGCTATAGATGAATGACTGCTACATATTTGCCTCCTCTCCTTTTAGGAATGTGAATTTTTCTCAGTTTACATGTCTGACTCAATCACTGTCTACTGTGCATGAATGTGAGTGGTACAATTAACTTGCCTTTTAGTTTTTATATGGTTAATTCATGAATGGCTATTTCCATGAATGGCTAATGAAGGGGATGACACATTCCCCAAATATCCTGGGCTGAGTGAGATACAATAACTGCTGGAATTTATGGTTGTCTCTTTCAGGGATGGACAGTGAGTGGTCTATAGTGAGAGAAAGTGCATGTGGATAGTTGATGCTCAGTGAGGGAGATGGTGATTAGTAACTTGTCTCTCCTTTTTACATACATTTACTTTTTTAAAAAATATTTTGTGGTGGGCATATGGACTCTTAGATAAAGACTTTTCCAGCCTTCTGTACGGATAGGAAGCTCTGTGGCTAAATTGTAACCAATGGAATATGTTTAGAAATTATATGTGCAATATCCAAATTATGTGCTCTAAAGAAAAGAAGTATGTTATTCCTTTCCATTTATCCCTTCCTTCTGGCTGGAAGGCAGATTTGAAGGTGGGAGTCGAAAGAGCCTTATTGGACCACAAAACAAAAGCTGCATATTGAGAATGGGAGAGCAACAAACTAGGAGCCCAAGTCTCTGATGATAATGGAACTGCCTTCCCCTAAATTTTACACATAAAAATAATCTATCTTGTTTAACCACTTTCACTTAGGGACTCTTTAATATAGAAGCTATGATAGTCTATATAAGAATATATACATCTATTTAGGGGTTAAAATGTTCACATAAGATGTAAGGAATTTTGGAGAAGCTATAGTAAAACCTGCTATGTGCATATTGAGTTGGAGGTTCTTAACAGCCTAATTAGGTAGCGAGATTTTGTCAATTTTCATATGATCTTAAAGTAATAAAAAAAAGATAAACATTTTTGCAATAGCTTATGTAAAAATTTTAAATATGGTACAGAAAACTTAGCCAAGTGAAATAAAAAAGGGAAGAGACAAATGTGTGTGGTAAATATTAAAAAATCAATTAAAAAATCCCAATATGATACACAATAGATATGTACAGTAAGAAACATAATATTTCCCAAGAGAAGGAAGACAAATAGTGGAAGACATGAAAAATAATAGTAATAAAAGTAACAATATAAAAATGATAACAATAAAAATCACTAAAATAGCAACCATCCTCTGAAAAAATATATATACCATATGCTTGGCTCATGTTATTTACCAGCATTGTTATAATCTTCACAACCTTATGAAGTAGACACTATTAGCATTATCCTCCATACATCTAAAATTGAGCTTTGTAATTAGAACGACAGGTTCAAGGTCACAGAGGTAGTATATAACCAAGCCATGTTTCAATCCACTTCTCTTTGACTCCAGAGCTGATACTACTTTTTCCTTACAAAGTATGGGAAAAATTGGCTCATTAATAACTCAACAAATGCAAATTAATGCAATTTATAAGTCTGTAAAATAGATTCTACCAATAACAGATAACGCTGATAAGGGTGTTAAAGAACAGCTATTCCAATTATTCATAGTAATTTTAAATAAATATTAAGACTTTGGAAACAATTTGTAAAAATAGATCCTAAATTATTTGTAGTAGTATTTTGAAGAAGCAATTATCTAACAAAAAAGACAAGATATAAGTATAGAGAGCTACTCTAAAAAATAGAGTATTAAGAGGATGAAAGATTCAAATTCTAGTTATAAACTGACCAGTGGAACAAAAATGGAAATCATATTAATTATTTAAAAAACAGAAAGAAAATAAGGCATGGAACATAAATTGAAGTAACACATTTAATTGAAAGAAAATACTTGAAACTACAACCCAACATACTACAGTGGAACTAAGATAAAATGTTTGTAATAATAATTAATGTAAATGAGCTATACATATGTATCAAAATAATAAGATTTGATACATAACATCAAGGCAAAACCTAATTTTATGCTATATGCACATATATATGTACATTATATATGTAATGTAAATAAATGAATTTTAGAAGCATTTACAATCCAATACATAGGGAGAAAAAAATCCACACTCAAAAGAAGAAATCAATAATTTAGAAAAAAAATACATTCAAAATAAACTCAAGGACTGATTCTTTGAAACACCCTTGCAAATACATAAGTCATTAACTAGCTGTATTAACAAAAACAAAATTTGGACGTGGGGGGAGAGCCAATAAGGCAAAATATAGGAGATGAAAGGGAGAAAATAACCACAGATGCATATGAAATTAAGAGTAATGACAATACTTTGCTCAACTCTATGTAAAACATCATAATTCAAATGACAGTAAGTTCTAGGTTATGATAATTAACAGCACTAATCCCAAAAGAGGAAGAAAAAGTACAGATTGATTGTCATAAAATAAATTAAAACAATAAAAATGATAATTTTGAATCTCTTGTCCACTTACTTCCCTGTCCCAATCCTTACTTTATTGAAATGATAAACAACAGTAGACACAGCTTTAATAGAAATCATATGGTCCAATATAAAGTTATAGCTGGTGGAAACCATATTTAACTGATTTTTTTATATTAAAGTTGGAATACACATCTAGAATAATTATGTACTGCATTCATTAATAAATAACCATTAACTTTGTTGCCTGTGTGTATGTTTTCCTGAGGTAATTATTTTAGTAATTTGATTAATCTTGTACATCTGTCTTCTTTTCCCTAATTACCTATATACTTACAGAAACATTATACACTCAGTTCCTTCTACCTAATAGTTCTCTACTGAATCATAGCTAAAGGAGGAATTGTTTCTTTATTACAAATAATGTTATAAGGCTCCTTGTCAATATATTCATATAAAACAGAGATTTCATTAGAGAACATATTTAACTAACTGGCAATTTTTCTGTTCATCCACATTGTTCAATATCTAATTATTATTTGTTGAATTGTTTACTGCTTTTTTCCCCCATAATGATTAGCATTAAAGAATTAAGACCTGAGAGGGGCTTCAATATCATTTGATACAAGCTTGCCCCTGGGGAAAAATCACCTGCAAAGTATTTTTGACCAAGTACCATTCTATTTCATTTATAATAATTCCATCATAGATAAATAAAATATAATACTCAATGCAGCCATTTCTACCATTGAATCTCTGCAATTGTTTCATTCCATGTTGTTTCTTGTTCTACTGTCTAGAGGAAGAATACTCTTATGATAAACCCAATTCTACCCATTCAAAAACAATTACATACCCCTTACGCCTCATTTTCCCAGGGCTTATTCCTCTTGGTTTCTTTAAACACTCTCTTGTCCCATTCTGTTCCCTGTCAGTGTGTCCCACCTACCTCTGTTCTAGACAGGTCAGAAAAACACAAGATTGTAAGCTTGCTGGTAGCAACAAAGCCAACTCATAAAAGCCATCAGGAGAATGAGCTTACCTATTTCTAAGAAGGGACATTTTTATGTGGCGATTCCAATCTGTAGGATATGGACTCATGAGCACTTGATTAATGGACACTGCTTCCAAATGAGAAAACACTCCTGAGCTACCTAAGGAATTATCTACATGCAAGCCATTTACAGCTCCTTTATAGACATGTCAATCCTTCCCCTTTTGTTCTTTTCCTTTCTTGAATGCACAACCAACTCCTAAATCCCTGAATTGCTGTGAGTTGCAGTGTGTTGACTCACTCATCTGTTGGCAATTTTTAGCATTCTTCTCTGTATTTTGATGGCTTTTCTCAATACCTTTGGACTGTGACATATATTACTTAATCTATGACATAACATTTTATAGCAACTAATTAAACATACTGCATTGGTATAAATAAACATTTTTTCTTTACAATATCTTTCACCAAATACAATTTATACATTTAAAATGTAACCAAACTATTCCCTATTTTATTATGATATGTTATATCCAAAGCAGTTTTATCCAAACCAGTATTACCAATATTCGCCATTTCAGCTCTTAGGCAAGGTTCACACTCTTGGACTTCTATAGATCTCTTACTATTAGTTTTGGATCCCAGTACTGGTTTCACTATTTATCGACAGGATGGGCATGGGAAAATTAATTCTATAAAATGTTGATTAAGAATGAGCACCATTTGAATTAATGTGAACATTAAAGATAGCATATATAAAAATGCCTAAAATAGCACATTTGAAATAAGTGCTCAATTTATGATAGTTATTATCATTTTCTTCTTTAAGTCAACCAAACAACCTCTTCCTCCTCCTCCTCCTCCTCCTTTTTCATCTATTTTACACAGTGATGCCATTTTGAATTCTAATTCTATTTTTAAACAATTATCTTTTTTCAGTTTTGACTTACTCAGATATTTTAAGTTTTCATCCAAGTCAGTCCAAGTCAGGGGTGGACTATCCTAGCACTATTGGCAGAATACTATACTATTCACTGACAGCTCAAGTCTTTCTTGATGTTGCTAAAATGGCATTAAATGTCCATCACACATGGTCCCTGCATATCCTGCCATTATCTTTTTTTTATTATTCATTATTTTGCATTGTATTAATAATTGCTGATTTGATTGACTGTTTTCTCCAAATAGAGGGTATGTTCCTTGAGGGACATTGTGTCTCTTGTGTCTAGCTAGCACAAAGTAGGCTATCAACATAGTTGTTTCTTATTTCTATTTTCCTTCTTCCAAACTGATGTCGATCCACTGATGAACGCTCCTTTTTCATCACAAAATGATTTCAGATTTGACACCAAAGTTATCCAAAGTTTGTCCACCTGACCATTTGTTTTGCTCAATGACCAACATATAAAATTCAACAAGGCATTATTTTCCTTTGTTGTCATTACTGAACTTCTAGAAATAATGTCGCAGCTAATAATGTTGATAACTCTGGCTCCTTGCTTGTCTGATTCTTTTAAGGTATCCTGGTCATAATCCCTGTTTATTTGATTGTGTGGTGTTAGATTCAAAATAAACACAGAATTAAAGAGTCCCAAAATAGTGTAATATAGAAAACATAAGTAAATTTTAGAAAGAATCTTATTTGTGATTTCAGAAGAGTTAAGAAAACAATGACTGGAACAAGGTAAAACATGGTAAAATAGCACCACAAGAAGAAATGGAAATGACAGGATTGAAGAGAAGGGACGAGGAGGAACATGATAAGAAAATGGTGTCATGTAAAATCCATTAACAGCCAAACTGAACAATTTCATTAGTAACATAAAAATCTAATAATGATTATTACAGAAAATGAATTTGAAATACTAGAGAATAACCTTAGGAAGCTCTACAATGCTTAACAGTAAATAAAAACATAAAAATGATGAGACTGAAAATCAAAGAGAAAAGAGACCCAATTTCCATATAAGTTCACTTATATATAAAAATGGAACAAGAGCAAGAATCAAAGATGCAAAGAAAAATAAAATACACTGTGTGAGGTGGCTCATGCCTGTAATCCCAGCACTTTGGGAGGCCGAGACAAGAGAATCCCTTTAGGTCAGGAGTTCAAGACCAGCCTGGGCAACATAGCGAAACTCTCTCTCTACAAAAAATTTTTACAAAATTAACTGGGCATGGTGGGCGGATGCCTGTAGTCCCAACTATTTGGGAGGCTGAGGTGTGAGGATCACTTCGATCGAGGAGTTTGAGGCTATAGTGAGCTATGATTGGGCCCCTGCACTCCAGCCTGGGCAACAAGGGCAGGCTGTCTCAAAAAAAAAAAAAAAGAAAGAAAGAAAGAAAAAAAGAAAGAGAAAAGAAAAAGGAAAGAAAAGATTCTGACTGAAAGGAAATAAATTGCAAATCAAAGAGTTTGCTCCAAAATTAATTCTATATTGGATAGAAGTGGGAAAGTGGGCACCCTTGTCTTGTTCCAGTTCTTAGGGGGAATGTTTTCAACTTTTCCCTGTCCAGTATGATTCTGGATGTGGGTTTTCTATATATGTCTTTTATTATTTTCAGTTATGTTCCTTCTGTGTCTAGTTTGTTAAGTGTTGTTCTCATGAAGGATGCTGAATTTTATCAAATGCTTCTTCTGCATCCATTGAGATGGTCATATGTTTTTTGTTTTTAATTCTGTTTATGTAGTGGATCACATTTACTGATTTGCAGATATCGAAGCATCCTTGCATCTATGGAATAAAACCAACTTGATTGTGGTGTTTTATTTTTTGATGTGTTGTCGGATTCAATTTTCTAGTGTTTCGTTGAGGATTTTTGCATCTATGTTCATTAGGAATATTGTTCTATAGTTTTCTTTATTTGTTGTGTCCTTCCCTGGCTTTGGTATCCGGGTGATACTGGCTTCGTAGAATGAGTTAAGGAGGATTCCCTCCTTCTCAATCATTTGGAACAGTTTCAGTAGGCTTGGTACCAGCTCTTCTTTGTACATTTGGTAGAACTCAGCTATGAATCTGGTCCTGGGCTTTTTTGTGGGGGGTGGTATTTTTTATTAGTGATTCAATCTCACTACTTATTATTGGTCTGTTCAGGATTTCTATTTCTTCCCGCTTGGGAGGTTGTATGTTTCCAGAAATTTATCCATTTATTCTAGATTATCTAGTTT
Source organism: Daubentonia madagascariensis (assembly GCA_023783475.1). NCBI lineage: Eukaryota > Metazoa > Chordata > Mammalia > Primates > Daubentoniidae > Daubentonia > Daubentonia madagascariensis. The sequence goes on from JAKFHU010000585.1 coordinate 20,015,648, forward strand.
GTGGGCATAGAGATGTTCACAGTAGTCTTGGATCATCTTTGATATTTCTGTGGTATCAGTTGTAATTTCTCCTTTTTCATTTCTGATTGAGCTTATTTGAATCTTCTTTTCTTTTCTTGGTTAATCCAGCTAGTGGTCTATCAATTTTGTTTATCTTTTCAAAGAACCAACTTTTCATTTTATTGATCCTTTGTATTGATTTCTGGTTTCAATTTTGTTTAGTTCTGCTCTAATTTTTTAATTTATTTTCTTTTCCTAGCTTTGGGTTTGGTTTGTTCTTGTTTTTCTAGTCCTACCCAGAGCAATCAAGCAAGATAAAGAAATAAAGGGTATTCAAGTTGAAGAGAGGAAGTCAAATTATCTGTTTGCTGATGATGTGATCTTAAACCTAGAAAACTCTAAAGACTCCTTCAAAAGACTTCTAGATTTGATAAGTGAATTTAGCAAAAACTTTTAGCTTACAAAATCAGTAGCACTTCTATACACCACTAAAGACCAAGCTGAGTTTCAAATCAAGAACTCAAAACCATTTACAATGGCTACAAAATAATAATATACCTAGGAATATACTTAACCAAGGAGGAGAAAGATCACTACAAGGAAAACTACAAAACACTGATGAAAGAAATCCTAGATGACACAAACATATGAAAAAAAATCCTACGCTCATGGACTGGAAGAATCAAAATTTTTTAAATGATTATACTTCCCAAAGCAATCTACAGATTCAGTGCAATTCCTATCAAAATATCAATGTCATTTCTCAAAGAATTTAAAAAAAAATCCTAAAATTCATATGGATCCAAAAAAGAGCCTGTATAGCCAAAGCAATCCTAAGCAAAAAGAACAAACATGGAGGAATCACATTACCTAACTTCAAATTATACTGCAAGGCTATATATGAACCAAAACAGCGTGGTATTGGTATAAAAATAGACACACAGATTAATGGAACAGAATAGAGAACTCAGAAATAAAGTCATATACCTACAACTAACTGATCTTCAACAAAGCAGACAAAAACATACACTGGGGGAAAAGATACCCTATTCAATAAATGGTGCTGGGAAAATTAGATAGTCATATTCAGAAGAAAGAAACTTGATACCTATCTTTCACCATATAAAAAATTAACTCTAGATGGATTAAAAGATTTAAATTTTAAGATCTGAAACCATAAAAACTCTAGAAGAAACCAGGAAAAACTCTTCTGGACATTGGCTCAGGCAAAGCGAATGCAACAAAAATAAAAATAAACAAATGGTACTTAAATAAACTAAAATGCTTCTGCACAGCAAAAGAAATAATCAATAGAGTAAATAGACAACCTAAAGAATGGGAGAAAATACTCATAAACCATGCATCTTACAAAGGACTAATATCCAGAATCCACAAGGAACTCAACAAGAAAAAAATCAAATAATCCCATTAAAAATTGGCAAATGACATGAACAGATATTTTTCAAAGGAAGACATACAAATGGCCAACAAACAAATGAAGAAATGCTCAGCATCCACTAATCATCAGAGAAATGCAAATTAAAACCACAATGAAATACCATCTTACTCCAGTCAGAATGACCATTATTAAAAAGTCAAAAAAAAATAGATGTTGGTGAGGACACAGAGAAAAAGGAACTCTTATACACTGTTGCTGGGAATGTAAATTAGTAAAACCTCTGTGGAAATCAGTATGGATATTTCTCAGAGAACTAAAAATAGATCTACTATTTGATCCAGCAATCCCACTACTAGGTATCTAAACAAAGGAAAAGAAATGATTTATCAAAAAGATATGTGCATTAATATGTTTATTGCAGCTTTGTTCATAATAACGAAGATACAGAATTAACCTAAGTGTCCATCAACTGATAATTTGATAAAGAAAATGTGATGTATATATAGATACACCATGGAATATTACTCAGCCATAAAAAATGAATGAAATAATGTCCCTTGAAGCAACTTGGATGGAACCAGAGGCCGTTATCCTAAGTGAAGTAACTAAGGAACAAAAAACCAATTGCTGCGTGTTCTCACATATAAGTAGAAGCTAAACAATAGGTATGCAGAATCATACAGAACGGAATAATAGACATTGGAGACTCCAAAAGGTGGGATGGTGGGAGAAGATGAGGGATGAAGAATTACCTATTCAGTACACTATTCAGGTGAGGAGTACACTAACAGCCAAGACTTCACCACTGCACAATATATTCATGTAACAAAACTGCACTTGTACCTCCTAAATCTATAAAAATAAATTTAATAAAACAAAATTAATTCTATATGGATTAAAAAATGAATGTAAGAACACTTTAAAATAAAAAAATAAGTATAATACTTTTTAGGTTTCTACATGAGAAATGGCTTTTTAATATAAAAACAATATAACAATCTACAAAAAATAATTATAATAGTAGGCAAAACCAGATATAATACTATGTGAAACTAAGTATTAATATGAATGATTGTCAATCAAAAAATTAACTCAATTAATAGGTATGTAATGTGCAATCTTTGATCTTTCACTAATGGCAATTAAGAATTCTGATCCCCTTTCTTACTCTGAGAACCCTTTAATGGCTGACTGTTCTGGGTGCTTTGTATATTTTCTCTAAAATTCTACTTGAAATATGAACATTTTTTAATTCAGTTCATTTATTTCTTATGTCATTTTAGTATAGGAAGATAGAATAAGCCAGATGACACTTTCAACACTGTTCAAAAATGTCTTCAGCTAAGTCAGCAACTTTATTAGGTACAGTCCGCCCTCCATATCCGTAGGTTCACATCTGTGGATACAACCAACCGCAGATCAAAACTATTTGGAAAAAAAAAATGGATGACTGTGTTTGTACTAAACATGTACAGACTTTTTCTTTTATCATTATTCCCTAAACAATGTTGTACAACAACTATTTACATAGCATGTACATTGCATTAGGTATTGTAAGTAATCTAGAGATGATATAAAGTATACTGGAGGATATGCACAGGTAAGATGCAAATACTATGCCATTTTATATGAGACTTGAGCGTCTGCGGATTTGGGTATCTGTGTGGGGGTGACGGGGTCCTGGAACCAATCTCCCACAGATACTGAGGTACTGCTGTACTTTTTCTTTTATTCCACATCACCAGAAGTGAATGTCCTCCACTACTTGACAAGGGTCCCATTTTCTCCAGAATTCCATAGTTATTCCCCACACTTTCCTTCAGACCCTTATCACTCTCCTTATGGTCCATTATGATTCCACTAATACCCAGTCCAATAATCAGCACCCTATGTTTTAGGTATTGTTTTGTCAGCAAGCTGCTTCCAAGTACCAATTTCTTTTCTATTTATTAGGGCAAAGTAAACCATCCCAAAGTTTGGTGTCATATATCAATAAGTATTTTATTATTCTCAAGGCTTTTGGGGCTCAGGCACTTAGACAGAGCACATTGGGATGTCTTATCTCTCTGCTCCATGATGTCTAAAGACTCAGCTAAAAAGACTCAAAAAGCCCACCATGAGTTGAACACCTTGGGGCTAGAATCATGTGAAGGCTTCACACACATGTGAGGCATTTGTGCTGAAATAACACAAATGTTGGGTTCAGCTGGGACTCAACCAAAGCACCTCTCAGTGGTTGCTCCTATATGTGGCTTGGGATTCCATATAGCATCGTAGTCCCAGGGTAGTCCAACTTCTTACATGGAGGCTAAAGGCTCTGAGAGTTAGTGTTCCAGTAAACAAAGTGGAAATTTCCTGGCATTTTACTATCTAGCCTGGAAAACACATAGCATCACTTTTGCAATACTCTATTGCAGCAGTCACAAACTAGCCCAGATTGAAGAGGAGGGATATAGATACCTAGCTCTCAATGGGAGAAATATAAAAGAATTCACAGGCATATTTTAAAATTACTGGACATATAATATTATATTACTGATTATTTATAGAGTGGGGCCTCTCTTTATATGTTCATTGTCATCTGGATTTCCTCTTTTGTAAATGCCTATTCAAGTTTTACCTATTTCTGTGGGTTGTCTGCCATTTTGTTACTGACTTATTGAATTTTTTGTTAAAATTTGATCTAACTCCCTATAATACATTTAGAACATATGTATATTTTAATCTATCTATTCAGGCTATTTAGCTATTTTTATGAGAATTTTGGTCCACTTAAATTTAGTCAAACATTACTCAAGATGAAAGCCCCTGTTTTGCTCTCTGGAAACATTCGGAGTCTTCTTTTTATGTTTAATATTCTATAATTTCATGAATCTTTGATTAGATATGAGTTTTTGTCCTGATCACTTGAGGGGCATATACATTCGGAAGTCTCATGCACTTTAGTTTTAGTAATTCTCATGTACTTTTTGTTCTGATTTTTTCTTTCTATTTTCTCTGGTTTTAAAAAAATAGCATTCATTAGTATTATATTGAACCCCTGGATTGATCTCTCACTCATATTTCTTTCTCTCATGATTTTCCACTATGTGTCAAAATTATTTTCTACAAATTCTAACGAAATATTTCTTTAGCTGTTTTTAAAATTTCTGAAGAGTTCTTCCTTGTGTTCAGTTATTTTTTTCTTAACACCCAATTCTTATTTTATGAATTGAATACATATTTAGACATTTCTGTGTATACTATTTAGTTTAGAATTTTTTCCCACCAAATTTTTTCTTCATTTCTGGAGGGGGAAAAAAAGGTACTTGACAACTCTGTATTCAGTATGGGGCTTTTTATTGAGTGAGTTTGACTAATGATGAGGGCTACCAAAATGCTAGAAATTAGAAATCTTTGCACTTCTTACTCACCCAAGTATGTAGAAATTCTACCAGTCAATTATATACACAAACTCCTTTCATATCTTTCATATATGGTTATTAAGTTAATCACAATACTTGAAGCCCCAAGTTTAATTCCTCCTTTCCTTAGTGGCCAGCTATTATGAAAGACAAGACACTCGGGGTTTTTTTGCCATGATTACTTCCTCCTTCTTGATTATATCCTACTCAATACACTCTAGGCTAAGCATTTATCTGGACTGCTTTATTGGTTATCTTTATTCTTTCTTCCCACCAAATACTTTCTGAAACCTTTTTCTGTTGATGTTTCTCTTCCATTCTTTTCTTAATTGAAGATTTATCCTTTTTGTATCTTTACTCTCATTTTAGTGGAATATTGCAATAGAGCCATAGTCATTTATTCAGTCTTTCATCCATACTTTCATCAAAGTACTTTTTGACTGAGAAACCTAAGGTTCCTTGGGAGAAACTGGGAAGGAGACAGTCTTTGTTCACTGATTTATAAAATCTGGACAATGGGGCTTAAATAAACTATACAATGGAATATAGGGTAGGGATGTAGAAAGTTTTGGGAACAGCACAGAGTGACTATATCCTAATAGCTTCCTGTCTCATCTCTGGGATTCAAATTGTATCTCTTCATAGTGGCAGCTTTGATATGAAAATACTGACCTAATCCTAATTAAGTTTTTTATAGTTGACATACAATATAACTTAATAGAAAAGAGCTAAGTTTGTGCTTGATATATTTACCTGAATACCTGTAAATTCATTCTATTAATGTGATCCGTGCATGTAACAGAAGCTTGACAATGAAGACCTCTAACTCTTTTACAGCCCACATGATCATAATTAAATGATGGTTAAAATGAGGATCTAAATTCATTGTATCATTACTTTACCACCAGAAATAAATGACAGAAGTAAAGTATCATATTCTGTCAACTTGTCACTGAGGGAATAGAAGAGAGTACTGAGCCTGAATGAGTGTGATGGGGAGGAGTGAATTGATCTGGGCTAGTAGGAGATGTGGTTGTAAGAGAAATTTACACACCTAATTAGTATGCAGGAAGGTATGGAATGCAAAAAGGCCTGAGATAAAATTAATGGCTTAAAAAATTCTGAGAGCAGAAAAAGCCATTAACTGTTATGCTCAAAAACAAAACAAGCACATGCTGCAACCTTTCTTATCTTGGTGTGAGGAAAAAATTGATGTGCTGGGAATAGCAAAACATAAGAAACCATATTCTCAACTGATGGAAATGAAATATCTTGATTTACCAAATTCTCCTAGAACTTCTCATAAAGAAAATAAATATATTTTCTTCAGAAACACATACTTGGGACCAAATTGATATAATTTCATATTATTGAGTATAACTATGAGGTTTTCCTAAGACTTGAATTTAATCCTGAGTGTATCATTGATTACTATTTCTTGCTACAGTGTGATTTTGACAATAACACATTTGAAAATTTACTCTTCCATTTCTGCTAATTCCAGTAGCAGAAAAATATTTATATACTCATAAATAAATTTCAAGAAATCAAAGGAGTGACATAAAAAAAGTGAATATGTACAAAATGTTAATTTCAGAGAAGAATAAGTTTATTTTAGCTGAGAGGATATAATCAGTCAGGACAATTTAGTTATAGGCCATAAAAAAGAAACAAAACAAAAACTCAGTGGTCATAAGCTAAAATGAAAAGCATTGATTCTCATAACTGGAGCACATCAGACTATAATAAGATAAGAGCATATAATCTTAAATTAGGTTATTTACTAGCTATCTGACTTTGGGAAAGTCACTTAAGCTCTCTTTACCTCAGTTTCCTTATATATAATATTAGATAATATTTATATCTACCTCATAGAGTCCTTGTGAGTATTATTAATATATACATTAATCTTATGAAGTGCATAGAAGAATGCTTAGCACATAGTATTTGTTATATGGGTGTTATTTATTATTAACAGTATTATTATTAAGTATCTAGATTTAGAGCTACTTTCAGGCTCAAGTGAATCTAGGCTGTAAGAAATTTCTCATTATAACTTTCTATTCTTTCTTTTTTGCATATTTTTCAGTCTTACCCTAAGAAATACACCCAATATTGTTCCACGTCAAGATAGCCACTAGTAACAGCCAGCTTATATCTTACTAGCTTAGCTATTTCTTGAGAAAATGAACATTTGTTTTACCCAATAATTTCAACAAAATTTCTAATTAAGTTTCTCATTAGACTAGGTTGGATCATGAGCACATTGCAAAATAAACCATTAGGGTTAATGGGTAGTGTCTTTTGTTGGACATTCCTGAGACATACTCTGACCACTGCAGGTGATGATTAGGTCAACTGCTTTCACACAATGTGAACTAGAAATGGAACAGAGAAGTAGATCCCCAAAGGAAAACTGAAATGCCACTACAGAAGAAAGTTAAAAAAAAAAATACTGAGTGCTCTATAATTACAGACATCCATGTTTTAAGAAATCAAGGCAGATTAAGAATTAAGTAAAATAACTGATTTATCAATGCTCTTGGCCTTTAGCTGCATCTCTCTGCAACAAATTTACTGTGATGCTGTGATGAAGATCAGCAAGCTACTTTTTCTAGGGTCGTTTCAGTGGGATTCCTGTTAGGTTCTGCTATTGAGAGGTACTAGAGAAACAGAAAGGCAAGAGAATGAAAGACAGGACCTCCTTTCTCCTGTTTCTCTGCTGTTTTTGCCAATATTCTCTCAAGAACAGCCCTTTGCCCTAGGAGCAATAATTGATTTCAACTTACTGATTTTTTTCAGCAGCCCCAGAAAGCACCTCTTTAGAGGTAGCAGCAACAGTTGAAACACATCCCTTCCTCAGAGGTCTAGTCTCAGCTCAGCAAGGCTATTCCTCTGAGCTTATAGATTTTGATAACCCCAATCTCTTCCCTTTGTTCATGTAAGCCTCTGAGGCAGGGGTGTGGGAACTGGAGTTAGTGCTATAGCTGCATTTTGCTTTGTTTTCCACAGTGTTATTACTTTTCTCCTGTATCCTCTATGTGGTTAATTTCCTACATTAACACATAGTCATAGTCTACTGTTAGTGGTTTATGTAAAATGAAATGTTTTATATGATGTAGCCATGGCCTACCAATAGCAGATGTTCTCATAGATGTGGTGATGCATATCTTGCCTCAGAGGCTTTATATCCTACTTTGTTGCCCAAATAAGTCTTTTATTCAATTATGCTATGCTGGCAAGTGAGTTGTAAGATAAGGCCTGTTAGGGGACTGTGTTAGTCAAGGTTCTGCAGAGAACAGAACCAACAGGAGAGGAGGTAGAGATAGAGAAAGGGATTTACTTTGAAGGATTGGTTCACAAGATTGTGGAGGCTGACAAGACTCACAATCCATCATCTGCAAGCTGGAGGCCCAGGAAAGTTGATGGTATAGTTCAACTCAAGCCCACAGGCCTGAGTGAAAGGGGTGGCCTTGCTAAAATAACAGGAAAGTATCTAACCTAGTAATTTCCTAATAACTGCTAAAGATCAATGATGAGCTCTCTCCTAGCTCTCTACCCTTTCTCTCCCTAGCTGGCAGGCACCCTGCAGAGTTCTGTTTTCACAACACCTGAAAAGAGCCTAAAGACAGAAAGGAAATGTAAATCTTTCTCTTTACATTCACCAGCTCACAGCCTTTAGAACTTGTTTTATAGCCTCTAGAAGTTCCCGAGGAGCCCCAGGACCAACAGCAGGGGAGCAAATGCCAGGCCTCAGATCCTATCCAAAATCATTTCTTAAGGGCTAGATCAGGACAAGATCTTTGACATCAGATAGCCACTTCTGTTGTTATCTGTCTGCTAAGAAGAAAGAGGAGCTGCAGTATTCTCAGTACCCTGTTAATTCAGCTACGGCCATAAATCATCTTCAGTCCCTTTTTACAATTCCTAAATAAAAAACCTGAATACCTGATTCTCTCTGCCAACACACTCTTCCTCTTCCTCTCTGGTGTTCGGCCCTTTCCCACTTGGGAACATAAAATACATTTCTTCTTTCTATCCTAATCTTTGTCTGGAGAAATTTTTCTCACACCCACGTGCACAAGCCCACACCCTAACACTGAGAACCAGATGTTCTGATGTTGGAGACCAGGAGAGAATAAATGTCCCTGCTCAAGAAGAGAGATCAAATTCACCCTTCCTCAGGTTTTTGTTCTATTTGGGCCCTCAATGGATTGTATAATGCCAACCCACATTGGTGAATGGAAACACCCTAACAGACACACCAAAGAATAATGTTTTACCAGTTATGTGGGCATCCTTTAGCCTAGTCAAGCTGAGACATAAAAGTAATCATCACAGGAAACTCTGGGAAAAGATGTTCTTATTAATTTACAAAATCATATAAGAGGAATTCTTTTCTTTTCCTTCCTTCCTTCCTTCTTCTCTCTCTCTTTTTCCCTTTTTTTAAAATTTTTAACTAGAGGTCATTTGTCAGCATATGAAGCCAGACAATTGCTGTAGCCATATGTGTACTATGAGGTGAGAAAAAGGAAAGTTCCCAGGTCCTGTATACTTGCCCCATCTATGGTCTCTGTGTTAACTGAGATGACAAATCTGTTACTGTCTAAGCTACCTTTAGTCAGGTCTTCCGTTACTCTAATGTAAAAACATTTTAACAGGTAAGATAGGAAATACAAAATTTTGTCCTTTTTCAGAGTAGGATAAAGTTGGCTTCCAGAAGCATGGACATGTGAATTTCACAATGATTCTCGCCAGATTTTTATGATAATTTTAGAAAGTTGTCTAAAAAGTGCTCTGTAAATCTAGTGTTAATTATAATTTTTTCTAGAATGTTATTAAAATTATGGTTTTAGATGAAGAAACAATTACCACTAGGAATGAGTTTGATTTCTTTAAGGAAGACTGATACCAGTGTGAACTAAAATTAAATAAAAGCCTATTCCCCCACCAGCTGACTGAATGGACCCCTTCCTGGCCAAGAGGATATCCTAAAACTAAATTGTCTGCCATGAGGAGGAGGTCAGACATGCCTCACCATGCCCCCCTCCCTTCTTGGAGATATCTTTTGTAACTCATTAACAGGCCTAAGGCCATGCAAGACAAACCTGCAGGTCCCCAATTTATACAACAAATATGTCTGGTGACTTGTCTCTTATCTAAAACATTCTAAGCCTTTAGACAAAGCTTCATTTTTTTTTAACCAATTGCAAGTCAAGGAGTCTTTAAACCCACCTATAACCTGTAAGCCTCCCCACCTGCTTCGAGATGGCCCGCCTTTTCAGGCCAAACCAATGTATGCCTTCCATGTATTGATTTACAACTTTACTGTAACCCCCATCTCCCTAAAATGTATAAAACCAAACTGTAGCCCAACCACAGCGAGTCCACTTGCTCAGGGCTTCTTGGGTGTGGCTCCAGGTCATGGTCCTCAAATTTGGCTCAGAATAAACCCCTTTAAAATTATTTTACAGAGCTCAGCTTCTTTTCCGTCGACACCAGGATCCTCTAATAATACATTTAAGTACCCGCGAAAGTCACAGTTTAGATTTGACAATGTACCTCACTATATTCCTCTGAACAAGAAGCAGCAATATGGGTCAGATAGTGGAATAATTTGGTAAATTTTAAATGGTTAACAGATACACTCATACATTAGTAATAAATAAAACTCTTTTAACTTGAAAAACTCATTTTGTCCATGTTCTGGTAACATTTTCATCAGCAACTTAGATATGTTCATCTGCCAAACACATGTGAAGAATGAAACAGAACTCTAAGGATTAATTAATAGGTTGGATGATAAGAAAAAAACCTAAATAGATATCTGTGGATCATGATTATGGACCAGCTTTTAGTAAACAACACAATAGGAAAGAAGATTCTTAAATATTACATATTTAACAATAACACACACATAATGTATAATTCTAAGATTAGTTAGATATGTTTTAAAAGCAAGCTGTTACTATAATAAGTAGAGTTTAGCTAGCTAAGCCTTAAACCAAGGGTCAGCAAATTAGGGCCTGCAAACCATATACAGCCCATAGACTGATTTTGTAAATAAAGTTTTACTGGAGCATGGACACACCCATTCATTTGTGTCTTGTCTATAGGTGCTTTCTCACTGCAACAGCAGAACTGGGTAGTTATTTAGAGACTATCTGGTCCACAAAACCTAAATATTAGCCTCTTGCCTTTTACAGTAAAGGTTTATTATTCCTAACTAAAACCAACTTAGCAGAGTAATTGGTCTACAAGGAAAATGATGATTTTCTTTTATAAGTTTAGTGTCTGAACAAGGTTAGTGACAGCCCTGCTTTACTCTAGTTAGAGCATCCTAGAAGTGCAGTTTTCATGCATATTTTTACATGAAGAAACTAAAGTATATCCAAATACGGGATACCTGAATGATAAAGTGGTTCCAAATAATATTGTCAAGTGTGGCTTAAAAAGCTAGGGGTGTGTTTATCCTAAAGAATGGGGGAAATGGTAAGGTAGGATAATTTTGGCACTTAAACTAGATCAAGTTTTTGAGAGTCTGTTATGTGAAGGGGTAGCTTGGTTTCATCTTGGTTCATCTCAAATGCAAATGCAGTGAGTATGAATGTTACAGGAAGGCATATTTTCACTCAAAATCAGCAAGTATGTTCAAATATTTAGAACTATCTGAAAATGAAAAGGACTGCCTCTGTAGAGAGCAAGTTTTTCATCCCAGAGCCCTGCAGATAGACCATCTGTGCAGGTTATAATTAGGTGATCCATGAATGTGACAATGGTGACATAGTCACATTCACAATCAGGCTTTTAATGGCAGATTAAAATGAATACATATTCTATTGTGAAAACCTCCTAGTAATTGAGCAGGAACTTGGTCTTTGGCTAAAAGTAGATAAAAGGTATTCTTAGTTAGATTTTTCATGTGTACATTTTGAAACGATTAACTTTTAAAACATAACCAAAACAATGATGTTCCCATTTTTAATAAACTAACTTTAAAGTAAAGTTTTTTCCTCATTTCTTGAAGATTTATTTTAGATATTTTTTCAACCCCTCCTAATTTCAGCTCCTCATTTCAAATTTTGTTCACGTTAATGATGGATAATCTGCTCTTTTTGCACAGAAAATATAAATTTGGGACTTTTAATGAATACTATTTTTTAAAAGCTCTAGGAAAAAGGCTATTATATCCACATATGTATGTAAAATGAAACACAGACCTAATAACTGCTGAGAATAAGCAGCTTGGCTCTTTTAATAAAAGAGAGTATATTAAATTTATGGTTAAAGCTGAGACCCTGGGAGTCTTTGAATACGGACAGGTAGGAAAGTATCATGTCAAAAATAACAAAAAGGCTTATTTGACATGATTTGCTGATTCTTAAGCCCACTAAGGGAAGCCCTCCAAGGTTTATGTGAGAAGTTATCAGTTTGTTTTTCTCTTACTGGTGCAGAAGAGAAAACACTTTTCTTGCCTATATCTCCAAGGAAGGCACCGAGCCCCACAAAGCAAACACTGGGGAACATCAGGTAAACTGCATGAATCTGTTGTTATAAACAGATACACTGGGTTTTTTTTTTTTTATTGATCTGATATTTATTTTTTTATTTCAGAATATTACAGGGGTACAAACGTTTTGGTTACATGAATTACTTTTGTACAGTTTGAGTCAAAGTTATAAGTGTGTCCATCAAATACACTGTTTTAAAAAATATTTAAAGTAATTCACGATTTGGATGTTCCCTGATAGTTAGGTATACTTTTCAGTTCAGGCATTTAAAAAAAAATTCTGCTGTGTATTTTTATTTTCATTTTTACTTTGGTGTCTTGATGTCTGCAGGAATGAGCAGTTTCTTTACCAGAAATTCATCTCCCATGCCGACATGAGCACAAAGACCTTATGTATTGTGTTGGGAAATATTTTGTGTCTTAAGAATAAAATTTTCATTAGAGTTGGTCAATGCATCACAGATATTATCCTTCCTGACAAGAGGAACACAGAAGCGCAGACACTGTGTTGGGCTATGGTTCTCAATGGAAAAATAAAGCTTTTTAAAATGTTAGTCACTGCCATGGTGGATGTTTCTTTAAGTCATTTTTACAACCTGTTTTGATGGATTCTAAGAATCTGTATCACATTATTTTTTTCTATGGCTTACTGTTAAAATCATATTCATAATATTAACTATCATGCATTGAACACTAGGTACCAACATTATGAACCAGAAAGTAATTTATATTTAACCTCATAACAATACTGCAAAGTAGAAATTATTATCCCATATTGTAGAGAAAAAACAGGCTCAGAAATGAAATAAATTGCCCACATCACAAAATTAGTAAGTCATGTAGCCAGAATGCAGACAAGATTTGCCTGTTTACAAAGTCAGTAATTTTTCCTCTGTAACATGTTGGCATTATAAACATTTTTGTTTTTAAGTGAAATGTACTCAACTTCACATTTAAATATATACCTATAAATATACCTGTAAAGTAAGTGGACATGACTTGTGTGATCATAGTTATAAAAGAATTTACCTTGGAACATTTGAAAAGAAGACAGTATAATGGTCCTTGGGGAATAGAATCACATGAACAAAGGGGACATGTGCCATCTACCTGGGCTCAGTGGGGGCTTTCAAATGGATTCTGTGTAAATATGTCTTGCACATATTTGTATTTCTTTAAGCCCCCCTTGATAACTTCCAGACCTGCTTCTTATGGTGAAGAATTTCTTGAAAAACCTAATCCTAGATGTGGGGTCAGCTTCAGGCAAAATTGTGAGTTGCTAGCTAACAAATGTAGCTAATATTTTAATGAAATTCCCTATTATTAAACTAAATGCCAAGCACTATTCTTTACATGTATTAATTAGTTTAAATATCACAATTTTATGATGTGGACATGATCATTATCCCTATTTTTCAGTTGAAGAAACTAAGACACAGAGAAGTTTAATATCTTACCCAAAGTCATATTGCTTGTGAGGAGTCAGAATTCACCTCTATCATCTTGAACTTGAATCTACATGCCTAACCACTGTTTTAGACTGCCATGTGTGCATGCAGCATTCGGTGCTCCTTTGGCCTCGTTCTTTCCTGCTCTTCTGTCTCCTAGACATCACTCTATTCCCTACTTCTCAAGAACACTCTTTTGCTTACATACTCTTCCGTATTTTAGAACTAATCATTCCATTCTTCCTTTGCTGCTCATCACACCAAAGACAATGTTATCACAGTAACTGGGATAAAGGAATTCATGCTAAGGTAATGGCATGCTCAATTTGTAAAATTTTCCAGAGTTAAATAGGAAGGGTGAGGGGTATAATTTCTTCTTTGAAAAAAACAATGCTGAATTATACTTTAATGTATAATAAATGTAATTTTGACTTATATTTCATAAACTGCACCACACTCTATCATGTTCCACATTCTTACACATTTAGAACATTAATGATTTCCACATGCGTCTCCAATCAGCTACCACCTCTGCCCCTCAGTTATGTTAGACTGGGTCTGAGAATTAAATTAAAAAAAAGTATTTCCTAAGTTTTAAACATTTAAAAAATTTTTTTCCTAGAAGGCAATGATGATTAACCTGATTGCCAGCAAATAGCTTAGGCACAGAAGAACAATTCACATGACACATATAACTAATATTTACTGGCACAGGCAAGATTCAGGCTCTGTGCAACTGTGTGACAGCATTATCTCATTAATTCTTATGACAACCCTATGAAGTGTCTACCCACTTTATTCTAGTTTTACAAGGGAGAAAATGTGTGTATAGCGAGTCTAAGTAACTTAATTCTGGATTTGAACCTCGGTCTTCCTATCTCCATAACCTGAACTTTAAACATTATACCACTGTATATCTCAAATTTACCTTGAAAACTAATAAGCAAACCAAATAAATAATAATAAATGAACTATAATAATTCAAAAAATACTACTGAATGAAAGGGGAAGAAAATTAGATCAACTGCCCCAAAGCCAACTCATATACTTAACATCAATAAATAATAGCAGGTTATACTTTTGTGGTATTAGTAAAATATATCTTTGCTTTTGTTCCAACAATATTTTAAAAATGTTTGATACATGGGGAAATATCATAGTGTGTGCTACCAAATTACTTAAGTGAGTTAAAAATATGAGAGGAAAATCAAAATAGAAAATTATCTTACAGTAGCCTTAAGGCTACTACCAGTTATTGATATTAAAAATAACTAAATTTCAACACCTAGTGTAAAATTAATATAAAATTAGATGCAACAGTCACTTTTTCTATACCTCCAAGTTATTTATTTATTTCTATCTGTGGAAATGAATTGATAATCTATTGGTCACATTATTTGAAATTCCACAATTATAATTTTCTTTGTTATAGATTCAAGCTGTGTCCTTTAAAAAGATTCACTTGGAAGAATATGCAAATAAAACTTGCTATTGCTTTCATATAAACTAGTTTATTATTCTATATTGTCCCATTGAATTAGTGAGGTCAGAGTTTTGATAGAATTAGAACATTCATACAGGTAATTACAGACATGTTTGGAGGTTTTAAAAAATGATGTTGGCCTTGTCCAGGTCTGGGCATGATGTTGCAGGACAAGTGTAAAGGACAGAGTCACGGAGAGACCCCTGAGAACTCGAGAGCACCCAGTGAGCTCTAGCATCTGAAGGGCAAGGAAGTGTCAACTTAGCTCTATATAAATTCAGTAAAACATAAAAACAAGCACTCAATTTTATTTTCCAACACAATGTTATGTTAATTGAAGTGGCATAATTTTATGGTAGAAGTACATACAAATAACAAATATATTCATAATACTCTGCCAAGTGCAATGAGAGGTACAAACACATAAAGATGTGCATTTTCAGAGATTATAGTCAGTTTGAGGATTTAATATATGAATCATATATAGATATGTAAAATTTTCTTGGGTACCTACTGCGTGTGCTGAGTGCCAGGAAGCTTGCTAAGCATTTCTTGTGGATTCTTTCACATAAAACTCACATCATGGCTCTGAGGTAAATAATTTTATATTTGACACATAAAGACATTGAAGCACAAATGAGGAAATTGAGGTACAGGGAGATTAAGCAATTTATCTATGAATACACAGCTGCTAAGTGGTGCACCTGGAATTTAAACCTAGGACTGAGTGAATGATCTTACTATTAATTACACAAATAAATATATATGTCTAAGTCAGGAATATGTTCTTTGTTGATCCTATGTATGACCCAATAATGCAAAAAAATAACTATAGGATTAAATTTTCAGTTTATTTGAGTGCAAAGTTTACTTCATGAAATTATAATTCTGGTGTTTAAATGTTGACCATATAGCATGAATCAGTATTATCTGCTTTAAAAGCCCATATTGATAAATATTGCCTTAATAATGATTTTTATGAGTCAGGAACTGTTCTCAGCTGTTATGTCAATTAATCCTTTCAAGTAGTTAATGTAGTAAGAGTGGATGTATTTAACAGATGAATGAGCTAAGCCTTAGAGGATGTGAGTGACGTGTCTGTATTTACGTGGCGTGGAGTAGACAGGAGTGGGTTTTGACCCCCCTGACAGCAGGGATCTCATTCCTCTGGGTGATTCCAAAGTCATCGTGGGAGAATACAAACACATATTTAAACAATGCATGGTTTCCAGCAACAACTAGAGTCTTATTTTGCTCTGGGAGTGAATTAAAATACATTATGATAACTTGGTAATATTTCAATCTGAAAAGCATAAGAAGAATAACTCACAAGGAAAGTATTACGAAGTTTTTCAAAGCAAGCTTCTCTTGTGGCTTCCAGATTAATGTGCTTGCATATTCTAAGCTCTGTTTTTCCACAGACAAATTTTCTGTGTAAGCAGAAATGGGCTTAATTTAAGGAGGTACAAAGGATGGTAGAGTACTTAGTGTTCACAACAGAGGTTGGCTGCCGTTTGTTACTGTAGTAAAACATTGCAAAGCTTCTCTGAGGGTCTTTGAAATTTATTTATAACAATGAGACTGTATACTTTACCATCTGGCGTAAATGTTTCCTAGGAGATTTAGTTACTCAAGTTGCCAACTTTCTGTAGTTTATTTCCATTCTATGACTGTTTATCTTTTGAAATAATTTCAACAAACCAATCTGTTTAATTTGTTTGGTTCTTAGAGAACATTAGCTAGACACCAAATCTAGCAGTTTAATCCAACAGGCCTTAGGTGGTATATGTGAATGTGCTACTAAAGAAGTCAAGAAATTGACTCCAGCTTTATAAGTTAAAACACCAACCAAAAAACTAGGGGAAAAAATCTCAATAGCCATCTTGGTAATGGAACAAAGTGAGAGAAAATATCATCTGGGAGCTCAAGAGTCAGCACTTTAGTACATTTAATGACAAAATACCTCTTCTTGAGAATGAATGAGTGGATGAATGAATAAGTGAGTAAGCAAATTTGGTTATCTGGGCATAACCAAATTGGAAACCTACAGCCAGCTCCTTGAGGAGTTGGTCATAACTTCATATATCTCACTGAGATCTAACCCTCCATATGGGCTTGATTCATTTACCTGCCCATTGTTGTTATAAGGTTCCTTACCACCTGACTCAAAGGCTGAATTCTTGAAAAAAAAAATACCACTACCACAAAAGAACACAAGGAAAATCTGGGGGGTGATGGATATGTTTAGTACCTTGGTTGTGGTGATGGTATTAGTGTATGCATACATCCAAACTCATCAAATCATATACATTAAATGTGTACAATTTTTTATATCAATTTTTCCTCAATAAAGCTTTAAAAAAAGAAATTAAAACTGAAAAACAACAACAACAAAAAAAAAACCACTTAGGAATCAGCAGAAGTTTCTGTCTGTTCCAAATGCTAATTTTAAAGGTTGGATTAGGGTTTTATTTTATTTTAGTACAGAAACATGTTTTTCTTTCACAAAACATGAACCTTATAGCACAGAGCTAGTTAAAGTCTAAAATTTTCCTTCATAAAGGCATAGGCCCTCATGTAACAATCATCTCTAGAAATAGAAGTCCCTGCAAAAACACAATGCATGGTTTTTCTAATTGTTTATACATGCATTAAGAGTATTTTGGTTTTAGGTTTGGAAATATATCATAAACAGGCATGAAGAAAGTCTTCATATAAGTCCCTTAGACATGACTTGCATATAATAAGCAAAGCATGTACTTACACGATGTATAAAGTATACTGGAGTATTGCATTACTGCTTTGAGAAATATGTGTAGTTCAACTAAATATTGTAGGAGTAATTCATGTTCACAGAAAAATTGGTCAAAGGTTTTGACAAGTTTGAGGCAGGAAAGGAAATCAAGGTCAGACATTGCATTGCAAGTCACCTATTCTAAATTGCATTTCTTACAAATTGGCTCCAGAAGTACTATGGTTTAGCAGACCTCTAACGTGCCCTCATTTTCTGTTCATTCAATGACATTACAGGCATTTATTTCTTTCTCCCTCCCATTGTGTCTGAGTCCCTCACACTGCCGAACTTGTGCCTCTCCACTTCTTCCCTCTGTCTCTCTTTTCAATACCCTGACGCAGCAGCAATGGATGGTGGGATGCGTTTCATTCAGCTTTCAAGGCAGTCAGAGTTCCACTTGAGTTCATGTAGCATCTCTTATAACTATGTTAAAATTACAGAAGGTGCTCGATTTTATTTATTTTGGCTGAAGGACAACAAAGGTGGATTTTCGTATTTCCTAATAAAGAGCTGCTTCAGAGAAAGCACATTTTGCAGCCTCTAATCCTGAACAAAAGGACTTGGTTTCTGGTGTTGGTGTTGACATTAGCCAGGTGGCTTTGTTAAGTTATTTATTTTCTTTAAGCCCTTGTACCCTCCTGTTAGCCGCAGTTCTACCCAGTCACTGGTGAAACAAAAAGGCCTGCTGTTTGCTCTAATGGTTGAAGTATTAATAGAATAAGCAAATACCCTTTTTTTTTTTTTTTTGAGTCTGTGAAAGTAAAAACACTCGAGATCAAAAGTGAGTTTGGACGAGATCTAGTAAGTGGCAATTAGTTATACACAGACTTTTTACTAAAAATAAGGGATAAGAGTATTGCACACTCTTCCTAAGTTCTCAATGATTATTTTAAAAGTAGAAAGAAGAAAAAAGTTATTGGGAATTTGTTTACAGTCCTGATGTACATTTTATCTGGATGACCGTGAAAATAGTAATTGTGGTCTTTAGGTTGAAGAATCACATTCCTTCCTTGGGAATATAAATTCTTTGGGGAATTGTGATACAAATCCCAAAGCTATAATAAGTTTCCCTGATCACTCTTTTTCTTTGATGATGTTTTTTCTAAATAGATTATTATTCTTCAGAAAGAAAAGGAGCAAGTTAGAAAACTTAGGGAAGCTCTGCAGAGCAGGTATTTCTGATCAGGAAGCTATTTGTAGGAGAAAAGGCTTATGACTATCCCAAGCATTTATGCGTCTGATAGATCATATTGAATGTCTTTCTCTATTTTCCCTATTATTATCAAAAAGAGAGCAAGTTTAATGGTATTAAAACAAGAAAAAAAAGTCTTAGATTAAATAGGCCTTCAAAGGATCTCTGACAGATACATTCATTAAATTATAGGGCATCCCTGCCAACTTGATCTATGTAAAATAAAGAAAATGTAGAAGACAAAATGTTCTAAGGGAAACTCATGTATTGTCTTAAACTTGCTTTGCATAACTTCTTCTTCCTTCCACTTCCTCACCTTCCCTAACCACAAGCCATGATGTAACAGACACAAAGGCTGGAAGGTCCAATGGCAAGAGTACTGACAAAGGTAGTTGTATAAGAGAGATGATGAGTCATATTTTGGGTGAAAAAAATCATTAATGTCTTATTTCTTGTTTTTTCATGCTGGCAAACTTTTCTATTGTTTTAGTAGAATTGAGACGAAGTAGAAGGTTGATTTTTGAGAATATGATTTATGAGAGTATAGATGAATTTAACTCAATTCATTAAATACTGATTGATTCTGCAAAATATTGTCGGGGATAAAGAAAATTGATACAATGTGAGTCCTATCCTCAAGGAGCTTTATCCCAAGAAGTCTAAGAGACCACAATCAAAAACCAGTCTTCCCTTTGGAACAGGTTATGGTGGTTTTTGCTCCTATATCCAATGTAATAATTGCACACTTAGAAACTGAAATAAAAATGTAAAATAAAAGTTAGATCTTATCTGATATAAAAATTCACTGGGAAAATCTATTGGTAGCAGATATTATCCAGAATTTAAATGCACCTACCTCAAATAAAATGCTGTAAGTAATCAATATTATCATATGCTCATGCGATCTAGTGCATTTACAATTGATCTTTGAACAGTGTGGCAGTTAGGGATGCTAACCCGTGTAGTCAAAAATTTGCATATAACTTTTGACTCCCCCGAAACTTACCCAGTAATAGCCTACTGCTGACCAGAAGACTTACTGATAACATAAACAGTTGGTTAACACATATTTTGTATGTTATATGTATTATATACTGTATTCTTATAATAAAGTAAGCTGCAGAAAAGAAAATGTTATTAAAAAATCATAAGGAAGAGTAAATATATTTACTATCCATTACGTGTAAGTGGAATGGAAATTCTAGAGGGGACCACAATTAAATCAACTAACTTAATATTTAAGCAAATAGTTTAGAAACACAAAACCAAGAAGACAATACACAAATCTACACAAACCATGGATTGTTAAGGTTGCATATGTGTGAGACAGAGATTGAAAGAGAGCGAGCATGGTGATCATGGAAGTTTGGATCTTTTCATAGGAACAGAGTGGTTAAAATGGCTAAAAATAAATTTGCTAACTCTTGAATAAGCTAAACTGCATATATGGAAGCTTTGTAATTTATCTATTAACCTATAAGTACATACACACACAGGGACACACAGACACAGACACATATACACGCATATATATATATATTAGTAGAGATATAGATAGATAAATAGGCAAATAGTCCATTTCTGTAGTAGCTGAAAACATTATTGAAATTCAAATATGAAAGGAAGTGGTATGGTGAGAATAAGAAGATATTTAATAAAAACCCATTTCTGTCAGAAATATATAGAGAGAATCAATAATAAGAGCAACCAGAGTGAAAGCTGCTTCAGTTCCTAAATTTCTAAATCCTAAACTCTATGTTTCCCAAAAGGTTGACCCTTGAATGCTAATAGCCTCATATTAGAAGTGACATACCATCACTTCTGATGTATTCTGCTGCCACACAAACCAACTCTGCTACACTGTGGGAGGGGACTACACCAGTGCATAAATACCAGGAGGTGGTACTCATTGGGACCCATCTTAGAGGCTAGTTGCCATAGTCTGCTCTCTGGCTCCCAGTAATACATACCCCACTAATTGTATCCCATGTCCCCCAAGGCCTCATCCCATTACAGCATTAGTTTGAAGTCTAGAATTTTGTCATTTAAATCAGGTCCAGCTGCATATACAGTCCTTGAGTACAGTTTCTCTCAATCTGAAGACTTATAAAACTAAAGAGACAAGTCATCTGCCTCTCATACATCCACAATAAAATGGTACAACCATAGAATGATTACCTTAGGCAAACCTATTTAACAGAGGAGAAAGGGAGGCATATAGAGGTCACCAGACCATGAGAGTTCTGAAATCCAGACAGGCAAATATTGAAAATTTTTTGATGTGTATTTAATCCTATTCCTGCCCTTGCCAGGACTCTTGTTTCTATTCTTTGAACTATACTTCCTTCCTAAGAAGCTAGCACATGTTTAAATTTGAGTAGTCAACTAAGCCTGCTACCTGATTCAAGAAATTTGGGGGATACATTTTGAACTGACTTTGTCTCTTACAGTCTAAATTGTCAATGTTTTAACATACGTAAGTTACTTTAAAACTTTGTAGGTTTACTGTGGATTTTATTGGCATTCACTCTACTAGATAAAGGCTAACCCACTAATCATTTCAGAAATAAGCTCTTTTCTACCTGAAACTTCTGTTGAGAAGGCTGTGGAATGATGCCCTAAACTTCCTACAGGCTCCATTATTTGATTGAGTGTATATGTTTATCATATGCTTTATATTTTAGAGGACCTTTTGTAAAACAGAATACCAAAGAACCATCTTTAATCTGTCTGAAATCTAGGCAAATAATTTTATAGTTACATTTTTGGCTTCATCCTTGGACCATACTTTCCTGGCAGTGTCCAGGATTCGTGTTTGCTTGAAAGCCATTTCTTGATTTTAGCATCATTTACTATGTGGTGAGTCTGAGTATTTTTGAAACCATCAAGTCCATTATTTTTACATTTATTTTATTTTCATACAGGGCTGATATATGCAAGCAGGCATAAGAGATAAGCCTTTTGGAGCCTATAAAATGTTTTAATCAAAAGTATTTCAACAAGTAATTATTAAGTATCACCTTTATGTTAAGCCACCTATTCTCTAACGTAAAAAGAGAGACAAAGTATTTACTCTCATAGTAGCTGCATTTTACTGGATATAGACAGATAATAAATAAATAAGTACATATTTTTTGGATTTTAGCAAGTACAATGAAGAAATTAGATCAGAGCAGTGAGCTAATAATGAGTGGTAGTCTTTGTTTCAGCTAAGATAGAGAATGGATGTGATGACTGTATTAGTCAGGGTTATCTACAGCGGTGGTCCCCAACACTTTTGGCACCAGGGACCAGTTTCATGAAAGACAATTTTCCATAGACCAGGTAGCGGTGGGGAGGATGGTTTCAGGATGATTCAAGTGCGTTACATTTATTGTACAGTCAAACCTCTCTGCTAATGACAATCTGTTGCTGAATCCATGCATAACCTCCGTCTCTACTATTTATGCCACTTTATTCATGAGCTCATTAAGCAATGACAGGATTGGCTGGGGAAAGAGGCTGAATGGTATCCACAACATGGGTCATCCTTTCCATTTGATTAGTAAAATCCTCCTTTGCTGAGGTCAACTTTGGTGAACGTTCACATGGGATGCAAATATCCTTACATTTTTTGCACATTCACAGCAGTCAATCCATATACCTGTTCCCCAAATTTCTTTGTCACAAATTTTCCAGTCATGTTCCTTCCAAGTCCTTGACCAACCAGTTAAGTCACTGGTCCATGAATTCGTATACAGTCACATGTCTGGCCATTTCTCCTTCCAAGCAAAGTGAACAACCAGATGCACTGCTCAAAGTTCTGCCCATTGGGAGGATTTCCTTTCACAACTGTCCTTAAGGTATGTCCCAGAAAGGGGCTGTAGTGCTACAGATATCTACTTTTGAGTGGTAGACAAATATTTCACTACTATATAGTGCAGAACCATCTGTAAACCAAGTCTGAGTCTTTTGTGGAAGGGAAAGGCGATCAAGATCCTTGAGAACTTAATTATGACACAGGGCTGGCTGGAGAGTTGCTATAATTCTAGGTAGGACAATGAAGGTATATTGCTGTACAGTGAAGGTATATTGCTCTTGCAATACACCTTGCAAGAAATTAAATGAAAGCAAAGTACTTCTAGTGGTTGTAATTGACAGAGATGGATAAAAAGTCATTTGCCAAATCCATACCTACATACCAGGACCAGGGGATATACTAATTTTCTTAAGCAATGAAACCACATCTAGTACAGCAGCTGCAGTTAAAGTCACCACTTGGTTAAGCCTACGCTAATCCACTGTCATTCTCCAAGATTCATCTGTCTTCTGCATAGGCCAAATAGGTAAGTTGAATGAGGATGTGGTGGGAATCAAAACACCTATGTATGTCCTTCAAGTCCTTGATGGTTACACTAATCTCTATAATTACCCCAGAAATGCAGTGTTTCTTTTGGTTTACTCTTTTCCTAGGTAATGGCAGTTCTAGTGTCTTCCGCCTGGCCTTTCCCACCATAACAGTACTCACCCCACAGGTAAGGAAACCAATGTGGGCATTCTGCCAGCCGTTGAGTATATCTATCCCAATTATACATTTCAGAACTGGGGAAATAATCACAGGATGGGTGTGGGGAGGCAGTGGGCCCACTATGAAGTAACCTGAGCTAAATCTCCACTGATCACCTAACATCTGTAAGTCCCTATTCTTACTGTGGACCATAGTGACAGTTTGGGTCTCCCAGAATTAGTGACAGTTTAGAGCCAGAGTCCAGTAGTCCCTGGAAGGTCTGATTATGTCCTTTTCCCAAATGTACAGTTACCCTGGTAAAAGGCTGTAGGTCTGTTGGTGAAGACTGGGTGAAAGATTAATAGTAGATATTTTTGGCAGTGTACCTGGGTTTTTTCTATGGGATGAGGTTCTCTTTCATTCAAGGGGTTCTGCATCTGTAAACTGGCTCAAGTATGGGAATTGATTGATGGGTTGTGACTCTCTCTTTTTATGATTCAGGTTAGATGTTTGTTCACTTGACTTTGAATTTTTCTGCTTATACAGATCAAGTAAGAATTTAGTACGTTTTCTATCTATTTCACTTCTAGGAACATCATAATCAATTAGCTAACACCAGGGGTCTGCAAAAGTCAAACTATTCTAATTGCTGCTTTGACTCTGCTGTCCACACCCACCTTGCCTTTGACATTGAGTGCCACCACTTAGCTACTGCAGCACCCAGGATCCAATTATTCCCACTACATTTAGGTTTCCCAAATCAGTAAATACAATTCCCATTATAAGCCATGCCCTACAAAGAAGAATGACCACAGAACTCTTCAAGGATTCTGGGTTTCCACTCATAAATTTATTTCTCACAGTCATGGTGAAAGGCATGTCTTCTAGCCCCTTCCAGTGTAGGTGAGTATATCTTATATGACAAATCCACTCTAACATGCCAATCTTCCTAAATCTTTTAATCCCTTCCTCTACATTAAGCCAAGGCAGGCCCAGCATTTTCAAGTTGCTCAATGTGGGCCAGTTTTTGGTCTGTTTCAGCCAACCAAACAAATAAATTATTAGAGCTCTTTCTATCCCTACAAGCTGTAACATTAAATGCGGGATCTCTGCTTAGTGAGCCTATATCAGTAATTCAGCCTAACCCAACTTTATGTTCCTTCTGCCATTGGCATTTGAGCTAAATGAGGAAATGGAGGCAGCCATGTAATGGTCTGGGAATGTTCCAGATAAATATTAGTATGTGCAAAGATCCTGAGGTGGGATGGAAACTGGCATATTTGGAAAAAGAAAAAGGTTCAGATATAGTATTCCTGTGTAGATATGTCTTTGATACGGAGTTAACATTAAGAAGGAAATTTTAGCTTTTTACCAAGAGGACAAACCCAGTTGATAATTTAGTAAAATTTCCATTAATTTAATAGCAATTTTGGTTGCTCAAGAATTTTTCTCTGCTATAAAATTTTCTACTTGGAGTTTAACTTGATATATTTCTCCTTTGAATCACTGGAGCTCAAAGCATATTAATTTTTTGCAGCACTGTTATCACTGGTATCATAAAGATTTTATTCAACTGTATAAGTTGTATCAGATTCTTTACTTGTTCTGCTCATTTCTACAAATAATATATTCTGACAACATATGTTCTCTGTTTAGAATTGGCATGGAAAGACTTAGAAAATAAAAACTAGGGTGAGTAATACATCACAATTTCTGGAATGGCTACTTAAATGTTTCTTTTGTGATGATTTGTAAATCCATGTGTGTGTGTGCTAGAAGTATTTTCCCCAAAGAAAAAACTGACCTTTTACTGTTCAGACTTTACACATAGACCTCTTTCCTGATCTTAGATTTTATTACCCTACTCCCTCCATCAGACATACAATATAATGCTCATACTCACAAACAGCCTCAATCCATAAATATTTGCTATTTGAAAGAGAGTAAAGAAAATTAAGGAGCTGTGATGGGAAGATTTGTACAAGAGTCTAAGAGGAAACAATAGCATGAGTACATATCTTTCTCATTACTTCTTTCCAAATATTTGCTTCTAGTTTAGCCAGCATTGCCTCTCTCTACTTTCTGCATGCATATACATGCACACACACACAGGCACACATACACACAAACAAATATATATATATTTTTAAATCACATTGTGTGGGTAAGCTTGTGGTTGTTCGTGGCTTTTATAATATTTAAATTGTATATAGATTCATTAATGTTAACTATAAAATTTCATATTAAAGCAAGGATTAAAATAGCCATTAGCTGCACTTACCAAGCCCATGAAAATTAATAAGTAAACATGGAAAATATAATTGCCAAATTATTTATGGAACTCTCCTTAACATAAATATTTTTAAGGCTGCCTATGTATTTCCAGATACGTTTGACAACAGAGGAAATGAATCAATCTAATTAGAAAAGACAAAGAGTTTCTTTAGCCCCAGATCATTCATCAATATCATACTAAATGTGTGCAGGACACAGGTAACTAACATAGATTTATACTTATTAGGCATAGAGGTAGAGGGCGTGCTTGTGGATATTGGGATTTAGGAACAAGCAATGGCTTAAAAATATATATGATCAAGGTTGAGGTTTGTATATTTATCAATTTCTGGAATAAAGACTCAAAAATCTAGAAGATCAAGAAAAAGATCATTTAAAAAAGCAATAGAAGGTATTAGATTTTAAAAATATTTTAATACTCTAATGGTAGGATGCCATTCATGGTCTACTGCAGAAGTAGAATCAGAAATTCAGGAAAGAAAAGGAATTTTTGTTTCAGTTTATTAAAAATTAAATGAAAGTATGGAAAAAAAGGAAATTTTGACTAGCAACTTTCTTTTTGATTCTTTTTGAAAGGGTTGTAACTCAAGTCAGAGTGCAGAAACCTGAAAATGTGAATTGTGAAGTGAAAGCCATTTCTTCAGATCAGGAGGATGGAACACTTAAAGGAAAGTATTAATTATGACTAGAGAAGATTTTAAGAGAGGAAGGGCTGACTAAAATGCCTAGTGAACTCCCACTTTTAGCAAAAATTGTATTTTTTTCAATGTTATAGAAAAACCCACAATTTTTCTACTTTGAGTTGACCAGGGAAAAGATCTTTGAAATGCATTTTTGTTATCCTTTCTATGTCTTTAAAATTATAGATATATGCTGTTTTCCAGTTCTTCCTGATTTGGGAGTAATATTCAAAAAGACTTTCATAATGGAATGGAAAGAGTAATTCTGACTTCCATAGTTGGGAGTATTCAATGCCAGAGCATGCTTGAATCAGAGGTTAAAAAGAGCCTGTGGGGCAGGAAGATCTCCACTTCCATCCTCTTAGGATACCTGTTGGGCCGAAAATTAAACTTACGTAAGACAAATTTTACATGACATAGGACCCCTAATAAGGAAAGGAAGACCAGAAAAAGCAGTTAGAGTCAGTTACTTATATACTGAATTGGACAAAGAATAGTAAAACTGTGACAGTGTGACTAAATTATGTGAGGAGGCTTAAAAGATGAGAGTTAATCTAATAAAGTCTGCATGAAATTCTTTTGGTTTCAACTTCTCATCTTTGAGGATAAGGATGTTACTTCTTTCAAGTATAGGGAGAACATCTTTTACATGGGAATTTAATCTTCTGCTTTTAAGAAACAGCACAAAGGTCAAAGTGCACCTGTTATTTTTATTTATTTTTCAAGTGTCTTTACTTGAATAGTCAATATGCCAGACCAGCATATTTTAACCCTTTCAAACTTTGTTGAAATTGCCAATAGAAAATAATCCAAACTCTGTAAAATAATTTAAAGAGGTTTATTCTGAGCTGAGTATGAGTGACCATGGTCCAGAGTCATGCCCAAGTAACCATGAGCAAGTGGTCTCACCATGGTTGGGTTACAGTTTTGTTTTATACATCTCAGGGAGACAGGAATTACACATAAACTCATAAATCAATACATGGAAGGCATATATTAGTTTGGACTGAAAAGGCAGGACATCTCGAAGAGGGGAATTACAGGTTATAGATGGGTTTAAAGGTTTTTGATTTGTAACTGGTTAAAGAAATGAAGCTTTGTCTAAAGGCTTGGAATGTTTTAAGTTAAGATAAGGAAGTCTGTTAATCAGAGACAAGTCACTGGACATATACTGGACTCAAGTAATCTGTTAAATTGGGGACCTGCAGGTATGGTTCAAGCCTTGCCCTGTATAGCCCTAGGCCTGTTATTGAGTTAGGAAGGATATCTCCAAGAAGGGAAGGAGGGCATGCATAATGAGGCATGTCTAACCTCTCTTCTAATGGCCAGCAATTCAGCTTTAGGGTATTTCTGGGGTCCCCTTGGCCAAGAGGGGGTCCATTCAGTCAGCTGGGGGACTTAAGATTTTATTCCAGTTCACAAAATAATTACCTTTCACACTAGCTATCAAATTTTGGGATTAAACAAATCAGAGTTATTGGGGTAAACTAAAGTTATCAGGTGACTTTTTTACATTTTATGCATAATTAGGGTGACTATATCATCTCTTGTCTTAACATGGAATCCATTAAAGGTGAAAGGGGGAGGGACGGTTGCTTAGTTAGTTAGGACAATAAGGCAACACTGGTAAATGAAAACTGCCCAGAGCAAAGTAAATATAATGGTACCATATATAGAGGCAATTGATCCTCCTTTTTGTATATTTATTCTTCTGTCTTAACACTTGTGGCATGTTTAGAACGATCTGAGTGGCATCTCAATCTGAAATCTATTTGTAACTCAGTAGCTTCTCTCCCTTTCCTTATTACTAATATCTATGCTTTAGGTATATCATAGCATCATAATAACCATTCATGGGTGGCGCACATTAGCACTTTCAACTTTCTCTCTGTTTGATTAGAAAATAGATGTGTTTTCTACCAGAGTAAGCTTGTTTGTTTTCACTTGCTAAAAAGAAACACAATGGAAACAGAAACCTGAGAAAAGCTTGGTTGCATATTTCCTTTATTTAGAACGGGTGAGAAATGGAACATTCCAAGAATTTCTATAAGAATATAAAAGCAAATATTTATATTTCCAAGTATCTGAAATTCTGTCACCATCCTCCTAGAAGCAAATCTCAAGAATGTCCTTTTCTTTTTAAACAGTTAATAATGTGAAAATTTTGATCTCACCTTCTTGGGAGACAGAGTGAGAAATGGCTGATTCAAAAATTTACAGTGATCTCTCATCCAAATATATTTTGACTGATAAAACTGATTTTTCTTTCTCCTATAAATGTAGTATTCAGTCAAAAGAGATTTCTTGGTATGTTAATAGTGAATTCTTATAGACTGATTGAATTAGTTAAACATCAGTTTGTTAATAACAAATACCATATTTATTTGGGTATATCCTTTTGATGAATACTCCACTCCTTTTGCTGCCGGTTTAAAGAGGAAACAAATAGCCTTCTCAGTCTCTATGGAGAGAGAAGAATTACAATAACATTCAGTAGCTGTAGCCCAGAGTTTACTATATTAGATAGAGCTGTAGGTAGACACTACAATATTCTAACCCCCTTCCATATTTAAGAAGTAAAAAATCTAGGGAAAAAAGATGGCAATTAACATTTAATTGATAGCTGTCAATAATTATGCATAGAAAATCTATCTGAAACATAAATTTAATTTGGAATAGATACTTCTGAATATAGTCATCTCATTTTAAATTAGTAATTGACATTGACTAGCGGGATTCTACTAATTGATATGAGTATAATGAAAACTCCTCGTAGAAATCTGCTGATGAAGTTGGGTGAGATCAAATGGCTGGATAGAAATGGGAAAGGCCTTGGAGACAAGATGCCTTCGACAACCGGTGGGCATTTGGCAATGTTTACCTCTGAGAAAAAGAGAAGAAAGTGAAACCACAGCTTTTACTTAAGTTGGAAGTAGGAAGAAATGTCACAGGAAGATGCAGCTCTAACCCTGAATACAACTACTATATCTTGTACCTGCGTTGTGTGAAAAGGACATATGAAGAGTCTGGGTGTCTGGCAGAAGGGTAAGGAAACAGAATCTCCATCTGGCATATTCCCCAGAGAATATGCCAAACCCCTTTGATTCAGAAAAGTCATTTAGAGGGACAAAAAATCCAGAAGTTCTTTTTCCCCCCTACTATTTTATTATGTCGTTCAGGATGAGGCAGATACTTGCTTCTCTTGATTCCAGTCCACTTGATCACCATATGTCTTCTCCACTGTGCCACCTAAGGGTCTTCCTCACACCCTCCTCCTCACTCTTTTTCTACCAACCAAATCTATTTTTCACATTGCAGGTCAGAATTATTTTTCTAAAATATATATCTGAACATGTCACTTTCCTACTTCAGATCAGTTAGTGGCTTCTGATCACTTATGAGTTCTGAACTAATTAGGGTGAACTATCTGCATTTACAAACCTGTCATGCCAAACTCCCTGTGGCTTTGCTAAACCTGATTTGGCAATAGTGGGCCCATCTTAAGCACACTTCAGAAATCCACATATGTGCCAATTTATTATTCATTCACTCACTAAATACTTCTTAGGTACCCTCAATGTGCGTAGAGAAGTGCTGGGACAGGGGAGAGAACAGTGAACAAGGTGCTTACAGACTGTCCTCAAGGAACTCAAGTAATCAACCAGGTGTTTTTTCCCCCACTGACTGTGTAAAATGCTTCTCTTCTACATTCCCACGGCATCTTGTGCTTACCTCTATCTTAACACTCATCAAAATATAGTGAAATATCCTGTACTCCCAATGTGCCATGAGCTCCCTGAGGGCAGTGTCTAAATTATTTGCATCCTCACCCCCCAAACATGACATGGCTCTGTAAGTGTGTTGAATTCAGAGGAAAAATGCTGGTATGGTACTTTGAAGATATATAATGGTAATCGCCATCTGCATAAAAAGTGTGGTTTATAAAACAACAACAAATGGTTAGGATTTCATATAAAAAGCCAGAATGGATATAAAATTTGGGAAAGAACCTTAGAGAAGAACAAAAGTGTAAAATGTATCTGAGAAGAGGAAAACTGTGGCAAGGAAATCTGTCATACATGCAAAAAATGAAATAAGATCAGAGGGAAATAATGTGAAACATAGACATTAAGGAAATGGAGATGAAATAATGGGAATGTAAACTACACTGAGAATCTAGTTATTAAGTGAACCAACTCGAGGTATAGAGATGAAGTGCTCCAAGATGGATGAATGCTGACGAGAAATGGTGATGTATCATCAGCCAGTGAGAGAAAAATGATGATAATTTAGTGCAGAACATTAAGGATAAGAAATGCTTAAATGAAAATATGAAAACTTGAGTTTGGGTAAGGAATATAAAAGAGGAAGATATTGAAAAGGAAGAGCATTTTTCATCTACATATTTAAGTAAATTCTGGACAAAAGCTAGTCAAGAGGATCTGTGATAAGTAAATGGGATGGCTGGTACTATATATTTTTGGGTTCTAAAGTGATAGAGAGTTATTAAGAGTAAGGCTGGAGGGGAACAACATAACAAATCAGCATAAACGAAGATTGGATTTAATGCAAGCAGAAGTGTTGGGACATCTCGTGGATCAAAACTATTTAGGTAGTACAGGAGAAGGGAAGTATAGCATTAAGATGTCAGACAGGAGGAAAAAGCCTGAAGCCAGCAAGAAATAGAGAAGACAGGTGGGCACACTCAATTCAAGGTCAAGAGGAGATGTGGAAAAACGGCAGATGGGTCAAGTGCCTTGGAGAACCATCAGGTCCATCCAGGCTTCTAGGAGGAGTCAATTCGAAGCATCTCCTTGGCTGCAGGGAAAGTGAAAAACTGTATCACCTGCTCACCTTTTGTTGATGGTTGGCTTTTGAGTTTTATAATCGCTACTGAGTAAAAGAAAAAGAACTGGCCTCTTATTTCCAAGACAAAACACATCTGAACAGATGATAAAGAGAATGAAAGAAGAACCAACCATGGGGTTAGAGGGAACTGCCTATAAAACAGTAGCAGGGAACATAAATTTCAAAGGCAGAACTTCCATTTATGGCAAATGAATATAAACAGCAGTAGAATTAGTATAAAGACTTGCAATTCCTATCTACCATCAGAACCTTTATAAAAGTAATTCTCTAGAAGAAAGAATATATAATTGAACCACATTCAAAAAGTAATACCACAAGTTTTCAAATATATCATTATCAACAATAAAAATTTACTTAATATTTTAAAGATACTCCAAAAACTTCTCACTCATTTATGAAAATGTCAGTAAGTTCCAACTCAAGAAAAAGCTGCCAAAATAATAGAAAATGTCTTTGTTCATCTTCCTTTTATCATCAACTTTGAAACCTATGAGGAAGAGGCTAGGAAAGATATCAATGAAACTGAGCATCTAACCTGTAGTAGAGAGTTAGAGGATGCCGATAAGCATGTGAAAACAATCACTAGTAAAAATTTAATGTGCAGATACATGATGCTAAATAGAAATAGCATTGACAAAAAAAATGAGCCATGAGCCCATGTGACAACAATAATGTATACAATAAAATGTTAAGAAAAAGTAACAACTATCATGAAGAATGAATGCACCTCCCAAAGAGAATTAAACATTTTTTTCAAGTGACTAACTTAAAATAATAATAATAATAATAATTACTGATTTACTATAACCTGCCTTTTATATTTACCTACCAATCTTGAAATACTTTGAGAACAAATACATTTGATGTGTCTGGACACTTAAAAATATGCATGGTATCTTTTTTTTGTACACAGTTTGGGATAATTCTCCTTTGAAAAACAACTTCTGTTCTGACAATCAGCTTTTAGGTCTTTGTTCGGGGGAAGCCACATTATCACATTAAAACCAAAAGTCAGACATCTGTGAAACATTGTATCAAAAGCCAAGAAGCTGAGACCAAAATATTCTTTCTGCTTCATCACAATATAAATTGCAGATCAAACAGTTCTCTGGATTGACAATGGCCATCCAATCTGAAATGAATTGTATTCCATTTAACATCTAAAATGTCATACTGGGTGTTGCATGTGGCTTTAATTTTCAACTGCCCCAGTCTTGTTCTTGGTATTTGTACCTTCCAAATGGGCTTTTTTACTTTCAGATGATAGAATTTTATACCTAGAATGAACAAGCAAAATCTTTGATACATTCATTGTAGCCAGTAATTGTTTATTTGCTTATTCGTTTTTTAAAATATATTTACTTTGTGAATCAATAAGAAATAAATTTTAGTTGAATTATTTTCAGCAGATGGTAACATATAAAGAAAAAATATTTTACCATTCTGTGCATGAGAAATATTTGCTCTTCCTTTTCTAGTTCCTTGAGATGTGTCTTTAGATTGTAATCCCAAACCCAGCAGAAGAAAAGAAATAACTAAGGTCAGAACAGAACTAAATGAATCAAAAATAATACAGAAGACCAATGCAACAAAAAGTTGGTTCTTTGAAAAGATAAAATTGATAGACCTCTTGCTAGATTAACCAGAAACAGAAGAGAAAGGACCCATGTAACCTCAATCAGAAATGAAAAAGGAGATATTACAAGTGATACCACAGAAATGCAAAATATCATCTGTGAATACTATGAAATCTCTATGCACATAAACTCAAAAACATAGAGGATATGGACAAACTCCTGGAAACACACAACCTCCCAAGGCTCAATCAGGAATAAATAGAAATTCTGAACAGACCAATAACAAGCAACGAGATTGAAGCAGCAATCAAAAATCTTCCAACACAAAAAAGACCCGACTCAAATAGATTCACAGCTGAATTTTATCAGATCTACAAAGAAGAGTTGGTACCCATGCTGCAGAAATTATTCCATAACATTGAGAAGGAGGGAATTCTCCCCAACTCATTCTACAAAACCAGTATCACCTTGATACCAAAGCCAAGAAAGGACACAACAACAACAAAAAACACTACAGATCAATATCCTTTATGAATATAGATGCAAAAATCCTCAATAATACACTAGCAAACTGAAATCAACAGCACGTCAAAAAACAAAAATTCCACCATGACCAAGTGGGATTCATTCCAGAGATGCAAGGATGGTTCAACATATGTAAATCAATAAATGTGATTTACCACATAAACAGAAGCAAAAACAAAGATCATACGATCATCTCAGTAGATGCAGAAAAAGCATTTGACAAAATTCAGCATCCTTTCATGATAAAAGCCCTCAACAAATTTGGCATAGAAGGAATACATCTCAAAATTATAATATAAAAGCCATATACAACAAACCCACAGCCAGCATCATGCTGAATGGGGAAAAGTTGAAAGCAATCTGACTAAGAACTGGAGTAAGATAAGGATGTATTCAACACAGTCCTGAAAGTCCCTAGCCAGAAAAAATCAGGCAAGAGAAAGAAATAAATGGTATCCAAAACTGGAAAGAGGAGGTCAAACTATTGCTTTTTGCTGACAATATGATCTTATATTTAGGAAACCCCAAAGATTCCACCAAGAGACTTCTGGAATTGATAAATAAATTCAACAAAATCTCAGGTTACAAAATCAATGTACACAAATCAGTGTATACAAATAGCATTCAAGCTGAGAGTCAAATCAAAGACTCAATACCTTACACAATTGCTACCAAGAAAATAAAATACCTAGGAATATACTTAACCAAGGAGGTGAAAGATCTTTACGAAGAGAACTACAAAGCACTGAGGAAAGAAATCACAGATAATACAAACAAGTGGAAAAATTTAGCGTGCCCATGGATCAGTAGAATCAAAATTGTTAAAATGTCCATACTACCCAAAGTGATTTACAGATTCAATGCAATCCCCATGAAAATACCTATGTCATATTTCACACATCTAGAAAAAATAATTCTATGCTTCATTTGGAACCAGAAAAGAGCCTGAATAGCCAAAGCAATCTCAAGCAAAAGGGACAAATCTGGAGGCATCACATTACCAGACTTTAAACTATACCACAAGTCTACAGTAACCAAAACTGCATGGTACTGGCACAAAAGTAGAGATATAAACCAAAGGAACAGAATAGAAAACCCAGATATAAAACATCCACATACAGCCAACTGATCTTTGACAACGCAGAAAACAATATACACTGGGGAAAGAATCCCTATTCAATAAATGGTGCTGGAACAACTGGATAGCCACATGCAGAAGAATAAAACAGGATCCCTCTCTCTCACTACTCACAAAAATCAATTCAAGATGGACAAAGGACTTAAATGTAAAGCATGAAACCATAAGAATTCTAGAGTAAAATGTAGGAAAGACTCTTCTAGATATCAGCCTATGCAAAGAATTTATGAAGACCCCAATGGCAATCACAGAAACAACAAAAATAAACAAATGGGACTTGATGAAATTAAAAAGCTTCTGCACGGCCAAGGAAAAAATCAACAGAGCAAATAGACAAACTACAGAATGGGGGAAAATATTCTGAAGCTATACATCTGATAAAGGGTAAATAACCAGAATCTACAAAGAACTTAAGCAAATCAGTAAAAAAAAGTCAAACAACCCCATTGAAAAGTGAGCAAAAACATAAACAGAAGCTTCTCAAAAGAATATAGACATATGGTTAATAAGCATATGAAAAAATGCTCAATTTCACTAATCATCAGGGAAATGCAAATTCAAACCACATGAGATATTACCCCAGACAGAATGGCTTTTATTAAAACAATAGATGCCGGCATGGATGCAGAGAGAAAGGAATGCTCATATGCTGTTGGTGGGACTGCAATTAGTACAACGTGTATGGAAAACAGTACAGAGATTCCTCAAAGAACTAAATGTAGACCTACCATTTATTCCAGCAATCCCACTACTGGGTATTTACCCAAGGAAAAAGAAGACTTTTTTTTCAAAAAGACACCTGCACTTGAATGTTTATTGCAGCACAATTCACAATTGCAAAGATGTGGAATCAACCCAAATGCCCATCAATTCATGAGTGAATTAACAAAATGTGGTGTAAGTATACCATGGAATACTACTCAGCCATTAAGAAAGATGACTTAGTGCCTTTTGCAAAAATTTGAATGGAACTGGAGACCATTATCCTAAGTGAAGTATCTAAAGAATGGAAAAACAAAACAAACACCACATGTACTTACTATTAAATTGAACTAACTGATAAGGACACATGTGCATACAGGGAAGTATAAGTCAATGGAAATCAATCAGGGTGGTGGGAAAAGGGGATAGGCGAAAACCTACCTAATGGGTAAAATGAACACTATCTGGGTGACAGGCACACTTATAACACTGACTCAAGCATTACAATAGTGATCTTTGTAACCATAAACATTTGTACCCCCATAATACTTTGAAATAAATATAAAAAATAAAAAAAATTTGAAAATGGAGACTTGACACCCATTTTCTCAGAATCAATAATTAACAGATATAACTATAATAATCAGAATACATTTCATGTCTACTCTATGACACATACTTCATATTGAGAGTCACTAACTAAGCCTCACAATAATGTTGTTAAAAATGTTCTCAACTTTGTTATTATATGCAAGGAGTAGGTTACTATGAAGATAAAATAAAACCACCCCCAACAGAAGTTCACTTTGAAAAAACAAAATTAAAAATGGAGAATGTTTTACTTCTTGCCCTTCACACCAGACTTTTCCAGACTCCTTTTCAATATATGTCCACCTAAAAGTAATGCTCAGGTAAAAAATTATAAAGAAAGAAAGCAGAAGGAAAAGAGAGAGAGAGAGACAGAAAGAAAGAAACTTCCCTTGTTTGGGTAAAGGAATGCTAACGAAAGAAAAAAAACTTCATTATTTACAAGTAATAAAGATGGAAGTGAAAATGCAGGAGATTAAATCAGAGTTGATATACATAAAGTTAAAGAATGGGCTTTGGAGGCACACTAGTGTTGAGAATCAAGCTCCACCACGTACTAGTTTTGTTAACTTGGAAAAATTCACTTTCTGAGCCTCAGCTTCTTATCTATAAAATGGGTTTGATAATGCTTACCTCAGAGAACTGTTCTAAGAAACATATTATCTAATGCCTAAAAGCAGATGATATAATGTAGAATCAATAAAGTTTATTTTTTCCTACCTAAGCCATTTTTTAATGAGCTTGATTTGTTGTCATACAATCAGCAAAATAAATATCTTTCTCATTGTTCTATCAGGCAATCCCATGCCTTTTCAGGCCATTTTTATGGCCTGGGTAATATTCAAATAATTAATAACATGTTCAACATGGGCACTAACCAATCAGAATCAACATGGACCATAATTCTGGAGAACCCCTGCTATGGCAGGCATTAAAACAGCAGTTGCTAAATAGTGGCTGGGATATGAGGTGTCCAGTGTATCTCAGAGAAATTCCTGGTGTGCCTAGGATAGTATAACACTCTTCAGCCAGTACTAAATTTTTTTTTTTAACAACCAACACTGTTTTTGTTTGTTTGTTTCTTTGTCTTGAGACAGAGTCTCACTCACTCTGTTGCCCCAGGTAGAGTGCAGCGGTGTCATCATAGCTCACTGCAACCTCAAACTCCTGGGTCCAAGTGATCCTCCTGCCTCAGCCTCCCAAGTAGCTGGGACTACAGGCACGTGCCATGACACCCAACTAATTTTTCTAGTTTTAGTAGAGACGGGGTCTTGCTCTTGCTCAGGCTGGTCTCGAACTCCTGAGCTCAAGCAATCCTCCCACCTTGACCTCCCAGAGCACTAGGATTACAGGCATGAGCCATCACACCTGGCCAACTATACTGTTATACTAGCACAAACCAGATGAGCAGCAATCCTGCTCTGACAAATGAACGATCATTGCTTCCCACCTTTTTCTTGGCATTTTAAAAAGCCTAGTTTGTAGATATAGAAGGAACTTACTTCAACAGGATAAAAACCACATATGACAGACCCACAGCTAGTATCATACTGAATGGGGAAAAACTGAAAGGCCGTTCTTCTAAGATCTGGAACAAGACAAGGGTGCCCACTTTCACCACTGTTATTCAACATAGCACAGGAAGGTCTAGCTAGAGCAATCAGACAAGAGAAAGAAATAAAGGGCATCCAAATTGGAAAGGAAGAAGTCAAATTATCCTTGTTTGTAGACTATCTGATCTTACATTTTAGAGAAATCTAAAGACTCCACCCCAAAACTATTAGAATTGATAAGCAAATTCAGTAAAGTTGCAGGATACAAAATCAACATACAAAAATTTGTAGCATTTCTATATGCCAATAGCAAACAATCTGAACAAGAAACCAAAGAAGTAATCCCATTTACAATAGCTACAAATAAAATAGAATACCTAGGAATAAACTTAACCAAAGAACTAAAAGATCTCTATAGTGAAAACTATAAAACATTGATAAAGCAAATCAGTAATGTTGTTCTTCTTGGAATCTGGGATTTTAGTCATCGGAGAAAAGTAATATGGTTGTAAAGTTGAAGAGATTAGGTAAAAACCTTGGAGTCCTAAATTTAAATTGTGAATATTACTGTGAACTCATGATGTGTTTTCCCATTTAAAAAAAAATAAAGATTCTACATATGTTTGTGGTAGGCTAAATAATGCTCCCTAAAGATGTCAAGTGCTAATTCTCAGAACATGAATATGAATTTATATGTCAAAAATTCCTCTGAAGATGTAATTAAGTTAAGGATCTTGACATAGGGAGATTATTTTAGATTATTGGGCCCAGATAGGCCCAATATAATCAAGACAGTCTCTGTAAGATGGAAGCAGCAGAGTTAGAGCCAGACAAAAGGAAATGTGATGACAGAAGCAGAAGGATTGAGACAAAGAGGTTGGAAGATGCTACACTGCTAGCTTTGAACATGAAGAGTGGGGTCACAAGCCAGGGAATGCATGTGGGCCCTAGAAGCTAGAAAACACAGGGAGATGCTCCCCTACCGCCTCCAGAAGGAACACAGCCCTGTTCACCCATTTTAGACTTCTGACCTCCAGAACTGTAGAAGAACACAATTTGCGTTGTTTTAAGCCATCATGTTTGTGGTAATTTGTTACAGTAGCAATTGAAAATAATATAATATCCACTGAAAAAGATCTAGAAGTAATGAGCAATTCATTCCCAATGAGTCCACTAACGACGCAGATTGTGTTATTTGAATGCAATTTTCTACCAAAAGGAATCAATCAGGTGTCCTTGGAAAAATGGCTGATTGGGTCAGAAAATATACAAGATGTTCCTGGAACATCTTGTAAAACTAGATAGCAGAAATGATATGAGACTACTAGGGTCATGTCAAAAAGTCCTAGAGACCAATTTGAAGAGCCTCTCCCTGGATATAGTTGAGACAATTCTAAAACAAAATAGATGTTCCTTTTCTCTAATATTCTTTTGAACTCTATCAAGTGAATCATTACGTGTTTGTAGAGAGACCTGCAGTACTATTTCAGAAATGTTGGGTTTCAACTGCAAATATTAAGGTATTTCAGTAAAATATTATCTCCCTGAATTGCAGCTATGTAGTTCGTCTCTCAGCTATGCTCTATCAGTTTGTCATTCACCTTTTTTTTTTTACTGTCAACATTTACCCTGCCTAAAGGAATAAACATTTAAAAAAAACCTACCTTTGTTTTATGTCTCTGGAGCAATTAATTTGTGAGTACAACTAAGATTATCTTTATGGATAATGTTCAATAAAATTCACATGTGAACTGAACTTACTATATAGTTGTGACATGTTATTTTTAGATAACTTGACTCTTAACACAATGAGAGGAAAATAAATTCAAAGTTATGC
Organism: Daubentonia madagascariensis; assembly: GCA_023783475.1. Classification (NCBI taxonomy): domain Eukaryota; kingdom Metazoa; phylum Chordata; class Mammalia; order Primates; family Daubentoniidae; genus Daubentonia; species Daubentonia madagascariensis. The sequence goes on from JAKFHU010000585.1 coordinate 20,055,128, forward strand.
CTGTTAACCAATTTTCCTCACTCTTTAATATCTATATGGTTGGAGTGGAGCAAGAGAGTAAAGGTGTGTGACTGTATATGAAGCCATATATGTAATATATACATATATAATTTCCCTATGCATATAATCAGATTAAATTTACATTGCATTCTTCTGCCTCTGTTAGAAACCAAAAGCAAAAGTGCTTGATTGAACTTTGATAGAAAGGAATCTTAACCATAGTGAGCTGCTTGGAGTATCTTGATGCTCTTAGTGAAGCATTTTTGGAAACAAGCCTGACATAGTTACTCTCCAGCTCTCCTCCCAACAGAATTTAAAATTACACTATAAGTAATGTATTATTTTTATTAAAGTAAATGTGTAGTAGACAGATTAATAGCCTCCCAAAGATGTTCATGTTCTAATGCCCACATGTGATTAATAATTCAAAATAATATCTAGTCCTGAGTTTTCTACTATTAAACAGGTAGACAAAGAATCATTTCAATCACATTGTTATAACTATTCTATTTTACTTTTAAGGAGTATGATTAACTCTCCTGTTTGCTTTGTCTTTCACCTGTGATTTAACAGGATTCACAATCATGGCATGTAGGACGAGACTCTGCTTGTTATTTATTAAAGACATGGAATATGGAGCAGGTTGTGACTTCTCTGAGCCACAGTCTTCTCCAAGAAAGCAAATGAACTTATGGCCATGCCCCGTATTTGAAGTGATAGTAAAACTAGGGTGGGGGAAGTGTGGGTAGAAAGTGAAATTCTGTTAAATCAATTAGAAGAAACCCCTGGACAGACCAAAAAATAATTGGAAAGTGATATATAGATATTAAATCTGTATTGCTTACACTTTGGATTTAATAACCTGGTAGATGTAACCATATTTGAAAAATTCCCAGTATCTCTATGGAGTTTTGAGGTTTAAAAATACTTTCACAAGCAATTTATAAAGTTGATCCTCACATAAGCTTGTTAAATATATTTTTAAAAAATTACAATTTCCTCTTTTTACAGATGAGGAAACTGATGTTCAAAGGTTAATTAATTGGTCCAATATCAACAAAACTATATTTCACTTTTTAAAATTTAATTAATTAATTAATTAAATTAGCACAAATTTATTTGGTACATTTTATGTTCTAGGTAGTATACTGGATAGGTATACAGTGGTGAGTGGTGAGCAAAAAAGACAAGGTATTTACCTTAACAGGATTTATTTCACATTCTATAGGGAGATAAACAAAATAAATGTAAACAAACAAATAAATATATAATTATAATTTGCAAAAATATTTTAAATGAAAGAAAGAAGCTGTATTAGAGTTCTCTAGAGTACCAGGACCAATAAGCAATTATATATGTATAATATAGAGATTATAAATATACACATCATATGTGTGTATGTATATATTAATATATATGTAGAAAGAGAGATTATAAGGAATTAGTTCACACAATTATGGAGGCTGAGAAGTCCCACAATCTGCCTTTGCGAGCTGTAGATGCAGGAAAGTCAGCGGTGTAGTTCCTGTCCAAGTGCAGGTGAAGACAATGCCCCAGCTCAATAGTAATCAGGCAAGAGTAAATTCTCCCTTACACCACCTTTTGCTCTACTCAAGCCTCCAACAGATTGTATGAGTGAGGCCCACACACACTGGGAAAGCAATCTGCTTCATTCAGCCTACTAATTCAAATGTTAACCTCATCTAGAAATACCCTCACAGCCACACAGAATAACAGCCATACAGAGATAATTTTTAACAAAATATCTGTGTGCCATATGGCCCATTCAAGTTGACACAAAAAATTAACCATCATATAAATGCTATAAACAATAGCTTAGGAAGGTCCATTTGAAGGTCTTCTGTTGAGACTGGAAAGATTAGAAAGTAATCAGTCAAGTAAGAAATGATGAAAAAGTGCTTCAGGCAGGGGAAACATCATGTTTGAAGGACTCTCACCTCCTATTTTCCAGTACAGCTCAGCACTATGAGTGGCATTGTACGTGTGTCTGTGTGCGGGAGGGTATGTTGGGGAGTCCTCCACATCTGTCATAGGTCTCACTTTCTCAGAGCATGACTTTCTAGCTATGTTTACTTTGAAGCCTCACATGAGACTATAAAGTGGGAGGGACTGAAGGCAAGACAGGAGAAACTGGTAATGTTTAATACTTTTGAGTACATGGTTGAGAAATCTCAACTACAGGAAATTTCCTGTCCAGGCTGCATGTTCTTATACACGGACTTTCTGAACCAAATTACCTAAGATAAAGAGACAGGGACCACATCAGTAAGATTTTCCATATATGGTGGTGGCTTAATTCTATCTTGTGAATTATAAATTATTTTATATCATGGCAAGATGATACCTCTGTGGGGCTTCCTGAGATGCAGAATTTCCTCTCTCTCTTTCTCTCTCTCTCTCTCCAATGCACCCCCCCCCATTTTATTTATTTATCTATTTTTTTTGTTTCTTACAAACCGTATTTTGCATCAAGGAAACCTATTTGACTTTTCATAAAATCACTGAAAACATGGGTAAGTGCTTTGTAGCTTCAAAGCCTGTCTCATTAACGATATAACAGTTTTTCCACCCTGAGGAAAGATTAAAGTATTTTCTGTGAAAATGAGAGAAATACAAAAATGAAAAGAACCACTCAACAAAAGTGCTTCATTCTCATGCCATTTAAGTAATCAACATTTCCACAAGTGTTTGATTTCAAAGGAAACTATACCTAAAGAAGCAAAGAGAAATTTACTAAAATGATTATGTACTTCTAGTAGGCCTCATCTCCAATTGTAACTAAATGTAAGATGTTGAAATTATGAACACAGCAGTGTTTTATTTTATTTTAGTGTACTCAATATTATTGAGTACAATTTTAGGATTTGAAATTCCAGTGTGGCAAATCCAAGATTAATTTCATGATAATGAAAGATGGGACAAGTGATTCTTACTGCATATGAACAGTCAGTTTTTCATGCAGACACTCAAGTCTGGAAAAAAGGATTTGGCTAATTCCAGAATAAGAGCCTAGCCCCCGCAATGCAATCAGAAGTGTTACAGCCATTAACAAGTAGCTTCTAACACAAACCTAAAAGTCAGAAGGATCTATGTTTGTCTATCTGCCTAGAAATTTCTTCCTTTCAGTCTAGGCACTCTCTTGCCCAATGTATATACACATATACACTTACGTCTGTCTACTAAATATTTGCTCATCTTTCAAGAATTAGCTTTAGCATCACCCATATTTTGACAATGAAGTCACTCCATGCAATTATTTGGATAAAAGACCTATGATGGTTAATTTTACCTCATCTTGGAGGGTGTTTTTAGACGAAATTAACATTTAAATCGGTGATCTTTGAGAAAGCAGACTGCTCTCCATAATTTGGGTGGGCCTCATCCAACCAACTGAAGGCTTCAGTAGAACACAAAGACCAACCTCTCAGACTGCCTTCCAGCCTCATCTGCACATTAGCTCTCCTGGGTCTCTGTCTGCTGGTTTGCCATTTTGGAACTGCACCATCAGCTCTCCTGGGTATCAAGCTGGCTGATTCACCTTACACTTCAGATTTTGAACTTCCCAGCCCCCATAATCACGTCAGCCAATTCCTTACAATAAATCTCTTTATGTATATATACACACACACATATATATATAAACACACACATATACACACACACACGTATATATAAAAGTGTGTGTATATAGTGTTGTTTCTCTAGAAAACACTAGTATAGGACCTAATATATATTTTTCTAGACAATAAACATGGATATATAAAAAAATCAACTTTATTACTACAAATGCATTCAGTTTCTAACATGAATTAACTTCCAATCTGTTGAACATATAAAAATTAACTTTGCAAGTTCAGATTACCCCATTTATCTAAGAATCTTCATAGCTACCTCAAGATTTTCTGCACCTCTTTCCACTCTAGATAGATTCTAAGTCCCAGGGCCCTTTCACAATGAAAGAGTAAAAGCAGAGAAGGGATAACCAGTACTTGGACATTGTGCTGGACATCTTCTATTTAATAGTCCAAATTTACCATTCAACTCTCTTTGCTGCAATCTATATTTTATGAACTCCAATTTTTCTTCTCTGTTGATTTGCCTTTTCATTATTGTGGGTTGTAATCTCTGGTAGCTTCCTAAAAATAGAAGGATTAGGTAAAATATTTGAAATTTTGTCTGAAAATGTTTTTCTATTTTTGCACTTCATGATAATTTGTCTAGGCATCAAATTATAAAGTGAAAATAATTTATCTCAAATAAATGTAAACTGAAAAAATGAAATAATATTTTTCAGTTATCAAAATGGATAATCTTTTAAAAGTGTGGAAATTACTACACCATAATAGTAATTATTATAGTATAGTGGAATTTATGATAACATTTCTGAAAAAATTATATTACTATAATATTTATAATCATTTTTCTTAGGTTTTTTTCTCTTCCAGAAAACATTACAAATGAAGAATCTGGAAACAATGGCAGAGATGTTTTGTACAAAAAATTTTGAATCTCATCTACATATGATAATATCCAAATGCCTATTTCCAGCCCAAACCTCTATTTGACTTATAAACTATAATAATATCTTCATTTGGGAACCTCTGTGGAATCTCTAATTTAATATGTCAAAACTGAACTTTATCTCTTCCCCTAAATGTATTCCTCTTTCCTTTTATCCACTGACCATTAATGCTTTTGTTCTGTCCAGAAATATCACAGTCATTTTTAACAACTTCTTCTCCCTTAACCATCTTGACCTTATCCAGTTCTTGATCAAGAATTACCTGATTTACCTTATGTTTTGAATGCCCCTATTTTTCTCTCTCTCCTCTCTTTCTCTCCACCGCTCTCCTTAGTACAGCCCTGTGCTACATACCGTTTCAGTCAATGACAGATCACATATATGATGGTGCTCCCATAAGATTATAACACTATGTTTTTACTATACTTTTTCCATGTTTAGATATAAACATTGTATTTACTACACACAGTATTCAATACAGTAACAAGTTGTACAGGTTTGTAGTCTAGAAGCAATAAGTTATACCATATAAGCTGGGTATGTAGTAGGCTATACCATCTGTAAGTTCACTCTATGATGTTTGCACAATGAGGAAATTGCCTAACAATGCATTTCTCAGAACATATCCCCATGACTGTATAAACTAGAATCATTTTTATCTCTATGCAATTAGAATAAGCTTTTACTAGTCGTCTTGTTCCCATTGTTGCCCATACCCTATTCATTTTCCACACAGTAACCAGGGAATTGTATAACTTAAAAGGAAATATGTCTCTCCCTTAATTAAAATCCTTTATTGTCTTCCAATTGCCGTTTCAATTCCAAGAAAAAAAATCCAAACTCTTTCACGTGGCCACAAAATCCAGCTCCTATCTTCAGCCACATTTACTTTCTCCCTTGCACACATATTCTAACCACATTGTAATTCTTTCAGTTCTTTGGCATTTCTGAAATCATTCCTCTCTCAGAGTCTCACACACGATATTCTATGGCCCTCAAACATACTCCCCACTCATTACTCATCTGCCTGGCATTTTCTTATTCTTCTAAACTGGGCTAAATATTACCGTAAAGAAGCCTTTCCTGAATGCCCAATCTAAATCAGGTTCCCCCAACATTTACTCATAGTACCTGCTTGACCTTTTCATTTCCTGTACTTAGATATATATTGACCTATTTTGTTACTTAAAACCTATTATGAAATCATAAATGTCATGATGGCAGGTATTATGTCTGCCTTTCACCTTGGTAGAAATAGCACCTAGATCAGTGCCAGGAAAGCAGTAGGCACTGAGAAAATACTTGTTGATTGAGCAGTAAATTAATTTTCAAAGAATATTTTGTGACATGGAAACATGCTGAGAAAATAATATTAACCATGTTCTTTGTGCACATCAAGAAAATAAATGGGATGGACTGAGGCATCATGTATCTCTCTTTTTTATTCTCATATGATTAGGAGTATTAGTATATTACTATATTAGAACTTTATATGATTGTGTTAGGGGCAATATTAATATTTATTTTGTTATTTTTTTCACCATTTTATTCTTCCTATTTCAGTGAAGTTTTCAAATACCTACGTGAACTAAAAATAAAATCCTAAGCCCTCTGCTAACTGAATGGACCCCTCTCAGACAAGAAGACCCAAGAAACATCTTGAAACTGAGTTCCCAGACACAATAGGATGGGAGTGATAAAGCACAATTACAAATGCATATGACTTCTCTTTTCAAAAATATTCATGACTCCTCCTATAACTTGCTAAATATGTATATTTGACTATCCTGCAATGTAAAATCCTGTTCCTTTTGTCTCTTCATTTGAAGCACATGTGCCTGGCGTCTGGCCAGCAATCTGCTTTCCAGTCTGTTGGAGTGGCCGCCCAACAGGCTGCAACCCTTTATGAGAAATAAAGCTCTCCTTTTTCCAAAGTATAAACCTCATGACTTTTTTTAGTTAACACCTATGAGTCTTTGTTAATTTGAATCTGGAAGTAAATAAACATTATAAAATGCTAGCTCTGATATTTATTACTATAGGAGTCACTTTTCATACATGACAGAAAATGATAGGACATGTACACACACACACACTACTTAGATAATTTATAACTCATAAAATTGTAGTCGATTATTCAATAAGCATTTATAAACATTCTTAATAAATTTGTGTCTAACATTTTCTAAGGTTTTACTGGTTAGGACTAGCTTTGGCTGTGAGTAACAAAGATTGGAAAGTAGTGAACTAACCAAAATAGAAGTTAATTCTTCTATAAAACACAAGTAGTAGGAATTTAATAGTTAAGATTGGGTATTATTAAGATAACAGGCTTATTCTCTCTTGTTATTTCCTGGGTAAAAGTCTCCACATAGTCCAGGATGGCTGTCAGAGCTCTAGCCATCACACCAACATTCTAAGCAATAGGTAAAAAGGAATGGCTCCTCTTCCCTTTTAAGGAAACTTCATGGTAATATTTATAAAGAATTTCCATTTGCACACCGCAAGAGATATTGAGAAATATATCATTTTAGTGTGATTGCAATGTACCTAGCTTAATTTTTTTAACTAAGAAGTGGGGATTGGATATTAAGAGTAACACAATAGTTTTTGCCACACATGTGGTTGGTTGGGAAAATCCAAAGAGGTAAATTCCTTACAATTACAGAGGAACTCAAATCTGGTTAAGAAGTCAATCTATCATGTATGAATCTACTTAAAAACTTAAAGTATACTTCACGTGATAGAGATTGGGAGGGACAGATGACTTCAGGAAATGAAAGGGTAGCCTGGCATGAAGCAAAAGCAGCAGAATTTAGGCCCTGAATGAATATTTGCTTAATGACTGGATTAGTAATACAAAAGATGTTCTCAATATCACTGCTGAAAGTGTGACTAAATCAATGTGACAAAAATCAGAAAAACTACATGCATTAGTCCGTTTGGGCTATTATAACAAACTACCATAAACTGGGTGGCTTATAAACAACTGAATTTTACTTCTTGCAACTCTGGAGGTTGACAAGACCAAGACCAAAGTGCTGGTAGATTAGGTGTCTGGTGAGGATCTGGTTGTGGACAGTGATCTTCTCATCCCTGACCTCACATGGTAGAAGGCAGAATGAGTCCTCTCAGGGCTCTTTTGTAGGGGCACTGATCCCATTCATGAGGATCTGCCCTCATGACCTAGTCATCTCCCAAAGGCATCACCTTCTAATACCTTTGGGGTTTAGATTCAACATACAAATTTTGAGAGGACACAAACACTCGGATCACCTCATCTTAATACAGTGAATGACCTTTAATATGAGAATCATGGATCTCAGAACTACTTGATGCCTAAAAAGAGCATCAATTATGATCAGTTGCCTTTAGTCTGATAAAGAATTATGATTCCCACTTCAGAGGTAAGACCCAGAGATATCAAATAACTTACATAAGGGAACACAGATAACAAGTCATCACTTAGGATCTAGAATACCTGGTTTCTTCTTCCACTTTATTGTTCATTCAGTGAGTATTTTTTTCCCCCACTTCGTCCTATATTCAGATGTATTAACCTTATTTGGAAGCTTTAGGAAATATTAATAGTTATGTACTGAATGAACATTTATGTAAGTTGCATTAATCACACCATTTTTGAAGTGTATGTTCCATTCTTTCTCAAAAGGAATAAAAGTGGTAAATTTTTACAATATCTAAGGGATATAGTTTATTATTAATTAGTAAGAAATTTCCCAAAAGTACAAAATCCTTCATTTCACAAATATTATTTATACCTGACAAGGCTTATAACTATAGCTTCTCTAGAAACAAGTCTGACATCCCAATATGTGGGAAAATTATAATGAAAAGATAACTTCAAAATGCACCTCATTAATCTTGATTATGTGTCTGTGAAGGAGGTATCTATTGGAATAAATTGCAAGTAGGGTGAGACTTTGATAAAAATTAGAGGTCAAATTTGTATTCAAAAGCCTTTTCCTTTTGTCTCTTTTCATCCTCTCAGTAAGGGGAGGAGGCAAAAGGATGGAGAACAAAAGAAGAGACAGCAAAATCATATTCTTTATCAGGGTCTATATTTTTTAAAATGTTCAAAATTTACTTATGTAGTCACCAGTATAGTTAACTCATTATCCATGTTCTTTTACACTGATGACGTTTTTACAGATGTCTAATGACTACAATGTTAACTGAAGGGCCAATCGCAAGCTTTCCTTGAGCTTTGGATTGATGTAATGGGAAAAATTTATTTTAAGCACAAATATTAAAATTGGTTTTGAACAAAGATGAAAATTAGAGGCACTAGAAATGTATTTGACATTGCATTGCTAGAGGACAAACTTTTCAGCAATTTTGTACTGTATGGTTAGAGTTCTACAGCAGTGCTATCAGAGTTTCAGAATGTGTTTCTCATTGCACTCACCAGGTTCCACTCTGAAATTTTAAAGAGGAACTATCATCATAAAAGAAAAAATAAGTGAGAAGTAGTAATATTATCAGCTATTAGCGTCTAAGGTTCATTAAAGGTCATTGAGTCTGTTTCCTTCATTTTAAACTTGAAGGCACTTCAGCCTGTAGAGGTAAAGCAGTTCATCCAAAATTATGCAGCTGAGTGAAGGTGAATCCAAAACTAGGTACCAGTCTCTTGATTTTGTGTTCAGTTCTCTTTCTATAGTTTGAGGTCCTCTTGTTATGAATGCTAAGGCCAAAATGTATTTAATTTCATAAAGCACTAAGATAATCAAATCCCTGGAAACCCTGTGCTCCCACTTCCTATTCCTTACAAGCAGTTTGACTGGCCCAGAAGCAGATGATCCTGCCCTGTTCTGTTATTTGAATTCCAGTATATTTTGCCCTTGTTTTTTCTTCACTCTGCTTCTATTTTCATTGTGTTTCTATTAACTTAGGAACCTACAAATATATGGCAGATTAAAATGTGATCTGCTCCCCACCCTACACATGTAAGATAGAAATATGGCAAGCATAAAATTTCATAAGTGAAAAGTGGTTAATTACACACTGAACTTCCATTTGAAAGTTTTTCAGCAAGAGAAATACCCACATACATTCCTAATTCTACTTTTTCATTCATTTTAAGATTATTATAGTCATTTTTTATATTTAGATATATTTTTCATGAAAGACATAGTATAGTTTCCTAAGTATTACATGTGCCATTACATGTTTTCAACTTAAAATTAAAATATGTTCTGCTTCAATTTTTGTTCTGCTTAAATCATTGTCCACATGCAAAAACACACATCCAATTGCCTTTCTTTCTCCCCTATTGAGTGACTCAGCATGTGCGTATGTGTATGTATTTATTTTTTAATTAAAAAAAGGCAGTGATTAGGTGGAGTGAAGTTGTTAATGCAATTTATGGCCCTCAGCCGTAAAACACAAACTCTTCTTTGCCTACGTTATTGGTTAATTTCAGTGTCATTCCATATTCATTTTTCTGGATGGGGCAATAAGGTAAAGCATTCCAGTGATTTATAATAGGAAATGAAATTTCATTGCCAAAGAACAAATAAAGAATGATACTAAAATGGTTGTAGAAAGAGTAAAAAATGATCTGATCAATTATTAAATAAAGGAATATGATCTCCAGGAGTATGATTATATAATTGTGGATGATTCAAAGCTATGGAATCATATTCTGTTTCAAATTGATAAAATGTATATATTAGCTTGGCTGCCATAATAAAATACCACAGACTTGGATGGCTTAAACAGAAATTTATTTTCTCACTGTACTGGAGCCTGGAAGTCCAAGGTCAAGGTGCTGGCATGGTTTGTTTCTGGTAAGATCTTTCTCCTTGGCTTGAAGACTGCAGCTTTCTTGCTATGTCTTTACATAATCTTTTCTCTGTGTGCATGCATTCTGGTGTTTCTTCCTCTTTTTATAAGGACAGTAGACTTACTGGATTAGGGTCCCACCATTATGACTTCATTTAACCTTAATTACCTCATTAAAGGCCCTATCTTCCAATAGTCATTTTGGGAGTTAGGACCTCAACATTTGAATTTGGAAGAAGGGGGCACAATTCAGTCCAGAACAAGATGGACTTTAAAAAAATCATAATATACTATATATCATGGATGAACAGCACTGACTATACCTCTGATTTAGGGTCAGTACTCTTGAACTATCCTTATATATATTACTAACAATCTTCCCAGCCATTTTAATGCCCCAAATTACCATGGCATCATGGGTAACATGAAGAGTTTAATGTGAAGGAATCTGAACTGTTCATCTTATTGTATAACTGTTAGGAAGATAATAACATTAGTATCTTTTATTAACAACTCAGTATATGCCTGGCATTCTGCTAATTTATGTATAGTCATCATCTTATTTGATTCTTCAAATAAGTCTATGAGTTCTATGAAATAAAATTATTTTCAGTGATTTACATTAAAAAAAACCTAATGCTTGAAGAAGTTAAATCCCTTGTCAAAAGGATTTAACCTCTGCTTCCTATGGCCTATCCACCTGTTAGAGCTTCCCCAGACCCTAACTTTGCTGAAGCCCTTGACTTCTATTTGATTGATCAAGAGTCAATGTGTATAGCCAAGTTTCTATAGAATCAGCACTCCATAAGCAAGTTCATTCTCTAAAGCAAGAGGTGAAAGGAAGAGTCAAAGCCAAATCTTCTGTTTGTTTCTTCTTCCAAACTCACCAATTGGATTGATAACCTCACCTCCTCTGTAGTGAAATATGTGGGGAGAGGAAGCAAAACGAAACCAGTAGTGCTCATATGAAAAAAAAAATCAGGGATAGATGACAGGCATTTCCTCCCCCAAATCCTGCCTTGGTAGTAAGCATAATTTACATAAACTTGTTTATGAGTACATAAATAAGTTTATGTAAATTAATACAGAAATTTGATTTGACTAAAATTACAATATAACTGTATTATGTCAGTGTGTATGCGTATTTTTGTGTGTGTGTGTATAACAGGGGCATATCAGAGAGTTGGACCCTTATCTGCCATAAATAGATAAAGAATAATACTTAAATTTCAAAAAGCTTTATGCATATTTTACATGTATGAAGGGAAATATCAGGAGAAATAGCTGTAAGAGTTTGAAGTAGTTATTTCAAAGGACCATAACTCAGGGATGGGGTAAAGTGGTTGCTAGGAAAATATCTCATTTCTTTTTTAAACCTTGCAGTATTATTTGATCTAAATAAATACACACTATTACTTTGATATAATTTTATAATACCATGGAACAACAACATCAACAAGAAAGTTGAATCATCATCTGTTTTTCTGATGCATAAATATAGCCAAGAAAACGACCAAAAGAGAACAAAAAGGAAGAAGAAAAAAACAACAACAAAAAGCAAAACAAAAACAATTGGGTCTGATAGCAGGTAGAAACTTATGGTCAATTCAATACAATGGCACTGCATTTCTGTAGGTTCCTTTTTACATGAGAAAAGAGAGAATGTTGCAGCATAGATACTTTAAAACTGCATTTTTACAGACCCATAATAGCTATCAAGATGTTTAGAGTTGCACCATCCAGTATAGTAACCATTAGGCACATGTGGCTATTTAAAAGTAAACTTTAAAAGAATTAAATTTAAATAAAATTTAAAATTCTATCAGTCACAGTAGGCACATTTCAAGTATTCACAAGCCACATATGGATTCTGGCAACCTTCTTGTAGAGCAGAAATAAACATGTCCATCATTGCAGAATGTTCTATTTGACAGCATTGTTCAAGGCCTTGTTGTTTCTATGTTGGATATGCATGGAGATCATGCACTGAAGCCCGCAGCATTGAAGAGAAATAAACAACATTGCCAAGACAATCAATGTATTCACAAAACCAAGTATTGTGATGTCATTAAGAAACAAGTTTAATATTCTAAGCCTGAATTGGGACTAGTTTATTTGGGTTCTATGGATATTTGCTGAGCACCAATTTTGTGCCAGGCTAAGAGAACAATATTGGTCAAGATGATCAAAATCCAGAAGTGATGTTAGCAAGATATCAGAATAGTAAGCCAAGGACATTGTTTTCCCACCAAAACACCAACTTAACAACAAAATATGGTCCAAATAGCCTTTATGAGAATTCCTGAAGTCAGGAAGATGCAGTTCTCTGGGTAAGCTCAAAGTCACAAATAGCTGCATTGAAAGGGGTAAGAAAAGCCATTTCATTCAACTGTGTCAGCTCCTCTCCCAAGCTGGCACAGCTCATTTTGGAAGGAAAAGCCCAACTTCTGGCTTCTCTCTTGGGAAAGAAAAACAAGAGTAGAATGTTGAGATATTTGGTGGGATACCTGAGGAGCTAACTTCTGTCTTACCTGATTCAAAGCACTGATGGGTAACCATCATACCTTAAGTACCTGGGGCCACAGAGAACAAAAAAGAGCTCAGGGGCTTATGATAGTATCAGAGAACTTTTAATACCACAGGCAAAAAACAGCACAGCTCACTAGATCAGGAGTAAGTGACTAGCTCATGGCTTCTCCCTTGGGAGGAAAATAAAAGACTGGAATATGTGTCTAAATTCTGGCTTCTCAGTGAGCTGCCAGAGGGACTGATTTCAGTCTCACCTGACTCAGAGCACTGACAGAACAATCATACCTTGTATATCTGGGGGTATTCAGAGAACAAAACAGAGCTCAGTGGCTGGAGTCTGAGCCAAAGAACCTGCAGTACCAGAGAAAGACACCAGAGAGAGCAAGAAACTACAACATCTTGAAAAAAAAACTAGCAAAACTCTCTAATTCCAAAATTGCTTGCATAATACCAGAGAAGATACATTCCCAGAAAAGGTTTGAAAGGCTGCTAGAATCTTTAGCCAGGCTGATTGCAAAAGTATTTCCTAACAGGAAACCAGTCCAGAAAGAATGGAAGAGGTGGCTGTTACATCAAATGTGTGCATCCCAACACAAAGTTACAAGGCATACAAACGGAAACGTGTCCCATTGAAACAAACAAATCTCCAGAACCAGATCCTAAAAAATAGAGGTATATTAATTACCTGACAAAGAATTCAAAATAACTGTTGTAAAGATGCTCAATGAGCTTAGGCAAACAATGAGTGAATAAAATATAATTATCAAAATAGAGACAGAAATTTTTTTTAAAAAAATCTCAAATTTTGGAGCTGAATAACATAGTAAATGAATTGAAAAATTAACTACAGGGGTTTAACAGCAGACTTGTTCAATAGAAGAAAAAAATGGCAAACTTGAAATAAGATCTATTGAAATAAGATCTACTGAAAATATCCAGTCAGAGGAGCACAAAGGAAAAAAGAATTAAAAAAAAGTGAAGACACCCAAAGGAACTTCTGGTACACCATCAAATGGACCAATATATGCATTATGAAAAACCCAGAAGTTCATGCAAATGGTAACAAAATATTCAACACAAATGGTAACAATAAGAGTGTAAGAGTGGCCATATTGATATCAGACAAAATATACTTTATGTCATAAATTGTCACAAGACACAAAGAATAACATTATATAATGATAAAATAGCCCATTCACCAGGAAGATGTAGTAATTATAATCATATATATCCAATATCAAAACATCCAAATATATATTTAAAAAACACTGACAGAACCGATGGGAGAAATAGAGAGTAACACAAAAATAGTAGGATATTTCAGTACCTTTCAAAAACATCCAGAGAGAAATTCAATAAGGAAACAGATGACTTGAACAAAATATAGACCAAATGGATTTTACAGATGTACACAGAATATTCCACCCAACAGCAGCATAATATACAGTCTTCTCAAGCATACACAGAACATCTTCCAGGATGAATCATATGATAGATCACAAAACAGCTCTTGACAAATTTTAAAAGTCTTAAATTATAACAAGTATCTTTTCCAACCACAATGGAGTAAAACTATAAATCAACAGCACAAAGAAAACTGAAAAATTCACATATGGAAATTAAACAACACACTCAATCAATGGGACAAAAAAGAAATCAAAGGTGAAATTAGAAAATAACTTGAGATAACCAAAATGAAAATATAACATATCAAAATATATGATGCAGCAAAAGCAGGACTAAGAGGGAAGTTTTCAGTAGTAAATGCCTATAATTAAAAAGAAAAAGAAAAAGAAAAAAGATCACAAATAACACTTAACTTTATTCCTTAAAGAACTAGAAAAAAAGAACTAAGACCAAAGTTCGCAGAAGGAAGGGAATAATAAACATCACAGCAGAAATAAATGAAATACAGAGTAGAAAAATAGAGAGTAGATTCAAGAAAACTTTTTTGTTTTTTTAAAAGGATAAGCAAAATTGAAAAACCTTTTGTTAGAGTAGCTAATATAATAAGAGAGAAGACTCAAATAAATAGAATCAGAAATAAAGGAGGAGACATTACAACTGATAACATGGAAATTAAAAGGATCATAAACGACTACCATGAACAATTATATGCCAACAAACTAGAAGAAATAAAAAAACTCCTCAAAAGATGCAAACTACCAAGACTAAATCATGAAAAAGTACAAAATTTGAACACCCATAAGGAGAAAAGAGATTGAATCAGTAACCAAAAACCTCCCAACAAAGAATAGCCCAGGAGCAAACGCTTCACTGGAGAATTCTGTCAAACATTTAAAGAAGAATTGACACCAATATTTTTTAACTCTTCTAAAAAATGAAGAAGGAGGAACACTTCCAAATACATTTCATGAGGCCACCATTACCCTTATTCAATAGAAAGACACTTCAAGAAAAGTAAACTACAGGCCAATATCTTTGATGAATATAGTTTCAAAAATCCTCAGAAAATATTAGCAAACAAAGTTTAATAGCACATTAAAAGGTTCCTACATCTTGGTCAAGTGGAATTTATTCCTGAGTTGCAAGGATGGTTCAACATACATAACTCAGTTAATGCAATGCACCACATTAACAGAATAAAAGATAAAAACCACATAGTCATCTTAACAGATGTAGAAAAGCATTTGCCAAATCCAACATCCTCTAATGATAATAAACCTCTCAACAAACTAGGTATATAAAAAAGTACCTTAACATAATAGAAGCCATATGTTAAAATCCCACAGCTAACATCATCCTCAATGGTGCAAAACTTACAGCTTTTCCTCCTAAGCTTAGGAACAAGACAAGGATGCCCAGTATCACCACTTTTATTTAACAGAGTACTGGAAGTTCTAGAAAGACCAATTGGGAAAAAAGAAAGAAAGAGAGAAAGAGAAGGGGGCGGGGGGGGGGGAGAGAGAGAAAGAGAAAGAGAGAAAGAAAGAAAGAAAGAAAGAATTCAAATCAGAAAATATGAATAAAATTATCTCTGTTCACAAGTGACATAATCTTATATGAAGAAATCCCTAACAATTCCACAAAAAATTATTAGAACTAACAATTTCAGCAAAGATGCAGTATACAAAACAACATACAAAAATCAGTGACATTCCTATATGCTAACTGGACAATGTGAAAAGGAAATTAAGAAAACAATTTCATATACAATAGCATCAAAAATAATAAAATACTTTGGAATAAACTTGACCAAGGTGGTGAAAGACTTGTACACTGAAAACTACAAAACTATGCTAAAAGAAATTAAAGAAGACACAAGAAAATGGAAAGACATCCCATATTTGTGGATCAGAAGACTTAATACCGTTAATATTTTCATACTACCCAAGTGTTGTATAGATTCAATGCTATCCCCTTCAAAATCCCAATAGCAATTTTTTTTGAGAAATATAAAAATCAATCCTAAATTCATGTGCAACCACCAAAAACCCTCATTAGCCAAAATAATCTTGAGAAAGAAAAAGCTCAAGATTTCACATTCTGTGGCTTCAAAACTTATTACACAACTATAATAATCAAATCAGTGTGAAACTGGGCATAAGGACAGACCAACGGAACAGAATGGAGTTCCTAAAAATAACTCCACATATATACATTCAAATTATCTTTCACAAAGGTGCCAAAACTATACAATGGGGAAAGGATAGTCTCTTTAACAAATGGTGGTGGAATAACCAGATATCCACATGCAGAATTAAATGAGACCTCTATCCTACAACATACACAAAAAACAACTGAAAATGGATTAAAGACTTAAATGTAAGACCTGAAATTGTAAAACAAATATAGAGAAAAATCTTCATAACATTGGTTGTGGTGATAACTTCTTGGACATGACACCAAAAACGCAAGCAACTAAAGCAAAAACAGACAAATGGGAATAAATTAAACTTTTAAAAGGTCCCTGCACAGAAAAGGAAACAATCAACAGAATGAAAAGGCAATGTATGGAATGCACATATCTGATATAGGGGTTAATACCAAAAATATATAAGGAATTCAAACAACTGAATAACACAAAGACAAATGGCCAACTACAAAATAGGCAAAGAACTTGAATAGACATTTCTCCAAAGAAGACACAGAAATGGCGAACAGGTATATAAAAAGATGCCCAGCATCACTAATCATCAGGGAAATGCAAATAAAACTACAGTGAGATATCACCTCACACCTGTTAGGATGGCCATTATAAAAATTAAAAGAGAAAAAAATAACAGAAAATAACAAGTGCTGATAAGGATGTGAAGAAATTGGAACCCCTGGGCACTTTTGGTGGGAATTCATAATGGTGCAGCCACTATGGAAAATATTATGGAGTTTCATCAAAAAATTAAAAATAGAACTACCATATGATTCAGCATTACTACTTCTGGATATTTATCCAAAAAAAATGAAATAAGGATCTTGAATAGATATCTGCACTCCCATGTTAACTGTAGCATTATTTACAATAGCCAAGAGGTGGAAAGGACCTAAATGTCCATTGATGAATGAATGGATAAAGAAAATGTGGTATTTACATACAGTGGAATATTATCCAGCCTTAAAAATAGAAGGAGATCCTGTCACATGCTACAATATGGATGAACATTGACAACACTATGCTAAATGAAATAAGCCAATCACAGAAGGACAAATATTTGATGACTTCCCTTATGCGAGGTATCTAAAGTCTCAAATTCTTAGAAGCAGAAGGTAGAGTGGTGGTTGCTAAGGTTGGGGGTAGCAGGAAATGGAGAGTTCCTGTTCAATGGGTATAGAGTTTTAATTACAAAAGATGAAAACATTCTAGAGATCTGCTGTACAACTACACACACATAATTAACAATAAAGTAATGTACATGTAAGCATTTGTTAAGAAGGTACATTTCATGTTACATGTTTTTACCACAATTAAAACAATTTTAAGAGATATTTTAAACTCAGGAACAATTAAATATTACCATTTAATATTATTTACAACTATGTAATAAGAGCTATTGTAGGACAGTATACATAGAGTGATGTGGGAGAACAGACGAGGAACACTTAGGTAATGTCCAATGGCTATCAGGATCACCAGGAAAGGCCTTCTAGAAGAACTGATATCAAAGCTAGGGATGAGAAACAAATGGTACTTTGCACATAAACATGCAGGTTTAGAAAATGAGATAGTATTTCAATCAAAAGGAAGAGTATGTGAGAAAGGAAAACAGCATGTTTTATATAGGGAGGAGTGAGGGTTGGGGAAATGGGGAAGTAAGAAGGAAAAAATAAAGAGAAAAATGTGAAAAGTTGTAAACAGAGTCCATATAATGAGACTAGAAAAACACTGAAGAGTTTGGTCTCTCAAGCATTCACCTAAGAGACAAACTTTCATATTTGTTTTATTCACACCCTGTATCATACTCTCCTATATGTATACATCACATACAGTGTGTTGCATGCATTAGGTGTTTAATAAATATGCATTAAAAGATAATAAAGAAATGGAAATATATAATCATATTACATGTTAGAAAGTTCTATTTACATTTGGCAGAAGAGATTATAGAAAGCTCTCGTATTAACTCTGAATCTTCTTTCTACTTGCACCTGAAAAGAGCAACCAGAGTGCCATATATATTCATGAAACATACTATACTACTGTTACGGGTAGTGTAAATATCCATGCCTGCAGCAAAATTGTGTATATATGTGTATATAAAATCTGTTTATGATATTAGCATGAACAGTATTTTAATAATATATATTTTCCTTTGTTGACAATTTTATTCTCAATTCCAAGATGTGTTTAACACTCTTTACATAAGGTCATTAGTGAATTTGGGCAAAAAGAGTAAACATGTGCACCCTCAGCATATTTCTAGTGACTTCTTACATAAAAAGTTTAGGTGCTAATGATACATTAACAAGGCAGAACATATCAGTTAAATGAAATATCCTTTAGACTGGGAACAGAAGTTCCAACAAAGGCACATACTGCATTAACAGTTGGATAGGCATTAGCCATGACATGTTTGTCCTTGATGTTCAAAGATAATAGCCACTGGGTAGCTTTCACTCAATGTGTGCACATATTTGGAAAACCAAAAGTGTATGATCAGCTGCTCACAGGTGAAAGCTCTGTTGTGCCTTTCATTTTTGGCAGCTCAAGTCCTTTGACTCATGCCCTACATATGCCATTGCTTGGGAAAATGTGCAGAATCTCCTATTGTTTTACACCAATCCAATTGACTTGCTGCTGTTTCCCCGCTACTGCACAGCTGTGTCAAAGTGCTTCCATGCTGCCTCAGGAGGTGCAACTATAAGCTTAATAGCAGAACACTTTTAAGTAGAGCATCAATTGTGACTTTCAGAGAAACTGTTTAAGAGCCAGAGCATATATGACTGGGAAGAATCACAAATTTTAAGCAAAGCCTTTTATTTTATAAATGAGAAAATGTAAGTTTATAGAATTTAAATTAATTGCCCAAAACTCTACATTGATTAGTATACCAAGGCTGGTGTCCATTCCAACATATAATGCCATTATTAGAATAGTCTATTGACAACAGCATTCTTTCTTTCCTTTTTTTCTTCCTTCATGCATTCTTTTCTTCTTTCCTTCCTTCCTGTCTTCTTTCCTTTTAGACAACCACTTAGTTATTAATTTATTTATTCATAATTTTATTTCTCAAGCACCACACATGTTCTAGGATCACTGCTAATTTATAATGACATAAAAATGTTATAACCACAGCTATAAAAATAATAGGTATGGCTTCAGAAACAACATGGTATAGGTTCATTTTTCCCTGTTCCTTCTCTCCATATACAATATACCCTGGAAATTACTTAATAGACAAGAGTAAGAGAACTCTGAGTGCTGAAGAGAAGAAGGCAGACAGGCTAGAGAGTATAGAACTTGAGAAATAACAATGTGGTGAGTTCCCTGGGTTTTCTTTTTATCTCCCATATACCCCAGTTACTGGAGAGGCCTTCCACAAGGAACCACTAACAGGCATAATAGAAAAAAAGAAGAAAGAAAAAAAAAGGAAAACAGGAAAACCCTGCTTTTTCTGACCAAAGGTCTGGGAAAGTAGAAGCCCAACAGGCCTAGTGGGGAGCCCCAAGCAATTTTCAACAAAAGTGGCCTTTGTTGATGATCCAATTCACTAACAGCAGTGAAGCCTCAGCCATCCCAGCCTCTGCTCCACAATTCAGTCCAGGTGGGTGGTATGATCTCCTGGCAGCCACAGAAGCAAAGCCCTAGCTATTCTATCCCCCATTCCAGAACCAGTCCCATCTGCTCACAACTACAGCAGTAGCAAAGCCCTGTGCCTCCCTGGCTTCCATCCAGTGGCACAAGACAAGGCCCAGTGGCTTCTAGCTTCCCGACAGAAGATTGCCCAGTGACCCCACAGATGGCACCAGTAGGGATTGAGCAGGAGGAGCTCCAGCAGCACCAGAAAAATAAAGCAGACAAGAATAACATTGCAAGGGTTCAGAAACTAAACTTTATGCAAATTAAAGCTCACAGAAGTAGATTATACCAAGAACCAGGAAAATCACAATTTAATGAGAGAAGACAATTAACAAATACCAATATGGAAATGAATTGGAGATATCTGACAAGAATTTTAAAGCAACTATCATAAAAATGCTTTAGAAATCAACTATGAATTCTCTTGAAACATGAAAATAGAAAATCTCAGCAAAGAAATAGATTTATATAAAATAACTAAATGGAATAATATTGCTGAAAACTACAATAACTGATATTGAACAAAAACCAACAAATCTCACTTATGTAAACTAACATAGACATACAAAATATACTATACATAATTACTTTAAATGTTAAAATGTCTAAACACACAAATTAACAGCTAGGATCTCACAGAGTGGATAAACCACCATGATCAACTTCATGCTGTTTTCAAGAAATTCATTTCAAACTTAGCAACATAGGTAGGTTAAAAGTAAAGCGAGGGTTGTATGATGTTTTCTAGCTGGTTCACTTGAGTTCTTTGTAGATTCTGGTTATTAGCTCTTTATCGGATGTATAGCATGCAAATACATATTTTTTCCCATTCTGTAGGTTGTCTATTTGCTCCATTGTTTCCTTGGCTATGCAAAAGCTTTTTAATTTAATCAGGTCTCATTTTATTTATTTTTGTTGTTGCTGTGATTGCCTTTGGGGTCTTATTCATAAATTCTTTGCCTAGGTTGATATCTAGTTAATTTCCAACTTCTTATAGTCTCATGCCTTAGGTTTAAGTCTGTTATCCATCGTGAATTAATATTTTTGAGTGTTTAGAGGTGCAGATCCTGTTTCAGTCTTCTACATGTGGCTATCCAATTTTTCCAGCACCATTTATTAAATAGGGATTCTTTTCCCCAGTGTATTTTTTGTCTACTTTGTTAAAGATCAGTTGGTAATATGAGGATGGCTTTATATGTGGGTTCTCTGTTCTGATCCATTGGTCTAGGTCTCTGTTCTTATGCCAGTACCATTCTGTTTTGCTTACTATAGCCTTGTAATATAGCTTGAAGTCTGGTAAAGTGATGCCTCTCGATATTTTCTTTTTGCTTAAGGTTGCTTTGACTATTTGGGGTCTTTTCTGGTTCCATATGAAGTGTAGAATTATTTTTTCTAAATCTGCAAAAATGATTTTGTTACTTTAATGGGGATTGCATTGAATCTGTAAACCACTTTGGGTAGTATAAACATTTTAACAATGTTGATTTTGCCAATCCATGAGCATGCTACGTGTTTTCATTTGTTTACATCCTCTGTGATTTCCTTCCTCAGTGTTTCACAGAAAATATCAAACCAGCCCATTAAAAAGTGGGCAAAGACATGAACAGAAGCTTTTCAAAAGAAAATAGACTAAGGGCCAATAAATATATGATAAATGCTCTATATCTCTAATCATCAGGGAAATGCAAATCAAAACCACAATGAGACATCATCTCACCCCAGTGAGAATTGCTTTTTATCAAAAAGTCCCAAAACAACAGATGTTGGTGTGGATGTGGAAAGAAAGGAACACTTATACACTGTTGGTAGGGCTGCAATCTAGTACAACCTCTACAGAAAGTAGTATGGACATAACTCAAACAAACCTACCATTTGATCCAGAAATCCCACTACTGGGTATTTACCACCCCCCCCCAAAAAAAAGACATTTTATAAAAAAGACACTTGTACTCTAATGTTCATAGCAACACAATTCAAAATAGCAAAGATGTGGAAACAACCCAAGTGTTCATCAGTACATGAGTGGATCAATAAAATGTGGTATATGTATACTATGGAGTATTGCTCAGCCATTTTAAAAAAAGATGAACTAATACCTTTTCTAATGATCTGAATGGAACTGGAGACCACCCTTTTAAATGAAGTATCACAAGAATGGAAGAATAAAAGCCACATGTACTCACTCCTAAATTGAAACTTACAAATCAACACTCATGTGCACATATGTTAGTAAATGGAATGGAAATTAAGCAGGTGGGTGGTGGGAGGAGGGGATGGGCAAATTCACACCTAACAGGTACTATGCACACTATATGGGTGATGGACACACTTAAAACTTTGACTCAAACTGTACAAAAGCAATTCATGTAACCAAAATGTTTGTACCCCCATAATATTCTGGAATTAAAAAAAAGTAAAGCAAGAAAAAAAGCTATATCCTGCATCCATTAATAAACATTTCAGCAGTGCCTACATTGGTATTACAAAATTAGACCTTGGAGCAAACAAAATTATTAGGAGCTAAGATGGACACTGCATTATGATAAAAAAATAAATTCATCAAGAAGATATAGTAATTCTAAATGTGTATGCACAAAACAACAGGGCTTCAAAATACAAGAGGAAAAAACTAATATAGCTGAAAGGAGAAATAGACAAATCCACAAACATAGCTGGGAGTTTCACCATTTAAATAATTGATAGAATAACACAACAGAAAATTAGTAAGAACATGGGAGAGGAAACACCACCATCAAGCAAGAAGTTCTATTTGGCATTTATAGAACATTTCAGGAAATGATAAAAATAAGAACATAAAGCAGTGATATTGAAAACAGAAACTCTATAGAGAAAAAACAATAAGCCCAAAGTTATTTCTGAAAAAGAAAGTCTACAGATAGGTAAAACTCTAGCTAGACTAACTAAGAGTGAAAAAGAGGAAAAGAGGAAAGGGAGGGAGAAAATAGAGAGAGAGAGAGAGAGAGAGAGAGAGACACCCAGGAATAAAAGAGGGAATATCACTACAGATCTTCAAAACATTAAAATATGATAATTTTAAAATTTTGAACAATTTTATTCAAATAATTTTGACAATTTAGAAAAAATGGAGAAAATCCTTGAAGGATATGAATTATTAAAACTAGTTAAAGGGGAAACAGAAAACATAAATAGATCTGCACAACAACTACATAATACCGCAGGAAAGTCAATGAACACATTTATAATTGGAGAGTTATCTGTGTTCATGCAGTAGATGATTCAATATTGTTAAAGTGACCATTCTCACCAACTTTTTCTACAGATTTAATGCAAACACAATCCAAAACTAAGGAAATCTGTTGTAGAAAATAACAAGTCAATTATTAATATAAATTTTAAATGGAAATGTAAAGGACCAAAAATAGCCAAAACAATTTGGAAAATGAACAAAGCTAGAGAATATATATTAACTCATTACATGTATTAATATACAAATACAGTAATTAAGGCTCTAGTATTGGCATGCAAATAGACATAAACGAAACAGAACAGAAAGTTCAAAAACAGACCCACATAGATATAGTCTAAAATGCCAAAGTAATTCAAAGGTGAAAGACAATAATTTCAAGAAATGGTGCTGAAACAACTGGATAACTATATATATATATAACTATACATATGTAGTTTTTTATATATATAAACCATATATAGTTTTTTATATATAAACTATATATAACTATATAACTATAGTTTTATATACATATATAAACTATATATACAACTATATATATATAAAAAAAAAGAGCCTCAACACTTACCTCATGCTACACTCAAAAATATACTTGAAATTGATCATAAATATAAACCAAGGAGTAGGAAAAAAACTTCCTGGCAGAAACATTTGAGGAAAACATTTGTGTCTTTGGCTTAGACAAATATTTCTAAGATGCTGTTTATAAAAATACAAATCATAAAAGAAAACTTTGATATATTGGACTATAACTAATTTTTTTAATTTGCTCTTTGTAAGACATTTTTAAGAAAAGGAAAATGTTAGTGACAGATGAAAATTTTACCAAAACATACATCTGACAAAGGTCTTATGTCCAGAATACAGAAAGAACACATAACTCAATGACAGAACGTCAAACCTCATTTTAAAAAATGGACAGAAGTTTTCATCAGACATTTCACAAAGAAGGTTCTACTTATGTATTTCAGACATCTTTAATAGTCCCTAAATTCCCTAAATTGTCATGCTAAGATTGTTCCCTCAGGGAGGCCTACAATTACATAGATGTCCTAACTAGCTCTTAGAAAAACACAAATCATTAATACAATTAGGAAAGATGCTTAATCTCAGCAGAAACCCAAGTATATATAATTTTAAAATTACGATAATTTGGAAGAATTTTAATGAGTGGAGGCATTTTCGATACACCTTTATACGATTTAAAGTTTTAATAGACAAGTATCTTTGTATACTTCTCTTAAGAATAATCGTATCTAGATACTTAAAACTGCCAAAAGAACTGACAAAAAATACCAGCATAGCGCTACTTTTAAAATAGCACAGTGCATTGTGACAATGAAATAATGAAAACCAACATTGTAATCACAATTTTTTTTTAAGTTTTACATACCTAGAAAACTAAAATAACTGTCCAAATCATATTGGTTTTGGACATAGGGTATTTATGTGATACAGAGAGACATGGAAAGGAAAAAGGCCAACAAATGACTTAACTTTTATTTTTAATGCACTTTATTTAACGGAAATATTATATAAAGTTACCTGAGGATTTCTGACTTATTTTTCACATCATTTTCAAAAGGATTAGTGACTTATATAGCAATATTGCAATATTATAGACTAGACAGATATGAGTAAGACGGGGAAAAAATCCCCAGATTATGTCCTTGTTCTTTCCCTTGTTTTTCCAAGCCACTCAGTTTGTACGCCTATGAAATACTAGCTGTCTCTGGGTGAATCTTGATAGCTATTGAGTGGTAAAACCAAATCAACTTTGTGCATACCTTGAGCTATGAAGAGTAACAGATAACTCTTCTTGAACAGAGAACAGTTTATATAGATAGGGTGAAAATTATCTCCCTTAAAAATTAGACTGAAGCAATAGGAACAATTAAACATGATTACAAGCGCAATAGATACATTAAAAAATCAGTTTGAAACTTAAAAATAATCTCTTTAGCTTGCAGGCTCTCATCATGTTTTGGTTCATTACTGTCGTAAAACAAAGAGTAAGAAGCTGGAGGGTTAGATCGTGATTAGAAAAGATTCAAAAGACTTTCACGGGCATTTGCTTCTAGTGAGATACCCTTTCTCATGAGGGCCTTGCAATTTTGTTCAGATGGTCCGTGTCCAAATTGGACAGATGCCGAGCATTGTTAGAAGAATGACAGACTAAAATAGGGAATTGAACAATGTGTAAGTCAGAATCTATTCATCTGGAACTAGCAAGCCAAGGCAAGAATTGCCTTATGATCTGCAATTTACTTGCTAAACAAGAAGATCCTTCCTAAAACAAAACGTAGTATCATGATCTCAAAGTAACAACAAAGCACACTGTAGCTAACACCATTCACTGACTCTCAGAATCATAGCTCATGGAAAAGTAGTAATAGCTTTCTGAGCTAAATGTTAACATGCCTCTGGAATGGCATTTCTTAATTGTTTCAGTGAAAGCCCAATTTAGAGTTTTAAGTTTATTGACCAAGTTAACATTGAAAAATGAATAGGAAACTGTGAAAGGTAAAGATTGTAAATCATACTAAACATTAATGCAACTGGAAGAGATACAGTTTATTAGAAAATTAATCTATTCCATGTTGTGTACTTTTAAGCATTAATACTAAGTTCTTATGCAACAGCTTATCCTCAAATAATTTCTGCAGTTGTCCATGTTCTTGCTTCATTTAAATGTGATTCCAAAAAGGGGCTGATGGGAGCAGAAATTAACATCTACTATGTGTCAAACATAAGTTGAGCTATTTTTCAAAAATTACCTTTTATGGTTTTCACGAGAAGTATTCTCATCATTATTGTTATCTAATAAATGACAAAATGACAAAATGACAAAATTCAATCGTCCAAGGTTACAAATGTACTAAGTACTTGAACTGAGATTAAACTTGGATTTATCTTATTCCAAAGACCATGTTCTTTACATTTTGCCATGAACTGTGCTGTAAGAAATCTGATTATAACCATTTTCAGAGAGCAACTCATTTCCTCTGATGAAATATGCCTCTCTTAGCCAAAGCCAGGCTTTGATCACCTGGAACGAACTCTCTCTATCCCACTCACTTTCCCTATAAAACAAATATAGAAAATACGGTGGAAGATGTAAAATGTTGAAAATGCTAGTTAGTGGAGTGCTGTGATTGAAGGGTATTTTAAAAATCTATTTTAAGACATGCCCTCTCAACTGTTTTAGTATATGAAATTCTCAATAAAGTTTTTTAAGATTTCAGAAACCAAGTATAAGACCTATATACTAATAGTTTAGGAGTAAAGCACTACTACTGCATGTGGGTAGAACAGGACAAAAAAAAGCATATTCAAATCAATTTTTAAAACATTTATTGAGTAGCAGGTAGAGAGTAAGATGGTGATGACACAAGAAAAATAGGCCCTTTGACAGCTGAGTTTTATTGCTAAAAACCTCTCAGGTCTCCAATTGGCACATGTAATAGAAAGAGCAGACTTTGGTGTCACACAGATTTGTTTCAGATTTAGACTTGCCACTTACTAGCCCTGTGGCTTTGGTTATTTAGCTTTTGTGAGCTTTTGTTTCCTTTCTATTAATTTGGAATACTAAAAGTCAATTCAGAGTTTCTTTGTGGCAATTAATACAGAGACTGTTATTTTTTAAAAATCTACTATAGTGCCTTTGTATTAACAAATGTGAATTTTGGTCATGTAGTTCATAATGTTCCCAGATACCAGGTTTAAGGAGGAAATTAGTCCATTTTCTTTTTCAAATTTCAAAATATGCACCTCAGTTTTGAACTTGCTGTTGCCTTTTTCAAAGCACTACCATTAGCTCTTGAAATTCACAGAGAAGACAATTTTGCTTACATGTTTATGAAGGAAAAAATTTCCTAATTGTGTCATGACAAATTATTTAGCTTTTCAATATAATCTTACTCTGTCCTAGTAACTAAGTATTTAACCTTTCTACCTACTTCCTTTAAACAAGTTGAGGTTACTGTGCCAAATTCTTTGAGTGTAATTTTTTTTCTAGAAATCTAACTGGTCCACCTCTATGTTTGTGTCTAAGACATTTACGTGGAGAAACAAGAGCTTAACAGCCTAGTGTTCAGTCTCACCGGTTCCAGAGAATTGCTGGGGACACTTGGTAATAGTTGGTTCAGTGTCTCATGCAGTAAGAGCATTGTCTTCTCTGAAAATTATTGGCAGCCAAGCTTTGAAACAACATATAGTAGCAAAAATGAAAATTAAAAATTAAAAAAAGAACAGAAAAACAAGCAGTACAATCTGTATCTTACAAATTAATTCAACACAATCTCTAAAAAAAATCACACCACACCTTTTGGTAGAAATTGATGAGACATTCCTAAAATGTATATGGAAATACAAATGAGTCAGAATAGCCCAGACATTTTTATCAAAGAAGAAAAAGTCAGAAAACTTACATTTCCCAATTTCTAAATGTACTATTATATAAAGGCTCAATAATCAAAACAATGTGGTACTGCTGTAAGAACAGGAATGTTGATCAATGAAACAGAGTTGAGAATACAGCAAACAAAATACATTTATGGCCAAATGATTTTTTTAAGATTAAATTTTTATTGATATATAATAATTATACATATTTATGGGGTACATGTGATTTTTTATGCATGCACACAATGTATAATGATCACATCAGAGTATTTAGGATATCCATCATCTCAAACATTTATCATTTCTTTGTGTTGGGAATATTTCAACTCTTCTCTTCTAGCTATTTTGAAATATACAATAAATTATATGGCCAACTGATTTTTGACAAAAGGAGCCAAGGCAATTAAATGAGGAAAGAATAGTCTTTTGACAAGTGGTGCTGTAACAACTGGATGCCCATATGCAGAAAGATTAATTTAGTCTCTTGCCTTATACCATACACAAAAATTAACTCAAAGTGGATCACAGATGTAAATGTCAGAGCTAAAACTAAAAAATCTTTAAGAAAAAAACAGAAAAAACATTCCATAATTTCAGTTAGGCAAAATGTTCTTAATAGTTTAAAAGACACTAAGAAAATGAAAAGACAAGCCAAGCCACAGACTGGGAAAAAATATTTGCAGATTATATATCTGATAAAAAAGACTTATATGTAGAATATAAATAACTCACAACTCAATATTAAGAAAACAAATAACCACATTTTTAAATGGGCAAAATATTTGTATAGACATTTCACTCAAGAAAAAATGCAAATGGATAATAAACATAAAAAGATGGCAATTGTAATTAGTCATTAGGGGAAAACATACATTAAACCTACAATGACATACTACCTTACACCCACAAGAATGGTTATAATCAAAATTACCGAGCACACCACATGAAGACGTGGACAAACTGAAACCCTTGTATATTGTTGGTGGGAATGTAAAATGGTAGCACCACTTTAGAAGACACCTTGGCACTTCCTTAAAAAGTCAAAACGTATATTTATCTTGTGACTTAGCTATTCCATTCGCAGGTATCTACTCAAGGGAAATGTAAACACATATTCACATAAAAACTTTTAAGGGAAAGTCTATAGCAGCATTATTTATAAAAGTAACTAGAAACAATATAATTCCTATCAACTGGTAAACAGATAAACTATATGCACTATATTCACAGATTGGAATATATTAATCAATAAAAAGGAACAAATTATTGACAACATGCTACAACATGGATGAACCTCAGAAATAATATGCAAAGGGAAAGGAGCCAGATGGAAACAAAGTACTTATTGTATGTTTCCTGATTGTCCAGAAAAGGCTATAGAAACAAAAATTGTATCAGTATTCACCGGGACCTGGGAGTAGAAATTGGGATTCACTGCAAAGAGGCAAAATGGATCACTTAGGGGTGATGAAAATGTCTTAAACCTGACTGTACAATTCTATAAATGTAATAAAATCACCAAATTTCATACTTATAATCGATAATTTTATAGTATATAATTTATATTTCAATAAACCTGTTTCAAAAAGTAGGTAAAACAATGAGGATTCCTTATTGCCAAAGCAGCACTGAAAACACACAATAAAACTAGAGGAAATAGTCATTGCTCATCAAGAGTGTGAGTCCCTATTGAACACTTTTAGATTAATTATCTTAGTGTCTGCCATATGATTAGCTTACTAAATAGATATTCTAATCAGATATACAATTTGTTTTAATGCATTAAAACATCTAGACTAAAGGAATATTTATCAAGTTTGGCCTATTTTATAAAATTTTCACCATATATTTTGTGATGCTAATTATGGAAAAATGTTTTTAAAAAGTTTTGTTACCAAAAATCTCTTTTTAAAATTCAGCAGGCTAATTTATGTAAGTTCTAAGGCCCTGCTTGGAGAATTTTTAAGAAATACAGAGAAAAACATACCTCAGTTAATTATCTAAGTAATATAAACACAGAAATATCCCTATTTTTAGGAAGGTAGAAAAGGAAACGAGGTATTTATGAGGGTTGTATGACATAATGGATGAAATTTTTTATTGTATTTATTTAAGGTGTACAATATGATGTTTTGATATACACACATATAATAAAATGATTACTACAGGTACATTTTAAAGCATCCTTTGAAAATGTTTTTGGCACATGTGCTTTATTTATCTAAATCATTATTAGCCTCTGAATTAATAAATATTACAATGAAATCACATTATAGTAACCTGTGAATAATTGTGAAATGGAAATTTAAAAATCAGAGATTCTACATTGAAAAAAGGTTGGTGTTAAAATTCAAAGAGAAAATTAAGTGGATTTTAAAATACTACTTTTTTAGATTAAATGTATTATGGTGATAAGATACACAAAAACAACTAAAAATGATATGTAGAGCCTTGCTGGGGGAAAGGATAAAGGCATGAGAATAGAGACAAGTGAGTATTAGATATGCATATATATGACATGAACAACCCTTAGCTATATGTTATATATGATGTTAGATGGCCTTGCCACAGGGCAGAGAAGGTCTGGAGAACAGCTTAAAATCCTAAAACAATGCTGGGAGAGGTGAACACACCAAACAGAAGTTTATATGCACTTGAAAATTGATTCTAAAAGCATGTCATTTTTAATGTTTTATTAAGTACTATAGGCATTTTTATAGACAATTGCAAAGATATGTCTTATCTCATTACTTATATTGACTTAATGCTCTATGAATCTCAGATGAATTTGCCCCCATGATCACTTCATGCATCCCAATAAAATAGTTGATATTCTATTTCAGTGCTGATGTAAGTACTATTTTCAGAGCCATTTCACATGTGCTTAACAAGAAAAGCTATTGTATTGCACAACACAGAAAGATGAAACTTAGAATCATACTTTTTTATTGATCTATAGTTAATTTTCACTAGAATTGTGGGCCAGAGCTCTCTAAGTTAGAGCCAAGTGGAGGGTTAAGAAAGTTGGCAAATTTATGCAGTATGATGTTTAAAGTCCTATTTTCCAAGCTCACCTTGTAGCACGTCATTCTGATTTGCTATTTATTGTTTCACCTTTTAATGATCTGGTATTCAGATTACCCTAACAATATTTAAATTTAGATGTCAACAGTGATATACATCATTTATATATTTGGAAAATATCTTATCCAAAAGGCAATATTTTCATGGGAATTTGTGAAAAATAAATCAAAAGGATCTAAACCCTCAAATACAAAAAGATAATGCCAATTCTTGTTACTGTAATCAAATGTGCATTTTAGAAAGTATCATTTATTATTTCCTCTGTATCATGTATGTAGAATATATAGAAAGTGTTAAAATACAGACATACCAAGCAGCAGAACTCTTAATAGTCAAGCAAGAAGATCCTTTATGGAAAGCATAAGGAAAGCATTTCTCATTAGATGTATGTATATAATACAAATTGAAATGGAGAGCATGAAAACACTGCTTAATGAAAAATAACTGATTTGAGAATTAGCATGACCTTATTCTAGTGTATTTTGCCAAAGAATGCTAACAATCATCATGTCGCTAGGTCCAATAAATCCTTTCCATCCATCTGACTTGTGCTCTCAGTATGATGTGGCATGGTGATCTCTCTTTTTGGAAACCCTGAGGTCTCTTATCTACTGCACACAACATTTGGTTGCTTGTTTTCTTATCACTGTAGATACATCTCTCTTATTAGAAGCCTATCTTTTATCCACAAATCCACAATTTGTCAGTGTTACTCAACTATATTGATTCAAGCATTTTTTTCTTTTTCACTCTATACTGTCAACATAGGAAATTCTATTGATCTCCATGGTTTCACTTGCCTATATATTTATGACAATCAAATTTACATGTCCAATTCTGACCTTTTTTCAAGCTCTAAACCTACTTGTCTGTGTCTTTTAAAAATATCCACTTAAATATTTAAAACACTTCTAACTAGTAAGTCAATAGAAACAGGTTAAGGATCTTCTCCTGTCATTTCTCAAACAGAATTCTCCTCCAGGAATCACTACTTAAATAAATTGCATCACAATTCATCCAACTGTACCATCAGAAACCTAAGTAGCATATATTTTATAAACAGTTTAGCAACTCCAACATATCCAGATCCAAATGAATCATAAAACCTAAATATACATTCCACCTAACTATATTGAGTTATTTCTGCCTTCGCTGTCAATTCACCTATCAGAATCACAGAATCCAAAAATGTTTTCACTTTTCACTAAGACTCCTGTAATAATATCATTTTCCAGTTGTTTTCATTTTTCCATCCATAATTCAGGTTAACTTTGCCATACTAAAATCTGACTTGCCAATAATTACCAAGAAACCTTCAATAGCTTTTTATTAGTCTTATGACAAAACCAGTATCCTTAAAATGGCCTACTAAGGCCTTGCATAAAATTCCCCTTATGCAATATGCATCTGACAAATTATTATTAATTGCCATCAGTTATAAACAAAAATATAACTCTTGCCCTCAATAAGCTTGCTAATTAGAAAAGGAGAGATCAATTGAATAATTCTACAAGTAGATGTAAAAATGCAACTGTGACTAGAATTACAAAGTCCATAGAGCTCTGTAAGCCTATAATGGGGTTTGATATAGGTAAATAGGTGAAGGGAAGGCTTGATCATGTCTGAAAATTTGAACAGAAATTTAAAGAAAGATTAGGAGTTAACTAGATTTAAAAAAAAAAAAAAAGACTATTCCATTAGATCAACAGTCCCCAATCTTTTTGGCACCAGGGACCGTTTTCATGGAAGACAATTTTTCCACGGACCGGGGAGGGGGGTATGGTTTCGGGATGATTCAAGTGCATTACATCTATTGTACACTTCATTTCTATTATTATATTGTAATATATAATGAAATAATTATACAACTCACCATAGGTTGGGGACCCCTGCATTAGAGTGCATCATCACATTCAATGCATGTAGAGATTATTTAGATCCTTTACAGATGGAAAAAAATATTTTATATGGTACTATTAATTTATGTTGGTTAAGGTTTATTTTGTGACCCATAATATGGACTTGTTTGTTGGGTAGGCACTGGGAAAGAATGAATATGTGCTGCTAGGTTCAGTGTTCTATCAATTGTTTTAAGTGGCTTATTGAAATCTTAACTAGAACTGTGGATTTGTCTATTTCTCCTTGCAGTTCAGTTTTTGATTCATGTATTGTGATGGTCTCATATTAAGTGTGCAACAATATTTATGATTAAGTTTACTTGATTAATTGGCCCCTTTATCATTATGATATCATCTTCTTATTTCTGGTGATATTCTTCTGTCTGACTATATACATATATACTAAAATAGCCACTCCAATATTCTTTTAATTAATGTTGACATGGTATTTTTTTTATCCTTTTACTCTTATCTATTTGTGTCTTTATATTTAGTATACTTCTTAATATAATTGAGTTTTGCTTTGGTATCTAATCTAATTATCTGCATTTTAATTGTATATTTAAGGCATTTACATTTAATGGTGATTACTCATATGCTTAGGTTTACACTTATCATTTTGCTATTTGTTTTCTTTCCCCTCACCTCTTCTTTGTTTTCTCTTTTCTGTCTACTTTTGGATTAGGTGAACATTATTTAGATTTCATTTTTTCTCCTTTATTAGTTTATTAGCTATGCTTTACTTTGTTGTTTTAGAAGGTGCTTGTACTAGTTTGCTATTGCTATACAACACATTACCACAATTTAGCATCTTTAAAAAAAAAAGCACATTTATTATCTCACAGTTTCCACAGGTCAGGATTTTAGGCAGTTTCCCTGGGTCAGGGTTTTACATTCTGCTCAGCATCTCACAAGGTTGTAATCAAGATATTAACTGGGTAAGTTTTTTTTTTCTGGAAGCTCAATTATGGAAGAATCTGCTTCCAAGCTCATTCAGACTCTTAGCAGAAACTTAATCCTCTTGTGGCTGTTTGACTAAGGGCTGTACCTTCTTACCGGCTGTCAGCTATGGTCTATTTGCAGATCCTAGAGGCCACTTAAGAGTTCCTTGCCATTGATACTCACCATAGGCAGTTCATGACATGGCTGTTTGCTTCTTCAAGGCCAGGAGAATCTCTCCATGCAGTTTGCTAAGAAGAATTATATAATGAAATATAGGCATAAGAGTGACACACCATCTCCTCTGCCTAATGAGTAACCTAATAAATAGAATGACAGCCCATCACCATTACTATATTCCATTGGTCACAGTTCCATCCGCACTTGAAAGGAAAAAATCATACAAGGAAGTGACCCATTAGTAGCC
Source organism: Daubentonia madagascariensis (assembly GCA_023783475.1). Taxonomy (NCBI): domain Eukaryota; kingdom Metazoa; phylum Chordata; class Mammalia; order Primates; family Daubentoniidae; genus Daubentonia; species Daubentonia madagascariensis. Next base: position 20,089,238 of record JAKFHU010000585.1, read on the forward strand.
ATTTTACTAATTCTGTGTTGACATCATTGCTTAAGAGACTAATGGTACACAGCTTTATCAGTCTAACTTCAATTGACATACTTCACAGAAACTATGAAGACATATAATTTACTTTCATTTCTTCTCTCCCGTACTTTGTGCTACATTTTACTGTTACATGTGTTATAAACCCCACATCACATTGTTATTTATATTTATACAGTCCATTATCTTTCTCTAAAAGATTTAAGTATTAAGAAAAAATATTTACTCATGTCATTACCATTTCTGGGACATTTCACTCCTTTGTAAACACTCAGATTTCAATCTAATGTCATTTTCCTTCTTCCTGAAATACTTCTTTCATGTTTCTGGCAGTTTTGACATAACACTGAAAAATTCCTTCCACTTTTGTATGTCCAAAAATGTCTTTAATTAACCTTCATTTTTGAATGGTGTTTGCTGGATATAGAAATCAAAGTTGGCTTTTTTGTTCTAATAGTACTTTAAAGATGTTGTTCCATTGTCTTGTTGCTGATTGTTCAACAAGAAATTTCCTGTAATCCTTATTTTTGTTTCTCTGTGTGCAACATTCCCTGCATCACCCACAACCGCTTTAGGGTTTTCTCTTTATCAATGGTTTTGAACTATGTAATTATGGTATGCCTAGGTGTAGTTTTCTTCATGTTTCTTGTGCCTGTGGTTTGGAGCTTCTGGGATATGTAAATTTATAATTTTCATCAAATTTCAAATTTTGGTCATTTCTTACTTTTTTTTTGGTCCTCTCCCCTTGCATCTCCTCTAGAGACTCCACTTTGAAGTATATTAGGCTGTTAGAAGTTGTCTCACAGTTCACTGTTGATTTGCTTATGTTATTTTATTTTTTTAATATTCTGTGATTCATTTTGGATAGTTTCTAGGGCTATGTCTGCAATTTATTTTATCTTTTATTCTGCAATGTTTAATATGCTATTAATGCCATCTAATTCTATCACATTAATGCCATCTAATTCTAGCACATTGTAGATTTAATCTCTACAAGTTTGATGTAGGTCTTTATGTCTCTGATTAACTTTTTAAACAGCAGTTTAAAGTATAAATTGAATGGCTTTTTGTATAGCATTGTGCAACCCTCCCCATTACCTAACTGTAGAACACTTTGATTTACTCCCTTTAAAAAAACCCCATATCCATTTGCAGTCTTTCCCCACACTCTGTCAAATCTCTTACCCCCACTGGCCCCCAGACCTGGACAACCACTATAGAAATTTACTTTCTGTTTCTATAGATTTTCCTAATTTGGACATTTCATATAAATGGAATAATACCTTATGTGGTCTTTTGTGGCTGGCTTCTGTCAGTATATTTAATGTTTTCAAGGTTCATTCATATTTTAGCAGGTAGTACCTCATTCTTTTTTGATTGCTGAATAAAATTCCATTGAATGGCTGTACATTACTTTTTTTCATTCACTAGCTAATACGCATTTAAGTTGTTTCTATTTTTTGGCCCTTGTGAATAATGCTTCTATGGACATTTGGGTACAAGTTTTGTGTGCACATATGTTTTCATTTGCCTTGTATATATACCTAGGAGTGGAATTGTGGCTCCTATGGTAACTGTATGTTTAACATTTTGAGGAACTGCTAGACTGTTTTCCAAAGTAGATGCATCATTTTACATTCCTACCAACAACATGAAGGTCCCACTTTCTCCACATCCTTACCACCACTTACTATCTTTTTGATTATAGCTCTGCTTATCTTTTTGAACATATGAGGTATACTTATACAGCTATACTTGTTATACTCTATACAAACAGTTATACAGATGTAACTGTTTTAGTGTCCTTGTCTGTTGATTCTAACATCTAGTTCAGGTTGGATCTGCAAGTGATTTTTCCCCTCATTATGGAATTTCTTTTCCTCCTTTTTTACAAGCTTGATAATTTTTGATTGAAAGCCAGATGTAAACTGTACCTTATTGGTTATTGAACATTTTGTATCTCTACTTTATTGAAGTTTGGTCTGTCATATATTTAAGTTACTTGTTAACAGTCTGAGCCACTTGGGTTTTGCTTTTAAGATGTTAGGTAGCACCAGAGCAGTGATCAGTCTAGGGCTAATTATTGTCTAGAAATAATTAGTAAATAACTACTGAAGTAAGACTTTTCTGTGTACTCTACCCAATGTCCAATATTTTTGACCCTGTGTGATCTCCAGGCATCTTTGCTCAGACACAAGCTGCTCAGTACTCAGCTCAATACTCAAGAAAACTCTGCAGAACTCCAGGTTCTCTGAACAGTTCTCTCCATTCTCCTACACTCTGCAGAGAACATTACCTACCTCGGTGTCCCCAGAATTTCAGCTCTATATTGTCAACGCAGGTAATCTGCTGGGCTCTACTTGGGTTCACTCTCCCTGCATCGCATCTTTCAAAAAAAATCTTTCAAAGCAGTACGCTTTTTGAGCTCAAGTCATTTGCTCCCTTGTTTCTCCAGGATTACTATTCGTTACCGATGCCCAGCATCTTAGAAAACAGCCCCACTTTTTTTTCCCCCTAGCTCAGTAGGAAATGTTTTAAATAAAGTGTGAATACTGTGAAGTTCACCCTGACACGCACGCAAACTCACGGTAAAATTTCCTTCTTTCAAGCAGAGTGAGAAGAACGCAGCCGGCGCGCAGCCGAGTTCACGCCTCACTTCCCGTCTCCAGGACCGCCTACTGGCTAGAGCGCTTGCGCAGAACCCGTACGCGCCCAGTCATAACTGCGCCTGCGTCAAGCGGTGAGTCGCGCCTAGGCGCGAATCCGCGCCTGCCAATTAGAGCCCAAAATGGTCCTTGATTCCCGCCCACTGACCCAGCAGCCAATCACCTGCCCCGGCGGGCAGGCCGCGGTGCGTCCAAAGGACTCCGAGGGGTGGGGTGAGGGTAGTTGAGCTCGGCGTCCGGAAGAATGGAGGCTGCGGAGACCGACGCGAAGGCGGCAGCTCTGGAGTAAGTGTTTGCGGCCAGGTAGCAGGTGGGAGCGAGACGGGGCGGAGGACTTTGCGGGACCCCACAGACAATCGTTGGTCCTTTCGACCTGTTCCACCCCGCCGTGAAGTGCTGCTGACCCCAGTCCCACGTTTTTGAGGTGACTGTTGCCCCGCTCTGGGTGTGCAGCCTTTGAGGGACTGTTCTCCGCTCCCCACATTCACACACTCCCCAGGACTGTGCCCTAGAAGGGGACGGTCCCATCCCCGTCTATTCTCCACATCCCTTCATGCGTCGCACCGTTCTGCCAGGTGGGCTCCCAGGGGCCGTCAGAGCTTTGTCCTTATTCATCCCTTTTCCTGCTTATCTCCCTGTCTTCAGGTCTTTACTGAAATGGTTTCTGTTCAGTGAGACACTCTCTATTTAACATCTCAGCCCCTTCCCCATACTCCTTATTCCCTAGACCTAGTGATTTTTTTCCTTTTGGCACTTATTACCACCGTATGTCCTCCATGCACAAACCATTCCTGATCTGAGGATGTAGCCCCTAGTGAAGGCAAGACTCAGTGCCGATAAACTGATTTACATCTGTTTGCGTGTACACACACGAATTCTAGAACTAGTACTGCAGGGGACTGCAGTTTCCCCTGTTTTCTTGCCCCTCCAGGGTCCTAGCTGAGGTGGCAGGCATCCTGGAGCCTATAGGCCTGCAGGAAGAGTCGGAACTGCCAGCCCAGATCCTGGCTGAGTTTGTGATGGTATGTACAAGATGGGAGCCAGCCTCTCAGAAGTCAGGGGCTGGTCTTGGCTCCTCCTGTTGAGATACTGGGGAGCACTGATGGAGAGCAGAGTGGAAGGCAGCCTTGTTGGCCCATAGTACAAGGAGGTAAGATGTTCCCTGCCTCTACCCTCTCTCTGTACAGGACTCACAGAAGAAAGACAGGCTGCTCTGCAGCCAGCTTCAGGTAGTGGACTTCCTGCAGAACTTCCTGGCTCAGGAGGACACTGCCCAGGGCCTGGACCCCTTGGCTTCTGAAGACTTGAGCCGTGAGTAGGCAGGGGATTGGGAGAGGGGTTGGCCTGAGTGGGAAAGTTAGGAAGATGTCAGTTCTCATGTTTGGCTGATGGGAAGATTGAGGCCCAGCATTGCAGGGAGGCAGGCTGGCAGGCCAGCCTCACTTATGCCCTATATTGCTGGTGGTTCATCTCAGGACAGAAGGCAATTGCAGCCAAGGAACAATGGAAAGAGCTGAAGGCCACATACCGGGAGCACGTGGAGGCCATAAAAAGTGCCTTGACCCAGGCCCTGACCCAGGAGGAAGAGGTCCACAGGAAGCAGATGCAGCTCCAGGAGGCCTTTGAGCAGCTCCAGGCCAAGGTGCACCGAGGGACATTGAATGGGGGGAGGGAAGGGCAGGCAGACAGGAAGAGGGAAAGAATGAGCCAACTGGGTTGAGCTCATTTGCCATCTCCCAAAATTCAACCAGAAAAATGTGCTTCTCTTCTCCCTGTGCCCTTTCTTTGCTATCTGCAGAAGCAAATGGCCATGGAGAAACTCAGAGCAGCCCAGAAGCAGTGGCAGCTGCAACAGGTAGGTTCATGCCCCTAGGAGATTATCGCTTCACACTACCATGCCATTACATGGGCTGTGTCCTCTGTCTAGAAAACCTTCATTTTTTTCCTTCCTTTGAGGCATTATAAATACCAACATGGGCTTGAATCTCAGCATCACCATTTACCACTGCATGCCCTTGAGCAGGTCACCTAACTGTCTTTGTTTCTTCATCTGTGAAATGGGAGCAATAATAGAATCTACCCTATAGTGTTGTTAATTAAATAATCATTACAGCAAGTGCTTAAAATAGTGCCTCGCACATAGCAAGTGAAAGAAGCTTTATCATCATCTTTGTGCCTGTTCCCTGAGAATGCCTCACCCTAAAACAGCTCATTCTGATCCTTCCTTTTCTATAGGCCCCTGCTTCTCACTGAAGTGAATAGGGCCCCTCTTTCCATCAGTAAATCTGAGCCCCAAGCTAGGTCTAGGCTGGAGGCATAGGGCGGGGGGATAGCTCTAAGACCTCAGCATCTGATATACCGTGTCTGTACCCTCACTCCTGGCAGGAGAAGTGTCTGCAGCATCTGGTGGAGGTTTCTACAGAGGTGAGGAAGCGTCAGGCAGAAACTCAGCAGGAGCTTGAGCGGCTATGTCAGGAAGTTGGAACCCTGAAGCAGCAGGCAGGATGGGAACGGGACAAGCTGCAGAGGTGAGGCTGAGAGCATGGACTGCATACCCAGAATGATCCAGCTGAGATTCCCTCCCTTTACACCTACCTCCTCCTTTCAGGTACCAGACCTTCCTCCAGCTGCTATATACCCTGCAGGGTAAGCCGCTGTTACCTAAGGCTGAGACTGAGGCAGAGGCAGAGATACCACAGGAGCTGCCCCTCCTCCTGGATCTCCCTGAGGATAAGCCCCAGCAACTAACCCAGCCCCAGGAGCAGAATACTGGAGACACCACGGAGAAAGATGGTGGTGTGTCCTTCAAGGTGAATGAGAGATGGGATAGATGGGCAGGCAGGTAGAGAGACTGGGAGATTGGCCTTACTCTTTGTCCATACTATATACCATATTTCTCCAAGGCTGCCAGCCCACAACCTGCTGGAGATGTGAGCTTGCCATGGCTCCCAGAGGGACAACAGCATGGGGAAGGATCCTAGAGCAGGTCAGACCCCAGCTTAGTTTTTGGTGTCTTTGGACAGAAGTGTGGAATAAGACAGGGCCTCTAGGCTACCACTCTCTGCATCTGAGCTCTGCTGCCCATTGAGCATATGGGAGATGGGAGGAAGGAAAGAGCTTATGTTATGGTTGAAGCTTAACACCTCATTCCTGTGCCCAGCCCAACTGGCCCTAACCCCCTCTCTTCCTCTTTCCCAGTCTCCTGGCCCTACCCTCATTGCAGGATGGACTGTGAACTCCTGAGTACAGCCTGATTTCTGACCACCACCCAGGTAGGGGCACGCTCTGCCATCTGGATTAAAAGTCTTGGATCTCTCTCAGTTGCCCATTTGTTCATCTTCATGTGCTGTTGGGAAGAACTACAGACATTCAAAGGCCAATAACATGACAAGTGCTGGTACTGGTGTGAACAGAGGACGTGCAGATGGGAAGGGTCCCTGTGTGGGGCCTCAGGTTGCTTCACCATATGATGCAGAGCTTAACTCAAGGAGGAGGAGAATGTTTTATGCAGGTGGTTATATGTGGGAAGATGATTTTATTCACTAACCCAAATTTTATTCATGAATCCACATGTTTGAGTCCTTTCTTTTTGCTAGGCCCATTGCTGTGAACCAAGGATATAACAGTGAGATTATCTGACCCTGTTCTAGGATAGATGGCCTAATGTTACATTTTTGATATATTTTTATACCTTATTTAATACTTTCCTTGTTCACTCTTTTCAGATATTCATTCATTTTATGTCTTTTCAAAGATGTGGCTTTTGTGATCCACTTTTGTATATTTTGTTTCATTGACTTCTAGTGATATCTCGATCATTTCCTCCCTTCTCTTTTTGGGTTGAGAAGATGTACTTTTTTTGTAAACTCTCATTGTTATCAGATGATAAACTTGTATATTTGGATCTTTATTTTCTCAAATAAACTTTTAAGGTTATAAATATCTTCCGACTTCCTCTAAGTATTTTCACAATTATTCAATTCACAGCATTTTCTATTTTCTGTTATAATGATTTCGTTGATTCATAAGTTTCTTTGAAAAATAATTTGGTCTTCTACTATATGTTTGTGGGAGGATAATCTTTCAAAGTTTATTCTAATTTGGTCACCTATATAAAACTTTGCAGTTTGGTGAGGGAAGCCATATAGCCTTGATGTGTTCTTTTTTTATGGTTTCACGTGGATTTAGAAAGAATGTGTGTTTTAGAACTGTATGTAATTTGTTCTACATGTCAGATTATGTATATTATTTTTTTCAATTTATATCTTCTTCATAATTTTTTGTTGACTGAATAACACCTTCTGAGAGAGGCATGTTGAAGTCTCCAACTATAATAGTGGATTTGTTTATTTCTATTAAATTTGCTTTACATAATTTGTAGCTACTTTATTCCAGTATGTACACATTTACACTGCTGAACTGAACTTCAACTATTGTGTAGTAGTCTACTTCATCTCTAGGCTAGTGTTTCTAGTTTTGAAATCTAATAATTTTAGTATTAATATAACTTTGCTAATTCTTTTGGTTACCCTTTGCCTGGCATATCTTTCCTCTTGAATTTCAATCTTTTTTGAGTTTCAGCCTTTCTTTGTGCTTATGTTTGTCACTTGTATACAACATGTAAAAGATAAGGTTATTTTTAAAGAATCCAGTTTCATAATATTTGTGTTTACATTTTTGCATTTGTATCAATTTTTTCATTCCCTCTCCTTTTTTTTTTATCCCTTTCATGCTTTTTAGTTTTTTATTTTATTTCTTTTTTTTTATTTTTGGCCATTTTGTTCTCATTCCTTTCATCCTTTTTGTTTGTTGGGAAATTCTTCTCTGCTAGTTTAGCTTTCATAGTTAACAAAATCTGCAGTTAATTCTGAAGAATCTTGATCGTCTTCTGAAACAATTAATTAAGTCTAAAGGGCTCTACCACTGATGGATCATCCCACTCTTTCAGAGCTTTCATACGGAATAATTTTCCCATCTGAAATAAATGTCTCAATTTCCTTTAGTTAGGGCCTGTAGGCTGTATAAGGTTTTAGTTCTTCTTAGTATGGAAATATTTTTATTTCATTCTCATTCTTGAAAGTTTTCATTATGTAGAGAATGCTTGGTAGACAGGCAATTTCACTTAACAAGTTGAAGATATTCTCCCATGGTCATTTGGCTTTTGTTGTTGCTGATGAGAAGTTAGCTACCAGTTTAGAAGCCCTTTGTATGACATCTTCTTTTACCTACTGGCTACTTAAAATATCTTTTATCTTTGGTGCTCTATAGTTTTATGATGTTACGCATAGTTTAAGATTTGAGTTTGTTTATTCATTCATTCTGCTTGCAATTATAATAGTTGGGCCTTTCTAAATCTAAAATTGCCAGTTTTTCAGCAATTCTAGAGTATTTTCAGCTTTATCTCTTTAAAAAATACTCTTAGCTCTTTTATATTAGCTTCTTCTAAGATACCATTTAGACATCAATTAGATTTTCTAATCTTTTTTTCATATCATGTAAACGTTCTTTTGTATTCATCATTACTCTTTCTCTCCAGTTTTCATTCTAAATATTTTTCTTAAATCTGTTTTGTTAACTGTATGTAGCCAATCCATTGTTTAATCATCAGTTTCTTCATTTTTGAATCTTTTTTATATCAAGAATGTGTATTAGACCCCAATCTACTTTTTTTTGGATTTTTTTTGTTCTGGCTTACATTTTGAGATTTTCTTTTATTACCTTAAATATAATATAGGTAGACATTTTATCATCTGTGTTGGAAAGGTTCATAATTTACAACTTTGTGGGCCTCTATCTTATACTCCCTGTTTATTAGTTTTACTATGAGCTGTCCATTTTTCCTACACTTTATCTTTGTGGCCTGGTATAAAATTTTGAGGATTTGTGTTTACTTCTGCCAATTACTTGTGGTCACTACCAATATAACATTTAGAAAATTTATAATATACATATATTTTTAATGTTCCTTGTATCTGTATGCTGTCCCATATTTCATTCCTACCGTTTGAGTATTTTCTTTCTCATTAGTATTTTCCAAAAGTTGTTTTTCTGTTTTGTCTTTCAAAAGCACAGTTTTGTCATTATTTTCTTTAATGTTGCTTTTAATATGTTCTTTTTATATTGATCCTACTGTCTTTATTATTCACTTCTGCTTTCTGTTTATTTTTCAACATTTGTATAGTTTTTAAAAAATTTATATTGGATAGATACATTTTCTTTGTCATATTCTAATAGATGCACTTAAATGTGCACATTTTTATTTGACTAACACTCTGAGAATATTTCAATATCTTAGTACATAGACCATCCATTATTTCTAAATAGATTGTAATTTTAGTATTGATTTTATCTTAAATCAAGGAAGTTTCCCTTATTGCTTTTGCTTCGCAAATATGTTTAGAATAGTGTTTAGTTCCTAAATGGATTTAGGATAATTTTTGTTGTTATTTTTAGTCCACCAAATTTTGTAATTTTATTGTATTTGTATTTCATTTGCCTCAAATAATATGATACCTATGAACTCCTTTTCATAAAATTTTTTAATTACATATGTATTCATATATATGTATTTTATATGTATATGTGTCATTGTTATATATGCTCTTAGAAGGGATTTTATCATTTTTGTTCATTACTAAATCCACAGATTGAAAGAAAATCTTGATAGAGGTAGTTACACACATATTTGTTGAAAATGTAAATGGTTGAAAAAAATGGAAAAGGAACACAACACATCCATGAGGTATTCCAGGTTTTTAAGTGTGACTTAGAGGTTTGTATGAGATTTCACAGAGGTTACACCCAAAAAGGCATTTTATTTATATGCTATGTGTTCTGTTCCATCTATATTTTACTAAATACTTCTTCTGACAAAGTTCTAAACATTGAAAATCCTCTAATACAGTGGTCCCCAACTTTTTTGCCATAAGGGACCGGTTTCATGGAAGAAAATTTTTCCATGGGGTGGAGGATGGTTTGGGGATGATTCAAGTGTATTACATTTATTGTGCAGTCAGACCTCTCTGCTAATGACAATCTGTATTTGCACCTGCTCCCCAGTGCTAGCATCACTGCCTCAGCTCCACCTCAGATCGTCAGGCATTAGATTCTCATAAGGAGTGCACAACCTAGATCCCTCTCTCATGTGCAGTTTATGGTAGGGTTCACTCCTGTGAGAATCTAATGCCCCCTGATCTGACAGGAGGCAGAGCTTATGCGGTGATGGGAGTGATGGGGAGAGGCTGTAAATACAGATGAAGCTTGGCTGGCTCTGCCACTGCTCACCTCTTGCTGTAGGGCCTGCTCCTAACAGGCCACAGAACTGTACTGGCCCACTGCCTGGGGGTTGGGGACCTCAGCTTCCCAACCCACAGGGAAATTTAACTAAGATTTCACTTCTCATATTCTACCCTGCCACAGTAAGGCTATTTTCTGCTGCTCTTTGTTTCTTACAGTGCTAAACTTGTACTTTTTGCAGCAGTGGTGCTTAATAAAGGTCTTGAATATCCATAAAAATAAATGTTTTTTCTTCCCTGTGCTACCAATATGTATTCATGTAAATTTGGGCTTATATAATTTTATTCAGGTATTATTGTTTTCATGAACTTATTCTTCCAAAGGGGAGTAAAACAGATTTCTCCAAAGTGTGTAGAATTATTAATCATAACATCTGAGAAATTTTTGCTAACTTTAAAAATGGAGTAACTATCTACTTTCACAGTGTTAATTTTCTCTCATTTTAGAGCCTTTCTGAGGTTAATATGCCCCATTTCTGTCATACAGAATTTATGTAACTTGTATTAAATCTTTGTCTCCTCTTTATATATAAGTTTTGAATTATGAATGGAGTATGAAATTAAATATATTGATTTTGTTAATTTTCCTAGCCCAGTCTTTAAATGACCCTTTTGATACTTAGAACATTGGACTCTGAGGAACTTAGTGTTTGGGTTTGTAATTCATTAATTAACAAACATGCCCCACTGGTACACTTTGCTTTTGAAACTCTGAATAACCTAGGCATTATATCTGGAGTCAACACCTTTTGTGTTTCTCTTGAGGTCTTTTTTAAGATTGTCATTTTTGAGAGGTGTAAATTCTTTTATTTATGTTGTTAATTTATAACTGTTAACAAGTTATTTAAAAAAACGGAAAATTTTAATCTTCATAGAGCTCTGCAATATATAAAGATTAGATTTTGGGTGCCATACTCATATATTTCTAAATTTTAAATTGTCAGGTGGACTTTAGCAAACACACTTACCTAAGATATGGATAATTCATTTAGTCATGCATTTTATAGTAATTATATCCAAGTGCAGGAGTTGATGTTTTTTTAAATGCAAACTCCTGGGCTCAAGGGATTCTCCTGCCTTAGCTTCCCAAGTGGCTGAGACCATAGGTACATGCCACCATGCCTGGCTGATTTTTTATTTCTTAATTTTTTTTGTAGAAATAGGGTCTCATTACCATTTTATTAATCTAGTTAAAAAGCAGTGATTTTAAATTTTTAAACTTGTCATATAACTGATCACTGAAAAATAATTTATTCTTTATGTAACTTCTCCTTGGGGACAGAGGCCTGTCCACCGTCTCTAGGGCCTGGATTACCCTGACCAGAAACTCTAGAAATAAGTGTAATTTGAAATTGTCTATTTACTAAAATATATTTTCTCTGGTTGTTTTATTCTGTTCTGCTATAAAGATAATAGACTGCTGGGGGAAGATGTATGGGTTTCTAGCTTGAAAACTCAACTGTTAATGATGACTGCAATGCCTAACTTTGTTCTACTGTGCCATTGTTAACATAAGAAAGAAATACTAGGAAAAGGAAAGAAATGCTAAATTCAGTAGAGAAATTCAATCATAAAAATAGATAACATGTATGTATATGTGTATGTACACATACATACACACATAAAATTGACAGGGAGAATGAAAATAAGATGGAGGAAGTAAGAGTGACAGCTTGAAGGGTATCAGGCTTCCTTTTTGCAGATAGAGATCCTGCCGTTAACCATTTGCTCACCTAATTCCTCTGTGCAAGGACACAACATATCTTTGCATCCACAAATGAACGTATACTAGTGCCTTCATACTTTAGAATTACTTAATAAATGTTCACTGGCTAATACTAGGGAAGATTTTCCAAAAAGCTGCTGCTTGAGCCAAATTTCAAATAGATGTAATTATCCAGAGGAAGAGTTCATCAAGCATTTATTGAATGTCAGCTATGTGCTGAATATAATTTCTTAGAATTAAAAAAATATAGTGCTACCCTCTCTGAGTTTAAATTTGCAGATGGGAAGGAAAAAAAATATGAATGGTAATTCTATCTAAAAAGAATTTATTATTGTTAAGAAGTAAGAATCAGAATGTTTTGACAACACCAAGGATAATCACATAACATCATGAGTGAATTTCAGGAAGTAAGAGACTAGTATATAATCAGGAATGCAAGTGGCCAAGCAGAGTTTGGAGCAGAGGATATAAGGGAGGAAATGGGAGTAGTGAGTTTGTGGGGGTGGCGGGGAGGGGGCTTTTTGTCTTCACTCTGATGGCTATAGGGAGTCAAGGTATTCACCCAGAAGCCATGGAAACCTGTTGAAGTTTTCTTTCCTACATTGGCAAAAAAAAGAACTATCAGGGAAGTCGTGACATCGATGAGCACATTTATGAGTTCTGGGCAGAATGCACATTTAGAAAGCAGTACAAATGCTTCCATTCTCCTGAAGTAAACACATCTTCCCGAGTAACCATTGCTTATTATTGGGACTTGTTATAACGACAGCAGCTGAAGAACCGAAATCCATTTAGGCAATTAGAAACATTAAAGCAATATTGGAGTGGCACCAGAGTGGAACTCCTATTTGGCACTAGTATTCCTGGATGGTGACAGTTACCAATCAAAACAAGTTCACACCTACTGGAAAATGATGAACCACCTGTCCCATAAGTCAGTGCTTTTTGATATAGTAGAAAGCCACTGAGAACATTGGAAAGCATTTTCAGCAATGCAAAAATCACTCATTGTGACTGAGTGATAGCCTTCTTATCTAGGTTTTAGAGACTAACAATTGAAAATAGGAGGGAAAAAAAACCCACCTCATCCATAATGGAAAATTAAGAATAATGACCTATTTTACTTCAATTAGCAAAATAAGTATGGTTTTTCAACAATACCTTATGGCTACTGTAATAACTTTGATTTTAATAATTATGTTCAACAATATTTAGTGATTACTGGATTTTAAAGATAAGAGGAGCTATGTATTATGTGTCTATGCCACCCTTGGCACTAGCAACAGGCTGTTCTAATTCTTTTGAGAAAGTAATAGTAAAAATTTTATTTGATTAAAAATGTTTGGCTGGTATTATAAAAATAGATTTTCTATTTTGACCCCTCCACTCCTCTGTCTACTCCCATCTCAAGAATGTTCAGGAACTAATTCACTAATTAAATGCAACTCTTGGTGTGGTAGTGGTGGGGGTGATCTCAAAGAGTAGGAATAGCAAAAAAAAAAAAAAAAAAAAAAAAAAATTACAACAACAAAAAGGAAGGGTTAGTAAATATTCAGGTAATTCTAACAGTCATCATTATATATTATATATCTTTTGTATAAGAGACAAACTAAAACCATAGGGTTCTGTCCCTCAAGGCATAACTTTTGTTTTATATCTAAATAATTAGATGATTTGGACTTTTGCATTACATTTTATGTATCTCTAGAAACTTTGTCCCCAATAAGTAGGGTGTCTTTTAAGGGAAATGTCTTTATTAAAATTACTTCTCAATAAAAGAGTATTTTTCTGTTAAAAATGTTATAGTAGTTTTATTTTGTAAACTTAGGTTATAAGCTGTTTGTTGTGTCTCGGTTTTACTAGCTAGGTATCTTGACTGTCAAATATTTTAAAAATATGTATGCATTTACATATATTCTGAACTGTTTAGTCAGGCATCTTTCTCTCTTCATAATTTAATTTATTTTGCTTTATTTTTTAAGTAGTAATTTACTTCAATTATGAAGACACCTGGAAGCTACAGGAAACTCATCTAAGTTTGTTGCAATTCTGATTGCTATGAACAGTTTGCTATTTTTTACTTGAGTTTCCTGTTTATTTGTAAAAAAGCTAAATGACAGCCTGGTTCATTTTTAAATTTTGTATCAAGAGTAGCATTCACATGTACTGCTATCTTAGAATTCAAGAAATGTTTGCTTCTTGGATGTTTGTCTTAGTTTGGCAATATTAAAGTTTTATGAGGCAAACAGTTTACTTGTTTTATTCAATCTCGGTTGAAGTCTATATAATATTTCTTATATGGCTAATTATATGAAATTATATTAAGGTCACTATAGTAATCAAAAGATGTTATCTGGGAAGACAGTGCCACTAAACCTTCAGTTCTCAAAATTGATGTGCAGTAGAGTCATTTGGAAGTGGCTTTTAAAATGCAGATTTCAGTTATCTACCTGGGAGATTGTAATTTTCAATTTCTGGTTCATATTTTGAAAAACCGCAGGTGATTCTGATGCAGTAGATTCAGGGACCATTTTGTGAGAAGCAATACACTAATTTCCCATTAAGACTTTAACATATCATCAACTAAGTAGATAGTCCTTAACAATAGACACATATATTTTGAAAATTTAATCTCCTTTTGGAAATCCAGAAAGGAGTTTAGGGTACTGGTATACTAGGAAGAGTTGGATGTGATGTAATGATGGAAGCAGTATGTTCTGGCATAAGTCTGAAGTTATAAAAGATGTGCAGCCTAAGGCAGAAAGATGATGCTAAAAAGAGAGTAACATGAAAGTGAAAGCAAACTTCTGCTTTAGAGTGTTTGGGCAAGGTAGTATTTATTAAACTCATATATGTATACACAAACCACACACACACACACACGCAATGGCCTGAAAAGCAAACAGGATTTGATAAGGTGAGTATACAATCTTGTTTTATTTTCATAGGAAATAAACTCAGAAAATAGAAATCCTTATCTATAAAGAGATAAATTGCCCAATTTACTAGCTGTTCGCCAAATACACATTTCAGCTACATACCCCATCCTTCTTTGGAGTTAGGTGTAGCCATATGACTGGATTATAGCCAATAGGGTGTGGGCAGAAATGATATATACCAATTTCAAGCCCAGCTCATGAAAGTCTCCCCCACTTCATCTTCCATTCTATTTTCTGCCTATTGGCTAAATGGAGAGGACTCAGAACCATGGGGAAGGTCGAGTCACCAAATTGAGGAAGCCTGGGTCCTTGACATTTGGAAGAAAACAGCCAAGGTAAGGACAACTGTGTTGGACTACTCTGGGGGGAGGGGAGGATAGCTTTGAGTTATGTGAAGCCACTGAAATATTGAGGTTGTTATATTATGTAGTTTAACCCTAAACTTTATTCTGATTTCCTCAAGCAAATATTTCAGGAAAATCCCATTTAATTAGTGGTGATAATAACTAATCATTTGTTAGACTAGACAAAGCTACTTCTTAAAGAATCTTCATCTTCAGTTTAAAAAAAAAAATGTAGGCTTCAAGTGGAATTTTAGCCAAAGGCAGGAATACTAGCTGCATTAAATTCTCCATTTCCCACACCAAAGATGCAAAAATGTGTTATCCATATAGTGCTTCACTCAGTATTCCTTCGGTCTCTTTCTTGTATTCTATGCTTAAACCCCAAGACATATTTAATTAAAAAAAAAGATTGCTGAGCTGTTTATAGCCTAAAATATGTGGTAAGTCATAAAATATACCTCTGTTCTTAGGAACACTGAACAGTTTGGATCATTCTACCACACACTTAGAAGGATGTCCAAAGTTTATAAACTATCTTAACATGAGTTTTAAAGTGACTAATGAATCTTCTACTGACCCCTGACCAGATTCAAGTTTTGTTTGGTGGGTTTACAATATGCTCAGCTTCAACCTGTAGATCAGGGAAACTGTTAAATATTACTTCTGAGTTTGAAATATTTTATTCTTCTAGCTTCTCTGGGAAATTTGTTTACTCAGTCGTTGCATTTTCTCTGCTGAGTCATTTAATTATACACATTCATATCAATACTAGTGCTCCCCTTTTAACTTCTCATATCAGTTGCATGAATTTATCTCTTACCTGTGTGTCAGTCTTCTGTAGCCTGAAGAACCTAGAGGTGAGTGAACCACCATCATAATGGTTCTTTAAATTTGTTTTTTTAAAAAAATAGATGCAGTATTATGATTCAATGTTATTATTTTGGATTCTATTCATGAGGATTTCATGTTTCAATGGAAAGGTTTTTTTTTAAGGCTAAAAAGCTGTCTTTTTATCTGCTTTCTCATTTTACAAAGCCACATGCTATTTTTTACATTTTAATATTTACTTTGCAATTACTTTCCTAACCTCCCTCTGTCCTCACCCCTGCCCAGTCAAACCCACACACATGGGAATAAGAACTGTATGGGATGGTGAGGTTTGGGGATGGTTGGTTTTCCTCACTTTTTTCCCCCTGAACTTATTGCTCTTAAACACTTTGTTTACTTATAAATGATGTCTTTTGATATTATCTTTTTAAAAATTGAAAAAAATGAGACATCTCAAACATACATCATCTTTATGTTAAAAGTATGGTTAATAATAAAAGTGAAAATATTGATTTTCAACAGTATGGTATTTCACTGTAATCTCTGTATATCTCAAGATAATTGACTTGCTATAGCAATACCTTTTACAAGTGCAAATGAAAGAAAAACTTTAGATAAGAAATGGTTTAATTGCATCTCTTCCTAATTGATACACCATCATTTCCATTTTTTATTAGTTGTTTTTATAACAATTTAATGGAGTAGATATTTATCATCAATTAGAAGTTGTTTTATAGATAGTGAAATTATTACAACTTTATGATTTTTATCTTAAAAATACAAAATACATTTTCAACACTTTGGCAAACCATTAAAGGCACTGTATTTATCACGGTTATTTATCTTCAGCATATCTCAAAACACACGGCCAAGATTTCTTTTCTTTTTTTTAAATTTCAAACTATTACGGGGGTACAAATGTTTTCGGTTATAAGGATTGCTTTTGTAATGCCTGAATCAGGGTTATAAGTGTACCTGTCACCCAGATAGTGTTCATTGTACCTGTTAGGCAGGTTTTCACCTATCCCCAACTCCCCCCACTCTCTGACTGATTTCCATTGAGTTTTACTTCCCTCTATACACGTGTGCTCATCAGTTCTAATTTAATAGTAAGTACATATGGTGTTTGTTTTACCATTTTTTAAACACTTGACTTAGGATAATGGTCTCCAGGTCTATCCATATCCTTCTTCATGGTGGAATTGTATGCCATGGTATACATATACCACGTTTTGTTAATCCACTCATGAATTGATGGGCATTTGAGTTGATTCCACATCTTTGTAATTATGAATTGTGGTGCAACAAACATTTGAGTGCAGGTGTCTTTTTGATAAGAGGTAAGTCTGGATCAAATGGTAGGTCTACGTTTAGTTCTTTGAGGAATCTCTCTATAGTGTTTTCCATAGAGGTTGTACAAATTTGCAGTCCCACCACCACTGTATAAATGTTCCTTTCTCTCTGCATCCATACCAGCATCTATTGTTTTTGAACTTTTAATAAAAGCCATTCTAACTGGGAGAAGGTGATATCTCATTGTGGTTTTAATTTGCATTTCCCTGATAATTAGTGACGTTGAGCATTTTTTCCTATGTTCACTGGCCATTACTCTATCTTCTTTTGAAAAGCTTCTGTTCATATCTTTTGCCCACTTTTTAATGGGGTTGTTTGACTTTTTCTTACTGATTTGCTTGAGTTCTTTGTAGATTCTGGTTATTAGCCCTTAATTGAATATATAGCTTCCAAATATTTTCTACTATTCTGTAGGTTGTCTATTTGCTCTTTTGATTATTTCTGTGGCTTACAGAAGCTTTTTAATTTGATCAACTCCCATTTATTTTTGTTGTTGCTGTGATTGCTTTTGGGGTCTTCTTCATAAATTCTTTGCCTAGGCCAATATTTAGAAAAGTTTTTCCAACATTTTCTGCTAGAGTTCCTATGGTTTTGTGCCTTACATTTAGGTCTTTTATCCATCTTGAATTGAGCTTTGTGAGTGTTGAGAGATATGGATCCTGTTTCATTCTTTTGCATGTGGCTATCCAGTTGCCCCAGCACCATTCAATATACACTGATTCTTTTCCTCAGTGTATATTGTTGTCTGCTTTGTCAAAGATCAATAGGCTGTATGTGGATGGTTTTATCTGTGGGTTTTCTGTTCTGTTCCATTGGTCTATGTCTCTATTTTTGTGCCAGTACCATGCTGTTTTGTTTAGACTTGTAGTATAGTTTGAAGTCTGGTAATATGGTGCCTCCAGATTTGTTCCTTTTGCTTAAGACTGCTTTGGCTATTCAGGCTCTTTTCTGGTCCAAACAAAGCATAGAATTATTTTTTCTAGATCTGTGAAATATGATGTTGGTATTTTGATGGGTATTGCATGAATCTGTAAATCACTTTGGGTAATATATACATTTCAACAATGTTGATTCTACCAATCCATGAGCTTGATATATTTTTCCACTTGTTTGTATCAGCAATTTCTTTCCTTAGTGTTTCATAGTTCTCTTTGTAGAGATCTTTCACCTCCTTGGTTAAGTATATTCACCTCCTTGGTTAAGCACAAGAGCAGAGACATAGACCAATGGAAAAGGACTGAGAACCCAGATATGAAACCATCCTCATATTGTCATCTGATCTTTGACAAAGCAGACAAAAACATACACTGGGGAAAAGAATCCCTATTCGATAAATGGTGCTGGGAAAATTGGATAGCTACATGCAGAAGACTGAAACAGGATCCCCACCTCTCACTTCTCACAAAAATCAACTCATGATGGATAACAGACTTAAACCTAAGGCATAAAACCATAAGAATTCTAGAAGAAAATGTTGGGAAAACTCTTATAGACTCTTGTAGACATCAGCCTAGGCATAGAAGTTATGAAGAAGACAAAAGCAATCACAGCAACAACAAAAATAAATAAATGGGACCTGATCAAATTAAAATGCTTCTGCACAGCCAAGGAAACTATCATTAGAGTGAACAGACAACCTACAGAATGGGAGAAAATATTTACATGCTACACACTTCATAAAGGGCTGATAACCAGAATCTACACAGAACTTAAGAAAATCAACAAGAAAAAAATCAAACAACCCCATTAAAAAGTGGGCGAAGGACATGAACAGAAACTTTTCAAAAGAAGAGAGATTAATGGCCAGCAAACATGAAAAATTGCTTAACATCTCTAATCATCAGGGAAATGCAAATCAAAACCACAATAAGATATCACTTAACTCCAGTGAGATTGGCTTTTATCAAAAAGTCCCAAAACAACAAATGTTGGTGTGGATGCGGAGAGATAGGAACACTCATACACAGCTGGTAGGACTGCAAACTAGTACAACATCTACTTTGTCATTCTGAGTGATGAAATTTGGGAGTAACTTTTTTTTTTATAGATTTTACAATTGCTTAAGTTATTTAAAATTTTGTAACAAATAAAATTAATGTTAAGAAGTTTTCTGAAAATAAACTGATCACAGCATTGATTACAGCTGCAGGCCCCAACCCCTGGGACTGGTACCAGTCCTCTAGTCCGTGGCTTGTTAGGGACCACCCCCCACCCCGTCGTGGAAAATTGTCTTCCATGAAACTTAGGAACTGAGGGCTGCACAGCAGGAGACAGGCAGGCAAGTGCACAAAGCTTCATATGTGTTTACAGCCACTCCCCATCACTCACATCCCCACCTGAGCTCTGCACTCCCTCACCTCCCCCTGCCCCAGTCTGTGGGAACATTGCTTTCCATGAAACTGGTCCCTGGTGCCAAAAAGGTTGGAGACCACTGTCTAATACATGACATGGGCCACCATTTTTCAAGTTTTCTTATCATATTTCCAGCTTTCCACAGCAGTTTCTTCATTATTTGGCCATACCCAAATTCTACAAATTATTGATATCTATTACAGCAGCCTGTAGTTTCATGTCAAATAATTATAGCTACAATAATGCCATGTAACAAGTTAGTGGCATAAACAATAAATACTTTTGTGCTCCCAAATCTATATTTATACCATGTGGTTTTGTTTGAATTGCAGAGGTACAGGTTGGCTCGGGAGGCGCTACACAAACTCTTAATTCTTCTAGACCCAGCATCCTACCCAGGCAAGAGAAACAAGTTGAAATATGTAATACCTTTTCAAGTCTAGGCTCTTTATTGGTAGAGTGATGTCTTTTCTTCTACATCCATGGGCCAAAGAAAGTCAATTGGCTGAGCTGAATCTCAAATAGTGGAAATATATACTCCTCATCTGGTGCAAGCAGTTTCAAACCCATATGGTAAAAAAGTGCCACAATATATATAAAGTACATTTAGTGTCATGACTATGTTGGCTTCTCCTGAAGACTGCCACTTCATACGTGATTTACAGTAAGTTGTGGTTTCACCATAATTTTTCCTGATATTTTGTACAGAATTGTAAGAATTACTATATGATTTATTAACTTTCCCTAATTACTACTCTTCCAGACAAAGAGTTTAAACTTAATGCTCAATGACAATAAAAAATATTTCCCTAAATATTTGAGGATATATCACATTTTTTGTTTCCATTTTTAGAACCTGAAATAATACAGATCATTATTGACTTAGAAAGTTGGCTATTGGGTAACTCAAGGGAAAATTTGAGCCATGCTAAATGTCTATCTTAGGTAGGTAGAAATTTATGTTTCCTATTTTCCTCATCCAGGGACAAAGAGCCTTCACCATGTGCTTTATGGTCAGCCAAAGTGGCAGAAGCAAAGGATTGAGATGAATCACATACTAGTTCGTAAAGGCTTCTGTGAGGAAGCATTATCCAGTTATCATGTAACTGGCAAAAGTAGAATCAGAAATTTTGTTGACTAGCTTAAATGATTCTCTCAACTGACGTTAACTTCTGTTACAGAAATATCAATAAAAATAAATCTAATATTCCACCTGAAAATAAAGTAGAAAATATGGGGAAAGATAGCTTGGAAAAGTTCTAGTGATCTTGTATTTTTTCAAAGTATAGCAAAATTCATAAACTCAAGTTGTATAAATTTTAAGAGGAACCAAAAAGAATATAGAATATTTAAATTCTCAAGTGGTATAGGAAAAAAATGAAAAACAAAAAATCCATCCAATAAAAAGCAGAAGAGAACAGAAATAAATAAATAGTAAAAGGAAAGTACAAAATAAGATAGAAATTAGTCCAGATAATTGCTAATTAAAAAAATCTAAATTGACTAAATTTAATTCATAAAATTGAGAGGTCTCAGAAGGAATTTTAAAATGAGTTATGCCATATACAAGAGACATTCTCATATTACATAAAAATATTGAAGTCATGAAAGCCATGAAATGGCCAAATATTATAGCAAACAGATAATTAGAAAAGCTACTGCTATTAATATTTAATATACACCAAATATTTTACTATGTCATTTACAGTTTGTAAGATAATATCTTGAAACAAGTGATCTTCATTTATTAGAATGCTGTCAGATAATATATTAATGTTAAGATTTCTAACAAACCAGCTATTTGAAAATTAGGTATTTTTAAAAAGCAAAAAACAAGGCTGTGAAAGTTTCCAACGAATGTATATAATATACAGTCTAAATAGTATTCTATGCAGGTTTTTTCCCTTCCCTCCCCTTCTCTCTCTTCCCACTTATCTCTCTCTCTTTCTCTCCCCCTTCCTTATTCACTTCTTTCCTTCCCTTTCTTTCTTTGTCTTATTCTGTACTCCAAAGCCATTGAACTTTCAGCTCTGCCACTGAGCCTCTCATTCATGCACTAGATACGAGTAACTTATAAATGTGAGATCAGTTGACAACTGTTTAAGATACTAGAATAAATAGAAAAAGCCACATCATATGCTAGCTTTGGCATAACCAAATTACTCCAGCCTATTCACATCTTTGGCATTCTACTTCCTACATGTATTAGCATTGTTTATCTAATATAATAAACTGCAAATTTCATTATCACCTATTGTGGTTTTGAAAGGTGTGTGAGCGAGTGTGTGTGCATGGCGGTGGGGGGAACAGGCTGGTGCTGGGGGAAGAGGCTAAAAGAAATAGTGGATATGCTAATACCCTTTACTTATGAATCAGGGAGCTCTGTGTTCTTTGGGTCTCCTATTGCTTGAGGTAAAAAAATTCCCCCCACACACCCTTAGAATTTCTGATTAGAGTGAGGAGCCAAATTTCAACTATACAATCCCCTTTGCATATCTCAGGTGGGAAATGAAACAGGAATAAAGTTACCCACAGCTCTTGTATCTTACTTAGCACCTTGCAAAGGGCTGGATACATTGTATTCATTCATAAATCATCATAAATAAATGAAAGAATGAGTATGAGATTTAATTAATATTGGAATTTCCGTATAAAAATGTAGCAAAAGTACAATAACATTTTTCCTCTCTGCATTGCCCATTTTTATGCTGATATATAAAAGTTTCATAACCTTATCTCCAGAGCTGTTGCTCTCCATGGTCCTGCTTCTGTACATTTGAGGCTCAAATTTGGTTGCCCTATTTATCAGTCTTGCCCTCCAGTCTACTTAGACTACCTACCGCATGCACAGCAGCAACCGTTAGCTGTGAAACAACTTTTATTACTGTCCATCGCAAGAGAAAGCACTGATTGATATATCCCCAAACACTCTTTAAGTTATTGAATGTGCAAATTAGAAACTCTTTCATGCAGTAAGATTTTTGAACTCTTAAAATGCTAATATGGGAGAAAAGTGTAAAAAAGAACAGTAGCATCCCAAGGGTTCTTAGAAAAGCATACCCTGAGCTTCCACCCCAGATTTACTGAATCACCTGGGAGTACAGGCCATAAATCTGTTTTAATAAGTACTCCAGATGATACTCAGCAAAATAAAATGTGTGAACCAGCAGCTTATTATTTTTTTTTCTGTAGCAAAATGACAGATGGGACTTTTCTGGATCCTTTCAAATAGTAAAGAAAAAATTTCTAGGTAGTTTAGTATTGAGTTACCAATATGGATGAAGAATTAATTCTGTAACAGAACAGATTGAAGAGTTGTTGTGAGAATTAAATAATACATGTATGCCATTTGAACATAACACTCTATAAATGTCAACTACTATTATTTTCATCATCATTATGGCATTCCATTAATTCTAAGATGCTAATTTTTATATTTTAATATCTTTTAAATCAGTACAAGTCTTATTTATATAACCAATGCAATTGGAAATATTACATTCTAATTTAATTGACAGCTATTTTCTTTCTGGATATTCTTAAAGTAAATAAAATGCTGTATTTTTCCATATGCATGCTATGTCATTATTCCTTTTTTCCCCCATGTTTCTGTCTCTGCTGTTTGTGGAACATAGTAAAACATTGTTTTTTATTGGTCTTAGCTGTATGAATAACTTACTGTGATACGTTAGTTAAGTCACTGAAATTATGTGAGCTTTAAACTCTTCTTTCATAAACTAAGTAGTCAAAACTGCAATCTCTTCATCTATAACAGGCAAACCAGTTGTTCCTCCAACTTTAAAATTCTATGATTTGATGGAATACTATTTGAAACAAGACCACTTTATGGGGATGGATCTAGAGATCATGGGTTGGAGGACTGAGTGGGGTAAGAATCTCCTGGAGAAATTATTTTGGACAATAAGTAACTTTCTGGCCTACACAGATAGAACAAAAATGAAAGGGAAAAACATGATGAACCTAAGAAAAATAACTAGGACTTACTCCCTCTAGCAACAGTGGAGATAATTTTGGCATTATGCTAGTTTCCAGGAAAGAGTGTGCCAAAGAGAAAATAATTACTGTTCAGACTATGGGTTTCCCAAACAAGAAAACAAAATGATCATGACCTTGATAACTAAGGCGTTAGAGAGGATGGTTCTGTGGGGGTAAATGTCAGAGGATTGTGGTTACTTCCAGATTTCAGAGTCTGCTGAAGAGTCTCAGAAAAACTGGAATATTTAATATGGAAGGCAAGTACATCTATAATTCCTATATATCTGCTTGGAAACATGGATTAAAGCAACATTGTTATGTTTTGTTAATTATATTTCTTAATATACTTTACAGCAAAATATTCTTGTCTCATATTTCAAATATTCTCCAAAGTACTAGAGATGAAATAAAGTTACCTCAGAGATTTTCATGTCATTAATTGTCTTTGGTTCAAATCCCTCTGAAGAGCTTGAGATACAGATTTGAGTTCAAGTAATTTATTTGGAAGGTGATTCTAGAAACTTCTGGATTTGAGTTTGAAATAAGAGTGGGAAAGGAAGGAAGCCAACACAAAGTGCTTAATCAGTATGTTACTGTTATAGGTTATCACGTATATACCCACTGTGATTTCTGGGTGATGGTGTAAAACATGTTGTAGAATTGTCCCAAAGCTGGTAAGAAAGCTGGAAAAAATATCCAACATTTTCTGTGTGTCATACATTGGGGTTGCTCCCAGAGATGTGAATTCCCTGGTTTCTACACTTTGCCCTGTGTGTGGGTGGAATATGTTTTTCTAGACATAAAAAACTGTCAGAGTCAGGCATAGAATAAGTTAGTGCCAAGAAATTTATGAGTGGAATGCCAACAATTTTTTCTACAGTCTATCATTTGCACTTCTCAAATCAACCTGTGTCTCACATTATGTTCCTCATGTCTTATCATTGATTTTGCAAAATCATGGCCAGTCACAATTTTACATAAATATTTAAAACAAGAGGATTGGTGAAATAAGATATATGAGCCCTGCAATTTTTTTTCCTGATTACTTAAAATTATTACTTATAAAAACTCTTCATTTTGAAATAATAATTGTAAGTTCACATGCAGTTTTAAGAAATAATACAGAGATCCCATATACTCTTCTTCCAATTTTCCCCAACTACAGTTAGTTTTGAGTCTATAATTAATAATCATTTCCCTTTTAAACCATACATTTTATATTTCCCTCAACCTCCATCAACACATCTGGTGATCTAGGTTTCTTGCTCAGCAGAATAATACAGATATTTAACCCTGAGGTATATGAACACCTAGTTACTGAGCTCTTTTCAGCCCTCTTGGTATGTCTATGGCTGAATCTTGACTTTCAAGGCATTCTACTGTGGTTGTAGGAAGAGGAACTGAAATTCTCTTTAAATGCTACTAAGGAGGCCTCTTGTTTTACAAAACATATACTGAGTTAAGAGGCTTGCCTAAGCCTGTTTTTTTTTTTTTTTTTTCAGGACTTCTTTGACTTGAGCTTAAAATTCTATAAGCACTAGGGATGTTTTAAAAGCTCAGTACAGCCCCTTCAACCATACCTGCTATGGTTGGGATGTTTATATCCCTCCAAAATTCATGTTGACCCTGCTCTTGCTTCCCAGAGCTCGCAGCTGCTGTGGTCTTGGCCGTCCGTCTTGGGCTTCCTTGTCCCAGGGAGCCACGCGAGGGCTCCTCATGTGCCTGAGCATGGGAGCGGGCAGGGGTCCCGGGGCCCCGCCTGGGGCAGGCCGGCGGGATGCGAGCCCCGGCCACTGGCCAGAAGCCGCCACGCAGAAAAAGCCGAGGTGATGCCTGGGCCCCCAGCTCCTGGTTCCCTCTGAGCCCACCACCGCCCACCCAGGAAGACCCACGCAAGCTGCAAAGCCACGTGCGGGTGTGAGCCGAGCGGGAAGCCAGAGGACGGGCAGCCCCGGGGCTGCGACATGGTCTGTCTGCCGTTAGAAGTGACCGGGAAGCCGCAAGCCCAGCCAGCGCCAGGGCACACTGGACCCTGACGGTGCAAAAAGCCCGGGAGTTTAGATAAAAGCTGTTGATGCCATAGCCATGGTAGGTAATCCATATAGGCTATCGATAAGGACCATGGGGAATATTTAAAGAGAGAAAGATAAAAAAATATATGTATGTATGTATATATGATATACACACTTTATCGTATAGATTTTTCGTAGCAATTTTCCTTTTCCAGTTTGATACTGTAAATCTTTATTAGAGCAGAGCCGCGTTGGACGGGTGGGAATGGGAGCGGGTCCCTCTCCCTCCTGGCTTCTTGCCACTCGCTCCGGCTTGGGGAAGGAGGCCCAGGCTGCCCACGGCCTCCCCTGCGTCTCCCCGCCCCCGGCTGCGCGAGACAGCTGGGCCTGGGAGCGAGGCCCGGCCCCACCCCAGCAGGTGTGGTGCTCGCAGCTGGGTGCCCCCTAGGACAGGCTGCAGTGGGTTGCAGGTTCTCTCTAGTCTTGGGGTTCTTGGTGTCCCTGTCTCGTGGGACGTGGGCAGGTGGGTGACCGTCAGCCGTGGGCTGGAGAGGGGATGCCCCACCCTCTGTCTCCAGGGTGGACGGAGCTGCCCTGCTGAGGCCCTACCTTCCCGAGGGCAGGGCCAGAAGGACAGCGCCTTCTGCTTTTCTTTTCCGATCGTTGAGATTTCGTTGTCATAATTTAATATATGGACTTTTTTTTTTAATTAAGAAAAAAGGCAAGGACCTCTTTGTCGTGGTGTGGGTTTGTTTTCTGCCTCCATGCCTCAGACTTCCCAAAGAAGGTAGGCCTTTGCTTTTCCAAAAGCAGTAGGGACCCTCCATTTCGTTCGTCTCCACACCTGTTTATCCTGCCTCTGTGCTACTCAGCAGTTTCATTTCAGTATTTATTTTTGTGCTGCTTTTTACGTGTTATACATTATTGAGGACATGTGTGGACCCTCGCCTGGTGCAAGCCCCCACTCTCAACCCTGCCCTGTCTGTGTTGTGGCTGCCACCTAATTTACTGCTGTACATCTTGCTGCTGTGACTGCTTTTGTACATTTGCACTAAAGAAGTTTCTGGTTTCAGAAAAAAAAAAATTCATGTTGAAACTTAATCCCCAATACAATAATATTATTGTAGATAGTTATTGGAGATAACTAGGTCTTGAGGGAGTAGTGTCTTTTAGAAGGGCTTCAGAGAGACTATATGGCCCTTTGCCCATCCACCATGAGAGGACACAGCAACAAGGTAGTCTTGAAGCAGAGAGCAAGCCCTCACCAAACACCAGACTTGTTAGCACCTTGATGTGGGATTTCCCAATCCCCAGAATTATAAAAAATAAATTTCTATTATTTATAAATTACCCAGTATGAGGTATTTTATCATAGCAACACAGACAACCTAGAATAGAAATTGGTAGTAAGAAGTGGGGTGCTGCTATAACACCTACCTAAAAATGTGGAAGTGGCTTTGACTGGGTAATGAGCAAAGGCTGGGAAAGTTTGGAGGTGCATGCTAGAAAAACCCTACATTGCTGTGAATGAAGTGTTAAGAGTGATTCTGGTGAGAGCTCAGAAAAAGAGGAGAGCTGTCAGGATAGCCTCAATCTTCTTAGAGATTACCTAAGTGCTTGTGATCAGAATGTTGGTAGAAATAAGGATAGTGAAGGACATTTTGATGATTTCTCAGATAAAAATGAGGAATATGTTATTGGAAACTGGAGGAAAGTTCATCCTTTTTATAAAGTGGTAAAGAACTTGGCTGAATTGTGTTCATGTACTAGTGCTTCATGGTAGGAGGAACTTCTGAGTGACAAAATAAGGTATTTGGGAGAAGAAATCTCTATGCAAAGTCTTGAAGGTGTGGCTTGGCTTCTCTTGACTGCTTATAGTAAAATGTGAGAAGAGAGATATGAGTTAAAGACACAATTTATAATCAAAAGGGAAGCAGAACTTAAAGATTTGGAAAATTCTCAGCCTGGCCAAGTAGTACAGAATGAAAAAGAAACATGTTTGGGAGAGAACACCAAAGAGGTAGCCAAGTAACCATTTGATAAGGAGATTAATATGGACAGACAGAAGTGAGGTCCTATTCATCAAGAATGATCCCAAAGGCATTTTGGGAATTGTTAGTGCTGCCCCTCCCATCACAGGCCTAGAATGCCAAGGCCTGGGAGACAGAACTATCTCAAAAGAGAGGCCTTGGGTGCCAGAGGGACCTCAGCACTCCCCATCCAGTGCTGCCTCAAGTCTCTGCTCCCTGCATTCTGGTGTAGCACCACTTGGCCACCCCAGCTGTGGCTCACATGAGTCCAGGCACCTTGATCTTAGACTTCCCAGCCTCCAGAACTGTAATAAATAAATTTCTATTATTTATAAATTACCTAGCCTAAGGAATTTTGTTATAGCAGCATGAACAGCCTAAGACAATACTTCATCCCAGTTTCTATAGATGAGTCTTTGAACTTTGTTGCTACAGAATATCATGAGTTAACACCACATGACTTACCATTAGCAATGATAACTGTGTTAACACGTTGTTGAAAGATGCCATAACCCCCACCTAAAAATATGATTTTTACAGCCTTGTGTAACACAAACTGTCTTAGTTTAGGTCCCACCAAAAGAGACCCTGATACATAAATTTGAGCTCAAGTAGTTTATTCTGGAGATGATCCCAAATAGCACCGTAAGAAATTGGATAGTTTGGACAGGGTACAAGTATACTAGTGAGCATGCCACCTCCATGGGTGATTGATTCTCAAACCCTCTTGAGACTCAACAGAGACAGTGTTTAGCAGAGTTCTCCCACCTGAAGCATGAGAAAACTGGATCATCTTTGGTTAAGAACTGCTTTCAAGGAATGATCCAAAACAACTGAATCATCATTTGGCAACTTCAGACTGCTTTGCACGTGTGCTAAGAAAACATTGTTGGACAACAAGAGTTATCACTCATTATAGAAAGAACTGTGTATCCTTGCATTAGGAAATAATTGATATGTATAGAAAAGGTATGAGCACATATAGGCAGGTAGTTATTATTAGCATTATTATACCACTCTTTTAAACAAATTCATGAAAACCTGCCTGGACAGGAAGTCATTTATTTTAAATAAAACTAAAAGAAGGGAATTATACTTTGTTTTACACCCTTTATGCATTCAGGTGCATTAACCATCACTATACTTTTGAAGTAGACTGAGATTTCTAGCATCAGAAAAGCAAGCAGTAATGTTAGAATCTCTGAGAACCAGTAGCTGCATATAGATTTTCTCCAAAATTTGTCTGAAGCCAGTGGCCTGAGTACCTCAGGTGGGAGGCAGATCAGGCAGTTTTCATCACGTAATATTAAATCATGCAATTAATTCTCAGTCTCTTTTGTGATGACCCTGAATTTCACAAATAACTAGGTAAAAATAATTATTTTTTGCCCGCCCAGTTTCATAGATAGAAAATCTGACATTCAGACATTTAGTCTCAGCTAATGACTAACAATGCAAGGAAGCGGATCCTGTTAGAAAAGATTCAGTCTCTACAACTCAGAGTTTTGTCCATTTTTCCACCAAAGTCACAGATTTTCTGGGGGGAAAATACCCTCAGGAAATACTAAATATAAGTGGATATGAAAGGATGTGTGTATTTACAATAAACTTTCTGAGAGAGAATTAAACAAAACACTCTTATTTGAACAATTTTGCTGTACATGATTTCTAATTTGAGGAGAAAAATATCTCCAGGGATTTTCCCTATATAAAACAATATCATCATCATCACCACCACCATCATCTCAGAAGAATGCTTAACTAAGTGATAATAAGAAGCAGTAAAGAGAGAGTTCTGTACATATGCAATTGAGTCTGTAGATTAACAACTGAATTTTGGGCTTACTTGGATTTCTTATATATTCATTTCACATTTTCATAGTTGGTTGTGGTATCTGTTGACTTCAGGTGTGCTTGAGAAATATGTTTATAGTGTTTATAGTTTGGGCCAATTATTCATATCATTAAGTTCCTTTTGTTTTGCTTAAATACATTAAAGATACCAACAATAGATTTATTCATTCTTAGAGCAATGTCAATGCTTAATAAGTATCATGCTTTTCTGTTAGCACTTGAGATACAGTGATAAAACTAAACGAGGTCCCTGACTTGGATGGCATATAAGACTAAACAATGAGAAAATATGGAATATAATGTCATGTAATACTATGAAGGGAAAAAATGAAGCTAAAGTTAAAGGGACAGAATGAAAGGACTTTTAGATAGGTGACTAACACTGATAAGGTGACATTTGAGCATAGACAGGATCAAAACACAGCAAGCAGGAGGCCAAGGAAATAGTGTCCTGGAAGGAGAAGTATAGAACAATGGCTTGAGACAAAAGAGTGTTTCATGCCTTTGTGCAATAGTTCCAGGACCAGGATGGTTAGGACAGAGAGTAAGGAGGAGAAAAATAAGAAATAAAGTCTGAAAGGAAGTTCAGGACCAGATCATATGGGAGCTTTACAGTCCATGGTAAGGAGTTTGGATTTTATTTTGAGGGAGTTAAGAAGCTGGTAAGGATTTTAAGTAAGGAAATGGTATGGTCTGACATATTTTAAAAGAGCATATAGCTGCTATGTGGAGAATAAAATGTAGGGGGACAAGAGATGTGGTGGCTTGGAGTAGAATAGTATTATTGGAGATGGTGATAAATGGTCAGATTATGGATACGTTTTGAGAATAGAGCTGACAAAAGAATATGCTTCCCTCAGATTTCTGACATGTACATAGCCGTATTAATGCTGTATGGCCAACCAAAGATCTGCTGTGTGTGGTTCACTGTGAGCAATTTGTCTGACTCTGGTGAGATAGAACACCCGCACAAAATAAGTTACATGAAGCAAGTTTATTACTTGCAGACAGGCAGAAAGGGAAAACAGAAGCCTAGGATTGCCTGCGAGCTTGTCCTCCAAGACTCAGAAAATTTCCTGGAGCAGATGGAGTCTTGTCTGTGTGTGCTCTACTTTCACTGCAGCTGAGGGACTCCAGAAGGCAACCTGCCCTGGGCTTTATACCCTGGGTAACATGAAACATTAGGCTAAAGTGTTGAAGTATATTTTGTTTCTAGGGCGTACTGGAACAGAGGTCAGGCTGTTCTGGCCAGTCCCTCCTTATCTCAGGATATTGCATTCCCAGCATACGGTACTACTGTTATTCTTGAGAACTACCAGTGAGAAAGAGGGGAGAACTAGGTTGATCCAAGGCCATCCAGAAAATTGTCTTGCACTGTGGCCCTGCCCTATTTACCAGAATTTGTCTAGCCAGGGTCTTGATATTCCTTCAACGCTTCTCATGGCACCAGGTGGCATATCTAAAGTAATAAATACAACAAGACAAAAGAGCTAAAACAAAGAAACAAAATAGAGTCTTTTCCTAAATTAAGCCTCTTTTGACTGGAGGGAGGATGCAGTTGTCCTGGCCTAGCACAATCTCAAACTGTTACTGTCAAGCTTGCCTTTCATAATTTGCTAGTGATTCATTTGTCTTGGTTGCTGACAGTGGAATTTGATGGGTCTATGACCACGTGTATCTTTGCTTGACCTTGATGTTCCAGGCTCGCTAAGGGAAGCTAGTGAGAAATGCAAACAGACGGCCATTTAGAGAGGGCTCTGTTGGGGAGAGGACCTGCTAAACTTCCAGATGGAGGTCATCTCTCCACATCTGCACCCATCACTGTGGAGGCAGCTGCTCTCGCTGACATATCACACTCCTCAAGAATGTTTGTCTTGGATGCTAAATGCTCCAATTCTCAGGATCAGAGAGTCCTGGAATTTAAGTGCTTAGAAGTGCCTTAGAGATTATTTTATCTGACAGATAAGAAAACTAAGGAATAAATGTCAAAGATAATCCTCTATCACCACACAGTTGAGTAGAGACAGAGCTGGGACAAGTTTATACTGTCAGTGGCATAGGTGGCCTTTTCTTTCAAAAGTCAATCTGAATTTGTGAATATTTAATCCAACCAGAGTTGTAGATAGAAAGCCTATGGGACTGAATTCCATCTTTAATGCTAGAACATGTCATTATTCTTGGGGGTTTGTTATTCCTAGCCTTGACAAGAACAGCCTTCATCCTTCTGTTTTGATGAAGCATCTAAAAATGTTGTCCCACATTTCACCCTTTGTGAAACTATGGGTGAAATAAATGTCTTACTGAAACTTTCAGCAGCATTATACAAATAGTTCAAAATAAGTCACAATATTTAAAACTTTCACTATCCTGGAAGACTGTACAAGAAGTCCCCAGGAAATTATATCAAAAATGTACAAGTCATTCTATTTTTTTGTGGAGAATTGAAATGTGAAGTGAATGTATACACATTAGGGATCATTGGGCAAGAAATATTTGCTAGTCCAATTTTTTGCCTGTCAACTGTGAGAAATGAAACAAATAATATGTCAGTAAAATTTGCCCAAACTCTCTATAAGAACAACTTACCATACAGGACAGAATTACTACCTATGAATAAAAATTTTTCACAGGCCATTTCTTCCAGGTATATTGGGTAGGAAAACATTGTCTTTCAGATTTCTTTATCTTTTGACGATTCATGTTCACTCTGGTCTGTCAGTCATTGTGTACCTTCATGAAGTAACATGTCACATGCAATTCAAATGGGACTTTCAATCATGAGTTTTTGCATTTGTTTCTTTAGCTCATATTTGCAAACCACCCATAATGCTAGTTTGTCTTGCTTTTGTGTATTTGTAAATGTATATTCGAAATTGTGCTGTTAGGTAAGTTAATTGCAAAAACCACATTTTTACAAATGAAGTGAATAACAACATCTGTAAGAGAAATCTGGGAGTGGAGTTGACAGAAAGAGGAGCTTCAGGACATGGGAAACTG
This sequence comes from Daubentonia madagascariensis, assembly GCA_023783475.1. Lineage (NCBI taxonomy): Eukaryota > Metazoa > Chordata > Mammalia > Primates > Daubentoniidae > Daubentonia > Daubentonia madagascariensis. Next base: position 20,121,654 of record JAKFHU010000585.1, read on the forward strand.
AGGACATGGTATAGGTATAAGAATAAGAACCCACAAATCTATGCTTCCTGTGGAGTACTCCCAGGCTACTTATTACCATGTTCCTTTTGGTTCTCTTATGTCTTATTTATCCTGTAAATAATGATCCATTAAAGTAATATGCAAAGTCTGCCATTTATTATTTTTGTCTTAATCAATAGCATTAGGAATTACAAATGAGTGTCATTACTAACATTCATTAATGCATGCTAATGTATGCTAATAGCTAAAAGCTGCTGCTATAAAACAAATACTTTGTTAAGTATATTGTATTCATTTTATCTGTTAATAGTTCAAATTTTGATACTTTACTTCTATTTTAAATATAGGAAAACTGAGGCTCAGAGATATTAAGTAGCCTCTTCAAAATGACTAATTAAGTGATGAAACAGGGGATTCGAACTCAACACTCTGATTCTAGTGTCCTATTTTTTTTCCTCCTATGCAGTAGATTCCAATCAAGCCTAAATAGAAAAGAAGCTGTTCTTTGAAAAGTTTAATAATTAGTCATACAGTTTACTATAACTTCTAACAGTAAGCTATTATTTTCTTAACCATTTCCTTGAAACTTATTTTTGAGGAAAAGTACATTTTTTTTCTTGTTCTTATATTAAACCCAGTTCTCACCTTTGACCTTAGGAGAAACAAGAACATCCACTCTCGGATTTCTTCCCTTGAATTTTCCTCCTGAAAATATAACCCTTTTGTTTCTTTTGCAAATTTTTGGCATACCTTCAATAAAGGTCTTTGGCTCAGAAAGGCTGACTCCACTGTGGGGAATCAGACATCTGGCAGAATCGCCCCCAAAGTTCTGAGAATTTCTGAGGAGTCATATTTAAGGGCAGGAAATGATATTTCCCTTTTGGCTTCATATGATTCACAGGTCCTACATTGATGCTTAAGATTTTATCATCATAATTTAAAATATTTTCCTTAAAACTTTTCAAGAGAAAAATACTAACTTAGGCAAAGTTTGCCCTTTTGTATTTCATAAATATAGACAATCTAGAATCTGGATCTCATTGAGGGAGGAAGAGTGAGTACAGCTATGCCAAGTAGTGATGAAGGGGTACAAAACTTATTTAGGTGCTTTTAGAACCCCAAAGAAAATTTACCCACACGCAATTTTATTTCTAGCTGCTCTGCAAGCCATGGTCCTGCTGAGGAGAGTCTGGTTTATTATCATTAGCAAAAGCCAGGTGTGGAGGAGTGTAAAGTCTCCCACCAAGTGATAGACCAGGTTGCACTGCATGAGTGGGGCCTCCTCAGCTAAGCATAACTTTTGCACATTTGATTCACATGAACTCTGTTTTATATTCATCTCTGCTCATGTATACAGTATCTAGGGATGTGCTTGCTTGCCAATCACACAAACAATAGCAAATACTTTTCCCAGTAGCAATTTATAAAAATAATTCAGATAAAAGACTACTTTCAGAATTGTTAATGAAGTGAGACACAGAAAATGCCAGTTTTTCTTTTCTGCAAATTCACATTCTTTTTTATAGTGCCAGAAAGCTTTGCTCCAAATTTCTTGTGCCTAAGTAAATACTGCAAAATGGAGGAAACTGTACAAAATAAAATCTAAGTTTTAGTGTACATTGGTATTCATTTTTAGGCTCTATTTTCTTATGATTTATAACTTTAAAAAATGAATTTCAGTAAACAAGTATTGCACCAAAACATATTTGCAGAAATGTGATTTTTTTTTTCCTTTTCTTATTTTAGAGCCTGATTTCCTTTCTCATATCATCTAATTCTAGGAGCTCATTAACCTAAACTCCCAAAGCAGAGGTTGTGTGTTCAGAATATCTTGCCTTCTTCTCTTCCAGTATTCCACTGCTTACATTCTAGTGCAGATGTTGAAACAAACTAATAAAATATAGTAGCAAAACTGCTATGAATAAAAATACAGCAGGAAGGGAAAGAGAGAGTAGCAGTGGGGGAAAGGGGATTGTCATGGGCTGTGGTGTTGGCTAGAAAATATTTAGATAGAGGCAGAGAATGCTGCATTGATAAGGTGACATTAGAACAAAGGACTGACGGAAGTGATAAAGTGAGGCTTGTGGATATAAGGGAATAATTATTCCAGGCCCAGAAAAGAGCAAATACAAAGGGATCTATGGAGGAGACCTTCGTGTGTTTGAGAAACAGTATGAAAGCCAGTGGGGATGACACAGTTAGAAATGTGGGGAGTAGTAACACATAGAGTTTGATTGTACAGTGTCTTGTAGTCCATTATAAGAGCTTTGCCTATTACTGTGAGAGAGATACATGCCACTGAAGGGTTTTGAGTAACATTATCTGACTTACGTTTTATGAGGATCATTCTGGCTTCTGTATGGAGAATAGAACAGAAGATAACAAGGTTGAAGGAGGAAAATTAGTTAGGAGGTTATGAGAATAATACAGTTGAGAGACAATTATGGTTTGGATCAGGGTGTTGGTGGTAGAAATGGAGACAAATGATTAAAGTTTGAAGGTAGAACCAACAGTATTTGGTTCTGGAAATTCGATTCTGGATAAAGTTTGAAGGTAGAACCAACAGGATTTTCTTGATTAGATTTGGAGTGTTACAGAAAGTGATATGTCAGGGAAGGCTCCAAAGTAGTTTTTTTGGTCTTTTTTTTGCTCCTGAATTATACCATACTGAGATGTAGAAGAATGGTTCATGATGAAGATTTGGGAGAGAGATCAAGAGTTCAATGTGGGGCATATTAGGTTTGCAGTGCTAATTATAAATTTAAGTGGAGTGGAGTAGATAATTAGGCAGTTGCATTCATAATTCTGGATATCAGGGATGAGGTTCAGACTGGAAATACAAATTTTGGATGATCTTATTTATAACCATTACAGCAGATATAATCAGTATGGAAGTGAGCATGAACATAAAAAAAAGAAAAGTACAAAAATGAGGAGTACAATATTCAAAGATAGGAGAGATGAGAAAACTCAATGAAAGAGAATCTGTTAATGAGGGAGATAGTAGGGAAGATGGTGTGGCAGGTGCTAATGGAATGTCTTTTCTGATGACATTTATTTTTCTGGTAAAAAAATCTCATCAGCATTTTACACATTTATATGTGTTGTATTTTACAAAAACAAGACAAATTATTGTCCTGGTGGATAGACAGTTTATCAGCTGAGGATAAGAACTGAAAGGATGTGCTGGAGGTCTGAGAAGAGAGAAGGTCTGAAGGTGTTTTCTAGGACCGTTAAGAATCTTTGAACTATGAAAATGTAGTAAGATTGCTTGTTGGCACTAAGGACGTGTTTGAGGTTCATAGCCATGGATTTTAATGTTAGAGCTGTTTGCTAGGTTTTGCTGTACAGATGCAGGTACATAGTGGGCTAAGAATCAAACTTAATTTGATAATAGTTTTGAACAAGAAAAGATTATGATAAAGAAAGTGTCCCATTGGGGATGGTCATGGTCATGTTATTTGCTGTGTTCAAAGAATTGAGAGCAGTATTATGACTTGTGGGAAGAAGCATTTATAAACCAATTCTCTAGAGTCTTTTTCCTTGATGAAGCAAACCTTAAGTGTCACGTTGAAAAACACTTGCTACAAGATGTAGTGTCCTAGAATGTTGAACCACTGCATAGAGAAATCTTCCCTGGAGAATCTTAGATCAATGAGATTTTATGAGAACCAGAAGATTTAGCTGAGATTGTTACTGTAGTTGTTCTCACCACAAAAAATAAGTGTGTGAGGTAATGCTTATGTTAAATAAGTTGATTTAGGCATTCCACAATGTACACATATATTAAAACATCATTTTGTACACTATAAATGTATACATTTTGCTTGCCAATTAAAAAAAGAAAACATACAATTATGGGAGTAAAATGGCTGAGGTAAAAGGAAAGACAAGATGAGAAAACTGAGATGTATATGAAGATTTAAGTCAGCAAGAATTATGAGTGATGGAGAAAGTGACCTTGAGCCAGGAAGTAAAATGATCAAAGAATAGAGGAAAGGAGCTGAAGATATATTCAATGACTGTATAAGTATGTCTGTTTCTTCTCTTATTGGGAAAGAAGATACAAATCCCTTTGGATCTTCTCCACTCAATTTTGCTCTGAAGCTAAAACTGCTCTGAAAAATAAAAAGTCCACTTAAAAAAATACAGTGTCCCTGTTTCCACTTACCTGAATTTATATTCATTATATTTTTATTTCAAAAATTGTGAGTCATATATTTGATAAAATGAATCTTTTGTCTCTAGCACAAAATGAGCAAAATACAAAATGTTTTTATTATTGATAATTTATTAAAACATAATTTATTTTTATTATTAATTATTATTTGGCAAAATTTGCTGTGTTGCTTGTCTTTGTTTACTACTTTGTAGGATTTGGAAACATGGAAGAGTAAAAAAACCAATACCACATTAGCATTGCTAATATTTTATTGCACATGATTTGGAGTAAATATTAAGGAACAATTACGCCACAAAGTATAGAGGGAAAAAAGGACCTCTTGCCTTCAATGGTGTTTCAGTGGAACTTTTTCTTAATATCCTTAAAAAATCCTACCATCCTTTTACTTTGAATATATTAATAGATTAGAAGTTGTTGGCTGTGAAACTTACCTTTATTAAAAATAGGTAAGTTTCACTTCACCAGTGACCATAATACATGATTAAAATAACTAAAAACTTGTATCATGGATTCTGTTTAACAAGCAGTTAAAGTTATTTAAGGTAGTACGATTTTTACAAGTATACTCAATATGATAACAATTCAATTTTTATTTTCAATATATTTTAACATTTGCCCATATAAAGTCATGCAATTTTTTTTTCTCTAGCTAAAATATTAATTAGCATAAATGGATATATGCTAACTTAAGCTTGATCTCCATTCTCTTCTTTAAGAAATGGATAAAAAGGGCATTAATTATAAAATACTAATTAAGATTATATAAAACATTTAGAAATTACCTATTTCCTTAATGAGGCAAATTTTTAATTTACCCAGATTTCTTTACATGTTTCTTTTTAGAGTTCACTTTTTCATACATTTATGTTTTACTAAAATAATTTTAGTTACATCTTTAGCTATAAATTCAATCTCCTTAATGTGCCATTCTCAGGAAAATGTGAACCATTTGTGTAAGAGCTCCCTAATTTGCTATACCCTTCACCAGAGTTTGCTGAACCCTCTTGATCCATTATTTATAATATGCCTTGTAAAGTGTATTAATGTTTTTAAATAAACTGGTGAAATTTGCCCAATCAATAAGAATGAGGGTGAAACATTTTAAAACTATTTCACTACCAATTGTTAAGCTTTGTCCTACTCTTAGCTCTTTAATGAATGATAGTAAGAGAGCTCTTTTATTGTAAATAAATAATGTGCCATGCTCTACTCTTAACAATTTATATTTAGCTTTAACAATAACTTTTTGAGGTAAGGTAATTGCCCACTTTTACTGAAACCTAGTGAGTTTGAGTATCATGCTTTGCTCATACTCACATAGCTAAGGTATGTCACAGTTAGTACCCAATCATGAAGTCTATGGGTTTCAAAGTCTACCTCCCAACCATCAGCCAGTTTTGCCTAAGTGTGGTCTTCAGATTACATGATAGACTCCTTTAAATACAGACTCCTATGTCCCAGTCCAGATCTAATGAGTCGGACTCCAGACCAGGTTAGAACAGGAGTCTGAATTTTTACCTTGTTTTCCAAGTAATTCTTCTACACCTGAAATTTGAGAATAGTTACATTAACTCTCCCATCTTAAGTCCCCCAGCAGTGAGTGTGGTCTGGTCTTCATCCTATCTCACTTCTAGGAGCTATTCCTACTTGAGGCAATAGTATGGAAAGCTTTGACATTAAGGGATTAACATCAAGCCAGCACTGAGTCTATCATGATAAGTGTCTTCTGCCAAATTAACTTTTGCCCAGTCCCCTTCCTCAAAAGTCCCAGGAATGGGCCACTGTAAAATTTTCATAAGCTCACCTCTATCACTGGGCTAGGCTGGAGCTTTACTCTTTTTAGTCAGAGAGTTCTGATGATATATTAAGCGAATTTTGGCCCATTTACTGCCAGATACTTTGTCACCATACTCTGGCTGTTTAGGGGTAAGTTCTACACCTGCTATTGGTAATTGAAAGCTTAGAATGTTTACTATTTTGCTTGACTGGTACTTTTCACCACCATACGTAGCTTTGTCTGAAGCCATCTTATCTGCCCCACTCAGCTCCAGTGACCTGGATCTGGATGACCTCTGTCCTGAGATTTGTCAGGTGTCATTTGTTAAAACAGAACACAGCAAAATTATCATATAGAATTAAGGGAGATGGTAGATAACAACAACAACAATAAAAGTTTAGTCTGAGCCCGGAAGGTGAGTCGTAGGAGCCATGCTTTCTCTGGCTCCAGGACCAATGTACTGTGAAGAGTTTTAACCTTATTCATTTAATATGAGTATAAGCAAAGGTTCTCTGATGTAACCTCACATAGGACAGAAATTGTAGATTTTTACTACCTACTTCAAATTTTCAAAGTCCCTTACAGTACCTTGCTTGAGAAATTCCATAATTGTGTCTATGTACATTTCATCCTTTTCCTAAAGTCACCATGGCAATCTCATTAAAAAGGAAAAAAAAACTTCTGGCAGAAAAAGCAAATATTGTTTTGTTCTCTGAACTTGGTTTAAAAATATATTATCTTGGTCATGTAGGGATGTTATAACAAATACCATAGACTGGGTGACTTATACAACAAACATTTATTCCTCATGGTTCTGGAGGCTGGAAGTCTAATATCACGGTGCCAGCGTGATCAGGTTCTTGGTGATGGGCTTATTTCTGGTTAGGTCCTCACATGTCCCTTCCTGACGCATGCATGCGGAGACAGCAATCTCAAGTTTCTTCCTTTTTTTATAAGGTCCCACCATAAGGGGTCCACCCTCATGACCTCATATAAAACCCATGATGGAATGGTCCACTTTCATGACCTCATCTAAATCTAATTATTATAACTTCCAAAGGTTCTACTTCCAAATACCATCACATTGGAGATTAGGGCTTCAACATATAAATTTTGAAGGGACACAAATATGGGCAAATTCTAATTTTAAACATTACAAAATAAAACCCTTTTGGCTATTTATATTTGCTATTTCTAAATTAATTATAAATACCATCTGTATAAATTTTTGTCAAGATTTTTAATACTTTATTAAAATACAATTAACTACACATATTTAAAGTGTACAGTTGGACTAGTTTTCATATATGTATATACCCATGAAACCATCATCACAATCAAGATAATGAACAGAGCAATTAACACCAGAAAACATTTCTTCATGTTACTTTGTGATTCCTTCCTGTAATTCCTAACCTCAACCCGAGGCAACTATTGATCTGTTTTCTGTCACCACAGGTTTGTTTACTCTTTCTAGAATTTCATATACATGGAATTATATAATATGTACTTTTTTTTGTCTTACTCCTTTCATTTAGCTTAATCAATTGGAGATTTACTATGTTGTTGTGTTTATCCTTTTTTAGTTTCATTTTATTGTATTTTATTTTTATTTCATTGTGTGGTCACACCACAATTCTTTTATTTACTCACTTGTTAATGGACAATAGGGTTGTTTCTAGTTTTTAGCTATTATGAATAAAGTTTCTGTGGCTTTTCTTACACAATTCTTTTTGAAGACACGTTCTTTCATTTCTCCTGGGTAAATCTCTGCAAGTGTACTGTTGGATCAAATAAAACTGTTGCCAACTCTTGAAGAAACAAACTTTTCTAAAGTGTTTGTACCATTTTAAAATTCCAAAGTAGTGTAAGAGAATTCCAGTTTTTCCTTGTCCTTATCAACGCTTATGTGGTCAGACTCGTTACCATTTTAGACATTCTTATAGGTTTGCAATGATATGTCATTGTGGTATTAGTTTGTATTAATAAATATGCAACTAATACTGTTTAGCATCTTTTCATGTGTGCATTTGCCATATGTATGTCTTATTTGGTAAGGTGCCTGCTCAAATCATCTGTCCATTAAAAAATGGGATGTTTGTCTTCTTTATTTTGTGAGTCTTTATATATTGTGGATACAAGTTCTTTATTAAACAAACATATGATGTGAAAATAGTTTTTTGTAGTCTATGGCTTGTTTCTTTTTTTTTTTTCATTCTCTTGTCTTTGAAGAGCTGAAATTCTTGACTTTAATGAATTCAAATTTATTAATTGTTTCTGTTTATGGTCTGTGCATTTGTTTTGCTGTAAATAAGAAATCTTTGCTTAATCCAAAAAATCACAATGATTTTTTTCTACTCTAGCTGGTGGAAAAATGAACTATTCTTAGCCCTTTGTGATTCTATTGATGTTTCTTCCTCTCTCTTTGGGTGGTTCTTTCCATGGCATTGATTCTCTCTCACACACACATTGTTCAGTACTCATCTAAAGATCCAAGAGGGACTCTTTTCACATCTCTAGAGCTCTGTGCCTCTCTCTGCACAATATTTTCTCCTTCCCAGTATTCTTCCCTGTGTATCCTAGCTGTCTTACCCTACCTGGACTTATTGCTCCATCTCCTCAATTCTGAGAAACTTCTGGGCTGGGTCCATGTCCCTGAGCCACAGTCTGGAGACCACCTCCAGGCAGTGAGGTGAGGCAATCATAAGGATCCCTTTGTTATTATTTCCCTCCTCAGGGAAATCCATCCTACATCACCTGATGTACAATGTCTGATAGCAATTCCTTCATATATTTGTATAGTTTTTAGTTGTTTCAGGTGAAAATGTAATTCCTATCTCCATTACTCCACATTGGCCAAAAGTAGAAGACACAGACACTATGGTATCCATTTGGTTTTCATTTAATTTGCTCCCCATTCATCGTCTGTTGCCTATTTTGTAGTTGTTTTTGCTTTCCAATTCTTACTACTTGCTATGGTTTGAATATATCCCTTCCAAAATTCAGGTTTTGAAAATAATGGCCAATGTGATGGTATTAAGAGATGGGGACTTTAAGAGGTCAATAGGTCAGGAAGGCTCCTCCCTTTGTGAACAGGATTAAGGCCCTTATAAAAGAAGCTTCATGCAAAATTAGCTAGGCATGGTGGCATGTGCCTGTCGCCCCAGCTACTTTGCAGCCTGAGGCAGGAGGTTCTCTTGAACCCAGGAGTTGGAAGCTGCAGTGAGCTATGATCCCACCACTGCACTCCAGCAGGCCAACAGAGTGAGACTCCCATATTGAAAGGAAGGAAGGTAGGAAGGAAGGAAGGAAGGAAGGAAGGAAGGAAGGAAAGAAAGAGAGAGAAGCAACTTCATGCAGTGTTTGGTTTGCTTGCTTGGAATTCCACCTTCTGCCACATGTAGACACAGCATTCCTCTCCTCTGGAGGAACCATCTTGGAAACAGAGAGCAGCTCTCACCATACAACTGTACCTGTAGATGCCTTGATCTTGGACTTTCCACACTTCAGAAGTGTGAGAAATAAATTGCTGCTCTCTATAAATTGCCCAGTCTATGGTATTTTGTTATAGCAGCAAAAATGGATTAAGATACTCCTGTTAGGCATGTTTCTTTGTTGGCATTATTAATATTGATTCCAGATTTGTTCATGGAACTAACTGAATATATTACTAAATCTCTCTAAATCAGTTAAATAGTTTATTTCTAATGACCAGTTAGGAAGAGTTAATTGCATGTTTTTTAAAAGGAAATAATTCTCTATGGGTTTCTTGTGTTTCTCCCTGTTTTTTGACTAGAGGAACTAACTGCTTTTGTTCTTAACTATCTTTTCAAGGATGTTGGCATAGAGACTATTCATGGAAGACAGAGATGATCTCTTCTAGAGCAAAGGGCATCTTTGCTTACAGTCTTGAATGATAGAGATATCATCTTCCTCCAGAACAAAAGGTAAGCATGTTTACTGTTCATTATAAAATATCCAGCTTCCCTAACTTCAGTGTTCCTGTCTGGTAATGCAATCCACTGTTTATGCACCTGTCCTGTGCCTTTTTATGTAGCCCTGTGAGGATTAGGGCCTTGGGAATTAGCACAAGAAAATGTTAATACTCTGACTACTGCTATTTCTGGGAGTAAGGAAATCCTTTGTCTCAGACCCGGAAGTCTTAGTCTTCTGCCAACATTCTCAAAACTGTGGCAGACTAAATTCTTATTTGAACATAGGGCAAAATATCAGATTCTTTACAGTTTTGACAAAAATTTGTGAACAATTTGTAAACCTAAATTGAATGGAATTATTAATTGGAATAAATTCCCATAAGTTTTAGATCATTGTTCATGTGAGACAACTGTGTAAAAAGGGCATTTTAGACCTGTTGGTACACTATAATGTAATATTTTAGCATCTCTTGAAAATGAGTAAATGGAATGGATGAAACATTTTGATACATGTCCCTGAATTGATTGTAAAATTTAACATCAATGCATAGAAATAAATGTACTTAACCACTAAGCAAGTCCTGAGGAAGCTTTTGCTTTCTTTACCATCCTGTCCAGGACACATCAAAACATAGGAAGGGGCAGAAAGTAATGCAGCCTCTTGAGTAGGAAGTAGTGTTCCTTTTCTCCCTTAGTTCTTTCCAGTAGCCCCTCAAACCAAAAATTTTTTTGAGCAAGTGGACAATGTGAACTATAATGAGATGGTGGAACTTCCCATGACTAGATATTTATGCCTGAGAAATTGTAACTATTTTGGTTAAGCAACCCAGCTTCAATGCAAATCCTATTTATTCTTGAGTGGTTTTTAACATCAAGAAAAGTAAAACTAGTGTCAATACAAAAGACAGACAAACAAAAGTAGCTTACCCAAGAAGAGTTTTGTGTTTCTTTGGAAAAATTATTTAACTTTTCTGTACTTCTGCTTCTTCATTTGTAAAAGACAAAATAATAGTATCTACCTTATAGGGTTGTTGTAAGAATTAAATGAATTAATGTATGTAAAACAGTTAGAACATAACCTCACACTTAGAAATGGATGTTATCCTATAATTCATCATTAACTATAGTTATAGAGGAATAGACATAATGCCAAAAGAGTTGAAAGAGAACTATACAATAAAAAAGTAAAGGAAGTAAGGTTTGTTAGTTTCCTATGGCTGCAGTAACAAGGTAGCATACATTGGGTGTCTTAGAACAGCAGGAATTTATTGTCTCACAGTCATAAAGCTAGAAGTGTGAAATCAAGGTATTGGCAGGGCCACACTCCCTTTAAAACCTGTAGGAAAGGACAGGATCCTTCCTTGCTTCTTCCAGCTTCTGGCAATCCCAGATGTTCCTGGGTTTGTGGCAACATAATTCCACTGTCTGCCTCCATCTTCACATGGCCTTCTCTCCATTTATCTTCATCATCTTCCCTCTATATGTCTCTATCTCAGTGTTCAAATTTTTTCTTTTTCATAAGGACACCAGTCATAGTGGATTAGAGCCCCCCCCCCAATGATTTCATTTCAATTTGATTACCTCTGCAAAGACCCTATGTCCAAATGAGGTCACATTTTGAGTTACCGGGGGTTAGGATTTCAACATATCATTTTTACAGGACACAATTCAATCCATAGCAGAGGTAATTATTAATAATATATATATATGAAAGTAGTATGGATATTTTATTAAAAGAAATATATGTTATATAGATAGAATATATGTCTATATATGTGCTCCTGAAAACTTACTAATTTTTAAAATTATGATATTTCAGGATAATCTTGACAATGCACAGAGGATACTTTGTGTCTTAGCTAAAGGGATGCCACCCATGTGACAGAGTAAACACAATTTAAAATCCAATTCAATTCGCCAAATTTTCTTGAAATTAAATAATTTGTGAGCATGGGGATAGGAAGGCAACTATATAACAATTTCTGTATTAGGTAATTTTTCCTTAATAGCCCATATCATATTGTATCAAATTAACATGAGTTGATTGGCATAAAGTACAACTGCATCATGGTGAAGCTGGATCATCCTGGATGGGTTCATACAGTGCCAGCCTCATTGTAGGTAACACCCATTGGGTCAAAAGGTTTTGAAGCTGCTGCATCTTGATATTAAATTCCTAAGTAGTGGGATTTATTATACTTCATATGTTCATGATTAATTAGTGATGTATAAGAATAATTTCTTTGTCTTTCAAATCATATTAATATGTAACAATAAGGTTTATTCATTCAGCTATGAAAAGAAGACCAAAAGATATACATTGGATACTTTCTTTCATCATTTTAAATATCTTTGGATTTAAATTTTATTATTTCATTTTTTACTTGTAATCACAAGTTGATAACCTAATTATAGTGTCAAAAATACAGTCATAAAACTGTACCCTCTAGGTGAAATAGAAGAACTCTTTTCTGGCATTTAATTCCAAATTCTTCTTTGTCAGTACGGCATGAATTGGGAAAAACAGCTGACATCAGATTATTAATGCTCTTGATTAAGCATTCTGGAAAAGAGAAACATGAAAAGGATTAGTGAATGTACTATTTTGCCTCAAAATCTAAGCCTTTGTGGGACAAACACTAAAATTATTCAGATGTTTTACCACAGGCCTGATCAAAGAACCACATGTGTGGATAGTATTGCTTCTTCTCTACATTTTCTCAGCGTGAGATTTCTCTCAAAACTCCAGGGGATGAATTAAGTCAGCTACAAAAGAACAGAAAATTTAAGAATACATAAAGGTAAATATATCAGAATTTGTGTGTGGAATATTCTAAGCCTTTTATATAATTTAAACTTAAAAGAAGGTTGATTTGCAATGTAGGATCTAAGGAATCATTTACAGTTAAACTATTTTTGGTAAATTCAGGGTAGGGCAGAATCTCACTATGCTGGGGCATATTATACCTCTATGGTACCATCAGAATTACAGAGCAATCCCAAATATGCAGAGTTCATTGCCTTATTAACATAAACTAGAGGGTAAGATATTCCAAAAGTTCTGTAAATATGTATGAATAAGAAGGAGAAAAAAGTAAAATGAAATGGAATAAAGGCCTATGGAAAATTAATGAGATGTGAAGTTAGCCTCTCTGATGGTAGCTAAATCATCTAATGCCCAAAGAAAACATGGATGTGTGGAACCTGAAATTGGTTTGGGAATATTACAATATTTATTCTTATATGATAATAAAATAATTATAATTATAGTATTTTGAATACTCAGTATGTATCAAACACTGTGATAAATGTTTTATTGGTAGAAATTTAATTTAAACCAACCTATTGAGTTGATAGTATTGTTTCCAGTATAAAGATAAAGTAAAAATAAGACTTTGATATGTCAAATAACGTGTCATAGCTGAGAAGCTTCAATTTAACATCCTGGTAGAAGTTGTTCAGGTAGCAAGAAAAATCATGTTATCCATGGTTCTTGGAAATCCACATACAGCATGAGGCCAGAAGATTGCAGGGTATATGGGAATCAGAATCCAGCTACCCACAGAATTAGTCTGAGAGGAAATATGAAGATGATGAGTAATTCAGCTAATTGTAGTGAAGCCATAAGCAGGAGTTGTGTCCTACTATGGAATTAGAGTATTAAACACAAAATCTGAGTCTATTTAGTAATAAAGTAATAATGCTAACCACATTTTGTGAATTACTTTATGAGCAGAACTATGCTATATACTTTGTATTCACACTGTCTAATCTTGACAAATTAGTTATTCTAAATTACTCACATAGTGACTGTCTTAACTGGCATTCAGATGCAGGTTTACCTGACTTCCAAGACTATTTAGTTTCCATTATATTTTATTAAATTACTTGTAGGGACTAAAATAACAGTGAGACATAAGGACACCCATGGCCCCCAAATGTTGAGGTATCAGTGGAAAGGGATGACATCAGTGACTTCAGCTGGCAAAGTGATCACTTTATAAAAGATAAAGGTTACTCTATGTCTCAAGAGGTGAGGGGAAAGGTGTCTATTGCTTTGAGAAGTAAACAATTTAAATAGAAAAATGAATAGTAGGTAAATAACTAGGTAAATAAATAAATAAATGCATTCTGATATAGTCAGACAACTCTTTTCAAATATGAATTGTTAAATCTTAAGTTCATAAAGATGATTACCAGAATCTAGGAAGGGTAGTTGGGGGTGGGGGGAAGAGGGATGAGTAATGGGTACAAAAATGCAGTTAGAATAAATAAGATCTAGTATTTGGTAGCTCAATAGGGTGACTATAGTTAACAGTAATTTATTGTGCATTTATGAATAACTAAAGAGTGGAATTGGAATGTTTCTAACACAAAGATGATAAATGCTTGAGGTGATGGCTACCCCAGTTACACTGATTTGATCATTACACATTGTATACTTACATCAAAAGGCATACCTCATGTACCCCATAAATACGTACAACTACCATGTATCCATAATAACAAAAATACACAAAATAAAAATAAAATAAAAAATAAAAACATCACCAAAAAATAAAAAGATATATATGTTACTGTTTATTTCTCTACCCTTTGTGTCTATCATGGTGACACTAACACTCTACTTTCAGCCAGCACCATATGGTAGATTTTAGTGTATGAAAAAGAACAGTAAACTTTAATTAGAATTCTGAGTTTATTTTTATAATTAGATTGAGCCTGTTGGCAAACTCTGTGAGACCTAGTTCCTTTATCAGTCAAATAGAAACAGCTATCAATGCCTACATTATAAATTTGTTGAAATAATGCAATTTAAGTTCTAATATCATAATTTTCATCATCTTTATCATCAGCATCCTCCTTTTCTCTCTACTTCACATATCTTTGTGTTTGGGTGTGGAATACTTACTCCCTCCTCTAGAATATCATGATTTATACCAAATATGTTCAATCCACTTCAAATTCCAATGCTTTTTTAAGAGCCCCCCTGCCACACCCAAATACTCAGGACCTCATTGAGATATCTGCTCATGAATCAAAGAAGAATTTCAATATTTCACATAATCCCTTACTGATGATGAAATTTATCTTTTCTCTTTTATAGGTTTAATGAAAGCAAAACCCTAATTCTAAATAATTTTCACCTAAATAAAAGGTCGATTATTTTTAACTTATTGCAATAGGAATACTTTGCCTGTCAAATAAGAATTAATACCAGCTTAGCTAGCCTTCACTCTGTCAAAACTTTGCCTGGTGTCCCCATCTTCCAGTATTCTGTGGTCATTAATAATCTGGCAGCAGCATCTGGAGTGAAGCCAAGAAAGGAAACAGTAACTGACCCTAGAGATTCTTGTGATTTTTCCTTATTTGAGAGAGTTTTTATGGATTCTACATACCTTAAAGGCCAGTACTAAAAATAATACCTGGTCCCTTATTTTTTGATCATTCAAAACAAATGATTATGTTGTATTTCCAATTGTTGGCAAGTGAGGGTGGATGGAAAGTCAACTGTTGATCAGATTTCATGTGATAGGGGTATTTTGGATTAATATTCACTTTGCAACATTGATTAGCATCACTGGCTGCCACAGTAAGTAACCGAGAGTTAGGATTAAAGCATCACACACAGGGAAGATTGTAGGGAAATCACACATCCTTCCTCTTTTTCATTTGCTGAGGCCTCTCATATCTTTGATATGAGAAATAAAGCTCTTACTAGGTCATAAATAGCAAATTACTATACCAAAAATGACAGAGACTATGCCATCCTAGTCATGCAGAAAGGCAGATGCTAAATTTTTATTATGCCATTACATATGTCATTACATATACTTCCTAAGCATATGATAAATTATGTCTTATACATAATTTTTACCTCTTGGTCAGATTGTAAGATGTTCAAGGTTAGGATCCTTTCCTAGCACTTTTTAATATTGTTTTCATAAATTACCATAATTTGGTATACATGGACAATTTTGTTGGCAGATATTAGAGTGTTGAGAGTATTGATAATGCACCAGGCACTCCTTTAAACAGTTTCAAATTGACCTCTGTTGAAAGTACAATTATATCCCCATTTTTACATGAGGAAATAGAGAGTTAGAGAATTTAATCAGTATTTCCAATGTTTTACAGCCAGTAAATATTGGGTTCAGAATTTAAACTCATGTCCATTTGACTCTAACCGTCATTCTATAACCATTATGTGATGAAGCTTTGACAATTCTACTTCATAAATATTTGGTAATTAATTGTTAGTTGATACATTACAAAGCAAGCTTTTTTTAAACTTATTTTTAGCTTTTTGTGGAAAACACAAAAATACTATTTTAGATCATCATAGTTTAAATAATATACATACCTATCTGATTACCTTATACTGAAATTCTTTTTAGCGTTCTATACCCTTTAGGGATATATTTAGAATATTAAATGTATTTGTGGCCTTTCTTTTCCACAAATGACTCACATTTTGATAATGTTCAGTCTGCAATGTGTTTGGAGTAGTAACAGCTCACCTCTTTAGAAGTTATGTCCTTGTAACCTCAAAATTCTGGAAATTAAGAAATGATTGAAAGGAAACTAGAAACAGCCGGAGTAATTCTTTTAGTTTTAACATTTGTGGAATTGATTATTTAAGAGTGAGCTTGAATATCAATATTATGTAATTATTTAGAATTTTGCTGAATCACGAAATATAAACAAGATCAATACCTAAAGGGAGAGGCAGAGCAAGGGAAAAAGCCCAAGCACAGCTCACATCCACAACTCAGTGTTGCACTATTTTTCTTTAATTGCTATGTATAGAAAAAACAACTTAGAGTATACCTCATCAATTGCATGTGCAATTTACCAAAGAGGTGACAAATAATAGGATTCACAATGATATTAGATCTATCAAGGATCTACTATAATGTGTTCTCCACTGAAAACAACTTAAAATTGTTGTAGTGACATTCAATATTCTACCTTCTATTATATAGAAAATTCACAACTGCTGATTAACTCATTATCCAAAAATGGAAGACCATCAATAAATGGACTATACTTTCAGATTGTCATTCATATATAGCAATGTCTATCTTTTTTTAAATTTCAGTAACGATTTTCTAGGACTGATAAAAATTATGAAGTATGAATTTATTTGAAACTAAATTATAAAACCTATAGAGGCATATACAAACATGTACAATTAATATATGCATAAATAAAATAAATCCATAGTAAATATTCTGAAATAATTTTACAACTAAAACTGAACTGATTCTTCTCCTTTCTAAAAGGATATGATAAATGTTTGTAAAAACTGGAAGAAATCTGGTGTCCAGATGCATGTTTCTTATTGTTGAATGTAAAACTTCTTTCCTTGGCAGCTGGTGACTGCAAATGAGTTTAGGAAGCAGATGATGGCAATAAGTTAACTCGGTACAGAAACCTTCATAACAGCCAGCTACCCTAACAGCTCATATCAGACTCTATCACACACTGGGCTTCCAAACATGACAGAAAAGCTTCTCTCAGGAAGTTTCATTTTTACTGAATTCAGACTAAATGCCATGCAAACATCCACCGTTTTTCATAGGAATATCACTGTAATTGCCACATGACTCTGTTGAAATCTAGCTTTGAAAGGAAACCTACACTCTTCCCCAAATACTACAGCGTATGCTTCTTTGACAATAGCATTTATTTGTATCATACAGAGTACACTTTGATTTGGTTTTCCTTGAATTGTTTCATTTTTGGGTTAGTTAAGAATGAACTGTGAGAGTGTGTGTGTGTGTGTGTGTGTATGTGGTGTGTGTGTCTTAATATGTACTGCAAATATGGCCATCTGGGCATTGTGGGGCTGCCAGAAGTTCACTGAATATGCTCTGAATATACTTTCCTCTGAGTTCAGACTTGGTAGGTAGTATGATATGCGAAGCTGAGCACAGACCTAGATTCTAGGCAACAGCTTAATGGCTACCAGAGTACCCTTTTGCCATTAGCCACACTCATTTTTCTGCCACCACTACTATCTATAAAGGAAGGAGTGTTCTGCCATCTATCCACTATTGGATGCAAAGGCACCTAGTTCAAATAAATAGTGAGTCACCTTAAATTAAGTGTCCCATTGAAGTTCAAAAGTGTGACAAGTAAATCAGATAAAGTAAAGAACAACTTCATTTACTTTTTCATATTTCCCTCAGCACTTAATATGCTGGGTTAACACAATCTGCATATCCTCTTGGGAGATTCATTCATACCTGTTAATACCCGTTGGCCTGTTAATATAGTGCTGGAGATATAATAAATAGAGACAACACAAAAAGTTTGCCTGTGACTTTATTTTGGGGGTTACATCTCCAACAAACTAAACTGAACTCTTTTAAACATCCAAGCTTTAACCACAAGAAAACATGAGAGTGGAAAAATAAAAAGATACAGAGACATAACAGTGATCATTTGAAAATAATGTTAAGCTACAATACAGGAGAGTATATGTATCTACATATTTTTAATCTATTTTTACCCTAGTTGCCCATGTAAGTACTTTGCAAAGTAAAAGATGCTCAAGAAATTTTTGTTGGCTTGATTTTTAATTTAATTAGTTAATAATGACAATAATGTTAATGAAGCCAGTTAATGAAGCAATACTTACCCCCCTGGAAGATTATATAATCTACATGTGGAGACCTATTTAAATGGTTTAGAATTAGGCTTCATCTGAAAGTTTCTTGTCATTTGTAGGTGCTATTGGTGTACCCTGGTCTTGCATCATAATGTATGCAACACAGCCAAGGGGACAGAAGGTTAAAAAAAACAGTTAAGAGCTATGTTAACTGTAAAACTGAGCTATCAACTTCTCTGCATAGCTTTAATGCACAAAATTGTCATTCTTACAGCCTACTAACAGAAACAACAACGCACCAAAGGTGGAACAAGTACAAAAAATACGTATAGGGATAACAGAACACAGCAAAGTAGGAACTATTTTCTAAATAGTGTACAAGTTGGTACATTCAGTAGACACTTGAATTGGTCTAGTAGAATCATAAATGTACAGGTGATTTGGGGAAAAAATAAATAAGATACTTTTTCAAGTTGCTTATAATTTATTAGTGGGGCTGAATGAACATACAACTATTCTATATACTTGTGTGATAGTAATAATTTGAAATATTCTTACTTTTAAATGAAATCTGAAGGCTGGATATTGATAAATCTCATCTTTGGGTGATGAAAGAGAATTCTAAATGATCTTATTAAATATAGATTTAATTAAGTCTCAAAAATTCAAAAGTAACCTTCACCTATTCCCCATTGTTTTCAGAATTAATTATAGATTTTCCCACATTTTTCTAAAAGCATTGTATATTATGACCCACATTCACCTACTCTCTACCATTGTCTCTCAAGACTGCCTATGTAAATGCCCAATAAAATGAAATTTATATTTCTCTTCCCTAACCACAATCTGTGTTTTCTTGACTCAGTATCTTTGCCTATGCCTAGAACATCCACTAAAAATGTTATCTCTTTCAAGATTTAAATCAATGTTCAAGAACTTCATGAATATTATTATTCTGTGCTTCTCATACAGAATTGTAATGATGCTTTGATTGAATCTGTCTTTCAAAGTACCAATAATCCAAAGTGAAAACACTTGACACAATTTAAAGCCCTGTATAAATATGAGTTTTTCTTCTTTCCTCTTTTCTTTTTTGACTTTTCACGTATTTGATAAGTAGACACAATGTAACAAAGTGTTTGCTTGGTGGTATGTATCCTCAAGGGACTGAGCATCCAATGGCAGAGAGAGATAAGTAAACTGATGTTTACATTATAGAAGAAAAAGGACTATGGCAATAGTAGGTAAGGAGAAGGTGCAAATAAATTGAACAAAAAAAATAGAGTTGTGAAACAAAAAATTGCTTTTCAAAAAAATCAAGTACTATAGTACACCTGGAGAAAATAATGTCTTCTATCATTTGAAGGAATGATAGAAGATGAGTCTAAAAAGAATGGAAAAGAATCATGAACTGTCATGTGTGATAAACAAATATCTTTGAACTTTGTTCTGAAAGCTATAAGTAACATGGAAAGGTTATATGCAGAGGATTAGATGTGCATGATGGGAAGACGATCATGGTATCGGTGTTAACCATAAATTAAAAGGGCTAGATTAGAAAAAGCGAGGTCAGTCAGAAGGCTATTTATTGGATAAATTTAGGCAAGAAATCATGAGGACCTGACTAGAAGGTGGATAGAAAAATGGAGCAGGGATAGAGAAATAAATAGAATACATTTCATATGTCTGGCTTAGGAAATTGCATTACTCTATTTATAAAGAGAGATGAATAAATGTGTAAGAGCAAAGATAAAGAGAGAAGGTGATATTTCCTGCATAAGATATGGTAAATGAGTTGGAGATCTTTAGTAAGTAGTTGAATATGCAAGTCTGAACCAAGGTTGTTCCATAAACAAAGATTCCCTGAAGGGAAAGGAAGGCTGAAATTGAGTCTGTGATTTCAATACCATTTATCCCAGCAGGAAGCTGATCTGTTCAAAGGGAGGGCTGTCTTTTTCTATTTCACATTTCCAGAGCTGGTGACCTTCTAGAATTCCCACCAATTTGACTTATGTAATATGCACAGACCTGCTCAGAGGAGTGGCATTGGAATATGGAAATTCATGGTTATTATTTTTCACTGGAGACTCTTTGGAATTGAAGCTAAGAACTAAGGTGTTAGAGCTGTATAAGACTTGGTTCAAATCCTTAACCTTTTTTTACTCAAAAGCAAGACAAATTATTTAAACTTTTTGAGAGTTATCCTGCTCATTTACAAAATAAAAATAACCAATCCTGAACTCATTGTTATGTAGTGAGAAATAAAAACAAAACATATGTAATGTTCTTACCAGAAATCATGATACATATAAGGAGCTAAAAAAAAAGATAAATGACATTATCTATTTGATCTTCCTCCTCTTCCTCTTCACCATCATCATCATCTTTCATGTCTGGTTCTTACCCAGTTATATCAGAGTGAGATAGGTTGGCAGTATGAGCAGCTACGCTGTGTCGGGTAGAATTTTTGGTCTCTTCTAGTAAATGGTTTTGTTTTACACGTTTCCTTCAATTTTGTTCTGCCCCCAAAATGGATTTCCACTTTCAGATCTTGATATCTCCCCCTCTGTTCTGCTCTTCTCTAAGCAATTAACTATAATTTGTCAAATTAAAAAAAGAAACCTCTGAATACCCTGC
This sequence comes from Daubentonia madagascariensis, assembly GCA_023783475.1. Taxonomy (NCBI): domain Eukaryota; kingdom Metazoa; phylum Chordata; class Mammalia; order Primates; family Daubentoniidae; genus Daubentonia; species Daubentonia madagascariensis. The sequence continues at coordinate 20,142,803 of JAKFHU010000585.1, forward strand.
TCTAACATTCTTAATTTTTTTGCAGTATAGCAAGACTTGAAACTATAAAAATGTTCTCATTTCATATATTTCAAAAGTGCCCTTTAAGTTATTTGTAAATTTCATTATGGCCCAAATAATTTGTCTAACAAGCTAAACTCATCTTTATATGTCTGTCTACACTACCTCATAACAAATTATTTTGCATTCCCAATAATAGAACTTGATATTGAAGAATTACTTGTGATGAACACACAAATTGGAATTTATTAAAATAATTCACTACAATATATGTGTTCATAATTATGGAAATGTCATGCAATTTATATTACTAAAAATACAATTATCCTACATGGTTCATATTTAGTAAGCACAGCAGGAACCATTTTTATAGAAATGGGTTATATCGTAAGGGCAGAAACTATCTCTGTGTTGTTGTTAACCATTAATTTGTAAAGATGATTACAATTCCCCCCAAGTTTTTGAGAATAGAAGGATTGATAGATATAAAGATGGATGAGTGAATGGATGAATGGATGGATGGACAAATGGACATAAAAAATGTAAGGATCTTGGAAGTGCATAGTCAAGTTTCTAAAACTGGTATTGTCATCTAGTTAAACTTTTCATATTCTGTCTGTGAACCCCTACCCCCTTTCCATATACACACACACACACGTTTATATATATAAGATTTTTCAGATAATCAGATATAAGTCAGATTATTATTATGTTATAATTAATTGAGGCTCAAAAGACATGGGTCAATGTGTTAGTTTTCTATTGTTGCATAACAAATTATCACAAACTTTGTGGTTAAAAACAATATCCATCATTTAGCTCACAGTCCTGTAGATCAGAAATCCAGCATGGTGTGGCTGGATTTTCTGGTCGTGATATAAAAAATCCTAAATCAAAGTGGTTTTGTCCAGGCTGGGCTCATATCTGAAGCTCTGGGGAAAATCCTCTTCAAAGCTCACTTAGGTTGTCTACAAATTCAGCTCCTTGCAGTTACGGGACTGAAGTTCCCCTTTTCTTGCTGGCTGTCAGTTGGGAACACTTTTCAGCTTCTGAGACTGCTTTTGGGTCCTTACCCTGTGGCCCCCTCCACCTTAGCAACAGAAGTCCTCCCTCACATCAAATCCCTCTCATGCTTTGATTCTCTTAAAATTTTTCCACTGTGACCAGTCAGAGAAAACCCTCTGCTATTAAAAGGCTCATGTGATCAGGTTAGCCCTACACCTATAATCTCCCTATTTTAAAATTAACTGATAAATCACCTTAATTACATCTAGAAAATTCTTTTTGCAAAGTGAGATAACATAATCAAGGGAGAAATACCAGAGAGTCTACGTCATGGGAGCCATTTTAGAATGCTGCCTACCACAATCAGGGGTGTCAATTGCCATACATAGTTGCTTTACATAGTTAATTTAGATGTAAAGATAAACTGAAATTAACCCACCAATGATTTTCCAAAGATATTTTTGATTGTATAAGTATATTCTCCTTATAGTTATAATAGGTTGTCTCATTATTTGCTATTATTAATCCACATTTAGGTATAGCATATACATAGCTAAATAGAATACATTATAATGGCTTTTATGAATTTATTCTTGACGACTGCTATCATTTGGGATGACAATAGCTATGTTTTCATTTATTTATTCGTTTTTGCCAGTATAATTATGGACCTTATTTTCAAACATCAGGAGAAGCTCTAATCTAAAATCTTTAACAGTTAAAGTGATATGAAAATTTCTATTTGTATAACCTACTGGATTCATAGTTCTAAATATGGGTTTATGCATTCAAACACTCAAAGATAATTTTTGGCTTAATTTACGTGAGAGGTAGGATATCTGGAATGCATGGCTTTATTTTAGATGGGATATGCAATATATTTTGTTTCCCTCAGTACCTTGGTGCCATAAGGTATATCTTATCAAGACCAGGCAAGTGCTCAGAATGAACATAACTAGTGCAAGGGAATTATTATGTTATTTAGTGTTGATTCCCCAACAGCTTTGCATTTTCAAAACAAAATCTATCTACATACACATACATATTCGGATTCTATAGTCATTGAACCAGTTTATTTTTATTCTAGTTTCTTTCAAGCCATTTAGATCATAGCTATGCAGGAATGCCATATCACATGATTTAAACAATATGTTTGCATAGTAATGTTATATTATTTTAGTTGGAATTGCATGAGATGTTTCATGAATAGGCTCCCCTCCCCTCAATCAAGTAAAGTGTTGGATTAGCAACTTGAGCTCACTCTAAATTAAAGAGTTGAAGATCATATTTAGAAAGCCACAGGTCTAAAATATAATCTTTGTTTGTACAGTGAGGCCACCCTTTTACAAAGAACCAATGAATTTAACTTGATCCTATTAATCAATCAGCAATAGCAGTAGGAAAAATTGATATGGGTGCCTGAAGCTGGCTCAGCTTCTCTTTTTTGATCAAGACAGTTTTAATCCTATCTTCCTTTTACTCTTTTGATCATATTTTACACACACAGACACACACACACACCCCGGTTATATTGCATGTAACAATCAGTTTAACAAAAAACCCAGGAACCTTGAAGAACAGGCACTAATGTATGTTGCATTGGATATGGGACTTTTTTTTCCTTGTTTATTTGAGCAAATTTTGACTAAGAATTTCTGTAAATCATTGTGGGCAAGTATAGCAATACCCAAGATTAGGTTTCAGATCCTCAGTTGAGATAGGCAAAAGCATAAACCCAGGTTTTCATAACCTAGAAAATATGAAAACAAAATTCATTATATTGGAGAGCCATCTGTTTAAAAAAAGAACATTGTAGAAATCAATATAAATTAATTATGTTTAACAATAAGACTAAATAGTTATTCCTTGACTAAACTCTTTTTGAAGACATCATATAAGCATAATTTAAAGAAACACAATACCTATTGTAGAAGAAAAGAGTGTCTAATAGACTTCAACCAATCTTATAATTCATCTCTTCCAAAAGTTGGAATGCTATACATTGTGAGGAAATTTAAGGATTTTCTTTTCAAAATTCTTATCAAAATTCTTAAATTTGTTATAAGAATAGGTATGCTTGGGAATTATTTTCAAACAATTAAAATTAGGTGGAGAAGGAATTTTTTTGAAAACTGAAACAATCCAAAATGCTTTTGATTTTTCTTTTGGATTTAGGGGAAAAACCATATCATCCATATAACATTCTTCAGAGCATAAAAGAGTCTACATAGAGGTAGCTCAGTATGGCAAAAGAAATATGGCACAGGCAGTACAGGCTCAACTCAAACAATTAGGAGTTATGTGACTTTTGGCAAGTTACTTACCCTCTCTGAACAATTTTCTCATCTATAAAAATATGATAATATATTTATAAAACTGTTGTATATTAAATGTCTTACTTTACATAACGGATCCAGCGAAGTGCTTATATAAGAGTTTTTTCTTTTTGGAGTAAAAATTGCTTCCGTATAAATTTATGTAGCTAATGGAGACTACTTCAGTGTTCAAAAGGCACAAAGAGTAAGTCCTCCATAATTTGAAGACACCCATGATCTTCAAATCCATTGTACGGTCTCACCTCCAAGCTATACATCTTCAATTTCTTTAATATTTGAATTGTTTTAAGATATGTAGACCATTAACTCTCTTAGTTACATTTTTTCAGTTTGTCTAAGAACAGGAGCTAGAAATGAACATCACACTCAAGCCATGTTTTGACTAGTACTGTTTGAGAGGGAAACTACCTTTCTGTTTTTAGGACAGAATACTTCCATTAAAGATGGGGGACAGGGATAGCAAAAAGGTTTTATCTTTCAATATGACTTGTATTGAACTTGTCCACATCAAATCTTCACTTTCTTATCAAATGGTGTTGCTTTTTGTGAAATGTTTCAATCTATTCACTTTATTTGTATCATATTTAGACATGCATAATTCACCTAGTCGTCAACACCAATTTCTATAGAATAATTTTTACTAATAATCTTATTAAATTCAGATAAAAACAACATCAAGAAAAGCAAAGAAGAATTAATTGTATGTGATTCTACATAATGATCATATTCAAGAACAGAATGACAGCTATATTGAAAGACGGTGGTGCTTTGATCTTTACATAAAAGCTCAAGTACTTCAGACATGTGAGTTTTTCATAAGGCGACACTGCTGTCATATGCAATGAAAAATACAAGCCCCTGGTTATTTATGGCATTATCTTGTGTGCAAAACTATGGAAATAGAGTTAAAGTTATTCTAATAATGTAATGTTGACTTTCAGTCAGCTTAAGTAAGCTCCTGTGACCAATTGATTTAGAAAGGAATTGCTAGATAATCTTCCAATTTAGAATCATTTAACAGGCCTCATAATTAAGATACATGTGTCTCTCATTTGTGACAGCACTAGACTCCTAAGATTTACATTTAAATCAAAATTTGCCCATTATTTCAAAACAGTCGATGATTTTGATATACTGTTGCTACTAAAATACATGACATTAACTCCAGCAGAGGTTTGTATAAATTACCAAGGAACTAATTTTACAAAGGGGAAAAATTGAGGCCGTAAATCTTAGAAATTATGTAAGATTAATGAGGTGATGATGTCTTTTAGTAGAGTATTTTTATTTTATCTAACTTCTTATTCCTGACAATCATAAACACATAATTTGGGACCAGACTTACTAAATGTCAGTGATTATTTTGGAAAATGTGAAACAGTATGTTAACATTAAGAGCTTAAACTCTGGAGTCCGTCCGATGTTTGGATTCCAAACCTACACCTACTCCAGTATTATTAGCTATGTGACCTGATGTAAGAGGTTGAACATCTGTGCCTTAGCTTTCTTACTGGCAAAATGTGAATTATAATAATCACTATATTATATGATTAAAGCAATAGTGGATGAATGAGATTGTGGCTTCAGTATTAGTACAGTACCTGACACATTAATAATAGTGACTATGGGAGAAAATGAAATCTATAGTGATAAAAAATAATTTTTACATCCTTAACTATCCACTCAATAGCAGGCAATAGTACAGGGCAAATAAATCACTTGTGGACACTGTTGGCATCCTGGAGGCAAAGATTATGAAATAGATGGCAGTACAGATACCATAGTAGTTGTAGCCTTATATGGGCCCTGGGAGTCAGGGGGCTGTGGTGCTTTACTATGCTGTAGAGTTCTAGGCTAGCCTAAGGCAGAAGCCTTCAGCAAATATCAGCCTTGATACAGTGTAAAAAGAAAATCAGTCTCAGGACCACCCCCTCCCAACTCCTTATGCAAAGGAAAGGTAAATGGTCTCACAGACCATTCATTAAGGAAATTCCTTGCTAACTTACCATAAGCAAGGACATGCAAATTGTATCTATGTCTAGCACCTAAAACTAAAGCCTGTCTGATTCCACACTAATAATGAATTACAAGTTTATCTTACAGATAACAGAATTGGAGATAAGACAGAATCAGACATTCTTCCACCTACCCGCCAGGACATCTACATAATTGATGCTTCCTTCACACCCTTATTTTATGTAAAATGTAGATTTCTTGGGCTTCACAAGAGTGTAAGAACTTTGCCTCATCAGGCCCCCCCCGCCCCGACCTTTTTCCTTCTCTGTACGCCTTTAAAATGCTGAAGGTTCCAACTTCCCCTTTGGAAAAACAGCCACAGCTTTCTGTGGTTCCTGTTTTTCCTGGCACGTCCTCAAAATCTTGGCTTAATAAACCTCTATTGATTGAGATTTTTGGCTCATTTACTTGAGTCGACAACAGCAACAATGATGACTTAATTTGAAACTTGAAGATATATTACGTTTTAGAAGACAAACCTTGGAAAGATAAGGGTGAGAAGTTCTTGCCTGTCTTCTTCCTTCTCCAGTAAAAAATACTTCCCCAGAAGCCCAGAGACCGGTCTATAATTGCCAGCCTATAGTGTTATATACTTATATTACATATTTATTTGGCATTTCACTGTTTACACATATCTTTGACACTCTGCTCCATTTCATATTTATGATAAATAATTGTAAGAATTTTACAAGGAAATACTTATTATCTCCATTCTTTAGATAAAGAAATTGAAGTTCAGGATGGCCTAATCACTTACCCAGGATAGACAGTGAGTAAGTCATAGGGCCAAGATAAGAACTTAGTCCCATTTCCTTTGTTTTACCTTTTCATCATAACTTCCCAAGCTAGTCAAGTAATACACTGACTAGCTTCCGTAGGAACAGTAAAGTAATTTATCTTATTGTATTAATATATTAAATGACATTGGTGGAGTAGTATACAAAGAATATTGAATAGTTATTTAGTGAATGATGACTGGGGCAGGAAATTAAGAAAATAAAAAAAAACTCTGTCTTAATGTTTAACAACGCCAAGTGGTCTACTGGGTTATTGATGATAGCAAGAGGGGATTTGGTACCTAAAAGAAGTAATAAGGAAACACTAGAACAGAGAGTATCTCAGGTGTTATGTACTCCAAAACAAATTACTGACATTATATTTTCCTCAGGTCCAGCACTTATGACTTTTTTGTAAGTTATGTTGAATTCAGAAATTAGTTCTTTTATTGAGTCAATAGCTCACAAAGGCTATTATGTGACCTTATACTTACCCGGTAGAAATGTGACTTTTTTTTCTTTATAATTTAATGAAGAAAGGAAAGGGTGAAAATATTCTATTATCTTGTTTGTACTGATGCTCAGCTGGGGTTTAGCAAGGTGATCTGTTCATAGGCTACAGTAAACTTTCCAAGCTTTCCAAGTGCATTCATATTTCTCTGAATTATAAAGGGCAATTATAATATAGTTACATGTGTGTTGGGAACTTGTAATGGCAAAAACCGGAGTCACGTTGCCGAAGGAAACACCGAGAGGTACACGAGGATTCAGAGAGATCAGGTTTATTAATGCCGGCGGGCTCAGAGGGGATCTTTCGCCAAAATCTGAGCCCCCCCCCCCGTCAGGGGGACTTGTCTTTTATACTTCAAGAGCAAGGAGGTGGTACAGAACGGCTTATACCAGGAAGTGTATGCATAAGGAAGTTACTGTAATTTACAAGGTAGCTGGTGCAAGGGGGAGCTGTTTACAGGAGCATGAGCTGCAGCCATTAGTCAGTTTCACAAGGCAACAAGCAGTCTTACAGAAGCAGATTAAGCAATTAACATACATAGGGCTATAGCTTGTCTGTTTCAGGGTAAACGGTTTTTAGTGAATTTCTATTTTTCCCTCACAAACTGATGCTCCATAAATATAAAATTTCATTCTTTGATGAGACTGACTGAAATCTTTGCACTGATTGAGCAAGTAACACCTAGACTGTACGAATCATATGGATAAGGCAAGCTATCCACTGATACAAGGAAAAGGAGATAGTTTCTGAAGGCTACCATTGAATGCCAGATTTGGTTTTAGTAATTAGCCAAAGGAATAGAAGTCTACATTGAAATGTAGGAGTTTAATTGTTTTTACTCTATCAGACAGTATGGAAATCTGTTTACATAATGTTTATCCTGCTCTACTAAGGCTCACCAATAGTCCACATGACTTTTTTAGCTCTTAGAGATGACTTCATCACCTTCTGTACAAGGGGAAAATGAGAGATCAAATACCCAGTGGGCATTTAACATTTAACCACCAGAAGCTAGAACAGGGACATGGAACAGATCCTCCCTCACAGCTTTCACAAAGAACCAACCCTGCCAATACCTCAATCTTAGACTTCTAAACTTCAGAACTGTGAGAACAGATTTCTGTTGTTTAAGCCACCCACTTTGTAGTACTTCATTACTAGCAAACTAACACATTGGCCAAGAAATTTAAAAAAAAAAACACGGCAATTATTCAGAAAATAGAGCCAAAGACAGCTTAAAATCTCTAGAAATTTAAGGCAGCAAGCATTTCCTTATACTGTATAGTTGGGGATTTTGTATGTTTTTATTTTTCTCCTTTCTTAGAAAGTGTTATATTACTGAATATATTTTTAAAATAGTATTTAATATATATTTTATTTAGTACCTAGGGTTATATACTTTTAGAGTAAAACTATGAGAATGTGGATGAGAAGTATTGATACACACATACCTCAGGGTTGTATTTACCTTTGAGGAAGGTAGAAAGGACATGTCATTGGATAACAAGGGAAATTCTGCAATTTTAATCATATTTTATTTCTTTAGAAAAACAAATACATTTGGGACATTTTTAACATTTGTTATATTTGCGTGATAGCCACATTGGTGTTTGTTATGGTAATCTCTGTACTTCTACCTTTTTTAATGTGGTGAAAAGCACATAACATAAAATTTATCATCTTAACCATTTTTTAGTGTTAACTATATGCATATTGTTTTACACAGATCTCTAGAACATTTCCACCTTAGAAAAGTGAAACCTATATCCATTGAATAATAACCCTTTTGTATTTTTATAATATTTTACATATTTCATAGTAATAAAGAATAACATATTAAATATGTTAATTTTTTAAACTTTAGAAGGCAAAATATATTTCTCTTTAATAGTATTAATATAAATGAGACAGTCCTGTGTGGGACACTGGTGGTAGAAATGGTTCAGTAATTCATGGTTTTAGACCTATGACTTCATGTACAGTTATTAGAAAAACCTAATGACTAGGTTTTTCTTCTTAAGAGTAAGTCATGGAATTTGCCCATCACTGCAGTCTTTATTCTATTCCCCCTTTGAGTATCCCAGAGTCACACAAAGTGCCAATAAGACCTTTCTTCTTTTATGACACTGAACTAAATAGGAAACAAGTAGACGACAAATTCAATTTTTAGCTGATATGATGTCCAAAATTTCCCCTTTGAAGATAAGATTGTTATCTATGAGATCCATAAAGCAGAACTCAGATGTGCATCATTCTTTAGGGAGCTATTAACAGAAAGAATTAGGTAACTCATGGAGGAAATGTGCCTTTCTTCTCAGATGCCTCAAGTCTAAATTCTGCAGTGTTTGTCCCAAAGGCCTGGTACTTCCCAGAAAAAATGCACTTTTTTCTACTAATCCTAAAAGCAAAAGATTTTGCACAGACACAAACAATTCAAAGAAAATAATCTTTGAATGTGGCTTCACAGGCATTAGGGTAAAGGCGATTCCTCCTTTCTTACCATGTCAGATCAAATGCTTCATGCTTTGCTTTAATGATTCTAGTTCTACCACTCCCCTCTAAGGAAAATACGATAATAGTCCATATTATAGGAGGTCACCTTGCAAAATTATTGATTTTTCAAATAGGAATTCAGGAAGAACTTATGATATAAATGTATGTTGTCTTCTTACCTGTGATACTTACTTTTCAGGGGACCAAAAATAATATGTCCTTAGGGAATGATTCTGATGATCATATTCATTCTTGCTAATAATGCCAAATAATATCTCTGTCTTCACTATTGAAAATATATTATTAAGAATAAAAAATATATTTTGTTATTAAAAATGCCTCATTATTGATGTAATATGAGGGAAAAGTATCTCCAAACCAATATAGAAGTAATATTTATAGGCATTAAAAATAGATATATGCAATCTTTTTTCAAGAAAGTAGATAATGTTTTAAAAACATTTTTTTACGGAGAGATACAAAGACTTTTGTAAGTTTTACCTGAGTACTTCAATGGTACACATTTGTTAAGGCAGATGTTTTTGTTTTGCGTTCTCCTGTCCTCCTCTTGTGCACTCACTCAGCTTTTAATGCTTGCATCCCTTCCTTAGACACATCCCAATGTATGGACATCCCAGGAGTAGCAAATACAGACATTCTGTGGCAAAAACTAAGAATGTAATTAAATCAGTCCTACTGTTGTAACTACTCAGAATTTAGAGCTAGTGTATTCTGCATTGTTTACATTTTCCACTGAATTATCTGCCCTTATATTTAATCCATCAGTACTCCCCAGGATTACCTAGATAGTCTTATGAAATAAACATTAATAATTCATTCTTCCAGTTATTTAAAAGACAACTTTGGGACTAGTGTGTACTATAAACTGCTTTGCCTACAGAAAATGGTGAATAAAGTAGGATCCTCAGATGTAGCAGTTCATATTGAAGGAGGTCACAGACATGCAAGCAAGTAATTATGGCAATGTATGATATGGACATAAATAACATGATTTACATGGTGTATTCCTTTCCTATACCTACTATAACACATTAACCATAAACTCAGTAACTTAAAACAATACAAATTTATTCTTACAGTTTTGGAGTTTGGAATTCTGAAATTAAGGTGTTGGTAGGGCTGTGTTACCTCGGAGGCTTTGGAGAAGAATCTGTTTCTTTGCCTTTTTCACCTTCCAGAGGCCTACTACGTTCTTTGGCTCATGATCCCTTCTTCGCATAACATCGACCTCTTGGTTCCCTTGTCACTTCTACTACTGACTCTTATCTATTGTATCCCTTTTACAAGGACTCTTTTTATTACAATGGGCCCACCCAGATAATCTAGGATAATTTCCTCATCTCAAGATCCTTAACTACATCTCAAAGTTTCTTTTACCATGTAAGGTAACATATTCACAAGTTCTGGGATTAGGCCATGGAAATCTTTGGGGGCCATTATTCAGCCTTCCTCAAATGTGCTGTGCAAAACAGGGAAATAGTCATCCCTGGGAGGAAAGGCATATGTGAAAGTCTCCACACAAGAGACCTCCTTTGAATGAGGCCTTTAAGGGAAAGATGAACCATTGGCATGACTATGAAATGTGGAGAACAGCAGGCCAAGAGGAATATCTCTTAAAAGTGAACTGATTCACAGTACTCACTTTGGAAGGTTCTGTTTAATTCAGACATTCACTATATCTAGACTTTTACTATGGCACTTATTGCTGTCCAAGAGAATGAGAATAGCCTAACAGAGACCAAATAATCAGGATATACCCCTAGGGATTCCTGGTGAAGAAAAAACAAATAATCAGGTCTTTGCAAATAAGACGAGATGGGGAAATGGCTATTAAATAGCAAACACAGTTTTATCCCAGACACTTTTTTTGAGCTCTAGACTCTAAACTTCTCTACCTTATCAGCTTGCCATACTATCCTTGTATCATAGAGTCAATAATTACAAAAATCACACTTGTTATTTTCATTCTCCTCACTAAAACCTTTTTCTCCTCTTGTGATTGCTTTTTCTCTAAAGGCTATCTATCACAATTATCTCAGGCTCAATGTGTACAAAGTGGAGAAATGGTAGTTCCTTACTCCATCACATGAATCCAATTTATTTCCAAATACTATTGATTTAATTCATCTAACTCCAAGGAAGGAGAGTTGGGAGACTTGGGCAGGCCACTCTGAAGCATTTCAATAGGAATCAGGCTTTCCTTTTATCCTGTGCATCTTCTGTTTCTTGAAATGCTATGCTTAATTATTGAGGAACCTTAAACTTCACATTGTATATTCTGAACTAAAGCATTAGCATTAGCATTCAGAGGAAAAGGCAGATTCATCACACCCTGGAAGTCTTCCAGGTCATTTCTAAATCATCAAGACAGGCTCTCTCTCCAAAGTCAAAGGCTTCTAACCTAGACTGAAGCGAAAGGGGCTCCAATGATATTTCATTGGTTAATATTGGACAGTTTAGGGCAGAAGGTAAAGGTGAATTGAAACAGTAAGGGGGCCAGCACGGTGGCTCACGCTTGTAACCCTGGCACTTTGGAAGGCCCCCGCTGGAGGATTGCTTGAGGCCAGGAGTTCCAGATGAGCCTGAGCAAGAGCGAAACCTCTACAGAAAATATAAAAATTAGCCAGGTGTGGTGGCACATGCCTGTAGTCCTACCTACTCAAGAGGCTGAGGCAGGATTGCTTGAGCCCAGGAGTTTGAGGTTGCAGTGAGCTATGATGATGCCACTGCACTCTAGCCCGGGTGACAGAGCAAGACCCTGTCTTAAAAAAAAAAAAAGAAAAAAGAAACAGGTGGGCAAAGTATTAGGCAACAGATTGGGAAAATGGTATCCGTGAATTAAGTGAGCATCAGGGACATGAGAAGGAACAATTGGGTGGAACTGGCAGTTAGGGTTTTCTGATCCCTCAGCCAACACTCTGGTCAACCTGCACAACAGATTTTGTGCTAGGAGTCTGTAGCATTTCAGCCCTCTCATAATGAGCACTAAGCAACCATTTGGAATAGAAAATTCTAAAACACTGAATAGTTTTGCTCCCAAAGCACGTTAAATGACATTTTATTATTAAAAATCAGTTGTAAGACATGAGATGCATTTTACTGGAAATTATTTTTGCCACATTTCTCACAAGTACAGCCATAGTCTGAATTCCCAGTCACATAAAAGCTCATGGAAAATTTCTTGTCATATTTTAAATAAAAATTATTAGCTACAGAAGACTAACGCTTAATAGCATATTCTCCTTATATGGGTACCGTCTCTGTGACCCTGTTATGTTTTGAAGGAAGGTTACTTAAATAAAATTTGGAGTTTATTGTTTATTGAACTGTGAGAAATGACAGAACAACAAAATAATTAGATGATTTTCCTTCAGTAGAAGAACAAAGGCTGTTAATACCAACTATAGTGATTTCTTTTTGGTAGTAAATTCAAGACATCTGGAAAAGCTGACTATATGAACAAAATTTTCTGTATTTCCCTTCTATCTTACATAATTAGCCTTGCTTTTGTTATGTGGAGTTTACAAAATTCATATATAAAAGCTATTCACTGAATGGTGTTGAGAAGTATGAATAAATCCAATGAATCTATTAATTCAATATATTAGCATAAGAACCATAAGAAACTTAAAAATAAATGTAAAATATTATTAGTGGGATGTTTCTGACCATTCTACTGTAAGCTATCAATGAAAGTAGTTTGAGTGTCTAAAAATAACAACTAGGATAAGGCAAGATTAGCCTAAAACAAAAATGTTGTCTCAATGTATCAGTTTTAAATCACTGTGAATTTTTAAAAGCAGGTTTAGAAAGAGAGCACTAGAAATGGTGAAACAACATATATCACTAAATTGTGCTATGAAACTTTGGGGAATGTCAAGGAAATAAGTAAATCAGCAAATGTTGCCTGTTGAGCTTAATATTTACAGAACAATTTCTCCATCTGAAAAATGATGATTTAGCCAATAAATTTACTTCTGCAATAAATTTGTATATAGAAACAGAAATTTTATATACATATGCAGTTAACAACAAATAACATGCCAGAATATGATTTGTTGTTTTTATAAATTTTTAATGATGTAAATAAATTAATAATTTGGTGATCTTCTTGTTATTAAGGAGGCTGTGAGAATTATACAGCTTAACTATCCACTAATATGAACATTGAAATCTAGCTATTTCTTCTCTAATACTTGGCTTATATAAAAACATGTAGGTATATTTATACTTTCATAAAATTCCTGTATAATGTCACATAGGTAAATGTTGTTGCTTTTGTGCCAGAAAATTATTTCAACTTCTTGTCATAGTAATCTTCCAAAAAAAATTACTGCTCTTTTAGAAGTGTGTAATGATGATGTTTTGCTATAGTTATTGTTATTTTCATGAGTTATTGTCATATACATACATAATTTTGTAGCACTCTGTTGTAACAGTAATAAAGTAAGTAATACCTTGAGAGTAATGTGAGCACTACTGATTAATGCTATGCTAAACAATCTCAAATCACGTATGAATTCGTGTGTCAAAGCTATGTAGAATTTTCATCCCTTCTTTTGCTTTAAAAGATAACTTCATACACTCTTCAATTTCTCTACCATTGCAGATAGCCATCATTCTTTAATTTAGTAAAATCTGGAAAACCAAATGTCAAAGTTTACTTGGATTGTATATAAAGTAAAGGCTAACCAGTAACCTGCGAAATCTCTGTGTTTTACTTTGGAAAAAAATTCTTTCATTTGCATTTCCACAGTAAATGTTATCTTCTAGGGTCAAAAGTCCTTTTAGCAAAATAATTTCCTAGATTTTAGGAGAATTACAAACATATTAGTGTGTTATCAGTGGTCCCCAACCTTTTTGGCACCAGGGACTAGTTTCACGGAAGACAGTTTTTCCACGGGGTGGGGGAAGGGGAGGCCGGTGCCGGTCCATGTCCTGGGGGTTCGGGACTGCAGTGCTAGATAATGGAGCTATCAACATATATTTACAGGTAAGCATTTCAATATTATCAATTTATCCTATCATATCACTCTTACAATTGCTCAGCTATATATTAATAGAATGGCAAATGTAAACCTATTGAATTCATCTGCCAATATTATGTTTATATGTTCAAATGACAGAGATTTATTGCATTTATCTCCTGGTGATAAGGGATGTTACCTGCATTTTACTATAGGTGGATATGAGAATTTCTAATTAATTTAAATAATTTTATTATGTTCAATATCAGAATAGGATAAATAGGATAAAAAAATTACTTAGTAAATGTCATCACTGCCAATATTTCATTCTTTTATTAATATTTTTATAAAATAATATTAAAATATTTTTTACCAAAAGGTAGCATATAACCCATCAAATAGGGATATAGAAAATATTTTTAGCAAACATATTTACAGGAAATATTAGAGGAAGCCACATAACAAGGCACAGAAAACATTTACTTGCAATGATTACAGATGATTTGAAAGATATGTGTAAATTTAGTTATAAATATTGAATAAAGCACAAGAAAAAAATCTCAGTTTTTATGATTTTGGAAGAATACCAGGGATTCCCTTTTGCCTTAAACAATTAGAAAACCAGAAAAAAATGAAATAACAGTTTTGAGACATTTGGCAATAGGAATCAAAGGACACTGATCCCTGAGAGAATAAAAATAAGTGAATTGATACCTTCAAGTGCCTACTAACTGGAAAAAGGATTCTAGGCTGCATTCCACAAAGTGAGAACCCAAGTAGAATCTGGCAGTCTCATTGAGATGGAGAAGCAGGGTTTGGAGTTCCAGAAGCCAAGGTAGCTAGAATTTGTGAGACAATATCAAGAGGAGGAAGCTGTACAGAGAGAACTCTTGTCATTTGCAGAAGGCTTCTCTTAAATACCTAGCTGAGTACTGATTTATGCAGGTGTTTTATGAAACTATCAGTGTCCAGTGAAGAATCTCAGAAAGGAGTAGTTAGAACAATCTTGGTATCTCACAGATGCCCAGAATTTGCCCATATCACACCAGTCATAGTGCAAAGACCTCCTAGTACATTGGAACAACTGCGTTGTAGGAGGAATTGTGTCCCCCAAAAAGATATGCTGAAGTCCTAACCTCTGCTACCTGTGAATGTGAACTTAATTGGAAATAAGGTTTTTGTAGATGTACTTAAGATATAAGTTAAGAGGAGGTCACACTGGAGTATGGTGGATCCATCATCCAACATGACTTGGTGTTCTTATAAGAAGAGTAGAGGCCCAGACACAGAGACACACACAGAGGAGAATGCAATGTGAAGACAGAGACACATGGAGGGAAGACAGCTATGTGATGATGCAGGGAGAGGAGTTATGTATCTGCAAGCCAAGGAATGGCAAGGATTGCCAGCAATCACTGGAAGTTAAGAGAGAAAACGTGGTCCATATGACTCCTAATTTTTCACTTCTATCTTCCAGAACTGTTAGAAAATAAATTTCTTTTGTCTTAAGCCACCTAGTGTGTGGTAGTTTGTTATGGCAGACCTATGAAACTAATACAAACTGGTAGAGTCCTCAGAAAGAGAAGTAAATTAGCCATAGATTAAAGGCTGTTCAAGGTCCACACTAATCAAGTTAAAAGTTAAAAATAAAAATTGAAAGGATTAGACTAATTCCATGCAACTTAATTGCATCCTGGAACAGAGCCAAAAGCAAATTAAAATCATACCCCCAAATCCACAAATGCAAAATTCAAAGTATCTGTTATTCTTTCAAACATTTCCAGACAAACAAGAAACAAGGAAATATGACTCAAAACCAAGAAAAATATCATTCACAGCTATAAAGGACACAGCTGATAAAATTAGAAGGTAAAGAAATAAAAACATTTTTATAAATATACTTCCAATGTTCAAGAAAGTAGAGAAAAGCATAAGCATGATGAGAGAGAACTGCAGGATGTGAAAGCAACCCAATTCAAACTGCTAGAAATGAAAAAAAAATCACTACTTTAATGAAAATACATTAGTTGAGATTAAAAGCAGATTAGACACAGCAAATTGAAATAAAAAGGTTAAGGACCTTGAGGATATAACATTAGGAACAACCCAACATGAAACAGAGATAGAAAAAATTACTAGAAAGAAATGAATAGAAGATCAATAAGTTATAGGAAAGTAGCAAGTTGTCTAATCTGTGCAGTAGGGCTCCCAGGAAAGGGGTGAAGGCAGGCGTGGGGAAGACCCATTTGAAGAAATAATGGCCACAGTTTTATGCAATTTATGAAAACTCTAAACCCACGAATTCAAAATGCTCAAGGAACCCATGACAAAGAATACATGAAGAATACTACACCAGAGTATATTATCATCAAGTTGCTGAAATCAGTAATAATGAAAAAAATCCTCAAAAGATACATTATGTGGAGAGAAACAAAAGTAAGAATGACATTGGATTTCTTGTCAAAAGCATTGAACCCATTAGAGAATGAACTGATATATTTTAAATACTGAAATTAAAAACAAAGTGTTATTCCAGATTTTATTTGAAAAATAAAAATAAAATGAATGCCTTTTCAAAAATAAAAACAAAATGAAGGCATTCAAAAATAGAAAAGTGGAAAGAATTTTTTACTAACAGATAAGCACTAATGGAAATTTTAAAGGACGTCCTTTCAAGGACTAAAATTAAAATGATACCAGGTGGAAATTTGGATCTGCACAAGTGAAGGGAACATCAGACATGTAAATATGAGGGCAGATATAAATATTTCTTTTTAGTACTTTTAATTATTTTTGAAGTACTTCCTTGTTTAAATTGAATAAAATGACAATGTATTGTGGGTATATAAAACATTTACAAGTAAAATGTCTAACAAAATATTAGAAAGGGCAAGAGGGAAGTACATTCTTATGTTTCTTACATAATGTATAATGTGGTATAATGTTATTTGAAAACCTATGATGAAAGATTAAGGTTGTATGCTGTATACTTTAGATTGACCACTAAAAATAAATGGATAGATTGGATAGATAGATAGATATTAATAGATAGAGTGATACATAAAACATAGAGGTATAGCTAACAAGCCAGTAATGGAGATCAAATTGAATCATAAAACTCAATGATTCAAAAAAAGCATAATTGCATTTATACCAAATTCTAGAAAATCTAAAGTTATCTATAATGATAGAATGCAGATCCATGGTTGCCTGGAGTTGGGGGAGGGCCAGGAGAGATCAAAGGTAGAAACTACAAAGGGGAACAAAGAATATTTGGTGGTGCTGGATATGTTCATTGTACTGATTGTGGCAGTGGTTTTATGAATATATACATGTGTTAAAAGTGATCAAATTGTACATTTTAAATAAATGCAAATTATTGTGTAACAATTATACCTTAATATAAGTGCTACAAATAATTTTAGATTAGCATAATAGGAAAAAACAAAAGCAGGGAAAAAGGAAAACAGAACAAGAAATACTAATAGAAGGGAAAATAGAAGACAAATAGCAATCTGATAGATTTAAAGCTCATCATAAACACAATCATGCTAAATGTAAATTGATTAAATACTCAAAAAGGAGAGATTCACCTTGGATAAAAAAGCAAGACCCAAAAATATGCTATCTATAATACAACATATCCACTTTAAAAAATAATGACAGAGGTAAGTTAAAGAAAAAGGATGCAAAGATATCATGCCAACCAGTAATCAAATGGAAGGCTGAGGTGACTATATTGGTATCAACAAAGTAACATTTAAAAGCAAGGAATCAAAGGGTCATTTTATTATGAAAAATTAGTTAATTCCACAAGAGGACATAACGGTGTAAATCAGTATGCAGCTAATCACAAACATTCAAAATGTGTGATACAGAAACTAATACAACTGAAAAGAGGAATGGCCGAATCCAAAATTATAAAGACTTTATAAGCCTCTCCCGATAATTGAAAAAACAACTTCACCTAAACCAGAAATAACATAGAAAATTTGAAACATTTTCAGGAAAGATAATCATATTGGCCTTTACAGAAAATTACAATCAACAACAGCCTTAGACAAATTCTTTTTAAATGTACGGAGAAAATGTAATGTGAGGGACCATAATCTGAGCCATTAAAAAAGTCTCAATACATTAAAATAAGTAAAATCACACCAATAATATTCTCTGACTCCAGTGGAATTAAACCATAATCAGTAACAAAAAATAACTGGAAAAATCCCCAAATTTAGGATATTAAGGAATATAATTTGAATAAATTAGGATAAACAATTTATAAGGGAATTAAGAAACTATTATAAACTGAAAGAAATTTTTAAAAATCAAAATTTATGGGAGGCATCCCCAAAATTTGTAACATTACATGCTTATGGTAGAAAAGAAGAGGGTCTCAAATCAATAATCTAAGATTCTGCCCTAAGAGACCATAAAAAAAGTCAATGAAACCCAAATTGAAATGAAGAAAAGGAAATAATAAGCATAATATCAGAAATAAATGTGATAGAAAATAGAACAACATATAAACAAGAAAATAAAAAAGATGATTCTTTAAAAATACCAATGGAGTTGCTAAATTTCTAGGCATACTGATGAAAAAAAAATAGATGATATAAATTACAATATTAGATCCTATAGGCCTTACAAAGATAGTAGGAGTATATTGTGGACAATTTATACCAATAAGTTTAAAAGCTTAAATGAATTGAACAAGCCAGGCATGGTGGCTCATGCCTGTAATCCTATTACTCTGGAAGGCTGAGGTAGGAGGATCACTTGAGGTTGGGAGTTCGAGACCAGCCTGAGAAAAAATGAGACCCCTTCTCTACAAAAATAGAAAAATTAATGAGGCGTAGTGGCTCGTGCCTGTAGGCCCAGCTACTTGGGAGGCTGAGGCAGGAGGGTTGCTTGAGCCCAGGAGTCTGAGGTTGCAGTGAGCTGTGATGACGCTACTATACTCTACCTGGCGTGACAGAGCAAGACCCTGTCTCAAAAAAAAAAAAAAAAGAATTGAACAAATTCCTTCCTGAAGTTCACAAACTACTAAAGCTTTTTCAAGAAGTAATAGATAACCTGAATAAGCCATTATCTATTAATGTCATTGTTAATAACTAGTTATAAAATACTCTAGAGAAAACGGCAGACCCAAATGAGTTCACTATGATTGCTACATAACACGAAAAATGAAATAATACCTATTTCACATCAACTGTTTCAGAAAACAGAGGAGACCAATACACCTTCCTGCTCATTTTATGAGTCTAGATTACCCTGATACCAAATCTTGGGGGAAAAAAATACTAGAGGAAACTAAAATTACAATCAATATAACTATGAGATTAGACACAAAAATTATTAACAAGAATTTTAGCAAATCATATACAATATATAAAATATAGTGTATCATAGACTAATGTAGTTTATTTCATGAGTTAAGTGTTTGTTAGCGTTTTAAAAATCAATCATTGCATTTCACCATGATGCTAAAAGAAAATAGTTTCACCTCAATGGACACAGAGAAATCATTTAGCAAAATTTAACATCTATTCATGATAAGAAATAAAAAACATTCAACCAACTTGGAATAGATGGAAACATCTTCAGTATGGTAAAGGGCATTTACACAACACCTAAGCTTGCATCATACTTAATTTTGCAAAAATCAATGCTTACCACTAAGTTAGTGAGCAATGAAAATATGTCTTTTCTCATGACTGTTCTTCATCATTGTATGGATATCCTAGTAAGTTTGATAAGGCTAAGAAAAGAAAACTCAGATTGTAAAGGAAGAAGTAAAAATGTCTCTATTTGTAGATAACATAATTATGTAAAAAATTCTAAGAAGGCTACTACAAAGCTATTAGAACTAATAAATGAGTTTAACAAATTCATAATGTACTAGGTAAATGTTTTTTAAATCAAGTATATTTCTATAAATGAGCAACAAATTATCAATAATAAATTTTCTTAAACTACTTTAAATGGAATCAAAATATAAAACACTTTGTAATGAATTATAAAATACCTTAATAAATGGAGTGACATGCTGTGTTCATGAATGGAAATCGACAATATTGCTGATTTAATTCTCCCCCAAATCATTTTTAGATTCAATATAATCTGTCAAATCACAACTGGTATTTTGGGAGTAAACATAGACAACTGATTCTAAAGTTTCGTCATTTTGAGAACTGTCTTTTCAGATCCTTAGCCGATTCTTTAATTAAACGATTTGTTTTCTTGCTATTGGATTGTATGAATTCCTTATTTATACTGGATACTAATCCTTTCTCATATGTATGGTTCTCAAACATTTTTTCCCATTCAGTAGGTTGTCTCTTCACTGTTGATTGTTTCCTTTTCTGTTCATAAGGTTATTTGTTTGATGCAATTCCATTTGTTTGTTTATTTATTTATTTTTATTTTAAAATTTTTAAATCTTTTTTAAATTTCAAAATATTAAGGGGGTATAAAGGTTTTTGTTATATGGATAGCTTTTATAATGCTTAGGTCAGGGCTATTAGTGTGCCCATCACCCAAATAGTGTTCATGGTACCCAATAGGTAGGTTTTTACTCCTACCCTCCTGCCCCCTCCCCTCTTTTTGATTTCCAATGACTTTTATTTCTCTCTGTGCCCATGTGTGCCCATTGATTAGTTCCAAATTGTTAGAGTACATGTGGTGTTTGTTTTTCCATTCCTGGGATACTTCAGTTAGGGTAATGGTCTCCAGTTCCATCCAAACTGCTACAAAAGACCTTAATTTATTCCTTTTTATGGCTGAGTAGTACTCCATGGTGTGTGTATATATATATACACACCACATTTTGTTAACCCACTCATGAATTGATTGGCACTTGGGTTGATTCCACATCTTTGCATTTGTGAATTGTGCTGCAATAAATATTCGAGTGCAGATGTCTTTTTGATAAAATGACTTATTTTCCCTTTGGCAGATACCCAGCAGTGGGATTGCTAGATCAAATGGTAGGTCTACTTTTAGTTCTTTGAGAAATCTCCATACTGTTTTCCATAGAGGTTGTACTAATTTGCAGTCCAACCAACAGTTAGAGAGTTCCTTTCTCTCTGCATCCATGCCAGCATCTATTGTTTTTTAACTTTTTAATAACAGCCATTCTGACAGGGGTACAGTGATATCTCGTTGTGGTTTTAATTCACATTTCCCTGATGATTGGTGACGCTGAGCATTTTTTCATGTTTGTTGGTCCTTTGTATATCTTGTTTTGAAAACCTTCTGTTCATGTCTTTTGCCCACTTTTTAATGGGTCTGTTTGTCTTTTTTCTTGCTGATTTGTTTGAGTTCTTTGTAGATTCTGGACATCAGCCCTTTATCGGTTGTATAGTATGCAAATATTTCTCCCATTCTGTAGCTTGCCTATGTGCTGTTTTGATTATTTCCTTTGTTGTGCAGAAGCTTTTTAATTTAATTAAGTCCCATTTATTTATTTTTATTGTTGCTATAATTGCCTTTGGGGTCTCAGTCATAAATACTTTGCCTAGGCCAATATCTAGAAGAGTTTTCCCTACATTTTCTTCTAGAATTTTTATGGTTTTGTGCCTTATATTTAAGTCTTTTATCCATCTTGAATTAATTTTTGTAAGTGATGAGAGATAGGAGTCCTGTTCCTTCTGCATGAGCCTATCCAATTTTTAGCAGTAAGCGGCTAAGCCTGAGTTGAGTTACAAAACCTATATCTATAAAAGGTCTTATTATCCCAAAAATGTAAAGAATACTTTCAACTCTGTAGTAAAAAAAAGCAAACAATAAAAAAGTCCACAAATTTAAATGAACATTTTGCCAAAGATGATATATGGATTGGAAATATGTAGATAAAATATGCTTCACATCTTTAGTCATTAGATAATGTCTCTTAAAATCACAGTGAAACTACCTACCCATCAGAGACTAACTACTCCCTAGAAGGACTACAATTGAAAGTAATGACAATGCAAAATATTGGCAAGAATGTTTAGTATCTAGAATTGCTTTTGGGAATATGAAATGGTATAGCCACTTTGAAAAATAATTTTGCAGATTTTTTTTATAAAGGCAAACATACAGTAACTCCTTATCCTCATTCTCTTTCCTCAAAAGATCACTGACGTGTGCATGCATATACCTATCAGCTGTATTCATAATAGCCCTAAAAGTGAAATGATCCCAATATGCATGAAATAATGAATTATGTTCAGCAATTAAAAGGAATAATGAGCTGACATATTCAACAAAATAGATGTTTTTCCAAAGTATTATGCTGAATGGAATATACTCTTCCAAAATTCCAGATATAAACACCATTTGCAGCTTGATTCAATTTATATAAATTCTAGAAAGGGAAAAAACAAAATGCTAGAAAACAGGAGCCAGAGGGTGAAGGTAGAAGACTGACTACAAAGAGGGATGATAGAACTCTTTGGGATGATGGAAAATTTCTACACTAAGCAACCATATGTATTAGTCAAAGCTCATTCAATTGTATGCTTAAAATTGGTAACTCTTATTGTGTGTTAAGTATACTTTTAAAAGTTGACAAAAAGTCTTTGAACTATATTTTCACTCCTATATACAAATTATGTTGCAGTAATTAGAAGGCTAAGTGACATCATATCAATGAATAAACCTTGACATCAAATACTACAACGATTCCATATCCAGCTTCTTTGTTGTACATGTTGTCTCACTTAAAGAACTGGTATTGCAGGTAAAGAAGTGCATATCAAACCATATGCAGAGTGTTCAAAGCACATCATACCTAAAAGTAAAGGAATACTCAAAGCAAGTAAAGCCTTTTCATTATGTGATAATCATATGGAAATAAAAAAAAGTTTTGAATTATGCTATTACCTAAATATGGCAGATTCTAATTTCACCTTTTGTACTTTGGGGAAGAAAAAAGAGTAGTTGGAATTTTTTGGCAAGATACAGTAAAATTTCATTTCAAAATGGATGCTGATACTATCTTGTTTAAATAATTTGTTTCCTGTTTCATCATGGTTACTTGATTGTTTAAGAACTGATAGATGAAGCATACTAGAGCTATCCAGTAATGTAAGCAAATTTCTTAAAAAAATCATACTGAAAAGCAAAAGGTTAATGTAAAGTGTAAATAAGAAGGCAAAATAGCACAAAATGTGAATTGGAGTCTAAGAATTGTATAAAAGCCATCAAGCAGTAAGTGCCCACAAAGACTTACCATATGTGCTTGCATTGATTAATGGCAAGATAAATAAAACACATGCTTTGTAGTCAGGAAAGCAAAAAGCTGTTAACCTTCCACAGACTGAGTCATAGAAACCAGTTTTCAAATGTCCTAATATAGCTGAAACTGTAGGAAAGAAAATATACTATTGAAATTCTGATTACTAGGATAGAATGACTACCAGCTGGTACAAATCAATGAGAGTATTTGAGAAGGGAAGGAGTAGGATTTGCAACACTCTAGTAAATGTCTCATCCAGGTAATCAAAAGCAATGAAAATATTGATAACGACACTTCTCAAAAGTTAAACAGATTATTAAACTATAAAAATTAAAGAATTTAGGAGTGTACCATTTTCTAAAATGAATTGATCCCTGGAATCTCTTGATAAATAAAATAAAATCTTCAACCTTATTGGTTACATGAGGCAATAAAGTCAACTGTCTCCTAAACATGTGCTTCCTATGTCTTTATTCTGTCCTATTTCTGTTATACTCTTTCTTGAAAAATGTTTTCACATTATGGTGGAACAAACAGCAGAAAAACACATTTTTTTTGGTTGGGGAGAAAACACAAATAAAACATACTCCTAAACAAAAAATAAAATAGTAACATAACTGAACTGACCTAAGCATTCTGAAGAAATTAAAGATGTAGGGGATAGAAGTAAGCATTTTGAAGGAAAGATATCTAACATAGAACTTACATTGCTCAATTGCTGAGTGTTTTGATATGTAGAACCTTTTGTAATTATTGACAGAGCTGATACACGGTGGTGAGTCCTTGGAAGAAATATGCCTTTTAGTGCCCAAACTCATTTTTGGTTGATATATAATGACATAGTTAAAGGAAATATATTTTGTCAGTAACCATTAAGATTGTGGTAAGGTGAGAAAGAAAATCTATAAAGTCAATTACTGTAATATAATTTCATTGTTAATGCTAGATTGCCTGAAAATCACTGAACATGAAGAGACAGAGCAAAAGTTCTTTATGGCATATGCTAGGTGATCTCTTATCTTTTGAAATGAAGCTCTTACATATTGAGAGAGTTGTTCATTCCAGAAAATAAAGAATAATTTTAATATCTATAAGTGAACAAAAATTTGCCTAAAAAATCAGTTACTTGCTGCACAAATTGTTCTCCACTTGATTTCTGACCAGAATGTCCATTTTCCATGGAAAACTAACACTATTACTTTGAGTGATAATTCATAAGCTAGCTCAAATATGGAAATTTTCTATCATCCTTATGTGAACTTGGTGTATTAGTTTTCTAGGGCTGCTGTAATAAAGCACTCCAACTTGGGTGGCAAAGAAAAAAAGAAATTTATTTTCTCACAGTTCCAGAAGTACTCGAAGTCTGAAATCAAAGTATCAGCAGGACCCTGGTCCCTCTGAAACCTGTAGGGGAAAACCCTTCCTCACCTCTTTCTGGCTTCTGGTGATTTGCTGGAGATCCTAGATATTTCTTAGCTTGCACCTGTAGCGCTTCAATGTCTGCCTATTTTGTCTCATGTTGTTCTCCCTTTTTGTGTTATGTCACTGTGTTTCTTCTGTTCTTATGAGGACACCAGTCATATTGGATTAGGGGGCCACCCTATTCCAGTATGACCTCATTTGAATTTAGTTTATTATATCTGCAATGATCCTACTTCCAAATAAGATTACATTATGAAGTCCTGGTGTTTAGGACATCAATATATTATTTTTGGAGAGGGACACAATTCAACTCATAATAATTAGGCTTCTATGGTCACTCATGGCATTTTTTATGGACATCTTTTACAATACTCTTCATGTAACATTAGTTTCATTTTTGCATTACTATTCTTGGCATATGAAAGCTTGAAATGCATATTTAATGTGAATGTAGGGCCTGGACTAGGAAACATTGGGGAATCTAAAAAGGATGCCCATTTTTTGTTAGTGTTCTCTTGCCTTTCTATATTTCATAAATAGTATATATAAAGTGCTTAGCAAGGTGCTTAGCACATAGCAAGCATCCAATGAATAATCCAACTAGTATGATTACAGCTTCATTCTGATTTATACTTCATTCCCCTACTTCAAATATCCAAATCTTTCTGCTTCAATTACTCAGCCTGAGTTTGCCTCCGATTGATAGCAATCTTATATGAAAGCATAGAAGATGATAGTAGGTGAAATTAGAATTTAAAGATAAGAAATATGCTTTTGCAACATAATTGGTAAAAAAAAAATCTTATGAACTGGATGCCTTTTGAAGACACCACTTTTCCCTAAACTATTATATATCTCCTGGCTTGTATATACGCATATAGTGCCCTAAGAGACACATGTACCTCTGTGGTACTTTCTGTGATAAACGTAAGTATAAAATACTACAAGAAGATATTTGAAAAATCAATTAATTCAAAGGGAGAAATGAAAGCGAAGGCATCACAGGGTTTCATTACAGCTAACCCCTGAAATACGAGGAGACAAGTGAGGTAGTGATATTTCAGAACAAAATCACAAAGGCATGAAAGTATTAATAGTTTGTGTGCAGTTTAGAAAATCAGTAATGAACACAAAGACCCAAATATTGGGTTGCTTAAGGGCAGAGTATGTGGAGATGCTCCTGCTAAAGATGACAGAGGCGTGTTGCAGTGATGTGAAATGCTAAACTGAGAGTATTCCTTGAAGGTTTCAAAGCCTAATTGATGAGGTCTGATTTTAGAAAGATAATTTGTAGGGAGAATTGATTTCAGTGAGGGTTGAATGTTTGCAGAGCCATTGTAATAATGCAGCAGTAAGATAAGTAGGACCTAAATAATAATAACAACAGTGGGGATGAAAACAGAATTATAGAATTTAGACCTATTTCCCAGGCAATATAAATAGAACACAGCTTTAAGTACATGTGTATGTTTGGGTGTGTGAGGTGTGTGTGTGTGTGTGTGTATGTGTGTTGGGGGGGTGTTTAATAGCAAAAAAATAATAGAGTTAAATCCAAATCTCATTTGATTATTACTGACATTATCAGTCTGGCCTTTGGCAAATATTGAAAAGTGTACACCTTCTTGGGGGATTTCAAATGAAATTTAACATATTAGTGGTTTTGAGAATTACTTCAAGGAAAAAAGAAAACTGGCTAATTTGTTTTTGTCCAGCATTTTCCAAAATTAGTTTGGAAGAGGCCCTTTTTATGTAATATCTACCATGAAAAATATTTTAAGTAAAAATACTTGCTAGATGTTGATAAAATACATAAATTTTCTGTATAGCTATACACAGTATGTAATGTATAGTTCTAGTATGAACATATTTTGAGCTGCAGAATATAAAAAAAACTGCTGAGGTAATTCTATCCTGTTAGCTTCAGGGTATGTAGAATTAAAACTAAATGCAATTACATAAAATAATGACACTGTAAATGAATATTTGTCATTGGAAATCTCATTTCAGCTTTAGAAAATGACAAAAATAACATATAATTCTTACTCCTGGGTATAGTTGTCACCTTAAAAATAAAAATTAATTGCTTTATTGCATCTATGAAGAACACAACATCATATAATTAACATGCCTCAGGACTATCGTATTGTATTGCAGCGTCTTCTAGTTCATCTAGATCTAATATTGTGTTACACAAACTCATTTCCACATATTATACATGTTAACAGCATTTATCACTTTTTGACTGTAAAGAGATCCTCCCCCAAGCAAACCTTTTGAAATTCAAAGACTCATTTAAATATGTCTACTATATTATTGATTTTGTAAAATTAGGGGTTGTATTACATTGCCAGCATAACATGTAACTAACAAGCTTAGTTTTAAATTGTAAAAGCAATGACATTTGAGAAACACATTTGGAAAATGAGAAATAGCAATATTCATTATATTGCAAAAATTTAAAGTTTGTATATATTTTCAAAAATATTTTCTAGCACCAAGGTTCTACTCTTGGCTATTTTCCCCTTTCCCTACTACTTCGTTGCCTCCTATGATCTCATAGAGTTTTGCACAAAAATGTCAGTGTGAAAATTTCTCAATTCTCATAATGTTGGGAAAGAACTACTTATAATTCAGTATAGTATAAACACATTCTTTTTACATAAGTTTATTTACCATTGGTTATCCTTAAATACGCAAATCTGCTTGTTTGCTTGCTAAGATTTCTATTAAAGGGTCACATAATATTTATTACTTTCTGAGGTTCTCTATAAATTCTGCCGTTTTTACTTATTAGGAAGTGAAATCTGTGTAACTTCTTGCCCTATATTCTATATATGAGTAACCAGTAGTTATTTCATTTCTTCATCATTAGAAAAGAAATTGCTTTGGGCTATGTTATAAATAGAAAAAATATATGAGATGAAAGGTAGAATGCTTGCCTATTAGCTGTTTGTCTATACTCATAGTTAGAAATTGTTTTTAAAGTAATGACGTTGCTTTTTTTCCTTCCTCCCTCCTTCCTTCCCTCTTTCCCTTCCTTCCTTTCATTTTTTAAAAACACATTAATAGCTATTTTGGTGAAAACATAATAAAACAGGAACCTTCATGCTTTTTCTGGAAAGAAAAATGTCAGTGTGAATGCAGAGTTTCAAAAGTTCCTAAGCTTTGATGCAGTGATTCTAGTTTGAGAAATGCACCTGTTTTAGTTTCCTTGGGCTGCCATAACAAAATACTACAGACATGGTGGCTTAAAAAATAAAAATTTATTTTTTCATGCTTCTCATGCTTCCTGAGCCTAGTATAAAATCAAAGTATCAGAAGTTTTAGTTTCTTCTTTGACATATGAATTTTGGGGGGCATAATTATGTCCATAATATCGCCAAAATAATCAGAGAAGTTGGGTAAATTTTACATAAACCAAATTGATTGCAGCATTATTTTTAAAGTAGAAAGTTGAGAATAAACTAAGTGCCTAGAAATAGATGATAGTTATAAAAATTATGCTATATCAATATAAATTTAATATTAGTCATTAAAATAAGATTTAGAAACTATTTTATAAGATATTAATACAATATCTTGTTAAGTGAAAATAGCCACTTACAAAAACATGTATTCAATATGTTTCCAACTTTCTGTCATATAAACAAATAAGAGAAATATGTCAAGAAAATTTGCCATATAAAATGATCATTTTTCCTAGTTGAGATACTTAAGAATAAATTTTTTCCTCTTTATATTTTTCTATCACTTGAAAACATTGTATAATTTAAAATGAAAACATTCTTTAAAATATAACTTTACTTTCATTAAATTCATGTTTCAAATTAATGAGAATTTGTAAAAAATTTCTGTATAACCAAATATAAAAATATTATTGTAAAAAACTCTATCAGACAATCCCATAAAATGTTGTTTACTCCTTCAAAATTGAACTCATTTAATCACTATGTTAAAGTAAAAATAAGAATAAGTCAATATGAAAAAATATAACTCAGCTGCACCTTTAGGCAAAATTAAAACATTTAAATGCCAAGACTAGGTTATAAAGATATGGTCACTGTATGTTGCTGCCTTTGTCTTCACACCACACTTCTTTCAAGAGATAACCAGTGTCAGAACAACATTGTAGGTCCTATTGAAAGACCACCGGACTCAGGATGGTCAGCTAAAAAGTGACATGGTAAATCTGGCAGTTAGTAGAAAACCTATTACAGACTGGTCATGAAAAAATAGAACAGAACAAGAATGTGAAGCGGGGGTAAGGCAGAGCTCAGTCAACATTTCTTAGTTCTTGGATACAGTAGTTTCAGAATAATGAAGTCCAAAGAAATGTATTCTGTGGTTCTGGGTTTATAAAAGTAAGGGTGGCTTATGCCAGAGGCTTGTAAATCTTTTTTACATAAGGGTGTCAGAGCTATCTTAGCAATTGAAACCGTAAATCAAAAATTATTTTTTTCCATTGAAATTACATATGGCTTCAATTATGGCCACTGGTGAAGAGAAGGGCAGAGCTTAGGGCAACAAAGTTGTTTTTAATTTCGAGACTCTCTCTTCTTGTACTACTGTGTCTTGCTAGCTATTGATCCTGGTGTAATCATAAAAGTAATGATTTCCAGACCCCACAATGCTTTATGAGTCACAAATATACAGAATGGACACAAAGTCTGAAAACATAGATTATATTCTTTTATGTTTTTATAGAGTGAAAATTTTTCTGGGCAATCATTTGTATATTCACCTTTTTCCCCCTGAACTGATGGACGGATTGCAGTGGTGTCTTTATAAAAAGAAGATGACCTCATGAACAGTGGGAATATAAATCAATACATTGCATCAATGGGACAGGGATGTAAAATCAAACCTCTCTATTATAAGATATAAAATTCTGTAAGTGCTTTAGAAATTTCTCTTACTATAGTACTGCCTGGTATTGCTATTGATTTTCTACAGAAGAGCTTTAGAAACCCAAGTTGCTTGGTATCTACTTCTCTCCAATTTTCCTAAGCTCATGAAAGATTTCTTTTTGTGTTCTTTAAACTAAAACCAAGAATTATAACTTGTTGACATCCTATTCTATACTTACAGGCTTCTTGTGAAGGAGACTTGACCCTCCTTGGCAAAAGCAAGAAGCAGGGACAGCAACAACTGTGACAATTCACATAGGCCAAGGACTGAGTAATTTCTCTTCCTTTTTTCCAGACCATGTTCCCCCAATTTAATAAGATGGACAGGAAGAATAATTCAGCTACAAAGGACCCACAGCACTGCTTGTTTTCTTTACACTGTAAACTATACACCTTTATTACACTCAAGAATTTCTCAAGAAAACAAGTGCAGAACAATTTTTTACTTACAAGGTATGTTCATCCCCTCGTGATTGCATCCTTATCTCCTCACAATTTCTTCCCAAAGTCCTGTCCAAACTTTTGATAAGAAATGATATTGCTATTTTACATATTATCAGCCCAAAATTTCTGTTTATTTAGTTGGCCTGATACTTATTTCATTCTGTTACCATTAACATGATCAAAGGACACTTAATGCAGAAAAACCCTGCTCCTACTCTCTGGTTAGCCTATTTCAGTTTTAGGCCACACGTATATAATGTAATTTGGTTTTGTCCACCAATAACCAATAAAAATTTTTTCTTCTTTTTCATGCTTACTTGAATAACTCAGCCACACTTAAAATATGCCAAATACTCATATCTACCTATTTTTCTTACCCTTTCCAAAGGCTTTGTACCAAATAACATTTTAATGACTAACACTGTGTGAGTATGGATGCATTGCACTGCATACTCCTATTATTTTATCTCTAATAATATGATTCACCTCATTTTTGCACTCAGCATCCCATCAGAACTTTTACCAGGCAAAACTGAAATGCAAGAAAATGTTTATCATTTCAGAACATTTGCCAGTTTGTCAATTCTGTACATCTTTGTCTCTACCTTCTTTTTACTGCACCAAATTCTAAAAAATATCTTCTTCCTACAGCGATTCTTATTAATAAGTATTTACATAATAAAAGCTTTAAAGCATGTAATATGTTAAGAATTACTGAAAGATATTTCTTCACAGAGAGAAGTAGTACAATAAGATAAAATAAGAAAATTGTATCTTTTTATTCCCTGATCAATTCATTCAATAAATATTTACTTATTGACTAATATAATATGTAGTATGTTAGGAACTTGCAATATAAATATAAACAAGGTATGATAAGAGCATGGATTAGCTGATTATTTTTGAGGGGGAGAGAGACATGCAAGGAAATATTTTCCAAGTAGAGGTCTGAATGGGAACAGTAGCTGTGGGAGAAATTACTTGTGAATATCGGGTCTGGGAAGACTTTCAGAAGGTAAATAAGATGTTTATGCAGCAATAGTACAGCAATACATCCCACACTCCACAGCTCGGCAGTGGCTGTGAGAATAGCGACCCTTCCTGTTCCTGGTGTGGCTTGCTGGTGCTAGAGGGTGCCAATGTAGACGTTGGCCTCAAAGAATTGTGGTTGTGTTTTGACCTGTGTGGTAGCTCTTTGAGGGATCAGCTCTGGGACTTTCCTTTGTTACTACAATGTGATTCTAAAATTCTTATGGAAAAGTAAAAAGATACAGACTAGCCAACACAACACTGATGAGCAAGAACAAAGATAAAGTACTCACCTGATTTCAGGGCTTACTGTAAAGCCAAGAACACACACAGATATAGTTAACTGATAATTTGACAAAGGAGCAGAGGCAATTCAATGGAGAAAGGAGTCATTTCCACAATTGGTGCTGGAACAATTGGACCTCTGTGTGCAGAAAAATGAACCTAAACACAGACTTTACACATTTTATAAAAAATAACTGAAAATGGATTGTAGACCTAAATGTAAAATACAAAACTATAAAACATCAAAAAGAAAACATGGGAGAAAATCTATGTAACCATAAGTTTAATGATAAAGCACCAAAAGCATGATTCATGAAAGATAATAAATAAGAAATTGGACTTTATAAAATTAAAACATTCTAATCTGCAAAGACACTGTTAAAAGACTGAAGGACAAACCAGACTGAGAAAAAATATTTTCAAACCTCATATCTGATATAGGACTTGAATGCAAAATATATGACTCTTAAGCACACAATATGAAAAAAATTAATAGGCAAGAGATCTGACCTCATCAAAGAAGATATTCAGATTTTTTTATCACTTAATAATATCAACTGTGTGGACACATCACAGTTTTTTTTTAATACATTCATTTATTGAAGGAAATCTTGGCTGCTTCCTCTTATTCACAAGCATTTATAAAGCTGCTACAAATATTTACGTGCAGGTTTTGTAGACTGCACATGCCAAGTTTCGGAAGGAAAAAGTAATAACTCATAATATTAGTGAAGATTTATAGAAAGAGAAAAATATTTTGTCCAGTCAGGACAATGTGAAAGGAAAGACAATTGTCCAGGTATTTTTGAAAAAAGGCTGTATATATCTCTACGATACTCTACAGTATTGGAAAGTGTCAGGAAACTTGTATAGAAAAAATAAAGTCCCTACTTTAGACCTGTGGTTCCCCGCAAATATTCTCCATTGCTTAACTTACATTGAGATGTGGTTTGTCATTCATTGACTAACCTATCCCTCCTCATTTGGATGTTTTGGCTTTCTCTAATTATTATCACAGAACATGTAAAAGTAATTTGTGTGTCTTTGGGAGTTATAGCAAAAATTAGATACATTTCTCTCATAAATATTTGATGAAATTGAAACCTAGGTTTTTAGTGTTCAATTTTTCCCCTAAATTGTTGTCAAGCCACCATTTTATGAGTATATCTTTCTCTTTCCCCAAGGAAAATGAATACTTACAGGTTTTTTAAGGCTATCATTGCATTTTTCAAGCTGAATACTTTTTCTTCCACTTAAATATTATTTTAATAAGACCCGTACTCTCTAAGCTCCTATTGTTTCCTTGCTTTCTCCAAGTGAATGCAGTAATAAACTAGGAAAAAAAAGAAAAAAGAGCTTGCTTTGCTTTTCCATCAGCAGTGAAAAAACAGGATTGTTGCCCTGGCAGGTGATTTTGCAGCTTCAGGCATTTCTTTCAATGTTTCTCTATGTTTTCCTCTGGAGTCCTAGTATATGAACTTGCCCAAGTTCGCCACTTCTGGAAGGTTCTCTGTTAAGCTTTTGAGAAGCTCATTCCACCTGTAAGAAATAGCCTCTAGGAGCAAATAATTCATTCTAGACTTTAACCTATCCAGTCTCTGTTGTGAGATATAACTTTAGTTTTTCCTCTTTACCAGCTTCACCACTAAAGAGCTCTCAAAGGGGCTGTTTCTTGCAGAAAAGAATTGACTATAATTTAATTTCTTATAAAACAAATCTTTCCTGCTTGTGTGCGCATGTGCGTGCGTGTGTGAACACGTGTGTATATATATATATATATATATATATATAACACATATATATGTGAAACTAGGAGGATATTTATTTGTTTAAACTTACCTATTACTTTTCTGAATTCTCAAGAAAAACATTCCTTTTCATCCTAAATGCTCCTTACTGTTAAAATTAGAAATTTTTAGAAGAATGTACTAGCTAATTTTAGAGAAATGAGGTATTGTGATTTCAGGAAAAGAGAGTTTGAAGACGACTGAAAAATGACAGAATTGTGACATAGCCCTGAACCCGATTTTCAGTGCTGAAACTCAGGAAAACGGAATATTCATTTTAAGGCCTAATGTCACACAGATACAGATCTAGGGAGTGATTTTAAGATTACCCTATGATTTCCTTAAGGTTAAGAAGTAAAAATAAGTATTTCCAGAATTAATGTCTCTATTTAGGACTAATTGTTCAGTTATTAGTGAATCAAGTTTTTGACGCAGATCAATATATATTTAGTGATAAAATGCTTTGTACTTACCAGTACTAAGAGTAATGAGAGAGTCATGAAAAGTATGAGGTGAAATTTCTACTTTTTTTTTTTTGAAATTTCTACTTTTAATGAATATGTTATATAGTCGCAAACACTGGCAGTTGCTATTCTTTTTATCCATATTAAGTGCCAGGTGCTATACGTGTGTGTGTGTGTGTGTGTGTATTCAGTTCCCACAGAAACCATAGCTGACATGATCTACATTTTGTAGATGAGGCAACGGAGGCAGAGTGATGTGAAGTAAGTCACCCAATGGTGTACACTGATAGGTGTGGAGCTGAGATTTTTAGCCCCTTTGGAACAGCTTTGCAGTTAGTGCTCTAACTACAAGGTTATTCAGTGCCTGAAAATTGCGAGAGAACAAATAGTGATTCAGTTCAAGAAGCTAGCAGAAAATAATAAAATGAGTACGATTAAAGCTAGGAAAATTTGAGTTAGAAACTCAGTTCCACTTCTTTTTTGTGTGTCTTAGACTCATTGCTCCTGAGTTCCTTTATCATAAAATTTATAAATAACGTTTGCTGAACACTCACTATGTCCCAGTCGTTGTACTTATCCTTTTAAATGTATTATCTAATTTCGTCCTTTTAACAGGAAATGAAATAGAAAGTATTATTTTCCTCATTTTAGTGATGAAAGAACTGAGGCTTTGAGAATTTAAGTATTTGCCTGAGTTCATATAATTGGTTATATTCCCCGACAGTCTGACCCACATCCTTTTTTAACCTGTAATGTCATGAATCATGGTAAAAGATTAATAGAAAAAACTTGTAAATGTATTATTGCTAATTACATTATATAATACACACTTTGAGATTTGTAATGGTGCATAAATGTGTGGTTTCAGTGTAGGCTGTGATACTCGGAGTAACTTTACTCAGAGTAACTTCCCAGGAAAAAGTGAGACTTGAGTCAGCCCTACATGAACATATGCTGTAACTCACTTTTTGCTACAACATTTGGTGTTCTTTAGAGAATTAAAATACAAACTTAACCCAGCTCGACTAAAATGCCTCCATAACCTCATGCTGATCGAGTGCCTCTGAATTGTTTTGGCCAGGTCCCAAAAATTGAAAATGATTGAGTTTTATTTTCAGATGTGAGTGCAAACTGGCTTAGAACAGGAAAAACAAAACAAACAAAAGCAACAGAGATCCACTTCTCTAGGTCTACTATTTTATGGTCTATTTTCTGTCCCCCTCCTCCTCTACTGTTCATTTCTCTGGGTTCTCTTTCCTGCCTTCTTTTTGATTACTTAACTATTTTGTTTTAGTGTTTCATTTTATCTATTGAATTTTTAAAAACTGTATTCTGTTTTAAATTGTGGTCCCTCTTGGGATTACAATATACATATACAACTTTTCAAAGTCTACTTAACAGTTAATATTTTACCACTTCAAGTAAAATGCAGAAACCTTGCAACCATATAATTCCCTTCTCTCTTCCCTATATATCATAGTTGTCATATATACTAAATCTACATACATTGAAACCCCTTTAGGAAATGCTATAAATTTTTGCTTTCAACCCTTTAAGATATCTTAGAGAATTTAAAAGGAGAAAATTAGCGTGTTATATTTACCCAGAAATGCATGATTTCTGTTGTTCTTTCTTTATTTTTGAAGTTCCGTGTTTCTCTGTTTATCATTTCCCTTTTGACTGAAGATTTTCCCTTACATTTCTTCCAGAACAGATCTATTGGCAACTTTCCCACTCTTCTTTCATATGAGAATGTATTTATCTTACATCCATTACTGAAGGATATTTTTACTTAATATAAGATTCTGGCTTGACAGAATCTTTTCTTTTAGCACTTTAAAATATTGTTCAACTTTCTTTTGGCCTCCATGGTTTCTGATGAAAATCCTGCAGTTTTTTGAATTGTTTACCTATATATACTGTGTTTTGTCTCTGGTTGTTTTCAAGGTATTTTTCTTCATTTTTGGTCTTCTGTAGTTTGATTATGATGTGTCTGTCTGTCGTTCTTTTTGAGTCTATTCTATTGGGGGTTTGCTAACATCTTTGATTTTGAAAATGTATGTTTTTAAACGAAGTTGAGATGTTTTCAGTCATTATTTTATTAAATATTGCTTTGTGCACTAATCTTTTCCTCTTCTTTTTCTTCAGGGAATCTAATGATCTGAATGTTAAAATTGTCTCAAAGTTTTGGAGGTTCTGTTCATTTTTTCTTTTTTGTTCTTCTTCTTTTTCATTTTATTTTATTTATTTATTTTTGAGACAGAGTCTTGCTCTGTTGCCCCAGCTAAGCCCCAGCTAAAGTGCAGTGACATCATCATAGCTCACTGCAAGCTCAAAGTCCTGGGCTCAAGTGTTCCTCCTGCCTCAGCCTCCCCACTAGCTGGGACTACAGGGGCACACCACGATTTTTATTAATAGTAGAGATGGGGTCTTGCTCTTGCTCAGGCTGGTCTGGAACTCCTGAGCTCAAGCAGTCCTCCTGACTCACCTTCCCAGAATGCTAGGATTACAGGTGTGAGCCACAGTGCCCAGCCTATTTTTTCATTTTACTCTCATTTCATTGTTTCATTTACTCATTTCATTGTTCCTTAGATTAGATAATTTTTATTGATTTATCTTTAAATTTACTGATTCTTTCCTCTGTTCACTCCATTCTCCTATTGAGCCCACTTAGTAAGGGTTTTTGATATGTTTTGTTTTGTTTCTGGGTTATTTTTTTTTTCAGTTCTAAAATATTTGGCTCTTTTTTCCTTGCTTCTATTTTTTTTTTCCTGAGAACTTCTATCTTTCCATTTATTTCAAGAATGTCTGCATTTATTTCATGGAATTGCTTATAATAGCTGTTTTAGAGTCTTTTTCTGACAAAAGCCCATTTCAGAGTTGTTATCTGAGTATTGTATGAAGCAGATATTTAATTTCCTTTACTTCCACATGCATAGTCAATAATTTCCCTTACATTTTTGGGGAGAGGAAATGGCTTCTTGTTTCCTAATTGCCCAGCCATGACTACTCTGTTACAAATACAGCTTTTTTATATACCTATATGCTTTTTGCATTTTGTAGTATATTACATTTGTCTATATAATTAATAAAATGTATTGTTCATAGCTTAGGGATTGTATAATTCTGTGTGGGTATATGTCTTGATCTGTTTTGTGCTGCTATAACAGAATACCATAGACTGTGTAGTTTATAAAATTAAACAGTTATTTCTCATAGTTCTTGGGTCTGGGAAGTTTAAGATTGAGGGGCTGGCATTTGGTGAGGGCCATCTTGCTGCATCATCTCATGGCAGAAGGTGGAAGGGCAAGAGAGGGCAAGAGAGAGCAAAAGAGGCCCAAACTTGTCCTTTTATTAGGAATCCACTCCTGCTGTTCTGAATCCACTCACATTCTAAAGGCACTAATTCATTCATGATGGCAGAGCCCTTGTAGCTAATCAGCTCCTAAAGATTCCATCTCTTAATATTGTTACAGTACCAATTAAATTTCAACATGAGTTTGGGAGAGGATAAACATTCAAACCATAGCTATATATAACACTACATATACAAAATAAACATAAACATAATTGTATTATAATTGAATGATAGTATAATTTATATATTTATATATATTAATATAGTTAAATATGTTATAATTTATCTAGTAGAGTATGTGCCACCCTCTTTTTTTTTTTTAGGATGTTCTTGGCTATTATTTGCCCCCTTTCTTCTTCCATATAAATGTTAGAATGAGCTTGTCTTTTGTTTACAAAAACGACTGGTTTTATATTAGAGTTTGACTTAATCTTTACAATCTATTGGGTATAATCGGTGTCTCTATAGTAATATGTTCTTGAAAAATATAAACAATAGTTATTCTTTCCTTTGTAATGTCTTTCAATAAATATTTATAAAATTCTTTCACATAGAGCTTACATATATCTTACCAGAATTATTTCAAATCAAGTAAATATATAGTGGAAATGGTATTTTTTTTGTGTGTTCTTAGTGTTGGATTCAAATTACTTTCTTTTTGAAAGAATATTGTTGATACCTCCAAAAGACTGTAAACATAGCTTTATCTTTTAAAGTGTAACAATAAAATAAACCTCCATAAACCAAAATTTTAACTGAAGAATAAAATTATTATTAATAGCATTATATCTCTCTCTGCTTTTCATCTATTTTATTCCCTTTGTTTCACATAAATAGGTAGCAATTGTCCAGAATTTTATGATTAAAATCCTCTGGTTACTTTTATAACCTTATTACATATGATTATTTACATTATATTGTTTAAGTTTTTAGCTTTATTAAATGTACCATACTTTATTTAGTTATCTGAGAATTTCATATTTGCTTAACAATATTTTTCTTACTCATCTATAATGCATACATCCATAGTTTATTCATTTTCATTGCGGTATAAGATGTTAAACTATTAAATATTTTGTTCATTATTAGTTTTACAGAAATTATTTTGTGATTGCAAAGTTAAATCATATATAATTTGTACAAGCAAATAAGAAGTTAAAAAATCTCCATAGAGATTGTGGAAACTTGAATGATAGTACTGGAAGTCACATGACTTTGTATTCTTATTATTAACTAGTATCCCTACATATTCTTAAAATGTTTTAAAAATATTATGCTAAGATTTATTAGGACAATAGGAAAAAGTATACTCAGATCATGGAATTTTTCTGCGGAAGGGATTTTAGAGTCACATATTCAATACCCTCATTTAACAGTTGAGAAAATTCATGGCCAAAGAGGTAAAGTCTCTTGGTTAAGGTTACACAGCTTATCAACAAGTTTTCTAACTGAGTGGTTTAATTATTAAAATGTTATGGGTACTTGTCACAAATTTATTTCTAGTGGAGTACAATTTTGCCAGAGTCATTCATCTTAAAAAGCATCCAATGGCTTTGTTTATAGATATCAATAGAAACAAATTTTTATTTTATTTTATTTTCTGTACTACAGCATACACTATGCATCCAGAAGCCATTGTTGAATCAGGAAAGAGTATTGCATACAGATATTCTTTTAAGGAAAACATAGGTTTTAGTTATGGCTTCTCATCTATCCAGTAAGTATTTTATTTTTTACTTTTGTAAAACCAAAAAAATATATATTATATCTAAAATCTCATTTTTAGACATAAAATTTAATATTAAAATGTAAATGTGAAATATATATGCACCTATCATATTTTCAAAGATAGAAATGACTGATAGTATGTGTTGGCAAAGATTTGAGAAAATTGACATTTTATTCCCTGAGGCACTATAAAATAAAACAATATTTCTTCATGTGATTTGGCAATGTGTGTTAATATTTAGGTCTGCATTTCTTTGATGTAAGAATTCCACTTTTAGGGCATATGTGCAAATGTGCAAATACCTATATAGTAGCATATTCGTTAAAGCATTGCAAATAAAGTTAAAATTGGAAAAATAATGTGTATCTTTGGACTCTAAATATGTAAATTATACTATATTAATTTAGTGAAATAATTTTAATGATTAAAATTAAAGTAGATTTATACATATTACAGAGGAATATGTATTGTTAAATGCAAACAACTTATAGAGTAGTGTACAAATATTTCTTTCCCACTTATTTATTAATTTTTTTCTTTCCTATTTATATTAAATATATAGGCATTGAAATTCTCCAAGGATGTAAATTAAGCCATTTCTAGGGTACCTCTTGAGGAAGCGATTCTGGGGGGATGGATACCTTCATATTTAAATGTGTATACCTAAGTATTCTGAATTATTTATTAAAATAAAAATTTATAAACTTGATAATGGAAAACAACAAGAAACAATATATTTCCTTTTTCGAAAAGAGATTTCAAATCTTTGAATTTTTTCAGGCCCAATATTGCTATTTTTTGTAGTGCAGTCCCGAAGGGCCGAGGCTTCTGTAAAGTGTCAATTTAGATCTACTAATATCAAAATCTGCATTATATCTATTGTGCTGGTTTAAGGAATAAGGCCTATGATTTCTAAATTTCATGCAATAGGGATTCATGTAAATTTAACATAAAAACATTTTTTAGATTAGCTAAAACCCAGCTGGGCATGGTGGCTTATGCCTGTAATTCCAGCACTTTGGGAGATCAAGGCAGGAGAATTGCTTGAGCCCAGGAGTTTGAGGTTGCAGTGAACTGTGATCATGACACTGCACTCCAGCCTGGGTGACAAAGTGAGACCCTGTCTCAAAAAATAATAATAATAAAAAAGATTTGACTGTGATATAAGAATGCAGGTGTTTATGAGTTGAGTAGCTTAGA
Organism: Daubentonia madagascariensis; assembly: GCA_023783475.1. Lineage (NCBI taxonomy): Eukaryota > Metazoa > Chordata > Mammalia > Primates > Daubentoniidae > Daubentonia > Daubentonia madagascariensis. The sequence continues at coordinate 20,182,773 of JAKFHU010000585.1, forward strand.
TGACAGAAGCAAGGCATTTATAAAAAGAAAATACAGAATTTGACTAAGCCATAGGTCAGCTGTAGAAATAGGGATTACTAGAAAGACAGATAACAAGGAAGAGAAAAAAATGGAAAACATCTGATTTTCAGGATGATATCCAGGAACAAAAATATCCACCAGAATAAAGGAAGGAAAACTTTTCTGTAGTTGCGTAGCTGAAGCAGCTGCCTAACTGACAGCTCTTTGTAATTAGGTCCTAGCATATGGATAACTCCCTTCGTGACCAAGCTTTAGTCAAGCTCTTCTAAGCTCTCTTCTCTACTAGGCCTTGACCTTGGCCTCCTGCCTATCACTGGCCTCCCAAGCCCAGTTTTAACAAAGAATCTTTGTCAAGAATCCTTCCATCCTTGATTTCTGATAAAGTTCCTCGTCTCTACCTTTGATACATAAATCTTTGGTCTGCTTTTAGCAAGAATTCTCTTCAGACAATTTAGCAAAAATCTCCCTGCCCTTGATATCTAATCAGGTTCCTCTTAGTAATTTTCTATCCACTGACCCCTTCACTCTGTTTGTTGACCATATATCCCTAGCTGTCTTTGCTGTGTTTGGAGTTGATTTCAGTTCTATACTAAACTCTGTTTCCCCTACAGCAGTAGCTTGAATGAAATCTGTCTTGTCATTTTTAACAAGTATCCAGTGCAATGTTTTTCTTTTAAATTACTCTCCAGAAAACATATACAAAGATTTCCCCAAGTAACCAACGTACTCTCTTCTTCGTGGAATTTGCCATGTCATTCTTACTCTTGTCTTTACTCATAGTTTTACCCAGATGCATTCTTTATGACCTAAATATAGAACTCTTCTAAATCCATTCAACAAAATTTCAGCAAGCCCTCCAGGTTTCACCATTTTTTCCCCCTCAAATTGTTCACTTACCTAGTGTTGTCATTGTTCTGAATGGATCAGCAAACTTAATAATTCTATCCTCACATAACAACAGCCTGCAGCACCTCCCCTTCTTTGGAAATTCCTCCAGTCTCCACTTTGCACCCTTAACTTTGATAGTCTTCCTTTACCTTGATTACAGTCTTTAATTCAATTCTCTTATCCCATACAGAAAAAAGTAACATTAAAGGTGTATTTAAATTACATGTATAAATGAAACTATTTATCATCAACCATAAAGAAAAAAATGAAGAATTTAAAAATTAAACATTTTAAATAGTGTGGGTATTTCTACTCACTTTTCCACTGAAAGCATTGATGTCCTAGAGTGTAACTCTAATTTTTAAATACAGCATAAGCCCTAAGCACAAACCAAATACATTGTATGCTGATCCTTGAAGAAAGATTAAACTGTGTGAATGCTGGAGAAAGAAAGAACACTGGCTCTTTAGATTTATTAAGAGATGATATAGAATATTGTTTTACAGTAGTAATTTTCTAAAGTATTCTTAAGAATAATTTTGACATATGCAAATATTGCCTTTTCAAAATAACTTTAAAACCTGACCCCACAGAAGATATGATGTTATACCCAAATTATTCTCCTGCCCAGTTCTAGAAAATTTTGAACTAAACTGATTATTCTCCCTGCTTTGGAGATATTTCTCTCTAGATTCTGCAAATGGATTAATCATTTTCTTTACTTACTGCTACCCAAAGACAAGTGGCCATCTGAGAGCTCACATCAGATTCAGAGTTGGAGTACAAATCTTCTTAGTCTGACTATTGTCCCACATCTTGTGGCTTATCTTTTATACCCCTGGTTTTCAATCTGGGGTGATTTTGCAATGGAGACATTTGGCAAATATCTGGAAATATTTTAGGTTGTCAAAACAAGGTGGGAGGGCAAGGGCTACGGGCATCTAGTGAGTAGAGGCCAAGGATATTGTTAAATATCCCATAATGCACTAGCCAGCCCACCATAATAAAGAATTACCCGGCCCAAAATGTCAGTAGTGCTGAGGCTGAGAAAAATATAGTTTTAACAGACAATACATTTCATTAGGGGAACTATTTGCTCTTGAAAGATGAAGCCAGTACTTTCTTTTGGGAAACATTCATTGTGCCAACAACTATATATCACGGGCTTCCTATGTATATTGGACAATTTTCTAAGTGGCAAGCACAAAATTGTGCACAGTCCTCTGAGGTGTACAAAAGATCTTTGTAAATGCTAGTTCAATGAATGCCTCATTCATTACATCATACCCTACATATAGTACAAGACATGGCACAAACAATTTGCTTGTGGGTTTTTTCAAGATTAATGGGGATATGCAACTAATAATAAATGGCACTCAAAATATCAAGATAGAGGGGAGCTTTTTAAATAAATATATTGAAGGGTTGTTATGAGGGCTTGCTATAACCATTAATTGCTGATTCTGATATCTAATATCAAATATATATCTGTTTCTAGAATATTTCTGCAAATAATCCATCCTGACCCTTTCTGAATGAATGAAACTCTTAATTATGTGGCATAAAGTTTGCACTTTTGGGCGGAAAATGTTCATGACTATTCTAATCGGTGACTTGGAATGTCATCCGAAATTGATTGTTCCTGGAGCAATATGTGTTGGAGCATGGTTATGTCAAATTTTTGACACCATCAAATATCTCTGGCTTAGTATATAAAATAGTTTACAAAGACTAAAATAAAACATAAATAGTGTTTCTGAGTGTAATTATAGGCAATGTTTTGCCTATAAATAAAGTTATTTTTATGATAGTAGACATCTGACTTACATATGATACCAGCAACTTCTTCCAATTGGCATAAGACCTTCCTGATTTTAGCACTGAAAGTCCTGTGTCCTGGGAATCTCTCAGGTAGTATAAACTGAGTTGGTTGGTCATCAATGTACAGTGTTATTTCAACGCTGGTGACTAAATTCTCAGCAGCTCTGAGTTTTGAAGTATATGGTATATGCACAGCTTTTGCCCATGTTTAAATATTCTGGCAAAAGTCTGCAGTTGTATTAGTTGAAGTTTACATAAGAAATGTCTTACATGTTCACTAACATACAGAAAGAAAATAATTGTGAAAAATTCTGTTGAATAAAGTGTTTATAAATTCATTCCTTAGAGTTCCACATGTGGTATTGTTTCATTGAAATGTGACATATAGTTCTTAAATTAGATATTCTATTTCTTAAGTTATTTGATTATAGTTATACGAGGATTGACTTTGACTAAGATAATCCCATCCTTTACCAAGAGTAGAGTTGCTGAAATACTGGATGTAAAATCCAGGAATTTGTAAGGCAAACATTTTATTTCTATTTCTTTTTGTTACTGTATAGAGTGTCTGGAAGGATTAAAGTAGATGATGGTATAATGTACCTGGCATACATAAAGAAAACATTCCATACATGCTAGGGACCATTAATGTAATCATACATTTCATCATAATCATTGCAGTTGTTATATTCTGTAATCACAAATGCATAAATAATTTCACAAATTTTTTGTGCAGTGGGTTTACTGAATCAATGAGGGTTCATCTTTGTTACAATGCCATTTCTGCATCCTGTCTATTCTAGCAAAACATTTGAAAGTATAGAAACAGCTATTGCCAAAATCAAAAGAGATAGAACTGGCCATTATTTAAAACCCTTGGACAACTCAATAAGCCATCTATTTAGTTTTAGAAATCATAATATTTAAATTTCTTTATATAAAGTTTAGATTGAGGAAAAAGATCTCTTCCTAAAGTGTTCCTGTGGTAGACTTAGGTCAAGCATTTTTCCCCCCTCAGGTATAATATTGGACCTGAAAATCCTCTGGCTGCCAAAAATCCTGGATTTAAGATGTGATGTGGGCAAGAATGTTCCTCAAGAGAAATCTTTAACGTAAAAAAAGCAGTGGATTTTGCGTGAAAGATGTATTTGTCGTGCTAAGTGAGCATCTGATACTACGTGTGCTTGGCTATGTTTAACTTCGTTAAAGACTTCACCTCTTGCTAAGCTAAGTTGGTTGGGCCATATATAAATCAACATCCCTAGTACTTCATATTCATGCAGCTGTCTTCAAAGCGGCTCTCATTTCCTGACCCTGTACCTTCTCCAGTTCTTTGCAATCACTCCTCATTATCCGCCCTTTTTTCTTACCCCATTTATTCCCCACTCTTGCTTTGGTTTACACCCTCCTTCTAATGTCACATAAATTAGTGATGTGTTTTGATTCAGATCTTGCTTTTCCTCTATATCAAGTCTTCATAATGAATTGATTATTCAAAAACAACATCCTCATTTATCAAATTTTCAGGGCTATCTTCTGTCCTTGAAAACAGCTATTACTAAGCACACTGAGCCCTATGGGTGGGCTCTGGACACTAAAACATTTATAAGGATGTCTTTGCTCCCTTTTTAAAGACACTGAGAAAGTATCACCCACCAAAAACCCCACTCCTCCTCTACCCCACACAAACATTATGAAATGTAAATGAATAACTTGTTACATAAAAATAAAATATTAAAGATAAAATATGATAGAATTAAACATTTATTAAGGCTCATGCAAAATAAGATATTTATACTAACAGGTTTATTAGATGGTGTCCTGAAGCAAAATTATCATTATCACAATAGCAACAGTAACAGTAATGGAAATAACATCAATTTGTAGAACACTTAGTTATACACAAAGTAATTTTCCATAATTCTCTAATGGAGCCCTCATAAACTCTCTTGATATATACATAGGTGGGTATATATTTCAATCTTTTATGAGAGAAATGAGAATCAAAAGATGTTCATATAATATTTCAATCTACATTTTCTAACTTCAGTCCAGTGAACTTGATTAAGAAATCACTACAAATAAAGGCAGAAAGCTCCTGAACTTCCTGATAATTGATAGAGAAATTGGAGGAAGGTTGAACACTCCCTTTGGATAATCTTGGGTTGAATTGACCTTCATCTTTTAATCTTATCACTCCAAAAAAAACACAATCTGTAGCTAAAATAAACCACGCAAAAGTTCCACGATGGCATCCATTATCATGGAGACCCTACTCGGGTTCTGTTGCTGTTGACTATGGACTTGCTTCACACTGGCTTCAAGTCCTAGAGACTAGGACTGGCCCATCTTCCTGCTTACAAATATAGATACAATGTGGAGGACCAAGCTACCAGATCTGATGTCTTAGATATTGGCAACAGCCCAGATTGTGCATAAACATGTCCTGCTGCTCACTGCTTCTGGGAATACAGCTTTATCTTGGGGACAGACATTTTCTCTAGACTGGTTCTGGTCCTGATTTATTCCAATTCATGCTTCCACTGTGGAAGTTTACAGATGCCTCACAGATAAGCCTGCAGCTTATATAAAAATGTATTTTTAATATCGTATTATTCATTTCTTCTATATGAAATGTACTTAAGATAAATATAGTAATCATTCTGTCCCTGAAAAGTGCAATATGAAGCAGTTTCAAAAATTATATTTTGACTTCATGTGAGAAGTTTATATGAATGTTATCTATCAGTGTAATGACAGGGGCTTTAGTAATGTCAAAGATCATTTTCAATGTCAAATTATTATATATGAATTTGCCTTTGATGTAAGGAAAAACTGGCTGTTTTACTATTACTATTAATATTTATTTATAAATAACCAATTTATTTAATACAGGAAGGATCTGTATTTAAAATGAGTATTCTTGATATTAGCCCTTTTTAATAACATATGTTTTTAGTTTTTATTTACCAGAGTGATTTAGTTATGTTTGGTCCAGTTGTCCAATTATATTTATACCTAATTATGGGAAGCTTTGGCCATTTGCATGTGGATATAGAATCAAATTATGAAATGATGGCTATCATAGTAAAAAAACCTGTTATATTTCTAAAATGTTAAAAAATAAATGTTATAGAATGAAAATTGAAATGAGGAAGTTTTCCATAGCCAAGAGAAGTAAAATGTTTTTACTTTAACTAAAATTGGCATCAACCATAACTGCATAAAAACATGAAACATCCTCTTAGAAGATTTTTCCCTAAGTGATTTTCATGGGTTTCTTCCTTATACTGTATTATGTATTTCAAGATAAAATGAACCGTATCACTCACAGTGAAATTCAACTAAAGTTAATGAGACTTCACTTCATTGAGGCCTAAACTACTCATGCCTTAGATTGAAGTGCTGTTTCACGGTGGGCAGGTCTATGCAAACCTACCCCCAAAGCCCGAGGAAGCTGAAAGGCCAAAGAAAGAGGCTGACATAACCAGTTTTTCAGAAAAAAACATTTGATAGGAACTTAAGAAGAGAAGCCATGTCTAGGGTAGCAGCAAGAAAGATGAGATGTTAGATCCCTGAGCCATCAAATCCTCAGACCCAGGGCTTATATACCATAGGGAAGGAATGGGCAGGACAACTGAAGTCAACCCCTTCAGGGAGAGGTAAGAATGCTGTGTGAATTTGCCTAAGGGCAGGATTTATGATAAAGTAGAAATATTAGAGACATTACCTGAACAGGGGTTAATCAGAAGTCAATAGGGTAGATTAGCATCTAAGATGGAGTTGTTTTAGCCTCCATAATTACATACAATGTTTGCATTGTTATTCTTCCTTGTATTGAAATCTTACATTTCTGAATTTAGCTATCTCAGGGTTCTTATGATTCATTGTGAAATTTTCTCCCATTTAGCTTCTGTGGTCTAACAAAAATTCAATCAGAAATGATATTCAGTTGAATTCCTTGATTTTAGAAATCATATTTTAAGGATGACTGCAGTGTACAAATATTATTTGTTTTAAGAACCATTATAAAAATGCCTAGTTTTTACTTTATATGCAATTATTAAGAGAATTGGGGTAAAAGTTTCCTGTTTCAAATACAAAATATATAACTTTTCCTTTAGTTTTGTTAAAGCATAATTTACATGGGTCCACTATTCTAATAAATGTATTTTTATGTTCTTAATGGTATTTTTGTTAAGTACAAACTAAAATCAAATGAATTATTTAGGAAAAAAATATTTTGTTAGGTCAGTCCTCTCTCTAGTTAGCACTGTCAAATAGAAATGTGATGCCAACTAGATATGTAATTTTAAATTTTCTTGTAGCTATATTAGAAATTAAACATATATCTACAATATTATATTTACAACAATTTGCAATATATGATAAGTAGTTCAATATTATGCAATAGTTTTTAGTACTGTCTTCAAAATATAGTATGTATTTTACCCTTAAAGCATATCTCAATTCAGACTACCTACATTTCAAATACTCAGTTAGCCACATGTGGCTAGCAGTTACTGTATTGGACAGAGTAACTATATACTGCAAGGTAAAACAGAGTGGAATCTGATACTATTCTAAGAAATTCTGTCATCACGCTATTACCCAAAGAGTGTCTTATACTCACATTCAGATCTGTAGGAGTAAATAAAGACACACACTTATATCAATCCTGGATATTTGGGTTCAATCTCGTAGACTCTCCTTTGTTCCAAATATTTTCTCCAAGAGGTTTACCTTCTTTTCTGACTACCAATCCCTCCCTTAATCTCCATTTTTATGTCTCTGCTTTTTATTCAGATTAAATGATGAACTAAGTGATTACTAATGTGACCTTTCTGACTGGACTCTTAATTTAACGTGTGGGTGATATAAGCAGATACAATGCTGAGTTTAAGGACTCCTGATTAGATTTAAAGATGAGTTTTAGTTAGTTTTATTAGTTTGAATGGAAAGTTTTCAATTGGTATTATAGAAATATGCTTTTCTTCTATAAAACACTTTAATTAAGTAGTCATAAAATTATAGAAATTCTAAAAAAAAATCAATATTTAAATAATGATGAGTTAGCATTTTATGTCTACTTAATAGCAAAACTTTCAATGAAATTTGGACCATAGATTTTAGTTAATTAGAATATTTTCAAATATTTCCAAAATGTAAAATAATGTAAAAAATATATATTTTTTAAATCTTAAAATGTGTTAGCATGTGTAGTACATTATGGCTAGTTTCTACTTATTATAATTAGAAGTATATGGTACTTATATGATACAGATTAGTGGTTGTTTATTAAATTTACATTTGACCACATAGCACATTGACATGGTATTCTGTACAGACAAGCCTGCTTATGTGGACTTGTCTCATGTGTTGGAAGGCACAACTTAAGAACTGCTAATTATGCCAATTCATAATTGGAGTCAGAAAGTGACTATGAAGAATCAGGTAGGCAAGAGCTGTCCAATAATTCTTTCATTTACTTTTCATTTGTTATTGCTTTGTTGTGCATTGTTATATATTCTTGGGTAATTGGAGCCTTTAATATTACAAATCAACTACATTAATGGAACATAATACTTTGAAGAAAGTTTGGTATTTCATCATGTTTACTATAGATGAGCAAAAGATGTTGGTAATTTTTGTTAGTGTTAAAGTCCCTGAGGATTCTGTTTAGCATAAAGAATTAGTAAATTATTAGGATAACTTCAGAAGAACATTCAGTGGAAGGTGTGAGAATTTACAAAATTGAATAAGCAACTCCAGGCCATGATACGGCTAATTTTATTAACTGTACAATTCCTCACTTCACACAATACTCTCCCTGTGTATCAAAATACGTTGCCATGTGGCCTCACTGATTCTTCCACTAAAGAAGAAAAGTATATATTCCTACGCCTTGACTTTTGGATTGGCTGTGAGACTTGTTTTGGATAATAGAATGTTAGCGGGTGTGATTTGACCAAATGCTTGAAAATTCCTTTCATGTTTGGGATTCTTGCCTTATGCCACTGCCTTTACTAGGAGATGAATACACCAAGGCTAACTTGCTTGTCTTTTGAAAAGTATGAGCAATACGTTGAACGGACACAAATCCAGCTTAAGTCAGTCAACCTTTAAATAACCTACAGACTTGTGAGCTAAATAAATGCTTACTGGCATTACTAAATACTTACTGCTAGTAATAAGTGAGTTAATCTTATCAAATACAAATTAATTTTAGTGATAGAAAGTAAGCAAGCAGTTGGGGGTAGGAGATGGGTTAAAGATGTGTAGAGAGTATTAGAAGGGAGGGATATAAAAAGGACATGAGGAAATTTTTGGGGTGATGGATATGTTCATTATGTTGATTTTAGTGATGGTTTTACAGGTGTGATCATATATCAAAATTTATCAAATTTTACTCTAAATATGTGTAGTTTGTTGTATGTCAATTATAGCTCAATAAAACTATTAAAATGCTTACTGTTGTATGAGCAGAGTTTAGGGTTGTTATACACCATGTTGTGGCCATAGTTGGCATAATTACTTGGCTCTGTAAGTAGGAGTTGTGCCATTTTATCCTTTTGTTATACCAGGGTGGTTTAACTACTAAAGGAACACAATATTTCCAGCATAATTTTGAATAATGATATAATTTTTCCTATGCCTATGTAAGTAATATTAGATGTCATTTATTGATTAAGAAAATGTTTCCCAATTACTAGCTTTGTTCCATGTTATGCTCTAGGCTCTGGGGAAATAAAAGGAATAACACAGTCAAAATATGAGAATTTAAATTCTCATAGGTGGAAGAAAAACAAATATGGGATAAATCTGAAATATCAAATACATTAGATTTTGATCAATCTTAAAGGAAAAAAAATTTTTAAAGGGAACAGATAAAAGAGTGTCCAGAAATGGGAAAGGATTGTAGTGGTTTTCATTTCCCATGCAGAACAGTTATATCCTCTACAATAGTCGAATAATAAAGATGTATTCTACTTGCAAGAAAGTTTACATGAAATTCTACATATATTAATTATTCAAGGAACATTTATTAAGCACCTATTTATACTACACAATATGAAGATCAGGAATGACTTAGAGATGTTCATATTGGAAATATTCAACATGTGCCTAAAACAGAGATAAAATAATTCTAGATATTAAAAAGAGGAGCACAGCCTAAAATGTCTTCAGGAGTTATATAATTAACTAAAACTTGTGAAAATATACAGATATAAGATTGTCAAGGGTAATGGTGGCATTGGTCTTGAGAGAGCTTTGTCACCATTGTAAGAGCCCTACTTACAGGTATTCTCATTCACTCTTTAAAAGATTATAGTGTCTGCAGCCGGGCAAGGTGGCTTACGCCTGTAATCCTAGCACTCTGGGAGGCTGAAGTGGAAGGATCGTTTGAGCTCAGGAGTTGAAGACCAGCCTGAGCAAGAGTGAGACCCTGTCTCTACTAAAAAATAGAATAAAAAAATAGTTAGCTGGGTGTGGTGGTGCTTGCGTGTGGTCCCAGCTAGGAGGCTGAGGCAGGAGGATCACCTGAGCCCAGAAGTTTGAGGTTGCAGTGAGCCATGATGATGCCACTGCACTCTAGCCTGGCCAATACAGTGAGACTCTGTAGCAAAAAAAAAAAAAAATTATAGTGTCTTCTAAACACCACATGTTTGCATGTTAAATACAGGCCTTGAGTTTCCAGTCTTTACCTCATTACAGTATTGTTAAAATGGTAGTATTTCTTTAAATTAATTGTGTGATAATTTCAAGTAAGAAGTAACAATCTCAATGATTTAAAAAACAGAAATTTATTTGTTCTTCGTGCAAAATCCATGACAATGTTCTTAGTTGGGTGGTATTTGTACTTGCTATCTCCCCAGTAAGCCTTAGGGACCTTGCTCCAACAGGCTCAAAATCCATTTCTAAGCAAATTATTCTATTTCAAGTTGGTACAAATTAGCCAGAGCCTACAGTTCTTTGATAAATAATCTCCTTCCTCCCATGGGGCAGATGGTATTTCTTTTAACAGGCTCTGCCCATTATCTATCAATAGTAGTCTAGAAGCAATGAGAGGAGATAGGGGCAGATCTTCAGAGGAATAAGCATCATCTGAGATTTTCACATTAAATGAAGCTTTTGTATAGTCTCCAGGCCAGAGAAAGCAGCTCTCTTTTAGCAAGGGAAGGTGGGGCTTTTTTTTTTTTTTTAATCCCAGAGTGTTCAGACAAATTCAGGAGTTGGCAGTCCTCAAACACGTCCAGTCAAATGTCCCATCCAAGTGTCAGAGGTCTTAATTCTTCCTTATTATTATCTTGACTTTTGAGTAGGAGACCTGCAAGAGTTATTAATTCTGTCTCCCTTCTAATTTTGCACTTTTACTTTGAAATATTTGGCACAGCCTGTCCTCCAGTTGTGGGAGTTGAGGGTCTCTTCAAATACTGCCATGAGTGTCTTATGGCATCTCATATTGTGCCCTAAATTGCTAATTGGCTTACTTGGGTCTCTCATGCTTTTTCTTCAGGGTTTTAAAATAGTTCGCAACATGCAGACAACTTCACAATCCATGTAATTACAATATCTAGAGCTACTGTATAAGCTAGTGAATTGCTTAAATCTATATTCCATCCTGATGCACCACAGGTGAGAGTTTCAGTAATTGTGATACTATAACATACCAGCATTGATCAACACATCATCAAAAACATGAGATCCTTGTTACTGTCTGCCCATGGAGTAATCAAATGCCACTAAATGTATGCAGGGATCCTACTTCCTAGGACTATTTCTAGTATCAGCTGTTTTAAGAGGTATTCCCCCAGTAAGAGACTCTGACATAAGTTTGTGCCTTCTAATCTACTAGTTATCTATAAGGTGACAGGTGGATGGGAAAGTGATGAAAGCCAGTGTAGTATGCTTTGCTTAGCAGGTTACAACTCTAAGCAACTGAGATTTTATGAATTTGGATTATGTAGTCACTTGCAGCTAAATTATATCTTAACTAATAGAATCTCAACTGATAGAATCTCAACTAATAGAATCTGTTGTTTGCTATGAAGAGCTCTGACTGGTGAGTTACATTTATTTAGTTTTTTCTTTGTGACAGGCACTGTGTTAAGTATTTTATACACACTACTTTTGGATCATTTAATAGTTCAATGGAAGTGCTGTTATCCATCTTTTAAGAGGATAAATTTGAAACTCAGAGGGATTGCCTCAGTTTTCTAAGGTCACACATATTTGTTAAGTGATGGAATTCATCTTGAATTCATATCTACCTGATTTAAAAGTTTGTACTTTTAATACTATAACACCTGGTATCTGATTCTACAATCAAAATACATTCTTTTTATTGACATGAAATCTTTCTTGCTCTAGCTTAGATTCTTTATGTACACAGAATGCCATTTACCATTGTCCCTCTCTGTCAACTGAAGGCATGTCAAATACTAGATTGTAACAGGTATATCCCCTGACTCATCACTATTCTTCTACAGGGAAAGAATTTCAATCCTTTAGTTTCTTTTTTTATTGCTGTTGTTACCTTAATATAAGCTAATATAAGCATGCTTTAGATTGTGTCTCCTAATAACTACTACCCAGAAAATACACAATTTCCTAAATGGCCTTTTCATGTGGTATATGATAGGATGGTCACCTCTCTTGTAGAATATTTATTAAAACAACCATTGTTTGAAGCCTTATCCTACTTTTGAATCATGCTGAATAAATTGAATTTTTAATCTTTTTCCTATTAACTACTATTTAGCTAGTCTCTCAATTCTGATTGTATCGTGTTTTAGACTTGAGTGTAGAATCTTTCAGTTATCGATGTTTTATTTATGTTGTAAATATTAGTTGGTAGTTTCAGATCTGCCAATGTCTCCCTGAATCTTTAATCTATCATCAAATGTATTTGAAAAGCCTTCCAGCTTTGTGTCTTCCTCAAATAGAATAAATAGGCTTTTATAACTTCACAGAGTAATAGTAAATTGAAGCAGGCTCAAGATAGCATTGTAGTTAAAATACCCAAGTTTAAATTGATTCTAAATTATACTTGAGTATTATACTTTAAACAATGACTAATCCTGTTGGATAGACACATAACCCAGGTATTTCTCATAAAAATATCTTGGAAAGCCTATCAGATATTTCGCTCAAATTCAGCTTCATCACCATTTCTAAACTGTCTAAGTATGACAAATAGTATAAAAAAAAGGAGATAAAGTGTCTCAATTATTTTTGTAGAAACCTCATATTCCTATGATAACTGTAGATATGACTGATAAATTATCTGAAATGCACATCCTAAAATCTTATCTGTGACTTATTTTAACATTACTGATATCTATTCTGCAGTATCCAGTCTGATCTTATTGAGAAACTGATCATTTGCTCATCTTTAGCTTTTTGACTCCTCTCCTGTTCTCCCCAGCTCTGTAACGACCACATCTCCCATAACTTAATCCATGGTCTATCTTACATTCAGGCAACGAGGCTTATGCTCATTTATAGCAATCAAAGTCTCCTAGAAATGCTGCAATTATTTAAGAGTTCAGATTCCTCTTATTATATTCATTCTCTCTATTCAAAATAACATTGCTACACAGAAAAGATGAAAAGTAGGAATAGAGATGTTTGAATCTCTTTGTTGTCAATCAGCTATGAGCATCATACTTATCCCTTTTTGAAAATTTCCATAAAGTTAAAAAAATTTAAATTCTTACTACTTATGGAGTAATATTACTTATGAAAGCAATCTATTGTCAATATAAAATAATTTGAAAATGAAGACATAAAAAATTAAGACATATCCAGATATATATGTATGTAGGTATGTATGAATATTATTATATAAGTTTACTTTTATGCATAATGGTTGTAGATTTACTATATAATTAGCATGTTATTATAATACATTTGTAACTTTGTGATGACCACATAGGATTCCATCATGCACATGTACTTTATTCATTTAATTTTATACTTTTGGCTAGACATTTAGGTTATTTACAAAAGAGTACATTTTAAAATGATATTTAAATACAGATATTTATTTCAGATTCGGTTCACAAAATTAATTAAAGTTATTATCTTACTACTCAGAGGTTAAACTCTCAAACTTGAGAGAGTTTGGCTATCCAATCATATGTCCATAGTTTATTTGAAACTGTTCTTCAAATTGACAGTGGTTTTGACTTTTAATCATAAAGTACTTTAAGATATTCTGTGCAGTTAGTGAACAATATTGCAGTGACATACAGCAGTCAGAGTCAGTAAAAAGGTATTCAGTACAAATTCAGTAAATTAAATTGTAGTTTTTCTATTGTATTTCTAAGGAATTTTTTCTTTTAATCTAGCAAATTTGAATGCAATAAACATTCAATTTTAATAACTTGTAATCCAAGTAGACAAGCTGAAATAATATTTTTACATGTGTTTGATAATTATTACATATCCCTCAACTTCACAAAGTATTTCCCTATGAAATCTGTCATATGTTTTTCCAAACACAAATGACAGATCTTTCATATATGATGACAATAGATCTTATATGATTTGGTTAGGTGGTTCTAAATTTAACAGTAGTAGAAGAATACCCACCAACACTAATGTGCACATATGGGAAGCAACATTCATGGGGTGTTGGGCAGGTGGAAGCAGGGAGAAGGAGATGGGTAAATCTGCACCTAAAGGATGCGGTGCACACTGTTTGGGGGATGGGCACCCTTTTTGGGTGATTCAAAGGCAATTTATGTAACCAAAGCATTTGTACCCCTGTAATACTCTGAAATAAAAAATAAATAAATAAATTTTTTAAAAATTTTATAAAAAGACCTTTCCATGCCAAGTATAGTTAACTATTTACCTATAATTTCTTCTAGTTTGGGAGTAAAAGGATGGGTAGTCATGATGTAGTAATTTCTCAAATATACAACTGGATTTGATTTGCCAATGTCATATCATTTGCCAGTAATTGTAATTTTATGTCAGTCTTTTCAATACTTATCCCTTTTATTTTTTTTCAATGGTTGGCTAGTATTTCCAGAATTGAAAAGTAATGGTAATAATAGCCATCCTTTTCTTATTATTGATATTAATGATATTAGAATGTCTTTATTTTCTGTTAGGTAGGAAATAGTTCTTGTCTTTGGATGGATATTCTTTGTTCTAGCTTTCTAAAGTTATTTTAAAATGTGGAATGGATGTTGAATTTTATAAAAAGCTTACTGACTTCTATTAATGAAGGACAAAGTAGAATAAAGGCAAAATCATGAATGAGATGAAACTATTGACAAAATATGACACTGATAAAAGATATAAGCTACCAAAAGAGATATGACAGTTATGAACATTTACGCACTAATAACTTCACAATGTAAAGCACAAATACTGATTGTCATTTGATGAGAGATCAACAGACTCACAATTCAGTAGGCAAAAAACTTAGGATGTTTAAGATGGTAAATTATATATTCTATATAAAATTAGTGGAGCCCTTTGTTGAACTATTCTTTATTCCTGGAAATGTATCTTACTTGGTTATGGTCCATTATTCTTTAAATATACTTAAGAATTTAAATAGCTTAAAAAAATGGGAGCTTTAGGATAGTCCATTCTGCAGAGTTTGTAAAGATGTATGTAGTCTTTGGATTACAATTCTGTACATTCCTCCTTCATCTGTGTTTTATTTTGCTACAGTGGATCTCAGTACAACCACTGAAACTTCAGTATAAAAACTAATATTAGGAAATAGCATAGTTTTAAGAAGATTTGATAAAACTGTATAATTTTTAGGAGCATATGGTTCTCTGATTAGTAATTATAAATGGAGGAAATGTGCTAGAATATCAGATAATGTAAGAAATTCAAGAGTGGTCACAGGCTTCTTTAGTCCTCTTGGGAGTCTGTCTTATCTAAATTATGTCACCATGGACAATGTTTATTTTGGGACACAGATATGGAAAGCCAACACAAATACATGCCAGTAATTAATTGAAAGGATCATGAAGCCATATGAAAGTCTTAAGAAACACAAATGATGCAGTCTTTTTGAAGAGAGGACCAAGTTAATAAATAAAGAAAAGACCCCTTCAGCTAGAAAGCTATGAAACTGAAATAATTCCTAAATACTTCTTTGACTTTTACATTAATTAAATATCAGTTGGCCACCCCCCAATGTGTTGGCAGTGTTAGAATTACTGGAGATGCAAAACTAACAAAGTAAAGCTAATTATTTTAGAGTCAGAGTCCCTAACATGGAGAAGCTCATCATTGAGCAAAGGAGATGCCATGGAACACAATCACTACAATGAAATATGATACAAGCTCCTACAATCTCCTAAAGCAGATTGCCAAGAGACATATAGGTGGAATACCTAAATAAATATTTGGGAGTCAAGCAAGGCTTTTATGAGAAACTGGTATCTAAGACAAGATAGAGAAGTTACCATTTGTTTGGTGTAAAGAGAGAAAGTGTAGTAGACACTGAAGAAGAAACTTATGAATAGTTTGAAATTCAGACAAAATCTAGTGTCTCTGAGGGTTTTTCTGGTGAGTCTTAATGGATATATTTCACATAAGTTTGAAGAATTGCAGATTGAACCCGATCTTCTGTCTGACCTCAGTAATTTCTGAATTCTTGGTGTAGTTCTGTTCCAAGACTGGAACTCAACTTCTCTAAACCAGAAGTCTTTATGCTTGTGTCAATGAGGCTTAATCGCCAGGTTTCTTTCTTTACCTATCACTCATTGTGCCAACATTTAATAGATTCACACATTATCCTTAGGGAAACCTAAGTAAGAAGAGGGGTTTTGAGAAAAATGGGAGGAAATAAGATTGTAATACAGAGAGCAATGTGGGAAAGAATAAAATTTGTTTGAGCACTTTGGCATTTAAGGTATTTCATTTTAATAAATCAGAACTACTATACCAAAACATAAATTGAAAGAAAATTTAAATTGCTTTAATTTAGTCAAACATTCTAAATTGGGATATGGATATGAAGCATTAAATGAATGTGTTTTCAAAGGTTATTCGTTATTAGCTTTCATCCTGATGTTTGCTCTATTTAATCATGGAGAATTAGAAAGATTCTGTGTGACTCAATTCAGAAAATATACAGAATAATAAGGTAAAAATAAAATCTATTTCAAAGACTCTGAAAATATATAATGACATCAACTCTCTGCAAACTGCAGCCATTATAGCTCATATATATTGTTACTTGGTGTTGAACAAAGATGCTCTTTCATATGCAACAAAGATGTGTACAGTGGAAATTCAATATCTTCACAAATAGAAACATATGATAAAAATGAAGAATAAAGTGATCCTCAGATACATATTAATATGTTTTTATTCTAATTATGTACACCTTATGATTATTTTCAGAAAGGGAAATGACCTATACAGAATGTTAAAGAAAAGAGAAGGTGTCACAAAGAGGCTTGCTGTTGAAAATCCATACCTGATAATTATGTCAGGAGTGTATGTACGCCTACATGCTTAATCAGTATAGGTTTCCATAACACAAATGGGCATATACTTTAGTTTATTTTCTGTGGCTGAAGTCTTCCATAATTCTCCATTTTCACAGTGGGGGCCCTGGCCCAGAGCTTAGACCTCATTGATCTCTCTTCATCTGTGATAAATTTGAACAAATCTTCCCAACACATGACTTCAGGTAGAAAAGCAAAAATACTTTATTACTACAAATCTCTTAATAATACACTACTATAATAAAAAAAGTCCAAAGAAATCTATTTCAGGATATTAGAATACTTTTAATTAACCCAAAATATAAGAGCACATCCTTATACTATAATGGCTAAATCATACATCAAGCAGTCATATCACACCTCATGATTTGTGAAATAGTAACTGCAGCAATTCTCAATCTTTTTCATTGATGTTTCCAATAATTAAATAATTTTGGAAACACTGATGTGATGTACATTTCCTACTGACTTCACAATGTATGTTACATTAAAAAAAATGGTCAGAGGACTCCTATTTTAAAGAATTCCATATAACTTTGTTTTAATCTGCATATTGAAAAGTTGTTTTCTGTATCTAACATCTCAACTAAATCTTGGCACATTCATTTTTAAAATGACAAACAAGACAGAACTAGCTGTTGGCACATTTATAAAATCTTTATGACATTATCAAATGTTTGCAATGAGTTTATATTACTTTTGCAATAAGAATATACAACAAAGCATGGGTTTCATTGTATAAATTTAAAAATATTGAAAAATATAAGTATTGTGAAAGAACTTTATTAGATATTTAAAATAGCGTGAGGCTGGCACATGAATATATTGGGTTTTGATATTTTATTGTCTTACAGGAACAATGATTTATTATTTTTTATAATTCCCTGGGTTGGGAATTGGTGGGGGGAGGTGGCTAGCTGGGTGGCTTCTCTGCTACTCATGGTAGCAGCCGGGGTCACACACAGGGCTGGTTTCACCTGGCCTGGGCTTTACCTTCCAGGTAAGCTTCAATTGCGTGTCTGACTTCTCAGGGCTTCTCCATGGCCTCTACCTTCCGGTGCTGTCTTTCATTACTCAGCATCTAGACAGAGCTTTTGTTCAGCGTGGCAGCTGGCTTGGCAGCTTGACTTTTAATAATAATATTTTAAACTGCTAGTGAACATATTATGTATTTTATAAATGGTGAGGTTAGGAGGAAAGCAAAGAGTTTAGTAATTGTAAGAGATTTAAGTTAAGATTCGGATGTTGCAGTTTAAATCTTCTTTTGTCCAAGTGCAATCTATGGCTTCCAATTTATCAAATGACTAATTTTTCTTCCAATATGGATCATTGCATATAATTTTAATACAGTTCTGTCAGATTAATTTTTGCTTAAGAGTTTGGATAGCAGCATTTAAAACAATTTACCAACAGAAAATTTCTACTCAAAAATTGAAATTTAAGTTTTCAGACGTTTTTAAAATTTATGTATCAAAAATGAATGTCTTACACGCATACACTGCTGGTAGGACTGCAAATTAGTACAACCTCTATGGAAAGTAATATGGAGATACCTCAGAGAACTAAAAGTAGAACTACTATTTGATCCAGCAATCTCACTACTGGGTATTTACCCAAAGGAAAAAAAAGGCATTCTATAATAAAGTGTCCATCAATCCATGAGTGGATTAAAATGTGGTATATATATACCATGGAGTACTGCTCAGCCATAAAAAAATGGTGAACTAATACTTCTTGTATTATCCTGGATGGAACTGAAGCCCATTCTTCTAAGTGAAATATCACAAGAATGGAAAAACAAGCACCACATGTACTCACCATTAAATTGGTACTAATTGATCAACACTTATGCTCACATATGGAAGTAACATTCATTGGGTGTCAGGCAGGTGGGGGGTGGAGGGGATGGGTAAATTCACACCTAATGGGTGCAGTACACACTGTCTGAGGGGTGGGCATGCTTGTAGCTCTGACTTGGGTGGTGGAATTCAATGTATGTAACCAAAGCATTTGTAACCCCGTAATATTCTGAAAGAAAAAAAAAATTAAAAAATGAATGTCTTCCTTGAATGACACTAAGGCCGACTTGCTACATGGACTGGTATGCTCAATTTCCAATTCATTGTAGGAAGCAAGCATTTTCCTAATGTTTAGATGGCATTACAAGAGAAGAAATCCCTCATGAACATAGATCCAAAAATTCTCAATAAAATTAGAAAATTAAATTCACAAATAGAAAAGGTGGAGTAATCCAAGGAAGGAAAGGTTTATTCAACATTTAAAAATCAAACAATATAACTTACCATATTAGCAGACCAAAGAATAAAAAAAATCATCTCAATAAATGCAGAAAAAATATTGACATAATTCATCACCAATTCAAGATAATAACTCTAAGAAAACCAGGACTCTAAGGCAACTTCCTTAACTTGGTAAGAGGTATTTCCAAAACAAAAAAACAAAAAACAAGACTTACAACTAACATTATATTCAAAAATTGAAATATGAAATGATTTCCCTTTCAGATTTGAAATTAGGCAAGGATATCTTCCCTCACCACTTCTATCAACGTCTGGCAGAAAGTCCTAGATAATATAATAAGGCCATTAAAAAAAATGGAAGATATGTAGACTGAATAAAAGAAACTTTATCTTTTACCATATAACATGACTGCATAGAAACTAGCAGAGAATCTAGAAAAAAACTAATAAGTTATACTTAATCAATTAAAATAATTTGTTTTGCAAAAGACACTATTAAGACAATTAAAAGAACAGCCACAGACTTGGATAAAATATTTGCATATCACATTTCTGACAGATAGATTGTATATAAAATACATAAATACATATTAAAACTCAGCAGCATGAGAATAAACAACCCAACCAAAAAGTGTGAAAAAGATCTGAAAGGGTGCTTCGTGAAAGAGGATATAAAGATCACAAATAATTATATAAAAGATGGTCTACATCATTAGTTATCAGGGAAATGCAGACCAAAAACTCAATGAGATACCACAACACACTTATTAGAATGGTGACACACACACACACAATAATCAAACCTGGTAATTCTAAGTTTTGAGGATGCAGACAAACCTCAACTCTCATACTTTGTTAGTGGGAATGCAAAATAATACAGACACTTTGCAAAGCAGTTTGGCAGTTTCTTATATAGTTAAATGTACATCTATCATGAGATCAAGAGATTCTCCCTTGAGAGATTTAAAAACTTATGTTCACCCAAATATCAGTATGTAAATGTCCATGGCAGGTTTATGTATAATCACAAATAACTGGAAATAACCCATATCTCCTTCAATCAGTTTAGAGATAAGTACCCATACTATGGCATACTACTTACCAACAAAATGAATGAAGTATCAATTATCAAAACAGTATTAATGGATCTTATATGTATTTAAGTAAAAGAATCCACACCTAAAGAGCTACTTATTGTACAATTCCATTATTATTATATACTGTAATAGGAGAAACTATAAAAGGGGACTGAGTATAAAGTAGAATCACCAGGATTCTACTTTTGGCAGTGATGAAACTGTTTTATGAGAAACGATGATGATGAATACATGACTCTATGCATTTGCCAAAACTCACAGAACTGTATACCAGAGAGTAAACTTTATACTGCATGTAAATAAAAATGCTTGAAATTCTATGTAAAAAATAAAAATATATCAACCAGGATATGAGAAGAATGCAAATTGAATCCAGACTGTAACAAATAAATCTCATCTCCTTTTATCTAAAGGCGGGATTTATAGTGAGTACATATTCCTGTGACAAATATATATAACTATATAAAAATGAATTGTATAACCAGAGTGAAGGGTTTGGAGAAAAAGGAGCTAACCTAAGTAACTTTGGAAAACACTGTTTAACTGCCTATTGCAAGGCTAAGATAAAAAGACCTTTCCACAAAGTCTGTAATTTAGTAGTTAAATTTGTTTTTTCAGAAACTAATTTATATGTATGCTAGGGTTGATCAAATACATAAATACATCATACATAATGAGAAACTGGTTTCTCTCTGTCAGAGAAAGAAGTTACAAATATAGAAAGGGGAAAAGCTAAAATGTACCCTGTGATGTTGGATTGGAATTGGAGTTAATGGTGTGAATGTGAGTGTGTATGTATGTGTATGTATGTACATAGCTATATCATATATACATGCACACACATATATAGACTGATAGATAAAAACAAATATAGATATACGTGGATATACAAGACAGCACATTAGCATATATACACAATGTATATACATATTTTACAGAAAATATGAGAAATGAGCAAAACCAATTCAATAGATACCAATCTACAAAAAACTAAATCGGACCTCTATCGATAACTTGTTGATTCCAGGACTGAGTCAGAGACCGTATGAGTTACAGGATGAACTTGGAGCATATTATGATTACTGAAAATAAGAAAATGACCATAAATAAATAAATAAAAGGATATTATCATATTAAAGAGCATAGAAGCCACCCTTAAGGAGCTCCCAGTGGCCAAAGCTGGAACAGTTTTAGTCAACAAAGAAATTCATATGATCAAGTTAAAATGAATATAATATCAGAAATAAAAATAAAGTTTTGGAACTAAGTATTCACTGCTGTTGTAATGAATATTCATTCAACAAACATTTATTGTACATTCATGCACTCATCATTGTTCTAGGAAATAGGACTTAAGAATTTTTAAAAAAAGGTAAAACTTTCTGGCTTCATGAAGCTTACATTCCAGGTGTCAGGTATGGACAATAAACAAACAAACATCAGTAAGATCCGCACTACCTGCCTGTTTGTGGAGCCTTAAATTTCTTTCTGTCAAGTGACTGCAGAGCTTTCTGTGTGCATCATTGTGTATTTGCATACAATACAAGTTAAGCATGAACAGTACTTCCCATTAGGCTGGGACTTTAGTATTACAATTAATTAAAGGGTACTAAGGCAACTAAGGCAGGTTGAAACAGTTCAAACTGGTCTTAAGACTTACGGCCATCTATGCAAAAGGAGCTACTGAAGAATACCCTTTGTGTTTCATATTTCTTTCAGCTTTGTTGTTTTGATCTATATCTCTGAATTCAAGAGAAACATGCACGAGTTCTGTTAAACATTAAAAGCCATTGGTGGGGAACTTGTACTTTTACCTCAAACATACATTTCTATAATGAAGCCTATGCATTTCATCAAAAAGCTGAATACTCTCTTCATAGGACCCATGTTTTTTCATAGTGCCAAAGCATCCATTCCTGAAAGCATTTTGTTGGGTGTAGTTTAAATTGCACATCTAGATACCTCTCTGAACGTAGTGTTAGAGACCTTACATTAACATAGGTTTGGAAAATCTGCTTTCTTTAGCTTGATCTAGATCTGTAGTGTCCAAAAGTCCATCCCCACACAATTCTGATTCTTGCAAACAAATTACTATCTATGGCAAAATGGTATGAACTTATTCTGCATTGAAACAAAGTGAATATTTTTTTATTTCTATAAATTCATAGGGTATATGTGTAATTTTGTCACATGGATAGATTGCATAGTGCTTAAGTCAGAACTTTTCGGCTATCCATCACCCAAATAACACACATTGTACACATTAAGCTTGCATCACACACCCCCGTCTTTGAATTTCGTTGTCTATCATTCCACACCCTACGTCCATATGTACACATTATTTAGCTCCCACTTACAAGTAAGAATATGCAGTATTTTTATTTCTGTGTCTGAGTTGTTTGACTTAAGATAATGGCCTCCAGTTCCATCCATGTTGCTGCAAAAGACACGATTTTGTGTTTTCTCATGGCTGAACAGTATTCTATTGTGTATGTGTACCGTATTTTCTTTATTCAACAATCCGTTGGTAGACACTTGGGTTGACTTCGTATCTTTGCTATTGTGAATAGCGCTGCAATAAATATATGAGTGCAGGTGTCCTTTTAATATAATGATTTCCTTTCCTTAGGGTAGATACTCAGTAGTGGGATTGCTTGAACAAACGGCAGTTCTATTTTTAGTTCTCTGAGAAACCTCCATACTATGGATTAGTATCCATAGAGGTGATACTAATTTACGTTCCCACCAACAGTGTATAAGTGTTCCTTTTCTTCTGCATCCTGGCCAACATCTGTGATTTTTTGTCTTTTTGATAACAGCCATCCTGACTGGTGTAAGATATCTCATTGTGATTTTAATTTGCATTTCTCTGATGATTAGTGATCTTGAGCATTTTTTCATATATTTGTTGGCCATTTGCATGTCTTCTTTTGAAAAATGTCTATTCACGTCCTATTCATTATTTACTTTTTGGGAATATTTTTTTTTCTTATTAAGCTGTTTGAGTTCCTTGTGAATTCTGGATATTAATCTCCTTTTGCATGCATAGTTTGAAAATATTTTCTCTCATTCTTCAGGTTGTCTGTTCACTCTGTTGATTATTTTGCTGTGCAGAAGCTTTTCAGTTTAGTTAAGACCCATTTGTCTTTTTTTTTTTTGCCTGTGCTTTTGAGGTCTTAATCATAAATTCTTTGCTAGACCAGGAAGATCTTTCCTAGATCAGGAAGATATTTCCCTAGGTTTCATTCTAGTATTTTAATAGTTTTGGGTCTTACCTTTAGCGCTTTAATCCATCTTGAGTTAAATTTTGTGTATGATTAGAGATAGGGGTCTAGTTTCATTTTTCTGCATCTGGCAATCCAATTTTCTCAGCACAATTTACTGAAGAGGGTGTTCTTTCCCTAATGTATGTTCTTGTCAACTTTGTCAGAGATCAGCAGATGGTAGATATGTGGCTCTCTTTTTGGGTTCTCTGTTTTATTCCATTGATCTATGTGTATATAATACCAATACAATGCATTTTTGGTTACTATTGCCTTGTAATATAATTTGAAATCAGGTAATGTGAGGCTTCCAGCTTTGTTCTTTTGCTAAGAATGGCTGTAGTTATTTGGAATCTTTTCTGGTTCGATATAAAGTTGAACCAGAATATTGTTTTTTCTAATTCTATGAAGAATTACATTGGTATTTTGATAGGGATTGCATTGAATCTATATATTGCTTTGGGAAATATAATGATATTAATTCTTCTGATCCATGACCATGGGATATTTTTCCATTTATTTTGTGTCATCTGTAATTTCTTTTTATTATTTATTTCAGAACATTATGGGGGTACAAATGTTTTGGTTACCTGATTTGCTTTTGTGCAGTTTGAGTCAAAGTTATATGTGTGTCCATCACCAAGAGAGCATGCATTGTACCCATTAGGTATGAATTTCCCATCCCCTCCTCCCCCATCCTATCTGCTTGGTTTACATTGAATTTTACTACTATATGTGCACATGGGTGTTGATCAATTAGTTTCAATTTAACAGTGAGTATATGTATTTGTTTTTCCATTCTTGTGATACGTAGCTTAGGAGAATGGCTTTCAGTTCCATTCAGATTGTTACAAAAGATATTAGTTCACCATTTTTTATGGCTGAGTAGTACTCCATAGTATACATATACCACATTTTATTAATCCACTCATGTATTGGTGGGCACTTAAATTGATTACACATCTTTGTGATTGTGAATTGTGCTGCAATAAACATTCAGGTGCATGTGTCTTTTTGATAAAATGATTTTTTTTTTCTTTTGGGTAAATACCCAGTAGTGGGATTGCTGGATCAAACGGTAGGTCTACTTTCAGTTCTTTGAGGTATCTCCATACTGTTTTCCATAGAGGTCGTACTAGTTTGCAGTCCCACCAACAATGTATAAGTGTTCCTTTCTCTCCACATCCATGCCAGCATATGCAGTTTTAGGACTTTTTGATAAAAGCCATTCTCACTGGAGTTAGGTGGTATCTCATTGTGGTTTTGATTTGCATTTCCCTCATGATTAGAGATGTTGAGCAATTTTTCATATGCTTATTGGCCATTAGTCTATCTTCTTTTGAAAAGCATTTGTTCATGTCTTTTGCCCACTTTTTAATGGGGTCGTTTGATTTTTTTCTTGCTGATTTGTTTGAGTTCTTTGTAGATTCTGGTTATCAGCCCTTTATTGGATATATAGCATGCAAATATTTTCTCCCATTCCGTAGGTTGTCTATTCACTGTATTGATTGTTTCCTTGGCTGTACAAAGGCTTTTTAATTTAATCAGGTCCTATTTGTTAATTTTTGTTGTTGCTGTGATTGCCTTTGGGGTCTTCTTCCTAAATTCTTTGCCTAGGCCAATAACTAGAAGATTTTTTCCAACATTTTCTTCTAGAATTCTTATAGTTTCATGTCTTAGGTTTAAGTCCATTATCCACCGTGAATTAGTTTTTGTAAGTGGTGAGAGGTGCAGATGCTGTTTCAGTCTTTTACATGTAGCTATCCAATTATCCCAGCACAATTTGTTTAATAGGGATTCTTCTCCCCAGTGTATGTTTTTGTCTGCTTTGTCAAAGATCAGATCGCAATATGAGGCTGGTTTTGTATCTAGGTTCTCTGTTCTGATCCATAGGTCTGTGTCTCTGTTTTTGTGCCAATACCATGCTGTTTTGGTTACTGTAGCCTTATAGTATAGCTTGAAGTCTGGTAGAGTGATGTCTCCCAATTTGTTCTTATTACTTAAGGTTGCTTTGCTTTGGCTATTCGGGCACTTTTCTGGTTCCATATGAAGCAAAGAACTATTTTTCCTAGATCTGCAAAAAATGATGTTGATATTTTAATGGGGATTGCATTGAATCTGTAGATCATTTGTGTAATATAGACATTTACAAATGTTGATTCTACTGATCCATGAGCATGATATGTTTTTCCATCTGTTTACATCCTATGTAATTTCTTTCCTCAGTGTTTTGTAGTTCTCCCTGTAGAGGTTTTTCACCTCCTTAGTTAAATATATTCCTAGGTATTTTATTTTCTTTGTTGCTATTGTAAAAGGTATTAAGTCTTTGATTTGGTTCTCAGCTTGACTTTGTTGGTGTATATGAATGCTATTGATTTGTGTACATTGGCTTTGTAACCTGAAAGTTTGCTGAATTTTTTACCAATGCCCGGAGTCTCTTGGCAGAATCTCTGGGGTTTTCTAGATATAAGATCATATCATATGCAAAGAGCAATAATTTGACCTCTTTTTTCCCCATTTGTTTTTCATTTGGATACCATTGATTTCCTTCTCTTGTCTGATTGCTTTGGCTGGGACTTCCAGCACTATGTTAAATAGACGTGATGGATAGTGGCCAATCTTGTCTGGGGCCAGTTCTAAGCAGGAATGCTTTCATTATTACCCCTTTCATTATGATGTTGGCTGTGGGTTTGTCATATATAGCTTTTATAACTTTGTGGTAAGTCCCATCTATGCCTATTTTGTTAAGAGTTCTTATCATAAAAGGGTGTTGGAATTTGTCAAATGCTCTTTCTGCATCTATTGAGAGGATCGTGTGGTCTTTGTTTTTGCTTCTATTTATGTGGTGAATTACATTTATAGATTTGCATGTGTTGAATCATCCTTGCATCTCTGGTATGAAGCCCACTTGGTCGTGGTGTATTATTTTTTTGATGAGCAGCTGAATTCAGTTTGCTATCTTAAATTTCTTTAATCACTGTTTTATAGTTAACCTTGTAGAGATCTTTAATCTTCTTGATTAAATTTATTCCGAGATATTTTATTTTATTTTTGTAGCTATTGTAAATGGGATTGCCTTCTTGATTTTGTTCTCAGATCATCATTTGTGTATAGAAATGGTACAGATTTTTGCATGTTGATTTTGTATCCTACAACTTTACTGAATTCATTTATCCAATATAAGAGTTTTCTGGTGGAGCTTTAAGGTTTTCTAGATATAAGATCATATCATCATGAAACAAGGATAATTTGACTTCTTCTTTTCCAATTTGGATGCCATTTTTTTTTTCTTTCTCTTGCCTGATTATTCTGGATAGGAATTCCAGTACTATGTTGAAAAGGATTGATAAAATTGGGAATCCTTGTCTAGTTCCAGTTTTTAGAAAGAATGTTTTCAATTTTTGCTTGTTCAGTATGATGTTGGCTGTGGGTTTGTCACACATGGGCTTTATTAATTTGAGGTATGTTCCTTCTATGCCTAGTTTGTTGGGGGGTTTTTATCATGGAGGGATGTTGAATGTTATCAAATGCTTTTTATGCATCTATGGAGATAATCATATGGCTTTTGTCCTTAAATATATTAATGTGATGTATCACATTTATTGATTTGCATATGTTGAACCATATTTACATCCCTACATTAAAAACCACTTGATCATGATGTAGTATCTTTTTGATGTGCTTTTGGATTCAGGTTGCTAGTAGCTAGCATGTTGTTGAGGATTTTTGTGTCTATGTTTTTCAGGGATATTGGTCTGTTGTTTCTTTTTTTGTTGTGTCCTTGTCTGTGTTTGGTATCAGAGCGATACTGATCTCATAAAATAAATTAGGGAAAATTCCCTCCTCCTTGATTTTTTGGAACCATTTTAGAAGGATTGGAATTAGTTCTTCTTTGTGCATTTTGTAGAATTTGGCTGTGAATCTATCTGGTCCTGGGCTTTTTTTGTTGTTGTTGTTATTTTTGTCAGAGGATTTTTACCATTGATTCATTCTTGCTACTTGTTATTGGTCTGTTCAGGATATCAATTTCTTGCTGATTTAATCTTGGGAGGTTGTTTGCTTCCAGGTATATATTAATTTCCTGTAGGTTTTCTAGTTTGTGAGTGTATAGTTGTTCCTAATAGTCCTTTATGATCTTTTGTATTTGTGTGGTATCAGTTGTAATATCTCCTTTATCATTTCTGATTTTGTTTATTTGGATCTTGCGTCTTCTTTTTTTGGTGAGGCTAGCTAGTGATTTATCAATTTTGTTTATGTTTTTGAAGAAACAACTTTTTGTTTTGTTGCTTGTTTGTATTTTTTTAATCTCTATTTCATTTAGTATTGTTCCGGTATTTGTTATTTCTTTTCTTCTGCTAACTTTGAGTTTGGTTTATTCTTGTTTTTCTAATTCCTTGAGAGGAGAACTTAGGTTGTTAATTTGTGTTCTTTTTCCTTTCTTGATGTAGGCATTTAATGTTCTAAATTCCCCATTTAGTACTGCTTTTGCTCTATCCCACAGATTTTAATATGTTGTGTTTCCACTGTCATTAGTTTCAAAATATTTTAAATTTGTCTTAATTTCTTTGTGACTCAATGATTGTTCAGGGAATGTTGTTTAATTTCCATGTTTTTGTATAGTTTTCAAAGTTTCTCTTGATATTTATTTTTAGTTTTATTCCACTGTGGTCTGAGGAGATACTTCATATGATTTCAAATTTTATCCATTTTTTAGTGGGGTTGTTTGATTTTTTTCTTGCTGATTTGCTTGAGTTCTTTGTAGATTCTGGTATCTGCCCTTTATCAAATGTATGCCTTGGAATATTTTCTCCTATTCTGTACATTGCCTATTTGCTCTGCTGATTATTTCCTTAGCTGTCCAGAAGTTTTTTAAAATTTAATTGTACCATTTATTTATTTTTGTTGTTGCTGTAATTGGCCTTATGGTCTTCTTCATAAATTCTTTGTCTGGACTGGTATCTGGAAGAGTTTTTCCTACATTTTCTTCTAGAATTCTTGTGGTTTCATGTCTTAGATTTAAGTCTGTTATCCATCTTTAATTAATTTTTGTGAGTGGTGAAAGATATGGATACTGTTTCATTCTTCTGCATGTGACTATCCAATTTTCACACCACCATTTATTGAATGGGGCTTCTTTTCCCCAGTGTATATTGTTGTCTACTTTGTCAAAGATCAGTTGGTTGTATGTGCATGGTTTTATATCTGGGTTCTCTGTCCTGTTTCATTGCTCTATGTCTCTATTTTTGTCCCAATACATGCTCTTTTGGTTACTATAGCCTTGTAGTATAATTTGACGTCTGGTAATGTGATGCCTCCAGATTTTTTGTTTTTGCTTAAGATTGCTTTGGCTATTCAGGCTCTTTTCTGGTTCCACACAAAGCATAGAATTATTTTTATAGATCTGTGAAATATGACATTGGTATTTTGATGGGGATTGTATTGAATCTGTAAATCACTTTGGGTGTTATGGACATTTTAACAATGTTGATTCTACTGATCCATAAGCATGATATGTTTTCTATTTATTTCCTCAATGTTTCATAGTTCCTTTGTGGAGATCTTTCTTGTCGTTGGTTAAGTATATGCTTAGGTACTTTATTTTCTTTGTAGCTATTGTGAATCATATTGGGTCTTTGATTTGACTCTCAGCTGGACTGTTATTGGTTTATAGGAATGCTACTGATTTGTGTACACTGATTTTTTAACCTGAGACTTTGCTGAATTTATTGATCAATTCTAGGAGTCTCTTGGTGGAGTCTTTGGTGTTTTCTAGATATAAGATCATATCATCAGCCATGGAATCAACCCTAGTGCCCATGAACCCATGAGTGGATTAACAAAATGTAATATATTTATACTATGGAATACCACTCTGCCACGATGAAGCGTGAATTGATGCCTTTTGCAACAATTTGGATGGAACCAGAGACCATTATCCTAAGTAAAGTATCTAAAGATTGGAAAAACAAACACCACATGTACTCACTATTAAACTGGAACTAACCAGTGAACACACATGTGCACAGAGGGAAGTAGAACTCAGTGGAAATCAATCAGAGGGGGAGTGGGAAGGAGGGGATAGGCAAAAATTTACCTAATGGGTACAATGAATACTATGTGGATGATGGGCACACTTATAACCCTGACTCAAGCATTACGAAAGTGATCCATGCAGCCAAAAATATTTGTACCCCCATAATACTTTGAAATAATAAAAAATAAATTTAAAAAGCCAAAAAGATAAAAAAAAATTAAATTTGTTGAGACTTTTTTTGTGGCTTAACATATTTTCTATCTTGGAGAATGTTTCATGTGCTAATGAGAAGAATGTGTATTCTTCAGTTTTTGGATAGAATGTTCTGTACATGTCCTTTAGGTCCATTTGGTCTAACGTCCAGTTTATGTCCAATGTGTTTTTTGTTTATTTTCTGTCTCAGTGATCTGCCTAGTGCTGTGAGTGGGGTATTAAAGTTCTCCACTATTATTGTGTTGCTGTCTATCTCTTTCTTTAGGTCTAATAATATTTGTTTTATAAATCTAGGTGATCCAGTATTGGGTGCATATGTATTTAGGATTGTTATAGCCTTTTGCTGAATTGATATTTTTATCACTATATAATGACTTTCTTTGTCTTTTTTTTACTATTTTTGATTTAAAGTCTATTTTATCTAATATACATATAGCTACTCCTGCTTGCTTTTGGTTTCCATTTGAATGGAATATCTTTTTCAACCTCTTTACATTCAGTCTATGTGTCTTTACAGGTAAGGTAAGTTTCTTTTAAGCAGCATATAGTTGGGTTGATATTTTTATCAATTCTGCTAATCTGTACCTTTTAAGTGGAGCATTTAATCCATTTATGTTCATGACAAAGATTGAAGACTTATTTCTATTCAGGGTTGAGAGTAACAGTGAAGATAGAGGGTATGGAGTTTAGATAGATTATAATTTGAACTAGGCAAGTGAAGCATGATCTGAGTGGATATTAATGAAAAATAAAACTATTGTTATATTTGAACTTGTTTTCATTACTAGAAAATGGGTGTATATTTCATAATCTTTAATGGCATTAATAAAATCTACCCCAGTCATAAAATCTTTCATATAATGTCATAGCAAAGATGAATCATGTATGTTGCTTGGCCAAATTTGTATGAAAGAAGCAATATAGTATGTTTTTAAGGGAGAGTTTGGAATTTTAAGTAGCCAGATCAATCGAACTCCACTGGGAATTTGCTGAAATCTTGGGGAAGTCTCTGTGTTCTGGCTTAGGGCATGATGTTGAGTTTCAAAGAAGGGACTAGATATAATTTTCTTAGATATGGAGTGAGAGTGAGGCCACAGTTCACAGTTTAATTGTAGGTACACAGAAATCTTATTTCTGGAAAAATATTTATTTAAAAATCATTAATTTTGCACCACCACAGAGACTTGGCTAAAAATAAGAAAGTATAATTTCTCTTGCCTGACAGCAAAGAATGAAAGCAATAGTAAATGAGGTTAAATCATAATTTTCTTTTCATTTTCTAGGTCAACTGACCCTAGATACATCTTTGACATTCATACTAAAGTCACTACCTATACAAAGACGATACCACAGTGTGGAAGTTAGGAGTATATAAGTTTAATATTGCTTTACCAATTTATTTCTGGGACAACATAATTCCATGATCACGGCAGTGATCATGATAGTTAGCAAAGTCATGATCTGTGGGCTTCATGACTTTGCTATGACTTTTTATGTTATGTTATATTAGCATTGCTGAATCATTTAAAATTTAATTGCTATTTTCCTATCTGACTCTTGTAGGACCTAATACAACTATATTCATATTATCTATAGAAATTATCAGACTGAATCTCAAGAGTGCTATATATGTGTTATTTCCATGCAAGTAGCTAAAATATATACATGGCATTCCTAGTTGAGACTATTGTTTGACACTTTTAGCTGATAATGATACTGAGTCCAAGATATTTTCTAAAGAAAATAAAAATATAAAGAGAGGAACTTCCTGGTCATTAGAAAACAAATTACATATCTTTTAAAATCTAATTTATCATGGTAAAGGGAAAAACACAGTTTGACTCTTGTCTATCTGGATCTTCTCTAAGTTTTGATTTTTAACACCAAAGGATATTTGATTAATTTTATTTATCCATTATTCACCTTACTTATATGAATTTTCAAAGGAAACTCTTATAGTGAGAAGGTATTTAAATCTCCATATATTCAATCCTCAGTATAAAAGAAACATCCTTTGTCATTAACTGCTTTTTCTTTGGAAATATTTCTATATTGATCCATATATACATATCTCTTAAATTGCTTGTAGTGTGATTCTCCAGCATGAATGAGTAAAGCAATAATGATATATACTGTCCTGTGGTTATCTGAAGCCATTTTTTTCTTCTTGATCCTCTTATCATCTAAGTTTAATAAGAATGGAGTCTATCTGGACACAAGATATGTCAATCATCATTTTTAGAGTGTGATTAAAAAAATCACTCCATTTTTCCTATGCCTGTAAAGCCTCTTATTGGAGTTTACTACAGTAGATTCCTTTTTTCCCAGCTGTTCTGACAGCACAGAAGGCAGCAACATTGCAAAGTTGAAATGTGGTCTTTGTGGAAGATGAATTGGGAAGTAAGTTTAAAATATGAAAATATGTTAAGAGTTTATTTTTGTCTCTGTCCAGAAAATAATTATACCCATTTTGTTTTCATCTTTAAAAATACCTATCACTTCACTGTAGAACTTGTTATAAATATGCTAAAATTTCATGTAAGTTACAAGCTTCTCATTTTTTAATGTGCTACTTTCAATATTTTCATGAGTGTGTCTCTACAAACATCTATGGTTTATAATTTTTGATGTCTTCTTTAGTTCATTTTCTGTTACTTATAACAGATACCAGAAACTGGATAATTTATAAAAAAATGAAATTTATTTCTTACAGTTAGGGAGGCTAGGAAGTCCAAGGTTGAGGAGGCACATCTGTTGAGAGCCTTCTTGCTGGTGAGGATTCTCTGAAGAGTCCAAAGTTGAGGCAGGTATCACATGGTGAGGGGGCTGACTGTGCTAAGATACTAGCTCATGTCTCTTTTCTTCTTCTCATAAAACTACCAATTCTACTCCCATCACAACCCATTAATCCATTAACACATTAAACTATTAATACATAAGTGAATTAATCTATTCATGAGAGCAGAACTCTTAAGATTCAGTCACCTCTTAAAAATCTCATGTCTCTATTCTGCTGCATTAGGGAATATGTTCAACATGAGTTTTGGAGGGGCCATTCAAACTTTCCTTTTACAAAATTTCAAATCTCTTTGTTGGAATACCTCTACACTCATCCACCAACACATGCACAGACTAAAACATGCAGAAAAAGACATGATAAAAATAAGTTTCACAAACACCATTTTGAAGCACTTTGACTGTCATAACTCCTGCTGGTATTCACCAGGTAAGCTTAAACAAATGCACATTTAACCCCTTTCGTGAATTGGAAACTGGTAATAGTTTATAACTTGCATGTTGCATGAGCCTCTTCAATACTCCAATAAAATTGAGCAAATGATTCATCCAATTAAAATTTAATTTCTGCTTATTTTTTTTTCTGTATAGAGTGATGGTATCAGCAAAAGGAGTCCTGAGATTTTAAAAAATTTGCTATCTCAAATCTTCCAGGAAAAACAGATACTATTCAAAAGAATTATAGAAGTAGCTCTTGTTTTTCTTTCATTTCTTAGTCCCTGTGGTGGAAAATGTTTCTTGAGACAAAGGTTATAAAACAATTGGTTCAAAATTATTCAGAGTAGAATTAAAAATTTCATAATAATGACAGAATTTTAAAACTAATACTATCCTGAAACATCACCAATTTCAGGCATTCAAGAAAAAAAACCTCAGTATGAGACAGATATAAAGGGACTTATCCCCTTTGTGTGGAAATGTGGACATGGCAAAAGAGCGTGATGCCCTGTGAGTCATATTGGAGGATGAGGAAAAGGAAAACAAAGTTAATTGGATTCATTTCTGTTTAAAGCTTGCTATTTTGTTCACCATGAATTTTTGCATTATTTTTAATATTTTGAAATATTGCATTTAAATATTATTTATCTGCATTTCTAAGTATTTTGGCAATCATTTAAAATTTTGCACCCAAGTCAAGTGCCTCATTTGCCTCACCCTAAACGCAGACAGGATGGGGTATTTCATGAAGACTCAAAAATAATGATTTCTGTATTATCATAATACCAAAACCAGATGAATACATCAGAAGAAAAGAAATCTACAGGCTAATATCTCTTTTCAATATTGATGAAAATATCTTCAACAATATAAAAAGAATTATAAAGCATGAAAAATTATGATATATACCAAGAATGCAATGTTGATCCAACCACTTAAAAATCAAGTAATGCAATATATTATATTAATAAAAGAAATTACAGGGCAATAAACACATGAACATCTCAATAGATACTGAAAAAAGCATTTGACAAAACCAGTAGTTTTTTTTTATGATAAAAATAACTCAACAAACTAGGGATAGAAGGCAACTTCTTCAACTTGGTAAAGGGCAGCTACATAAAACCTACAGATAACATCCTACTTAATGGTGAAACATAGGATGCTTTTCTGTAAGATCAAAAATAAGACATGAATGGATAAACATATGATTTCTAAATCTTTATTAACATGTTGTTTTATTTCTAAAAATGCCACTAAGTACAGTTGTACATCAATTTAATCACTAAAATTTGTTGGAATTTAATAGTAGAGAAGACTCTGGAATGGTTTAAAGAGGCGTGAAACAAGACAAACTTTTAAGAAGGTATTAAACAAATTGAGAAGAAAGGACATGTTAGAAGAAAGATAGTGTTTAAAGGTAGCAGTATTTAGCAAATAAATAGATGACAGAAAGAAAAACACCTCTCATAATGAAAGCTCTATCCTTTTCAAAATCAAATTTGGTTTACATGTGCTTTTTGGTAATAATAAAATAAAAATGGCAAGTTATTTTTCCAGAGTTAAGAAAATGGGAAATGCACCTAATTCAACTTGAGGGGACACTGGTAAATTTCTGAAGGAAAAAAAAACCTGAGAGGTAAGATATATATGAGGAGTGCAGGGCCAGAGTAGACTCATTGGGACTTAAAAATCCTTCTTGGGCAAAGTACAACAGCTTTTTTATCATATTGATTCTCTGAGGGTACAGTGTATGACTTTGTTTTGTTTTTCCAAGCTTGCATTGTAACACTTCACATTATGTTTTTTCTTCTTCTTTAGTGATTTAATCAGGTAAGAGAAGCACAGCCATGGTCATAAAGCACTTTCCCGGGGAGGCAACTTTCATTCATATTCCGTATCAGCAGGGTTCTTGACAAGCTTAGAAAACTGATGCCATCCTATAATTATTAGCTAGATTTTATCTGGACCTTTTAATAAGACCCTTATTTTAAACTTCGTTTCACTCACTTCTAAGGCTTGCTTTAGTGCTAACAGCAAGGAACCTGTGCTTTACATCTGCAGTGTACATATGTGAATGTTCTGAAACAAGGGTCACATGTGGAACATTATTCAGAACCTTTCTCTTGTGTATTAGTGAACAAGAATGAGATAGAAGCAAAGATGTGACTCAGTGAAAATGAATGACTTTTACATTAATGAGAGCGGTGAATTCTTAAAATCTCAGCCACAAAAAAAGATAAAATACAATGGGATTTTCAAATGTTAAATAAAATATCTGTACTCAGATCACTGCTCCACAGCTAAAGTAAAATATGATGATGTAACTCTAAGGTGACAGTAAAAGAATGCAACTGTTCAAACAAATGACCCAAAGCATAGCCATTACTGTAATTTTCCTCAAATGTTCTCCAAATTTAGTGTTTTATCAAGTATGGAATATTCCACATCACCATAAAATTTATCCTTTGTTTTAGTGTTAACCTGCTATTTACACACTGAGTAATAGATGTGTAATTTGTATATACTTTATATCTGATTTTCATGAATGGAGACACCTGACAGTCATCCTTGATACCTTGATCTTCCTTAACCATTGGAATCTTAACAATTACCTAATCCTACTACCTCTGCCTCCTAAATATTGCTCAGGTTTCTCTCCATTTCCACTTCCAGTACCTATGTCCAGGCCATAATTATCTCTGAAACACTAGACATGCACTATCTATAATAATCTTCAAGTTGATGGCTATCAAAGCACAATGACAGATGTTATCCCACTTTCCAAATGTGCCAAATGTTCTTTTTGGGTATTCTCCCCTTCTTTTCTCTTCTGAGGAAACTCTTCATTAGTTTTAGAGTACATCCTAATCTAGGATTCCTCTTCAACATTCTTAACTTAATTACGTCTGCAAAAACCCTTTTTCCAAATAAGATCACAAGATTTCAGGGGGCTGTAACATTTACATAGATCTAACAGCTAATTCTTTTATCTTTGCATTCAGGTTTGACATTCTAACCTTAGAATGGTTGGAATACCTCCCATACTTAGGTTTAAACCCTGTCAGACTTCAGTCTTGCTCAGACTTGGGTTTAAATCTCTTAGCACATTAAAGCCTCACAGTTAAGTGTTCAGTATATGTCAGAAAAACAAACAACTGATAATATAGAAAGCTTGTCCTTATTGCCCTCGTTGGAAGTGATAAAGCTCCTCATTGGGAGATTCATCAACTTTGGAAACATTCTAGGAAGATGAGAGTATGGAGGATAGACAGTAGATGCACAGAGAGATGAGAAGACAGATGAATAAATGTTGCTTGTCTTTTATTATTTATTCTCTTACCTATGCCCCTTCAATAAAACACTTCAAGATGCCTATATAAGTATTTTTGTTAAACTAATTTTGGAGGTGGCACAAATCCATTACAAATATTTGATGATCAGTACAGGATTAATCCCAACAATCAGAAATCATTTGTTGATTTTTCCTGCTAAAAGTATGATACCTGGACTAGACTGATATCTCTTTCCCATCTTGTCCTCTGTACTTCTTTCCCCAAGTACATTCTTAAAGATTTTTTCTTTCTCTCATGGATACATTTACATCAAGTACTTGTTTACTTTTACCTAGTTCACTATAACTCTTTTTAACTAAATAATTACATAGGAAATTGTATTTCATAAAATTTCCCTTTATTTCTAAGTATTATAGGTTAGGATATTCCTTAAAATGCATTAAAGATTACTAACTTGATGAAACATATAAAAATCACGTTTTTGCTTTTAGTCAGAGTAAAGAAAACACAAAGATTAGTGAAATATTAGTAAATAGCTTATATGTGGACTGTATCTGTGTCTATATTGTGCTGGTCATTTAAATGATAAACATTTTCATTTACTTGATCTTGGGTGGAAAAAAGTATAGACTAATAAGTGTGAATCCACAAGATATATATAAATTGTACAAAAGCAGTGGAAAAATACTAAAGTGAGACCATATCTTTTTCTCCTGATTTTATGTATTTCCTGGTTTTAAACATTCAGGTGGTCCTCTATAGAATCAAGGATATAGCTTGGCTTGAGAACTGTGCTTGCTTATTACAGAGAGCTAATATATTGTCCCAAAAGTATAGATTCCATTTTCCATTGTGCATCATCAGCAATATTTTAGAAGTTCCAATACTAGATATTTTTAGTGGCAATATGTACAAAAACTCAATTTAATTTTGGCTCCTAGGTTGACTTTGCAGTGCTTGTAGAGTATTTCATTATTATAACATTTCTAAACTACATTTCTATTTTAAAGTTGAAAATATCCAATAACATCAACTGATTGCAAGGAATTAGAATGGAGAGAGGATGGGGGAAAAGTTGAAAATGGCAATTTAAAGCTACAATTTAATATTGAAACATAGAATTTATAGTGTTTTTGAATAAGTGTAGAAGAACATTCAGGTATTTTTTTTCTTTTTAGTTAAACTAAAATAAGCTACTCTCCCTCTCTTTTCCTTAGTTTCCTCACTAAAGATTAGTACATGAGTCCTATGTAGGAAACTTACTAGGTAGTGTGACTTGATGTCTTACAAAGAGCCCTATTGCCTAAGATAGTTATCCAGTGGATTTTAATGGTTTGTCAAATATCCAATTTCCATGTCCTAATTTTACATTTTCTGGAGAAAACACTGTTTGTGAGGAAAGGCATATATATTCTCATTGATTTAAAGATTAGATATTTTCTCTGAAGAACTCTTTTAGGAATGGAACATGAAATTACTATGTATGAAGAAGAGCAAATTTAGAAAATTTAATACATGAAGTATATCAGAGAGGGTAATTATTTGGTGTTGATGGTGAGGGCCCTGAATGAATCCTCAGGAGATAGCTTAAAGATGCCAAAAACTTAAGAGTTGGAGAAGTACAAAGTAGAAAACAGGCATGTTTAAGTTGCCCTTTCACAAATATGCATAGTTATTTATCAATTTCCTGCATGCCTTGAGTCACGTCTGCCTTCATATTCCTATCACACAGAGAGAGTCCTGGTTGTATAAATTTGGAAAGGAGCCATTGGTCCTTAAAGCTGCTATGATTCTGTGCTACATTGTGAATCAACTTGGCTCTATCCCTTTAGGAATTGACCCAGGTACCAGAGAAATACTTCATGATAAACAAAAAAAATATACTCCTGAAGATTTCAAAATTTAATATTCACTGAATTCGTGAATATATTGTTTTACTTGTTTAAACTTTGTTGCATCTCTTCTTTCTCTAGTTTTCCAATTCTGCTTTCTTATGTCTCTCTTATTTAATGCACTGATATATTATCTTTCCAGCTTTAACATCTTTTCTTATTATGTATGATTGTACCTCCTGATATAGTATCTCATTTACTCGAACAATGAGAAAATGTTATTGATTATTCTCTATGTAAAAAGTTATGTGGTAATGGTCTATAAGTCATAAATCCTGAAATTCCAATATAGCAATATAGGCTCTCTGACCTTTTCCTATCTTCTTTCTCTTCTAAAGCAATGGTTCCTGTGTTCCTGTAGTTAAGATTGAGACCATTTGCTTATCGAGATTTTAAAACATTTGATTGGCCATAAAGCAGTCTCCATGCCAGGGTAGTCAAGTAATTATTTTACCAAGACTAATCTAGAGAGGATTTTACTAAATTTTGCAAGGTCTAAAATTAAAACAACTCCTAAGGATTCTGTCATCATTTATATTTTCCTTCTTATAAGCAGCAGGGCTGGTCCTGTGTGTGTGCTGGAGTAGGCCGTGAGGATGGGTGGCACTGAGAGTAACTTTATTAGGAAAAGCAGAGCTCATTGTTGCAAACTTAACTATTTGTAGTGAGTGATCATGCTTCTCTTTTGTAAATTCTTGCTATTTGATAATCTTCAAGATTCGCTTATGAACACTGACAAATCCAGATTTACTGGAACACATGAGGCTTTAGGCCCATCTTCAAAAATTGGAAAAATTAGAAATTTACATCTTTTGACTTTTGGGCTTATATGTTCTTTTTTTTAGAGTTGTCTGCTTTTCTTTTGGAAGCGTATTTTTTTTATCAGGAGTCATCTTAATTTCAGTAAAAGTAATCTGTTACATAGAAGCCACTTCCAGGTTTGAAAGGTTTTGGTTTCCACCAGATTTGTGCTGATTATATTTCATTATCAAATTCATATATCATAGTTCATATTAAAGTCAATGCAAACATCTATCTCCAAAAATGATTATTAAATAATGATCCATGATCCATGCAATAATCAGCATGACTTTGCTAACTCTATGTTCCTTTTCCAGCTGACTCCCATTTATGATGCTCTTAAAAGCTACACAACTTGGGTGTTACGTGACATTTGCTATAGTTTGAAAGTTTGTCCCCTTCAAATCTCATGTTGAAATTTGATCTCTGATGTTGGAGGTGGGGCCTAATGGGAGGTGTTTGTGTTCTGTTGGTGGATCCCTCATGAATGGGGGGGTTGGTCAGTGAGTTGTCACTGTATTAGTTCCTGTGAGAGTTGGTGTTAAAAACAGGCTGGCACATCCCCACTTACTCTCTTGCTTCCTATCTCACCATGTGACTGCAAATGGGTGCACACAGCAGCATCCCGTAGCATTCCACCACAAGTGGAAGCAGCCTGAGACTCTCTCCAATGCAGATGCTAGTGCCATATTTCTTGTACAGCCTGCAGAACTGTGAGCCAAGTAAACCTCTTTTCTTTATAAATTACCCAGCCTCAGATAGCAATGCAAATGGACTAAAACAGAAAATTGGTACCAAGGAGAGGGTGTTGCTATAAAGGTACCTAAGACTATGAAGTGTCTGCAACTGGGTTATGGGCAGAGGTTGTAAGAGTTCGGAGGGTTCAGAAGAAGAAAAAAAGACAAGGGAAAGTTTGGAACTTCTTAGAGATTGGTTAAGTGGTTGTGACCAACATTGTGATAGAAATAAAGAACATAAGGGCCATGCTGAAGAGGTCTCAGATGGAAATGAGGAACTTACTGGGAACTGGAGTAAAGGTCACCCTTGTTGCAGTAGCAAAGAAGTTGGCTGCATTGTGTCCATGCCCTAGGGCCTTGTGCAAGGCTCAACTTAAGAATGATGATCTAGGGTATCTGGCAGAAGAAATTTCTAAGCAGAAAAGCATTCAAGAAGTGGTGTGGCTACTTTTAACTGCTTATGCTGAATTACAGGATCAGAGGAATAAAGTGAAGTTGGAATTTATAATCAAAAAGGAAACAGAATGTAAAAATTTGAAAAATCCTCAGCTTAGCCATGTTGTAGAGAAGGATAAAGCATTTTCAGAATAGGACTCCAAAGATTCTATGGAGCAACCACTTGCTAAAGAGATTGACAGATAAAAGGGAGCCAGGTGCAATAGCCAGTTG
The DNA here is from genome assembly GCA_023783475.1 of Daubentonia madagascariensis. NCBI lineage: Eukaryota > Metazoa > Chordata > Mammalia > Primates > Daubentoniidae > Daubentonia > Daubentonia madagascariensis. The sequence continues at coordinate 20,223,495 of JAKFHU010000585.1, forward strand.
CTAATGGGGAAAAGGCCCAGAAGGCATTTCAGAAATCATGAAACCTGCCACTCCCACCACAGGACCAGAGGCCTAGGAGGACAGAAGGGTGTTAGGGGATAGGCCTGGGGCACTCCTGCCCTACACCACCTCAGGATGCTGCTCCCCACATCCTGCATCTTGGCTCTTCGGTCTCCAGTGGCTGCCACTCCAAAGAGTGGGCATAGGCCATAAGCCTTGGTGGTGTCCATGTGGTGTTAAGTCTGTAGATGCCCAGAATGCAAGAGTAGAGGAGGTTTTGCAGCTTCCACCTAGATTTCAAAGGATGGAAGAAACCTGCTGCATGGGAGGAGCCCCAATAGGTGGGAGTGGGGCCACCATGGAGACCCCAGAATAACAGAGCTACCAGCAGTGTGCCACTTCAGCCTGGACTCCAGCCCATGAGAACAGCCACATGGGCTTTGCCTGAGGTCTTGGGAGCCCACCCCTCACATCAGTGTTCCCAGGATGTGGAACATGGAGTCAAAGGAGATTATTTCGGAGCTTTAAGATTTAAAGCTTAAAGATTAAGCTTAAATTAATTTAAGATTTAAAGTTTAACAAAACCCCTTATAGGTTTTGGACTTGCAGGGGGCCTGTTTCCCCTTTCATTTAGCTGATTTTTCTCTTTTGGAGTGAGTATGTTTAAACAATGCCTGAATTACTATGGTACTGTGGAGGTAAATAACTTGTTTCTGATTTTATAGGCTCATAGCTGAAAGTAATTTATCTTGAGTCTCAGATAAGACTTTGGACTTTGGACTTTTAAGTTGGTGCTGGAACAAGTTAAGACTTTTGGAGACTATTGGTATGAAATGATTGTATTTTATAATGTGAGAAGGGCATGAGATATAGGGGCCAGAGGCAGAATGCTATAGTTTGTATGTTTGCCCCCTACAAATCTCATGTTGAAATTTGATGCCCAATGTTGGAGGTGGGACCTAATGGGAGGTGTTTTGGTCATGGAGGTGGATCCTGCATGAATAGATTAATGCTCTCCCTGAGGGGAGGAGTGAATGAGCTCTCACTTTATTAGTTTTCACAAGAGCTCATTGTTAAAAAGAACCTTGCACCTCCCCTCTCTCTCTCTTGCTTCCTCTCTCACCATGTGATCTCTGCACATGCAGGCTTCCCTTGCCTTCTGCCATGAGTGGAAGCTGCCTGAAACCCTCACCAGACACAGATGTTGGTGTTATGCTTCTTGTAAAGCCTGCAGAACCATGAACCAAATAAACCTCTTTTCTTTATAAGTTACCCACTCTCAGCTATTCCTTTGTAGCAACACAAGTGGACTAAGACAACTCTTTAGGACATCTCCATAACTAATCAAGCCTGGGGAAATAAAGTTAGAAATGGATTTGGGGATTTTCCTCTCCCATATTGTGATAGAACTAGCAAGTCAATTGTTTGCATCTTGCGAGCACATTACTTACAGCCCAAATATGGAAATACAAACCATGTAGTTCATTTGACTCTAATTCTCAAAAATATTCAAAGGAGTGGGGACAAATGAGTGCTTAGGATTAATGTTTGAGATAGAAAAGTTACCCACTATTATAAAATGAGTGGCTTGAAGGGTAATGTGTTTGGAGGAAGTAATTTCTTGTGTGGACCAAAATTTAGTTTGGTCCAAAATAGGTCCAGCCTACTTTATAAAGACTTGATTTCATTGACACTATCCAGATATCATTTTGAAGTAATTTTACTAGGGATTACGTTTCCAGGTCATCATTGCTCTGTGTGTTTAACCAAATCTAGAGCCCATTATATTGTGTAGGATGGTGGTAATTCTTGTTCATAGTCATATAATGGAATTGCTATTTTGCATTGTAAATTGAGTTTTCAGTTAATCTGATGAAAACTGATGAGGCTTCAGTAGAAACAATCCTACAGATCATGCTTTGTAAGTTGGAAATTACTTACATACTTAGGACTACTAGGTTACTGTGAATTGAAGAACACCACCAGGTTACATTTTATGTCAAAAGTTTAAGAATAGGTGAATATCCATTAGAAAAATCATCACAAAATCTAAAATGGTTCTTAGATACAGAATTAAATCAGTAAAAAGATCCCAAGACCAATGATGAATGCAATACTTATTATTATTAAAAAGGGTGAAATTTTGTTCTCCAAGCTAAATCCCTTTGAATGTATAATTTATAGGTCACTGATATTATTGTCACTAGATACCTTCACAGCAGAGTACAATAAAGGCTTACTCAATTTTTGGGTAAATCCCACCATCTAGACTTTAGACAACTAATTTCATTCCGTTAGGACAAAATACTAGTTTGTTCTGAAATGTTAGGATTTCAGAGTATATGTTATGTCAAATATGTATGAATATAGGAACATTTAATCCAGAAGTAGCTTGTAGGAAGGAAAATTCATTTATCCCCAAAACACAAAATATATACTCAAATACCAAACAACTGTACCAATACTTATGATTCAAAAACCACCTTGCTAGGTAGTATGGAGAGATTAAAGCAAAGGAAAAATTTCCAGAGCCTATAAACTAAAAGATTGTTTGGTTTGGAGACAAACTAATGACATAAATATACAAAAAGCTAGCTGCCAAGGTCTGGGCAGCATAATTGTCCTGATATTTAAAAAAGAGAGAGAGAGTTCAGATTCTCACTTATAAGAAAAGGCAAAGTATCACACTAAAGGAAAAATGTTTTTGGCATCAACGTTAGAAGAGAAAATATGTAGTTAGGTAGACTCATCTGCTATACAGCATCTTGTACTTGCATTACTACTACTAGCAGCTGTCAAACAGACAGCTTAGCTGTGCTCAATCTCTTTTTATTTTTTAGACTACTGTCAGACTTTAAGTGAAAGAGAGCTTTACAATAACATTTCACCATTCTGCATTATAGGACAGTCACATTCTTTGATAAAGCATTGTTCTATTCATATTCATTTTTCAGCAAAGAAACTAAGTATTCATGTAAATGAAATAATTTTATTTAAATTGTAATCTAGAAAGTAATCTAGTTTAATAAATATTATTTTAAAATGTCCTTGCCTGTCCTCCCCACTGCAAATGATATCTGTAAGGAAAAGAAAAGGAAATTGGAAATTCAAAGACACAGAGTTGAACTTTCTCCTGAAAACTGGTCCTCAGCTGGGAATTTTAAATGCAAGGTAAGAATACTGCAGAGAATGAAGACAACACAAACGACAAAAAAGACCTAAAATGAAGTGCGAGGTGGTGTGTCAAATGACAGAAAGCAAAAATTTCTTTTCTTTTCATTTGGTTTGGGGAAAACTCTCCAGCTTTAGTCTCCCAAGGAGCAGAATTTGGATGAAAAGCAAATTCAACAAGGACTGCTAGGAATTATGCCCTGAGGTGTAGAGGCCTTGGGACTGCTGTGTGTAACAGTGAACAATTGTTTTGAAACACGGTATCTTGACTACTTTCAACCTATGTGATTATTAGATTCCCAAGATATTACCTAGTCCTAGGTGATCTTAAATTTCTACTTTGCTTCAAAGATGTGTTATTATCAAGTTTCAAATTACCTTTACTAAAACTGTTGTTTTTTTTGGACTTCTTGTACTTGAAAGCCTGTCAGCATTCAGAAGATAGTAATGGTGATTAGAAGAATCCTAGCAACCAAGTCTTAAATCTCTGGTTTAATCCAAGCACCTTGTAAACCACTCCATATCTCTAAAGAGGTCATTTGCAAAAAAAGCAGCAGTATACAGATGTGGGAAGAAATTAACAAATGTTACTTAAATCCAGAAAAGCAGCCTGGGTAGGGCTGAATGGGTAAAATAAATATTTGCCTAAAATACAAAACTGCAGAACTCTTGGAGGAGAACAGAGCCACTATTCTCAGACATATCTACCTCTTACACCTCTCTCTAGGCTCCAGAAAGCCTTTCTGCATTACCCCTTCTGTATCTATGATAATTCCATGTATTCTTTTCAAATTGGATAAGAAGGAAATATCAAATCTCTAAGTATTGAGCACATCCAAAGAAAAGACTTTCTCCAAAAAACTGGTGTTCTTCAGTGATTATCTACTTTAGTTCATGCCATTCCAATAAGAGGTTATCACTTTGGCTTTAGAGTTTAACCTTTGCATCAGTCTGAACTCACAGCTCTTTCATACCTTTAGAAGCAGATCTAGAAACATTTTCTACCCTCTGGGAAAATAATATCTTTTCTCAGATGGACAAGTATGTCTGCCCCACTGAATTTTATCATTACCAATGATCAAAATTAAATATTTCCTCCCCAGAAATTTGTATGCGTGTTTTGTTGTTTTGAAAATCCAGTACCAGCATGGTAAAATAGCCATCAAGCCAATGTGGTTGTTTCTCTTTTAAAAGGTAGGAGACATTTGGTAATATGTCAACTAATACAATCCAGTTCTTTCTTTTCCTATTTAGTATTTTCTACCTTGGTTAATTATCATCCATAATATAAAACATTCTTTCTATCAGCTTTGCCCATTGTGGGATTAAAAAGAAGTTTATTTCAAGAAGCAAAGCAAATGTTGCCCATTTTAAGCTCTTCCTTAACTTGGATGTTTCCAAAAGGAATAACATTGCAATCTAGTATTTACAATCTCTTTCAAAGTTAATGCCTTCAGTGACTCAGAATGAATATAAATGATAATTACTTCAAGTTGAAATTTGAGATTACTTTTGTGAATTGGCAAATTCACCAAAATCTTCAGTACCTTTAATGTGTGTTTAAATTCCCATAGCTCATCCTTCTTATTTGAGGTAGAAATCTAAAAAGCATAATCGTTATTACTGTTTCTTTCATTCTTCATTTGAAACAGTCTACATCTTCATATCAAGGCTACCTCATTTGTACACAAATATAAATAAGAGATAAAGGCTTTCAGTTAGTCCGGGTTTTATTTTCATAATGTTTTCACTCCATTATTTTGTCACTTCTTTTCAGATCTCTTGTTTGATTTGTCTGTATGGAACCCTTGTTTACAATCCATTTTATTTAGCTTTTTTCTTGTGCAATGTGTTTTATATGAAGATAATTTTATGAGTATGGTATCAGTCACCTTGGCCTCATAAATGTTTTATTGAGCAGAGTTTCAGCATTTATCATCCTATTTAGAAAATAGCACTTTTGAGATTAGACATTAAAGGAGAATTTCACCTCTACAGTCCTTTGTTTTTTCTTTTGTTTTGCTTTTTCCAATTCTTCAATTATAAAATTCAGCTAAAGAGTGTTGGCTTTTTTTTCACTGAAGAAAATGTGGGAGTTTTTTTTTTTTTTCCTTTTATTGAATTCAAGAGATTTAATTGTGTAGGTTATACACACACACACACACACACACACACATATATATATATATATATAGAGAGAGAGAGAGAGAGAGAGATAGAAATAGAAATAGAAACAGAAGTATGTGGGGGGAGAGAGAGAGAGAGAGACTTAGAAACCATAATCAGGGTGTGTATATTTAGAATGGTAGTTGTCAATAAACCCCCAAAATCCTAAGAATGAAAGCTTTTGGATTTAGACCGCACAAGTTTATATCATGTTTCTAATACTTAACATCTATGCTGTTTCTACCAAGTCAAATAATTTCTCTTGTCCTAGGTTTTCTCATCTGCAAATAAGGATATCTCTCTCATAATATTCTTGCAAGTAAAACCTGAGAAAATCCATGAAATTACTTAGCACAGTGCTTGAAATATTAAACTCTCTCCAAGTTAGTTATTGGTAATAATCAATCTTATTATTATTCAGTAATATTTTGCAAGGAAGAAGATGATGGTATTTCCAAATCCACAGGACCTTCTGCTTTCTTTTTGTGGAGGAGAGGAAGGAAGTACAATGATGACTAAACTTTATTACCACAAAGAGTAATACACTTTTGATACATTCCAGTTTTAGAATGAAGTCAAATTTCCTATATGAGCTGAAGTAGAAAAATCATTTAATCTCTTGGGCATCAATGCCCCCTGACTAGTGGGCTTATCATGTGATCCCATAGAAAAGAAATTTAGGGCTGTTTCATCCAGTATCCTATGATTTCTTTTCATTTCCTTCACATTTTGTTTTCTTCCTGCTAGCAATAGTCTTTTGTTTCCATTTACTTAGTTTTATATGTTCATATAGCAAATTCAACCTGCGACTCTCAGGTTTGTTAAGCATCTTCATTATATGAAGGTCTGTCCTGAAAGTATCCAGCCATTTAACATAATGAGAATGGTTTGCAGGACATCGATGTAACCTGGCAGCCAAGGAGAGTGGACTGGAATGCGCATGTGTGAACAAGGATGACTTCACTGTACTAGTCAGTGGGGCGCTAGACGCTGTTGAGTGAGCATGTGTACTGTGTGGCCATGGCATTCAAAATGACTAAGCAAGTAGAGCAACGAATCTGCATCAAATTTTGCATTAAGCTTGAACATTCCTTTGTGGAAACTATTTGGATGATTCAGAAAGCTTTCGGGGATGATGCAATGAGTACAGCGCAAATAAAAGTGTGGCACAAACAGTTCAAAGATGGTCGAGAATCTGTTGAAAGTTATCCACGTTTTGGAAGGCCTGCAACAAGCAGAACACCTGAGAATGTTGGACGCGTACGGGCTACAATCAACAAAGATCAGCAACTAATAGGGCAAGAACCAGAAGCTGATCTGGAGATTCCAAAAACTGCTGTGTCCGAGATTTTGACGCAGGATCTTGGCATGAAACGTGTTGCCACAAAATGCATTCTGGGGCTTCTGCTACCAGAGCAGAAGGAACATGTGCTGCATTTGCTAATGACTTGCTTCAAATTGCTACCAATGAACCAGATATCCTCAAGAAAGTCATAACCAGAGATGAATCGTGGGTCTACAGCTATGATCCAGAAATGAAGGCCCAGTCGTCCCAGTGGAAGTCGCCTGGTTTTCCACTACCAGTGAGGGCACGGCAAAGTCACAGCAAGATCAAGACCATGTTAACTGTTTTTTGATTGGGAAGTTGTTGTCCATCCATGAGTATGCCCCTCCAGGCCAAACAATTAATAAGGAGTACTGCCTCAATGTTCATAAAATGGCCACAGCTATGGGTAACTGGTGATTGGCAGCTTCATCATGACAATGTGCCTGCCCATGCATCATGTCTCATGCAGAGTTTTGTGGCAAAACCTCAAATCACCGAGCTGACTCAGCCCCCCTACAGACCAGATCTGGTACCCTGTGACTTCTGGCTTTTCCCCAAACTAAAATCATCTTTGAAAGGGAAGAGATTTCAGACCATCGATGAAATTCAGGAAAGTACGACAGGGCAGCTGATGGCAATTCCAACAAAGCATTGTGCAGAGTGTTTTGTACAGTGGAAGAGATTCTGGGAGAGCTCTGAGAGGTCCCAAGGTGCCTACTTTGAAGGGGACTGAGGCGTCATTGTCCTATGTACAATGTTTCTTGTGTCTTGTGTCTTCTTTAATAAATGTCTCTATTTTTCCTATTACATGGCTGGATACTTTCTGGACAGACCTCATATATGCTGATAAATTAGATAATCAATCAACTTTAATTTTTTTGAATAAATCTTTCCCAGAGTCCTCTGACCAATTGAATCTTACCTTGTTGCTTCCTAAGTTTGGTGCAGAATTGTCATATAGGAATATTTTTTTCAATATCATTCTGAGAATTTCTCGTCTGTCATCCATTTGAATTCTTGTGTCCTGAAGACTATAACTTCTATATTCTTGTTTATTTCTTTATTGTGGTGGAAAATGTCCTCCAATATTCTGAGACGGGGTGATTGAATAGTAAGGTTTCTAAAGCATCATGTGTGTGAAAATATCTCTATACGTCTTCCCCTCCAGACATATAAAGGTAGTTTGGTTGAATAGAGATAGCTAGGTTGAAAACATTGTTCCTGCAGAATGTGGAAGGCATGTTTCCTTAAGTCCTAGCTTTTAGTGCTGCTATAACTTCACTGACATTATAATTCGTGGTCTTTTATGTGAAAAGTATACAATGAAAAGTATACAATGATTACTTTGTCCTCAGTTCTTGTCTACTGCTAGGCAGCAAGAGTGAAATCAGAGTCAATCTCCTGTGTCTTTGAACAGGGTATGGGCTTTGTTGCAGCTTTAGTTTGATTTAATTCACTATCACATTCAAATGTTTGGGAGCCAGGATCAGGTCTTTCCTTTTGGTAGGATCAAAAAAAACTGAGCACCTGTAAAATATTTGAGATCTGCCAATTTTTTACAGCTGAGACCTTAATTCCAGAATTGTAGGAGATTGCTTTCTGCTTTACAGCCCAGATATCAGGTTTTTTTGGTTGCTGGAAGGTGACATTTGTGCTCCTGTCCCTCCTGTTCCTCCTGGTTTTTTTTATTTCAGAATATTACGGGGGTACAAATGTTTAGGTTACATATATTGCCTTTGCATCACCTGAGTCAGAGCTACAAAGGTGCCCATCCCCCAGACAGTGTGCACCACACCCATTAGGTGTGAATATACCCATCCTCTCCTCCCCCTACCACCTGCCTGACACCTGATGAATGCTACTTTCATATGCTTTTTGTTTGTTTGTTTGTTTGTTTAACCGAAGGGGTCTCTTTCAGCCCTATTATTCCTCCTCTGCCCTTTCAAAGGCATAGGTCCAACACTCTTTGAAGGTGTATCAGGTCTTGAAGGATTCTTCAGCTCCATTTTCAATTATCGTTAGGTGAAATTTGGAAATGCCTCTGATGAATTACACTCAGCTCATACGCCTAACTCCTGACTTCTGAAGAAACATTCTATTTGTGAAAGGTCTGTTCACCTCACAGGGATAACTCTTAGCTCTTATTCTCTGCATTCTCCCCATGATGCTCAGCTTTGGTGAAACTAACTCCTTCTGCTGCAATTAGTGAAGACTCAATTTAAGAATTGGCAGCGGGGTACAGACTCTTGATCAATGGGGCTTTTCAGGATTCTAATATATCATGGCAGTTCATGTGTCACAGTTAAAAGTTCCTTAATAGTTTGCCTGGTTTTGCCATATCTTCCTCTATACAGATTTCTCTTCCTCACAAATCTACTAGGAATGAGAGAAGCCCATGAGCCTCTTCTTTCTTATAAAAGGCTTGTTACTTTCTGAAGTTTAGTTTATTTAGTTTTCTTTGTGTCCATAGATCTCCGATGAGATTTTTAAAACTATTATTTTGAAGCTTAATTAGCTTTTAAAAATTACTACTAAGGAAAGCAATGATCTCTTTTGATTTCCTACATCTGAAGTTAAGGCTTGCTGTACCACATTTATTATGGCTATGAATTCCAGGGCATCAAATTCAGTTGAGTAAATGCATGAATGTATGAATGAGTGAACCTCTATTATGGTATCTATAATACCTCATGTTTACGTAATCATTTTCAGTTTTAAAAGCACTTTATACATTTTAATATATATTTAAGTTAATAATAAAGCTAAGGCTTATTGAATGTCATCAGTGTTAGATATTGGGCAAATTACTTTAAATAAAATATGTCATTGAATCCTCACAATTTATGTATCTTCTGAATTCTCATATTACAGAGCAGGAAAATGAAGAAAGTGGAAGTTTATAGAAGTTGCAGAGCTAGAATTTGAACTGAGATTCTTCTGATTCAAAATCTCAAGTTTTAAGTACTAAATTATTGTTGTTCTCCTATCTGCATATCTTTCTCCTCAGTAGAAATCTACCTATCTATCATCTGTCTGTGTATCTATGTGTCTGTCTATGCATCTATCTATCTATCAAGCTATTTACCTAGCTGTCCAGTTAAGTATGATTCTAGGTCAGTAATTCACCATTCAATTTATAATGATTTACTTCTATATACTGAGAAAGGCTTAAAAAGCAATCTCATAACGTACTGAGAACTAAGACTGACAGCCAACATGTTATATAAAAAATCTGAGGGATATAACTGAAATCATAATCTAGGACTTTCTTCACTCTAATTGCGTTTTAATGTTATAACTCCCCTCTCTCCCCAAAAAAGGATGCAGAAGGAACTAAGAACAAAGATTGAACTTCTATAAGTTTGAGCGTCAACATTTAGAATGCCATAAAATAGGATATAAACAGTAAGAACATAATTGAAAGTGATCATTGGGGAGTATCTTTTTCCATTCTCTTTATCATTCCATTGTGGCAGAAAAGTAGAGGAGGAGGCAGTATATTGAACCTGCTTCCAGGAAGAACCACTTGGTTATGGTAGATGGACTTAATCACTTCTTGTCTATTTCTAAACTGAATAAAGCTTTTTTTTTCTTTTTTTGCAATTTAGGAGGAGAAGAAACCCTATGAGGGAAATGCGTGATATTTCTGTTAATTTGGAATGTAAACAGAGAGGATTTTTACCTAACATCGTGCATGATCCTACCCTGTCACAATGTTTTACCTTTGCTATAGCTTTTATGTCTCCTTATTTGTCAGTTGCTATTTTACTTTATAAATATATCTCTTCCAATCTGAATATATGCAGCTAAAAAAAGTGAATTTATCTATTCTGTTCACCCTTGTATCTTCAGCACAGCCTGGTGTCTCACATGTGGTAGGTTCTCAATAATGGTATCTAAATGAAATAATTATATATACAAGTGCTTTAATATAGTACTTTACATGTAATGTTAAATGAATAGTAGGTACTATTCTTATAATATCAAAAGATTAATTTTGGTATATGAACTATCATGAATCAGTTCAAAAGCACATCATATTGTAGAATGGGGAGTTTAGATAGATTGAAAATTTCAATTTAATGTACAAAATTAAATCTATGGTGGGGGGTCATTGATATGATTTAACTCTGATTGTCTCAATTAACTTGTGGAAAAAAGTAAAAACTCAATTATAAAACCTTCTAAATGGCAGAGTCTTTCCGTAATTATCTGTTTTCTAGGAACAGAACCTAGAACTGTGCCTGAAATATAGAAGTCATTAGTGAATGTTTACTGAGTGAGCAATTACAGATATGTGTGTCTGCTTGTGCACAAATGATTATAGTATGTCAGAAAGATCAAAAGCTAATTTGAGCAAATCATAAACTCTAAGTCATAACTTAACTTAATCATAATCATAACTCTAACTTATTAGCAGCTGTTTTCCAAAAGGGAAGAGAGAGTTAATTGAAATCCTTATAAATATCTATTTTCTTTTCACCCCCTCCCAACCTAATCCTAATCCCACCCCATTAGTATCCTTAAATTCAATAAGTCATCCAAATGAATATGAGGAATTCGAGTCATTTTACTATAATTTTAACAGCCTGAAACACATAAGGCACCAATACCAAATGCTCTGAACATTTAGAAAATAGCCATGCACCTCCTATTAGATTTTCCTTTATTTTGGATGTTTAATCTTCAGGTTAAACTGACAGTGTGTACTTTTGCTAACTGATACAGCAGAGGTTTGCAGATCTCAGACAGTGTCATTAATAATGTCATGCTGGCAGTTTGTGGCATGATCATTGGTACCGATGGACTGCACACTGTTGAGCTCTGACAGCGTATGTCAGTTGTGCCAGCATTTCCATTCAAAACCCTGTTTCCTATTGAGTGTGCAGAGCTGGATAGAATGCAGGAAGAAGGTGTCAGGCTTCAAATTAATACCACTGGGTAACATATCAACTGATACCATTTTCTCCACCCTCACTGAAATAGCTCCAGGGGTAGAGAGAGTGCACATAATACCAAAAGCAATTATGATAACAGACAATTATTTTGTTTTCCTGTTTTTTTCACCTGGATCAAGTTAGACAGTATAGGCACACTAAGGAATCCACAATGGCAGTCTGCCTTTGCTTTTTACCTTCAGGCAGATTGTGTGAAAGCTTTTCTCAGAAAAGTTGGATTTATTTGATTTTTGCATTTTTGAGAACAGAGTTATCCAGTTGGATTATTTGTAACTAGGGGAAATTACAGATTTTAGAGACACTAGCCATTCATAAAATGTCTTCCTTGCCTGGTAGTGTGTGAGATACTTTTTGAAAAGCAATTTGGTTTTTATATAAAATGCTCATTTGTATAAAATTTTATATCAGCTTCTCTATCTTCCACTTATTAATATGAAAATCTGCAAATCTCGACTACCCTACTCCATATTCATTTGATTTGCATGAAGCTGTGAAAAAATTTGAAAAAAAAAAAAAACACCTCATTCTGGATAAGTATTCTAACGTGGAGAGTGCCAGCTGCAGTGAGCCATATTTTCCTCTGATGACATTTCCTTATACCTCAGTTTATTTCTGTAAAATGGAAATACTTTATCATGTCACTTTCCAATTCATATTGATATTGAATGGATGAAAAAGCACTACATGAAAGTTCTTACTACACCACAATGGAGGCATTTAAATATGCAGACCTTGGTTTTATTGTTTTCAAAATTAAAATGATTGTGCATTCTTTAGGGCTATTATGAAATTTCTTATTCTGATTATTTCTTGCTCTAACTTTAGTTCTCTTCATTTGAACAGTAGAAGTTCTTCTTGTTTTTTTTGTTTTGTTTTGTTTTGTTTTGTGTTGTTTTTCCTGTCTCTACAGAGCTCTTTTGTTCTGAAATATAATAGTAACCAACAATTGCACTTAAAAAGAGAAAAGTTTGGGTGCAGGAAAGAATTTGTATGGCCTATCCAATTTGTCTCACTGAGTCTAACTTCACAAACCATTAACACTTTGAACGTGGAAATTAATTTGAATGTCTGTCATATTCTAGAAAGAGAAACCACCGTTAGAAAATATTGTTCAGTTGCTTTGGGAAGGACAGCTTGATAGAAGATGCATTTATATTGTTATAAACTAAGCAAATGAATTCCTATAGAGAATTCATAACCTACTCTGCTTAAAGTATTCATTAATAGTTTCAAAAATGTCCCCTTTGTTCTTAGAAAAGTGTGAGGACAAATGAGAGAAAACAATGTAATTTGCACAGAGAACTTTCTAGTGAACTCAACGATAAATAAGAATGCGTGTGACACCCAAATTGAGATGTGTGTAACTAGAGAGACCTTTAGAATGGTATGGAATTAGTGTCACAGATACTAAATCACAGATGGTTGTGCCCTTAGACGTATTTCAAAGACCACAAATTGAACTTTAAATGTTATTAATCACATAATAGCAAATGAACAGGAATTGACTAGCTGCTTAGAGCCAGTGGTGATTATTCAATAAGTGGTAAAGAGAAATGTATTAATATATTGTTAATTTATTTTTTCTTTAATTTTTACAATTGAGATATGCTTACATATTATAAAATGCCATGTATTAAGGACACGATTTGATGAGTTTTGCCAAAGGTATATCTGTGTTTAAGCAACATACCAATTGTGGTATAGACTGCTGTTCTGTTTTTTTGGCACCTTTTTGGCACCAGGGACCAGTTTCATGGAAGACAATATTTCCATGGATGGAGTGGGGGAGGGTTTTGTGATGATTCAAGTGCATTACATTTATTGTGCAGTCAAACCTCTCTGCTAATGATAATTTATATTGGCAACCACCCCCCAGTGCTAGCATCACCACCTCAGCTCCACCTCAGATCATCAGGAATTAGATTCTCGAGGAGCACACAACCTAGATCCCTTGCCCACGCAGTTTACAGTAGGATTCACGCTCCTATGAGAATCTGAATGCCCCCGTTGATCTGACAGGAGGCAGACCTTATGCGGTTATGCCAACGGGGAGCAGCTGTAAATACAGATGAAGCTTCCTTATCTCGCCCGCCACTCACCTCCTGCTGTGCGGCCAGTTCCTAACAGGCCATGGACCCGTACTGACACCAGTCTGTGGCCAGAGGATTGGGGACCACAGGTATAGAACATTACCTTCAATCCAGAAAATTCTGCCCCCCCAGCCCTTCCTTTTCATTTTACAGAGACAATCACTATTCTGATATATGTCTCATTAGATTACTTAAATTTCATATAAATGGAATTAGAATGTATGTAATCTTTTGCTTGTTTCACTCAAACTTTTAAAAAAAATCTCCATGTTGTTATTGTAAATCAGTAGTTCATTCCTTATAATTTCTTAGTAATATTCCATTATATGAATATGTCACTATTTGTTCTACTGTGAGGGACATCAGGTTGTTTCAAAATATTGCTTTTATGACCCAGTGTGGTGACTCTTGCCTGTAATCCTAGCACTTTGGGAGGGCAAGGCAGGAGGATTGCTTGAGGCCAGGAGTTCAAAACCAGCCTGAGGAAGAATGAGACCCCATCTCTAAAAAAAATAGAAAAATTAGCCAGGCAAGGTGGCACACGCCTGTAGTCCCAGGTACTTTGGAAGTGGAGGAAGAAGAATTGCTTGAGCCCAGGAGTTTGAGGTTGCAGTGAGCTACGATGATGCCACTGCACTCTAGCCTGGGTGACAGAGTAATACTCTGTCTTAAAAAAAAAATATATATATATATATGCATATTGCTTTTATATAGGCAATGACCATTATTATAATCAAGCGTATTTGTAAATAAATAAATAAATAAATAAATAAATATATATATTTCATTTCTTTGGAATAATAACCTAGGAATAGAATTACTTTATCATAAAAGTTTATAATAAATTTATTTAAAATGCTAAATAGTCTTCCAAGGTGATTGTACAAATTTACATCCCCACAAATAACATATAGCCTAGTATATGTTCTATGATATTTGTTCATTACTCATTAGTCTTTTGTTTTTTTTCCATAACAGTGGTACATTGTGGTATCTTATTGTGGAGTTGATTGACATTTCTCTGATGAATAATGATATTGCTTACTTTTTAATTCTTATTAATTATTTGTATATTTTCTTTGGTGTAGAATCTGTCCACATATTATGTCTGTTTTTCATTTTTAAAAACTACTAATTTATTGGATGTTTTTATATATTCTGGATGCAAGTTTATGTCAGAAATGTGTGTGTGAATGTTTTTCCTCACTTTGAGGCTTGCTTTTTCATTTTCTTAATAAGAGTTTTTGATAAGATTATTTTTGGTGTATTTTTTATATTTTGGGAGGTGTTCTCTATATTGGAAAAGATTTATCAACTGAGAAATAAATATACATTCATTTGACTCTTCTTGGATTAAAAAATAATAATACAATGAAAACATTCCCCTACTGCCTCTTGTACTATTTATATTATTATTCAATATGCATTCTCTCCTTTAGGGCTCATTGGAACTCTGTATTTTTAAAAAACTATACTTTGTATTTCTAGAGAAGTTTTAGATTCACAGCAAAATTGAGCAGAAAGTGGAGAGATTTCCCTATTCCCCTGCCACCGCACATGCAGTCTCCTCCATTATCAACACCCCCCACCAAAGTGCTGCATTTGATACCATTGATGAGCCTATGTTGACACATCATTATATTTAAAGATTGTGGTTTACATTATAGTTCACTCTTGGTATTATCCATTCTATGAGTTTGGATAAATGTATAACGGCATGTATCCACCATTACTGTATCATACAGAATAGTTTCACTACCCTAAATATCCTATGCACTTTGTCCATTCATCCTTCTCTCCCTCCATAATGCTAACAACCACTGAGCTTTTTACTGTCTCCATAGTGTTGCCTTTACCAGAATGTCATATAGTTGGAATCATATAATATGTAGCCTTGTCAGAGTGGCTCCTTTCCCTTGATATTTCCTTCATGTCTTTTCAAGGGTTGACAGCTCATTTATTTTTAGTGCTGAATAATATTCCATTGTCTGGATGTACCACAGTTTATCCATTAACCTACTAAAGGATATCTTAGTTGATTCCAAGTTTTGGCAATTATGAATAAAGCTGCAGTAAATATTCATCTGCAGGTTTTTTGTCTGGACATAAATTTTCAATTCATTTGGTTAAGTACCAAGGAGTACAGTTGTTGACTGATACCATAAGAGTGTGTTTAGCTTTCCAAGAAACTGCCCAACTGTCTTTCAAAGTGGCTGTACCATTTTGCATTCCCATAAACAATGAATGAGAGTTTCTATTGCTCCACATTCTTGCCAGCATTTGGTGGTGTCAGTGTTCTGGATATTGGGTATTCTGATAGATGTGTAGTGGTATCACAATGTTGTTTTAAGTTACATTTCCCTAACGACATGATGTGGAGCATCTTTCATATGCTTATTTACCATCTGTGTATCTTCTTTGCTGATGTGTCTGTTAAGCTCTTTGGCCCATTTTATAGGTGGGTTGCTTCTTTTCTTATTGCTGAGTCTGAGGGGCTCTGTATATGTTGGATAACAGGTTTTTAAAATTATTTTATTAATTTTTACTAGATATGCATTTTACAAATATTTTCTTCCAGTCTGTGGCTTGTCTTTTCATTCTCTTGGTAGTGTCTTTTGCAGAGCAAAAATTTTTTATTTTAATGAAGTCCAGTTTATCACTTGTTATTTTCACAGATTGAGCCTTTGGTGCTGTATTTATGAAGTCTTTGCCAAACATGTGCTAGATTTTCTCCTGTGTTATCTTGTAGGGGTTTGAAAGGTTTGTGTTTCACCTTCAGATATGTTATCCATTTTGAGTTAATTTTTGTGAAGTGTGTAAGGTCTGTGTCTAGGTTCATTTTTTTGCTTGTCCAGTTTTTCCAGCACCATTTGTTGAAAAGACTATCTTTTCTCCATTGTATTGTCTTTGACCCTTTGTCAAAGATCAGTTGACTATAATTATGGGATCCTATTTATGGGCTCTCTATTCTGTTCCATTGATTTATTTGTCTATTATTTTGCCAATACCACACTGTCTTGATAACTGTGGCTTTAAAGTAAGTCTTGAAGCTGAGTAGTGTTAGTCTTCCAATTTTGCTCTTCTTCAATATTGAGTTGGCTATTCTGGATCTTTTGTCTCTCCAAAAAACTGTAGAATAATTCTGCCAATATCTATAAAATAAATTTCAGGGATTTTGACTGGGATTACATTGAATCTATAGATCAAATTGGGAAGAAATGACATCTTGACAAAATTGAGTTTTCCTATTCGTGAGCATGGAATATCCCTTCATTTGTTTAGCTCTCTTCGATTTCTTTCATCAGATATTTGTACTTTTTCTCATAGATCTTGCATATATTTTGTTTGATTTATTTCCACATATTTTATTTTG
Source organism: Daubentonia madagascariensis (assembly GCA_023783475.1). Classification (NCBI taxonomy): domain Eukaryota; kingdom Metazoa; phylum Chordata; class Mammalia; order Primates; family Daubentoniidae; genus Daubentonia; species Daubentonia madagascariensis. Next base: position 20,240,580 of record JAKFHU010000585.1, read on the forward strand.
GGAGGTGCTAATGTACATGCTACTGAGTACAAATTTCAAATTATACTTATACTTGTTCAATGCTGGTGTGTAGGAAACAAGTTCATTTTGTTTATTAATCCTGTATTCTTCAACCTTGCCATAATCGTTTTTTAGTCCCAGGAATATTTTCTCAGTTATTTTGGACTTTTATGGAGAAACTTTCCTATATTCCCTCCCAATCTATATATCTTTTATTTATTTTTCTTATCTTTATGTACTTGCTAGGACTTCTGTATGATGATGAAAACCAATGGTGAGTAGAGACATCCTTGCCTTGTTCCTGATATGTACAAAGCTTTGAGTTTCTCACCTGTATGTATGATGTTAGCTGTAGGTTTTTATAGATATTCTTTATCAGATTAAGAATGTTCGTCTGCATTTCTAGTTTACTGATAGTTTTAATCATGAATGGATATTGGATTTTGTTAAATGTTTTTTCTGCATCAGTTGATATAATCATGTGATTTTTTTTCTTTAGCTAGTAGATGTGATGAATCACATTATTGTTTTTCAAATGTTGAACCACCCTTGCATACCTGGGATATATCCTACTTGGTTGTGGTATATAATTCTTTTATTCATTGAATTTGATTTGCTAATAATTTCTTGAGGATTTGCATTGTATGTTCATGAGAAATAGGCCTATAGGAAGATAAGTTTTCTTATCTTCTAATATCTTTGTCTGATTTTGGTATTAGGATAATGATGGTCTCATAGGATGAGTTAGAAAGTAATCCCTCTTCTTCTATCTTCTGTTCTAATTTTCAAAAGAGCTTGTAGAGGATTAGTATAATTTCTTCCTTAAATGTTTGGTAGAATTTATCAGTGAACCCATATGGGCTGGGTCCATCTGATGGGGAGAGTTATTAATTATTGATTCAATTTCTTTATTAGATATAGACCTATTTAGATTGTCTACTTTTTCTTGTGTGAGTTTTGACATATTGTATAATTCTGGGAATTGGTCCTAATCATCTAGGTTGTCAAATTTGTGGATATTGAGTTTTTCTTAATATTAATATTATTTTATTATCCTTTTAATTTGCATGGGATCTATAGTGCTGTCCCCTCTTTCATTTCTGATATTAGTAATTTGTGCTTTCTCTCTTTTCTTGGTTAGCCTGACTAGAGTTTTCTTGTTTTTATTGATACTTCCAAAGAGCCAGCTTTTGGCTTTATATATTTTCTCTATTCATTTCCAGTTTTCAAAGTCATTGATTTCTGCGCTAATTAATATTATCTTTTTCTTCTGCTTAGTTTGGATTTAATTTGTTCTTCCTTTTTTCTAATTTCTAAAGTACATGCTTAGATTACTGATTTTACATTTTTCTTTTTTTCTAATATATAGATTTAATACTATAAACTGTCCTCTATGCACTGTGTTCATTGCATCTCCAAATTTTTAATGTTGTGTTTTCGTTTTCACTTTAGTTACAAACATTTTTAAATTCCTATTGAGATTTTTTTCTTTGACCCATGTTATTTAGAAGTGTGCTGTTTAATCTATGAGTATATGGAGATTTTTCAGCTGTCTCTCTGGTATTGATTTCTAGTTTCATTCCATTGTGGTCTAGGAGCAAGCATTGTATGATTTTCATTCTCTTAAATTCATTAAGGTGTATTTTATGGACCAGAATGTGGTTTATGGTTTATCTTGGTGACTGTTCTGTGTGAGCTTGAAAAGAATGTTTATTCACTATCATTGGATGAAGTGGTCTATAGATGTCAATTATATTCTGTTGATTGATGTTGTTGTTGATTTCAACTACATCCCTACTGATTTTTTCCCTGCTGGATCTGTCCATTTCTGGACAGATGTAAAGCATGCAAATATTTTCTTCCATTCTGTAGGTAGTCTATTCACTCTATTGATTGTTTCCTTGGCTGTGCAGAAGCTTTTTAATTTAGTCAGGTCCCATTTATTTATTTTTGTTGCTTCTGTGATTACCTTTGGGATCTTCTTCATAAATTCTTTGCCTAAGCCCATATCTGTAAGAGTTTTTCCAACCTCTTCTTCCAGAATTCTTATAGTTTCATGCCTTAGGTTTAAGTCTGTTATCCAGAAGGAAATCGCAGAGGATGTAAATAAATGGAAAAATATATCATGTTCATGGATTGGCAGAATCAACATTAAATGTTAAAATGTCTGTACTACCCCAAGTGATTTACAATTCAATGCAATCCCCATTAAAATACCAATGCCATTTTTTGCAGATATAGAAAAAAATAATTCTATGCTTCTAATGGAACCAGACAAGACCCCGAATAGCCAAAGCACCCTTAAGCAAAAAGAACAAATTGAGAGGCATCTCTTTACCAGACTTCAAGCTATACTACAAGGCTATAGTAACCAAAACAGCATGGTTTTGGCACAAAAACAGAGCCATAGACCAATGGATCAGAACAGAGAACCCAAATATAAAACCACCCTCATATTGCCATCTGATCTTTGACAAACCAGACAAAAACATACACTGGGGAAAAGAATCCCTATTCAATAAATGGTGCTGGGAAAATTGGATAGCCATATGTAGAAGACTGAAAGAGGATCCACACCTCTCACCGCTGAACTTCTATAGTTTGAATGTGATATGCCTAAGTGTATAAGTGGTAAAACATTTCAGCATTTGGCATTTATCCTGCTTGGTGTTTTCTGAGCTTCCTGGATTTGTGGTTTGTTTTCAGATATTAGTGTGGAAGAAATTCTCAGCCATTATTGTTTCAAATATTTCTTGTTTCTTTCTCTCCTATTCTTCTTGTATTTCCACTAAACATATTTACACCTTTTGTTGTTGCCCCACCATTGTCCTTGGATATTCTATTCTGTGTTTTTTCCAGTCTTTTTTCTCTTTCCTTTTCAGTTTTGGAGGTTTCTATTCAGACATTCTCAAGCTCAGAAATTCTTTTCTCGGCCATGTGCAATCTACTAACAAGCTCATAAAAGGTATTTTTATTTTGCTACATTGTTTTTGATCTCTAGCATTTGTTTTTGGTTCTTTATTAGGATTTCCATTTCTCTCCTTACATTGCCCAACTGTTCTTGCATGCTGTCTACCTTATTCATCAGAGCTCTTAGCATACTAACTTTAGTCGTTTTAAATTCTCAATCTGATCATTCCAACATCCCTGCTGTATCTCAGTGTGGTTCTGATGCTTGCTCTGTCTCTTCAAACTGTGTTTTTTGCTTTTTAGTATGGATTTTAATTTTTTCTTGATTGCCAGACAAAATATACTTATAAAAGAAACTGCTGTTAATAGCCCTTTAGGAATGTGGTAATAAGGGAGATGTGTGTATGGATAGGGTTTCTATAGTCCTAAGATTAGGTCTCAGTCATTTAGTGAAACTGTGCTTCTGGACTGTGAACCTCACAAGGGCTTTCAATTTTTCTCCTTCACACTTACCTGGGACAGGATGTCTTGATGTGGCTGGAGTTGGTTATTTCCTTTTTCCCATGTGGAAGGCTAGAGGGTGCTGGAGTTAGATATTTTCCCTCCTCCACATGGGAAGCTAGAGCCAGTTGAAGATGGTTAGTCCCCTTTCCCCAGGTCACTTACACTCTAATAAAACCCCAGCAAGTTAACCGCTGATTGCATAGTTTCTCCTAAGGACAGAGAACAGATGTTCTGGTATGTTTCATAACAGTTCCTTTTCCCTTTCCCCTGCTGGGTGCATTAAAGTATTTTTCTCCAATATTTACTGTGAGAACATGGTAGAGATACAGGAGGTAATACTCGCAAAACTGTGGGGGCTCCTGATGCCTGGGTCCTCCCTGTAGTTTTTAACTATCAAACTTGTTTACACTGAGTCTCCAGCAATTTGTTGGTTACATTTTAAATTTTCCTACTTTAGTAGGGTCCCATGGAGGTGTCTGCTTATGGTGTCTACTCTGATAAGTTCTGATTCTCTGTATTAGCCTGTCCATCTCTCCATTTTGGGGGGCAGCAGTTTGCGGGAATAGCCTCAATTTTCTTACAGATCTAAAAAGAGGTGTTAATTTTACAGTTTGTTCAGTTTTTTACTTGTTGTTAAGAAGGAGTGGCACCTTCCTAGTTCCATATATGCCAAAGTGGAAACTGTAAGTCCCCCAGATTGTTTTTTATAAAATTCAACTTAGCAATATTTTCTTATATAGTTTTTATTTAAATTTTCTTCTATGTTTTCTTTTAAGAGATAAAATTTTGCTTGTATATTTATGTCTGTGTTAATTTTTGTATATGATGCAATTTAAGGTTAACATCTCTACCTTTTTAAAAATTTCAAATAGGCAGTTGATACAGAATCCCTTATTGAATTTTTTTTTTTACCAATTTAGTTGAATTAGTGTCTTTGTTAAATATCATTTGACCACTGAGTGTGGATATTTTTTCTGTTTAACTGAACTTTTGATTATTCTTATGCCAATACTATACTCTTTACTATAACTTCATAATAAGTTTAAATTCACTTTACATCAATTAATTCAACACTGGTCTATATTTACAATATTGTTTTTATATTTCTATAATAATTTTAGCATTAGTTTGTGAATATTTGTAAAAAGTATACTGAAATAACTCAGTTTTGAAAGAATAAATGTCCTTACAATATTGAATCTTCTCACCAATGTCCTGGGAATAATTTTCCAAATAATTATACTTTAATATTTTCTTTCAACAATGTTTGTAGTGTTTAGCATAGAAGTCTTTTAGATATTTGTTAAGTTTATTCCTAGGTATTTTACATTTTTAATGCTACTGCAAATAGTGTTGTATTTTAATATCATTTTTGTTCCTAAGGTAAATGAATTAATTTGTTCCTGGTATAAAGACATATGACCAATTTTTATATATTAATCTTATATCCTGAGACTTTGATAAGTTTACTTTTTTACACCTCAGTTTTTTTTATAGATTCCTTTGAATTTTCTACATGTGTGATCATGTAATGTGCAAATACATATAGTCTTAATTCTTCATTCCATTTTTATGTTTTTTTATTCTTTATCTTCTCCTTTTTTTCTTTTGCCATGTTAAATTGGAAAAACCCTCCAGTAAAAGTATTAAATAAAAGTGGTAAAAGCCTTTAACTGTATTTCATATAGAAAGTAGGTGTGTGTGCAGAGAAAACCTGAACATGTTAAAAGAGTGAGAAATGTGTAATTGAAAGGAAACTCTACAATGCAAACAATTTTTGCACAGGTGGTAAGACTGAGACCTAGAGACATGAACTGGTTTATGAAGGCCTCTTAGGTACTTAATGGAAAACAAAGACAAATTTATGTTTCCTAATTTTCAGTCCTATCTGAATATGGGAACATGTTCACACCTGTGAGATTCTCTGTCACACAATAGTATTGCTTGAGATTTGCCATTTACGGAAACTACACATTTTTATCATAATGTTGTTGCCTGATATGTGATGCACATTCATTAATGGATGAAGATGCAAAGCACATTATTTTAAATATGTGAATATACTTAAAGTAAGGTAACTGATAATAGCTGATTAAAGAAGAAATATCATTTGATTATTTCAATAGATGCTATTAGATGTGAGTTAAATTCAATGATCTTTTCTGAATTAAAAAAACTTATACCTTAATAATAAACAATAAGCACTGGAAAAGGTACTCGATATGATTTACTGAGAACTACTATATTTCTATTCATTTAAAGAGTGTTTACCATTGCTTTTTGACAGTTTTATTAACAGCTGTTCTAAAATATTGGTCAGATAATTTAAATATCTGTATAATTTTGGCATTGGCATTCTTGATTGTCATGTTTTCATGCAAGTTGAGATTTTCCTGTTTCCACATATGGTGAATAATTTTGGATTGTAGCCTAGACATTTAAAATATTTTATTGTGACACTGTAGATCTTGCTTAAATCCTGTGGAAGAACATTGATGTCTTGTTTTGCTTATGTTTTTGTTTAGAACTCAACCAGGTTGAGTTCAGCCCACAAATTCTGATGAGCTTTCTATATCAGTTCAGTTTTCAAAGCCTTAGGAGTTTTTTTTGGTTTTTTTTTTCAGGTCTTTACCCATGTATGCCACCCAGCAGCTTCTCTGGCCTTTTTGTCCTGTCTTCAGTTCTCAAAGTCTAAGTGTGTTGTTTACAATCATATCCACCATTGTGAGCTAGTAGTTCATCAATATTAATGGCTTGATTTGGTTAGCTCCTCTGTCTGCATTCTCATCAATATTTTCTGGTTCCCTGGGCTCTTTTGTTCAGGACTTCTGGCAAGAAAGCTGTTGTTTTAGTTGATTGAATTAAATTTCAAATAATGACAAGAAATAATAATTCCTAAAAATCAAACTTACTTAGAAATCATGAAGTTACATATTGCAAATATCTGTTAAAGTATTAGCCTTTCATGCATCTTTGTTCACACAAATCTTTAATAAACAAGTTTCCTCATCAAGAAATCTCAACAACAGAGATAAATAAACAAAACAACTCTGTATACTATTAGAAATTGTTAATTTTCACTAAATAAAAGCATGTTTTTAAGCAGAAATATCAGTTTCCTAAGAAAAGGTGATTCATTCTAATAGAAATTTAACTCCCTTCGACTTGGAGAGATACTGCCATATTAACCGTCTTTAAGACATCAATTGAACCATAAATTTGTGTCCACTTAAGAATTTCTGTGTGTGAAATTCAGAAAACTTGCATTACTCAACATTGTCCTCTCCACGCAATTTACTTGTTAAATGTAATTAAATTAGTGTAATATTTTGTAGCTTCCTAAAAATTAACAACAAAAATAGATTGTTAATTAAATAATGTTTTCATATTTCTCTTCTACTATTAAAACATAAATTGCTATAGTTGAATGTGTAGCTCTGAGCTTAATCCAGTGTATCTATTCAGTGGGTTGAAATTATTAGAAACCCTCTATTAGTGTCTATGTAATTTATAATGAATAATTTATGGCAGCAATTAACTGTACATTAGTGTTGAAATCATATGGAAGCTAATTTTCTTTGTGTTGTATGAAGAACAAGTTCTCCAATCTGATATCAACTATATACCTTTGATGCAGTGTTTGTTTTAAAGCATTACAGTCAATAAGGATGTGGTTATAATTTCTGGAAAATAGCCCATTTGCCATTATATGTAAATGTAATCTATTCATCTACTTCAATTTTGTTTTTAATAGAGTATTAATGAACTCTCAAGAATGGTCAATAGCAACTGTTTATATTAACATTAGTAGCTTGGAGGATAGTTGTTACCGTGTATGATGTCTATTTCTGAGTAAATCGTTTTCTTTCAACCACCTTGAAAAATCTGTGCCTCAATGGGAAATTTGCTATTTGCAAATGGAATTTGGAATCCCAAAGTGTTTTATTTCGAGTTTATTTTTGCGTTCAAGTGTTTTAGTTATTTTAAAAATATATAATGGTTTATGTAAATTCTCTAACATCATGAAACTGCTTTTCATAAAATGCTTATTTTAACAGAAGGGGGATGAGAACACACAAAATAAGCTTGCTTGCTTAATTAATGATGTAGCTAGAGTGGACTTGCTAAACTATGTGTTCTGTCATCTAGCATTTCATTGGCCCTACTGAGGCCCCAGTGTAGCATTTTACTTAGAGGTCTCTAATGGCTTCTATCATCCATGAACATCTATACCAACTAAAATTCCATTAGGTGTTAGATAATTTGAATTTGGGTATGACAGTCCTTGGAAGTCTTATACTTTTAGATGACTCTAAGAACAAAAAGGACAAAATAAAATTAAGAACTCGATTCCCAAGACAGAAAAAAAAATTGTACTAGTACTTTAGATTTTGAGACATATAATCAAGGTGGATAGAAAGGTCTGCTTAGTTTTTCTAAAAAATATATAATTGATTTTACCCACATATAAATTAGGCTTTAGACTAGAAACTGGACTTTTGTCCAGTTGAGTTTGTATAATTAACTATTAAATAAACATAATCATCTTCTTCTGGTCTGAGAGATGTACCCATATTTTGTCACAGTTATTAAAGCCACTACTATTTTTAGTTCAAAGAAGTTGTGCCACGAAGCTTGTAAGTCCTCACGTAGTTGACCCATCATTCACACCCCACCACCCATGACTTACCAACAAAAAACGCAAAAAACAAAAACAAAACAAACAAAAAATCCTGCTTTAAGGGAAAACTACAAGTTTTTTTAAATTGGAGGAAATTTAACTTTATTGTTGTATTTCAGTGATGTGTAAGTAATGAAAAGGTTATTAAGATCCCCTGGGAGGAAATATGTAGGTTACAAATCTACTCTGGTGAGATTTTTGTAATAATTTTACTTTCAATCGAGTCAAAAATATTGAGAATGACTTTATTTGTATATTTTAGCTTTAGTGCTTTTAAGAAATTTCACTAAGTATGGAAAATATGAAACCATTAGATAAAAATGTAAATCATATAAGATAAATCAAAGGCTTTTAAAATCCTGGAAATAACAAAACAGCCAATTACTGCCTTTCCATTTATAATATTACAAAAATAAATATTAACATACTAAGAGAAATAAGCGTTCATTAAGCAATAATCAGTTCAGGTTAATTGTGAAGAATATTAATGATAAAACCAAGTAATTCATGTTTTTTAAGATAATTCAAATCAAACTTTCTATATATATAATTTCAGATGATGTTGGCTTCTTATAACATAAAATTAAAAACAAAGGAAAACTAAGTAAGAAGGAGATGTATTATTTCATATAACAAGAGTCTGGTGTTAAAGGAGGCTCTAGGCACAGGATGTCAAGAGTTTAGTGTGCCTTTTCTCTGACTCTTTTTGTTCTCCCTTATTCTCTGTATTGCTTCCACATGGGTCTGGTAGGAAAATGGCCTAAAATTTTGGGATATCCTATCTGGTCATGGCAATGTCCTGAGGAAGAAAGAGGAATCCTCTCCCTGTGTGGCTGTATTAGATATTAGAGAGCCCTTGCCAGAAGCTCTCTATTATAAGAAAATACCAATCAATACCCTTCATGAATAAATGTGCAAAAAACTCAATAAAATATTAGCAAATCTAATAATCCATCAACATACAAAAAGGATAATACATCAAGACCAACAGCAAGTGGGGTTTATCTATGGATTACAAAGTAGATTAAACAATTGAACATAAATCAATGCAATATTCCATATTAAAAAAAGAAGGAAAAAACACTGCCATACAATCAATCCCTTTAATAGATGCATATGGTACGCTGAATAAAAGCTCCCTCTTATTGTCCCTGCCTAATCTCGGGAAACTGTGAATATGTTACCTTATGTGGTAAAATAACATTTTCAGATGTGATTAAGTTAACGATTTTGAGACTGAAATAATGCAGGGAAACCCAATGTATTCACAACTATCTTCTAAACAGGAGGGAGGAGGATCAGAATCAGAGAGAGACCAGATGTAGCAATTGCAGTAGAGGTCAAAGAGCAGAGAAGATGCTATGCTGCTTGCTTTAAAGACGGAGGAAAGGGACTCAAGCCATGAAACGTGGGCAGACTCTAGAAGCTGGAAAATGTAAAAAGCTTCTCCCTTAGAAGACTCAGAAGAAATGCAGGCCTGCTGCCACCATGAATTTAGCCCAATAAACTGGTTTTGGACTTCTGAAATATGTAACTACAAGACAATAAATTTGTGTTGTTTTAAGTTACTAAGTTTGTGGTAATTTATTATACCATCAATAGAAAAGTAATACAATGCGGAAAGAGTTTTTGAAATGATTCAACATTATGTATGATAATAACTGAGATCAAATTGGTGAATAACAGGAATTTTATCAACCTGGCAAAGGGCTGTATTAAGGACCTACACCTAATATAGCCCTTTATGGTGAAATACTGAATGTGCTAATTCTAAGATTGGACAAAAGGTCTAATTCTAATTCGACTTTAACCACTTCCATTCAACATTGAACTGGAAGTCTTAAGCAGTACAATATAGCAAGAAAACATAACATAAAAAGGCCTATGGTTTGGGAAGAAGAAAATCAATTTATGGTATTGGAGAAAAAATAGGCACATAAATCAATGCAACAGAATAGAGGGTACAGACATAAATCTGTACATATATGGTCAATTGCTTTTAGAAAAAGTTGGCAAGCCAATTCAATGGACAAAAAGTAGTCTTTTCAATATTAGTGCTGAAAAATTAGACAACTATATATGAACAATGAACCTTAACTCGTATCTTCCATCACATAACAATAAAATTTAAAGTTGCTCTAGACTTAAACGTATAACCCAAGTCTATAAATCTCCTAGAAGAAAAGAAACAGAAGAACATATTCTCAACTTTTGAATGGGCAAAGATTTCTTATATTAAGTGGAGAAAACACAAACCAATAATGATAATAATAGTAATAATAAATTATATTCCTTTAAAATAAAAAACCTTCTCTTCAAAATGTGTTCAAAAAATTTAAAGCAAATCATGCACTGGAGGGAAGTTTTGCAACACAAATATTTGATAAGGCACTTTTAACCAAAGTTCATGAAGAACACTAACTCAATAATACAAAATTTTTAAATGGGCAAGAAAATTGACCCTACACTTCACCAGAGAATATATACAAATGAATTGATGCTTAACATCATTAGTCACGAGGATAAAGCAAATTAAAATTATGAAATAGTACTGCACACCTATTAGAATGGCTAAAATGCTATATTTAAAACTGACAATATCAAGTGATAGCAAGAATATGGAACAACTGAAGTCTCATGTGCTTCAGGTGGGAATGCAAAATGGAATAGTTATTTTGGAATACAGTTTGTCAATTTTTAAATAAAGATAAACATATATATAATATATGGCCTAGCACTCCCATCCCTTGAAATTTACCCAAGAAAGATAAAAATAAGAAAAAAAATAAGCCAAAGACTTGAGATTTCACTCAGTATTCTAGGTATTAAAGACTGTGGCAACTATTCAGTTTGTGTAACAAGCACACCTTTTCCTTTGTGGTAATACTTGACTCCCATTCATATTCTTCAGTTACTGCCTTCTCCTCCAACTCACAGGTGTAGTCATGTGATACACACTTGTCAATGTGTAGTATCTTGTCTTCCTGGAAACAGTGTGGGCTTTAACGGATGGGAAAATTACATAAGCAAAGCCAATTAAATTACTCATTGAATTTATGTAATCAATTTAATGAATAAGAAATTTCTCTGTCAGAGGTGGCTGGGCTGAGTAGCTGGAGTGGCTGACGGCCATCAGAAGAACCACACGTACACACAGGCAGAAACAGATAGTGTGAATGCTTGGACCGAATGGAATCTTAGACCTCATGGTTCCGTAAGTGAACATTTTCTCCTATGCGTGTAAACAACTTTGAGTTGTATTGCAGTAACTTGAAATCAAGTCTTAACAGAACGAGCCCAAATTCTCACCATTATCCATAAGGCCTTATACAGTTGACTCCTATTTTCTCTCTGACCACAGTTCCTATTACCTCAAACTCACTTGTCTCCTTGATATTCCATGATCACCCTCAGCAAAATCTTGCTTCAGAGCTTGTATATCAGGATTCCAGCAGCCAGGATACAGATACTTGGATTCCTTCAGATATGTACATGATGAAAGCCCTCTTTTCCTTTATATATTTCTTGAAATGTCATTATCCCTCACAAGATCTATTCTAAACACCGTATATGAAATTGCAAATTCCCCCATCTGTATTCTAATCTCCCTTACCCTGCTCTATTTACTAATAACCCTTATCATCTTCTCCATTGCTATATATATATAAAATTTATCTACCTATCTACCTATCTATACCTACATATTACATTTTAAAAGTACCTTACTGTTTAAAATTTTCCATCCCAGCATTACCACTGAACTGCAATTCTCACCAGGTTAGGGGATTCTCTCTTTTTAACTGCTCTGTTCCTGGGGACTAGAATATTGCCTGGCAAACAGAAGGAAATCAAGGAATATTTGTTGTAGATATTTACTAAAAATTGAGTGCATAGACTTAAGTTAGACATTAGATGAGTCCTTGAATTCTCTGACCATGCATCAGTCTTAACATATGTAAAAGGCATAATATAACAGCTTCTCCCTTCTTGCATATTTTATAAGTCTATTTGTACATCACATGATTTTATTCAAGAGTGTTTAGAAAAATGTAACATGCTCTACTGATAATGAGGTAATATATTCAGAGATTATACCACACATATACACACACACATATATAGGAAATGCATTAATTTAGTTATTTTTTTTTCTATCTAAACTAAGCTCTGTCTTACCATTCAAGGAGATAACTAATGAGTGAAGTAAACTAAATACTTTTGAATCAAATATATTTCTGATACTAATGTCACAAATAGTTTTTAAAAATTGTTTTAGTAGCTACTTATAAAAATAATGATAGGAAATTTAAAAAAATAATTAAATAAACTTGTTTTCTTCATATAACTTAACTTTTTAGTATAGTTTTATCCCATAGTGAAATTATTGGCATAGATAGAACATAGTCCACACTTCCCACATTAGTGATGTTACTGGGAACACAATAGGTGAAACATTAATTGCATGGTATTCTAGAAAAAAGTTTAGCGACAGAGGCAAAGCATGGAATCTAGTTTTGGCTAGGTATATAATTTGGCCTGTAACCTTGTGCAAAATATTCCCACTTTTATGCTTTCTTTGCGTTTATCAAATGTGCTTAATACTCCTGTCTTCAACAATGTTACAAGGTCCTTTTAGAATCACATGTTAATATATATGGAAATTATATATATAAATAAAAGACATAAAAACATATATGTGAAACATATATATATATGAGAAACATATATATATGAAAACATATATATATATGAGAAATATATATATATAAACATTCTTAGGAAAGAAAACAAAGGATATTTTAGAGACCAGACAGTGACTATAGGCTACAGTCTGTAGTTATTACAGAGGCCCTCTTCAGTGTAGTAGTCTTTGAAACAAGAAAGTTATTTTCCTTGCCCTCATCGTCACAGCTCCCGCGTCAGGCCATGATCATTTTTTAGGGTGTCAGGAGCTGCCTGGATGGTACTCATCTCTCCCCATCACTCACCTTTACCACAGGTAGGTGTAGTGCTTACTTGCAACCCTCAAGCCTTCAGGCTGCCTTTCAAGTTACACAGACATCAGAGTCAAAAACCACAGAGGAAAAGACTGACAGATTAGACTTCAAAAATATTTTAAATTTCAATGTAACATCCTAAACGTTTTAAAAATATAAAATGGTAAATTTGATAAAATATTGTCACACAGATGACATACAAAGGGTTAATATCTTTTCTGTATAAAGATTTCGTATGCATCAATAAGAATGAGATGCATAACTCAATAGAAAATGTTCTAAAGGGTTTTTTTGGTTTTTTTCTTTGTTTTTTTTAATCTGACTTTTTCAGTTTAATAAAGGCTTTTTATTATTAATGATTTTTTGAACATTAATGAATACAAAAAGCAATTTAAAATAGTGCTGTACTTTTGAATGCTAATTATCTGGGATTAATTCTAAACATAGAGAATGGTTTGTGTGGATAGTGAGATAAAAAGCACATTTTACACATCAGAAGAACTATCTATGAAACTAGTTATCAAAATATCCATAATTTTGACCCACTAGTTCAACCACAAAAAATATGTATTTAATAAATAGTTGTACAAGTGAGCACAAATGTATGTTTCAACGTATTTATAATAACATTGTTAGTTAATAGCCAGAAAAAAATTTTAAAATACAATTATATGACCTAAAATAGAAATCTGTTAAATTTTTCTTATGAAGTAATATGGAGCTACTCCAAAGGATGATATAAATCTCTATTTTTAACCTTGTAAGACCACAAGGACATATTGGTTGGGAAAAGAGGAAGGTAGTCTATAAGCAGCATGAACTCCATTTTTTTGTAAACATGATTTTTGTAAATATTTGTCCTTATCCATAAACAAAAATGAATACTTTTTGGGAGGTTTTATACGAATATATTAATAATTGTTTTCTGTGATTTCAGATAATTGTGACTTTTAAATTTATATCTTTGTGTATGGCTTACATTTTGAAAATAAGAATATACTATTTTTAGTATTAATATACATTATTTTTTATTTTGGAAAAAAAGTAGAGTCAGATTAGTTCAAACATAAATAGAAAACACACAAAAGATCATAAGTTTGAGGTAAAAAAAATACTTTGCTCTTTAAGCTTAATGAAATCCTGATCTCATTTGCCCCCTCTGATTCTCTGTTTTCTAATTGGTATTCTTTGTTCCCCTAATCTTCTTGTTTATGTCTGTCTAACCAGGGCATCAAATATGATACCAGCTGGTAATGAGGAGCCAATTGAAAGGTATAACGTGGGCTTTGAAATACAACAGATATGGCTTGAAATTCCAGCCCTATCAAATCTGTACAGTATTCCTGTGGACTGAATTAACCCCTCAGTGCCTCAGTCTTTTCAGTTGTGTTAATAATAATGACAGTAACTATTTGGCACATAAGAGTTGCTCAGGAGATGTTAGTCCCCATAGTCCCCATTCCTGATCTCACTTGATTCTGAGCCAGCTTTGCTGCTTTTATTGCTACCCCTCAGCCTAGGTAAAGCCCTGTAATTTCTTGGCTATTAGACCTTGCTAGAGCTTGCCTATATTTATCCATTCAGTTCACAATAAAGAATTAGGAGAGGTGGAGACAAAAAGAATAGGTGCTCTCTGACTCAAAGTTGAAATCCTAGTCTTAAGTAATCTTTCCGTCTGGGTCCTCTGCATTCTTCCTGGTCTAGCTCAAATGTGCTGCAAAGGCTGAAGGGTTAACATTCCTAAAACACCATTTTATTGTGGTCTGTGAATGTTTTCAGAGAACTGTAGTAAAAATTATGACACATTCAAATGCAGATGAAATGCAAAGGAAACACTTTGCCAGCAGATATGTCTAACAGAATTACAAAAGTATTTATGAATATTTACTAGAAACATAATTGTATTATGTCTCCCAGCTCTTTCACATAATCCATTGAGTTTTCTCCCATGGGTGTTATTTATGCTGAGTTATTTCTTAGATATCATATAAAGAAATTACCAACTAACGTGCATGAGTTCTTTTCAAAACAAACAGGTAAAAGAGTCAAATAGTGTCTCCTGATGACTTCAACAAATTGAAAAATAGCTTGAAGTCTGTGCTTTCCAAATTCACATGGAGTTCCATTAATATTGATGGAAAAGAGCTTTAAGTTTGTAGAGATGAGGGTTACACAGACACAGACGCACACACACACACATCCCAGAGCACACATTCACTGATAGATTTCTATTAAATCTCTAGCACAGACTCTCCACTGTGAAAATATGCATGGAATTAAAATAATTTGGGGGGACTTATATAATAAGTGTTGAGTATTGCTTTATTAAGAAACATCCTAAGAAATTTCAAGTACTTCATTTATTTTTATTCATACATCTTCAAAACACCTGAGAGAAGTGATGATTGTCCTTTTCTTGTCTATAAATGGAGAGAGCTCAAGTACTTGGAGAGGGTTCAGAGGAGAGCCGCCTAGGAAATTTGATGGCTGGAAAATTAAATACATTATGCAAAGGTTAAAAGAACTTCGGTTAGAGAAAAAGAGTAAAATTGATCTTAAAGCAAATATGGTGTATATGCAACATGGGACAAGAATAAGGTGTACCTACTACCATGTTGATTTGTAAACAACCCCACCAGTAAATAAAATAAAAATAAACATAAGAATAAAGATACAAAAATGGCCAAAAGGGCTGAGCAAGAATTGGTTTTATGGTGCTTATGGTATTTAATTTATGATATTTTAACTGAGAAAGTTTAAACTAGCAAGGGATTTGATCACCTGCATACCTAATAGCCATTCCTACCTTATTCCCTAAAAACAGAAGCTAATTTTGGGTGAAGATAGGAGGAATGAATCTCATTGAAAAACAACACAAAAGAAAACAACAAAAATGACAAGAAAAACAATGAAAAAACTTAACTTCCATGTCACCTTTGAAGCTAGAGATTTCCTTGTGTCACAGTTGCATATATAGTCAATAAGATATCCTTGCCTTTAAGAGTCCCCTCATTCTTCTTGAGTGTAATATGGCTGCATATTTGATCCTATCATCTCTAGAGTTTTGAAATTAAGAGGCTTGCCAGAGTAGCTCATAGCAGCAAGATAAAAAATTATTGCAATGCCGTGCAACTAGGTGGAAAAAAACGAGGGCACTCTTGCTCTAGGTATCAATGGTCTTTCCGTGGGATGGGAGGGGGCCTCAGGGTTTCCTAAAGTAGCATGGCTAAGAAGTCGAAAGGAAAAAACCCATGTGGATGGCTTGACAAGAAACATGCTAGGAAACACTCTGGCTAGAGACAGAGGTCGGGACTGTGGGCTTCTGGACCAGAAGAGACATGGCTGTTTTTCTTTGACAGGAGGGAACTACAGTCAATCAGACTTAAATTCAAATTCTCACTCAGCCACTTGCTAACCATATGACTTTGGAAAATTTTCTTAAAATCTCTATGTCTAAATTATTTTGTTTATAAGTAGGGAAAGTATATAACTTCACAGATATTCATGTATAATTCATGTATAAAGGTTAGCCAAGTTATCATATATCAATTATGTATCATATACATATACTACGTGCTGATGAGGGCAGATATAAAGAGAAAGGACAGATTTGCTCTTGACAGTATCATAAGATCTATGCACCTTTGGAAGAATTTGAGATCTGTGAATATACAGAGAGGTGGCATAAAAATATCTTTAAAAACTCACCTGAATATTTTCTAATGCAATAATGAAATAAATATTCCTAAAGTTATGTCTTTAAGTAGGGTATATTTAAAGGCCTTCTCCTAGATGCCACAGTGTAATGGATTGGTATAGTTTAGTAAATGAATATACTCTTTTATAGACACAAAATATTTTTTGTGTGAATAAAGTTTATGAAATGGTATAAAAGTAAGAAGGGAAGAGGATAGGGTACAACTTGTGCCTTAATCTGCTTCTAGGGCATAAAGTGATTTTAAGAAATAATTTTTTACAAAGCCCTCTACTTCTCAACTCTTCTCCTCTGTTCTCTGTACCTACAACTACTATGCTTTTGTCATACAACTAAAGTAATTTTTCTTTTGGGGTCTTTTGTTATAGACATGAAGAGTCAAATCATTTAAGTAAAGCATAAAAAATAATTCAAATTAGGAATTATAAGCACAAGCAAATTAATTTTGCTCCCCAAATCATGACATTTTAAATTTATATTACATGCAAATGATCAAGTTTTGCATGCATTCGTAATTTAAGTAATTATCTGTTAAATATGTATTATAAACAGATAAAGCAAATTGTGAAGTAGTCATAATAAACAGTTTGTCATCCTAATATTTCTAGTAATTATATGAAGGAAATAAAGAAAATCAACTGGAATTACAACTTTATTTTGAAGGCAGCAAATACTGTTAAACTTAAACTAGCATGAGATCAGTTAAATTATTCATACATTATTACTTACTCCACAGATGGTCACTTCTTTGGATTTCTCAGAACAGTCAGAATTCAAAGATATTCTTTATACTAAAGAACACAGAATTTTAGGATAGCTTAGAATTAGGAAACAGTTTCAATTATAAAAGCAATTATTCTTTTTACTATAAAAATAATGGACTGAGGTACATCTATTTTTTGAAGTTCAAGGAATTAAAAAAAATTCTTTTCAGTTTCATTCTTCCGTTTGAAGTAATTGTCTCAATCTCATTAAATATACTCTGATGGTTGCAGTATGGAGAATTTCAGAAGTCTACATGTCACCTTTTTTAATGATTTCTTAAAACAGCATTTGTTTAATTGCATACGAAAATAATTATTACAAAACTATTTATTTTAAACACAAAAAATATATAAGTAACATAAAAGGCATTGTGCACATTTTTTTGCTATTGTGTACAGAGAATGAAGATGTATCTTTTCCTACTTGGAAGTATTAATCCAATTATAGCTCTTAATTTGAATGCCTACTTAAGTACTTATAAAATAGTAACTATTTTATGCTAGTGGAGTACTTACAATCTATAGTACAATTATTCTTCGATCTACTAAAAAAATTATTCTTTTATTTTTTGAGCCCTAATTTAAAAAAAAATACTGATTGATATTTCATTCTGATATATTTCCATTAACTATATATTAACATCACAGAGTAATTTACAATTTAAGTATTGCTTAAATAACACACGAACTTAAAATTTTTCAGCATTATTGCTTACACAGGCTCATTATATTTACCCCCAAATTTTCTTCACTCATATTGCAAAAAAGTACATGGGCAAACAATAAACCACTATCATCTTCCTGATATTTGATCACCTTCAGACAGACTTGTGTATTTGTGTTATGCAAAGATATCTTCTCAAATTCAGGGTCCCTATAGGGAAAATAAGATTATACTAGAAAATGAATAAAACTAGGAGATCAAGTTTCAACCCGAATGAATGGACATGATGCCATCATATGACTCCTCCATAAATTTTTTTTCTTTTTAACTCTGAACCATCAATGAGAAAATCCTCCATACATTTTTAAACACATTTTCAAAGAAAGGAAGAGAGGAAAAGAGAAGGAAAGTGAAAAATGGGAAGGCATGGAGGGAGAGATCAAGGTGGGGAGGGGGAAATACGTATTTTATATATCGTATTTACATAGATGTAGATATAGATAAAAGAGAGAAAAGAGGAACAAGCAGGAAAGAGAGAAAGGAAGAGTAGGAACAGGAGAGATGGAATGGATGGAGAAAATTCCAGTGTATATTTATTAATATTTAGAGGAAAAGTATCTGGTCATTTGAAACCCAAATGGTTCAATTCTACACACTACCTCCCCCAAAAAAACTGTTTCAAGAATTGCAGTTCAACTCCTAGCTACCCTTCTGCATTCCAGCCCTTGTACACAAATTTCTTGCAACCTCATTTTCTTTTTGATCGGTTAACAGTAAAGGTTATTTAACAGTTACATCTGATCTAAATAACCAAGAATACTGCCACAGGGAAATGTTAGCACAACTTGCACAACGGGAGGGCATGGGATTTATGTCAGATCATCCAGAGGCTGTGGGTACTGGATACTTCTTGAACAACCCATATGTTTCTCTATTGCCCAGCCACAACTTGTGTTGTGTTTGTGTGGTCAAAAGCTTTGATTTCTTCTGGTTAAATTGGAATATCATGGGACTAGAGGTGAATGAATTGATGATTATGAACAGAATTCTTTGAGCCTTGGATCCTTAATGTAAAGCTTGGTAGAGTAAACAAACAACATTCTCTGAATGACAAACAGAAAGGTGCACATCTACATAAGTTATTTATTATAGCATTTATAGACAGCAACAACCAAAACACCTCAGCATTGTCATTGAGGAAGGCTATGTTAGCAACTAAGAGAACAAGAGAGTGCTTTTCATCAAGAGTAAGAATATAGTTTGTTTTTATCTCTCTTTGGATCAGCAGGTTTCCTTTATTCTCAAGACAAATATCTGAGAAACACAGGATGCAAACTGTTTTCATACCAACAAACAATTGTTGAAAAATTTAAAAGTATGAGCTCCTGTGTTGATAAGTACCCATCATTTTATTTGCTAAACAAGGATATTTTCTTGTTTAAACAGAAATGTTGTCAGGAGTCAGGTCATGTTTGGCATTTTATATCATGCCAAGCTTAGGATTTTAAAAATTCTTCAAAAAATGTTTGATAATTCCCTTGCTTATATAATTTTTGCAGATTAAAAAAATGAACCAAAATCAAACCTATAGAAAGGTTGCAAGTAAGGTACAAAGAATTTTTTTTTCTGAATTATTTGGAAGTTGATAACCTGATGATTCATCATCCTCTAAGATGAAGATGTGTATTTCCTATAAAAAGGATATTCTTCTACAGAACTGCGATATTACCTTTAGATTCAGGGAACCACCATTGATACATTGCTATCTTCTAATCATTATACAACATTGGATTTTGCCTAATGTCAAAATAATATCCTTTATAGCTAATGGATCAAATTCAGAATCACACATAGCCTTTTTTAAACTTTTATCACCATGACACTTTAAAAAATATAGGACAGTTATTATATACATCTCCCCTCAATTTGGATTTGTGTGCTGTTTCATCACCATTAGGTTAAGGTTATGTGTCTTTGGTGGGAGTATCACAGAAATAAATCTGTGTTCCGTTCATTGCTTTCTAGATTTTGATTTATCCTGTTACTAGGATGTGCACTTTTTTCACTTCCTTGAGGTGTGTTTGCAAAGCTTCTCTGATGTAAATTTTTAAATTTTTTATTTGCAGTTAATAAGTGTTTCTTTGAGAATGTACTTTGATATTTTGTAAATACTCATCCTTTATAAAGCTTTCAATTTAGTCTTTATTAATTTATACCTACATGGACTTATGGTTTCCTATGTTATACAAAGAATAACAATCTGGTAATATCATTTTTATTTTGAAAAATGAAAATTTCCCATATTTGTCCAATCATAGCTCCTTTATGGTGATCCTATGTCTTTTTGCCATATCCCTATCATTTTTGGAACACTTTCTCATTTCTAGCAAACAAAAATATGTCAGGTTCATCTTGTGCTTTCTTTGTCCCAGGCCTGGGATTAGCTATATCTACAAAAAGCCCCAAAACCCTTTAATGTAGGAGAGTGTTTGAAAATCAAGATCTGGAGGTAGTTTCACACATTGCTATTGGGGTGCCACTGTTCCAAGATCTCAATAAACAGAGCCAGGAACATGTGTATGTGTATGCATATGTGTGTTTGTGTATGTATGTGAGTGTGTGCGTATGTACATCTGTATATACGTTGAAAAACTGTGGGTTACGCACGTTTCCAACAGTGGTACAGTATCATTGTAGTTTTCTCTCTTTCTATGTTTGTATATTTCTGTAAATTTGTAAATTTTTTCTGAACCTTTTAAAAACCCAACTTTCATAACTCCCATAATCATCAATATATTTACTTATTTGAGCCATTTTTCTGTATATAGGGCTGTGAGATTCATTAATTTTTATCTGAAATAATAAAAAAATTCAGTCAGATAAATTTTTATCTGAAAAGTTTAATAGATTTTACTTTTTAGAGCAGATTTAGGTTCACAGAAAAATTGAGTGGAAGGTACGAAGATTTCCCATTTCCTCCCTGCCCCATGCATGCATAGCCTCCCTCATCATCAGCATCCCCCACAAGAGTGGCACATATGTTACAATTTGTTGAACCTACATTGGCACATCATGGACCCAAAGTCCATAGTTTATGTTAGAGTTCACTCTTGGTGTTGTCCACCAAACTTAGCTGGTTGTTCTATCTGGCAACCCTACCTGCATATAACCAAAGCTTGAGATTGCCACTGTGCCCCTGACACAGATACCCTCCTCCTCCACACTCAGGCCCTGATACCTGTGCTGATCTGCCTCCACAGTGTGGACACCGTCCTCACCTCACTTAGGCTCTGACACTTGCCCCAGGCTGCCTCTCCACGTGGATGCTTTACTCATCCTGCTCAGACTCTGAGACCCCATGGTGGTCCTCTCCTCTGTAGACTTTAGGACTTGCCCTCCTTGTCCTACACCTACTGCTCTTCCCTCTCCCTTACATGCATGCCCTCCTGCTGCTGTCCAGGTTCTGATTTCTGTGGCAGGTCACCCTGTTATGTGGAAGCAGGCTCTATCACTCCATGTCTGCTGGACCCCCACATTACTCCTTCCTTTCCCCACTCAGACACTAACTTCCCGTGCTCGCTTTCCCCCTTGTGAATGCCCCTCTTATCCTTCCTGGCCTCCAATACTCTGCATTTGGCTGCCATGTCTTTCCTGCCACAGCTATGGAACCCAGACTTTTTCTGCTCCATCTAATGGCTTTAAAGCCATTTTAGTTTTTGTTTTTGTGTCTAATTTCAGGAAGAGAAGAGAGAAAAGAGAAAAGAAGAGAATGAGGATTAGCAAAGATTTGATTATGAAATGATATGAGGAGAAAATATGTGATATTAATACATTACAACACTGAAAAGATGAAAAGTAGGATAGCAAAATGGCCAAGCAGAGGCAAGGACACAAGTGACAAAGCAACCATTTTTGATGTGGAGGTAAATTATAATGATAGCATTCATGGCAGAAGCAGCAAAATTTATGATGAGAGGGTAAATATTGTACATTTGATGAATAGAAGCAACCTCCTATGAGGACACCTCCAATGTTGCTAGCCTTGGTTACTGCCTAGAATTCACCAAAATCATGATCCTAGGAAGGGAAGCAGTTTGAAGACAAGAAAGGAATTCAATATTAGACATACACAGTTGACATCCCTTGGGACATCCACAATCTAGGCAATGGAAAGGTTTTTTGTTTGTTTGTTTGTTTTTGAGTAATGGAGAAATAGAAGTAGATTTGCATATTGTAATAATAATTTTCCAAACTATGCAGAAAAGAAGCTTAGCAAATGTGCTTATTTTGGTTTAGTTTAACTAGTAACATTCCAGTTAAAGTTGAATTCAGATAAACAGTGAATATATTTTTAGTAAAAGCATATTCCCAATACTTCATGCGGCATGCTTATAGTAAAAATGATTTATTGCTAAATGCAAATTTAACTGGATATCCTTCATTTTTATTTGCTAAATCTCGCAACCCTTATACTAGAAGAGAAGAGAAAAATATATTGATAAATTGTTTCATTTTAATGCTTTGGCCTAGAACAGTTTAGATCTGAGATTTATAATGACTCAATCATGCTGAAATCTAAGGTATTATTTTCAGGTTCTATTCTATACTTTTTTGTTACTAAAATTCAGAAACAAAAATGCTGTAGTTATATAAAATTCTGGCTTTTTACTATAAATTATTCATAGACAAACACACTGATTACTACCTGGACACCCTCAGTCCTTAATAATATTATATAATACATTTGTGTATTGACAACACAAGAGAAGACAGCAACAATTTTTTCTCTAAAACCTAAAATGAGCTCTTTAGTATGATGATGATCAAGCCAAATGACTTAACACAAGGTCATGGACAGCTGCCAGTTAGAATAAGCCAGAGAAAACCCTGAGTTGGAGTTGGATCACTGATGTTAGCATGTGCAGAATACAAGGGACAACATAGAGAAACTAGGATTCTGGGGCAATGTTAACCACTTTAGAGTGGTATACAAGGTGGTGTAACTCAGAAAGACCAACTCTGATGAGTTCTAATCTGTCATAATCTATCAGTAGGCCATCAAAAAGCAAATCCAGAGTAAACAGGGTACAGGCTCATCATTGAGTGATTATTTCAAGGAGGAAGGAAGAGGGGATATGCAGATACCCACAAGGCAAACCAGGTTATAATTAATATTCCAATGATGGAAGCTATTTGCATTCTACTTTCTGATGTATATTGGTTTGTGACCAAAATGGACTGGCAACAATGATATAAAACTTACCTCTCAGTATGGTCATAGAAGTCAATTTTGGCAAAGGGTTGGCCACTCAAAAATAAGATGATTTAAAAACCCCCACAAAACTGTCATTATTTTGCTAATCAGAGATACACAAATGTCATGCAGATATTTGAGTTCTGGCCAGCCAGAGTGGAGAATCATCACTGATAATTAGGGCCTTCAGTGGAGGTCACAGATTTGTAGTGCGTCCAATCACTCCCTAAAGAAAAGGCTAGTTAACATGTGCCAAAGCAAAGATAAAAAAATTGCCTCAAAAAGGTCCAAGTAAACCACATAACACTGAAGTGCCTACTGAAATGAACGCAGACACTCATTCAAGGAAGGAAATAATCAAAATACTCCACAATATAAAACTAGAATTTCTAATATCTAATAAAAAATTACTAAGCATGTAAAAAAAAAAATGTGACCCAGATTTAGAAGAAAAATTAATCAATAGAAACAGGCCCAGAAGTAACAGAAATGGAAGAATTAGCCAATAAGGACCTTAAAAACAACTATTTTAACTAAGCTTAATATTTAAAAAATGCTCATAATGAGGAAAAAAATGGAAGCTATATAACAATAAATAAATATAAATTTTACACAGAAAATGGACAATATCTGAAATGAAGATTTTACTGATGGAATTACCAGGATATAAGATACTGCAGGAATAAAAAAAAAAGAAAAAGATCAGGGAGCTTGAAGACATAGTAATAAAAATTATCTAAAGTAAAGCACAGAAAGACAAAGTCTGAATGAATGTGCAGTCTTAGTGACACGTAGGGCAATATTAAGTGATCTGATATATGTATATTTGAAGTCCCAGAAAGGGATCAGTTGTGGGGGTTAAAAAATCAATGGCTTAATTGAGTAATTGCAATAGAGACCATATGGCCAACAAAGCCTAAAATATTTTATATTTAGCCCTTTCCAGCAAATGTTTTGACAACCCCTTATTTAAATAATTGGGATTCACAATGTCAAATATTTTGCATTTCTGGTGCTCTGAAGATACCACTATAATTTTAATTTTAGTCACTTTTGTTAATTTGATCCCTCACTTATTTTATACTCTAACCAAAAACCTCTTTTCTTGACTTGACTTCCTCCAAGTCGGGTGCTTCTCTGTATTTGTAATAACTCAGTAACATTTTATATCTTAGATTATCTGATAAACACTGTGTAGACTAATACTTTATTCTCCTAAGGGTGACAGTTAGTTCGTGGTAGTGTATAAAATGGGAACATCTCCTGGAAGTCATAGAGAAAACTGAGAGGACAAATTAATGTGCTCACCCTTGGTGAAAACCTTACTTCATTTCTTAGACTCAGATTTGGTTTCTCATATCTTTTATTCTCTAAATGTATCTTCATTTGAAGAGTGAGTGGTGGACAACAGCAAGTTAAGACAGCATTTTTGATAAGGAGGCTTAACCAGCCCAACCCCAGGACACTTGGTGGTTTTATCTTTTAAAAGGACATGCTAAAGTAAATGCAAAAATTTTAACTAATGTTTAATTTTTCAGTGTTCAAATGACAGAGTAAGTGTCTATTCATGGAGTTCATTGAAATTTGAAGTAATTCAAGGAAGATCACTTTGAGAAATTACAGAGTTGTATGACTACTTATTTTTCTCTCCAAATCCCAGTGCTGTTAGGAGTATCCTTGCTTTATGTCTTTTATCATTATAATTTGCAGAAACAGGATAGGGAAGACAATTGAGTATTTACTTTGACAGCAGGACTGCTTGAAATGCCCACTACCTTAAGCTTTGGAAAAAATGAAAAATAGTATGTGATATCCAAATCTGTATGATTTCTTAATATTTTTCATAATAGGCCACCTTGCCATGTTCTTATTTCAGTATTTGCATGAATCTCTTGCTTGTTAACATTCTTTTGTTCACTTGAAAAATAAATCTTTTTAATATCTCAGTTTTGTTCATTTAATATCTTATCTTTTGTTCATTTGAAAAATAAATCTTTTTAATATCTTAGTTCAGTGCCCAGCATCTGAACTAAGATATTAAAAACATAATTAGAATAAAATGTTACTTCAATGCAATAAAAAAATCAATCTCCTTATTTTAAAATCATCACCAACATGAATGCATTTACTACTCTTACGTTAATATTGTCAGAATTTTGATTGGGAGGTAAGTCAATTGTCTTCTAAATCTCATAATCATAAAAAAAGTAAGTATAAGAAAAAGATGTATATGTTAAAGTGGACAGAAATATGCACAGATAAGTGATTTCCCTTTTATGTTTATAACATTTAATATAAAACTAAAAAGTTCAGTGGTGGAAGTAATCTATTACTCTTTAAATAGATCAAAGCACATTATATATATTTATTTATTATCAAGGCATTTAGACAATAGAATGAAATATTATTGATATATGTTGTATCCCTTCTTGCTGTTTTTCAGTATAAACTGTTTATCACGTATCCTGAAGCATATATTACATAAAATGTAGCTTTTATCTATTTTAATTGACAATTTAAACATGTTAGATTTTTATAAAAATTTCATTTCTCCAAATGCATTTTTCCCCAGAGACTTGTATTTTTCACTTAATTTTTAAATTAAAAATAGTATTTCAGAATTACAATGTTGAACATCTGATACCAGTGAATACAAATGTCCCTTTTAATAGGATTTTGAGTTACAGATGCTTCAGGGGCTACAAAGAAATTCAGAGAAATATGAAACAGAAAAGATAATGCCTGGTATCCGTTTAGCAATTGGGGTGCTTAATTCATCAGTGTATATATCGATATTTACTTTCAGAACTCATAAGATTGGGAGAGCAAATGTTACCTAAATGAACTACTCAGTTTATCCTTGGGTATAGAGTTTTCTTTGTTCAGTCTCCTGTGAAATTTTGTGATAGCCTCTTTTATACTTCTTCATGTCTAACAAACTTGGTGTCTTCAAAAAAGAGGAGTTTAGCTGTGAAAGTAACTTTCACTCACATGTCAGAATTGTGCAAATATTTAGACATAAAGAATAAGATCAAAAATTTAGTGCTTATTTATGAAAGAGTATGGGTCTTTAAATTTAGCACTACCTATAAAAAAAATTTCCAATCCTGTAAATAGGAACATCTCTGTCTTATTAGTTTTCTTCTAGAGTGGAATGCATGCATAAAGTACCACGATTTTTGAAATAATTCCTTTAGACTGATAAATTAACTCTCCTAATTCTGGTTTCATGTTCATTAGCCAAACTCTGATTATAGTTTGGTTTCTTGACAGAAATTTTAATACAAAGCAAAAACATGCTGATCAGAAAAGATGAATATCTACTGCCCTTGAAATCAAAAACTTTAATGAAATTAATACTTTGACACTCTGTGTGTGTTTGTGTGTTGGTATGTGTGAATGTTTTAAGTTACTTGTAACAATAAGATTATTCATGAAAACAAAAGTAACTAGAATTGATGAATGCGTTATCTATTTCCTCTTATTAGTGGACAAGTAGGATATTATATTTTCCTGATAATCTTTGTGTCCAATGCAGTAATTCTCTGTATATGTTGTCAAAAGAGTAAACATTAAACATTAAATTAATTTTATCACTGACCAGCAAAACAATGTATCCCTCTACAACAGAGGTGCAGATTATTTTATACTTTACATATTATTCAATAAAGTCCAATATCTATAGAATCAAGCTATTCAATTTCCTATGTGGTGTGAGAGTATGTCAGGTGTCAGCAAAGTTGTTTATATTTCTCATATGATTTTTTCCTTTGTAATAACATGATGGAAATATTGCAGAGGTTCCTTGAATTAGTTATATATTCCACCTCAAATATAGTAGTCCCTCAAGGATATCACAGCGTGGCTGCTGGTTGACATTTATGGTTCAGGAGATTAGAGAAGGACTTCTGAAAAGGTCATAAAGTTTAAGGTACACTTTTATTTGTCCTGTACCTCTAACACCAAGGCAATTCCATGGAAAGAGAAAGATTTTTGAGGTATAGCATACCCATAAGTCACAATGCATAAAAAGACCAAACTTCTAATATATTTAAAAATATTTTCACTGTAGAAACATACTGACCTTTAGATTCCATGCATGCTTATATGAATATGATAAACTGTTTTATTATGTTTTCCAACTTTTATCATCAGTCTTGTTTTCACTCTACTGACTTTAGATTATTTTAATTTTCATATTCCACTGTATTAAATACAACAGGATTACCATTATCTACTTAATGACTAAAATATCTACTAAAATAGACATCTTGAGCCACCTGTTATTGATATGTTATGATTTACATTCAATTTATGTATCTTATATATATGTAATATGTATTTCTATTATATGTCAAATTTATATTTACATACAATTATATATATGTCTCATGATTTCAATGGTACATACTATGATTTGCATTTTATTAATTGAAACATAGTTATTGTACATATTTGTGGGATACATGTGATATTTTGTTACATGCATACAATGTGTTAATGATAAGATCAGGGTATTTAGGATATCTATCATCTAAAACATTTATCATTTCTTGGTGCTGGGAACATTTCAAGTATTCTCTTCTAGCTAATTTGAAATATACAACAAATTATTGTTAACTATAGTCACCCTAATGTGATATCAAACATTAGAACTGATTCTTTCTATCAAACTGTTTATACCCCTTAACCAACCTATTTTCCTTACTGCCCCCCAACATAAACACTTTCTAGCATCTGTTAACTATAATTTTATTCTCCACCTTCATGAGATCAACATTTTTACTCCCCACACATGAGTGAGAACATGAGATATGTGTCTTTCTGTGCCTGGTTTACTTAACATAATGACTTGCAGTTATAAATGAGAGCATGTGCTATTTGTCATTCTGTGCCTGGTTTATTTCATTTTATAACCTTCAGTTCCATCTATGCTTCTGCAAATGACAGGATTTTGTTCTTTTTTATACTATATTGCTGCATAGTATTCTATTGTGTGTGTGTACATATGTACACATAACCTTTTCTTTATCCATTTATCTGTTGATGGACACTTAGGTTGATTCTATATCTTTGCTACTGTGTATAGTACTGCAATAAACATGGGGGTCCAAGTATTTCTGTGATTCTGATTTCCTTTCCTTTGGATAAATTCCCAATAGTGGGATTGCTGGATTGCGTGGTAGTGCTGTGTTCAGGTTTTGGGAAATGTCCAAACTGTTTTCCATAATGGCTGTACTAATTTACCCTCACAGCAACAGTGTATGAGAGTTCCCTTTCCTCTGCATCCTTGCCAGCATTTTTTTTTTTTTTTCTCTTTGATAGTAGCCACTCTGACAGAGTGAGGGGATATCTAATTGTGGTTTTGATTTGCATTTTCCTGATGATTAGTGATGTTGAAAATTTTTTCAAATACTTATTGGTCATTTGTATGTCTTCTTTGAGAAATGTTTATTCAGGCCTTTTGCCCATTTTTAATTGGGTTATTTGGTTTTTTGCTATTGATTGTTTGAGTTTGTTATATATTCTGGATATCAGTCCCTTGTCTGATAAATAGTTTACAAATATTTTCTCCCATTCAACAGCTTGTCTCTTCACTCTGTGGATTGTTTCCTTTGCTGTGCAAAAGCTTTTAAGTTTAATATAGTATCATTTGTCTATTATTAGTTTTGTTGCCTGTGTTTTTTAAATCTTAGCCATAAAATCTTTGCCTAGACCAATTTCCTGAAATGTTTTTCCTGCTTTCTGCTAGTAGTTTTATAGTTTTGCGCCTTACATTTAAGTCTGTGAACCATTTTGATTTGATTTTTGTATATGGTTAGAGATAGGGGTCTTATTTCACTCTTCTGCATATGTATATCCAATTTTCCCAGCACCAGTCATTGAAGAGGGTGTACTTTCCCAATGTGTGTTCTTGGCTCCTTCATGGAAAATCAGTTGGCTATAACTACATAGATTTATTTCTTAGTTATCTATATAGTTCCCATGGTCTATGTGTCTGTTTTTATGTCAATACCATGCTGTTATGGTGAGTATATCTTTGTGGTATATTTTGAAGCCTGATGGTGTGATGCCTCCAGCTTTGTTATTTTTGCTCAAGATTGATTTGGCTGTTGGAGGTCTTTTGTGGTTCCATACAAATTTTAGGATTGTTTTTTTCTATTGCTCTGAAGAATGCCATTAGTATTTTAATAGGAATTAAATTAAATCTGTAGATTGCTTTGAGTAGAATGGTCATTTTACAATATAATTCTTCCAAATTATGATCATGGAATATCTTTTGATTTGTTTGTGTTCTCTTCAATTTCCTTCATCAAGTTGTTTTTTTGTAGAGATTTTTGCCTTCACAATGTGACTTGTATTTTAGTGATGAGTTTTCAGATACAATACCAAAAATGTATTCATGACCTAGCTTCAGAAATGATACAATGTCATTTATACAGTATCTTGTTGGTTACAGAGGTCAGCCCTATTCAGTGAGTGAGGGGACTACACAAAGGGTGAACACTGGGAAGTAATAATCCTTGAGGAATATCTTTGAGGCTGCCTACCACTGTCATTCAGGTCCGAAGTAAGTTCAAACTCACGAAGCCTGATTCCAGAACCTTATTATTAATAATTCCAATGCTGCCAGTTGCCAGCTGTGTGACCTTGGGTAAGTTACTTCACCTCTCCAAATTTCAGTTTTTCATTCATAAAATAGGCATAATGAAAGCACCTCCCTAATAGAGAGTTATTTAGAAAATTAAATAATAAAATGCATGTAAAACATGTAGCATAGAGACTGGAACCTAGTGAAAATAACAACAGCAACCATTTTTGAATGTGTAGTATGTACCATGCATTGTACTAACTATTAAATGTTTTCCACATGTTATCGCATTGTATCCTCAATTTACCATAGGAGGTATAATTATTGTTTTATTTACAAATGGAAAAACCTAAAAAATACAATTTTTAATGAACTCATTTTAAAGAAAACTACTTCACAGTTTTCTAAAAAATATTTCCTTAGGATTTATTTTGCCTTAAAGTTATTTCAGTATCACAGAATGGACGTTCTTAGAGATAGTCAATGACAGAATATCATGCTCTGTCAGCTAAGTAGCCTAGTAGTCCATTAAAAGATTTCTTCTTAACCTGTACTTCAAGCTTTCAAGCTCTTGATAGCAAGTTCTTTCTCTTCTCTCTCTCTCTCTCTCTTTCTCTCCCCTCCCCTTTCTGTTTCTGTGTATATAACACTATAATACCACTTGGACTTTTGGTGTTTAATGTTGTCAGACCTAAATCTCAAGATCAGAAAAACTGTTAAGTAAAATTATTACCAAGCAAACTTGGTGAACACCACAGGAAGTTAACCTACAGAATTTAAGCCAATCTCTACCTCTTCATCCACTAGTAGCACCTTGAATTTAAGGAAAAAACATTAATAAATGAAACTTAAAAATAAGGGATGACAACATAAGGCTATTTTGAAGTCATGCTTTAACTATATGGGAATCTCAAAGAACTAGAAACACCAAATAAAGGACAATAAAAAAGGAAATTGATTCTATGATTTACCAATATTGGGGCTGGGAAGATTCAGCCACTTTGATTGTCTATGTGATTTGCTACGTGTACCTATTATTTTTTCTCAGTATAAACTGTAGCTTCATGGATTACAAGTGGGAAGTTCTAAGAGCAGCATAATATTAACTCCTAGATGTTTCCTTTTCATGATTTATAAAGATTATTTGGGCTTTTACTTGTTTTGAGATGGCTTAGTAAGAACAATCTCATTCAAATAGAGCACTTAGAATCAAAATATCATACCATTTTAGAGAGGAGGAAGGCATATATATGACATACCAGTCTTATCATTTTATAATTTAGACAAGAACCCTGAGAATACATTTGTTAAAATCCATAAAGGATCTCCAGAAATCCCTAGTGTCCTAAAGATGTTAGTATTACAAGTTGATGTGCTACTAGTCCTATGCAAATATGAATCTTTAACATATAATTTTCTCAAAGGGAAAATCATGTACATATACAAGGAACACATGCCAAAGATTTTATGCAACTCATTTCATTAATGATAGAATCTGTAAGATGTTCCAAATATTAAACAAGAAGTTGAGAAATGAAGTTTTTATAGGCAATATTAGGATATGATTGTTGGTTGGATGCGAAACTGGTTAATATCCAGAAAGAACATAAACCATAACCATTGGAGTTATCTGTTCCACTGGACAGAATTACTTGAATCTCTAATGAATAAAAATCTAGGAGTTAACCTCTGGCTCTGTAGAGTTATAATATATAATAGAATAGACCTGGGGTCCCCAACCCCTGGGCCAGAGACCAGTGTGGTCTGTGCCCTGTTAGGAATCTGGCTGCACAGCAAGAAGTGAGCAGCAGGTGAGGCAGCCAAGCTTCATCTGTATTTACAGCCATTCCCCACTGCTTGCATCACCATCACCACATAAACTCTGCCTTCTGTCAGATCAGCGGTGGCATCAGATTCTCATGGGAGCGCAAACCCTACTGTAAACTGCACATGGGAGGGATCTAGGTTCTGCACTCCTTATGAAAATTTAATGCCTGACGATATGAGGTGGAGCTGAGGCAGTGATGCTAGTGCTGGGGAGCAGCTGCAAATACAGATTATCATAGCAGAGAGGTTTGACTGCACAATAAATATAATGAGCTTGCATTGTCCCAACCTTCCCACCTCCGCCACCCTCCCTGCCCCCTCCACCCCCCCACCCCCCCACCCCCATCTGTGGAAAAATTGTCTTGAAACTGGTCCCTGGTGCCAGAAAGGTTGGGGACCACTGGACTAGACAATACAGATAAGTCAATCCCAGCACCTCACTGAAAGAACACTCAGTAATTTCTTTTCCTCTTTTTGTACATTTTGAATAACTTTTGTGATTTTTTTTGGAAAGCACATTTCCAAAAGTAGACATTTCTATCTAATTTTCCCTTAAGGTTTTACGAGAATTACATAAAGTGGGAGATTATAAGTGAAAATCTGTGTAAATTAACTAAAAATACAGATGTCAGTGTTTTTCTTAATAAATATAAACATTTGCTTTGTGAATTAAATCATCTTTTGTTTGATGATACAATTTATATATATATATAATATCCTATAATAAAATTATAATTTAAATTACAATCAGTGAAGCTTGTATAACAAACTCCACTCTGCAGAAATGTAGCCACCACCCCAGAGCCTCTGTCAAAAGGCACTCTCCGCTGTGAAATAAAAGCATGCCATTTGTTTCTCCAAATCCTTGACACTTCTGCAATTTTCCCCATATACATTTACTGAACTTTTCTTTGCAGTTAAGAAATTGTCAACTTTATAGATTTTTATGGCTTTTATGGTTGTATATTATTGACTATCATACACTGGCTATGTGTGTTATTAAATATACTATTGAAAAAAGCCCTGGCATTTTGCCCACCACTTTAGTGTTGTGTATCACAAATGGCCATTTCTAACAGACATCCCCATAAGCCCCTGCCGTTGACTTTATGCTTGCCTATTTGCTGAATTGAAAGGTCAGAGCCTGAAAGCAATGTCAACTCTTGATCAAACTAAAAAGAATAAAGAAAGATACAGGTAATAGTCTTACTCCTTGTTGACAGACTTTTCTAAGCCCATTTGAGAGACACGGTGTCAGCTCTCTGCAAATATCGAATCCATGCCTGATGCTTCCTGACAAATGGAGAGTAATACAAAATTGTAAAGAAGGTTAAGTTTTTATTTGGAACTATACAGGGACCCTTTGCAAATCTCCCTTCACTTTTATATCCCTGTTCACTGTGGACTTTTAAGATGCCAAATACAAACAACCATAAAGCGCATGCCTATGATGATCAGGTTGGTAATAAATTGTCTGTGTGTGTGTTTGTGTGTTTATGTGTGTTGTATAAGTAATGGGTTTTGAGGGAAACTTCAGTGTGCATGAATTTACATATTTCTTAAGATAAAATTTTCTTTAAGTTCTTCTGATTGTGGCCATCTTTCATTGTGAGCCATGAAAGATTTTGCCAGAAATTCCAACTATTCAAGAAAAACTGAAATCTAAATTTTATGTGAAGTATCCTGATTTTTAAAATGGGCCTAATTTTTACAAAACATAAATAGTGGTCAAAGAAGATTTGTCTGACCAAAATATAGATGTGTCCATACTAATATTAAATCTTAAAACTATTATTTATGCCAGTAATATGGCAAAATTTAATTGTCCATTTTAACTATAATTATTTAATTATATTTTTACTTGGACAAAAGATTTTTAAAAACCCAAAACTGATGTTACACTAGAAGCATCTTTATTTTTAGCTTTCTAAATGAGTTGTAAAATTTATTTAATATTCAAGTATTGGGAAGAGCATTTTAAAATTAACCCAAAATGAATTTTGTTATTAAAGTATGATATTTAAATTATTAAAATGACTAATCTATATAAATTACCAGAGTAAATTGTGCAACACATTTTCAATTAAGTTTAAGAAGTAAAAGTAATTTTTCCAAACATAATGAAAACATGTTATTTACTTCTCTTTCATTCATTAATTTAAAAATCCCATTTAATGGAGAAGTGGATTAAGATATTTAGTAATTTTTGTCTAATAGTATAATGTGTCCAAATGCTTTGGCTGAAACGTCTAGTCAGTTTAGGTAAAAATAAGATGGCCTGAAGTCTCCACTAACAAAATGTTGCCATTCAGTGAATTTGCCAATGTCATGTGACCACTTAAAATGAGTAAATCCTAGGAAAGCTAATAAGACCAGATTCTTTTGGATGCTCTTCCAGAAGCCTTGCTTAAGGTAAAGTGCAAATCTGCTGTTTTAGCCTGGCCCAGATTGCAGTCACATCTCTTGCCACCTGTATATCCTTCTCATCAACAATTGCTAGCTATTCTAAGAGTCACAGAATCTTATAATATTTAGCAGAAGTGTTTTTTCCTGATGAGAATCCTAGGCCAATTCAATTAATCTCTCAAGTCTCAGCATCCCCTTTTTTTTTTTGAAGTGTCAGAATGCTACAATTTCTAGCTTCCATTTCTGAACAATAATTAAATATACATCATAGTAAGTAGATGATTTGTTTTGTAGAAAATAAGTAATATGTAATCACATTAGAAATAGGCTTGAAATACACCAATATTAAATTAAAAAACAAAACAACAAAAAAATGCCTTTCTAACATGTTTAGGACCTCAAAGCTCTATAAGTAAGTTTAGATTTTTGCTTATTTAATTGAAGTGATCAGATACTGTTTTAGTCCATGCTGTGTTTCTGTAAAGGAAACCTGAGGTTGGGTAATTTACAAAGAGAAAAAGTTTTATTTGCCTTACAATTCTGATGGTTGGAAAGTTCAAGATTGGGCATCTTCATCTGGTGAGGGCCTCAGGCTGCTTCCACTTGCGGGGGAAAAGCAAAGGGAAGCTGGCTTCTGCCGAGATCACGTGATGAAAGAGGAGGAAAGCGAGAAGGGGGGGGGTACCAGACTCTTATTAACAACCAGCTCTTGTGGGAATTAATAAAAAATTAACTTATCCTGGCATTAATCTATTTTTGAGAGATCTGCCCCATGACCCAAACCTCCCATTAGGCCCCACCTCCAACATTGAGGATCACATTTCAACATGAGGTTTGGAGGGGACAAACGTCCAAACCACAGCAGCTACCTAAATGCTTTGGTTGGAAAGGAGTTGGAAAAGGCTCCACTGATAATCAGTTTACAAACCGACCTAACAAATATCTTTAGTCTTTTCTCAAGTGTCTTAAAGAGCTATGCATGATTTTCTATATGATTCAATATAAATAAATACCTATTAGAGAAAAATAAAGATATAAAGAAAAAATTAAAAATGTTCATTATTCTACTACTCAATTATAAATACAATATTGTACCAAAATTTTCGATTTGCAGAACATCTGTAGTGTTTACTAATGTTTACTATTAATATTGATTTAGTCGACATTTAGTATAATTTGTTTTTCACTTAGCTTTGTGACATAAACATAGTGTCATAAAATTAAAGAAGGTCCCATTAACAATCTGTTATGACCACAAAAACTTACATAACCTGCAACAAATTACCAAAAACATACTGACTTAAAGCAACATGAATATATCTGATAGTCAAAGGACCAAAGTGGGATTGCACCACGACATTTTTTTTTTTTTTAATTTCAGAATATCATGGGGGTACAACACTTTGGCCATACACATTGCCCCTGCACTGCCTGTGTCAGAGCTACAATCGTGGTCATCCCCCAAACTGTGCTCCCCACATCCATTCAGTGAGAGTTTTCCCATCCCCTCCACCCCCCTGCCACCCGCCCGCCCCCTGATGAATGTTATTGCCCTGTGTGATGTAAGTGTTCATCAGTTGGTACCAATTTCTTCTGGAGGACGTAGAGGAGAATCTGTTTCCTTGCATTTCCAGCTTCTAGAGACAGCCCGCGTTGCTTCGCGAATGACCTCACCATCTGCAAAGCCAGAGTGTAGCATTTTCAATACTTTCTGGTTTCCTGCGTCCTTTTCATGAGGACCCTTGTGATTACATCAGGCCCACCGGTAAAATAATCCAAGATAATTTCCCCATTTCAAGATCCTTAATGTAATCTCTGCAAAATTCCTTTTACCATGTAAAGTGTCATATCAACAGGTTTGGGGATTAGGGCATTGACATGTTTGAGGGCCATTCTTCAGCTTACAACCTAACCCTATTTTTGACATTTGTTTTCATTTTTCCTTGTTATTATAGATAACACCACATTTCACATCTGGATGCATATACTTTTTCTGTTTTTTAGATAAATTTAAGAAGTTATTTGCTTTGGTTTCCTTTCAGGTAAATCTTTAGAAGTACAACTATTCAGTGTACATTATAACAAAATACTACTGTCTTTAATTCATGTTTCCAATTTACTTTGAAAAAAAACTTCACCAATTTATATTTCTCCCAGCAGTTCATGAGAGTGTGAAGACTGACATGTAAAGCGTAAGTGGGTTAAGAGACTATGTTATATCTTAAATGGATTAAGACTATGTTAAAATACTGTACCCTTCATTTTGATTTTCCCACTGGTAATATTATATATAACTAGAGTACACCTCAACACCAGGGAATTGACATTGACACAGTGTGATCATGATTACAGGGAAAGCTGAGCTGTATGCGCTATGATTCTTCCTGGGTTTGTGAGTAAGTACAATTTATGGAGCCTGTGGGTTATGGTTACTTTTAAATTTCTGTATATTTTCAATAAGGTTCCCATAGTTCATAGAACATTTTCAGCCAGCAATATTCATTATTATTCTATTTTCTCTAAGATTTCTATATAAGTAATTTACAGTTGTGAGAAGTAAATGTTAATTTTTTGAAAAACCTCATAGATATTAAAGAAGCCTCCCAGGAAATAGAGAACCCTGGATTCAATCATCCTTTATAGAAAAGCTTTAAAATCATTTAAAGGGTTTAGAATAATCTTAGTACATGTCCACCTTTAATATTCTATGATTCTGTATACTCTGAATATAAACATTAAATTCTGAGAGGTTTGCATATGAAATGCCTCACTTAACAGTTCTCACTCAAAGCCTTGGCAACACCACTGTCTTTCCAAGAAAAAAATGATCTTTCTAAATAAAATAAGATTTTACTTTATTTCTATAAGTGAAACCAGTAATTCTTATTTGACAGATAAGCAACAATATAATTTGAAGAATGTACCCTTCTGAACAATGAAAAAACACATTATTTGATGTCTGCTTACCTACATAATCAGAGCAAAAGCTGTATTTATTTGGGACTATTAGATCATTTGGTGCTGCTAATGACCTCATAGGGCAGCTTGGTTTACATTTGAGTATCTAACAAATGTATTTGCCTCTTCCTTCTTTTCTAAGTAGGCTAAATTATTCATGGAATAAATCTAACAAATGAACTGATTGCTAGATTCTCAGATATTTTACATAAAAGCATATAAAAAGATAATTTATTGCCATAGGAACAACAAGTTATGGAGAAAACCTATTCTATGGCATGATTATCTTTGTAATAAAGATCCACTCATTACTTCCTAAACAACACTATCTTTTCCTTAAATTAATTCTCTCCTCTATTTTTTTACAACAATACCTGAATATTTGTAAAAAAAGATGATATGAGAGGACTATCTTTTGGGATTTTTTGAAAATATGCATTACATTTATTTATTTAAAAATATATTTTGAATACCAACTGCATGATAGGCACTGTTTAGAACCTGAAATATTACTAATCATCTACCTTTGGATATCACTACTCATGCCTATATAGTATAAAGTTTAACATAAGAACTTAAAGTTTAATTCTCTTTTTCCTTTGTGCCCACCATTTCTTGCTGCTTCAATATGCACCTTAAGTCCAAACAGACACATGCACACACACGCACACACACACATACCCTTTTCCTTCCTTTGAAATTGTTAGATATCAGCAAGTGTTAATAATAACATATAAGAAATAATGTTGTTATATTTATTAATCATCTAGTGATGTGATTTTTGTGACAAATCACATAACAGAATTTGTCTACAAAGTATATTTAGTCAACTTTGAAATAAAAAAACAAAATGAATGGCAAAAATACAATTTTACCCTACTTTCAATAATACAGCATCAAAACAGAAAATCAATAAAGAAACAGCAGATTTGCATAACACTGTAGACCAGATAGACTTAACAGACATATACAGAATTTTTTATGTCACAACAGAGTACACATTCTTCTCAAGTGTACAAGGAACATTCTCAAGGATAGATCATATGTTAGGTCACAAAACAAATCTGAACAAACGAAGAAGACAAAATCACACCAAATAGCAAACACGATGGAATGAAATAGAAATCAGTAACACCAAGAAAATATGTGGAAACTAAATAATATACTCTTGAACAACTATTGAGTCAAAATGAAAATCAAAAGATAATTTAAAAAATATCTCAAGATAAACAAAAGTGAAAAAACAACATACCAAACTAATGGGATATAGCAAACACAACAGAGGAGATTTTGCAATGATAAATGCTTTCATTAAAAAAGAAGAGAAAATTCAAATAAACAACTTAACTTTATACCTCAATGAACTTGGAAAAACTAAGCCCAACATTAACAAAAGGAAGGAAACAATAAAGATCAGAGCAGATAAACAAAATAGAGAATTTTAAGACCTTACAATTATCAATAAAACTGAGTTGGTGTTTTGAAAAAATAAAATTGACAAAACTTTAGTTTGACTAAAGGGGGAAAAAAGAAATAAATTAAATCAAAAATGAAAAAGGAGACATTACAACAGATGCCTCAGAAATAAAAAGGATCATAAGGGACTACTATGAACAATTTTATGCCAATGAATTGGATAATCTTGGGGAAATTAAGAAATTCCTAGAAACATACAACTGACCAAGATTGAATCAAGAAGAAATAGAAAGCCTGAACAGAACTATAACAAATAGAGATTGAAGTAG
The DNA here is from genome assembly GCA_023783475.1 of Daubentonia madagascariensis. NCBI lineage: Eukaryota > Metazoa > Chordata > Mammalia > Primates > Daubentoniidae > Daubentonia > Daubentonia madagascariensis. The sequence continues at coordinate 20,279,597 of JAKFHU010000585.1, forward strand.
TAATAAAAAATTTCCCAACAAAGAAAATCAAAAGACTGGATAACTTCATGACTGAATTCTGTTAAACATTCAATGAAGAATTAATACTAATCCTTCTTAAACTCTTCGAAAAATAGAAGCAGAGGGAACACTTCCAAACTCATTTTATGAGGCCACATCACTCTGATACCAGAGCCAGATTAAAAACACAAGAAAGCAAACTAAAGGCTAATATCTCTGATGAACAGAGATGCAAAAATATTTAATAAAATACTAGCAAACCAAATTCAACAACACATCTAAAAGATTATACACCATGACCAAATGGGATTTATTCTCAGGAGTGAAAGATTGCTTTAAAATATACAAAACAATCAATGTGATACACTCATTAACAGAGTGAAAGATAAAAAAACACATAATCATCTCAATAGATGCAGAAAAAGTGTTTGACAAAATTCAACAATCTTTCATGATAAAAAATCTCAACAAAATAGGTATAGAAGAAAATTTTCTCAATATAATAATGGTCAATTATGAAAAGCTCACAGTTAACATTATAATCAATGAGAAAAAACCTCAAAGCATTTTCTCTAAAATCTGACAATAGCCAAAGATGCCTATTCTTGCCACTTCTATTAGGTTATTAAGTATGGAATGTCCGATTGCCTTAAGTACTAAGTATAACAGTTGATATTTTTGACGTTTCACTTTGACGCTACTTTTGTTTTTTGGTTTTTTTTGTGAAGATACATCGTTATTCTTTCAAACGCATGGTTTGGCTTGTGATTATCTTTCAATTTTTTTTTTATTAAGAGCGATTTTGGTGAAATCATGGATAAGTCAAAAATTCCTGTTATTTTTGAGTATGAATTCTGTTGTGGAACCAATGCAGTGCAGACAGCTTAAAATATCAATGAAGTGTTTGGGAAAGATGTGGCTAATCAACTCACAGTACATTGATAGTTTGAGAAGTTCCATTCTGATTTTAATCTTGAAAATGAGCCACGTGGGTGACCTGAGACCAAGGTGGATAATGAAGAGCTGAAAGCTGTAGTGGAAGCAAATATCAAGCAAGGTTTGATATTACTATTCCAACCATATTGGACCATTTGAAACAAATCAGCAAGGTAAAGAAGCTAGATAGATGGGTACTGCATGAATTAAATGAGCATCATGAGAGAAATCATCTCAAAGCTTGCCTTTCTTTGCTGTCACGACCTAAAGGTGAACTATTTCTACACAGTATTGTTATGTGTGATGCAAAATGGATTCTTTTTGACAATCACAAGCATTTGGCACAATGGTTGGATAAAGATGAAGTGCTGAAACACAGTTCAAAACTGAATATTCATCAAAAAAAGCTAATGGTGGCTGTTTGGTGCTCCAGTGCTGGTATTATCCACTACAGCTTCATGAAATCTGGTCAACTGATTACAATGAATGTCTATTGCAACCAATGAAATAATGAGGATGCTTGCAATTAAGCAGCCAAGATTGATCAATAGAGACAGGCCAATCCTCTTGCAAGACCACATGTCTCAAAAAACAAAGCTGCTGAAACTACAGCAGCTGGACTTGGAAACTCTCTGTCATCCACCATGTTCACCAGACCTTGCACCAACTGACTACGACTTCTTCCAGGCTTTGGACCACTTCTTGCAAAGAAAAATATTCAATTCTCAACAAGCTTGGAAAACGCCTTTTGTGATTTTATTGCCACTAGCTCTGCAGGCTTCTTCGCTGTTGGCATAAACAAGCTACAGTTAAGATGGCAAAACTGTGTCGATTGTTTAGCCACATACTTTGAATAATTGTACTGCTTCTTGTTTGAGATATAACAAATGAAACTTTTGATTTGAAATCGGATATTTCTTATTTAATTACCTAAATATTTAACATAGTATTAGGAGTACTAGAAAGAGCAATCAGACAAGAAAAACAAATAAAAGCCAGTCATATTAAAAAGGAAGAAGTAAAATTATTCCTGTTTTCAGATGACATAATCTTATACATAGAATACCCTTAAGCACTCCACAAAAATACTGTTACATATAGTAAATGAATTCAGTAAATTTGAAGGGTATGAAATCAACATGCAAAAATCAGTTGCATTTTGTTACACCAATAATGATCTATGTGAATAAAAATCAAGAAAATAATCCTATTTATGACATATGAAAAAGAATAAAATACTTAGGAATGAATTTAGCCAAGGAAGTGAAAGATCTGTACAATGAAAACTATAAAACATTGATGGAAGAAATTCAGGAAGACAGAAATAAATGCAAAGATATTTTGTGTTCATGAATTGGGAGAATTAATATTGTTGAAATGTCAGTACTACCCAAAATGACATACAGATTCAATGCAATGTCTATCAAAACTCCAAAGTCATTTTTCACAGAAATGAAAAAGCAATCCTAAAATTTGCGTGGAACACACACACACAAACATACACACACACACACACACACAAACCCTGAGTAGCCAAAGCAATCTTGGGAAAGAAAAACCAAGTTGGAGGCATCACACTTCCTGATTTCAAATTACAGTTGACCCTTGAACAACAAAGAGGTTACGGGTACCAATCACCTGATCAGCTGAAAATCTGTGTGGAACGTCTGACTCCCATAAAAGTTTACTAGTAGTCTACTGTTGACCAGAAGCCTTACCAATAACACAATTGTCACACATTTTGTAAGTTGTATGAGTTATATACTATTAATATATTCTGTCATTAAGGTAAGCTGGAGTAAAGAAAATGTTATTAAGAAAGTCATAAGGAAGAGAAAATATACAGATGGTCCCTGGGTTATGGACAACATACATTCCTGAGAATGTCTTTAGGTCGGATTTATATGTAACTCGGATCCCTGATGAACAACACATATACAGTAATAATAATAATAACAATAATAATACTGTAATGGCTCATATGTAGTAATAATAATACAGTGTAATACTGTAATAATAATAATACCCCTGTACTGTAATAATAAGTTTCAGAAATTATTGTGCTCTTTCTTTTAATTCAAACAAAAAGAACTTAAAAACAAATTCATACAAAAAGTTTAGATAGGAGATAGGAGAAATTTCAAAAAAGAATATTAAATGTTAATGCTCAACTAATGTTGCATCAATGTATTGCTTACTGGAAGGGGCATTTTTGAGGCAAGAAAGTAGGCTAATATTAATTGGAAGGTAATGACCGAGACGGTGCTGGAGGGGATGGAGTTGGTGTTAGAGAGTCAGGATTTGATTCTGTTGCTGGAGGAGGGGAGCTTCCACTGAAGTCTGTTTCTTGAAAAAGGTATCTAGGTTTGTACAGCCTTTTTCTTCTTTTCTTCATAAATGGCATTGTAGCAGCTGCTGTTCTCACTGACTGAATGGTAAACCTCTGTAAACTGCTAAATGTTAGGATCTTGCTCCTCAAGCTTAGCAAATCCTGCTTCAGTGAGGAAAAAGGCCTCAGCTTCTTATTTTGTCATAAACTTTCTTGGCTCTGGATCTTCTCATTTTTCGTGTTCTTGTGTTTCTATCAGCTGCTTCTCTGTCTATCCATGAGTATAGCTGCTAACGTAAAGATGCTGCACCAACAAGCTGCTTAAGCCATGCAGGTTTATTTATATGCATGGAAAAAACTAGCTCCCAAATTATTAATTTAATTATTTAATTATAAATTATCCTTATGGGGAATCTTGGGAGCCCATTCATAAATATGGAATGCTGTAAGTCAGGTTGTCTGTAATCCGAGTCCTGCCTGTATTTACTATTTATTAAGTGGAAGTGGATTATCATAAATATCTTCATCCTTGTCATCTTTACATTAAGTAGGCTGAGAAGGAAGAAGAGGAGAAGTTGGTCTTGCTGTGTCAGGGGTGACAGAGGTGGAAGAAAATCCACATATTAGGGGATCCATGTAGTTCAAATCCATGTTGTTTAAGGGTCAATTGTATGTTACAAAGCTATAGTAACTGTTTATACCAAAACAGTTTGGTATAAAAACAGACACAGAGACCAATGGAAAAGAATAGACAGCCCAGTAATAACCCAGGAATATATGGTTAACAAATTTTCAACAAGGTCACCAATAAGATACAATGGGGAAAGAATAGTTTCTTCAATAAATCATGTTGGGAAAACTGGATGTCCACATACAAAAGAATGAAAATTGACCTTATCTTACACCATACATAAAAATCAATTCAAGATCTGGATTAAAGACCTAATTGTAAGACCTGACACCATAAAACTCCTAGAAGAGAACACAGGGGAACAGCTCCTTCATATTAGCTTTGGCAATGATTTTGGATGTCAACCCAAAAGCTCAGGCAAAAAACATAAAAATAAACAAATTTGACTATATCCAATTTAAAAAGCTACTGCACAGCAAAGAAAATGATCAACAAAATGAAAATGCAGCCTACAGATTGGGAGAAAATATTTGCACACCATATATCTGATAAGATATTACAATAATATCCAAAACACATAAGGAACTCATCTAACACCATAACAGCAACAACAACTACTACAAAAACAGATTAAAAATAAACAAAAGATGTGAATAGATATTTTCTAAAAGAGACATACAAGTGGCCAACAGGTACATGAAAAGATAACATCACTAATCATCAGGGAAATACAATCAAAAACACCATGAGATATCACCTCAGACCCCTTAAGATGGCTATTATCAAAAAGTCAAGGAAAAAAAACATGTTGGCGAGAATGTGGAGAAAAGGAAACCCTTGTACACTATTGGTGGGAATGTACAGGCATTATAGAAAACAATATGGAAGTTCACCAAAAAACTAAAAATAGAACTACCATATGACCCAGCAACTACTCTGCTGGATATGTTCCAAAAGGAAATGAAATCAGCATCTCGTAGAGATATCTGCAGTCCCGTGTGCATCGCAGCCTTATTCACAATAATCAAGTTATGGAAACAACATATGTGTCCATCAATGATGGATGAACAGATAAAAATTGTGATATACATATATGCATGTGTGTGCATGTGTGTGTATATATGTACACACACATACACACAAAATGGAATATTATTATTCAGCCTTAAAAAAAAAGATACTGCCAATGACAATAACATGGATGAATTCTACTTATGCTGAGTGGAATAAGCCAGACACAAAAAGAAAAAGTATTGCTTGATATCACTCATATGTTTCCGGAATCTAAATAAAAGTTGAATACATAGAGTCAGAATACAATGGTGGCTATGGGGGAAGAAATTGGGTGAAGTAGGTCAAAGGGTACAAAGTTGCGGTTATGTACAATGAATAAGTCTAGAGGTCTAATGTACAGCTGAAGAACTATAGTTAATATTAGTGTATTATTATTTTGAAAATTTATTAAAAGAATATATTTTAGGTGCTCTTACCACAAAAAAGGTAAGTATGGAAGGTGATTGACATGTTAATTTAAGTCTGTAGTAATAATTTTATCATATATTTCAAAACATCATATAGTATACCTTATGTATACACAATAAAGCTAAATAAAAATAAATAAATAAAATGCAATTTTATATGATGGCATAAAGAACTTTTGTTATAACCAGCAAAGAATAATTTCCCACCTTGTTCCCCAACACTACTCACACACATTAGGCTTGGTCATTATTATTATGGGGCAGGATAAATTAAAGAAAGAGACAATTTAGATAAAAGAATCAGGAGATTATTTTAGCTACATACAGTCCACTCACAAATATTGGATTTATATAAAATTCCCAACCAATCTTATGCGATATGGGGAAACCCAAATGCTCAATAAGAGGTAAGTGGATAAACAAATTATGGTATATTTCTACAATAATATACTTTTTAGCAATAACAAGGAATTAATGGACTATTGATAAACACAACAAAATGGATGAGTCTTAAAATAATTTTGCTAAATGAACGAAGTGAGAGCCTTCTAAAAATGTACAAAATCCATAATTACATATAAATAAAATTCTACAAACTCTAAACTAACATATAGTCACCGAAAGTAGATCTGTAAAAAAAATTGTGCAAGTGTGTTTGGGAATTTGAAATAACATTTTCCTCTGTTTTCACTCTGTATCTTTAACAATCCATCAGGTTCAACTAAAAAACCTTTACAGACCTACCAGATTATCTCTCAAGCCATGAAAAATTGATTTTCCTGTACATTTTTTTGAGAAAATACTGACTGTAGATATTGCTTCCACTCAAAATAGCATACAGAAAAATTATTACAGAAATGAAATTATTTTGAGAACTTTAATTTATCTAGAAATTTTTATCCAATAAATAATAATAACTATTTAAATTCAATACTTAGTTTTTATAAATGGGGTATGAAGAAAATGAAGGTAAGCTTTCCAAGGCTGTCTGTTGCCCACCCAGCTCTGCACTCTTTTGAATGCATTGCAAATTACTTAATTTAAATAATGTGTTTCAAGAGTAAATAATTTCTTTTCCCACTACTGACCATGCTGTGAGGAGCAAATTAAATATTTTTTAAATGCATTTGAAATAACTGGTTTTAAATTGTATACCAAAGACAAATAAAACCTACAGAGTAGAAGGGGATAGTATAATAATAAGAAAGAAGAGAAATTTGAAGTTTTTCTTGTAGTAAATGTGCAGGCAAATTTCAAAAATAATCCCCTATAATCCCTGACTCTTGGTATTTACACCTTTGTTTAATTCCACTCACTTTGTGTTTGGACTGTACTTAGGCAGTTGCTTGTAACAAATAGAATGAATTAAAAGTGAGGAGATACCACTTTCAAGATCAGGTAGAAAAGACTGTTGATATTTCCCACACTTGGACTCCCTCTCAAAATTATTGGCCTCTTTCTTGTTTGCTATAATAAAGCTATCTGCCATGTTTTGAAATGGGTTTTGGAACTGAAAAACCTATGTGGCAAGGACCTGAAAGAGACACACATCAAGAACTGAATCTTCTTAACAACCATGTGGGTGACCTTGGGAGTAGATATTCCCCAGTGGAGATTATAGATGAAACTGCAGGCCTTGCTTTTTGTAAGTGTTTGATTAAAAGTATTCAATGGTAATGTTTTGCGTATTTCTATTGCCAGATTATACCATGAATTATCAATGTTCTCTTTCCTACCGTAAATAAAGTCCTCAGTGTCTTTAAATCTAATCAAATTAAAGGGCCAATTCCAGAAACCCCACAACCAATTCAGAAAATTCATCCTTAAGATTCTGTTTCACTAGAACCCTTCACCAAAATCTATTACCCAGGGTTTTAGAGAAAAACAGAACCAATAGAGAAAATGATTTTTTATATATATATAAATTATGTATAGAAAATATGTATATATAAACCATATGTAGTATGTATATATAAAATATATACACACATATACACATTTTTATATATATATATAAAAATATACATAAAATTGGCTTATATGATTATGGAAGCTGGCAAGCCTAGAATCTTCAGGGTGGCCTAGTAGCCTGAGGACCCAAGAGAGCTGATGTTCCAATTCGAGTACAAATTGAAACTCATAGAACCAAGAAGAGCTAGTGCTGCAGAGAAAGTCCAAAGGCAGTCTGCTGGAGAATTCTTTCTTGCTCAGAGAAAGCTGGTCTTTTTGTTTTATTCAGGCCTTCAACTAACTGGGTGACCCATAATATGAAGGGCAATCTGCTTTATTCAAAGTCCACTGATGTAAATATTAACCTCATCCCAAAATACCCTCTCAAAAATACCAAGAATAATGTCTGATCAAATATCTGGGCACCTCATAAACCAATGAAGTTGACCATAAAATTAACCAATTGCAAATGTCTATAGAAGACTAGAAAAACAAATGATGAATTTTCTTGAAATGAATATTTTTATTGCGGACCTAATTTAGATGGTAATGAGTAAATCTCACAGTGAATCTGGAATAAACACAATAATAAATTAAATCATAAAGATACTACTTTCAAAGACAAGAAAAAACTTTTATTTATATATAATTATATGCTTTCACAACACTGTGTTCAAGGATAGGTACAGATTCAATCAAAGGAGAAACATTTAGGTACTAAAGCTTAAGTTTTAAAACTTAAGCCCTAAGATTGAAAGAAGCCTGTTGAAAATTTGAGGACCAAAGAACAAAGCTTTAAAATACAGATAAATATATCATACATGTTAATAAGAGCCATAAAAGGAATTTACATTCTGATGTTTACATTTTAATGAGCTTAGAATTTTACTGCTTGAAAAAGCTCTTTTCCAAGCTATATGAAGAAAGTTGAGCAAAATTCAATATATCAACTTAACTGTCTAATATTCATCTATTCACCTATTTAAGTATGTTAGAAACGTCGAGGGAGGAAGGTACAAGGCTGAGATGAAGGAAGAGATTTATTTTAACTTCTGAGTACAGATGGGCTGAGGCCAAAAATGGCATCAGCATCGAAAGAGTGGGCGTCTAGGGTTTTTATGGGTGGGTTTTTTGGCAGGCTGTCAAAGGGGTGGAGTTTGGGTGGTCCCTCAAAGGAGGTGGGGGTCTTAAAGGTAAAGTTCCCATGGAGCTTCCCACTAGTCTCTGGGTTCAGCCTAACACAGTCTTATGATAGATTCATTATGACTAGTTTAAATGATTAGTTTACGTGTGTGACTCCTCTATTATTAATATAATTTTCTCAAGGATTAGGATTTTTTACTAACTCACTTTCCATACTTCTCGTAACTGCACCCACTCTATAATAATTATTCAATCAATATTGACAAACTAGCTTAAAAGTTTTGATTAATTTTTTTATTTTATTAGATTAACTGATAGGTAAGAAATTGTTATTTAACTCAATTCCTATTAGAAATGTGTGATTTCCCTCTCTGGAAGATAAAATGCTGACTTTTTATGAGTGGACTCTTAGCATAAATAAAACCCTTCATTTTATAAATGAGACCACTGAGGTTCAGAAAGGTGCAGTGATTGGCCCAGATTAAAACTCTTGTGGTCAGAGTCTAATCCTAATGCTTTTAAAACTAACCCAAGATATTTCCACTCATGAATCTTTAGAGTATGTCACAGATTACCATGATTATTCTGCTGACATTTTACAAGCGTAAAAGCATGCTTTTAACCTTTAGTTAAATAATGTTTTTAGCTTAAATGACAATTAATGTAATATATTTTAGCACCTAAAAATAGTGTTGTTTTTCTTTTCAAAATTGTGGAACATGCTATTGAGTGAAGTCACTGTTCATTAATATACTAAATTACACAAGTTTAATGTAATACAGTCTGAATTTTATTTTAAAGCGCAGTTAATTATTAGCATTTTAATAACAACATTTAATATTAACATTTAATGGGTATTCTAAATATAAAACCATTTGGTTTGCTAGCAAACTGCCTACATTTTCTCAGAAAGTTAAACTCTAAAGCATGACCTTTTAAACTCATCACTATGGTTAGATTTTATCACCACAATCTGCCTTCCTGGTACTTGTATAGAAAGAATAGTGATAATTTTCTGATGCCAACAATTGGTGATCTTGTGATGCTGGTATTTGAATGTTATGTGTGGGGGCCAGGGGTATGTTCAACTACAACTTGTATTTTTGGGCACTGACATCAGTTGTTACTGTGGTAATGGAGCAACCAGGGTGCCATTTACCTACACAGTAATCTAAATATTAAATACTCTATCTGCTTCTATTCCCCTCCATTTCCACTTTCTAGTATTTCTTCAGGGTTTATGAATAAAAATGCCTGACTTCTCATGAGACTTGGGGACTTCTGCGGGAAGTTTTTCAATACCAAGACAAGTATCTAAGAAATACAGCATTGCTTTCATAATATAGATACATATAAAATATAGATTAATACAGGTATTTCATTCCTTATTTGATTTTTAACTTTTTTGGTTTAGAGATTATATTTTATTATTCTGGCATTGGCAACTGTCTTCCCAATAAAGTGTCAGATTGTCATTCCCAGTACTATAATTCTGAGATAGAAACTGGAGAACAGCGTTCATATAAATATACATATAGATACATACATACACACAAACATAAATATATAAATATATTTATACAAATATAAATTTGAAGTTCAATTCTATTTAAAAACTTTTTTTAAAAAAATAGTACTTTTCTAGGATTGACTTGAAAGCATTTTAGGTAGATTGGAGATGAAAGTCAACTGTCAGCTTCTTATATTTTTCAGGTGAAGAAAGTCTCTATAATTTCTTTGGTACTTCATGTCCTATGCACCTTAACCACATATCTCTCTTCCTCTCCCTCTCCCCCTGCTTTCTCTGTGTGTGTGTGTGTGTGTGTGTGTGTGCGCGCGTGCATATATACATCCTCTTATATATCCTTTTCCTCTTCTTCCTCTTCAGCATGATTACTTATTACTTATAAACCAGTAGCTCCCAAATGAAGGCTTAAGATATTTTTTATACATCCATAATCACATGAGGAAAATAATTATGATTACAATGTTGCCTATATTTACTTGTCATTAAAAGGCTAACCCCTACCTTTCTTGGGATAGATTTTATATAACTTTTAAGATTATATATTTCCAATATCTTGGAGTCAATATCTGTTTCATGAAAATATGATGATCTTGCTGGTATTTATTTTGTTGTAGTGTTTTGTTTGTTTAATGTTGTTTGGCAAAATAAAAATTCATATAAATTTTTCTGCCCCCTTATTTTTTTAAGAGTATCTGAAATCAGATAATCAGAAAATCACTGCTGTTGTACTAGAGTTCTTTTAGCCTTTAAAATCTTATGTAGAACTTTAGATTCTATATTTTGATTGGCAGTTAGACTGACAACATTGCAGAGTCACAGGATCTGCATTCCAATTTAAGCTCCATCACATTGAAGCTCTATAAGATTGAGCAACTGAGATCATCTCTGAGTCTAAGTTTCCATATCTGTGAAATGAAAATATTAATTTTTGCCTTGAACAAGGAAGATTTATTGCAGATTTGCAAAATTATTTTAACATGTGAAAATTAATCAGTGTAATACAACATGTGATGATCTTTTGATGTGTCAATTTGAAGAGACAGTTATTCAAAAAAATACTAATTTAGGTATTGTAAAGGTATTTTGCAGATGTGATTAAAGCCCATAATCAGCTGATTTAAAGAAAGGGGGATTATTCCAGGTAATCTGGGAGGGTCTGATTTAATCACTTGAAAGGCTTTAAAAGCAGAGATAAGCCTTCCCTGAAGAAGAAGAAAGCTGCTTATGGATAGTAGCTTCAGCTCTTGTCCTAGAGGTTCAGCCTGTCCTTTTTGATAGCCTACCTACAGATTTTGGACTTGTCTAGCCAGTCCCCACAAATTATGTAAGCTGATTTCTCCCAATAAATTTCTTAGTATATATGTCATACTAATTCTGCATCTCTGGTTGAAGCCTAACTGACACACACTATCTTACTGGAATAAAGAGAAAAAGCATATGATCTTCTAAATAGACTTAGAAAAAGTATTTGAAAAAATCCAACACACTTTAATGATAAAAACACTCAACAAACTAGGGATAGAAGGGAACTTCCTCAGTCAGACAAATAATATCTATAAAAAACCCATAGTTAGCACCATTCTTAATGATAGAATCTCCCATACGATCATGAACAAAATCAAATATCTGTTCACACCACTTCTATTCAACATTATACTACGAGTTCTAGACAGAGTAATTAAGCAATAAGAAGAAATAAAAAGTATCCATATTGAAAAAAATTTTTAAAGGTAAAACTATCTTTATTTGTAATTGGCATATTATTGTGCATAGGAAATACTAAAAAATTCCCTAGAAAATCCATTGGAACTAAAAAAAAATTCATACAGACTGTGGGATACAATTTAAGTATACACGAATGAATTGTGCTGGCAAAATAATGTTACTGATAGTGAGGGACCATCCTGATCTGAAATACCCAAATTCCACTGTAGAAATGAGCACTTAGTAGGCCACAAATAAAATATTAATGATGTCCAAAGAGTGGACATATTATAAAATTATTTTCTGATCATGAGGATTAGGGCAAAAAATTAAAAATAAATTGAGAAAACAAAGTGTCTCAAACATGTGAAAACTAACAAACAAATAAATGAACAAAATAATTTTCTTATAATTCTTGGATCATAAACTAAATAAAAATTTAATAGCTGAATATTTATAAAGTTATTTTTATAAATAATATATATTTCTAAGAAAACTGACTCTTATCAAAGGGACTTTAGAAGAAATAGAAATTATGAAAAATGGATCAGTTATCATAAAAGAATGAAAGAAAAACATCTAATTTCTATTCACATATAAAACATCAATTCCAGGGTGTTTCATACAAAAATTCTTCCAAACATGCTACTATATCATTTTAATGTCATTTAAGTCAATCCATACCATAGAAAATGAGGAAAGACACTGGTGTAATTACTTGGAGAAAATAATATTGATATAAAAAATCATTGAATTAAAGACTACAGATACAGATAACTTAGATCATTTCAAAATTCTTATATAAGTTAATAACCAATAAATTGTGAAAAAGAAGACTAATAAAAGGGGCATAACATAACCAAATATTAAAGAATTATACCAAGCCACGTTAACTAAAAGCAACATAGTACTAGCCCATAAATAGAAAGTCTAGAAATATATTAAAATGCTTAATTTAGTTTAGTGTACAATACTGTAATGGTGTTGATCACTTGAGATAACTTTTCAAAATATGAGAAAATCATGGATATATCAATAAAAAGCATCACAACAACTAACTGTCTATATGGAAAATAAAGTGTAGTCAAACATTAAACTGCACATAAAGATAACTTTACAAAGAAAATGTAATGCTTAAATTATTATAAATTCACAAGGAACTACATAAAACAGAAGAAGAATATATTCATACACACATGTTCTCTAGCTTTCATATTATCTGGGAGTAGTTACACTTTTGAAGATCAATTATCATCTTGAAGTCAAAGGTAACTGAATATGTTCTTAAATGTTTATTAATTTTTGAATAAAAATGTGGGGCATCAAATTTGTGTGTGTGTGTGTGATTAGCATTAGTGCTCTAAAGTTTGCATTTCAATTTTTGGGATGACATATAAAACTGGTAACAAGAATATATTTTGTTTTTGAATACCTAAGACAGAGAATTCAAAGATCATGATTTTCACAAACTATTTAGGTTGTGAATATTATTATTGGTGTGATCTTAGTGTTTATCAATTAATTGTATTAATAAAAATATATATTAATACAAAATTAAGATAATTTAAGATACTCAGACATTTAATTGTATTGACTGCTATCCACATATATTCCAGGGCCTTATCAATTCCTGAGCCTATGCTCAAGAATCTTACCTTGTAACAGGTGAGGTAAGACAAGCATATATGTGCACACATACACAGACAAAAAAACACAGACAGAGACATACACACACATATAGTACTTGGGAGTAGCCATACCAAGGGCTGGGTTGGAGGAGTTGTAAGACCTAGTGGGGATAAATTGTGTAGAAACCTTAAAAATAATAATAAAACTGACTAAAAGTCTGTCTTTTTTTTCTTTTTTTAAACCTTCATGCCCAGGCAAGCCTAAACAAGATCAATTAAGTAACACATTGTCTGGAAAAGTAATCTTTTTGTGTTCTAAATTTTATACTGTGTGATTATAGAGGAATTTTAATAACTTGTCTATATTTACACTCATTTAAAATAAGAATGTTTTATCACAGACTTAAACCTAAGACATGAAGCCATAAGAAATCCAGAAGAAAATTTTGGAAAAACTCTTACAGACATTGGCCTAGGTGAAGAATTTATGAAGACCCCCAAAGCAATCACAGCAGCAACAAAAATAAATACATGGGACCTGATAAAATTAAAAAGCTTCTGCACAGCCAAGGAAACTATCACTAGAGTGAACAGACAACTTACAGAATGGGAGAAAATATTTGCATGCTACACATCTGATAAAGGGCTGATAACCAGAATCTATACAGAACTTAGGAAAATCAACAAGAAAAAAATCAAACAACCCCATTAAAAAGTGGGCAAAGGACATGAACAGAAACTTTTCAAAAGAAGACAGAATAAAGGCCAGCAAACATATTAAAAATTGCTCAACTTCTCTAATCATCAGGGAAATGCAAATCAAAACCACAATGAGACATCACTTAACTCAGTGAGATTGGCTCATATCAAAAAGTCCCAAAACAACAAATGTTGGCGGGGATGCGGAAAAACAGCAACACTCATACACTGCTGGTGGGACTGCAAATTAGTACAACCTCTGTGGAAAGTAATACGGAGATACCTCAAAGAACTAAAAGTAGAACGGCCGTTTGATCCAGCAATCCCACTACTGGGTATTTACCCAAAGGAAAAAAAGACATTCTATAATAACGACATCTGCACTCGAATGTTTATAGCAGCACAATTCACAATTGCAAAGATGTGGAAACAACCCAAGTGCCCATCAATACATGAGTGGATTAATAAAATGTGGTATATGTGTACCATGGAGTATTATTCAGCAATAAAAAACAATGGTGAATTAACACATCTGGTATTATCCTGGATGGAACCAGAGCCCATTCTTCGAAGTGAAGTATCACAAGAATGGAAAAACAAGCACCACATGTACTCACCATCAAATTGGTCTAATTGATCAATACTTTTGTGCACACATGGAAATAATATTCATCAGGGGTCAGGGCAGGTGGGAAGGGGATGGAAGGGATAGGATACTGACACCTAATGGGTGCGGGGCACACTGTCTGGGGGATGTTCATGATTGTAGCTCTGACTTGGGCAGTCTTTAGGCAATATATGTGACCAAAGAGTTTGTACCCCCATAATATTCTGAAATAAAAAAAAAGAAAACAAAAAGAATGTTTTATCAGTTACCAATTAATAAGCCTTATGATTTTTATGGGTGATAATTAAAATAACTGAAGGTTAATAAAAAGAACTCAGAAGGTGGACTTAGGAACACCAACCTTTAATGAACAGAGCAATTTTGTAATTGGGAACTAACACCAGATGCCATTTGTGTCTTCTACTACTGTGCTAGTCCTCATTTCCTTCATTTAAACAGTAGATTCAAAATAAATAAAGACAACATAGTGATTTTAAAATGAAGAAATAGATTTGAATTATTTTAATCTATTCATTCTAGGTGACTATTTGGAGATTTTTATTTGTGTTTCAAATTTCTAATAGTTCTGAAATATAATGTAAACTACAAGATGTAATTTCTTTGTTAAGAAGCAAATTTTAATTAGTACTTAAAATATTTTACAGAATATGAATACTATACTTAAAATTGAAATTTAGTCTTTTAAGTTTCTCCATTGTTTAAAACTAAAGAACAAATGGAGAAACTAGTATTATTGAACCATTACATGATTATTATTGGAAATAATTACATCCCATAATGGTGTCTTTTTTTTTAAAATGATCTATTCCAGGTGCCAGAAATATTGGTCCACCACTAGTAGATGATATAATCATTTGCAGTGAGTACAAGAGTGTGTAGGGAATAGTTATAACCCCACATGGATCACCTGTATGTGGCATATTTGGTTCTACTTTTAGTTGATTACTAATAACTTTCTAAGGAAGAGTAACCAGGATGTATGCAGAGACAGGTGAGCACATTGGGGATCCTGTTCTTGGCTTACTTAAAGTTTGGGGTGTATTTGCAACACTGTTATATTTGCCTGCAAAACTTTGGTGCCTAATGTTCATTTTGCAACATTGCTGAGGGTCAATACTATGTCATAATGAAGGTGGCAGATAGCATCTAAATACACTACTATTTCATGACTTGCTAAAGCAAATGTGAAAATATGAGTCCAAGAGTGTTTACTGCCAACTAGAAATTTGCCAAAATCTCTTCAAGAGCACCAAATACCAATGTTAATTATCTTTGAATAGGGAAATTGCATTAACTGTTTTATATCACAGGGGCATTTCTCAGGCTAACTGAGGCAGTAATCTCCTGTTACCCAAGAGACTTATTAAAATTAATACTATTTTCAAAATGTGCTTTTTTTCCTTCTCTTTTTCTGAAAGTTCCCTGGAAGACTGGTTTTGTAGTTATCTAATTTTTATCAAATGACATCAAAAAATAATAGTAAAGCCATTTAATTGAGAGCAACAGGAGACATGATTAGGTACTGGTTGAATGGCTGGATGTAACTTTTACAAAGATGACCAAGGAGAAATCTCTCCTTCATACATAGTTATATAAACGTATCATAAATGTCTTGAAATTATATCATTCTCTTTCTAAATGCATCCAAAGGAAAAAGAAAAAAGCCATTGACCTTCTTTTGATGGGGCACTGACTACTGTTATCAAAACCACAAGGAATTTTCAGCCTAGGTCCAGTTACTCCCCACACATAGAGCCAATTATTGAAACAAGAATTGCCAAGGAAGAAAAGAAATTTTAATGAAAAAAAAAATGTATGGTCGGGAGAACAAGAGAAACAGCCTCAAATCCATCTTCCCGAATAGTGGAGAGTCTGGGCTTTTTAAAGAGGGAAATTAAGAAGGGGCTATGTGCATTTTGGTAGGTTATATTGAAATTAAAAAGGAACAACAGGCATGGGGCAGGTTGTTGGGAAATTAACAAAGGTCTAGTGCATGGGGCAGGTTACTGAGGGATGGTGAGCCTTGGTGGCAGGAAGTCTGCCCAGGGCCCTTCAGAATCTCAACTTCTTTGTGTTGCAGAAAATCCACCATTTCTGGGAAACAACTCAGAAAATCAAGTAGTTAGTTAAGGGAGAGGATTATAAAAAGATAGCGATTATTGAAATTTGTTCATAGAGCCGGTTACACTATCAAAGTCTATAGTATTTACTACTGGAAGCTTCAGTTTTCTTTTCCATATTTATATGATTGATTAAAATTGAACAATTACATAACACAATTGCCACATCAGATTATTGAGTGAAGCATTCACAGCCACATTTATTGAAATTTTTTTAACAAGAAGATTGAGTAGAGGTTGTCATAATCCAATACAATAATTTAAAAAATAATTATAGGTAAAACAGTAGCCATCAGATTATAACATAGAAAAACTGACTTTTTCCAACCTCATATTTTAAGAAATAAAACTGAATAATGCATTAACCAGGATAAAGAAAATTGTTGGGGGAGGGGTTTGAAGCAAAAATCCAAACTTTGAACTTTACTGCGTCACACCTCTCACACCATTTTATATCTGCATGCACATCACACCCGTGTAAACAACTGATCCCCTTTACACACGACAGGGAGAAGAGAATGGAATAGAAGCAAATAACTAGAGGAAGAGCATACATCCTAAGAGGAATTGTTAAAAAAAAAAAAACAGGGGTAGTCTTTAGAAAAAAATAAAAAGTATCTCTCCCTGTTCTCACACAAAAAAATAAAGTACATAATCACTTAAAAACGTCTGAAGGAGAAGAAACAAGGATTCCAAAACATATTATAAAACAGGGAAAATAAAAAGGAAGCTGGAGTTGAACTTAGATGTAAAATTGAGGAGAAATAAATGTCTGCCTTCCTATGCACACATATTTTGAATATAAATCTATTTTCAAGTTTAATTTTAATGTTCTAGTTTAAGAAGTGTTAGAAAAAGGAAGACAGAGAGAGAAGAGGTGGGAGGAATTTCTTGAAAGATGACAACTGAACTATGGAACTATAATTTATTAAGATAAATTTTATATGATATAAATCCTTGATAAGTTTTAATTTTCTATTTCTATCCTCACCATTGCACACCTCCTCCTGATATATAAACTATTTCAAGATATGGGATCATAACTTATAGTAAGATCTCAATAAACATTTGCTGATGGGAAGTAGATGCCACAGGGCATGCCTATGTTTGTGGTGAGTATTAGAAGGTGCACAAGAGAGAGAGAGTAGTTCTGAATACATAAATATTTAAAGTCAAATAATTTATTGGTGGAACAACATAATTCATTTTTTCAATGTTATTATTTAGTGCATACAGCAAGTCTTCATTCTTTTTTGAACTCAAACCCTATAGGGAAAGATTGTAGATACCCACATGTATTCTACATGAAAACATAAAAGGGACAAAATCAAAGATCACTGTGTTAATCCTTTAAAAAGGAGATCTATTTACAGTCAGAAATAGGACATATAATTTATTGATAAGAAATGCAGATGCAGTGAAATTGCAAGCTGAAGTGGTCTTAAACCTCTAAAATGGTTTCATCTGACAACCATTATTACCACCTAACTAGGGACTATATAACTGTAGAACCACACAGTATTTAGGAAAATAGGTAAATGCCTAGAATACAGAAGTCAGAAAATTTTGACTCTTTGTCAGGCTTATCCACACAATTGCCCTGGGATTTTTGGCAAGTCATTTCACTTCTTGGAAATTATATTTCTGTCAGTCAATTGGTGGTTCTAATGATGAATAGTTTAATGCTTATGAAAATGCTTTGTAAACTACTTACCTACTCTATACTATAGTTGGCAAATTCTAAGAAGCATATTACTTTTCATATATTTAATATCTCTGAAATTGGGTTGTGTCTTATAAGTGCCAGTTTGTCAATGAAATTGACAGCTACTTTTTTTCGTTAACATACATTAAAAATGGTGCTTCTTACAGTTTATGGTGTTGAAAGAAATATCCATTCATTTAGGGACACAGACTAATAGAATTTATGCCATCTGCAAAATGTGTCTTTCCCATGGGTGGGGATGAATTTCCTGACTTACTTGTCTATCTCTGACAGCACCATTGCTTGTGTGATAGGCAACTCCTTACACCCTACTAAGAGTGAAATATAAGCTCCCCATTTGGGCTTTTTGGTGTGGATGAGAGTGGAGCCTATTTTTCTCTGGTGCTTACCTGGATTAGGGATTATTTTCCGAAAATTTTTATATTGCTATGCCGTTTCTTTCCATATCCTTTGATGGAGCTTTTTCTGTCTGTGCACGCTGGCAATTCTGGGTTGTTAGTTTCATCAATCTCAATGCTGTAATATATGAGTCAAAAAGATTATGTAGGGAACTCACTACTGTGCCCTTCCTTAGGTCTTAAGGGCCTCAAAAGTCTGATTTCTCTTCATTTTTCAGAGAGTCTTTTTAAAATTTTTAATATTGATACATGATATTTGAACATATATATGGGGTACATGTGATATTCTATTACATGCTTAGAAGGTGTAATGATCAAGTCAGGGTATTTAGGGTGTCCAGCGCCTTGAGTATTTATCATTTCTATGTGTTTGAAACATTTCAAGTCCTCTCTTCTAGCTATTTTGAAATAAACAATACATTGTTGCTAACCATACTCACCCTACTCTGCTATGAATATTGGGGCATATTTGTTCTGTCTAATTGTGTGTTTGTACCCATTAACCAACATCAATTTATCTCCCCCTCCCACCTACATACCCTTCCCAGCTTCTAGTATCTATCATTCTATTCTTTACTTCCATGAGATGAACTTTTAAAAATTTATTTATTTATTTATTTTAATTTTCAGAGAAGGGGTCTCACTGTGTTGTCCAGGCTGGAGTGTAGTGTCTATTCACAAGACAGATCATAGTGTACTGTAGCCTCAAACTCCTGGCCTTAAGTTTCCTTCCATCTAAGGCTCCTGAGTAGCTGGGACTACAGTTGCATCCCATGGGGCCTTCCTGAGATCAACTTTTTTAGTTTCAACATATGAATGAGAACTTCTATATTTGTCTTTCTATGCCTGGCTTATTTCACTTAACCTAATGACCTCCAGTTCCATTCATGTTGCTGAAATTATATGATTTTATTCTTTTTATAGCCAAATAGTATTACATCATGTATCTATCCCACATTTTCTTTATCCATTAATTAATTGATGAGCACTTAGATTGAGTCCATTTCTTGGCTATTGTAAATATTGCTACAATAAAAATGGGGGTGGAGATACCCCTGTGATGTACTGATTTTCTTTCCTTTGGATACATACCCCGTGGTGGGATTGCTGAATGGTATGGTAGCTCCATTTTTAGTGGTTTTTTTTGAGAAATCTTTGTACTATTTGCCTGGAACATCTTTTTCCATTCCTTTACTTTCAGTCTCTGTGTATTTACAGTTGAGATGAGATTTTTGTATGCAGTGTATAGTTAGGTCATGTTTTTCTATCCGTTCAGCCAGTCTATATCTTTTAAGTGGAAAGTTTAATTTATTTACACTCAAGGGTATTATTGAATATGGGAGGGCTTGTCCTTTTATTAATTGATTTCATTTTATTAATTGATTTATGACTGTGTGTATATCCTTTGTTCCTTTTTTTCTTTCTTATTGTTTATCATTGTTGTTTGGTGGTTTTCTGTAATGGTAACATTTGAGCCATTCTCTTCCTTATTTGTATGTTTGCTTTACTAGTGGGTTTTATATTTTTGTGCATTTTCATAATGGTAGATATCATCCTTTTGTTTCCAGATGTAGGACTTCCTTCAACATTTCTTGTAGTGCCAGTCTAGTAGTGATGAATTCCCCCACTTTTGCTTATCTGGGAAATATTTTATTCTTCATTTATGAAGGATACCTAGCTAGCTATAGGATTCTTGGCTGACTTTTTTTTTTCTTTCATCACTTTGAATATATTATCTCATTCTCTCCTGGTCTGTAAAGTTTCTGCTGAGAAATCACTGTTACTGTGATGAAGGTTCCCTTATAAGTGTTGAAATGCTTTTCCCTTGTTGTTTTTAGAATTCTCTCTTTGTCTTTTGACAATTTCACTATAATATGCCATGGAGAAGATCTTTGGAATTGTATATGTTTGGCATCTCTGAACTTCCTGTAACTGGATGTCTAAATCTTTTGTTAGTCTTGGGAAGTTTTCAGGTATTATTTTGTTAAATAAGTTTTCTAGTCCTATGGTTTTTCTCTTCACCTTCTGGGATATCAAAAATTTGAATATTTGGTCTCTATATGGTGTCCCAAATGTGATATAGGCTTTTTCATTTCTTTTTTAAAAATTCTTTTTCTTCAATTTTGTCTGACTGGGTTATTTCAAAAGACCTGCTTTTGAGTTCTGAAATTATTTCTTCTGCTTGATCTAGTCTATTGTTGAAGATTTCCAATGTCCTTTGTATTTCATTCAATGAATTCTTCAGTTCCAGGATTTCTGTTTGATTCTTTTTATGAAATCTATCTCTTTGGTATATTTCATTCGTATCCTAAATTTTTTTCTGATTTATTTATGTTGTTTATCTGTGTTATCTCACTGAGCTTCATTAATATTATCATTTTGAATTCTTTTTTCATAATTTTATAAATTTCTTCTTGATTGGAATCTGTTGCTGCAGAATTATTATTATCCTTTGGAGGTATATTATTTGCTTGCTTTTTCATGTTTCTTGTGTCCTTATATTGATACCTGTGCATCAGATGCACAGGTATCAATATAAACCACTTCTTCCAATTATTTGGATTTGCTTTCACAGAACAGAATTTTCTCAGAAGTTATATCTATGATGTTTCTTGGTAGGGCACTTCGTCTTCAAATCTAGGTGTATGCGGTAATGTAGTCTTCATATAATTTCTTTGGGTGTAAACAGTGTCACTCATGTCTGGGATTTCCTCAGGGGTTAGGATGTGGTTATTAATGGAGGTTGTGCTTAAGTTTTGCTGGATACAAGGGCATCAGGTGGACCAGACCTCAGGCCACAGTGGTGGCAGCAGCTGGCCAAATGTGCCTATCTTTGGGCAACAGAGCAGTGTACACTAGCACCAGTGTTAGTGGGCCCAGGAAGGCTGATTCTTGGGCCTTCAAGGTGACTTGCTCATGTGCTGTCAGTGGCAGCAGTGGGCTGGGTGGGTGTGTGGGTCCTCAAGCACCTGGGCTGTGGGTGTAGTGTGGGCAATGGCAGTAGCAGTGGTGGAACAACCCCCTGGCTCCCAAGTGGTCTGCACTGGTGTTGGCAGTGGCTGTGATGGGATAGGCAGGCTAGTCCCCAGGCCCACAGGTGGCACATGCAGGTGGGTGCCAGCTCTGGTGGTAGTGGCAGATTTGGTGGGACCAACCTCAGGTTCCCAGCAAGATTGCTCAGGTGCCAAAGGCATTGTTTGGGCCTGAGCAACCCCAAGACTCCTGGATTGCATGCTTGCACACCGAGGGGACAAAGTCAGGCCAGGCAGGCCTGTCCTCAGTCCTCCCAGTGGTATGTACAGGCACTGTCAATGGTAGTCATGTAATCTCCAGGCCCCCAACAATGAATGCACTGCACCTTGCTATTGGGGAGGGCAGAGTTGCTTCCAGTGGCAGCAGCCATAGGCAGGCAAGTAGAGAGCACATGCTTCAGCCCCAGCCCCTATACATGGGGTAACCTTTCCTAAGGGTGTTTGTAAATGCACAGCAGACATGCTGCTGGAGACAGCAGGGTTGCTGCCAGTGGCTCACTCTTTAGCCCTGGTGGTAGCAGCCAGCAGCAGTGGCACCTGTGGGTGGAGGAGTCTGTCATTAGGTTATATGAAAATGCATGGCAGCCTTGCTACTGGAGGCAGTGGGACAATGGATCATGTTTCTGTCCTGGCAGTGGCAGCCAGCAGCAGCAGCAGCTGCAGCTGTGGGCAGGGGGTGTGAATAGGGCTCCAGGAATGCTGAGATGCAGGGGCTGTTGGACTCCTGGGCAGGATGCAGTCTGGTGGGGGCTGGACTCTGAAAATGGTATTTTACTGTAGCTGTTTAGGACTCGGGGGGTGTGTATAACTCAGTGTGAGCTCCCTCTTTGGAGCAATACCATTTCCTTGTCTCCAGGAAGCTTCCTATTTTAGTCTCAGAGCCCACAAGGGTTGAGGGGCTCTCCCATGGTTAGGATTGAAGGAGTCCGTGCTGGGAATGTGGTCCTCTTGGGGTCTTTCACTAACCGTTTCCCAGCATTGGGAATCTCTCCTAGATCCAAGCAGATCCCAGCTGAGCAGACTTCCTCGCTTCCCTCTCTTTCCTTGTTTTTAGGTGTTTCACGTCACTTTTCTGTTGAATTCCAGTGGATGATCTATTTGAGGTATGATCATCTACTTACCATTTTGTTGCTGCTTTGTGGAGGAGGCAAATACCAGCTGCCTCCAGTCAGCCATCTTGAAGCCTCTCCTGTTCCTTACCCTCGGAGAGTCTTCGTATATTTGTTTTATAAGTAATGTCCAGCAATTTTTGTTATATTTAGTAAGAGGAATAGGGAATAATATGTGTTTTCAACCTTCTTAGAAGTGCTTTGTAGCCTAGCTTTTAAGAGCACTAGCTCTGAAATAAATAATCATGGGTTTAAAATTCTGTCACAGAAAATTTTGGCCATTGGTCAAGCCCTTATTCTATTTTTTCCTAAAATCATTACCTTTACAATAGAGATAATTGTATTATCTATTTCATTGAGCTGTTATGAAGATAAAATATGAAAATTTCTGAAATATGCATGGCATATATTTAACATTCAATAAAATTCAACTACTATAAAAACAATTCTATATTTTCTGTACATCCAGTTTTTTTAAATTTAAAAATGTTAATCATGGTTAAAAAAAAAGAAAGAACTCAGTAGATAGAGCATATTTAATTCTGAACATTTCCTATGACCAGAATTTTGTTTTTATGAAGCCCCTGTACATAGCCAACTTTCATTTTCTCAGCTACTTCTAGTTAGCTTGTGCACTATGGCTGTCATAATCATGTTGCTGTTATTGCTACCTCCCTGGATTATTAATGTCCTCTCATCAATAATTATAGTAGATATTATAAATTATGTTACTATGTAGCTCTGAAATATTCTTTCTTCCTACCTTTGTTTAAATTGCCATTCTATCTCCATAAATGGATCATACAGCTGTTATTGTAGGATACAACTTTTATCCCATTTCTCAACTAAGCAAACAGCTACTTTCAGTGAAGGGACAATCTCTATGTGTAAACATATGTGAAAGTACACTTGTGTCTTTCTCAAAAAAACCCCACATACTTCTTTTCACTAAAACAAACATAGCAGTTTATTCTGAAAAGTATCTTTAGGCTAGAATTCAACTTTTCAGCTTTTGGATATTGACATTTGATGTGTTTTCTTTGAATGAAACAAACATGGATTCTTGGAGTTGCAAATTTTAAAAGCTTAATAGTTGAGAAAACCAGGTATAACTTGGTTGTTGAAAAATCATGAACACAGTACAACTATCCTCACCATTTTATGTTTCCTGCCTTTGCTTAGGATATTAACAAGCCCCAAATACTTTACTCCTCAACAAATCCTTCCCAATTTTATTTAAAAAAATTGCTTTAGCTCAAAAGAAGCTTCTATTCTTAAAAATGGTATTCAGTAATGCTAGTTTTCTTTCATTATGCATCTTAGAGATAATTTGTTCAGCAGGCAATGATCTATTTGGCTTTCAGACCAGTAGGAGGCATCATTATGTTACACCGAATGAGACCTCAGCTGTGTGCAAGAAAGTATTGTATCCTAGCACGACCAACATGAAGCTACAGTGATTGGCTTAAATTCACTCTCTGGAGCTCAATACAAGAAGTTGAATAGGGGACACAACAAGTATTCTATGTACAAAATCCCAGAGGGTCTGGTTCACTGTAGTTAAATTTGATGAACAGATTGCAACATTACAAGCTATAATGCCACACCAGCCTGAGGTTTAACATTGTGATTTTGTGCTAGCTTTGTCTCATTCTTTTTGTACTAAAAGAGTTCATTTAAAAGCAATCAATCACATAAATGTTTGAAACTATTTTAAAATCAACATGGTAATGCTGCAGAAACTAAGATATAGTGATGTTTTTAACTATTTATTTTTTGAAATAACAGCTACACATTAACTATACTAAAAAAAGAAAAAGAATCACCTTATATTTTTATATCACCACAATTGAAATTGGAAAGAAGTTAAAACTATAATTTAAAATATGAGTTATGAAGAGGAATCTAATTGTAAATGATAGTAAAAAGCTCTAATAAAGATCCCTTAAAAGAAAATGTTGTATTAAGTAATTTTGTAAAAAAACGGTTGAAGTATGAACTAACATCAACATTAAAATGCTGGTTTAAACTGCACGTATATATATAATCTCATTTTTTATTCAGTTTATGGTTACTGCTGATTCACTTAAATAACTGTAAACCACACTTTAAAATTAATGTGCTATTTAATATGCTTAAATATTACTGCATCAGAAATACTATCTTATTAACATCATCAACGCAGAATGTTTAGGCTATGCAGGCAAGTGAATCAGCAAAAGACAATTTGCAGATTGTGGTATGAACTATTTTAAGGCTAACAACACATTGTCAACTTTTAAATTGACTGTGTGGACAAAAAAGTGTACTGTATATTGAATAAAACACTTAGATTAAGTGAAAATATTTTGCTTTGGCATTTTATTTCATTTTTGAAACAAATGATTTTCATATTATTTGTTTTCAGACTATTTAACTAAGAAAAATAAAAATTTGATTGGTATGATTACTGTCTAAATTATCTAATATACAACTATATCATATGACCAAGGGTCTAACATTTTTAAATAACTGAATTTGAAAGGCATGAAATCCCCTTAAAAACAAAATTCAGCCATATAAGATAACTGAAACAATGTTTTCATGGCCAACACATTAAATTATGAATGGTCTAAAAAATGTTATGCAGGTATAATTGTCTTTAGTAGCTTAACTTAGTAGCTAATTAAGACAACATATTGTCAAAATGGAATGCTCATTTTAAATCCAATTTTCATAATTTACTAGCTCTGTGAGCTAAGTTAAGAAGATTAACTATTCTGTGCCTCTGTTTTGTCGTTGTTATTGTTATTTAAATATATGACATGAGAATGATAATATTTAGCTATCTAGGGGTTTCCTTAGATATTAAATTAATATAGTTTATGTAAATTCAGTCTAGTATAGAATATTACATATGATAAATAGTCAGTAGATATTTAATAATATTTTATTAACATTCTGTATAACTATAGTGTGATCTACACTGATATTTAGGGACTCCTGGTTATAAGCCAGGCTAAAGGCTGCCTAGCAAAACTTTTTTAAAAAGAAATTTTTTCCAACTTGTTCACACATTGTTAGTAGATATATTAAATAGTGCAATGACATTGAAAACCAGTTTGGCAGATGTTTATAAAGTTAGACACACACATAGTAAATGTTTCAACAATTCTACTCATAAGCATTTGCCAAAGGAAATATATGTACACAAAAGGAGTTGTAATAATAATGTAGATAGAAACTTTACTTATATTCAAAAAATTTGGAAAAACTCAATTTTCTATCAACAGGAAAAAAGATAAATTGTATATTTTCTTGTAAATATATATATCACAATGCATGTGGTATATTCAATTTAATATTAGCAATAAAAAAGAAACAATTATTCTATACCAATCAACAAAATACACGAATCTTCAAATTTGCCCTTAAATGAAAAATGTCAGATATAAAAGAGCACAGATTCTGTGATTCCATATATGTGATGGTTAAGAACAGATAAACTAACAACAAAAATCAAAATGTTTGTGTCTGGGGGTTGAGGAGGACTCACTGAGAGAAGCGTAAGGAAACTTTTGAGAGTGATGCAAATGTTGCACATCACGGGTCAGTAAGCATGACTTGTGGACCATGCTGTCCTATTATTTTTATAAATAAACTTCTATTAGAACATAGGCATGCCCATTTTGTTGTGTATTATTATTCCCAGCTATTTTCACACTATATAGCTTCACATTTGAGTGTTTGTTACATAGAGCATATATCCTCCAAAGCCTACAGTATTGACCCGAGGCCCTTTCCCTTGCTTTACACTATCGATACTCTAAGTGGACATACATGCAGGATTGTCAGAGATAATCCAAGTTAATATCTAATGTACATAAATTAGGGCCCATTGATTATTTTCAACCTTCATTTCCACTTTCAAACTATTGTGGTGACCTTACTAGTAACCAGAGAGAAAATAAAGAGGAAAATAATATTTCACAAAAAATAACAATAATTATTAACTATTTTGAAAGTGATTTAACCAAAATGCACAACACAGTTAAAAGGCATATAAGGAGAGAAGAATAAATGGATTCATATTATCTGTGGTCGTCTGGAGCCAGCCCATAGTATCTCACAAGAACCAAAAATATGCATGTATTTCAACCTTTGTTCAGCGACATTGCGATGAGACCTTTAAATTGGCTATGGTAGGAGAGGTTTTACTAAATAAATAAGCAAATGCTACAAATTATTGCTTTTTTCCCCAAGAGAACCACTTGTTAAGTTTTCCATCACATTGTTGGATATTCTATACTCACAGATGGAATGACTTAAAATTTTAAAGCTGTCAATATTTCCTAATTAGTATGTGCTGTTGACTGAATGTTTGTGTGCCCCCAAAATTCATATGTTCAAACTTAATCCCCAAAGTAATAGTACTTGGAGATGGGGTCTTTGGGACATGATTAGGTCATGAAAGAAGAGTACTCAGGAACGAGATTAGTGTCCTTATAAAAAAGACACCAGAAACTCCCTCACCCCTTCCACCATGTGAGAACACAACAGAAAGACAGTCATTTATGAACAAGGAAGCAGACCTTCACTGGACACCTAATGTATTAGCACCTTGATCTTGGGCTTCTCAGCCTCCAGAACTGTGAGAAATAAGTTTCTGTTGTTTGTAAGCCACCTAGTCTATGGCATTTTTGTCATAGAAGTCCAAATGGACTAAGACAATATGGTTTCTTTAGGGTTTATAGTATATATTTTTAACTTCTCACTCTTTAATTTCAAGTTTTATCATACTCTTTTACATACAGCACAAAAAACTCACAATGATATATTTCAATGTCTTACATCCTGGCCTCTATACTATTGTTATGTTTTATTTATACTTATGTTAGAAAACAAAAATGCACTGTTAATATATTTTTATGTAATTAATTTTTAAATAATTTAAATAAGAAAAAATCTTATGTATTTATACACATAGTTACTTTTTGTGAGACTCTTTTCTACTTTCTGCCATTTTTCTCTGCCATAATTTTCTCCTGAAAGACTGACTTCCTTTAGCATTTCTTATAGTGCAAGAATACTGCACTGTAAGATTATTTCAATTATTTCAATATTTATATGTCTGAAAGCTTTAATATTTTCCTTTCACTTTTGAAACCTTCAGTTTTTTTCTCTCAGCATAATGTGTTTCTAAATAACATGTCTAAATAACATTTTAGTAAATTGTGATATAATAAATATATAATTAAATATTAAATACATGGCAATAATAGAATACAAGCTGAAAGGTATTCATTTAGTTAAAATACAACAAAGTCAATACATGGTAAGGAAATTTAAAGAATAATTTTATAAAGTCAAATGAATAACAAAAGACCATGTAGCTAAAAAGTTAATGGGGGAAATATAATAATAAATAGTAACTGATTAATTGAAAAGAAGTCCAGAGAAGAATTAAAAAATGGACATTGGAAAGGAGAAATTAATAGAAAGAAAATAACAGAAGTTGGATTTATAATCAAATATATCAAAAGTAACATTGAATTTAAAAATAAAATATCAAATTAAAAGTCAAACATTATCATAATAGCTAAAAAATTATACCCCATGTATATGCTGTAAGTAATTATATCTATAATAAAGGACACAAATTTTAAGAGAAGAATGCCACTATTACAAAAAGTGACAAAAATGATGATATTTTCAAGAATAAAGCTAATCAGTACAGTCTAACCCTAAGATGACCAAGATATTTTATTAGGTAGAAAAATATTTTAAAGCAGTCATTTTTATTATGCTAAATGACATAAAGGAAAAAGTGGTCATAAAAAGTGAAAAGATAGGAAATCTAACATAGAAATAGAAAAAGAATCAAGCAGTAATCCCAGAGGTCAAAAATATTTTATCTAAAAATAAACTAAAAAAAGAAAAATTGAAATTCTCATTGGCATAAGAGAAGAATGTGGATGACGGCTGAAAGTATAAGTGAACTTCAAGATAGATTAATGGCAATTGCCTAACCTGATGGAGACAGCAAGAAGACTGAAAACAATAACAGACCACCTTAACCATGTGGCAAATATCAAGCAAGATACACGTACTTAGAATTTCTTCAAAAGAGGAGTGAAGAAAATATTTGACTAAAATTTTCTAAAATTTATAAAGGGCATAAATTTACATATTGCAGAAGCATAGAGTCCTTGAAGTCAAGGATTATGAATACAAAGGAAACAATGTCTGGTACATCGTGATCAAACTTCTGAAATCTAAATTTAAAGAGAAATTCTTGAAAGCAACCAGACAATAAAGTTACATACAGGGAAATAATGATGCAAATAGACGTTTACTTTTCCTCACAAATCAGAGGCAAGAAATCAGTGAATCAAAGTCTTTAGCGTAGTGAACAAAAAAACTCTTAAGCCAAAATAATAAATTCAGTGATAATATCTTGCAAGAATGAAGGGAAAATAGATTATAACATAAAATAAATAAAAGTTATCACTGGCTAATGGATGTTCTTCTAGTTGAGGGGAACTTATATTAGGAAAAAAAAAATCAAAACCTAAATCTTCATGAAGGAATTAGGAGCATTGAAAAGGCAAATGTATGCATAAATATAAAAGATTATTTGCCTTTTTAATTTATTTAATATACACATGGCTTCAAATAGGCATAATATTTTCTTATAATTAATAGCATATGCAGATGTTATACATATGATAATGTATTATCTAAATAGATGCTTACAATAACCTATATTTTGCATGAAGTTGTACAATATTATGAAAAGTAGGCTTATCACTGATATAAGTGAAAAATGATATATATTTTAATCCCTAGGGTAGCTAATATTAAAAATAATGCAATACATTATTGGTAAAAATTAATAGCAAATAAAAATGAAATTCCAAAAATACACATGTCAACCAAAGAAGATAGGAAAGAAGAAAAAAAATCATTAGGGGAAAACAAAACACATAACAAAATGGTGGACCTAAATCCAACCATATGAATAGTTAGATTAAATGTTAATATAATAAACGATCCAAATAAATGGATAAATTGTACCAAGCTAGAGATAGCTTAAATGATTCTAAAGAGGATAAGGGATGAACAAACTTTGGTACATGCATGGACTGCAATTCTAACTGACAATATAAAGGGGTGATCTATTAATATTTAAGGCAATCTGAAACACATTATGCTGAAGGAAAGAATGCTTAGACAAAACAATATCAACTATGTAATGCCATACTGTATAGAAATCACAGAAGTCCCACTCTGGCCATTATCAATTCACTATCTACACAAAAATAACTACTTTCCTGACACTTAACAGCACTTGCCTGTTTTGTCTGTTCCAAAATGTCACATGATTAGCATCTTACAATACATATCCTTTGAGCCTAATTTATTTAACTTAACATTTTGCTGTGACATTCATTCATATTTTTGTTGGGAGTTACTATTCACTCCTTTTCATTGCTGTATAGTAACCCACTTTCCTGTTAATAAGCACTTGGAAAGTTTACAGTTTCAACTATAGATCATTAAATACGAGATGTCTAATTTCAAATCAAAAGTGTAGTTTATTATATCTCAAACAAGAAGCAGTACAATTAAGCAAAGTATGCACCTAAACTATCGACACAGTTTTGCCGTTTTAACTGTAGCTTGTTTATGCCAGCAGCGAAGAAGCCTAGAAAGAGAGTGCCGAGGAAATCTTGAAAGGCGTTTTCCACAGTTTGTTGAGAATTGAATATTTTTCCTTGCAAGAAGTGGTCTAAAGCCTGGAAGAAGTCGTACTCAGTTAGTGCAAGATCTGGTGAATATGATGGATGACAGAGAGTTTCCAAGTCCAGCTTCTGTAGTTTGAGCAGCGTTGTTTTTTGCAACATGTGGTCTTGCAAGATGATTGGCCTGTCTCTATTGACCAATCTCGGCTGCTTAATCACAAACATCCTCATCATTTCGTCCAATTGGTTGCAACAGACATCTGCTGTCATCGACTGACCAGGTTTCATGAAGCTTTAGTGGACAATACCAGCACTGGACCACCAAACATACAACATTAGCTTTCTTTGATGAATATTTGCTTTTGGACTGTGTTTCAGCACTTCATCTTTATCCAACCATCGTGCCTAATGCTTGCTATTGTCAAAAAGAATCCATTTTTCTTCACACGTAACAATACGGTGTAGAAATGGTTCACCGTTATGTCGTGACAGCAAAGAAAGGCAAGCTTTGAGACGATTTATCTTCTGACACTAGTTTAATTCATGCAGTACTCATCTATCCAGCTTCTTTACCTTGCCTGTTTGTTTCAAATGGTCCAATACTGTTGGAATAGTAATGTCAAACCTTGCTGCTAATTTATGCATAGGTTGACATGGATTCATTTCCACTACAGCTCTCAGTTCATCATTATCCACCTTGGTCTCAGGTCACCTGCATGGTTCATTTTCAAGATTAAAGTCACCAGAACAGAACTTCTCAAACTATCAATGTACTATGTGTTCATTAGCCACATCCTTCCCAAACACTTCGTTGATATTTTGAGCTGTCTGCACTGCATTGCTTCCATGATGGAGCTCATATTAAAAAATAACACGAATTTTTGCCTTACCCATGGTTTCACAAAAATTGCTCTAAAAAAATTGAAAGATAATGACAAGCCAAAATGTGCATTTGAAAGGATGAGGATGTACCTTCACAATAAAAAAAAAAGACATGTCAAAGTGAAATGTCAGAGATCTCAATTGTCAAACTTAGTAATTAAGGAAATCAGACATTTCATACCTAATAACCTGATATTATGAGCAGTGCTAATATGAGCATTCATAATACTTCTGTGTGTGTATTTAAAACACATGTAAGCATTATAGTGGTACATATACCTAGGAGTGAAACTTTTGTGTCATGGGAACAGCATATGTTGCCTTCTGAAGTGAAGTTTTACAAAGTGGCTTTATCAATTTAAATTTTTGTCTGCAGGAACAGAGTTTTTTAGGGTGCTTCATATTTTTGCCAAAACTTGATATTTACTTACTTTAGCCACTCTGTTTTGCGTATAGTTATATTGTATTTTGGCTTTATTTTGCACTTTTCCTGATGACTAATGAATGTGAGAACTTATGTATTTTTCACATTGATATCTAGTGAATCCATATCTATTTATTAAAAAGAATAGTTTTCATTTCAATGAAGTTTCATTTTGCCATAAATCAAGTGACTGAATATACGCAGTCCAATTATGAATTGTTTACTTAGTTTCATTGATTTAATTTTTCTAGCCCTACGTCAATGATATATTGGTCAATACTGACGTAGTTTTAAAATTGGGCTTGATATCTACTTATGTGAATTCTTAAGTTTTGTGCTTTTTTTTCTGTTTAGTTCCTTTTTCTTAAGCTATAATATACTCTTTGTTTTTTCACAAAAATTTTAGAAACAAGTTGTATAGTTACATAAATACACTCACTATGGATGTTTATTTGGATTGCCTAGATATATACATAATTTGGGTGGGATAATTTCCCTATTATATTGAGCCTTTCAATTTATGAACATGCTTTTTAAAATTTTTGTCTTTCAAATTTTTGTTTAAATAATTTTTTTTACATTTTGTATGTGGAGATAAAATACATCTTTATTAGATTTATTCCTATATATGTGATGGCTTCAATGTTGTTATAAATAACATTATCTTTAACTGTTTATATTTTTCTCAAAATTCTGATGACAGGCATTCCTTATTTGTTTCTATGCTCAGAAGGAATTTCTTCATTATTTCACCAGTTGGTATGGGGTATGTATAGATTTTTATAGATAATTTTATCCTATCAACCAGGTATTATTATTTGTAGTTTGTTTATTTTCAATTTTCTCAAACATGTTTTTAGGATCTATCAAGATAGTTAATTAAGTTTTCTCCTATTTGTTAACATGTTAAGTCACAAAGGTTAATTTTCTAATGTTAAACAAACTGTACAATAAAACCTACTTGGTCAGAATATGTTACTTTCTTACATTTCATACAAGATAGGATTTTTTCATCTGTATTCATGAGAAATATTGTTCCGTAACATACTACTTTTATAATCTTTTCATGTATTTGTTTTGTTATGTTAGATTTATTTCTCCTTACAAATCAAAAATTACAGCCCCATTATATTAACAGCAGGCAAAATCTTAAAGTGACACTTTATAAAAAGTAAAGTTATATAAAAATAGAAAGCCCATGAAAAAGTGCTGATCATCATTTTCATCATAGAATTGTAAATTAAACTGCAATAAGATAGCACTTCATACTTGCTGTGTTCTAATTGGTAAGAGAGCAGATAGAAAAGTGGTTGGAAATTCTCAGTTTCAATTTATTCCTCCTTCTTGGGCTGTGAAATGGTATTTGCTATTCTCTCATGCTCAACTCAAGTGGCTTTGGACCATGCCACTTTTTGGCTTTTTTCAGGCTTTGGATTACTCTTTAACTTCCCTTCTAGCTCAATTTTTGTAATTAGACGACTTGAAGGATCAACCAACCTTAATACTAAGCCTATTGCTAGTGTCCAGGATGGTGAAGTGCCTGCAAGGTCAGATGTAGATTCTCAACTCTTCTCTGAAAGCTTCTTGCCTTTTTGGAGACTTCTTCCTCTTAGACACTCTTGTTTCTGAAGATCTCTGATTCTTCAAACGTAAGTTTGTTTATTTGTTTATTTGAGGGGCAGCTTTGTTCTGCCATGTAATATCCAATCCCACCAAGTGCTAGCTAGAAGTACTCTTTCACGGCACATATTTAATTTAGAAAATCATATTTTTTAGTGTTTTAGCATAGGAAAATCAAAAAAATAATTCAAATGCCTACTCTGTAGTTGACCTGGTGTCATACAATAGGGGTGAGATGATTATCATAAGAGACGATAATTCAAGCTTCATGAAGCTTTCCCACTATGAAAGACAAGATAAAACCAAGTCAACCACAAAAAAATGTTTCATAAAAATAAAAGTGAATAGTCTTACCTGGAAAATATTTTCCTACCTTTTGTATGAGTACATCTAACCATTTTATTAACCTAATTGTGCTTCATCTATCATACACATTTCATTTTCCTACCAGGGAAAATTTCAAACATAAGAATTTTAACGTTGATTTTTGAAGTTGGAATAGAGATTCTTTAAGAGTTGTTTTCTGTTAATATTAAAAACTTTGCAAAAATTAACTCTACACAAGAACACTAAAGCCGTTTTGTATATACTGGTATTTTGTACCGGGGGTTTAACTACAGGATGGTTAAATTCCATGTATGAGAAATTACTCCTTTTCTTCCTTCTTTAGGTAAGTATGTGCAAGAAGCAGATGGCATAACCCAATTATTAGCAGTTGGCACAACAGGTAAAAAATGAGAAAAAATTAAGGGCTATTGAACGCTAGGGAGCAATATTCATCCTGGCACATAGGGAATTAACTATAAAGCTCTCGTTAGTTTTAATGAGTACGTGTGGCCAATCTGGAGATTTTCACATTGAGTCAGCACAAAGTTATGTAGCACAGGTGTTTAATTGTCAATGGATTTAACATCTGATCTGAATGAATTTTAAAAACCACATAATAAAAACCAGCACTAGCAAAGATAAAAAGTTCTGTAAAACAAAATTGTTATGCTAAATGAGAAAAATTTAAGAAAATCTGAGGAGTGTCTGAGTAAAACTTGGCTCCATTTCATTTAATAATTTCATGTGTAGATATATGTTTTTGTTTCCTTAGGAGTAGTATATTGAAATATTTAACATTTTGTAATGTCAGTATTTTTATTGTGTGTGGTTGAATTTTCAATATTATTAATTTTTATTCAAATATATTCTATGAAATAAAACTTATTTTATGATACCCAAGCACTAAAACTTTCTTTGTTAATATGTTTGCAATAGAATGACTCCAATGTACTAGAAAAATGCTTTGATGAGTGTGAATGAATTTGTAATTTTGATCTTGTTCAGTCGGGCAGCAACTCCTTGTTTTGTTTTGTAACCCAAGGTAGGGGTAATTATGCAGAGCATTGAACATATCTAGGCTGTCTTTTGCTGATCATATTTATCTAAACATTTCTGCTATTTTTGTATACAAGATTTGCAGAAATCACCAAGAAACTTGATATCACATGCTAGCAAGTCCAAAGAGTTACTTTATTCAGTTTCTGTCTTACAAGATACTGTAGAGATATGTCATAGTGACTTTACTGCTTCTGAATGTATCACATATACTCTTATGAGTATGCAAATTAATTTTTTCAGTAGCTATACTTTATTCCCATTGCCAGTTGTCTTTATTGTCTGAGCAGTTATAATTACATATAATTTACTATTTTTTAAAAAAATCATCCTTTGTTCAGCCATTTTAAAAAAATCACATTCATTTGGAGATGACAAAACTGGCATTGAGAATGTGTGTTTAGCTTTGCCAGAGGAAAGTTAACCTGTTGGTTAAATCAAATGTCTTTTTATCCAAGATGTAGGTTCCTAGACTGTACATTGTGTGGTTAAATAATTTCTACAGCCATGCAAACATGATTTCAGAATACTTATCTGGCTTTTTCCTGTACATACCTTCTTGGACAGGCTATTTAGCCTATTTGAATCTCTGTTTTCTGATATATAATAGAGACATAATATGTGTTTTCAGGATAAAAGGAAACAAAGAATAGATTGTATCTGCAGGGTAAGAACTCAATAAATATTGGGTTTTCTGTTTCTCATACTCTCGCAAGCGAGCAAATCACTTGAAGACAGTGTATGGCTAGTCATTCTGGTTTCCCAATGTCCTGTCCCTGATTCAGTAGCTCTGTGTTAGGATTTGGGAATTTCATATTTAATGAGCACTCACATGTAACTCTGATGTGCATGGTGTCTAAACCAGAAGACATGTTACCCTAGAAAAAATTAAAAGCTAGCTTTGTATAGATTATAAAAAGACCAATAAAGCTCAAATATTTTGGCTTCTCTTTGAAAGGAAACATAATAAATAAACTTAAGATCTATCCTTGTATAAAACTATTGTTTTTGAGGACAAACTACACTTTTCCTTTACTAAAAGAATTATTCTTCTTTGTATCTTTATTCCAAACACTAGTTGTTTAAATTAATAAATGAAAACAGAACTTTGCTCTAATATGAGAGCCAGCAGATTTATTTAGTTTCTTATAAAGGGCATATACTGGAAAATAAATGTTATGTTTCTGTGATTCTTATATGCAGTGAAGACCAATAATTTGCTCCAGAAACCACACATAAAATAAGCTATTATTTCTTCTCTCAACCCTTTAGTTTTTAAAATAAAATTATTTTATTATTTTCTTTTTATTTAATTATTGTTATTATTCTCATACAGCCATGTTCTGTATAAGAAATTACTAAATAACACTAGGAAAACACTAACAGCAAAAGGAAAAATAGACAAATGGGATTATATCACACTAAAAAACTCGGCATAGCCAACAAAATGACCAGAGTGAAGAGACAACTCTTGAATTGGGGTAGAGTATTTGCAAACCATAAATTTGGTAAGGTTAATATACAAAATATATAAGGAACTTAAACAACTCAATAGGAAGAAAACAACCTGATTTAAATATAGGCAAAGGACATAAACAGACATTTCTCAAAAGAAAACATACAAGTGACCAACAGATACATGAAAAAATGCTCAATGTCACTAATCCTCAGGAAAATACAAATGAAAACCACAATGAGATATCACTTCTTTGGTGCTACTGTGAAAGGTATTGTGTCTTTGATTTGTTTCTTGGCTTTACTGTTGTTGGCGTATATGAAGGCTACTGATTTGTGTGCATTGATTTTGTATCCTGAGACTTTGCTGAATTCATTTATCAATTCCAGTAGTCTCTTGGTTGAATCTTTGGGGTTTTCTAGATATAATATCATATCATCTATACTACCTAAAGTGATTTACAGAATCAATGCATTCCCTATCAAAATACCAACATCGTTTCTTGTGGATCTAAAAAAAATAATTATATGCTTCATGTGGAACCAGAGAAGACCCTGTCTAGCCAAAGCAATCTTAAGCAAAAAGAACAAATTGGGAGGCATCAATCTACCAGACTTCAAACTATACTACAAGGCTATAGTAACCAAAACAGCATGGTACTGGCACAAGAACAGAGACATTGACCAATGGAACAGGACTGAGAACACAGATATAAAACCATCCTCAAACTGTCATCTGATCTTTGACAAAGTAGACAAACACATACACTGGGTAAAAGAATCCCTATTCAATAAATGGTGCTGGGAAAATTGGATAGCCACATGTGAAGATGAAACTAGATCCACACCTTTCACCTCTCACAAAAATCACCTCACAATGGATAACAGACTTAAACATAAGACATGCAACCATAAGAATTCTAGAAGAAAATGTTGTAAAAACTCTTATTGACATTGGCCTAGGCAAAGAATTTATGAAGAAGACCCCAAAGCAAGCACAGCAGCAACAAAAATAAATAAATGGGACCTGGTCAAATTAAAAAGCTTCTGCACAGCCAAGGATACTATCACTAGAGTGAATAGACAACCTACAGAATGGGAGACCTACAGAATGGGAGAAAATATTTGCATGCTACACATCTGATAAAGGGCTGATAACCAGAACCTATACAGAGCTTAGGAAAATCAACAAGAAAAAAATCAAACAACCCCATTAAAAAGTGGGCAAAGGACATGAACAGAAACATTTCAAAAGAAGACAGAATAAAGGCCAGCAACCATATAAAAAATTGCTCAACTTCTCTAATTGTCAGGGAAATGCAAATCAAAACCACAGTGAGATATCACTTAACTCAGTAAGATTGGCTCATATCAAAAAGTCCCAAAACAACAAATTTGGTGGGGATGCGGAGAGATGGGAACACTCATACACTGCTGGTGGGACTGCAAATTAGTACAACCTCTATGGAGAGTAATATGGAGATACCTCAAAGAACTAAAAGTAGAACTGCCATTTGATCCACCAATCCCACTACTGGGTATTTACCCAAAGAAAAAAAAGATATTCTATAATAAAGACATCTGCACTCAAATGTTTATAGCAGCATGATTCACAACAGCAAAGATGTGGAAACAACCCAAATGCCCATCAATACATGCGTGGATTAATAAAATGTGGTATATGTATACCATGGAGTATTACTCAGCAATAAAAATCAATGGTGAATTAACACATCTGGTATTATCCTGGATGGAGCTAAAGCCCATTATTCAAAGCGAAGTATCACAAGAATGGAAAAACAAGCACCACTGGTATTCACCATCAAATTGATACTAACTGATCAATACTTATGTGCACACGTGGAAATAATATGCATCAGGGGTCGGGGCAAGTGGGAAGGGGGTGGAGGGGATGGGAAAACTGACACCTAATGGGTGTGGGGCACACTGTTTGGGGCATGTTCTCGATTGTAGCTCTGACTTGGGCAGTCTTTAGGCAATATATGTAACCAAAGTGTCTGTACCCCAATAATATTCTGAAATAAAAAAAAAAGAATTTACAAAACGCTATTATATATAAAAAAAAGATATCACTTCACACCTGTTAAAATTGCTATTATCAAAAATACATAAGATATGTTATGGCAAGGATGCAGAGAAAGGGGAACGCTTACACAGTGTTGGTGGGAATATAAATTATTTTAGCCATTATGGAAAAAATGTAGAGGTTGTTTAAGAAAACAAAAGTAAAATTACCATATGATCCATCAATCTCACTACTGGATATATAGCCAAAGGAATTAAAATCCATACGTGAGAGAGATATCTGCACTTCCGTGTTCTTTGCAGTGTTATTCATGATAGCCACTATATGGAAGCAACCTAAGTGTCTATCAAGGGCTAAATGAGTAAAGAAAATGTGGTATATATACACAATGTGGTGCTATTTAACCTTAAAAAGGAAATTCATCCTGTCATTTGCAACAAGGTTGGTGAACTTGGAAGGAATTATTCTATGTGAATAAGGCAGGCATAGAAATACAAATACTATATGATCTCACTTATATGTGGAATTGTAGAAGTAGAGAGCAGAATGGTGGTTACCAGAGGCTGGGACAGAGGGAGGATGGTCAAAAGATTTGTTAGACAGGAGGAGTAAGTTTTAGTAATCTATTACATAGTACGCTGACTAGAGTTAATCATAATGTGTGCTATATTTCAAAATTGCTAAAAAAGTAGATTTTAAATGTTCTTACCACAAAAATTATGATATGAATATGAGGTGATAGGTATATCAATTGGCTTGATTTAATTATTCCACTATATAAACATATATGAAAACATCACATTCCACCCTATAAACATATGCAATTAATTGTCAATAAAAATGATATTAATAAAAGACCATGATCAAGTGTGATTTGAAGTTTATATGTTCTCAGATATTATATAATAAGCCCCCCAAACCTATCATAACATGAGTTTGAAATAATTTCTGATCTCTTATTTACTTGGTTAATTTTGAAATTCTGTTTTTACTCTTAAATTATAGTGGCCATAATATTTATCTTAGTCATATATATATTTTAGTTTGGCTTCTTTGTGTGCTTCTTCATTCCCAAGAAAACAGAGAGTCTTTTTCTTTTCTTTTTTTTTTTTTTTTGGTAAAGTTCTCTCAATTTGTTTTTTAGGTCATTGAACTGGAAGTTTTGCTCAGCATAAATTAGAATATGTTAGGTATGAATGGTAGGCAATTAAAGAACATAAACATGTCTAAGAGAATTCTATCAAGTTCAATTGAAGACATTGGTAGAACTTTATACTTTTAATTGTTTGTCTTGAGTACTGGTACTGCAACTTCTAGGTACAGCGACTTCTGATATTGCAACTTCTACTGGTGCATCAGTAGGGGACTTGATTCAGTTGAATTTGAGTAATCCCAAGTTCAAGAAGTACCAAAATTGTTTCAGAAGTGTATTGGGCAATTACATGATAATTATACTATGATTATTGATTGTTTAATCTTTTAAAAAAATATGGTTAGCATTCCTAAATGATATTGAGCATTTTCTTGTCCAATTATTTTGTCTGTTGCCTAACAAAGTGCTTGAAATATGGCAGGCACCAAATAAGGTTTTATTAAATAAATGTGAAATGATCATACATATGTACATACATACACATATGTGCACACATATATACACTCACATATATAGTGTATCTGAAATAACAGTTTAACAACTAGTTAAAATCCCTTTTGTTGCATCAATTGTTAGAAAATGATGGGAAGTGCAGACTCTTTAACACAGACTAACTTTTAATTTCTATCTAATTCCTCAGTCCCCTTGAAGGTGCAATGTGTTTAATATATCAGCTCTATTGATCACATTATTTTTGTGTTACATGATCTTCACTGAATTTGATTTGGACTATAATATGAATATAAGTATTTAATCTAGACCCTTCTTCAAGATTAGAGTTATTGTTACCATGGAAAACTCTTCTTTCTGTATGCACCAACCCTACCGCAGCAACATTTTTGTAGATGGCCATTAAGTTTAATTTAATGGATAGAAACCAAATTACAGCTGTGGTGTTACACATAGCTTTTCACCTTTTCTTTACAAAGTTATATAATCCTCCTAAACTTTATTAAATATGTCAACACAAAATGATATAGGTTATTGTCCTGCAACTGGTCACTTATAAACAGACACTGAAATGAGATTGTATCTGAGAATGATTTATTCGGAAGGTGCTCCCAGGAGAAACTGGAAAGGGAGTAGGAGAAGCAGAATGTTTAAGGGAAGAAGGAAGGCAAAGATGTTTTTGTGTGCAAAGTTCCAGCCTTGGCCTGATTCTGGAGAAGATCTGGAGTAACAGAATTTGTTCCACCTTGAAGCATGGAAGCTAGACTTGCATACTCTTATGTCAGTCAGTGATTAAATATGAGCAGTCCTCCTAGCTCTTAGTGCCTCTCTATTCATTTATTCAAAGTGGTTCTGCTTGTCCAAGGTTATGGTCTGAGAAAGTTTGAAGACTTTATCCATTAGGAAAGGAGCAAGCAGACTTTGGGGATAGACCTGCATAACCAGTAAAAGGAATTTGAGGGACTATGATTTGAATACTAACATTCCATAGCAGTCAACTCCTTGCACTGCTTATATCTACCTGTTTCTCAAATGACATATACTCCACTACTTCCAGACTCCACAAGATGTTTGCTAGTTACAATTTAGAAAACCTGCCATAGAAGACTTAGTAAGCTGAGCTATAGGTCTTACTACTGTAGTAGTTGCTGAGGTTGTGACTAGTGTTCGTGATCACTTTTTCTTTTATCCATTCTAAAGTGTCTTCACCTGAGTTATCTTTTCTTCAGATTTAGGTGGCTTTCACTGGGAGAGAAAGAATCCAAATCCTTATTCCAGAAGGATTTGAACTGAAGGTTACCAGCCCATGCTACAGGAAGAGGCATAACTAAGAGACACTCCCATGAATCACTTAAGTGCGAACAATATTTCTCCCTACCCCATTACATAGCAGCAGCTATATAACTCTCATAATAATCAGTGTAAATCACTCTTCCTAGTAGGCTAACCCATTTCATTGCTAGCTGGTAAAAAAGCAAGAGGAACCCCATATGAGGATGTGGCAGTATCTTTATGTTTAGCGGGAATCTTAATTTATCCTCAGATGGAAGCTCACCCTCTGCATTTGTTCTCTAATGGAATAGATGAGGCTATGCCTAATGGTATCTACCAAGGAGTGCAAAGCTCGATCTTTTCTGATGAATACAAACATATAGGAATTTAGAAAAAAATTAGTCTGCTTATCTTTCAATAAAAAAGAATAATTTGATATATTTATAAAGACACAGGGCCATATGACCAATGAACAAGAGAAAAAAAGGAAATAAAAGCAGAAACAGACTAATAAATGTTAGAGTTAGAAAAAATAATAAAAATATTGACGATTAATATGTTCAAAAAATAGAAGAAATATGGGCAACATAGTTGGAAAAATAAAAATAATTGACATAATTCAAATCCAGACTTCCATGGAATATGGTTTATCCACTCTGAAACACCTATTGAAATTTGATTGCCATTGTGGCAGTGTTGAGAGGTGGGGCCTAATGGGAAGGGTTTAGTTCATGGGGTCAGTTCCCCCATGAATAGACATATGGAGTCTTGCAGGAGTAATTTCTCACACTCCTGGGACTGGATTAGTTACTGTGAGAGTGGGTTGTTTTAAAGAGAGATTCCCCTTGTATTTGCTCTCACTGAACACATCCGCTTCCCATTCCACTTCTCAGCCATGCAACATAGCAGGAGACCCTCACTAGAAACTGACTGGGTGTGACTGCCTGAACTTTGACTTCCAACTGTCCAGAACCATGAGCCAAAATAAATCTCTTTTCTTTGTAAACTACCCAGTCTCAGGTATTGTGTTATAGCAACAGAAAGTAGACTGAGACACACACAAACAGATTGAAATGGGAATTCTTGAACTAAAAAACACAGTATCCAAAATTGTTCTTTATTAATAAAAAGCCAATTAGACAAGCAGAAGACATCGTTATTGAGCTAGTAAAATATTCCAACTGAAATATAAAGATACCATACAATGCAAAGCACAAAATACATGTGGCCCCTACTATAAGGAGAAAAAAAAATATATATGTAAAGATTCATAAAAGGAGAAAGTCAATGGGAAGAAGCAATATTTGAAATGATAGTGTCAATGAATTTTTAAGATAAAAGACATGGGGCCAGAATATGAAATGTAAGAAGAAAATCTTAAAAGCCAGGGAGGTGGGGGGAAACCGTAAACTT
This sequence comes from Daubentonia madagascariensis, assembly GCA_023783475.1. Taxonomy (NCBI): domain Eukaryota; kingdom Metazoa; phylum Chordata; class Mammalia; order Primates; family Daubentoniidae; genus Daubentonia; species Daubentonia madagascariensis. Next base: position 20,322,462 of record JAKFHU010000585.1, read on the forward strand.
TCAAAGAAGTAACAATTAGAATGGTAGCTTATTTCTTAAAAGAAAGAGTAGAATAAAACAGAAAATGGAAAAACATCTTCAAAAGTCTTTCAGAAGATAACAGTCATGCTAGAATTTTACACCTGTTGGAAATAGACTTCAAAAATAATGGAAAAATAAATCTTTAAATAATTTTTCAATGTGGTAAAATATATATTGCAAAATTTGTGGTTTTAATTGCTTTAAGTATACCATTGAGTAACATTCATTACATTCACAATGTTCTACAAGCATAACCGTTATTTCCAAAACATTTTAATCACCCCAAAGAGAAACTCCGTAACCATTAAACAATAACTTACCACTCTTCCCTCTCCCCAGCCCTAGACAACCAATAACCTACTTATTCTCTCTCTCTGTATATATGTAATTGTACATATATAAATTTCTTATTCTAGACATATCAAATAAATGGAATCAAACAATATGTGGTCATTTGTGACAAGCTGCTTTCACTTAGCATACTGTTTTCAAGGTATCCATGTTGTAGCATGTCTCAGAACTTCATTTCCTTTTATGGCTGAGTAATATTCCATTGCATGCATACACTACATTTTGTTTATTTATTCATCTGTTGATGCACACTTGGTTTTTTTTCACCTTTTGTTTATTGTGAATAATGCTGCAATGAACAATGGCATACAGTATTTGAGTGCCTATTTTCAGTTCTTGGGTGTACATACCTAGAACTAGAATTACTGGGTCATATAGTAATTCTATGTTTACCTTTTTCTTTTATATTTTTTTTTTTTTTTATTATGAGTACATAATAGTTGTATGCCTTTATAGGGTCCACGTGATATTCTGACACACACATTCTATGTTTAGCTTTTTGAGGAAATGCCAAAATTTTTTCTGCAGCAGCGTACCATTTCACATTCCTATCAGCAATATATGGGTGTTTCAATTTGTCTGCATCCTAATACTTGTTATTTTTAAAAAATATATAATCATCTTAATAGTTGTGAGTGGCATTTCATTGTGGTATTGATTTTCATTTCCCTAATGACTAATGGGATGAGCTCTTATTATGTGCTGATTGACCATTTGTATATCTCATTTAGAGAAATATCTATTCAATTCCTTTGACTATGTTTTAAATTGGATCATTTTGTTCTGTTTGCTGTTGAATTTAAAACAACTGTTTTAAATATTCTCAAAGTCCTAAGGAAAATATGAAAAAAATATTCAAAGAAATCAGGAAAATGATGTATAAACAAAATGGGAATATCAATAGAGATTAATATTTTTAAAAGGAATAAAAAAATTCTGAAGCTGAATGATACCATGACTGAAAACTCTCTAGAGTGGTTCAAAAGTAGATTTGAGCAGGCAAAAAACAGAATGAGTGAACCTGAATATATAACAATTGAAACTATCTGGTGTTAGAAGCAGAAATAATTAAAGAATGAAGAAAATTTAACGGAGGACAAAGGACCTGTGAAACAACATCAATCAGACTAACATATCCATTATGAAAGTTTCAGAGGGAGGAGAGAGAGACAGAAAAGGTCAGAAAGAATATTTGAGAAATAATGACCCAAAATTTCATTCATTGCCATGTGGAAATCTACTTTTTGCAGCACCATTTATTGAAGAGACTGTTCTTTCCTCATTCAATGGACTTGGCACCCTTGTCAAAAATCAACTGGCCATTGATGTATGGATTTATTTCTGTACTCTAAATTCTATTAAATTGGTCTCTATGTTTATGACAGGACAATGCTCTTTTGATTATTGTAGCTTTGTAGTAAGCTTTGAAATTGGGAAGTGTGAGTCCTCCAAATTTGTTCTTTTTCAAGACTATTTTGGCTATTCTGGACCTCTTGAAGTTCCATATGAATTTGAGGATAGCTTTTTTACATTTCTGCAAAAAACACTGTTGGAATTTTGATAGCAATTACATTGAATCTGTACATTGCTTTGGAAAGTATTGACATCTAAATGTTAGATAGATAGATAGATGATAGATATGGATAGTCAATTCTTATTACCTGTGGTAGTATGTTATGTATAGTTGCTGCAAACATTGAATTAACAATATTGAACAGTTACTCCTAGGGGAAATATGTAGTTAGATTCCCGCAAGCATTTGGCCAAAACATTTTTGTCAACCAGTCAAACACATAACTGGTTTCTATTTTAAAATACCTTATTTAATATTAATATACATTGCCAATTTAATGACATTGAACTCATAGCCAGAAGCACTATAACTCATGCCTAAGCAAAGTTTATCTAATGCACATATTTCCTCTGCTTTCATGTATATATGAACACTAGACAGCACTGAGCATTGAACTTGGAGATCATGTTAAGGAGCAAAATTGACAAAAATAGCACAAAAATGTGGAAAATATGGAACTAAATAAACCACAAAAAGAACACTTGTTTACAGTATTAGAAGTAAAACAAGAAGACAGAGTATCACCTCAAAAAATGTGGGCCAGGTGATTAAAATTTTTCACTGCTCTGCATATGTCAGTAATGACTGTCATAATGCTGTAAGTAGTATTGACTTTGGAGTTACAAATAAATTTTAACGTGTAGGCAAATTCTCAGATATGGAATCATGAATAGTGAGGATTAACTTCATATAGACTGATAAGTATCAGTACTTACATATAAATATATATCCATCTATCTGTGTGAAATCATGTATATATGGATGAACATATGGGAAGTTTATTAAAAAGTTTTAAACATGAGTTACTTGGGGTAATGAAGTGTGAGGAAAGGAGCAACACAATCAGAAATGAAGAGAAAAATAGTGTACATCAAAAACAGCTAGTCAGATGTATGATTTTACAACATAAGCAATGATTATTTTTAAAAATTCTAAGCATTAGATTATTTAAAGCTTGATAGTCCTGATTAAAGTGTTTCAAGGTTGTATCTTAAACTGTTTTAATATACAAACTATTGATACATGTAGAGGAAATTAAATGAGCACAAATTTTCATAGTTGCATTTTTTGGGGGAATGGAATAAAGGGTAATTTATACATCTGTAAGTCATTGTTAATTAGAAATAAATACTAGTCATAACAATGCATATATTGGGACTCCGTTTACAAAAATAAAATATGTATATGCATTCATAAATATATAGTTACAACAGTTAGAAGAATATACGTTGCAGGGACATCAGGATCCCAATTCAAGGCATGGAAGGAGTGAGAAGAGTTAGAAGAAATTGGTCTTTGGCATTTTGACAGAGATTGCATTTAATCTGTGGATTGCTTTGGGTAGCAAGGTGTCTAAAATTTAAACAGACAAAAGGATGTTAAAAAATACAATGCCCTGATTAGGGCAGAAAGATAATATAATTTTATCATTGATATGTTTAGTAAAAATTGGGGAAAATATAATGTATGTTTTTTAAAAAACTTTAGCTTTTTAAAATTCTTGAGTGTAAAAAAAAAGATATTTGTACCTGTTTTATTAGTTTTTTAAAATTGATTCTCATAAAGGAGAAAAACATACAAAAGCAAGATTTATACAAATTAACAAACACATAAAGGAAAAATGCACTACTTACAAAAGACTTAAGTTGCAAACTCCCCAGTTAGGTATCCTAGATTTTATAGATCTGGGCCCAGATTAGCTTTACTGCTCCATCTCATTATTTGCAGTCTGTCCTTCTAGATAGGTAAGTATAATTTCACACCTTTAGGCTTCACTTATTATTTCCCTAGATTTGAATTCTTTATTTCTGCCTGTTAAAATCCTAACCAGCTTTCAATATCCTCTGAGTCTGACATAATTGCCCTTGTTTTGGCACCTTAATAGAACTCTTTTCTATTACAAGTAATTATGTGAACTTTTATGTTACCACTATTAGACAGTGAACTCCTTTAGAATGGAGGCTGTGTGCAACTTATTAGTGCGTTTCACCCCCCACCAAGAAATTTTCCTAAAACATAGTAGATGTTTCATAAATATTTGTTGAATTGAACTGACTGTGAATTTGTTAAGTTCTCATTTCACCTTGATCATAGCATGGCTTTCAGAAGCATGCTAGTGATAATAGTTTGGCTTTCTGCAGATTCATAATGCTAAATTGTCACAGAAGAACAGATGGCTAAAATGAGTTTCACGAGTTATTCAAAAAGTAGTTTTTAAATGTCATTTAAGGTACATAATTTTCAATGTCATATCAAGTGTAATTAATTCAGAATATATCCAGTAATATTATTTCCAAATTTTACCTTATCAATAGATAAAAAACCTAGAAATTATATTTCTCCAAATCTACTGTGACTTATTTCTCCTCTTCTTTTTTTCTGACATTGATTTCCATGTCTACATCACACTTTTAAATTATGCTACAAAGGAAAAATTCTTAAGCATGAAGTTACGTGTAATAAAAAATATACGAGGTTTCACAAGGCTTTTTCATTAGGTGCTGAGACTTCTATCCACTTTAAGAGCAGAAACAACTTTTCTCTTCAGATCAAAGGAGAAAGGAAATTGCCCTCATAATAAATGGCTATAGATTTTACTGGGGTAAGTAGAGAAGGAGAACATTGGAATTCTTCAATATGGGCAGAATCTATTGCTTAAGGTGAAGATAAGCCTTGGAACCAGGAGGACAGCACAACAAGTAGAAAAGGTGGGTGGGAGATGAGGGGAGAATTTGACATCAGAAATAATAGAGGAAAGAACTCTTAAATATCAGACGACCTAAAGCAAAATCAAACTTTACTGATGGTAAATTCTAAAGTATCAATATTAAATGAGATCTAAAATTCAAACTTCTTTTTCATTTCCTCTATCCAAAATCTTCCGCAAATGTTTTATGCCTTGTAATATCTATTCAGACATAGTTTTACATATTTCATTTCACCATATCATATTAGATATAATTGAAAATAACAGACTGTGATTAAAACATTATCTACTATTGTCAGAGAAGGGAGTAGGTGAAGGGATGCGAATAGTAAGTGCAACCACATTTTCTGCATCGAAAAAACATTACTCAATACACATGGTGAGATACAAATGTCCTTTTCATATACAGCACTTAATGCAGATATATAGTATGCCCCTATTATGTGTAGGCAGAAGATAATTCATGTAAACAAAATATATTATGGTTTATTTTAATTAGTATAACATAGGTATCCAGCACATGACATATTGTTTAAATCCTTTCTAGAATTAGATTTACTTGGTTTAATTTACCAAACAGCAAACTATTTGATACCTCACATATGAGACAATGAGACTATCAGAAAACTATCTTTTAAAATGTTTATAATTAAAAACTTCATCTAATTACAGGTCTTGAGACCGCAAGAAAATTTAAGTTACTTAATATTTTAGCCATGGTTTACAAACAGAAGAACCTAAGAGAAGTTAAGTATTTAATGTAAGGCAATGATAATTCAACAAGAATTTATTCTTGGTCATGATAAAGGTTAACTTTTATAATTTATCAAATTCCCTTTCTTATAAAGATGAACCTTTTACATTAAGTGGAAAAAATATTTAGAGAATTTAGGAACATACTGATGCCAGGGAAAACATGCTACTTTTATTTCTGATATACAATGAATGAGACAGTTAAAAAGAATGAGAAAATGGTAATTGGAATAATGAAAGTAATAATTTTATTGCACATTAACAGTCTTATTTTATGTAGTGGATATTTTCTATGAAATAAGGTCATAGTCATCTAATCCACCAATAAAACAATGATTTGCAATTGAAATACCTACTTGACCATAAAACCAGCAGCCTCAAATTTGAATATATGGCAGTATGGTTATGTCAATTAAAATTCCCAAAGAAGTATTTCAAATGTCTCATTAAAATAGACATCCAGGGATTTCTGTATGGTTATAGTGACAGAGGATCACAAATCATCTTGCACTATCTAAAGTAGTGTCCTTACTGAAATGACTTAATTGCAGTGGAAAAAGCTATTCAAAGAACGCCAATGTAGTGAAAAAGAAGCTGTATTGGGCTGATATTTCAAATTCTGTATTAGTATCTGGTAGTGAGATGGTAGAATTCATACTTTGATAAGCTCTTATGTGTCTGGTTATTTTTTTCTTTTTCTATTATTAACAATTATCTACCATGTAAGTAGCTTTGCTTACATAAGTTTGCTTGGCTTTTGTGAAAAAATCTTGAACTTAAAAAAGCAACCTAAAATTCATACAACAGAAAAGGTAAGTGTATTTGTAAGAACTGTGATAGATTTAATGTTTTTTTTCCAAAAGCTTCACTCACATATAAGAAATGTTGTTGAGGAGAAAGATTTCTCTGCAGCAAACTTCCATAGAAAAGGTACATTTAATAGACAACAGAAAATCTCATAGGGTAAAGGGTATTTCTGTTTTTCTTCCTGCAAATATAGCTAAGAACAGGAAAAAGTATGACAATAGCTAGAATGAGTTTACTTTAGATCGTAACCATTCCCTGTTATGGGCTAAAACTCCTTTTTTTACATAAATTGTTATTTCATCTTCCCTAGGTAGTGATATAATATTGGATTGTCAACAGAAAGGGGAAAACTATATTTCTATACTTATGCTGGAAGTATTTGGACACATTTATGACAAGTAAATTGGTTTTACTTGAACATATTTAGTCAGTTCAAAAACTATAATATATTCTAGGTTTACCTAGGTTTTGTCATGTCAGGTACCAATGACAACTTTTTAAGACAAGGCAGACAGTCATTACAGGGCATCACACTCACTGTCAATATATGTCCTTTATGAGGTAATTAATGGAAACTTACATCATCTTCCAAATATTGAAAATCTTATGTTTTTGGCATGTTTTAGTTTAAAAATTAAAAAATTTCTATGTGTCTGTAGATGTACACACCCGGAACTAATGAATACAGTGCTGGATTGAATATCAGATGGAAAAAGCCTTGTTGAAAGTAAGAATCATTGTTTGTTTTTTTTTTAATATCTACTACACATTAGTTGACAGTTATCTTCTCAGCCAGTAGGAATTGATAAAGTCCGTGAGTGACAGATCCTTTCCTTATATTTTGCTGCCATCATAATGGATTTTTTTTACTAATATGTAAAAAAAGACAAATAGAAACTTTATCAGATTGAGACTGTGGGCATAAATAGAGATGAATTTCAAGTTCTCCTTTCCTCAGGAAATATTAATGCTTAAAGTGAAGTTTGTTCCTCATATGACTTTTTCATGGTGTTTTTAGTCATAAAGAAATTAATAAAAATATCACCATGAAATAGAACTTTATGGTAGGCAAAGTTATAAAGACAAACATGTAAGACAGGAGGTAATTAAGAGAATTTGAGTTGTTCTAATTTAAAAAGCTCTTTAAAGTCAGACAAATTCTAACCTAATACTATTTTAAATCCTTGCTTTAATTGATGAATATTCTAAATAAATATATTATTCTGGTTCCAGATTAACAATTATGGAGAACAAAGATAGAATAATTTATTAAATATTATACATATATAGCACATGTGTATATCCATATATATTTGTTTGCTTAAATATTTTTCTCATGTAATATATGCTAATAGACATTTTCCTAAATTTATTTATATAACTCTGCTAAATTAAAAAAGGAATGTGCCATAATGGACATATAATTTTAAAGACGACAGGTTTGTCTCATATATACTTTATAAATATCAGGACAGGGAAGAACTACAGAGCACACTCTTTTAAAAGTGATTGATGATCCAAGAGAAGTTGAGCAATTTTTTATATGTTTGCTGGCCATTATTTTGTCTTCTTTGGAAAAGTTTCTGTTCATGTCCTTTGCCCATTTTTTAATAGGGTTGTTTGATTTTTTTCTTGTTGATTTTCCTAAGTTCTGTATAGATTCTGGTTATCAGTCCTTTATCAGAGGTGTAGCATGCAAATATTTTCTCCCATTCTGTAGGTTGTCTGTTCACTCTAGTGATAGTTTCCTTGGCTGTGCAGAAGCTTTTTAATTTGATCAGGTCCCATGTATTTATTTTGGTTGCTGCTGTGATTGCTTTGGGGGTTTTCTTCATAAATTCTTTGCCTAGGCCAATGTCCATAATAGTTTTTCCAACGTTTTCTTAGAGAATTCTAATGGTTTCATGTCTTAGGTTTAGATCTGTTATCTCTAATCATCAGGGAAATGCAAATCAAAACCACAATGAGATATCACTTAACTCCAGTAAGATTGGCTCATATTAAAATATCCCCAAACAACAAATGTTGGCGGGGATGTGGACAGATAGGAACACTCATACACTGCTGGTGGGACTGCAAATTAGTACAACCTCTATGGAAAGTAATATGGAGATACCTCAAAGAATTAAAAGTAGAATTACCATTTGACCCAGCAATCCCACTACTGGGTATTTACCCAAAGGAAAAAAAGACATTTTATAATAAAGACATCTGCTCGCGAATGTTTATAGCAGCACAATTCACAATCGCAAAGTTATGGAAACAACCCAGGTGCCCGTCAATACACGAGTGGATTAATAAAATGTGGTATATGTATATCATGGAGTATTACTCAGCAATAAAAAACAATAGTGAATTAACACATCTGGTAGTATCCTGGTTGGAGCTAGAACCCATTCTTCGAAGCGAAGTGTCACAGGAATGGAAAAACAAGCACCACTGGTACTCACCATCAAATTGGTACTAACTGATCAACACCTACATCACACAGGTCAATAATATTCATCAGGGGGTGGGCAGGAGGGAGGGGGGTGGAGGGGCTGGGAAAAACTCTCACTGAATGGATGTGGGGAGCACAGTTTGGGAGATGACCACGATTGTAGCTCTGACACGGGCAGTGCATGGGCAATATATATAACCAAAGTGTTGTACCCCCATAATATTCTCAAATAAAAAAATTAATCAAAAAAAATTTTTTAAAAGTGATTGATGATCCACTTCTATACAGAAAGCAAGAGGTAGAAAGTTAGGGAGGATGAACTGGTGGCAAAAATTAACTGGTGCCACTGGTTGCAAAGTAAACTCACTTCTTTGATTTTTGTAGTATTTCGTCTCTTGCATAAACCATTTTCCCCCTAATCCATAAAGTCTTACAATGAAGAAAGTGTGGAATAAATACATACCTTAGTAATGCTCTAAGAACTAATTAACATTCTTATGAACAAAGTTGTATAATGAGTTAGTGCTTTTTGAAAGGAAACCATCTTTAAATTTATATTTCAGCTAAATGTACCAAATTTATAATAAGCCAAATTATTTTGTTATCACAGAACTGAGTAAATGTTTTAATTTTATTTTACTTGGTTCAAGTTCCTAAGTTTTAAATTTTCTGGTTTTATTAATTAAAATTTTGCAAAGGAAATAAAATTTTTCATGAGATAAATTATTCTAAATATTATTTTAAGGTAATTTAGCTTTTTATTACATATAAACATACACTGTATTTAGGACTTGGATCATAAAGGATTTTTGAGTCATGTCTTTGTGGGGTAATTTTAAACACAGATATGAATGATCTTTTAATGTGGGATGATATGAAATGTATAGGAAGATATTTTTATAGTACTTGAGGTGGTCTAAAGCAATTTGTTCTTTTATCAGATTTCAAAATACTCTAAAATGGAATTAAATTTTCTCAACATCTTTGTTTATTCCATAATACAAGGCAAAATATAATTTAGTGTTTTCTGATTAAAACGTATTTTAAATTCATAGCTTCTGTTATGAACTGAATGTTTGTGTTTCCCCCAAATTTATATGTTGAAGACTCAGACCCCAATGTGCCTGTATTTGGAGATCGGGCCTTATGGAAGAAGCTAGGTTAGACGAGGTCATATGGTGTTGCCCTGATCCCATAGGATTAGTGTTCTTATAGAAATAGACAGAAAAACTCTTTCTCCTTTCTCTCTCTCTCCCCACTTTATTTCCCCCCGTGCAGGAGCACGAAGAAGAGGTCATGTGAGCTATCTCAGATCATCCTAATTTCTGTGCTCCCACTGAAGAACACTTCTCTTTCTGAGTCATTTGTTCTTCCTATACCTATATATACACGTGTATATGTTTACACATATATACATATATGCACGTGCATATGTATATGTGTATACATACATGTATGCACATATGTACACATACGTATACATACATGTAAGTGTATCTCTGTGTATGTATTTGTATGTGTACACATATGTTTATACATATATGCATATGTAAATGTGTATGTGTATATATACACATAGATAATCATATTTATATGACTGTATAGTATGTGTGTATATTATATGTGTGTGTATATATGTTTTTACATATATATATATACACAAAAAATTCTGTTCTGGAACTCATCTCCGATGTAGGGACTTAGTTGTTTAAATCTCAGAGCAATACCTTATTCCTATGTCCAATTTACGGTAAATTTGACTGCAGCACAATTTCCCAGGTACCTTGTCACTGCTGGAATTATATATCATTGGTGTTTGGAAATTTTCCATAATATAGGTTTCTGTCACTCTAATAGGAAACCATGAGCTACTGGCAGTCTAAGCACTGAGAAGATAGGAAAGTAAAACTAATTAAAATTATAGCACAAACTGTCTAATCATATTTTTTAAGTACGTATGCCTTACAAAAAAGATTTAATTCCATAACAAGAAGAGGAGAAATAAGACAGTATTTTATCTCCCCCATGGCTTTTAACAATTGCTTATATAAGTTGTGAGATCAGAGGTCTGAAAATGACAGTATTTTATCTACTCATATATCTGTAATAATAAAACACTTAGTGTCATGCATTAATTCTTTTGATTTGAGTGGCATAAAGATCATCACAAGCAGTAGAGCAGTAGATAATAGAAGAAAGTGAAATAGGCCTTTATGTTCCTGAAAGTAGTCATGTAAGGTGGCATGAACAGTTTAAAAACCATTTAAATTTATATGTTTTAAAAAATAATTTATACTAAAAGATCCACACTGATAAATTTTGCTTCCACCACTATCCCCACTTACATCATCCCTCCTTAAATTCTATACATAACTATTTTTTGCTTTTCACTTTTTTAACTTAAAAATTTTACTTATTCATGCAAAATCAAATAGAAATAGAAATAGAAACAAGAATATATATATATATTGTTGTTTCACCCCAATCTTAAACAGACATACAGTGAATGCAGTTCTGTATCTTGTCTTTTGTTCTACTTCAACTTAGCTTTGGAGGATCTTTTCTCATAAGCACAGCAAAAAATCTCAGTCATTTCTTATTTAGGTACACAATATTCAATTGTGTGGTTTATTTAGCTAATTCTCTCTTGCTGTTCACTTGGATTTTTCCTTTATTTTCCTTTTTACCATTATAAACAATGCTTGAGTTAATGTTTGCATAAGTATCATTTGCAGTACTGCTCCCGTAGGTGTGCAGGTGTGTTTGGAGGACAATGTTAGGGAGTGGGGTTTTTGGCTTAAAAAATCAATGTACATTTAAACCTGATAGATAAAGCCAGAATCGACTGTGCAGGCATCATTTAACTCCCTCCTCAAAAATTACATCATCAAATTGTAGGAATTTTGACATTCTGACAGGTAAAAATAATATTTCAGTATAGTTTTAATTTTTATTTGCCTTAATATGTAGGATTGAATACATTTTCACATCCAAACACATAGTACTTCTTTTTCTGTGAACACCTATTTTTATTCTTTGTCCATATTTTTATGGGATTGATGTTTCTAAGGCCTTTTTAAATATTAGTCTTACCTATCAGTTGTTTTGTTAGTACTTTAAGTTGTAAATATTTTGTTCTCATCTATCATTTGTCTTTTGAGCTATTACCGCTGCTTCTGCTTCTTCGTTCCTTACTCTTTCTCCTCCAAATATTTTTTTTTATGGCTTCTAAATACGTTTTAAATGCAGCTCTGATTTTCAGGATTTCAGAGGTGGAAAGATGGATTTCTATTACTGAAGACTAATCTGGTAGATTTCTAGCACAAACAAGACAACTTGTATGTCTTCCTGAGAATCATTCTAGTTTATTCAATTTTTAAGTTCCATCTCTATTCATAAATATGCTTCAATTACTTAGAGAAAAATAGCCACAAAGTCAAAATATATTAAATTGGCATACAAATCATTCCACATCTAAGTATTGCCTTATTGTGTTAGTTCCATCTCCCCATGCAAAAATCAAATCTTATGAATTGTGGTTAATGGATATGACAAACATGACACACTAATTAATTGAGACTCCATTTTTTGTTTTTGTTAAAATTTTCAGATCTTCAGCATATCACCTTCTTCTCACACCACATAAATATAATTTAATGCTGTGATTTTAAGACCTACATACATATAGGATAAATAACAGAACGATGATGTGTTTGGAAATGTCATCAATATATGGGTCTATTTTTGTTATGCAAAATACAAATTAAATATTTTAAAAGCAGGAAAGATGTTAACACTTGTCTTGAAATAAGGAATTTTTTGGTATGTAAATAAATATTATGTGTTTGTTTTGCTTGGCTTTTATTTCTATGATTTTTTTAATCCTAAAAATCTAGTAGAAGAATCCATTTTACCAAGAATGTAATTTATTTTTCTTGGTTCACCAACGAGTTTTGATCCACATTGTGCTTCAAACATAACTACAGAGATTTTAAAATACACTGATTTATGATATTCCGTTCATTACCTTTGTAATATGATCTTATTCTAGCTGGATATCACATGCAGATCAAGACCGAGAGGTATCACTTTGAAGATTTCCACTACTCTCTATGCAGCTATCTCATCTCTGGGACTGCCCACCAAATTTTTGTTGCATTGGTGAGTTCTTATATCTGGCGTCTCAAATCATGAAGACCACTGGGCTCTGATTGCATTTCCTTCCTGTGCTGTAGTCTTGAAATACCTTGATGTAATGTAAACTGGTGCACAAACAGGACTCATTTTATTTGCTTCTCTTCTCTCAGGCATTCAGACCTATACTGTCTGTTGTCTGGGCTTTTACATATTTTGTCCAGTTTTCTAGTTATTTAAGGCAGAAGAGCAAATATGGTCTCTGTTACTACATCTTGGCTAGAAGTAGTGATCTATTTCTTAATGTTTCAATTTGATAATGTATGAGAGCTGTCCAGAAAGTATCCAGCCATGTAACCATTCTCATTATATTAACAATGGCTGGATACTTTCCAGATAGCCCTCGTGTAGCGGTCATCCCAATCTATATGTATAATATATTTTTATTGTTCTAGCCCTGGGGAAATAATGAAACACCATTGTGATAATAGCATAAGTGCACACTAATCTAGCAATTTAATGTTCCTACCAAGTTCAAGTAAATTGACTTCACTTGTCAATTTTGACACTTGTCAAATAATCTTAAATTATTAAGAAAAAGTGAATTAGTTTTTAATTATAAATTCTCGTGCTAAGATAAAGGTACACAAATGGGAAGTAGTCGTTTTGTGATGGTAAGAGCACTTTACTGAATTCAAAGTTAGTGATTTTAGTCTCTGCCAGCTGTGTAGTCCTAGGCAAGTCATACAATGTCTCAGTAACCCTAGGCGAGATATGCAAACTCTCAAGGCTATGGCCATGTTTTTCTGAAAACAAGGGAATTGAATGTCATAATATAATAAAACAATGTTGTATCCATGGTATGCTTTGGAATTTATGAAAGCCTGATTCAATAATGTATGGATCCTTTCAGATATATTTCTCATTTTGCTCAAAAGCTTTCATTTTTGGCTGCTAAGAAAAAGTCCTTAACAATATCCCTCATATTTAAATCTGCTTTGATTTTTTTTTGGAGGTGACAGGGGATAACATTCGTAGTAGGATAAATATTAAGTCACACTTCAAGTTCTCCTTCTTTGGTTTGGAGGGGGCAGATAGGATAAAATAATCACTTCTTATCAGCGCATGAGTTAGGCTTAAACAAGTTATGAATCTTGGTTTAAATAGCATTGGCAGAGGCTTCATGTATATAAGATGGAAACAAGATTAGTATATGGAGGGAATCATGATGATAGGATGTAAACTAGAAGTTCTCAATAAAAAGATGCAGTTTGTTCTTTGTCATCTTTGCTTTTGATAAATGTAAGCCTTGGTAATGGCCCACCAAGGAATTCAAGATACAGATACAGTACATCTGTGATTCATTTAAACTCTGTGAAACTGGAAGGAGTTTGGAATTTGATTAGAACTCAATACTTCTATATTAGCACATGAACAAACATTATATGTATAATTATTTTAATATTTTCTGTAACCCTTGATCTCCTGGGAGTTCCATATTGCATAAAACAGATGTGTCTTGCTTACTTTCCTAATGCTAATGTTAAGCACAGTAACTACTACATAGTGGAGTACTTAAAAATATTTGTTGGATTAGTAAATAGCATACACTGATTGCCAGTGTTCCTGAATGTGGATAGATTTCATTTTTATTTAGCACAGTGCAGGTTCAAAAATCCACAGTTATAGTGGAAATGTTAACGATTTGGAAGGGATAAACCAAATCCCGTTACTCTGCAGGGTGGGGAAATTTTTCTAGTGTTTTTCAAATGATGAAACATTCAAGTACATGCTGAGAAATGAAGATCTTTTAAAGAAAATGTTAAATACTCAACTTAGGATCTGATTTTACAATACATGTCACTAAAAAATATTCTAAGAAATATATTTTTTAATATACAGTATACTCACACATACCCATGAGATTGACATAAAATTTTTATATGCCAGTGTTACCAGTTCACATAGTCTTTACTTCATCTGAACAAAATGATGGAAGTGAAATTTTCTTTATATTTTGAAAAATATTTGGCAACTTCAGCTATGGATGAGTGTTTTTTGTTTATCTTTAATATTATGTCATAGCTGTAGAGAAAATTGTTTTTAGGGTACTGTGAAATTTGATGAGTAATGTTGAGTTTATGACATGGATGTAAGAGCTACTGAACAGAGGAATTCACTGTGATAAATTTTCTCATTTTTCTTTATTCTCATTTTGCCTGTTCAAAGTCATGTATGAGTGAGTGTCTATTAAGAAAAAAAATCTTCATAGGTTACATATGGAATTATGTCTAAGTATTTTGTAATTATACCTCTAGCTATAAAATTTACTGTACTACTGCATTGCTAATTGCCTTAAACTGGATTTTGGGCAACTATTATTGATGAGCAGAGTCTAGAATTTTTTTGGCCAGGGAAAGGGGGGACCAAGACCTTACTCTAGATAGCACATAACATTTTGCAAATGAAATGATCAAATAACAATGAGATATATGTATTAAAATATTCACACAACCAGTTCTATATAGTTAGAAAAATAGTGATTAGCATAGGCAGTGATTATTATGAGTAGTCTGAAAGAAAGAGGTTGATATTTGTTTTCAGCTTTTAAGCTTGTGTTTTCTCAAGCAACCAATAAGTCATTGTTGATTCCTTTTCTGCTTTTTGACCATGGTCGAGAGTGTTCATATTCAAAATGTAGGGACGGCTGAATACAATGGCCTGAATGGTAATCAGGGACTTGGGAATGGAACCATCATTTCAATGTGTCTGAACAGAAGCCCTGTATGCGTGACAAGCTTTTTGATGAAAACAACTCCTCAGCTGAATTGGTTCTCGTCGTATATTTGTCTCTTTATGTCTTAGATATTTATTCTACAAAATGATACTAAAATCTAAGGTTTTCAATGCCCCCAAGAGATTAGCAAGGTAGATAATCATAAATATGTTTTTTTTATTTTTTTGTTTAACTCTGTTTTGAGTACTCTGAGAAAAACAGTAACCTATGTAAAAATAAAATAGACCAGGCATGGTGGTTCATGCCTGTAATCCCAGCACTTTGGGAGGCCAAGCCAGGAGGATTGCTTGGGCCCAGGAGTTTGAGACCAGCCTGGGTAACATAGTGAGACCTCCTTCTCTACAAAAAAAAAAAAGTAGTAAAAAAATTTTAAAAAATAAAATAGCTTAATTAATTAAAATGAAAGCATATTCATAGAGTCAACATTTATTTTTGCAACTTTATTCTTTTTCTATATCATGTAGAAATTGTAGGTTTATTTCAACATTTTTTTTAACTTTGACAGGTATGTTTTTAAAACATTTTGTTCCATAATTTGTCAACAACTTTCTAGATGCAACTCTGAAAAGGAAAGCTGGCATTAGTTATGCAAGGAGAATAATTTTTATTTGTAAACTTTAAAACATCACTTTTTTATCTTTCATTGTTCCAATCTTTGCATTTATTAATCTATATACATCATTAATTCAAATGTAATTTTAACATATTTTAGCATAGTTGCAAACATGTAGATAAGTCAGTAATATGAATTGGTTTGATAATAGACATTTTATACCACCTTACCCTTAGACAAAGGTGAACAAGAAGATTTTTCTGTCCTAGAAGATACCGCTATCTCTGAAATCCCTTATCCAACGTTTTCTAAGGCCATCTCCAGTAGCTGGGACCAGTGAGGGCCAGCAGTGTCCTCTGAGAGGAGTGTCAGAGCCTGGTCAGACAGCTGCATAAGCCCCAGTCCTGCTTTTCCTTTTGGAATGCTCTCCAACTCTCCTTCGCATAGAGTTGATTGAGTTCCTTGGCAAGCCTGGGAATTATGCCTATGGGGTTCTTCCAGATCCCAATCTGAAGAAGACAGGCTGATGAGTAAATCACTTCCCCTTGTTGGGAGGATTTTTTTTTTTAACAGAAACTTGGGAGATGGCCCACCCTACAGGATGTTGTTGACACGCAGATTGGAGGTGAATTTCACATTCATTGAACACAAGATGATGGATCTTGATGGGAATTGACTGAAAATAAAATTTTAAAAAATAGAATGAAGTGAAATATTTTACATATTTTATTAACCTGTATTGTTTTCCATGAGAAGTCTGTTATTCTTTTGCTCTGTGTAAAATATCTTTTCTCTCTGTCTGCTTTTAGGACTTTCTCCTCATGGCTGGTTAAGCAATTTGATTTATGCCTTAAATAAATAATAATAATAATAATAATTAGTCAGGTAGAAAATTAATGAGATAATACAAATAATAAAGTACTTAATGCTATTGCAGAAGTTTCAGGCAAACTCATGAAGAAAGAGATATTTGAACTGAGTCTTTAAAATATTGATCAGATGGACAAGTGAGAGCACATTCCAAGCACAGGGTATTGTATGAACAAGTCATATGGGAGGATATAAAAGGCTGTGGGGTGGGACAGATTTGATGTAGGAATGGGGCAATCATAGGAATTAAGAGTCATTTGCATATATTAAATTGCAAATGCATACAAAAGAGCTAAGAAGACTTAAAATAAGCTGTTTTATATTCAAGTAAGTGGATATGAGGAGAGGTTAGGACCCATGTATGTATTGGATAGGCACAGGTGGTATTTTAAGTCATAGGTGAAATCTTAGGCTAAGAACAGGCACAAAAGACAGAAAATGTAAGACTGATTTAGGTAATTACTAATTGTTCATAACAACCTAGTATCACAGATTCATATATGGACTATAATTATAGTTTCCTAACTCATCTATCTATTTTCAAGTTTACCCTGGATTCTGCTATGGGATTTATAAATATATGTGCACGTGCATGCGTATACAGACATACATGCATGCACATAGACACACTTGATCTAATCTGTTTTTCAAAATATTCTACTAACTCCTCACTATTTATTGAATCAAGTTGAAAGTCTTTAGCCAATTAATTCAAAGGATGTCCTCTTCTGCACTGTTAGTATTTTCAAGATGTTGCATTTTCTCATTCAATACTCCAATACCCCTTTTATGCATGGGAGGGGGGTATAACATAAGATCCCTCTTTCAGGAATTTCTCAATTTCTCTAAATCATAAATCTTCTTCTGTGCATGGGGTTTTCAGGAGCATAATATGGTATACACATAATAACTTTCCTAGATGGTGTCTTCCAAACTTTATTCATGTTTATGTTTTTACAATAATGAATTTTTTCCATATTAAGGCATTGCCTTCCATTTAATAAATACACAGATGTTTCACCTCTGACTTTTCATATCAAGAACTTAGCCCCAGAGAAAGGAGATCAAATTAATAAATACATACTTGAAAAGGAGTACAAACATTATAATAGTGTAAATTTAGCTAATCAAATCATACAAAACAAACAATGGAGGCTCAATTGCATGAAGTACATCTTCAACAGTACTTCACAGACCTCAGTCTTCTTGTTTCGTTTGGTCAATGGAGATCACTGTAGGAGATGAGAGAGAGGTAGGAGAGTGAAGTCTGGATATTTACTTTACAGCTGTCTCTTTGTAAGAAGTCTTACAGTGTTCTTCAGTGGATTTATGCTCTACACAAGATTACTAACTCTACAGTAATTCCTCCTTTTCCCTATCCTGGATTCTAATTACCACTTCTACTTTTGTTCTTTGGCAGCTAGAGCTTCCACACAGCATCTAGTAACTCCAGATTCTATAATAGCTATAGATGGTTGTGGCCGGGACCTTGGGTGGTGGCAGGGGAGGTTAGGGTTCTGTGAGCCAGGGGTCCCACAGGGATTAGAGCCGGGTATCCAGGTACCCTGGCCACTGTTCATGAAGTGTAGACTAGCAAGAAGGGATGGCAGAACCTCCCTATTCCCTGAAAGGACCCCTGCCACATTTGGGTAAACTTGACAGGGTGTCACGGGGAGTGGGCACTTTCCTGCTTCACTTTGAACTAGTCATTTATAAATTACATTGTTCTCAATTAATCATATGAGTGAGGTATCCCTTTTGGTTTGGTATCAGACTTCTATTACCCTTTATGTTCTTCATAATATAATGAAAATATGAAATTATCATATTTATTGGTTTACTTTTTACTGGGTCTTTGCCCACTAAAATACAAACCTCGTAAAAACGGGGACTTTTTTGGCCTTGTATTAGAGAGAAATTGCATCTCATGGAGTTAAACAGGCAAGGAAAACATTATTTAAGACTACTGCAATAAGGGAAAGAGATTGAACTCAATGCTGTTGGAAGAAAAGACAGGAAATGTTTTAAGAATTGGGGTGAGCTAGTAGAGAGGTCCTAGGGGACATTATAAGGGAAGTTGGTCTCTGTGATTAGGCCGTCTATGTTAGCAAATTGGCACTTACTGAGGTTAGGTTCTATTTTCCCATGAGATTGGAAGATAGGGGTTTTATGTTCCTTAATGCTTGTATTGCAAAGAGTTGACTTCCAAGTCCTTGAGAAAGAGCACCTGGGTTGTAAAACTGTTAAGAGGCTTTTTAAAAAATTTACGTCTCAAAGGGGTATAGAAAAGATGTGTATTTGTAGGCTTTTATAATGTAATCCTTCAACAATAAGGACCTACAGTCAGGAATAAACCTGTCTAAGGTCTAGTCAAGCTGAGAAGAATATCAAGGCAGGCCATCTTAGTCATTGGTTCCTTGTTCTTTTATTATACCTAAGACCAGTGCCTGGCACATAGCAAACACTCAAGATATATTTGTAGAATGAATGAATAATCATTAAAATATAAAACAAAACAAAACAGCTAGGCAGTTGAGCACACTGACATACAAGAGAAGGAGTTTACTTCCAAATTAAAACTGAAGTCCAGACACTGTCATCTCCTTCAAGGAGCTTAAATGGTGAGGGACAACCCAGTGGCTTGAGCTTTATAAAATTACACACAAGGGAGATTTTGAATAACATAGAAAAAAACCCATATGCTTTCTTCTTTTAATGATTTCAAGTAGTAAATCTTTTGAAATGCATTGGGTTTTAGAAATACATTGACTTTTAGCAGCTACTCTTAATTTGAGGCAGATACTTGCATTTTATAGGTGGGTAACTTGACTATGTGATTATGTGTGATTATTAGCTGATCTCTTTTTTCTTTCAAAGTGCCATGCAACTAAAACTAACAGACTACCAACCAGTCAGCTGTCACATTTGTTCAATTGGTCAAATAAATTTTACTCACAAGTACTACTTTGCTTTACTAGAAAGAAGAGTTGTTGGAAGCAATGTGGGAAATAAGGGGACCCTAGAACATACAAATATGGTTTGTTAAAATGTCTGCTGAGTTCTCAGTAATTTGGAAATCCTTTTGTGTGTGGTACCAGAATAAATATCTGACAAGTGGTGATAATTTTTTCCCCCTGAACTCTGAGTGACTGCTTAAGCAGGGGTCAACTCAGAGCATGGGGGATCTTTTCCTAATTATTCCTGGCGAAGGTGACTTTTATAAATTGTCTGCCCTAATTTCAATTAATACATAAACTAAGATGAATCATACTATATATATATATATCTATATACTCCCACTTTCAGGGAACACAACATTCTAACAAGTAGCCCAACTTTCTTCAAAATAGATGGTATGTATTATAAGATTCCAAATGCAAATATAAGTGAGAATAACAAAGTATATGTTAAATTTCTAGCATGTCATTTTCCTGTGAAACGGTGCTATACAATTTCATACCACAAAAACTTTGTAAATTTAATTTTGTTTATTCTGGGTCTATTTACTTCCTCAACATGACAATTTAAAATGTGTTACTTCTAAGTCTGATATGAAATCTTATTTCATGCTTTACCTTTTAATGTGATTTTTCTGAAATAGCAACCATACTTCTGCCATAATTTTATTATTGTATTTTGAAAATAACTTTAGTGTTTTTCAAAAATATCTCCTAACAATTTTAAGTTAGGAGACATGAGTTTCTTTTTTCCTAATACATTTTTTACCATTTCAAAGACAGCAAGAAAGGTAGCAGAATGTGAAAGTAGAATCTCAAACTGAAAATCTGTTGAGGTTCTGGGGTAAGGAAAAAAGTGGCTGAGGGGGTGTTTTATCTTGCCTGCAAGGATAGTAAAGAACTACTAGCACATGATCCCTTTCAATTCGTTAGATGTGCCCTACTCTGCAAAGAACTAGATTAGGTGATGAGACAACAGTATATAAGGCAGTTTGATGTGTTTTAAGAAATGGGGGTAGGGACAAAATGATATAAAACACTTAAAAGTTAGCAATTATTTCTAAGAGTATATGAAAAGATCTTTAAGGGGATCACATATGAATAAGTTGAAGGAATATGTAAGGAAGGAATTGATGTGATCCAATCTTCAGTGTAATATGGTGTCACCAGTAAAATGTGACAAACTCCAGAGTGGAAAGTCTTAGCTGATTTTAGAAAATACACCATCCAAGGTCAGCAGGAGCTGTGGGGATGATATGTTAAGCTCAAGTATTGATGAAAACAGATCATGTTTTGCAAGATGAGGATACCACATGGATGGAGGGCAGGTGATTCTGGATTGATAAAAGTCACATAAACTCAGTTTTGGTGGTTCATGCCTATAATTCCAGCACTTCAGGCAGCCAAAGTGGGAGGATAGCTTGAGACCAGGATTTTGAGAACAGCCTGGGCAACATAGCAAGACCCTATCTCTACAAAAAATAACAAATAAAAATAGCTGGGTGTGGTGGTGCAAGCCTGTAGTCCGAGCTACTGGGGAGGCGGAGGCAGGAGAATCACTTGAGCCCAGGAGTCCAAGGATGCAGTGAGCTATGATTACACCACTGCACCCCAGCCTGGGCAACAGAGTGAGACCCTTTCTCAAAAACAAAAAAACAAAAAACCATAAAAAACACACAGTTTGGCGAGCAGAAGTAGAAGCAGACTTTTTTTGAAAGGGGATTGAGGTTTAGGTTTGGAGGCTATTATACCCGTGCCTGTGGGAATCCGGAAAGGAAGTTTTAGCAAGAAACTGAAACTGTGGATTTAGTCCTTGAAAACTAGATCATAATAATATAGGGAATTAATAAAGTAGCCATAATCATATAGGGAATGCATGCCATGAACAGAATTGCCCAGAAAGAAAATATAGAATGATATGAGAAGAAGATTATAAAGCAAATATGAAAGAACACTAAATTATAATACAAAGAGCAGACAGAGGACAAAACATTATCAGCAGAACTTAGAAAAAATGTTCTGAGCAAAGTAAACAGTGACTGAAAAGACTATGCCATAATGGAAATTAAGATACGAAAGAGGTTGTACTAGTTTGCAGTCCTCCCAACAGTGTATGAGTGTTCCTATCTCGCCACATCCACTCCAGCATTTGTTGTTTTGGGACTTTTTGATAAAAGCCATTCTCACTGGAGTTAAGTGATATCTTATTATGGGTTTGATTTGCATTTCCCTGATGATTAGAGATATTGAGCATTTTTTCATATGTTTGTTGCTGAAAACTAGAACAACCTCTATGGAAAGTAGTATGGAGATACGTCCAAGAATTAAAAGTAGACTTACCATTTGATCCAGCAATCCCACCACTCAGTATTTACCCAAAAGAAAAAAAGACATTTTATAAAAAATACAACTGCATTCGAATGTTTATAGCAGCACAATTCACAATTGCAAAGATGTGGGAAAAAAACAAGTGCCCATCAATACATGAGTGGATTAATAAAATATGGTATATGTATACCATGGAGTACTACTCAGCCATAAAAAATGGTAAACTAATACCTCTTGTATTAACCTGGATGGAACTGGAGACCATTCTTCTAAGTGAAGTATCACAAGAATGGAAAAACAAACACCACATGTGCTCACCATTAAATTGGAGCTAATTGATCAACACCTATGGGCACATATGGAAATAACATTCATCAGAAATCAAGCAGTAGGAGAGGGAAGGAGGAGATAGGTAAATTCACACCTAACAGGTACAATGCACACTATCTGGGGGATGGGCACACTTATAAATTTGATTCAAATGGTACAAAAGCAATTTATGTAACCAAAATGTTTTTAACCCCATAATATTCTGAAATTTAAAAGAAAGATAGGAAAGAGGTACAAGTAGAAGAGTTAAATAATTTCAGACTGTATCTTCAGACAGAAAGTATCAAATTTGTAAAGGCAAGAAAATAAACCATTAAAATGGTCTTTTGCAAATCAGTAATCATATTAGTAGGGACCTTCTTATTATCTGGTAGATCAAAATTCAGATTATAGTGAATTTTTAGGTGAAATAATATGAAGAATAAAAGTAAGGACTCTACTTCCAAAAAATTTGTTGTTTAAAGAAAGAAAAAGATCAAGGGAAATGGCATTTTAGGATGAGACAACTTGATTTTTTTGTAAGTATAAAGCAAGGAATCAACAAATATATAGAGATTAAAGATATAAATGATAAAATATATATTTGAAGAAATAATATGTTTTGGCTATAGGAAGATATATTTATTTTGATTGCAAAGTAAGAAATTTCAAATTAAACCACTAAACCAGAAAGAAAATTACAATTTTTGATAATGAAGTAACTGGAATTTCTTCATTTAAGAAGATGGAAGGCTTAACCTGCCAGAAAAGTACAGATGGCAGCTACTACAATGATAACAAGAGAAGGATATAAATTACAAATAGATAGAGGGCCCTGGGTAGAAGCACATGGTCAGTTCCCCCAAGACTGATATTCAATCCATACGTCCAAAACATCTGTACCAGTTGCTAAAGTATTAAAATATACTCATACTGGCTGATACATGATCATATTCACAGTCTTTCAATTACCCTCTTGTTACTTAATTGCCCTCTTGTTACTTAATTTCCTGCAAGAACCCCAAAATGTCCAACATCTGGATGATAAAGGATAATTTCTGATCAAAGTTGGGGGACTCTGAGATCAAGCTCAGAGGTCTGTATCTGTAAGGTCTGTATCATTTTGACAGGGTAATTCTACACCATTCTTATAGATTGTGAATATCATCCGGGGTTTCATCAATGCAGGAAGCAATAATTCAGGAAGAAATATGGGTATGTAAACTGGGAGCATTAACCAGCTCAGTAAAGAAAGTGTACAGAATAAAAGTCAAATGTTGAATAAAGCTAAAGCCAAGAAAATGAGCCACATTAGCAAAGATCCAGGGATGCAGGGTCCTGAGAGAGATTGTGGCATGTACCCAACCAATCCTTCTGCAATTGGTAAAGGAATCTGAACCCCTTAGTATTACTATTCCCTACAGCCTGGCCAAATGAAGGATAGACTAGACCTATTGCAACTGTTTAGATACATTGAAGTGAGTTTTACCTACTAAACATCAAATAACTAATATAATTGTACCTGATCATATTTCCTCTTCCTGAGGTACTCTAGCAATGTGTATATGACCCCTTTGTACAAATTATTAAAAGGTGCTCCTTATGGGCAGAGAATTCATAAAAGTCACTCCCTTTAGGAAAAATTAGGAAAAAATCTCACATGTTCTAAGCTGACCCCTCCACATCAGGGCCATTGGCTTGGTGAACATAGTATGGAATGGGTTTCAAGCCCCACTTGCATCTTTGTGGACAAGCCAAGTAATACTTTCATAAGGCTCAGTCTGTGTATATCATCAGGCAGGGTAGCTCTATTATACATCCCCATGTGCTCACATAGCTTGATAGTTCTTTGACTGAGTTGATAAATTGGATGGTCATTTTGGGTCAGACTAATCTGGCTTTTCTGAAAAGGATACACCCAAGTTGCCAAAGAAACTGGAGTGGATTATACAGCCTTTATATTTCTCTTCTATTGCTGAGCCTGCATGGTGAATTGTCATGTGCTCATTTGTCTGTTCTGTTATTATGACTAAAATATGTGGGGTTGAAACTCAGGTTTTACACTTTGGGGAAGAAGGTTTCAAAGCTTATCTTAAAGTAAAAAAATTTTCACTGTATCATTTTTTCCTGCACAGTAGGAGACCATTATCCTTAAACCTCATATAAATGACCTCTGTACATCTCAAAGCCCATAATAACACTCACTCTTGTGGACAGTTGTTTGGTGTGTCTGCCCTTTATACTTTAAGCTTTTTCCTCAGAAGATAAGCTAACCTTTTCACATATATACAACACAAGAAAATACATTATTTATGAGTTTGAATTGCTTGAGCTATCAGCTATCACACACTTGCACTTCAATTTTTGATATATTATGATTAAAAAAATAAAAAAAAACTTTGATTTTCTTTCCCAAATAAGGTCATGGGCTAGATTTGGAAATGTATCCATAGATCACTAAAACCCTTTGACAGAGCAATATTTCTCTTGGGGGAAAGACTCTCTGGTGGCACTCTGTTCCAATGCATCACTAGTACAATAGTGCTTTGATAATATACTACCTAGTCTCATCTGTCAGTGGAGCACCAAGGAGAGGAGAAAAGTCTTCTTAATTATTTATTATTGCAATGTATCATCACTGTGTCACCAGTTTGTGCTCAGGAACATGCCCTCAGATAAGAGATGGTGTGCTCTTATTTTCATAAGTAGTATCCTTGAATACAAGGTGAATAAACCTGGCTCATTACAAGGTTTGTCAAGGAGGAATTGTTCAAATTGCACTGTGGAAGTAACATTGCCATAGATGTCAATTGGCAAATAGAGATTATATTTTAAATTTCCTTTACAAAGCTGCTGTCTAAAAACTTTAATCACAAACTGTAACTAATTTTATATCTTTTATGGTACATTTGATTTTAAACCATGATTCTTGTTTTGAGAAAAATTATTTTGGAGTCTTTACTTATTTTTTCTGGTAAGGAATGCACTACTTGTTTATTGGCTATATCTATAAACCAGTTAACTTTTCTCTAGTTAGCCCTCCCCATAGATAATGTTTATTTAGATACTTAACTCAATCACACACGAATACTTTCTTACAACACCCAATTGAGAGGAAAGCCCCACTTCTTTAAACTTCCCCAAAATTGCCTAAAAGAAGCTGAAACCCTGTGATAATAAGTCTTTTCTAACACCACCTTACTAAGATACCCCACAGTTCTCTAGAGTGTAAGTTCTTCCTGGATATGACAAATTAGAAACCCAACTTCTTCAATTGCAAGTGTGTTCTTAGTGATCTTTGGCCACATGGTATTAACAAATGGAATATAACTCATGACAAGATAAAGAAAAAACACCCTGGGAGCAAAAAGGTGTTAGAAATAAACTCATGTGTGTAGGTGTGTGTGTGCACGCATGCACGTATGAGAGAGAGAGAGTGTGTGTGTGTGTGAGAGAGAAAAAAAGACAGCAAGGGAGAGGTGTAATCAGGGCAATGTTAAAAGTTTAAAGATAGTTATGAAAAGAAAAAAAAATCTGCTTGCCCACCCCCACGGAATTCAGCCTATTCAATAACCTTCACATGAATCTTAGCATATGGCTTAAACATTTCTCAGAGCCATAAATTGCAAGTAAAAATCTCTTTGGGTGGCTTCCAAATTCTTGAGAAACACAGATTTGTCAAGAAACATCAAGAAAGTCTTAAGTGACAATGCAAGTCAGCGATTGGGGTACCTAGAATGAGTCCATCAGTGATAGGGTGTTTGGGAATTTAAGGTCCTCAAAGGCTTGAATATTATTTAGTGGACCTATACAGCTACAACTGGGAAATATGATGTTCACCATAGAAAACCACATTGTGGTTTTGTGAAATACATCCAGAGGTCAACCATGCCAATTCCCCCAGAAGAATGAAACTGGATGCCTATCTCTTATTGTGTAGAAAAATCAACTCAAGGTGGATTAATGACTTAAATTTAAGACCTGAAACTATAAAAATAGTAGAAGAAACCTAGTAAAAATGCTTCTGGACATCAGCCTAGGCAAAGAATTCATGACCAAGACCTCAAAAGCAAAAGCAACAACAACAACAACAACAACAAAATAGACAAATGGAACTTAATTAAACTAAAAAGCTTCTGCTCAGTGAAATAAATAATCAATAGAGTGAACAACCAACAGAATGGGACAAAATATTTGCAAACTATGCATGTGGCAGAGAAATAATATACAGAATTTACAAGGAACTTAAACAACTTAACAACAACAGCAAAAACCTCCAAATAATCCATTAAAAAGTGGGCAAAGGACATGAATAGACATTTTTCAAAAGAAGACAGGCAATGGCCAACAAGTATATGAAAAAATGTTCAACATTATTAATCATCTGAGAAATCAAAATTAAAGCCTCAATGAAATATTATCTTAACACCAGTCAGAATGACTATTATTAAAAAGTCAAAAAATAACAAATGTTGACAAAGATGCAGAGAAAAGGGAATAAATACACTGTTGGTGGTAATGTAAATTAGTACAACCTCTATGGGAACCAGTATGGATATTTCTCAAAGAACTACCATTCAATTCAGCAGTCTCACTACTGGGTATATACCCAAAGGAAAAGAAATTATATCTAGAAGGCTCCTGCCCTCATATGTTTATTGTAGCACTATTCACAATAGCAAACATATGAAATCAACCTAAGTGTCCATTAATAGATGATTGTGATATATATATACATACACACTATGGAGTATTACTCAGTCACAAGAAAGAGTGAAATCATGTCTTTTGCAGCAGAGTGGATGGAACTGGAGGCCACTGTCTTAAGTGAAATAACTCAGAAACAGAAGGTCAAATACCACACGTTCTCACTTGTAAGTGGGAGCTAAATAATGTGGACACATGAACAAAGAGTGTGGAATAACAGACATTGGAGACTGAAAAGACTAAAATAGTGGGAGGATGGGAGGGGAATTAGAGATCAGAAATTACTTAATAGGTGCAATGTACATTATTCGGTTGACGGTTACACTAAAAGCTCATACTTCACCACTATACCATATATCCATGTAACAAAACTGCACTTGTCCCTCTTAAATTTATAAAAATAAAACAAATTAATTAATTAATTAATAAGGTAAAAAAAACATAGTTGCCTAAGACTTTCTTAACAAGTAATTGAAAGCCATAATCATAAAGCACACGAAGTACAAGTGGGCTTGCCATTGAATGATAATTGAAATAAAAATAGCAGTACTATTATTGTCACTCTGTGACAAAGTCTCTGATAAATGTTTTACATATATTATCTCTTTTAATCTTTACATCAACTCTCTGATTTAGGCTTCTAATCCCATATTGAGATTAAAAAATTGGGAAGTAACATGCTAAGAGTACAATTATAGTCAAATAGCTAATGTAGATGTAGCATTTAAGAGAAAAAATATTTTGATTAGATTTATGGCTACTTGTAGAAAATTTTGTCAGACTTAACTGAGAAAACAATTGAAAAATAGTAAGGAAAACTAAAATCTTGTTTGATTTTCTTCAATACCTATTTTGGTGAGACATCTTTGACTCTCAATTTCTTCATCTATAAAATGGACAAAACTAATCAGTAAAGAAGTCACCACCTGTAAATATTCAAAATGTTATAACTGTCCTAAATGATATAAAAGCTCAATTCACTTGCATAAATTTTTCTAATTGTCATTTTATTTCACAATATTTTTCTGCCTTAGTAACATTTATATATCATACATTTTCATCTTTTAATACTTATTTTAAAAGTACAGTACACTTACACCTGTTTGGTCAATTGTCTATTCACAATTAATCTTTACATATACTTGTACTGGGTAAATTTTATATTCACATTACTAGTCTTTTTTCTCTTAAAAATTTCAGGCAAATCTTTACTAGATTTGAAAGGGAATGGCAAGACAGTATTTTTTTTCCTTAGAAAACTCACTTAATTGAATTATATTTGCATAATAACCTTTTGCCATAAATATGCATATTTATTTATTTCTAAATCATTCTATCTCAGGTACCATTTCTTCAAATCAAGCAATTCTCTAACTATATACCTTATTGAGAAAAGGAGGAAACTACTGTATTTTAATCTCTCACTCTAAAGATAGTTTGTAATATTTCAGTTGCCATCTTTCAAATGAGTATAATAAATATTATTTTAATAAAAATGCTTGTGGAGAATATATACCTTCAGAAGTAAACAAAGAATGAATTCATTCATCCAAGTAGGGAAAATCAATTCTTCAAGGAAAAGAAAGTTTCATCATCTGAAATTAGAAAATTAGAATACTTGAGAACAGCACTCCCATCCAGAGATTAAATTAATATATTTCAAAATAATTGTGAAGAAGATGATGATGATAATGATGATGATGAAAATAAAAAACAAGGAATATTTGTGCTTCTTTTCCTCAAAATTGTATGATAGACTATTTCTTTGTATAGAGACAGTATGGCAAAATATCTCACCCTGAGGATCATGGGCATATTTGGAAATGCCCTTGGAACTCTTGATTCTCTTTAAGATTATTGAATTTCGGGTGTTCTTTTGCATAATTAAAAAAAACACTGAAAACACATTCTACATCATATTGACCATTGTACAACAGAAGATTGCTAATATTTTATGGCCACTATTTCTGTATTAACAGTCATATTTTTGTGAAGTGAAAAACAAGTGACCCAGTGCTTTTTGAAAGCAAAGACTTCCAGTAATCCAAATAGTTGAAAGAATCAGGGAAATTGGGTTGTTACACAGCACACTCTACTGTAAGCAGTGGAATTCAAAACAAGAGTTAGTATTATAGTCACATTTTGGGCAGGTATCTTCTTATACTTGAATCACTTATTTGCATGTTCCAACATGCAACATTCTTTTGTGAAGTTGCAATAAATATGCCAAAAGTATTTTTTCTATTCTAACAGTGATTGGATTATATGCTCATTCAATTCAGAATTCATTAAACAGCAGGGTTAATCTTATATTTAAATGAATGAGGTGGCATTATAATAATCAAATAACACATCTTTAAAGTGGCCAGTGCTCATTAGTTGAGTGTTAGATAAATATGAGGTCTGATTACCTATAAAAAGAAAACAAAGCCTTAATATTTTTAGGTGCATATTGTAAAACATTGTTTGTAAAGCAGTATACTCCACAGTACTATTGACGTAAAAGAGAAAAAAAATACATTAAATATAGAACAAGACCTGGCTCAACATATTTCTAATTTAAAAACAAAATCAATGATTTATTTCCTGTCCTATAGCATCTTCCATCATACTCAGTTAAGGTTGTTAATTAGAACTTTACTGCTTTGGTCATTTTGTTTGTAATTAATTTATAAATTTGTTGTTAACTTATAATTGTATAAACACATAAGCAAAAGGAATTTAAACATAGTTCTGCATTTGCACAAATAACACTAAAATAAAGTGGAGGCACAAAATTATATTTTATTTAAAACTTATTCATATACAATTCAAGCTGGAGAATGTTTCTTAATGCAAGTTCTATATAAAAAGAATATTTCAATTTGTAACATGTCTTGCAGTTGACAAAATACTACCTATATCACTTTTTCTGCCTCTCAAAATCAGCTGGTATGGGATTCTTTCTTTGTGTGTATGCTTTCGCTAAAATTGGTATGACCTTGAGCCAGACCAATTTCCCCAATTTGCTCACTGGTAATACAGAAATGATACCTGTATCCTTACCCTTACAGATTTATTTTGCTAGATAAATTATTCAAAATGATATTAAACAGGTAAAAACACTATACTCAACAAGCACAATTGTGGAAAATGTGAAATACCAAGACTCATATATAGATTCATCTTACAGACTCCGTAAGTGAGTTTTAGTATTTGATCATTTCCATTGCTTTGATTTTTTTTTGTGTCTACTGTTTTCTGTGTCTTAAATCTTCTTCATCTTCTATATAAAGGTAGTTGTGCTGAATTTTTTAAACACTCTTTCTGCATTTTATTTTCAATTTAATTTATTTTATTCCATTTTCTGTTATGTTTCTCTTAAAATATTATGCATGGTGTTAAATTGCTCTTGTGTTACTTCCAATTTAGTCTTCATTTTTAAAAGCTTTTAAAAAGCTATTTGAGGGAATAATTGAGGAAAACTTTGATTTAGAGATTTAGACATCCAGGTATAGGAAGTTCAACGAAACCTGGGAGATTCATTGTGAAGAGGCAACCACCAAGACACATAGTCATCAGACTGGCCAAAGTCAACACAAAGGAGAAATTCCTGCAAGCTGTAAGGCGAAAACATCAAGTAACTTACAAAGGAAAACCCATCAGGCGAACTGTAGACTTCTCAACTGAAACCTTACAAGCCAGAAGGGATTAGGGCCCCATCTTTAATCTTCTTAAGCAGAACAACTTACAGCCTAGAATTCTGTACCCTGCAAAACTAAGTTTCACATATGAAGGAGAAATAACGACTTTTCCAGACAAGCAATCACTGAGGGAATTTGTCAAGACCAGACCTGCCCTATAGGAAATACCCAGAACAGCATTATACATAGATCAGCACAATAGACACCCACCAGAGTAAAACCACCCAAAAGCTAAAGTTCAGAGCTCATATAAAACAATAGCACAAGAGGGAAACAAAGCAACAGGTTACTACCCAACAGGATGAGCATAACAGCATCCCACATATCAATCTCATCAGTCAATGTGAATGGTCTGAATGCCCCATTCAAGAGACACAGTCTGGCTGAATGGATGAAAAAATACAACCTATGTATCTGCTTTCTCCAGGAAACACATCTAATCCACAAGGAGTAATACAGACTCAAGGTGAAGGTATGGAAAAAAATATTCCATGCAATGGAAACCAAAAGAAAGCAGGTATATCCATTCTCATATCAGATAAAATTGACTTTAAATCAAAAATAGTAAAGAAAGACAAAGATAGATATTAAATAGTGGTAAAGGGAGCAATTCAAAAAGAAGACATAACAATCCAAAATATTTATGCACCAAACACAGGTGTACCGAGATTCATAAAGCAAACCCTACTAGATCTAAACAAAGTTATAAACAGCAGCAGTGTAATAGCCAGGACTTCAATACCCCACTGACAGAATTGGACCGACCCTCCAAGCAGAAAATAAACAAATATACACTGGAGTTAAACAAGACTCTAGAGTAAATGGGTTGAACAGACATTCACAGAACATTCTACTGAAAAACTACTGAATATACCTTCTTCTCCTCAGCACATGGAACATTCTCTAAGATTGATCACATCTTAGGCCACAAATCGTGTCTCAACAAATTAAAAAAATATATAAATTATACCATGTATCTTCTCAGAGCACAGTGGAATAAAATTAGAAATCAACTTCAACAGAAACACTCAATTCTACACAAAGTCATGGAAATTAAACAACCTACTGCTGAATGATTATTGGGTCAAGGAGGAAATTAAGATGGAAATCAAAAGATTCCTCGAACTAAATGACAAAGGGGACACAAGTTATCAAAGCCCTTGGCATTCAGCTAAAGCAGTCCTAAGGAGAAAATACATAGCCTTAGACTCCTACATCAAAAAGTCAGAAAGATCACAAATCAACAGTCTAATGAATCATCTCAAGGAACTAGAAAAGGAAGAGCAAACCAAACCCAAACCCAGGAGAAGAAAAGAAATAACTAAGGTCAGAGCAGAACTAAATGAAATCAAATACAAACAAACCAAAAAACCCTAGAAGATTAATGAAGGAAAAAGTTGGTTCTTTGAAAAGATAAACAAAATTGACAGACCTCTAACTAGATTAACCAGGAATAGAAGAGAGAGTACCCAAGTAAGCTCAATCAGAATGAAAAAGGAGATGTTACAACTGATACCACAAAAAATACAAAATATCATCTCTGAATACTATAAAAAATCTCTGTGCACATAAACTCAAAAATGTTGAGGAAATGGACAAATTCCTAGAAACACACAACCCCCAAGGCTCAATCAGGAAGAAATAGAACTCCTGAACAGATCAATAATGAGCAACAAAATTGAAGCAGCAATAAAAAATCTTCCAACAAAAAAAAGTATTGGACCAGATGGTGTCACAGCCAAATTTTATCAGATCTACAGAGAAGAACAGGTACCCATACTGCAGAAATTTTTCCATAACACTGAGAAGGAGGAAATTTGTAATAAATTTTAAAGTGCAGGTGTCTTTTTGATAAAACAACTTATCTTCCTTTGGGTGTATACCCAGTAGTGGGATTGCTGGATCAAATGGTAGGTCCACTTTTAGTTCTTTGAGGAATCTCCATATTATTTTCCATAGAGGTTGTACCAGTTTGTAGTCCCACCAACAGTGTATAAGTGTTCCTTTCTCTCTGCATCCACACCAGCATCTATTGTTTTGGGACTTTTTGATAAAAGCCATTCTCACTAGGGTTAGGTGATATCTCATTATGGTTCTGATTTGCATTTCCCTGATGATTAGTGATATTGAGCATTTTTTCTTTGCTTATTGGCCATTAGTTTATCTTCTTTTGAAAAGCTTCTGTTCATGTCTTTTGCCTACTTTTAAATGGAGTTGTTTGATGTTTTTCTTAGTGATTTGTTTGAGTTCTTTCTAGATTCTGGTCATTAGCCCTTCATCAGATGTATAGCATGTGAATATTTTCTCCCATTCTGTAGGTTGTCTGTTTGCTCTGTTGATTGTTTCCTTGGCTATGCAGAAGTTTTTTGATATAATCAAGTCCCATTTAATAAGTTTTATTGTTGCTGTGATTGCCATTGGGGTCTTCTTCGTAAATTCTTTGTCTAGGCCGATATTTAGAAGAGTTTTCCAACAATTTCTTCTAGAATTCCTATGGTTTCATGTCTTGGGTTTAAGTCTATTGTCCATCTTGAATTAATTTTTGTGAGCTGTGAGAGATATGAATCCTGTTTCAATCTTCTACATGTGGCTATGCAATTTTCCCAGCACCATTTATTGAATAGGCATTCTTTTCCCCAGTGTATATTGTTATCTGCTTTGTCAGTGATCAGATGGCAATATGTAAATGGTTTCATATACGGATTCTCTATTCTTTTCCATTGGTCTATGTCTCTCTTTTTGTGCCAGTACCTTGCTGTTTTGGTTACTGTAGCCTTGTAGTATACCTTAAAGTCTGGTAAAGTGATATCTCCAGATTTGTTCATTTTGCTTAAGGTTGCTTTGGCTATTTGGTGTATTTTTTGGTTCCAAACAAAGTGTAGAATTATTTTTTCTAGATCTGTGAAAAATAACGTTGGTGTTTTGATGGGGATTGCATTGAATGTGTAAATCACTTTGGCTAATATGGACATTTTAAAAATGTTGATTCTGCCAATCCATGAACATGATATGTTTTTCCATTTGTTTGTGTCATATGCAATTTCTTTCCTCAGTGTTTCATAGTTCTCCTTCTAGAGATTTTTCACCTCCTTGGTTAAGTATATTCCTAAGTAACTTATTTTTTGTAGCTATGAGATGTCTTTAAATAGCAGTAAAATATGCTAAGAATCCATTGCAATTTAAAGAAATAGCCCAACTCAACCTTTCCTAGTATTTCATCCCAGTATCTAGAGTAAGGGCTATGGTATAATGAACAGGTTGAGATCTACAGTGGTATAGAGAGATTGGATATGAACAGGTAGTCACTGTGTAAACTTAAAGTCAGTAGAGGAACTGCAGAAAGAGTGGGAGGAGTAGACCTGAGAACGGAATCTGTCATTGCTACGTTAGTATTATTGTCCTACCATGTCAGATGCCATAGTAATCTCAAAATATTAATCAGGGTAAGGCTTCAGGTTCAAGAGGATGAGCAAAAGTGGTTATGGGAAGAAAAACTGAAAGGAATCTAGTAATACAGTGATCAACAGAATTTTTTAATTTCTAAGTGTCTCAGTTTGAAACAAGGACTTGAGTGCAGGTGATTGGGATTTGTTTCCAAAAAATAGGAGTAAGGAAGCATGGAAAGTGAGATAAGAAAAATAGAAAGACAATATCAGTTTTTTATAAAGGGTGCTGCTTTAGAACTCGGCAATATTACTTCAGGATGTCATAGAAGTTTACAGAAAGCCCTTTAGAATTGTCTGTGAAACAGGTGTAAGGCTGAGGTATTTACTGAAGACTCTCCACTGTTAATTGGGAATTCTCCTGTAGGAGTTAACTCTCCCTTATTTCCAGTATGTGCTTTTACATGGACTGATCACTTCCAAAACTTTAAAGAAAACTCTGGTCAAAAAGTGGAAATATAAACCTGGCATTATAAAGAGGTAGGACTTTGTCAGTGGAAGTAAGAACTCTCTACCACTGCTGGCCTGAAGTCACAGACAGACTCAGAAAATGCTATTTCAGTCACCAAAAGCACCTGCCAGGATTAAATTAGAGATTCTCTCTAGTTTGAATTCTAGCGGATGTGGAGGTAGGGGAAATTTAGTTCCAATAATTACTTCATTCATTCATTCAACTTATAGCACTGTTACTAGGAACAAGATACAGTGGTGAACAAGATACAGTGGTGAACAAGATCCTGTGCTGCAGAGTTCATAGTCTGCAGGCGATTAAAACACAGTGACCTGTTATGTTAAGGGATGTAAAGGAACATGTAGGTGGCATACATAGCCTTTCCTTGACAGGCATTGACATGGGGGAACCTGGAAATCTACCTGGGGCAGTGAATTCTAAGTTGAAACTTCAAGAATGAGTTGTAATTACGCAGGCAAAATTGGTAAAAGAAAGTGTTGTGGGCAGAGAGAAAAACTTTGTATCTTACACAGCTATTATTCCTCCTTATATGAATTTTAACTGTTCTGAATTGGATTGGGACCAATTTAGGATAGACCCTAGCATGCAATAACTGATCAATAATTGTTAACTTTTACTTTAATCATCATCAGTATTTTTACCATTAAAATTATGTGTATCTTTAAGCAGAAGGAATGCTAAGATTCTAGAATTCCTTTAACAATGGGTATCACAAGTAAAGGTAGAAGTAATCTTTGACATCATTTTCATAGAAGGACATATAGCATGAACAATGCAATAAAAGAAGAACCTGCATGAACAGTGCAATAAAAAGCATTGTGAGGTTTAGGTCTTTGCATGGAAATAATCAAATATTGGAAAATGCACTATTAAGGAGTGCCTAAGACTATGGAATTCAGCATTAGAAATGTCTGGGTTTTTGAGTGGCTCTCCCACTTACTTGCATTATGATTTCTAGAAATAATTATATATGATTCAATTTATTTAACTACAAAGTGGGTTTAATTATAATTCATAACTCATTAAATAGTTTCAGGGATTAAAAGGTATACCTCATGCAAAGCATTTAACTCAGTGTTTGGTTCATAATTAGTCCTGAATAATAATATTTATTGTTAGTATCTTTTTTTGGGTAATGCTCAAATAAGATGATCAATCAAATTATTAAAAAGATTTTCAAGGATAGCATTGTTCAGTAGTATTAAACAATAATAGAACTACATTCTACAGGTCACTAGATTATTCCCTTTCTCCGAATTTATGTGAATATAAAATTCTCTTTCCTTGTAGTTTCTTATACTTTAGATATTACTAAGATTGAATTGAAATGGGTATGAGCCACTAAAATTTCCCGATGCTCCAGATTTAAGATTAGTCACCCATACTGAATCACACTGAGGATGACTCACCCAGGTTGCAGGTTACATACATTGTGTTCCCAGGTACTGAAAGACCTGCCGGAAATCAGGCAGTGGGATCGAAGAGAAAGGGCAGTTGGGGCTGATTATGCTGTCGGTATACACAGCTTGACAAAGAAGGATAAATGACGTGTTTTTCTGGTGACAGAGTAGGAAATGACAGAAGTTAAGTAAGACATTAAATCTATTACTCTGATTTAAAGGGGAACAAAATTGGTTTTTACTTTTATTCCATTATAGATTATACAGATCACCTTTTTACTTCATTTCTAAGGAAAAAGTCTTTTCAATTCCACAGTCACTTTCTGAATTTAGTTCTTTGACATCTCTCACGTGAACATTCCCATTGCCTTCAGGGTCTCCCCATTGCAGTCAGGAATGCATGTGACCCATTGTAGCAGACTTCCTATAATTCAGTTAGGCTCATGGCATCCTCCTGTTCAAAAACTTTCAAAATCTCTTCAAATAAAATTTGTACCTCTTATCCTCACATCCACAGTCTTTCTTAATTTTGCTCTAGCCACCTCCTGTTCTCATTATTTTCTCATTGCATATACAATGGCACAGTCACATGATTCCATTCATCCAATACATCATTTATTTTCCCACCTTGACAGCTTTTCACTTACTGTTTTTACTACCAGAAAACCTGCACTTTACCTTCTCTACCACTGAATATCTTCCTCATCTTTTGAAACTGAGTTTAAAATTATCTTCTTTGTACAAGTTAACCTGACTCATAGTAAAAACATATACATATAGATTCATAGTAAAAAACATATACACATAGTATATGTACATATGCATAGTAAAAACATATCGTATATACTCATAGTAAAACATATACATATTTACTGTTTCCTCAACAGCTAGTTTAAACTTCTAGTATAACAGATATATTTGTGTAACCACATTGGTACATTTAAATCTTCCTCTTAATTTTAAGCTGCTTAATGTTATATAACCGGTCTGTTTAATTGTAGGAGAACTAGCTTTGCAGTCTATAATGCAACATTGAAGACAGTAGGCATTCAACAAATACATATTTGCTGAGAAAGATGGTCATTTATAATGAGCTGCAGATTTGTATTATTCAATCTTTACTCAGAGGTGATCTCAAATATAATTGTACATTGGTAGATCCTACCCAGCTTAAAGAAGTTAGGAGCTCCTCAGCAGTCTTAGTAGAATACTAATTATGTCCAATAAAAATCTACTACAAGACACCTAGAAGGACTACAAAGACTTTGAAGATTTCAACCCACAAAGACTTTTAATCATCAACATCATAAATATTATACTCTACATTTAAGTTTCAGATGATAAAAGTAAATGAATTTTTAAATGGTTACCAGACAATGGATCTACTTGACCTCTTGCTAATTAAATGGGTTGTTAAAAACACATTTTATTCCATGAGTTTGAATTTGCATCTTTTGTATTCACCTTACAGTCAATAGAAACTTCTCTCATGAAGAAAAGGCCCTGATAATAAGATGTCAGTTAAATCTATACAGTGGAGCTTTGAATAAAAATGATACGTGTTCCTATTTTGGACTAAAATATATTGTTGAAACATAAGCTTCAAAGAAGGTAATGGAAGGAAGACTATTACCAGAAACTATACTATATGGTTCAAGGATTCTCAATTTCAATATTTTAAGACATTAGACTATCCAGATAATGTTTGAAATGTGTCACAAGGAATATGTAATTCATAGTAAATTATCAAAGTTTGAAAATATTTTATGTTTTAATAAATAAGAGCAGCTACCATGAATCAAATGCATAACTTTATTGAATTTTAAAACAAGAGTTTGTATTCTTGGGAAAGAAGAATCAATACATTATAACAAAAAGAAAGTAGAGAAATATAGGAATATTGTTTTCTCTGCAATTCAATTACTTTCAGGAGGTTATGCCTGCCAACATAAATTACAAGATAATTATAAGCAAATAATATATAGAGAAAGTCAGTTCACTTTTCATATACAGCATACCACAGAAGTAGAAAATATATTCTTATATTTGGCATTGCTGTTTGTTGGAAATACTGCAAAAACTGAAAAAGAAAAAAGAAATTTAAAAAATTCATAAAGGAGCAAATAATTTTCTATGTATAATGTACAGGATGCAATTGTATAGACTTGAAGACAGAAAAATATTACAACCAACCCATGTGGACTGATTCTTGGTTAATGCCCACCTATGCTCAAAAATGACAAACAGTAAGAAGAAAAGTAGGGAAAGACAACAAGAACTTTTGTTACTTTATATATCCAAGTTTTGATCAATGTGCTTGTCTCTGGGTGGGTAGAAGATGATGAGCCTGCCAAAATTTTGGTCAGAATTTACAACAGAGCAGTAGTCAGAAGAGTGTAGAGAATCAAGAGTGTTGTACTTTAATCCTTAGAACAATCATATTATCTAAGTGTCATCATCCCCATTTGACAGAAAGGAAACCAAATATTAAATGGATAAGTAATAATCCTAGTTCCAGTCAATGATTTTGGGTTGTAACTATCATTTTAACCCCAGGTGTTTTTTTTTTTTTCATTCTAATAACCAGCATTATTACCACTGCAGCTTATTACTTCTGATTGTGTCATGAAATGGACTTTAAGGAATTGATATAGAGAAAGTTGGGACTTCTAGCATCAGAGGGGGTTTTAGCTAGTAACACAGTTTTTAATACAGCATTTCTAGTATCAATCTATATAATATAGTATCCCCAAAAGCCCCACAAAATAGAGGCAGACTATAGTCACCTAATACATATTTTCTCAGTGAATAAATATATCAGTAACATGAGCAGAATTATGAAGCTTGGAGTAAAAAAATAAAATATTCAGTGTTTACATATATATCATTAAATTATAATTTAACAATAATATATTATTATCATAAACTCTATTTATAGACCATGTCACATGACAGATATTTTATTTATATAACATTTAGAACTTTTAGGAGAGGTTGTAGAATAAATTGTAACATGGCATTATTTCTCAAAGTGCCAATAATTTCTATCCTTGCACTTGAAATTGATTTAGCCTGAAACCGTTATCTTCATGCAACCCCCAAACCATATTGTAGCATAATTTGGCAGATCATTTCAGCTGTCTTAGTGATCAATTGCAGCCTCAAAACTTTCTGCTAAGGGCAAATCAATTGTCCAACAATTTATATCAATTATTTAGAGCAGTGGAATGGCTACAATACTGGTCTTTTCAAAATAGGATTGAATAGCTACCACTCACAGAGTAGGGCTTTGTTCTATGAGAAAAAATAATTAACAACTTTCAAAAACCTAAGTAAGTAATATTTGAGAATATGGATAAATTGGGAAAGTATAAATATTTATTGAGGCTGAGAAGTATTCAAATTTTGATATAAGCAGTCTTCCATTGTATTTAATCAGGACTGAGTCTATAACTCTATAACCCACAGTACATCAAAATGCAAAAGCTCAAACAAGATAGTTTATTTCTTTCTCATGTAATAATAGGGAGATGATGAGAGCAGGCTCCTAAAACAGCTCTACATCATGAGGTCATTCAGAGACTCAGATTTCTTCTGTTTTACTGAGTTACTTTCCCTGAGAGGCTTGTTTTCACCTGCCCCTGGTCAGGAATTATGACAATTCTCTTCCCTAACCATAGGACACCTTCCCTAGATTGATCATCCAGATTTTGGAATTGGTTTATTATATTTGTTACCTGACTGTGGCCATTGTCCCTTCACCAAGGCACTGGGAAAGATATTGATGAAGGGAGCTCTGGCATTCTTGAAAAGCATGATAATAAATGTCCTGTGTCGACTAAGAACAGAGGCAGGAGATGCTGCCAGTGAAATGGGCTTCTGGGTTCAATAGAGATGATTCGATCCTGTAGTGCTAGCAACATTTAGCCACAAGAGACAAGGTGAGTTTGGTTACCACAGTAGATTACAGGGCCAAAGAGATAACCCTGTAGTTTGACTTATAAGTGTCACAGGAATGGAAAAACAAGCACCACTGGTACTCACCATCAAATTGGTACTAACTGATCAACACCTACATCGCACAGGACAATAATATTCATCAGGGGGCGGGCAGGCGGGAGGGGGGTGGAGGGGATGGGAAAAACTCTCACTGAATGGATGCGGGGAGCACAGTTTGGGGGATGACCTCGATTGTAGCTCTGACACGGGCAGTGCATGGGCGATATATATAGCCAAAGTGTTGTACCCCCATAATATTCTGAAATGAAAAAAAAAAAAAAGAATCTTCATAGTTAGCTAGTTGTTCATGGCATTTCCTAGGACTGAAGTAGATGGAAAGCATCTTAATATCTTATTTGATAATATCAACAGAAAAGTACTTTTGGTCTGGTGTCATTTCCCCTGCCCTTAAATGGAATAGAATTCCTACATTGGAAATAGAATCTGTGCATTCAGGACTAAAATTGAAAGAAAAGTCAAAGGGTGTCCCTAAACTATTTTTATAATACTATGAAGATATCTGTCACCTTTTTACTCTGTTGATATTTTCACTGATGGTACAAAACAATATCAGATAAAACTGTTACAGCCTTAGGAAAAATCAGGGCAGTCACACCAAACTGTAGTGGTAGAACTTGTTCACTGAATGTACTCGTCAGACAGAAAAATTCACTTTCACTTAAGAATGCCATTAGTCAAGTGGTAAAACATTTTACTTTTACTAAATTGTAACCCTTGAATACACGTATTTTAATATCTTTATGACAAATTGGAAGTATGATGAAGGAAGCATTTTTGTTGCACTCTGATGTCTGATGACCATCTTAAGGAGAAATAGGCAATTTTTGTGAACTAAACTAGCCACTTTTATTTTTTTATGGGATACCTTTTTTACATCCAAGAATGACTAAAAGACTATGGGTATCTAGACTTGAAAATGAATAAAGATGAAAAGAAGATTTAAGAAATACCAATATTTGTTTTCAACACATGTGTGTGTGTGTGGCTATGTTAAGGTTTTCTGATAACTGAGTGTGACTTTCCACTTTCAGCAGTATCAAGGGCACATTGATATTTGTGCTGAAGTGCTACACATTTGTGGTTCTTTATTACCTGATCACACCACACCAGAGTACAGCCCAGCCTTTCTGAGGATGTGCATCACTAAAACCTCATCTCATATTGATTTATATATTACATATACTTATATTTTAAGAGTTTAAATTGTGCACTAGCTTTTATTTTGATGAGGAAAACAGTAGTAGAGATAGAGGTATATCAGCCTTTTCATTTTATAGATGAAGTAGAAGACGCTCAGAAAATGAAGTAAAATTATTTCTTTAAGGAGACTCAGCTAGCAGCATAATTAAAATTCTATATCAGGACCACTAATGGGACTAGTTTATATGACTGTTTGTTTTAAGTGTTAAATTAAATGGTTGGACACCATGTGTAGTACTGGGAAGTAAAAGGGTGAATAAAAAAAGACAGGAAAATGTCTAAACTTTCCTGTTTGGATCACCGCACTCCAATAAATGGGCATCTACTTTCTAGTGTCCATATGTTGAAAGCTTAACTTAATCAAGCTTACAGTTAGAATGGAAAAAAGAAATTGTAGTAATTGAGGAAGTGCAATTTTTCATTCAAAGCTCAGTTCTGATTTGGGGCTGATGCAGTGAGTGGTGGAGAATATGACAGGTGTTTGGAAGAAAAAAATATCATTAAGAGTTAGTGCAGTTGAGAACAAATTACTTGAGCTCCTCCTTGAAGAATGGAAGCCACAATACATATTGGTTTTGGGGATGAGGTTGAAACAACCCAAACAAGTGTAACACAGTGAAGAATGATGAAAGTCGGGGTGATGCATAGTAGTTTTGGGTTCTAATTGTTATTGTCTGAATTTTTCCGTTCCCCCGCCCCCCGCAACATTCATATGTTGAAATCCTAACCTCCCATGTGATGGTGTTAGGATGTGGGGACTTTGTGAGGTAATTAGATCATGAGGGTGAAGCCCTCATAAGTGATATTAGTGCCCACTCCAGAAAGCTCTCTTACTCCCTTTCCACTATGTGAGTATACAGGAGAAGACAACAGTCTGAGACCTGGAAGAGAGCCCTCACCAGAACCCAACCATGAGACACCCTGATCTTGGATTTCCCAAGACTCCAGAACTGTGAGAAATAAATTTCTGTTGTTTATAAGCCCCTAAGTCTATGGTGCTTTGTTAAAGCAACCCAAACTAACTAAGAGATTAGTTATCATTTAACAAATACTAACTAATTTCTATTTGCAGCAGAAATTTTATTTCGGTTTGGGGTAAGAACAAAATTTGTTCTGGAAGGACCTTGACATCTGGGCTGAGTTTCAGAAAGATTCAGGACTTGACAGATGAAAATTAAGGTACAGCCATTCAGAATCTAGCAAGAGAATGAATTCAAAACCATTACAATATGGTTACATTTGTCCATAAAAACCTCTGACAAAGCCATAAATTTGTGTGTTCTGTTTATAAATTGGAGATATAAAATATTTGTTGGGACCCTAAAATATACCAAGTTTGATAGGTGAGATGTTTTCACATGTATTATGTACTTTATTCCTAAAGCAATTTTGCATGATACCTGTCATAAAAATTTTTTAAATAAAACGTACAACAAACAAAACAAATAATTAAAAATATAATGTGCAATGGCACAAAGCTATTTAAATCTGGAACTGGAACTAGTATTCAGATTAGTCTATTATTCTAAATATTGATATTTTGTAGATTTGATTAATTGGTTTTCAACAAATATGTTAAAGTAATTCAGTGGAAGGATTATAATCTTTTCATTGAATAATTCTGGAACATTCAGACATCCCTATGGATGAAATAATCCTCAAAAATTACCCCATTCAAAAAGTGCTCAACTTCTCTAATCATCAGGGAAATGCAAATCAAAACCACAATGAGATATCACTTAACTCCAGTGAGATTGGCTCATATCAAAAAATCCCCAAATAACAAATGTTGGCGGGGATGTGGACAGGTAGGAACACTCATACACTGCTGGTGGGACTGCAAATTAGTACAACCTCTATGGAAAAGAATATGGAGATATCCCAAAGAATTAAAAGTAGAATTACCATTTGACCCAGCAATCCCACTACTGGGTATTTTCCAAAAGAAAAAAAGACATTTTATAATAAAGACATCTGCTCTCGAATGTTCATAGCAGCACAATTCACAATTGCAAAGTTGTGGAAACAACCCAGGTGCCCATCAATACACGAGTGGATCAATAAAATGTGGTATATGTATACCATGGAGTATTACTCAGCAATAAGGAACAATAGTGGATTAACACATCTGGTATTATCCTGGTCGGAGCTAGAACCCATTCTTCGAAGCGAAGTGTCACAGGATTGGAAAAACAAGCATCACTGGTACTCACCATCAAACTGGTACTAACTGATGAACACTTACATCACACAGGGCAATAACATTCATCAGGGGGCGGGCGGGCGGGAGGGGGGTGGAAGGGATGGGAAAAACTCTCACTGAATGGATGCAGAGAGCACAGTTTGGGGGATGACCACGATTGTGGCTCTGACACGGGCAGAACAGGGGCAATGTGTATGGCCAAAATGTTGTACCCCCATGATATTCTGAAATTAAAAAAATAAATTAAAAAAAAAAAATTACCCCATTCAGTACTATGAATTAACTTGAAATGAATCATAGACCTAAATCTAAAAAATAAAATAAAATAAAAACTTAAAGTAAAGTAAAAGGGGAATTCTTTGTGACTTTGAACTAGGAAAGTTTTCATAGATAGGATAAAAAAAGTACAAAGCATAAAACAAAAACCAATAAATTGTATGTCTTCAAAATTTATAAAAAAAGCATCCATTGCTCTATGAAAGACACAGATACACACAAACAAGTAAAAAGGCAATTCACAGACTAGGAGAAAATATTTTCTATCTGTGTGTATGTATTTATATTCAGAGTATGTAAGACCCCTTACAATTCATTTAATAAGAACACATACATTAAAAACAGAAAATTGGCAACAACTTCAAAGACATTT
This sequence comes from Daubentonia madagascariensis, assembly GCA_023783475.1. NCBI lineage: Eukaryota > Metazoa > Chordata > Mammalia > Primates > Daubentoniidae > Daubentonia > Daubentonia madagascariensis. The sequence goes on from JAKFHU010000585.1 coordinate 20,366,839, forward strand.
TCCAAAGAAGATACAGAATAACCATTAAATACATGAGAAGATACTCAACGTTATTCATCATTATCAGGATAACAAATTAAAACCACAATGAAAAGCCACTCAGCAACCATTAGGATGTCTAAAATTAAAAAGACATACAAATGTTGATGATACAAAATATTGGTGGTTGGAAACATTCTAAATGGTATAGCCATTATAAGAAAGGCAAACAAGCACTTCCCCTATATCCTAGTAATTGCACTCTCAGGTATTTACATAAGAGAAATGAGAATATATATCCACACAAATATTTGTATCTCCTCAGTTGCTTTTTTGCCTGATCTCATGGATTTTTACTGTGTGCACACACAGATTGTTATTAGCTTAGAATTTGTGCTTGACTTAGACATTCAGCAAAGATTCAAGATGACTCTTATGGTGATTATTAGAATATTTTTGTGCATTCTCCCTTATCTCCAGAAATGTGACCTACAATTTCCAGCCCCATCAATCTCCCTGAATTAATCAACAAATTAATTGTTTTTTTCTTTCTATTTCATTAATATTGGCTCTTATCTTATTTCTTTTTAAAAATTTGTAATGACAAACAAAAATTGCCTATTTTATTGTGCACATCATGTTGTTTTGAAATATGTATATATTGTGGAATGGCTACATCAACTAATTAACATAGCTATTTATCTAACATAATTCTTATGTGGTGAGAACACTTAAAATCCGTCAGCAATTTCCAAGTATATGAAAAATCATGTTGACTATAGTCACCATGTTGTATAATAGGTCTCTTGAACATATTCTTCCTGTCTGACTGAAATTTTGTATCCTTTGACCAACACCTCACAATTCTCCAACACCTCCAGTCAACCACCATTCTACTCTGCTTCTATTAGTCCAACTTTTTAGATTTCACATATAAGTGAGATCATGCAGTGTTTGTCTTTCTCTGCCTGGCTTATTTCCCTTAACATAATGTCTTCCAGGTTCATTCATGTCACAAATGACAAGATTTATTTTTTTAAGAGTAAATAGTGTTGCATTGTGCATATAACATTTTTTGATACAGTCATCCATCAATGGAGACCTACATTGATTCCATATCTTAGCTATTGTGAATCATGCTGCAGTGAACATTGGAGTGCAGGTATCTCATCAACTTAAGGATTTCATTTCCTTTGGGTATATACCCAAAAGTGGGATTGCTGGATCATATGGTTGTTCTATTTTTTAATATTTTGAGGACCCTCCATACTGTTTTCTATAATGGCTGCAGTAATTTATATTCCTACCAACAGTATACAAGGGTACTCCTTTCTTCACATATTCAACAACTCTTGTTATCTTTCATCTCTTTGATAATAGCCATTTTAACAGGTGCATGATGATGTTTCATTACAGTTTTAATTTGCATTTTCCTGATGACTAGTTATGTTGAGCATTTTTTCATATATCTCTTGGTCAATTGTATGTCTTCCTTTTTAGAAAAGTCTATTAAAATCCTTTGCTTACTTTTTAATCAGTTATTTGTTTTCTTGCTATTGAGTTGTTTGAGTTCCTTATTTATTTTGGATATTAATCCCTTATCAGATAAGTAGTTGGCAAATATTTTCTCCTATTCCATAAGTTGTCTTTTTATTCTATTGATTATTTCCTTTGATGTGCAGAAGCTTTTTATTTTGATGTAAAACCTTTCATCTATTTTTGCTTTTGTTGCCTGTGTTTTTGGGGTCATATCCAAAAAAAATTGCCCAGACCAATATCATGAAGCTTTTCTCCTATGTTTTCTTCTAGTAGTTTTACAGTTTCAGATCTTATCTAATCCCTATAAAATGACATAAATGTAAAAAAATGAAAAAGCAATCTTAAAATTCACATGAAATCACAAAAGACCCCAAAGCAGTCTTAAGCAAAAAGAACAAAGCTAGAGGCATCCCAATACCTTATTTCAGAGTCTATCACAAAGCCATTATAGTCAAAACAGCATGGCACTAGCATGAAAACATATGCATATAGACCAATGGGACAGTGTAGGAAGTCCCAGCAATAATTCCACACATTTACAGTAAATTGATTTTGGACAACAATGTCAAGAACACACGGTGGGAAAAGGACAGTCTCTTCAAGAAATCATGTTGGGACAACTGGATATCCACATTCAGAAGAATAAAGGTGGACTTTTATATCACACAATATACAAAAATCAACTTGAAATGGATTGAAGACTTAAGCATAAACCTAATATAATCTCTCTTCTTAACCCAGGCAGACCACTGTGCCCTTCTTGGTTTCACTTTCCTTTTACTAGCATCTTGATATGCCTCTGGGCAGGTAGCTGGGTTGATCATAAAACTCATATAATCATGTGTTACTGTTATCTCAAGGATCATACTCCTATGCTGCCTGTGGTCTAATGTTCTATGATAGTTGTTTTATATATTTTCCCCAGTACCCTAGCTGTTTATTCTGTAAACAAAGAAAAATAACCAAAGAAAACTTTGAATATTGTTTTAGAAAAAATGTGGGATAAACAATCCTATCCACCTTTCTGCCCCAGTGCACATGGAGAGGAGAGAGTGAAAGCAGCTGGCTTGCTATCTATTCACTTTTCTTACTGGGAGAGTGTACTATGGGAAAGAAAACGAGGCGTATGAACTGTTCCAATCCCCTTGCCAAATGAATGTCCAGGTAAAAATACCAATGATATTTTTTTAGAAGAAAGAGTACTTATCTACAAAATATCCCTGTATTTCCCCCAGTAAGGATTTTTTCTAGTAAATATACTAAGGATTTACGAATGTGTAAGCCATGCCTCCCTGAAGAATTAACTATACAAGTCTCTGGGGTTGTCAAATGGAGAAGCATGATAACCTAAATGTTCCTCTTGCTCTGTGAGGTAATAATCCTAAAGCCTCACTTATGAATTTGTCTTTTATTCTCAACCAGCAAACGTATGCCCAATGCCTGGAAAAAGGAACTGGGGAGTCACTTTGGGTGTCCCAGTCTTCTCTCAGCTTCATCTGAAGAGAAAGTTCCCTGTATCCTTGAAGTTATTAGTAAGGCTTTATTCCTGATTTATGCCAGTCTAATCTAAAATATGAAAAGATCATTTTTCTAAATTTAATTTATGATATTAAACAGTTTCAGTTTATTTTTATGAATTTCGCTTAAGCTCATTTCTCTCAAGTGACTTTTAGAAATAGCTACAATCCTCTAGTAAACTGGATAATGGAGGTCATAGAGGATGTTTAATGACTGAATGGGGAGTTTTTTACCCAAGATGAACAACCAAGTTATTTCAATGGGTCCTATGCCAGGGTCCTATTCCTTTAACAGACAAATAAAAATTGGTCTCCTCTATATTTTTCTTCAATAAAATCTCATAGGGAAAATAATTTCATTTTGAAAAGATGTACTGACAATCAAGCATTTTTGTATTGTATATATACTTTTAAAATTTCAATTCTTTCAGCTCTCATGAGAAAGCAAATGTAAAGGAAAACACATTCTAAGGAATAAAATAGCAGGATAGGTAATGTCATAGTGAGATTTATAACTGAGGCTTGCTGACTTAGAAAACACTATGTATTAATATTATAGTATGTTGAGGCACTTGGTGGATGAGAGCTTTCAGATGTTTTTCAAACATTAGGAAAAAATATCACTACACTCTAGAGGTTTATATAGAAGCCATTTAAGCTCACCCATATAAAAAAAAGAGTTCAAAATATTGCTTTTAAAGGTCGCCTATACCTGGATATGATTTTTTTTACAATAACATCCACCCACAAATACCAGTGATATAAATTGTGATTATTTAAAAATAAAACAATGTATATACACAATAAAAAAACATAGCCAGTGTACTCCCCGATTAAGAAGTGATTTTTTAGTATTGTGTAGTGATGTGGTGTACTGCATAGATTTGGATTTACATAAATTGTGAATCCAATCTGAGTTTCTACACTCATTAATTGTATTCTTTTTTTTTTTTTTTTTTGCTTCTTGGTTTTCTCACTCTTAAATGGCAAAATATTTGAATCAGTATCCTAAAAACCAACATTACTTTAGTTAATAGCCATGTCAATCCTGAAAAGTAGCCATTTTGAAGAAGAACCTCAAAATAATTTAAAATCCTTATTATAGTGATTTATACATAGTAGATATTTTTAAAAGTTCACTTTACAAATTACCACCCAAATCTTCTCTTCCAACAAAGTCAAAAGCATAGAGCAATAGGTATCCAAACTTACCTAAGCTGGGATAAATAGAAAGAGAACACAGTGCAGAATTCTATACCTTAACAGATAATATGAATAAAATCTGTTTCTATTAATATATGAGTTGGAAAATATGAGCAACAGAGGAAATTTTAAAATATTTGACTTTGACTCTATATTAGAAATGTTCATACAATTTACAACATCTCTATCATTTTGCTACACAGTTTGTTCTTCAAAGAGAAAATGTCACTGGCTGTCATAATAATATTTGTTTGTTGGTTGCCTTTTCGCTCACTAGAATATAAGTTCATGAGGTCAGCAATGTTGTTCATTGCTGTATATCCCCTCAAAACATTCTTGTGACGTAGGAGACACTTAATAGATGTTAATTAAATAAACGTATTGTGCATGAAAAAACAGACATTTTATAAGTGAAGAAACTGAAGCTATGAACATCGAAGTAAAGTGGGAGGGTAACAAGAATTTTAGGGAGTAAATATTTAAGTACAAGTTACCAAACTTCAAGTCCATGCTTTGTCAACTACATTTTCATACGGGGCAGATGAATATAAAAATTATTTTATTGGCAACATGTAAATGAATCTATTAGGTACAAGCTAATGTGGCAATAAATTATTGAAGTGTGACAAGATATATGGAGGAAAAAATTGAATGAATATTGGGCCTATAACCCTGATATTAGAAAATCATTTATGAGAAATATCAGACAGATTGGCTTTTATATGTCAACTTTTATAGACTGTTTTAGTGGCTTCAAACTAAAGCAGTCTGAGACTTAAGAAAACATATTGTGATAAAGTAGTACTTCTGCCCCAGGTGGGAAATGTTCCTAAAATTTCTCCCTCTATTTAGCTTTACAGATAACTGCTATCAAGTTTTCTTCTTGATGGAGCTGGGGTGAAGGTTAGGCAGGAGCCTGGATGGGTGATGTGAGATTTATGTTCTCCCTATACACATAGTAGGAGGGGAGAAACAAAAACATCATTTCAGGTCCACACTCTTGATATCCCTGTATGAAAGGATGATAACCCTAAAAATAACTGTTGTGCTAACATTTTGCTTCATCCATTTTTTCGCTAAAAATTAACTCCTTTATATTACATTATGGATTTTTTCATAAAATATTTGGCCACCGTCTAAATATTATAAAAGGTATTTAAGATAAATTAGTTTTCTTAGGTATAGAATATACATGAAATAAATTAAATTCATGCATACTTCTTTCAGATTATTTTCATAATATGTTTTAGAAAGTTTACTTAATGCTTAATTTATAGCATGTGTTTGTAAATAAATAATCTTGTAATAATTTTACTATATTTTTTATAGTTAAGCTTAGACCAAAACCCTTAATTATTTAGAATCATTATATTATAGAATAGAAAAAATGTTTAGAGGTGTTACAGGTTATCTTATTGATTTTGAGTATAATAAAATAAAATTTCAAGGCAATAAATTTGAATTTCAAAAACGCCCTTGCTTGGAGTTAGAGCTCACCATTTCCTGGCTGTTTTCTGGTACTTTCATGATCATACCATCTAATTCAGAGAGTAAGATAGCTCTTTTACTACAAAGTATTTTAAACAACTATTTGTATATACCAGCCTTATTGTTTGTTATCACTATTTAAATTTACTTTTTGGGTTAAAAAATTACTATTAAAATATAACTAATACTATAACAGCAACCTGACAATTTAAAATCTTATCATTTACAGTTTTATTCAGTTGCAGTCACATAGCAGTTCAATGATTAAACTTCCAAGAAATCTTTCATAATATGATCTTTTACTTGCATATATGATTGAGAATATGCTATATATCTTTATCTATAAGGCAATTGTCTTATAAATATTCATATATTATATCTGGAAATGTTCTTACTATTCATCACTCTAAATTGTCCATGCTTGTGGACACCTAGGTCCAGAACAGTAATGTATCCTAGCCACTGTTAGTAACAGAACCAGAACTGAAAGATTTCTGGAAATTGCCATAGGAAAGTCAATAGGGTACTCTCCTAAATATTTTTTATTCACTCAAATTACAGCAATAATCAAGTTTCCTACCACAACCAAATGTAACCCTACACATGTACACACACACACACACACACACAGTGGAAACAAAAATTCACAACAGAATATTTACCCTAATTATTCACAGTACATTCTTATAATTATTTTATTTTCATCTCAATTTTCTTCTAGTATATCCTTTCATCTTTAAAAACTTACTTCCTACACTGATCCCCAAAACTAAATAATTAACATGTTTTAAATTTCATGTCATAAGACATTTAGTGAGTTGAAAATTAAATTTACTGAGTGGTGTGGTCTGAATGTGTCCCTGAAAATTTATGTGTCAGAAACTTAATCCCCAATGCAACGGTGTTGGGAGGTGATGTCTAAGAGGAGGGGTTTAAGGCATGAGGACACCACCCTCATGAATGGATTAATGTTGCTATGAAAGGGTCTTGTAGGAGTGGATTTGCTCTCTTCTGCTCTTCTTCCACATGAGGACAAGGCATTCCTCCCCTCTGGCGAATGAAGCCCTTAGCAGACAACTGAAACTTCTGCTGCCTTGATTTTGGACTTCCGAGCCTCCAGAACTGTGAAAAATAAATTTCTGTTCTTTATAAATTACCAAGTATGTAGTATTTTGTTATGGAAGCACAAAGGGATTAAGACAGTGCATCCAAATAGCATTTCTTTATCATGAAGTACAATAAAGGAGAAAAAATAAAAATTAAACAGGGTATACAATACATGAAAAAGCTAAATCTAGTATAGTAAAAGTGTTTCAATTTTATATTAATGTATAGGTCTAGATAGAAGTAAAACATATTTTTTCTTTGAATTGTGGGAAAAAAGTATTAAATCCACTGCACTAATCATTAATGGCACACAATGAGAGCTGCTTCATTAAATATTTCTTTAGTATTATAATTATTATTTTTTAATTATTATTTTTATTTAAGGCTAATATGCTTTACATTTTCCAAATAACTAATGTGATTTTTCTCCAAGTATAATAATATTCAGTCATTAAACTATCATATATAACACATAGTCAAGGCAATCTCATTATATTTTATCTAATTTATTATTGGTTATCAATTTGAAAATTTAGCAACATGTGCTGTGGCAAGGTAATACCAATCAATATTTAATTTTTCTTTAGCAATCGATACTACTTACACTATATAAATACATCATGAGTTATGTAATAAATATTTATTATGAATATAATACAATTTGGAGAAATATTGCAACTCAAAGACTTGTTTCTTAAACTAATTCAGTACCATTTGACACAATAATTAAATTATACTGGCAGCTTCATCTATACTAAAGTATAATAACAAAATATGCTATCAATTTATAATATGTCTAGTAAGATGTTCACAAAAAATGCACAATAATAGGAATTCTGTCAAATGTTTATATTTTAATAAAGCTAAATGTATAAAAGAGTTGCATATTAATTTCATCTCTCCAAGGTGGTAGATTCAACTGAAAAGTATATTACAAAAGTTTTTGTGATGATACAATGGTGGGCAGAAAATAACCCAGAATAAGGAAAGCTATTGATGTAATAGACATTAATAGAAAATAAAATTGTAATGGGAAAAAGCATTTGAAGAACTCACAGGAAAATGTATTTGATTTCATTTCATTATAACGACACGAATTCACTTTTTATGTAAATGTTTTTACTTAACCATAACCCTACAAATTTATTCCAAAAGGCACATAATTACCACTTGCTCACATAAATCCAAGTTGATCCATTCTGAGCCAATAAAAATAGTTTGAGAAATAAAATTATGCCTTTGATGTAGCTAGTATCCAAACCTTAGCTATTGTCAGAATTCAAAATCCATGTATATTTTATATCTAGAGTATATTTAATAATAAGCATAGCAAAAGATAAAATTTAACATTTTAACCTTTAACGAAAAACCTGGTCACATAAAAATCCTCTAATATTGTTTATCTGTTTAGAAGATGGTAATTCTGATGTAAAACTACCTGAACATGTAGGCTGGACATTACAATTCAAACTGATCACTCTTTATGTTCACTATCATCACTGCTCTTTATTAGTGAATATGTGGATAGCACTTAAAGTTTCACAACATATTTTTATCTCAGTTGACATTAATAGCAAAATGACAAGGATAGCAGGGCAGAAACTATAATCTCCACAGTTATATATGAGAGAATTATTGTTCACAAAAAATTTGATTGCCCAGCATCCTAGAACTGATAAATGGTAATGCTACAAGTTAAACCTAGGATTTCCAAAATATATGCATTTCTTTTTCTACAAATGTTTGATGTTAGGAAGCAGTAAGTTTCATGAATTCAAAGAAATGGCATAAATTTAAGAATATTTTCATTGTAATCCAGAGAGGGTTTTTAAAAACTATGAAAACTGGAAAGTAAATGTTAAACAAATCAGCGTCAGAAAAGTATGGACAAAAATGTATTTCTCAAGGTGTTTTTATGATTTGAAAATATGGATCGATCTTCCCCTTCAATAAAAACAGCAAATTTTTGTAGGTTAAAAATAGAGAAAAAGGAAACAATCTGAGAAATTATTGGAAAATATTTGGGAAATGGTTTTACCACTGCATATCTAAATTTAATTACATTAGGAACACATTTTTAACTGCTTCATGATGATATTTTCACAACATTGATATCCAACTGTGAAAGTTTTCATTTTCTGAGAACACTTGGTTCAATTCAGGACACCTGTACATCAAATCAATATTGAGTAACAAGTATGCGTTGGTTTCTAATGATCCAGTTTCTATGCAAGTCTGATATTTGTGGATATGTTAAATAGTTTTCTCTTCTTCTCGAGAAAATCACTGCAATCTTCTTCACTCATAAATATGTTCCATACTTTCTTAATGTTTTTCTTCCTGCTTGTGATATGTTCCAGATCCAATAAATTTTTGTTTTATTTTACAGCTGTCCCTCACATGTGGTTTTCCCTTCCTCATGTGTTTTGTTTTCTTTGTTTGCTTGTTTAGAGACAGAGATGTCTCCCAGCTCTGTCACCCAGGCTGGAGTGCAGTGGCACCATCATTGCTGAAGCAATCCTCCTACCTCAGCCTCCGGTTTGGCTAAGATTAAATGTATGCACCACTGCACCTGGCTAATTTTTAAATTTTTTTTAGAGATGGGGGGTCTCACTATGTTGCCTGGGCTGGTCTTGAATTCCGGGCGTCAAGTGATCCTCCCACCTTGGCTTCCCAAAGTGCTGGGACTATAAGTGTGAGCCACGGCTCCCAGCCTCCACATGTGGTTTTACTTTTGCTCAGGTTTCTCTTTATTAACGCTACAGTAGTAATAATTACAAGAAGAAGAAGAAGAAGAGGAAGAAGGAACAGCAGCATAATAGTTTCCAAAATAACATCCATGATGAGCTTCTTGCCAGACAGCAATCCAGTGTGTGGCCACAGTGCTTAATGTAATAAATTGGCCAAGGGGTGATTTCAAAAGATAGCGTTATATTTCTATGAGTCACTGTTAAAGAAACTTTACTTAAGGGTTTAACAACGTCAGGAATTGTTTTGTGTGTCTTTCGAAAGCCAGAGACAGAGTAGGCATGCTCTCCAAGGCAGAAAATGCCTTAGTTGGAAACAAATAATTGTTTTCATATACAATTTATTAGAATAAAATTTACTCATCACATCAAAGTTATTGCTGGTTTTAAAAATTTTGTTATTCAGAATTCGTGGTGTCAATAGGATGGATCGAATCACAGAACACAGAATTACTCTTGAAAAATTTCCTCTAGTCAAGTCTATTCAAAAGTGTCTCCTTAGCAACGTGTTTCATTTCTATGCTCCCTTTCACCACCTCACATCCCTCCCGACAACCCAGAGCCCCCTTCCTTTCTTTCCTTTATTATGCATGCGTCAGGTATTTCTTCTAATAGCAACCTGTCTCCTAGAGCCATACTTCTAGTCCTATGTTAATTTATCAGGAAACGGTGGTGGTTCCCTCCTAAGACATTTTCATATCATCTATTATGATAAAATTCTTTTTCTTTCTCTACACACACACACAAACACACACACGTGTGTGCACACACGTATACATGTAGATATTTATATATAAACATCTATATTTCTGTTTATACATTTTAAAGAACTGCTATAAAATACAGATAATTCTTACCTTAGAAATGTTGAAATTACGTTAAATTTTCTGTTTTTACCCCAAGAGTTTTAATGTTGACATAATTTAATTGATAATCAGATATATACATATTATTAAAATCCAATCTAGAAACAAAGCAATAAAGCATATTTTTATCTCTTTTGTTCAAATTATATTTCTAACATGTTAGTATTTGACATACTTTATCTTCCCACCCTTTTTTTTTCTTGTGATCATTTATGCTTGTTTTTTAGGGGGCTGATTATGCAATCATGATTACTAGCTAGAACATCAGCTTTGAGCTTCTGTGTCAAATTCAATCTATTGACCTGGAATGGGACAGTTTAGGGAGGAACAAGAATGTAAGATATTTTCCCTTCGCAAATCCAGATGTCTGAAGTAGGAAGTATTTGTAAGCTTACTAAACTAATTCTAAAATGTCCTCACTGTCGAGCTTTTACACCTCTCACCAATCTTCCTTGTATAATCTCATATAATCTTCACAAATCTTCCTTATATTCTCTCTATCTCCTTCCAGCTCTTTTCAGTGTGTTACCTTCCAGATTTTGAAGACATTCCTAGAGAGTGAACGGTATAGATATATGAAAACTACAGATAGGCCACATATACTAGATTGTCAGGGATGTTTACTGATTGTCAAGGTTCACAACTCCCAAAGTAAATTGCTGTGGATTTGGAGCCTGGGAATCTGCATTTTAAGCAATTTTTCAGGTAATTAGTTCTAAAACAAAATAACAAAGAAAAAATAACCCACATCTTAGATTACATAGAAATTAAATGGAAAGTGAAAGAACAAATTTGTTGAAGTGTTTCTATGCTATGTATGGACATAAATAATTCAGACATCATCAAAAATATTCAATCTTTTTTGTTTCTCTACTCAATTGTATAAAATAACTACAATGCATTTCAAAAGAAAGTTATACTAAATACCTATTAGAACGACAAAAACCCAAAACAGACAGCATTAAATGCCGGTGAGCATGTGGAACAAAAGGAACTCTCTTTCATTGCTCCGAGGAATACAAAATGGTACAGCTGTTTTGGAAGACAGTTTGGCAGCTTCTTACGGATCTAAACTTATTTTTTATATATGATCGAGCAACTGCACTCTGGTATTTACTGAAGTGAGTTGGAAATTTAGTTCCACACAAGAACATGCACATGGATGATTAGCAGCTTTTCTCATAATTGCCAAAACTTGGAAGCAAGATGTCCTTTAGCAGGCGAATGGATAAATAATGGTGGTACATCCATGCAGGGGAATATTACCCAAAGCTTAAAAGAAACGAACTACCAATCCATGAAAGGACGTGGAGGAACCTTGATGAAATGCATGAAAAAATTTTTTTCAAATGGCTACATACATGCTGTATGATTTCAAGTCTATGGCATTCTGAAAAGGCAAAACTGTGGTGGCAGTGAAAACATCAATGGTTGCCAGGGGCTGGGGACAGGGAGAGAGGAATAGTCAGAGTACAGAGGATTTTTAGGGCCGTGAAACAATTACATGATACTATAATGGTGCATACATGTCATTATACATTTGTCAAAACTCATGGACTATGAAACAGCAAGAGTAAACTCTGATGTAAACTTTGGACTTTGAATGATAATGATGTGTTAATATAAGTTTATCAGTTGTAAAAAATGTGCCCCTCTGGTGTAGGATGTTGATAGTGGAGGAGGCTGTGTATGAGGGGAGGGAGTCTTAAGGCACTCACTGTACCTTCAACCCAGTTTTGCTGTGAACCTAAATCTGCTCTAAAAAGAAAATCTTTTAATAAAAAAAATGTTCCAGCATGTCAGGGTATAAACTCAAATATTCTGAGCACCTCTCCTCCAAAAAAAAGTCATTGTGACCATGAGAATATTTTAATTTAATCAAAGGCCAGATAATCTCTACTCCGTGACTTGAAATTTTTAATATATTTTAAGATTGTATGACAGTGCTTTTGCGATTTTAATTACATAATGGTATCACTATGCCGAAAGCTTTTAAAAAACACATTCAAGTAACATGGTCGATAAATTTGTTTATTCTCTAAACTTATTTATTGCTGAATATTTTCTGAATACATGTTATACATCAATAAAAATTTAAATTTTAAAAAACTTCCAATTTATTCTATTCTTCTTATATTTATTAATAATCATCAAACTTAAAGTATAATCTTTGGAAATATAAGAATGTCTTAAACTTGTCTAGAATATTAAAGACGTCATTACAAACTGTATACTAGCTATAATTATTGTGCCAGTACTTGGCATTTTTAGTTATAGTTCTTTTTCTCTCCTTTCTTATATATATTTTAATTATTCTTGTCAAGTCTTTATTAATTCCATTCTTGAAAACATAAACTTGCCACTGGAAAAAGCTATATTTTCAATGCTTACGTAAGATCCAGATATAGGACATTATCCAGCTATGTAAAAACATTATTTCTCCAAATTGTTCTAGTCATTCATTTCTGTAATAATTTTATTTGGGTTTTGATATTTTTCTGGAGCAGAATGATCATTTATTGTGTGCTTATGACAACTCTGGTATTAACTGTGGCATTTATCAAAAGAGGTTAAATGTTAAATTTGCCAAAATAATTTGTACAAAAAATCAGCAGGCTATGACAACGACAATATCATTTTGAACATTTGATTATTCAATCTAGTGTTCAGATATAGATATTCTGATTACTAGATAAACCTTAGTAAATACTTTTAATGAAGTAAAAAATGAATTAGCTTACCATTTATATTTCATATCTCCTTAGGATTATTTGTAGCAATAACTCAATTTTAGAAATCCTTATAACTGCCTATTGTTCAGCACACAGCTTTGGTAACTTGAAAAAAATGTAAGTATTGATAAGTTTGGATAGTAGGTTTTCCATATAGATACCAGAAATATTACACTTCTCTGATATAACAAAAGGAAAACTGTTATTCTTTCTAATTTTCATAGCAACACACTACGTGGATGTTACCTTTATATAGACAGAAAAACCTGGTATCAAAAAGGCGAATATAGTTTGTTATTTGCAAACTCTTTGTATTTGCGTACACAGATAAGCCAAATTTGTAGGTCATTAAAATTCAGATCATTCTTTAAACTCTTTGAGAATCCATAGGAAACTAGAAAATAATTTATTTTTAACTCTGGTATGATATATAACCTTGGTATAAGAAAAGAGAATCCAGCTGTTTTTATAAAACAATTGTTAGACTGGCTTTGCTGTTCTTATGAATGTATAATTCATTTAATAACAATACTCTATTTACAATATTGATGCTGTTTTGTGAAAAAGAAACTAGAATGTAGATTTAATGTGTCTTGCATGAGCACAAATAATAGCTAAAATGCTTTAAAATTATTTTTCTTGTTAAAAACCTGATACATAATAAATAGCTTCTTCTCAGAAAAATAGCATACACAAATATTAGTCCTTTAAAACTCAAATGTTACACTTAAGTCTGTGTAAATAATTGTTGTGACAAGACATTTGTATATATTTAATCAACAAAAATAAATGTTTATTTGAATATATAATCCATATATGTTTTTTAAATGTGCTCTTCCCATGCCATTTCCAAACATTTTAAAATAATAAGTTTATAAACCACGTTTAAGTATTCCTTACCAAGTTTAGTTTTATTCCTTCTTTTTGTAAAGAAAAAGTGACCGTTACATGTGAAATCACTGAAGTATTTTTAAAAAATTTTGTTGTAGGTTCGCTTTTCTCGTTTTCCAACTAGCATGACAAAATTTGAACATATGAAAAACTAACAAGTTGGGTGTGGTGGCTCACGCCTGTAATCCTAGCACTCTGGGAGGCTGAGGCGGGAGGATTGCTTGAGGCCAGAAGTTTGAGACCAACCTGAGCAAGAATGAGACCCTCATCTATGAAAATAGAAATAGCTGGGTGTGGTATAGCCCAGCTATAGTTACCCGGGAGGCTGTGGCAGGAGAGTCGCTTGAGCCAAGGAGTTTGAGGTTGCAGTGAGTTATGATGATGCCACTGTACTCTAGCCTTGGGTACAGAGCGAGACTTTGTCTCAAAAAAAAAAAAAAAAAAGAAAAAGAAAAAGAAAAAGTAACAGAAGTACAATAAACATCTGTATTCTCTCCACCTAAATTCACCATCTAACAGTTTTCCATGTTTACTGTCTGTCTCTATCTTTATCTATCATCTACCTATCAATATGCTTACCTAGCTACCTAATTACCTACGTACCCTATCTCTATACATTTTGAAAGTAAATTGCATTTATAATGTGATGGAATTTGGCAGACACTATGATCTTTTACCAGGAAACACTTAATAAAATAACTCTTAGGACCTCGTATATGTGGTCAGTTGATTGTTTACAGGAGTGCAAAGTGCAGAGTGATTACATACAAAACTGATAACCTTGGAAACAAACCATTGGATATCCACCTAATAGGTGTTGGGTAAGATGTGGAGAAATTGGAACTCTTATTTATTTTTGGTAGTATTTTAAAATTATGCAAACACAGTATGGAAGTTCCTCCAAAAATTAAAAACAGAATTGCTATATGACCCAGCAATTGCACTTCTGGCTCTATATCCAGAAGTGTTGAAAGCAGGGTCTTGAAGAGGTATTTTCACACCCATGTTCATCACAGCACTATTCAAAATAGTCAAGAGGTAGAAGCAACTCAAATGTCTTAAAGATGAATAGATAAAATGTAATACATGTAATGGACTACTACACAACATTAAAAATGATAATTATTTTACAGGCTACAATATGGGTGAACCTAGAGGACATTATGCTGAGTGAAATAAGCTAGACACAAAAGGACAAAAGCTATAGAAGATACATAAAGCAGTCAAATTATTAGAAACAAAATGTAGAATTGTGGTTACCAGGGGCTGGGGTGACGGAGAAAAGGAGAATTGTTTAATGTCTATAGACCTTCAGACTTGCAAGATGAAAAAATTCTGGTGATTTTTCTGACATGTGAATATACTTAATACTGCTAAACTGTTCACTTAAAAATGGTTTAGATGGTAAATTTTAAGATATTGGGTTATTACCATCACCCCAAAAACTTCTTCGTGTCTCTCCTGGACAACATCTAACATCAAAGATAAACCCTATCCTCACATCTAACACTGTGTGTCAGTTTTGCCTTTTTATAATAGAACCCTATATTATGTATTCTGAATATAAATATAATCACACAGTATACATTTTTTAATGAAAATGCTTTAGCTCATCATTTTTGTGAGTGTGTTTGAAAGAACGTAATGCTTTTATTTTCTTTGCTGTGTAACAACACTACTCAATAGGACTTTTTGCAATAATAAGCATTTTCTATGATATATTATCCAATGTGTTAGCAACTAGCCTCTTAGACTCTTAGACCTACTGAGCACTTGAAAAGTGGCTAGTCCTACTGGACAACTTAGGTTTTAATTTTATTTAATTTTAACACATTGACTGCCATGTGAGTTGTGTTTAACTTAGGCTACTTTTGACCCTGGGGCCTCGTGAAGCCAAACCCTGCAGTTGGTTCATGAAAATCGTACTTGTTGATGATTATTGTTACAATTAATACTGACAATTTAATTCTAAAAATGTGGACTATGTTGCATATAACTCACGCACTGAAAACAATAAAAAATAACAAATTAGAAAGGATCATTTTGTTTTAATAAAAAACGGTGACCCCAGGGAAATTTTTTTTTTCTAGTGTGGCAGTCAATGTGTTAATTATTTTAAATTTAAATAGCTACCTATGGCTAATGAGTACAACATTTGGCAACAGACCTGTCAAATTTTATTTTGATGAATGAGACAAAATATTTAACTATTTTACATGGATATACTTTTAGATTGTTTCCCACTTCTGGCTAATATAAATATTGTTGATATGAATATTATTGTACATATTTTAGGTGAATGCATGCCTTCTGTTCTATTATGTGTATAACTGTTATGGAATATGTTTTTATTTAGCTTCAGTAGGTTATAATAAATCCTTTCCATAGTTTTTGTTCAATTTACACATCCACCAGCAATATGAAAGCTTTAGTTGCTCCACACCATTGCAAAGCATTGCATTGCTTATTTGTTTCATTTTAGTCATTCTGCTGGGTAACGCACGTAATATTGCTTAGTTTAAATGTTTCCTACATGCCATTCAGTCATACTGATATTGAAGTCATTTTTTAAAGATGTAAATATATACACCATTGTTAGCTTTCTTCTTAAATTGATAATTATTAATTTTTCATCTTCTAATAATTCTTTTAGTAATTCTGCATATTTATTGTGTGAATAGATTCATCTCACTTCCTTTTATCAGGGATATTTTAAAGTTCATTTTCTCATTATATTTTTATCACTTATTAACTGAATAATGTGTCATTTTCATTTCATTATTTCTGAGGTCTTTACACTTTAATGTCATATCTGAAAATGAACAGTTACAAAGAGCCTTTAAATAATTTGTACATTTTACTCTGCTTTGATTGAGGCCATGGTTCTTTCTGTTATTCCAATAGTTGCAAGAGAATTTCAAATACGTGGGAACATAACATGTATAGTTTGACAACCTTATCAAGGGCAAAAACACTGCCCAGGTGATATTTTTTTTTCATTGCTCTGTATGTCCTTTCATGACAGTTCTCTTAGTCCTAATTCTCCTTTATTACTAGACTATCTGAGTCATCTCAAGACATTTTGATGTTATATTCATGCTTCCATCCCATGCTTATTGGCAACTATTGAAAATATTCAAGATAAATCATAACAGAGACAAGCTTCTAGTAGCTTAAAGTCCAAGTGGGTAGCAAACATATGTCCATAGCAATAATAGTATAAGGGAATTGGCATGGAAATTCATAGGAAGGAGAATGTTCTGTATAGCACATTACTTAACCACTTTGTACCTCAGTTTCTACATTTGCAAGTTGAGGATAATAAGAATACTCATCACACAGACTTGCTGTGAGGATTAAATGAGAAGTGCATGTAAAGTGCTTAAAATAGAGCTGGGTACACAGTAAGCACTTAGTAAGTGCTAGTCTTTAACATTGTTTTCACTAATTCTTATAACAATGCCATTAATAGCATTGATGTTATTTGTTTACATTTGAGGAGATTGGGAAAGGCTTTGCAGGAATTGGTAGTTGTATTACTCTGCTTAGGCTGCCATAACAAAATATCATAGACTGTATGGCATAAGCAACAGAAATTTATTTTCTCACGGTTCTGAAGCCTGGAAGTTAGAGATCAGAATGCTAGTATGTTCGCATGCTGGTGTTGGCTCTCTTCTGGCTTGCAGACTGTCGCCTTCTTGCTATGTCCTCATGTGGCACAGAGACAGAGCAAGCAAACACATCTCTTCTAAGTGCACTAATCCTATCAGAAAAGCAACCTCCGCGCCCATGACTTCATATAAACCAAATTACCTCCCAAGGACCCCATCTCCAGACCCCATAACATTGGGATCCAGGGCTTCAACATATGGATTTTGAGGGGGACACAATTTAGTATATAGCAGCACTTAAGCTGCATTTTCAAGGATCATAAAATTTAGAACTTTGATTGGTGGAACGTAGTGAAGAAGACTTTCTAGTAAAAGATTACAGTGTAAAGACGGAAACATATCACATAAAGCAATTTATGTTCCATAAAATGTCACATAAAGGCCTGATTTCCTTATGATTGATACTAGTATTAATACCAACAATATACAGATAGTAATGTGAAATGAAACTGTAAATAAGAAATCAGTGGCCATGGTGAGGGGGAGAAAAGCGGCCACTTGCCCCTTTGTTCCTAGAGAGGGCAGCTCCAGATTAACATCCTGTTTGAGCCTTTGAGCTAAAATGTTTCCTGTAGCAGGACCCGAGACACATTGGCCAGGGAAAACTTCTCCCAGCAGCCACCTTATAGGGGCATTTAACAGAGACTTGTGGTTTTGGGCTTAGAAACTACCCAGTGGAGACCAGCTATTTTCAACAGATCAAGACTGAATGGGTTTGATTCTTTATTTGCATATACAGACCAGATTGAGGGCTGGGGCAGGAACATTTCCGGTTTAAACCAGGCCCGTTGTCCTCTGGAGCATGCTTTCTTTTTACATCTGAGGCTTCGTCTCCCCAATTTGCAGATTTGTTAAAAAATAGAAATTAAAGCTCTCTTTTTCTTTTCTCTGCAAGGCTCATGGTCTTTTGTTAACAGTATCAATAACAACAATCTACAAGTACCAAGTGTCTACTAATTACCTGTGAACAAGATTTAGACAGACTTCTTTCTGACCTGAACTCTCTCTCACTCCAGCCCTTATGTAATCCAGATGGCCAGTGAGGTCCCTCTCCTCCCCTTATTTACTGTAGAAAACTTATAAACTCTTTCTCTGCCCCTTTGAGATATAAATCTTTTCAAATGCCTCTTGCCAATTTTACAACCCAGGCCTGTCTTTCTCAAGGACCTGTCAATTATCCCTTTGAAATGTAATCATCATGGAAGTTAGCACCCTTATTTCCCAGTCTCTATGGAGGGTAAGTACCTAACTTCAATGAATTCCTTGTTCTAAGCTGTAAAAACTACCTCCAGTTAAGATGATAAAAGGAAGTTTACTTTTCCATTGAATAAAAACAATTAGCAAACACACACTGTCTATGATCCCTTCCATTCAGGCTCTTAAAAATATTCCAGCATTTGTTTCAGTGGAGTTAAGTTCAGACTCCATTCTGTTGTCTCTCCTCAATTGCAACAGACTTTAACAAAATCTTCCTTGCCTATTTAATTATGTCCAGTGAAATTTTTGCTTTGTCACCTGTCACTGTGCTATTCATATATATAGTATCAGTCAATGACATAGTCATCACGGCAGTCCTAGAGATAAATCACTTTTATTTTCTCCATTTTCAAAATGTGGGACTTAGAGGTAGACTAATAGAAATTAAGGAAACTTTCCAAGGTCATCAATATCACAAAAGATGAAGCCAGATTTTATATTTCAGCAAATTGACTCTATTGACTTAACTAACACTCTATGCTGCTGTTTTTGTGATTATTAGCTTGTGCTACAAGAGGAGAAACGGCAACCATAACTGTTCATAGCTCTCTTCATCTACCATTAAGTTGCAAGTAGCCTACACCTCTCCTCTCACCCTTCTACTCATATGATAATTTCTTAATTGGCCCTCTTTAGTTGTTTATATGCTGTCCTCATAGGACAAAAGTCTATTCCTAAGAATATAATTCTTATCTCCTTTCTTGCCCAACGCATGTAGAAATTCTCTGCATAATTCACAATTGCAAAGATGTGGAAATATCCCAACTGCTCATCAATACATGAGTGGATTAATAAAATGTGGTATATGTATACCATGGAGTGCTACTCAGCCATAAAAAACAATGGGGAATGAATACCTCTGGTATTATCCTGGATGGAGCTAGAGTCCATTATTTGAAGCGAAGTATCACAAGAATGGAAAAACAAGCACCACTGGTACTCACCATCAAATTGGACTAACTGATCAATACTTATGTGCACACATGGAAATAATATTCACCAAGGGTCGGGCAGGTGGGAGGAGGGTAGAAGGGATGGGAAAACTCACACCTAATGGGTGCCGTGCGGGGCGCACTGTCTGGGGAATGTTCACGATAGTAGCTCTGACTTGGGCAGTGCTTAGGCAATATATGTAACCAAAGTGTTTGTACCCCCATAATATTCTGAAACAAAAAAAATTAAAAAAAATAAATTAAATTAAATTAAAGAAGAAAAAGAAATTCACCATAGAAGTGGAAATTGCCTATACAATAATAACCAGTTACTGAGGGCTATAATCTCTTTAATATTATAATTGAGTTGTGCTAGAGTTGTGTGAGTATATTGTGTTGTGTATATGTGTGTTTTGAATATCATCTTTTTCATTTTAACAAAGAAAATGGAAATGCTTAGAAGGATTAGATAAATTATTTTTTGATACCAATTTACTTAACTGGGCTTCATGCACAGGTACTTATGTCATGTAACTGACATTCGTTTGCAAGAAATATATCTTTATTATTATATTTCAGGTATATAAGAGAGGGATGAATGCCACCTTTATAGAAAATAATGATTAGGTAATAAAGTATAAGTAAATATGAAATGATAAATTATTAAATACATGGCCAGGTATCAAATTAAAGTTGAATCACAGAATCTATTCACTGGTAAATTAACTTTGACATTAGAGAGAGTGATTGGTCTAGTATTATAAGCAGCACAAGTATCTTGGCTAAGTAAACAGGGTGAATAAATCATATTAAGCCAATAGCCTAACATACTAAGTGAAATAAATGTAATAAGTAGCATACATGATTAAATCTATTTAGATGTGTGATATAAACTATATATGTTGGACTTATGGGTCAAAAGAAGAGTTCCATTTTTCCTTATTACATCTATGCTGAATTAAATTTTTAAAATTTTGATATAACACCTGAGTTTTCATAAAGGCTTAAGGCTCTTAAAGATGTTATCATATAGATCATATTTAAACTTATAGAATAATGTGATATTAGTCACTTAAAGTCAGACAGAAATGAATATATAATATTTTGCAAGATATTTTTTGTTGCTATGTGATTCACAATCTATGAACACTATGTATACATATTGTTTCAGGGCATGAATATCAACAGTCAAATTCTGATTACTGGTTCTTATGCTTGCCCAGATTTGAGTGGGTAATCTCTATCTCAGCGGCATAACTTGTATTCAGTTCACCTATTGGCATTTACCTTGGATGTTGACTTGCCCTCCAAAGGAAATTATCAATTCAGGAGAAAAATGGAGGCTCAGGTATTGTAAAGCTCCTGCTGCAACACATAAAGCTCCACTACCAGCAAGATAGCTTCAGCCAAAGCACTTAATTCCTTCTTCATCATTTGACAAAGAACAAATTTAAGGCTAGGGACTTAACTTGGAATTGATTTTTACATCACTGGGACAAATTAAGAAGTTGTTCACAATGTTTAAACTGGATGGGAAAGGCGATGAAAATGCTGAATAAAAGGGCATATGTGCCTTGCATAAATATATTATGGTAAAATATTTTTGAAGGTAAAATATTTAACAGCAAGGAAGTCTTTACATCATGATATTTGGTAGTAAAAAAGACAAACAAAAAACTATTGAATTTATATATATAAATTTCATCACTTTTTTCTGTGTTTAGAAAAAACATATTGCCTACCTTGAAAATGAATCTTCTTGATCATGAAAATATAAGGCAAATTCCTCCACACACATTTATGTGAATTTCTAATTGTGCGGCAAAAATCCACCAATGGATATGTTTTGTACCTTCTCTTTAATAAAACATATTGTATATATAAGCAGAACTGTGACTTTGCAAATTTAGAGTTTTACCTCCCATTCTCCATTTCCTTTACATGGCTTTTGCTTAGAAATTCTTGTATGTTTTTAGATGTGTGTGTGTGTTGTGAACCTGTGTGTGTGTGTGTGATTGTGCTAATATTCTTGTCCAAGTGTTCCTTTACAAAAGTTCTGAGGCTCATGCTGTCCTACAGTGGAAGACAGACATGGGCCTGGTTTTTCGCTACTTGTTATATTGGAGAAAATACCATAAGGCAGTAGATTTGCATTTCCAGTGTTGTCTGGACTAATTAAATTGACCGTGTCTTGTACGTCAGTCTATTTAAGATTGACTAAATGAGTAATTGGGAAAATTATTCTAGCATTATCTTGATTATCTCTTGTAGTCCATGGAGATAAAACAGTGCTGTTCTGAGTTGCCCCTAAGGGAAATGTATATTTACATCGGCAAGTACTCTGGGACAAGTAAATATACAATTTTTTTTCCAGGATATTTTGATTAGGTGTAGGTTTGAGGTATTATACTGCCAAGAGAATTCAATTCATAAGGGTTGTGATGGGCACTAAAAGAGTGAAATATTCTAATTACAGAAGTACTCTGAAGTCCTATTAGGTTTCAGGACCTGTAAATAGAGGTAAATGTTTTAAATGTCTCTATTTTCTTTCTCTTAGTACTATATTTTCAATTATCTTGTTAATAATCACTATTATTTTCAGTTGTGCTATCTGGAATTCTGAGAGGCAAGTGTCCCAACTGAGGCTGGAATAGGGTCATTACTAGAAAACAACTATGTCCAGAAGTAGCCATCTGAGAAGTTGCAGGATTATCAACAGGAGAGCAAAGATTTGGCCAAAGAGACGTGCTAAAGTAGACTTGCTCTGGAATATAATCGAGCTAGTACTTTGGAGAATACTCAATATTGAATGAGGATGTGGTAATGCAGAGGAATAATTTTCCACAATTAGTGATATTTAATAAATAAAATTTTTTAATATTTATAATATTTATAATCTCATATATATCTCAGACTGGTAGTCTGATAGGCCGGGAATACAAAATTGATGTATATACCTAAAATATTAAATATGTACCTCAAAGCATGTGAAATTCTAGTGCTACCTCCAAGATTTGTGCATTCACTGGAGGACATGCATTCTGAGGGCCACCTCAGACTCTAGGATTCCCTTGACCCCTGATGCTGTTCAGCATCATGTTGACATTATTTTGAATGTCAACCTACTTTTCATTTTTAATAAGCTCAATGTTAAAATCTCACTAACAACTTCTCTTTCTTCTTTCCTTCTCTATACTCACCACTCTCTACTCCAGATGGCACTTAAAGTTCCCAATTCTTTTCCCCCATTGTGCAGAAAACCTTCCTCCTGCTCTGATGTTTGCCAGTACCAAACATCTTGGGGTTTTATTTTCTACTCTTTATACTTATGGAGTTATTTTAGAAATAAACATGTATATGAGTTGGCAATAAACCGAATTTCAGTATTGGATATATCTAAACGTTAAGTTTATAGGTAATTTAATTTCTTCTTTTTGCTTATTTTTGCCTTCCAAATTTCCCACAATGAAACTATATTATATTGCCTTGTAAAAATGAATTAATAAAATGCATTGCTGCTGATAAACTATTTATGGAATAAAATGGGGCCTATATAAGTATGAAAAATGTGGCAGTTAATTTTTTGGTAAACTACCATTTCTCCTCATTTGTTTACTATCTGCTCTCTCTTTCTTCTCTGAAATGATATGAATCCTGGATAAATCATATACATGTATATTTATTCAAGAGTAACAGTTTACATTTCATGTGAAATTATGCTCCGAGTTACTGAATCAAGAAGTCATCAATACATCTTCATCGGCATAAAAAAGGAAAGTACTAATATAAGTAATACTCTTTTTGATATTTCTGTAGGAAAATTAAAACTTCTATGAGGTACAAAAAGTTATGCTGGGAAGAAACATACAATACAAGCCTAAGGGATAAAAGTCTTTATCTTGAAAGTGTACCCTTTGACATTTTTTTTTTGCCACAAGCCTATTATAATCCCAATAGTTATGGACTAGGTTGAAATATTTAAAACCTCTTGGCAATTAAAAGTCCTAGGCCCTATTTTTTTTACTTGATCTGTGTTTCTCACCTATGGAGTTGTTGAAGTTATCCCCACATTTACTTTCACAAGTAAATTTTTTAGCCCCAAATGGCCTATAAACATCAAATGAGAGATGATACAGAACATATTTTATATTTCCCCATCTATTTTCTGTATGAAATATAGAATGTATTTGATCACAACAGGTTTATTTGTAATTAACCTTAGGTCTTATTCTGTAATAACTGATGTTTTGAAAGTACACTCTTGGAGTGTGATTAATGTTTGAATAATCATGTTTTGAGTGGTTAAAAAGTATATAAGGGACCAAGGACCCATTTTTAGATTTAGATTTTGCTTTACTGTTTTTTAAAGACATTAGATATTGAAAGAGAATTGTACATCTGATGCATAATAAAATTATTATAAACAAAAAAGTACATTGTATTATACCTTCTAAAGTCAAAATGAAATAAAAGTACATCTTAGAAGATAATAACCATGCATATTCCACAAGGAAGAAAATTATATCAATGTGTGCACCTATAAATAAGAAAATTTGGGTGGTGATAACTGGGTGCACAAATGTAAGGGCTTTTTAATCATTTACATGTCAATTTCAAATTCAAAAGAACATTTTCTCCTAGAAACTTTATATTTGTATTTAAGTCATAGTTTTCCCTCAATATATGATTAAGGGCAGGACAATACTGAGCTAAATATAAAATTTATTTTTTCCTAATAATAATCATTTTTTACTCTCAAGATATGTCTCTACTTTAGTCATTTTGCTACTGAATGAAAAGTACTTACTTGACAGAGCATCAGGGACTGTACCATTTCCTTGATCAAAAGCATTTGATGGCCATTTCTTAATGCTACCTAAGAAACCATTCTGTATTTTAGACTATTTCTCCCTGCTTTTCTAAACTTACACTCTTCTTTAGCCCTAGTGTACTGCTTATAGTATCCTAAAAAATACCCTACCCTATTCTGATATTACACCTACAAGTCATCTTCCTGAAATTGTGGAATGTCTTCCCTGTTCATCTCTATTTAGTACAATCATACATATGTTGGAAAACCAACTTCCATCTCTACTTTTTCTATGTCTTTTAATCCTCTGAAGTGGAAAAGATTCCCCCAAACCTTCTCTAAATTACTAAAATACATTTTATTATTCAATTGTCTTTTCTTGTACTAATTCAAGAACATGGCTTGATGTTATTTAAGATGAGAGCTCCTAGAAGTCTATCAGCCTGACTTACATAATTGTATCTCCCAAATAGCCTAATTATGTCATTAGTGGAAGTTAAATAAATATTGATTGGAAGAACAAATTATTGACAATCACAAAATTCCAGATATAAATCTTCATATACTTGAAAACTAAAGTGTCAATCTGTCATCTGTGTTGCTTTTTCTCTATGGCAGAACAATTAGCAAGGATTAGAAGTAGGTAATGAATGGAATTTCCTGCAAATTAATTTTTAAAATGATGGGGAAAATAATTATCATTAACATTTTGGCATAACAAAAGATCCCCACATGTATTCCATAACAAGATCCTGCAAAACCTTAAAGTAAGTGAATATACTCAGTTTTATTTCCAAGTAATGAGGGGCCAATAGAGTAAATTTATTCTTGGCTTTACTGATGATAATCCTTGCCAAATCTAAGTGGTTTTTTTTTCCTCAGGTGATTTTGTTAAATTGTGGTGTTAAATAAGAAAGTTAGGAAATTAAACATTCATTCTGTAAGAAAGAATATAGTGCACTAGAGATATTGCAAGAGTAAAAATCTAAAAATTTGGTCCTAGTGATCCTACATGTCGCTTATCCTTACTAGGTACCATAGATATCATTTATAATGTGGTAGGTTTAATCCTTAAAAATCTTCCTAGGACATGTAACATTGTTATAAATTAAACTACTATAGTTTGTTGATTGATCTAATGAAATGCACAATATTCTGGTATTCCATTTGATGTAAATTTGATTCACATTCAAGAAAATAAACATGAATCCAGTGAAATAAAAATAACAAACTGATTTTTGATATGGCATCCAAATATGATATCAGAGAACCAGTTCAACATATGGATTTTTTTTTTTGAGGGTTTGGAAGGGAAACTTTAGCTCTCTTGACTATCTCTGCTTACTCTTTTTCTTAAATCTCCCTAAGAGGAGGAAATAGAAGTAGGACTTATGATATTCTGTAATATTGGTTATACTACAGTTTGAGTAGAAGCATTATTCTCTTGTCTCTCTTCCTATTCCTTCTTCTTTACATATTAGTTATGTAAAAAGCAGATTAAAGTTCTTCTTAAGTACATTGACTACTTTCTGGCAACAGGCTGCTGATTTCTTGTTCACATTCTTCTTTGCTCTCCTCTACTCACACATATCGTAGCGTTTCATATGCATTTATGCACATTTCATCTTTGTGTTAGATTCAACAACTACTTGTTTGTAACATCTGAATTGGGAGCTTTTTGCAGAAGTAGTGTAGAGTGTACATATGTGTTTATTCACAATGATTCTCTTTATTTGGCTGCCTTCAAAAGTTGAGTGGAATTAGATTTTTTTTAACAAATTGTTTAAATATTATGATATACCATTGAAACTTCATCTTTACTCCTTAAAATACCAATTAATTAAAATGGGAGAACACCTGCAATAAGTCCAAAATATAAATCTCTGCTACTTGTGTTTTTTTTTGTGTGTGTGTGTGTTAGATTGATATTGAAGTATGGGAGGGTTTTAATTTAGTTATGTACCAATAGCTGTGCTATATATTCATACTGCAACAATAAGCAGTAGTGGCTAAAACAAACTTAAACACAAAATTCTTACTTTTCACCAAATATACAAATATATGCCTTGGGATCAATAACCATTAACATTTTACCAACTCTTTGGTACTTGGTCCGATCACAGAATGAGATCCTTTGATTAGTTAATAAGTATCACAGTTCAGTTACCAAATTTGAAAGCAATAATAATAATAAATATTTAAATAGAGTGTGTATAAATTACTTTTTCTTGGCTGTTGGAAAAATACCATGATGTCTTTTAAAAAAAATTTTGTGTATATTTAAAGTATACAACAACACAATGTTATGTGATATATAGAGATAGTGAAAAGGTTACTATAGTGAAGCAAATTAACATATCCATCATCTCAGTTACCCATTTTTGTTTTTGTTTTTGGGGAACAGCAGCTAAAATCTACTCATTTAGCATGGATCCGATACACAGTGCAATTTTATTATCTAAAGCACTCATGTTGTATTTAAGGTCTGTAGACTGGTTCATGCTACATGTCAGTTACTTTGTATCCTCTGATCTATCCCTCCTCTTTCCCCCATCTCCTGCCTCTGGTAACCCCTGTTTTGTTCTCTTGGTATATTTAGCTTTTTTAAAAATTTCACATATAACTGACATCACCTAACATTTTTCTTTCTGTGTCTGGCTTATTTCACTTAGCATAATGTCTTCCAGGCTCATCGATGTTGTGGCAAATGACATCATCTTATTCTTTTTTAGGGTTGAATAATATTCTACTATGTATACATCACCCTTTCTTTATCTGTTCATCTGTTCATCTGTCTGTGGACACTTAGGTTGTTTCCATATCTTGGCTGTTGTAAATAATTCTGCAATTAACATGAAAGTGCAGTTATCTGCCAGGTGATTTTATTTCTTTTGGTGCTCATAAGAGGGATTGCTGGGTCACATGGCAGTTTTGTTTTTATTTATACTTGCTTGAGAAGCCTCCACACTGTTTTCCATAATTACAGTACCAATTTACATTCCCACCAGCAGAGTGCAATAGTTCCTTTTTCTCCAGACCCTTGCTAACATTTGACATCTTTTAAGTTTTTATAATATTTAATAGCTATCCTAACAGGTGTGAGGTGGTGTCTCATAGTGGTTTTGACTTATATGTCACTGATGATTAGTAATGTTGAGTGCCTTTTCATATGTTTGTTGGCCATTTTAATGTCTTACTTGGAGAAATATCTATTTAGGTTTTTTGCCCATTTTGTAATCAGGTTATTTGTTTTTCCACTATTTAGTTGTATAAATTCTTTATAAATTTTCAATATTAACCCCTTATCAGATATATGGTTTGTAGATATTTTTTCCCAATCCATAGGCTGCCATTTTATTTTGTTTATTATTTCTTTTGCTGTGCAGAAAGCTTTTTAGCTTGATGTAGTCCCATTAATGTATTTTTGCTTTTATTGCTTGAGCTTTTGGCATGACACCAAAAAATCACTACCAAAACCACTGTCCAGGAGCTTTTCCTTTATGTTCTCTTCCATGAGTTTTATAGTTTCTGGTCTTGGCCTTTTACCCATTTGGAGTTGATTTTTGTGTATGGTATAAGACGAGGGTCCAAATTTATTCTTTTGCATGTGGAAATCCAGTTTTACCAGCACCTAGAAATACAAGCTATAGATTGATGGTGATGGTGAGGAGGATCCAAAATACCCGTGAAAGGACCACCCTTAATAAAAAGAGCACAGGGCTGCTTAAGATTGAGAATGGAACAATAGACTTAAGAAGCCCATATCCCTGTCACAAATCACAAGTAATAAGAGTTGCCATCTACTGCCAGGGGAGAGACAAGAGTGTGGGAAAAGACCCCTACTGTGGCAAACAAGCCTTTCTGAAAGCTGAGCTTGGAGCATTGAGAAAATGCCTTCATCACCTATGGTACTACTGTAAGCAGAATAAAGAAACAGCCTACCCCTGGAAGTTGTGGTGCACTCAAGTAATTATAGGAACATGAAAACTTACTAGAATAGATGGACGCAAACTCACACACTGAAAATAAAGATTAGAGCAGAGATAAACATGGAGAATAATAAAACAATAGAGAAAATCAACAAATACAAAGATGGTTCTTTAAAAAGATCAACAAAATTGACAAACTTTTTGCTATATTGACTAAGGAGGAAGGAAAGAAGACTCAAATTACTAACTCAGAAATTAAATTGGGGACATTACTACAGATTCTACAGTAATAAGCAGGATAATGAGAGTTCTATGAACAATTGTACACCAACAAATTGGATAACTAAGATGAAATGGACAAACTTCCAGAAACATAAAACCTACCAAGACTAAATCAGGAAGAAATAGAAAATCTGAATAAACCTATAACTAGTAGAAAATTGAATTAGTAGTAAAAATCTGTGGATGAAGAAAAGCCCTGATCCTGAAGCCTTCACAGGTGAATTATACCAAACTTTTAAGAACTACCATCAATCCTTCTCAAAGTTTCCCAAAAAGTAAGGAAGAAGGAACACTTCCTAACTCATTCTATGAGGTCAGCATTACCTAATACCAATACAAGACAAAGACACTGCAAGATAAGAAAACTACAGGCCAACATCCCTTATTAACACTGATGCAAAACTTAGCAAAATATTAGCAAACCAAATTCTCTAATATAAAAAAGATTACAAAATTTGCAAAGATGTGGAAACAAGTGTCCGTCAGTACATGAGTGGATTAATAAAATGTAGTATATGTATACCATGGAGTACTACTCAACCATAAAAAAATGGTGAACTAATACCTCTTGTATTATCCCGGATGCTGGACGAAGCTGGAGACCATTCTTCTGAGTGAAGTATCACAAGAATGGAAAAACAAACACCACATATGCTCACCATTAAATTGGAACTAATTGATCAATACCTATGTGCACATATGGAAATAACATTCATTGGAAATCAAGCAGATGGGAGGAGGGAAGAAGAGATGGGTAAAATCACACCTAATGGGTACAATGCACACTATCTGGGTGATGGGCACTGTTCAAAAGCAATTTATGTAACCAAATCATTTGTACCCCTTAATATTCTCAAAAGAAAACAAAAAAACTGTTGAAACTGAAAGAAAACCATAAAAAACAAAAGATTATACAACATAATTATGTGGGATTTATTCCTGGAAAGTCAGTATGTTTCAACATACAAAAATCTATCAATGTAATACACTACAATAACAGAATGACATCATATCAACAGAATGAAGAACAAAAATCATATGATCATTTCAATTGATTCTGAAAAAGCATTCAATAAAATTCAACATCCCTTCCTGATAAAAACTCTCAAAAACCTTGGTATAGAAGGAACTTACCTCAACATGATAAAAGCCATATATGACAAACCTGCAGTGAGTATCATACAATGGGGAAAAACTGAAAGCCTTCCTCTAAGATCTGGAACAAGAATAGGATGCCCACTTTCACCACTGTTATTCAACATAGTACTGAAAGATCTAGCCAAAGCAATCAGACGAGACAAAGAAATAAAGGTCCTCCAAATTGGAAAGGAAGAAGTCAAATTATCCTTGTTTGCAGATAATATGATCTTATATCTAGAGAAACCTAAAGATTCCATGCAAAAAAATACTATTAGAACTGATAAGCAAATTCAGGGGAGTTGCAGGATACAAAATCAACATACAAAAATCTAGCATTTCTATATGCCAACAACAAACAATCTGGATAAAAAAACAAGAAAGTGATCATATTTACAATAGCTACAAATAAAATAAAATACCTAGGAATAAACTTAACCAAAGAAGTAAAAGATCTCTATAATGAAAACTATAAAACGTTTATGGAAGAAATTGAGGAGGACACAAAAAAATGAAAAGATAATCCATGCTCATGGATTGGAAGAATCAATATTGTTAAAGTGTCCATAATACCCAAAGCAATCTACAGATTCAATGCAATCTCCATCAAAATACCAAGGACATTCTTCACAGACATAGACAAAATAATCCTAAAATTTATATGGAACCACAAAAGACCAAGAATAGCCAAAGCCTTCCTGAGCAAAAAGAACAAAACTGTAGGAATGACATTACCTGACTTCAAATTATACTACAAAGCTGTAGTAACCAAGACAACTGGCATAAAAACAGACACATAGACCAATGGAAAAAAATAGAAAACTCAGAAATTTCCACATATCTATAGTGAACTTATCTTCGACAAAGTTGCCAAGAACATACAGTGGGCAAAGGATGGTCTCTTTAATAAATGGTGCTGGAAAAACTGGATATCCATATGCAGAATAAGGAAACTGCCCTCTTATTTCTCACCATACAAAAATCAAATCAAAATCGAATAAAAACTTAAATCTAAGACCTGAAACTATGAAGCTACTGAAAGAAAATATTGAGGAAATGCTTGAGCACTTTGGTCTGGGCAAGCAATTCTTGAGCAATACCCATAAAAGCACAGGTGGCCAAAGCAAGATTGATCAAACGGGATCACATCAAGCTCAAAAGCTTCTTCACAGCAAAGGAAACAATCAACAAAATGAAGAGACAACCCACAGAATGGCAGAAAATATTTGCAAAATATCTATCTGACAAGGGATTCATAACTATTAATCCAATATATAAGGAGCTCCAAACTCAAGAGGAAAATCAAATAATCCAATTTAAAATGAGCAAAATATCTGAACAGACATTTCTCCAAAAAACAGCATACAAATGGCCAATAGGTGTATGAAAAAATGCTCAATGTCAGCAGTCATCAAAGAAATGCAAATGAAAACTACAATGAGCTATCCATTTAATTGTAGCCATAACAATTAAAAATAAAAAACAGTCAAAATGGCTTTTATTCAAAATACAGACAATAACAAATGTTGGTAAGGATGTGGACAAAGGGGAACACTTGTACACTGTTAGTGGGAATGTAACATAGTGCAACCACTATGGAGAACAGTATGGAAGTTCCTCAGAAAAGTAAAAATAGTACTACCATATGATCCAGCAATTCTACTGCTGGGTATATGTCCAAAAGAAAAAAAATCAGTGTATCATAAAGATATCTGCACTTCCATATTTATTGTAGCATTATTCACAATCGACAGGATTTGGAATCAACCTAAGTGCCCAGCAACTGATGAATGGATAAAGAAATTGTAGTACATATACACAATGGAATATTATATAGCCACAAAGAGAATGAAATCCTGCCATTTGCAACAACATGGGTGGAAATGGAGAACATTATGTTAGGTGAAATAAGCTGAGCACAGAAAGACAAACCTAGTATGTTCATACTCTGTGGGAGCCAAATATTAAAACAATTGATCTCATGGAGTCAGAGATTAGAATGATGGTTACCAGAAGTTGGGAAGGGTAGCAGAGAGGGGGGATAAAGTGGGTCATTAATGGGTACAAAAATGTAGTTAGATAGTTAGATAGAATAAACAATATTTGACAGTACAACAAAGTGACTATGATCAACAATAAGTTCAGGTATACCTTAAATAACTAAAAGGATGGAATCAGAATGTTCCTAACACAAAGAAGTGATAAGTACTAGAAGTCATGGATACCTCAATTACCCTGATTTGATTAATTCACATTGTATGCCTGTTTCAAAACATCACATACCCTATAATATATAGAACTGTTATGTACCCATAACAATTAAAAATAAAATAATTTAAAAATAAATAAATAAAAAATGGGAAGATGGGCATGGTTGTGTAGGCCTGTGATCCCAGCTCCTTCAGAGGCTGAGGCAGGAAAGATTGTTTGAGCTCAGGAGTTCAAGGCCAGGCTGGCCAACATAGTGAGTCCCAATCTCTAATATAAATGAATAAATAAATAAACAAAAAGATAAAACAACTGTATGTAATGCAAATGAACTAACTTATGTCAGAACAATGAATTTTATTAGGAATATGCAGAAGTACATTTCATAGAGATTAAGAGACGAAGACATGAATATTTCAAGTGTATATGTGCCTGAAACAGAGCTTCAGTATATTGAAAGCAAAATACTATCTAGAATAAAAGTTGTATAATTTAGCACTGTTCTCTTAGTAATTGATAGACCAAGAAGTAAAAAATCAATAATGATAAGGAAAGATATATAGAATACCTGAATAATGCAGCCTACCAAATTGGTATAATTTTTGTTTCAGAATTGTCTATACCACCACAGCACAATGCATGTTTTATTTTTATATGGAAATTTTACCACCAAGATGGTATGTTCTGAGCCGTAAAATAAATCTAACTTATTTTTAAAAGCATTGAAATAATATTAAATATGGTCTTTGAGTACAGAAAAATTATACTGGAAACTTAAAACAGAAAGATAATCTATAAATACCAAAATATTGGGAAATTGATCAGCACACCTGTAATCAACAATGAGACAAAGACAAATTGCAAGACAAGTTAGAAAATATTCTGAATTGAATAAAAATGAAAACACAACATATAAAAATGTGCGGGATACAGCTAAAACAAAAATGATGAGGCTTGTATTTATGAGATAAGCAGCAAAGTAAAAATGAGAAAATAGATAAAGATATGAGCAGAAATTAATATAGTAAATAGGAAATTATTGGATATTCTCAAAGTAACATAAAACACGCTCCTTGAATAGACTGATGAAAATAATAGACTTTCAGACAGGTTCATAAGAAAAAAGAGAGGATACAAATTATAAATATCAGGAATAAAAATGGCATATATTTAGAGATTTTACAAACACCAAAAACAGAAAATGAAAATGCTAAGAATAGCTTTCTCCTACTAAATTTGATAGTTTATGTAAGTGGATAAATTTCTTGAGAACCACAATAAAAATTTACTGAAGAAAATAAATAACCTAAATATGTATCTATTAATTAAATCTACAGTTAAGAAGCCTCTGTGAAGAATTCTCCATGCCCATTGTCTTCACTGGTGAATTCTTTCAACATTTAATGAATTTTACACAAAATCTTCCAGAAAATAAAATATTAGGGAACAATCTTCAAGTCATTTTAACCAATTAAGCCTACCCTGATCCACAGATAAGACAATTATTACCAAAAAAAACCCCAAAAAACCTCAAAAAACTTCATGAAAATGTTTAATCAAAATATTATCAAATTATGTGTAACAATATGTAAAAAGTGTAATACATCATGGCCGTGTTTAGTTTATCCCTGGAATGAAAGGTTGTTTTCAAAATTCAGTTTAATTCACATCAACAGGATAACAAAAGGTAATTATATAATTATAATAGAGAAACGTATTTGACTACAATATTCATTCATGCTTTAAAAAAAACAAGCTTTCAGGGACTCTCACAAAATCTGAAAATGGCTACCTGTGAAATACCTTCAGTTAAGCTCATATTTATTGGTGAAAGACTAAATTCACCCTTGCTAAGGTTGGGGACAAGGTAAATGTATCTGTTCTCACTTGTATTTAACATTAAACTGGAGGTCCTTAATGAAATAAGGCAAGGAAAAGAAAAATACATAGAAATAGGAATAGAAATAGAATAAACCATGAACAAAACAAACAGATGGAAAAAGACAAAATAAAATGTTCTATATTCTCAAATGGCATAAATGTCTACAGAGATAATCCAAAAAAATCTATAAAAACTACTAGTACTCAAGTATAAATTTAACAAGGTCACAGGATAAAACATTACTATATAAAAACCAATTGTGTTTCAATATCAATAAAACATTATCATTAAAAAAGGTAAACCATTTAGGGATAAATAGAAACAAATATGTACATGCTCTATTCACTACAATGTACAAAATTTTTTTAAAAAGAAATAAGACCTAAATAAACCGAAGAATATAGGTTACTTAACGGGAATATTAAGATAATAATTTTCTCCAAACTGATATAGATTCAACACAGTCAAAAAAAAAAAGTCCAGCAGGTTATTTTATAGAAATTAAAGCTCACTTCTAAAGTGCATTTGAAAATACAGAGGGCATAGAACAGCCAAGGCATTTTTAAAAAAGGAAAAAATGGAGGGATCAAACTAATTGATTTTAAGATCTATTATATGATTACAATGACCAAGACTGTATGGTATTGGTGTAAGTATAGATAGATAAATAGTTGATATATAACAGATAGACAGACAGATGCAGAGTCAATTTTTATATAAAAAATTGAATTTTACACAGATGCCAAGGTAATTCAAAGGGCAATGTATAGTCAGCAAAATGTAGTGGAAATATAGATCATCCATATGCAAAAGAAAAAGGAAAAAAAGACATGCTACCATATGCATCAGTTAATTCAAAATAGATCATAAACCTAAATATAAGAGATAAAACTGTAAAGTCTGATTACAGAAAAATAGGAGAAAATCATTTTGACCTTGAGATGACAAAAATTTCTTAGATAGGACACATAAAACATTCATCATTGAACTTCAACAAAATGAAAAAAAATTATTTTTCCTAAGACAGAGTTAAAAAGTGAAGAGATAAATCACAGTCTGGGAGAAATATTTGTAAAACCCATATCTAATAAAGTCCTTCTATCCAGATTAGATAAACAACTTTTACAAATCAACAATAAGAATAAATAAATAAAAATAAACAAAGTATTTGAAGAGACACTTCTCCAAAGCAGGAGACAGGTGTCAAAAGCAGCACATTAAAAGACACTCAACACTGCTAGTCATTCATAGAGTTCAGACTTAAAACAGGGAATGCCATTTCACACTTATTAGCATGGCTAAAATTGAAAAGACTGGTATCTATTAAGGAAAATATGGTGCATAAAAATGAAGGAATTTTCTGATAAGACCAGTCCCTCTAGTGAAAAGGTTAATACATTTTGTAAAAAAAAAAAAAAAGAAAATGTATTTCAAGATTTATTCTCAAAATGATTTTCTTCAAAAGGATACGTCCTTATCAGACTAAATGTAGTTATTTTGTTTGTTTTGTTTTTTAACTATGATTAATGTGGATTCAAGGAAATTCAAAATGCACAAATGTACAATGAAAAAAGGTTAATGGAGCTGTCTGAACAATGCTGCAGAGACTAAGGGAATGCTGCCATAGGAAGAAGATATCCTTTGTTTCCAGAAAAACTCTTCACCAACACAGTTTGTGTTTTTCAACATTTAATTTGACAATATTCACGTATGTAAATAAAATGCATGTAAGGATATTTCTAATGATGCACAAATTACTAGAAACATGGTATCAGCTTAGATTTGTGTATTCAATTTAGGCCTATAGTCTACACATTTTTCAAACACCAGATTTTGAAAAAATAATTTTACACTAGAATTTTCTTTTTTTTAAAGTTTAAAATTAAACTTTTAATAAGTTACATGTTATTTATTGATACAACATGGGTAAGTGTATTAATCCTTCCTATGCACAACAAAAATGTAGATATTAAAATATATTTTAAAAACCCATTAACAAGTATTAGGAGAGTACAGATAGCTAAGAAAATAGGACACAGGACAGACACATTTTGATAAAGGGCTGAGAGGTATCAGAGGTGTGTCCAGGAAGAACCTAGTAAGCGGCATCCCTGGGGATGAGGTAATCAAAGAGGAGATACCACAAGGTACTGCTGGGTGCAGGGAAATTCTAAGGAGGAAGAAAGCCCAATTGAGGCAGTGGTAATTGAAGATAACCTTCATCAACAGAGTCAAATGTAGTTGGGATTTACGCTTAGAGATTCATATCCCTTCCTTTCAGGGGCTTTGTTACAAAAGATTATCCCCCAATTATGATTTTCTTTAATGCACCTTTCCGTGTCTTTCTGTTTATCTCATGCTATTTCTTTCCCTTTAAGAGATTTATGTGCCTCTCTCTCTCTCTCTGTTGTTGATGCTATCATATTTTTAGGAACATTTAATTTGTATGTAGCAAATAAACGAAATATCTGAAAAAAGAATGGAAACAACAAAATGAAAACCACTAAAACTTCTATTGGGTTACTTGGATACTCAAGTATTTTCTTTCCCAATAAACGTAACTTGTTTCAAAAATGCTTTCAGCAATGTTATCATTTGGGTTTAGTGAGGTATTCTAACTTAAATCTCCTAGAGCTACCCCAATGTGGCTGATATGCAGCTGGTAGCTTCATTTCAGTGCAAGAGCCAAAGCTCACTCTGACAGTCATTTGTTCTGACTGCTCCATGCCCATCAATTTCATCCCTTAAATATTAGTAGTACTCCCACCGCCCCAGTGATGAACTCCTGTAAATGACCTTATATGCCAGGATGTGCCAGTTTATACTACAAATTTCTATAATTGAATGAAGAACAAAGTGGAGGAGGGATGTTCGGTACAATTGCTAGAAAATTAATTGTTTCTTGCACGTTTTTTTCATTAATTCCTGAATGCTTTATACAAGCAATACATTTTCATGTAAATGTGTTTGTGATCTGAGACACCATAGGCATGTACATGCACACTCACACACACACACACAATCAAAATGAGTGAGATGACAGGAGTCAGAAAATAGGACATAAAGCCAGGTCATTCTCTCTAGCCAGCTTCTTTGATAATAGTACTTAATTGCATGAAAATAAAATTCATTTAAAAATCAAATGAATGCTTCATTTTTAAGTTATTTGAAAAATAATGATGGGGTAAATCTGACACAAGCAAATGATCAAAATTTCTCTCTTTGAAATGAATATTGAAAATGACCCCAACTATCAGAAATGCTGAAAATAGCAGACTTAAAAATAGGAAATATTAAAACTATTTAGGGATCTAGGACCCTTTTCAGAATGATTCATTTTTGTATCATCTCCTTAGGAAAAAAATGCACATATCCACAAAACTTCATATAAAGTATTCATAGTTTTTCAGAAGCCAATTCATGGCTTAATGGTTCTCAGACTCCAGGCTAAGGATCCCAGCATTAGAGGTTATATGTTCTAAATGTGCACTTTTGGTTTTAAAAGCCTCTCATACAGTTATTCCTTGAAACACAGTGTATCAGATACATATCTGGGCAAAAATATAAGTTATAATTGACTTTCTATGTTGAAACTAATAGGCTTTATGTTTTAATTTCTTTTCAATATGATTTATTTTATATGTTTACATAATATAGCTTATGATCTTACCCCTATGGTCAGAAGAAAAACAGATTTTTTAGTTTGTAGCTAGTTTAACACAAATTAAAATCAGAAATTAAAGAAATTAAATTAATATTTCCATGAGAATTACATGTAATTACACCAGTACTAAATAATGTTCAGTAGAGAAGGAAGAAATTCACTGATTTTGATATGCAATAAAAAATCTTTAACATAGTTTAACTCATCTCCTCTGTTATTTTTTATGCTAATATGAATGCAGTACATATCAAAAAACTGAACTACCAATGTCTTCTCTTTAATAAGTTTTTTATTAATTTTCTCAGTCTTATTCCTAATATTAATATGGACAATTGACCAAACTTCTTATAAAATTTATCTCTTTGACTGGTCTTTCAGGAGATATCAGATAAAAGCAAAGTGTCTCAGAAAGAGCACATTTATCTTCTTGAAGAAAGAAATACATAACCAGAACATTTAACTATATTAAAGATAGTAGATATCATTCTAAGAACACATTCTTTCAGAAAGTCTGAGTCTAAAAATGCATTGTTATGAATAGAAAATATTTTATGCATTGTTGTCTTTAACAACAACCATAACAACAAAGGGATGAAAGAAGATGACTAGAACTAAAACCGAGATAATGTCTAATAGATCATGACTAGTGTGAAGTATTAATATATCCCTTAGAGTGAAGGGACTGGTGCCTACATAAGATCAAACAGAGATTATTCATATTGTCTTTTAAGATCTATTATGTTCCTAGATCTGAGTCATTCCAGCTTTGTACCCTGAAATAATATCCTCTCCTTTCCAGCTGCTTGCTCAATTATTCTCACTACAACAGTTTTTCAAACCCAGATTTCCAGTCTTTCATAATTTCCCAATTATCGTCCATCTCCTTTATTTGCCTCTCACCTCATTCAACCTTGGTCCACTATTATAATAACAAAAACTCTTTTGCCCTTCAGTCTCTTCATTTCATCTATCTGGCAAAACCCAACCCTAGATGAATTTATCTGCTTTCCCATATCCAAGGACCTAGCATTTGTAGGTAGATAAAAAAGTCAGAATTATATTACTATAAATTATTCATTAACAATGTTAAGAAGATCTTTACCACTATTTTGACCAACTATATTTCTCTGGTCAATGTGTGTTTCTACTCTGTTTCCTGAAATCTTCAATGCTCACCCCATTCTCTATTTTAGTAGATGCTTGGTCTTCTTCCTATTCCAGAGAGTGAATTGAAGCCACAATATTCAAACCTCTTCAAAGGAATGATACAAAGCTTCAGACTAAACCTCCCTTTTTCTTTTTATTCCTTGTTTCTCAGAGGGATTATCCTTCCCTCTAGATAAAGCTAATTTCTCCCTTTGTATTTTATCTACTTCCAGGTCTCTTCTCTTTCATATATGTGCAAGTTTTTACACTCAAATGGACCCTCCTCGTTGGTAATTAAGTCTTTGTACATCAATTTTCTACTTCTTATTTTGCAGATTTTCAAAGCCATAGAGAAGTCAAAAGAATAGTACAATGAATACTCCTTACCTTTTACATACGTTCTCTGTGAATGTTTTGTCAAATATTTAAAAATTTGCATGTATGTATGATTTTTCTGAACTCTTTAGTAGATTTCTCCTGTGAGCAAAAATATATTCCTACATAAATCTAACACAATTATCATACCCAGAAAATTTAACATTGATCAATACTATTTTTAAAAATACAAGTACATATTTAATTTCCCAATTATTCCATTGAAGTTCTACAGAGTTGTTTTATTTTCCTCATCCAGAATTCAGTTAAGCATCATCCACATAATTTCTATGTTATGGATCTGAAGTGCCTTTCAATTTATAATATACAAGTAAAAACACACCCATTGCTGCAATGTTTATT
Organism: Daubentonia madagascariensis; assembly: GCA_023783475.1. Lineage (NCBI taxonomy): Eukaryota > Metazoa > Chordata > Mammalia > Primates > Daubentoniidae > Daubentonia > Daubentonia madagascariensis. The sequence goes on from JAKFHU010000585.1 coordinate 20,406,564, forward strand.
ATGGTAAAAAATATTCATTCATAAAATATAACAAAACTATTAAAATTATTAAATAGATATTTATTTGTGTTATAATAAAACTTAAAAACAAAATTTTAGTGAGAAAAGCAGGTATCAGAAGTAAGTTTTAGTATGATAACATTTATGTACACTTCAGAAATTTTTAAAAAGTAGTACTATTTATTTGTATGAGAACCCAGTAAACTCAAGATGTTGATTATTTTCATAGACTTGGTTTTAGCTATATCAATGATAACTCATTTCTTTAAAATATACCTGATGTAAATATGGAAAATGTTTCTACCTCAAAATTTGAGAGTTAGTAAAAGTGAGATTTTTATCTATTATCATAATGTTTGAAACACTTCAAGATTTTTTTCTAAATTATATTATTTTTAATTATTATGGGTGCATAATATTTGTATGTATTGATAGGATATATATGACACTTTGATACAGACTTTAAAATTAAAAAGGAATTAACTGTGGTACTATCCTGTTCTCAGCTACTGTAATCAATATTTTATATACCCTGTAGCAATATATTTTATATTTTTGTTTCATTTTATTAATTTCTTTTATCAGCATTGATATTTTACCCAGAGGAAAACAAATATAGTGTCACTTTGAAGAGTATACCTACAGAAGACACATTTCTTATCAAACTTAACTTTTCTGTATTCATGTTTTGTATCTCACCTTGAAACACTGCAACAGTAACTATTGATTAAGAATGGCATTTATTATAAATATTCTTGGCATCCTTTATTTGATTTGTCACCATGTGAATGACCCCCATTGTTAATTGGGGTTTGGGGATAATTAGCTACTTAAACAATGAGATCATGTGACTATACTCAATAACATTTTTATAATCAGCAAATAAATTGAAAAATTTTTTTAAGTTAGAATAATAAAGATTTTGTGCATGTTGAAGGAAATTCCTACAGGCAGCTCTGTACTCAATAAATTCTTTAATGTAGAAAACAGTGCCATTGTATTCATATTTTGATATTTGTTCTAGTTTGTGTATTTTTTTATGCTAACAGCACATCATCTGTTCCGTATACAAAACGGAAATTTCTATAAATACTTTTCTTTTCATTTCTCTGTGAAATAAAATATACGAAAATGCTTTTGCCTTTAGATACACCAAACATCTATGAGGCTGCTACTATAGCATAGGCTAGATTGTTTCATGCATTTAACTTCTTGCTTGGTAAATCATAAACACTATAAAATGCAAGGAATTATTAAAATTACTTTAGCATTTTTTGCTATTTCTAGGCAAAGAAATAAACTCTTATAATACTTCATATTTAAATTCTATTCATCTTACAGAACCCAAGACCATATTTTCCATCAATCCTTTCCTAGTAGGAAGTAATGTTGCCCTCTACCTCCTATGCTGTTTTGCTCTGTCATCTCTAGAGTTACATAACATTTTCTACTCTACAACATAATTATATATAATTTCATCTCTTCAATAAGAGAAACATCCTGGAGGTTAGGGTTCTTGGCCATTTTATCTATTAGAGTATAATTTGCAAATATTAATAGTAGGTACTCAGTATTTATTAGTGAATATTACTTATGAATAAATGAGGAGTCTCTTAAACAAGATTTTATACTTGTCACTGAAATAGTGACTGAAATAATACAAATCTGCTGAAATAAGTCTTTCTCTTCAGTTTCATTTGCTTGTGTGTGAGCCATATCTCTTATTGCTTGTTCTTTAAAAAGTGTATAAACCGAAACTGCACTATTTTCTGCCTCGCTCTGGGTTTCAGAAGTATATTAAAGGATTAATGACAGGAAGAACTCATTTTTTTTCATCAATAGCCTCATGTTATTGAACATGAACAATGAACAATATTTGTTCAGATATTTGCTTCTCATGCAATTAACTTCAGTTAACCTATGCATCAATTTAAGGTGCACATATATATATATATATAGAGAGAGAGAGAGAGAGAGAGAGAGAGAGAGAATTTTTCAGGGTCATCCTTTTTTAACATTCAAAAATCATAAATAGAAAACACAGACATAAAATGCATGTGTTATTTCAAATATTTTCACCACAATAAAATGCAGCCAGACAGAATAAAAATTCAAATCTTTTTCCTTGTAGATGTATATTCAGCAAGAGTCATTTCCTTTCCCTGACATTTTTGGACTTTCTGAAGTATTTGTTTTGTCCCAGTGCTGATAAACACTCTTAACCAAGACTACATTAAACTAAATTCTCAGCTTGGGTTCCTTCAGTCTTCAAATGTTCAAGGGAGAGATTTTTGTTTATTTTCCTTCTACATCCAGAGACAAGATGGAGACATTTTTTTCTTCCATTGTGGGCAAGTTTTTTTCTGGTTATTGACTGAGAATGTTGTGATTGATGGTCATTATTTCATGTGGTCATTAGCATCGCACAGCCCATTAACAGAAGGTATAGGCCTCCAGGGGCAGGGTGAACACAAGGGTTTCACTAGCCACTTGTCTCTTGCACCCATATGAGTTACTGTTTTCCTGACATTTATGGCCTCTGACGTGTTTTAAACATTCTTTTCAGCTTCACTGTGCTTTTAAAAGATGTTAAATATTTTATCCAAAGGCTTAGCTGTTTTTCATATTGCAAAGTTTTTCAGTATGTCATGACTTAGTAATCCTTATTGGAAATGGCTATAAAAGCTGGCTTTAGTGCTTTTCCACTGACACATTTTCCTTGTAGACATAAAGTACTCTAGGTGGGCTCACAGCTACATTGCATAGGAGCCCTTCACAACTTCTGCCTTCCAGAAGGAGAGAAGGAATTATTAATTCAGATCCCAGGATTTGTAAATTGAAAGTGTCAGAAAGAAATAAAATGTTTTAAACAGAATGTGTTTTACCTCATTCTTTGAAAAATGTTGCAAAGCAAATGTCAATTGAAAAAAAATCTAAAAATAAATTAGCAATGTCCTGGGAAGGGATACCATTTAATGCTGATCCATTTGAATAGGATAGGTTTTTAAAACTAAAGTTTTAGTCTCAGAATTTTATCTACAAATTAATTTGTATATAAGGATTCAGCACAGAAGCAGGAAAAAAAATTATTTGAAGCAAGGGTTGGGTATAGTGAGAGCTTGCTTGGTCTTTTCATTAAATCCCAATATCTTATCATTTTAGAAATATCTTCCTAGATATCATGTGCACAATTTTGTTATCCATGAACCATTAAGTATGTGGTCAGTGTTGCCTTAGTAAAACCTTACATCACGTTAGTATATCACTTTTCTATTGGTTAGAGGTGCAATGACCCATTCAATAGCCTGTATATAATTGAATATTAAAGAAGAGTCTGTGAAACCCTTAAATTAGTTAGAAAGTATGGAACTCATAGAGATCTTAAACTCATCAATTCTTTGTTGTTTATCTCTACCCTGACCTTTTGATTAATTAAGTAGTCTCCCTAATTAATCTCTCTGACTTCAGTTTCTTCATTCTTTGGAGAAATATTTTAAGCACTATAAAGCTAATCATAAATTTATTATAACCATTTATTATACAATAGTTATGATTTAGCAGTCTTAATATAATTATAAAATGATTATGACATTCAGAATAGAAATGAGCAAAAAGTAGTAACATTAATGAGTCCAATTAATGTAATGACAATTTATTCATGAATTAGTTACTATTCTAATTGTGTTCATCATATTAAACTTAAAATTAATATATACATATATTATGAGTATATATAGAATTGTGAAAGTTATGGTCATCAGTGGAAATTAAGCATTATTATAAAGATTATTAGGTATAAATAAATAAAATATTTTAATGGCTATATAAGTTAAAGTTTCTTACAAAGTTTATTAGAGACAACTAAATGAAATAGGTTTATGGCCATCTCAATAATTCAATATAACTGAATAACAATTGAAAATTATCTTGGGGCTTCCTAAGGATGAGTATCAACTCTCCTATAAGAAGTATTGCATAGCCATAGAATTCAGTATCATCACACTTGAAATTCTAGCAGAATATGACTTCTATGAATTCAGACTATATCTAAGGTATTGGGTCATCAAAACTTACATAGAAATTAAAGGAAATTATGAATGATGGATAAGTTGAGAAGGCTTAAGTTAAGGAAAGAGCAATGCCCTCAAAATTTGAAATTCTGGTAAAAGTAAGCTTTATCAGAGATGTTTAATTAAAACTATACCCAAAGCTTAACACCTCTTTACTCTGATAAGGATTATTTGAATTAAGCCTAATGCAAGCCAAAAATTTATGAGAATTTAAAAATCTTTGGCAGACAGAAGGACACATACATATACATACAAATATACAAATACAATATAAATACTTATGTGTGTTTGTGGCTGTTTATGATTGTTGTATGAATACATCTGTGAAACTACCTTGTTTGAATAGCAAATCTTCATATGCATTGGCAATTTCTTTTAATCATTGTCTTAAGTTGGGTTTCTTAGGCAATGGAAGCTGAGTAAGAGATCTGAGCGCAGAAAAATTATTGGACAGTATCCTTGGGATCAAAAACTGTACAGCAAGGAAGGAGGTAGGACAGCGCAGAAGAAGGGGTGAACTTGGTGCAGGCACAACAGAGATCTTCGTATGCTCCTAAGCCAAGGGATATCTTGAGGAGGAATAGCAATTAAATTTTTCCCAAATTGTGGCAAGGGAGCTGGGTCTTTGTGACCACAAATTAACTAGCCATCAGATGAATATGAATAAAAAACTTTTTGAAACAAACAAAAGATGAGCAAATTTTTCACCGGCAATCATGCACTGCAGGAAATAATAAACATTATTAACAGAAAGAAAATGTGACCAATTCGAAACTGAGATCTACGAAAGGAGCAAAAAAGGCCACAGAAGATAAGTATTTAAGTACAAGTTATAATTTTCTCGAGCTTTTTTTTCTTAAAATGATAATTAACTGTTTAATGTAAAAGTATTTAAAAGGCACTATGGTATTTATAACACGCAGAAATAAAATACATAACAACAATAGCTAATAAACCAATAATGGACATAAAATCAAATAATTAAAAAATACTCAGTTATTCCAACTGAAAATAGATAGAAAATAAAGGATCAAAGTAAACATAAAATAAATGAAAAACAATCATTTAGGTGATAAACATAAGCCTAAGCATATAATTAATTTTATTAACTCTAATAGATTTATGCCCTCCAATTAAAAGACAGAGGATTTTAGGCTGGATAAAAATTTAAGACACAAGTATGTATCATAGAAAAAAATCCCAGTTAAATACAAAAATACAGAGAGATTAGAAATAAAAGGATGGATAAGCAAACATTATGGAAACATTAACCATAAGAAAGCTGGAGTGGCTATGTTAATATCAGACAAAGCAGACTTCAGGGAGGTTTTCTAGGAATAAAAGAGGCATTTCATAATAATGGAAAGATCAATTCGCAGAAAAAATGTAAAAATCCTAAGCACTTTATATTAAGTTAAGCAAAATTAGAGAAATAGTCTATCTCATAAATATATTTGTTTATTTCAACACTTCTTTCTTCGTAATTGACAAGTTGATAGAAAATAAGCAAGCATATAGAAGTTGAACAACAGTATCAACCAGCTTGACATAATTTAAATTTAAGGAAAACTATTTTGAACATAAGTAGAATTCACATTTATTCTAAGTGCTAAGGAGTACATGCTAAGATAGGACTTATACTGGAACAAAATATGTCTCCATTAATTTAAAGGGATTGTAATTATACATAGCAAGTAGTCTAATGACAACAGAAAGAACTCAAAGATTAAATAAAAAAATGACAAAGGAAAACTTTAAATGTCTTGAACAGAATAATGCTGAAGCAATACATATCAAAATTTGTGCAATGCATCTAAAGCAGGACGTAGAAAGAAATTTATACTTTAAGTACTTATATGGACAATAAAAAAGGTAAAAAATCAATACTGAATACTGTCAACTTAAGAAGCCAGAAAAAAAAGTATAAATTAAAATCAAAGTATATGAAATAACTGAAACAATAAAGACAAAAACAAAACCAGAAAATAATAAAAAAGAAAGCAGTTTAACAATAAAATATATCAATTAAATCTAAAGTCACATCTTCAAAAAAATCAATATGATTAATAAACTCTCCAAAATGTTCAGGGAACAAAAGAGAAAAGCCACAGTTTAGCAATATCAAGTATGAAGTAAGGGATACCATTAAATGTCCTCCAGACTTAAAATAATAAATGGAAATAGTATGAAAAACCTAATACCAATAAGTCCTATAAGATAATAAAATAGGTAAAATCCTTAAAAGATACTTGTCAACAAAATTGGTAAAAAGAAAAAAAGAAACAAACATAAATAGACCTATGAATAATAAAATAATTTCATTTGTGAATACAAGCCCTCCCACCATGAAAACTCCAAGCCTGGATGTCTTTACTTGTGAATTCTATCAAACATTTTAGAGAGAAATAATATCAATCATATACTTTTATCATAAACTCTTCTAAAAAATACAGAAAAGGGAAACTTTTCCCAGTTGATTTTATGAATTCAGTGTTACCCTGATAGGTGAACTAGACAAAGGCATTATGAAAGAAACACAAACAAAACTACAAATCAGTATCTCTCATGAAAGTTGATACAAAAATCCTCTGGCTTATGTAGTTTCTGATGAGAAGTCTATCATCATCCTTATCTTTGTTTCTCTGTACATAATATATCTTTCTTCATAGGCTATTTTAAAGTTGTTGTGATTATACAGGTTTACAGAAATTGGGTTATAATTTCTATACTATTTCAGCACTATATACAAATATAACATATATAGACCAAGTGGAGTTTCTCCCAGTGCTGCAAGGGAAGTTTAACTTCTAAAAATCTATGCACAGGCCAAGATGAAGAAAGAGAGACTGGACTTATCTTCACACATTAAACAACTAAAATAATAGGATAAATTATATGAAACAGCAGTTTTCTGACATTAGAGAGAAAGCAGTGGGCTGAGAGAAAGTTAGCAAAGAGGGTGAGCCCTATGATTGCACTGGCTTACCTCCTGGAGTCAGTTTTCAGGCCATATCACCAGGAAAGGAAACTCAACCAGGACTCAGTGGTCTCACTAAGGTGAGGAGCCGGATATTTGAATTTGAGGTCAAAACAGCTAAAAGTGGAAGGGTAGCATAATAAAATAGTGGAGCTCTAAAAATAACGGACTTCAGAGATCTGAAGAGGTATCCACTCAACTCTGACTGATGACTGATCTGTGTTATGCATAGGCAGGAATAAACTTTCATTCCTTTGCTGCAATTGTGTCATCATTGGGTGGAAGCAGACATAAATGTATGTGTATATTTTACCATGCTTAACAAAATTAGAGTTTTCAGTGTAAACCACACATTCTTTTCTTTTATTATTATTTTTTTAATTTGCTTTTTTCCAATCAGCTTACCAACACATTTATTGATCATGTACTATATTCCAGACACTGGGGAGACATGGAAGAATAAGACACTGTTACTGCCCTCCAGCATTTCACGGGCAAATAAATAGGTAAATACAATACCTTGTAATACAGGTGCTAGTAGAAGTAAGTATGATGCAGTCAAATGGAGGAGGCTGTTCATTCTGCCATGGGAACGAATGGATAGGAAGTCTTTACAGACAATCTGATGATAAACTGTTCTGAAAGATTAATCTGAAGGTGGGGAAGGGTTCTCCAAATGTCAGGCACTGCAGAACAAAGGCTTGAAGGTGTGAAACTGCATGGTGTTCTGGGGGAAGTGCTAAGTGATGGCATTTAGAGCATGAAGAGGGAGATGGAGGTTGACAAGACAAGAGAGGAAGCAAGGGCCAAGTGGTATCAGTTGGAATAATAATAGCAGATATTAATCAAGTGCTCATGTGGGGGAGACCTTTGTGCCAGACTCAGGAGTACTATGACTGCAATAGGAGAGTCATCCAATAGGAAAGAGTGCAATCCGATATGCAGCAGTGTGGATGGTGTATTAGAGCATCCAGTCTGTAGCATTCCATCCCTCCCTCCCTCCACACAATTCATGTCTTCACATGCAAAATACATTGGTTCTATCTCAATTGCTCCAAAAGTCTTTTTTCAAAAAGTGGTGTTGTAGAGACCAGTTATCAGGCTGCTGAAACAATCCAGGCAAAGGGTGATTTTAGGACTGGACCAAGGCAGGGCCGTGAGGGAGGGAATGAGTTTGAGAAACACTTGGAATGTCATGTTGGCAGGACTTGGTGATTGGCTGAAGGAGGAGGATGGGGGAGAAAGAGGAGTAAAGTGTACCTCCTGGTGCCACCAGCTGAAGCAGGGATCATAGCAGTGGAAGCATTCATGAAACACTGCTAAGCACCTACTAGGTTGTAGGATATTCCAGTCACTGAGTGAATCTCAGAAAGCCATAAAATGTATATTTTTTAAAAAATTACTACAAACATAAAATGAGAGACAGAGAAGGAGAGAAAATTTCTTGGTGTTTTTTGTCCCCTGGCCTCATCAGGATATTAAAGCACATGAAATTTTTAATTTGATAAAATCTTATTGGTGGTAACCAAAGAATATTCATTCTGATTGGATCAGAGAAACATGATTTTAAATATTTGAATAGATTTTATATAATTTACATTAGAGAATATAAAGTGTGTTTCTTTAGTATGTTGTCTAAGTCAATTCTGGCTGCTATAACAGAATACTATTGGCTTAAACAACAAAATTTATTTCTCATAGTTCTGGAAGCTGGGAAGTCCATAAAATTCTACCCTGATCATCCAAGGTTCATGTCCTTCTCGAATGCAAAATATATTTATGCCATCCCAATAGCTCCGAAAGTCTTAACTCCTTTTGGCATTAACTCTAAAGTCTCACCTAAATTTCATTTAAATCAGGTATGAAGGAGAATCATCTTGAGGCAAAATTCTTCCCCAGTTGTGAACCTGTGAAACCAAAAAAAAAAAAGTTATATGCTTCCAAAATACAGTGGTACAATAAGCATAAGATAGACATTCCCATTTCAAAAGGAAGAAAAAGGAAGGAAGGAAGGAAAGAAGGAGGAAGGAAGGAAGGAAGGAAGGAAGGAAGGAAGGAAGGAAGGAAGGAAGGAAGGAAGGAAGGAAGGAAGGAAGGAAGGAATAGATAACAGGTCCCAAGCAAATCTAAAACCTAGCAAGCCAAACCTTCATGAGATCTTAAGGCTCAAGGCTAATCCTCTTTGGTTTGATCCTCTGCCTTCTAGACCCACTGGGGTAGCAATGTTACCCTCAAGCTCAGCGGGACGCTGCCCGTGGTATAGTTCTCTGCTGGGGCCCTGCCCACACCATGGCTCTACCAAGTGTGAGTTGTGCCCCCATGGCTCAGCTGGGCAGCCTCACTCCCAGGGCTTTTGTTGGAGGCTGTCTGTCCTGTGGAAACCTAAGCAGTGGCTCTGATGATGCATGAATCACTTTTGCAGCCCTTCTTCCCTTTTCTTGAAGGACAGTTTACATTTACAGGCTTCCTTCATTCCTTCCCATTTTCTCTGTTCCCTTCATCCCACGTGGCAATGTTCCTGCTGGTATAATCCCATGACTATTCCCAGCTTCTGTTGAAATGGCTGATTAATGCCACAGTTCACACTCACCCTAATCTCATCAATCTCACACTTTTAGTGCTCCTTTTCAACCATGCTTTCTCAGTTTTAGTCATATGGACGTGAAAATGTTCTGAATCTTTAAGTTCTGGTTGCTTTTTGCTTAGTACATCCATCTTCAATTCACTCCTGTCTTTTTATATTTTATTATAAGCAGTCATGAGGAATCAACTGTTCCTTCAACACTGTTTAGAAATCTCAGTTAAATATCCAATTCCATCACTAGCAAATTTCACCTTCCATAAAACGCTAGAACATGAACACAAATCAGCCAAGTTCTTTGCCACTTGATAACATGGATCACCTCCACTCCATCGTCCAATAATGTGTTTCTCATTTCCATCTAAGACCTCATCACACTTGCCCTTAATGTCCATATTTTCACCAATGTTCTGTACGTAATTATGTCTTTTCTTAGAAGGCATAAGCTTTCTTTATAACTTTCTTCTTTTCTTTCTGAGCCCTCACTGTAATCACTTTAAAAATCCTTTTACAGCAGTGGTCCCCAACCTTTTTGGCACCAGGGACAGGTTTCATGGAAGACAATTTTTCCATGGACTGCGGAGGGTGGGGAGGGGGATGGGCGCAGCTTAGGCAGTGATGCAAGTGATGGGGAGCAGCTGTAAATACAGATGAAGTTTCTTTGCTTGCTCAATTGCCGCTCACCTCTTGCTGTGCGGCCCCCTGGTTCCTGAGTTTCATGGAAGACAATTTTTCCACAGACAGGTGAGTGTGGGTTGGCCAAGCTCTGTGGCCTGGTCCCTAACAGTCCACGGACTGATATTGGTCTGCGGCCCAGGGATTGGGGACTGTAGTTTTACAGTAATTTTGGCTTTTTCTAACATGAACCTCAAAACTCTTCCAGACTCCACCATTATCCAGCTCCAAAGCAACTTTCACATTTTCGGATATTTGATATAGCAGCACCGCATTTCTTCATATCAATCTCTGGCTTAGTTTGGGCTGCTATAACAGAATACCATAAACTGGGAGCTTAAACAGCAAACATTTATTTCTCACATTGATATTTTGATGAGACTTTGGATTTTAGAGTTGATGTTGGAATGACTTCAGACTTTTGGGGCTAATGGAATGGAATAAATGTATTTTGTGTGTGAGAGGACATAAATTTTGGTCAGCTAGAAGTGGAATGATATAGACTGAATGTTTGTGTCCTCCAAAATTTTATATGTTGAAACCTTAATCTCTAATATGCTGGCATTTATAGATGAGGTTTTGGGAGGTCATAAGGGTGGAACCCTAATGGTGGGATTAGTGCCTTTATAAGAAGAGACACAGAGAGCTTGTTTCCTCTCTCTCTGTTCTCCACTATATGAACACATACCAGGAGAAAATGGCCATCTGCAAACCAGGAAGCATGGCCTCACCAGATACCAGGTTGTTGGCACCTTGATTTTGGACTTCCCAGCCTCCAGAAATGTGATAAACAAAGGTTTTCTAAGCCACCCAGTTTATGGTAATTTGTTATAACAGCCTAAAATGACTAGGACAAATGGCTATTTTTTTATGATAGATCATAAATCTTTTACAATTTCAATTTTTAAATATAGAGACAGTTGTTAAGTGACATACCTTAAAAATTTATACAGATAATGCCTTCTGAAACAACCCAATAACATCTGTACAAATTATAAATATTGCTTAATATAATGTACATGTAATACTGCTATTGATTAATAAACACCAAAAGGTTATTTTTCCACTCACAAAATCAAAATAGATATAAACAATTCATTTAATAATTTACTCAACTTACATAGTGAGTTAGAATCATTTAGAATAAAGACTACTTTTTTTCTTTGAAGGTCTGTTCCATATTTTTTATTTGTGTTTATATGTCACTTTAACCAGATAATTGACTTAGCTTCAAGCTTTTCTTTGCCTTTGTAACCAGAGTCTAAGATAAATTGTCTCTATGTGCATTAACCAAAAACATTGTAAAATGCGTTTTGCAAATATTTTCATAATGTTGCTAGGCTATGTTCAGATGGTAAAAGTGACGCTACACACACACACACACACACACACACACTCAATATGGGATCAGATTCATTTTGGATGGATATGAAAACTGATGCTATATTGATACTTGAGGAGTTTCTTCACCTAAACATTTAAGAGAGCCTGAACACACTAACATTTTACGAAAAAACCTCTAAGAGGAAAATATACTTCACTGCATTTCACAAACTTACTTGGCCTTGAATTACCTTCTACTCAAGAGCATCACATAGGCCTAGGTGTTGATAAGGAAGACTGTGAGTTATGTTGCCAAAGAAGAGAAGGTGCATTAACAAATATAACTTAGAAGGCTACATTACATTAATTACTGAACAGAAATTCACCTAACTTGAAATTTCATATAAACCCAAATTGTACATGGCTAAATGGAAGTTGAAACCTGGCAATGATAGAAATGAGAATTCTAATATTTATAATTATAAAGCAGTGACAACTGACACATAATAGTTCCTTAATCCCTGCATTCAATATGATGAATACTTTAAAATCACTTTGAAATTACAATATTCTATAATATTCTCCCTCAAATGTTTGTTTTATTTTTCACTATACATTAATATATGGGCACACACACACAGATACACACATGCATACACATACACAAACAAGGTGAAATCAGTTGTTAAAATAAATTTAGTTTAAAAATTCAAATATTAAGTGTAAATTATGCATTACTATTATGAAAAACATGTGATTCCTTATCCTCAGATAATATATAATCTAGAAGGTGACATAAAGCATGTGCACAGAATATCTGAGAAACAAGACGATATGTAATTAGTAGCATCAAAGCATAGTTTGCAAAATCAAAAGCATACAGGAGTAACAAATATGAGAGTAGCAGAGCAGATGCTTGCTTATTATGCATGCATAAATATTTTTTCCTTTCACACAGAAATATGCTCACTCCCATGTTTCAAAACACCGAATACTTTTGAAGTCATTTTAAACTTCTCATTCTTGATAGAGACATGATGTATATATTTCTCTATTTTAATGTAGAAAATAAATAGTAAAATTTCAATGGTAAATGGAATAGCGTCTGATACAGTTGGGAATGATTGGGACTATAGCAAACTAGAAAGTTCTGATGTTTGGAAATGCAGTCCTAGTGTTTCCAGTTCTTTTAATGTTTCAAAAGAAACTGGAAATCAACATTTTAGTATGATGAAATAAATTGGCAAAATTATTTTTAACACTCAGAGGGTAAAAAAATGTATATAAAATTCAGAATAGAAACAATTTTAGATGTCACCTTTTCATTTGATTTATATTTCCCTGTCTTCTGTAGTTGTATACATTATATTTGTATAAAGCTAATGAGATATACAATGTCAGAAGAGAAGAAAATCCATTCCCTGGTGGTGACCATGCAAGAAATATTTCATGGAGAAAATGATACTCATGTAGGACCTTAAAGAGTGAACAGAATTTTAGCTGGGCAGCTTGAGAGGGAGTTGAAAGAATTATGTTAACATGGCGTATGTGACATTTCATGCAAAAAACATATAAGCAAGGTTGTGGAAGCAGAAAAATGAAAATACTGTTGTTGATGAGGTTGCATTTGGTCTGAGATTAAGATAATATTAAATGTTGTAATAACTAATAATTTGAACTTGTTATGATGTGCCATTCACCAGATCCAATTGTGTAGGCATGTAATAAGGATTTAAAGTGGGTAGTAGTGCTGATTAAAATCAGATAGCTGTAAAATATTTCAGGAGATTAAAATCAGCTTTTCTTCAACTTATTTATACATATCTGCACTGGTTTAGCAAAAGAATTGTGTGAGGAAAGAACCCACAGGTCAATGAAAATTACCTGAAAAATTAAAATGTTTGATGGAATCAGATACTTTTGAAACCTATGTGCTGCTTTTACTTTTCAGACCATATAACTAAGTATCAGAAACATCATTTTTTTTCCTTTATAAATTATCTTTGTCTTTCTATCTTGAAACTTCATTACCCAAACTGAACCTTTGGGAAAGTTCTTAGTATTTTCAGAAAAACATATTAGTTTTAAGTTTCAGGTTAACTCTTTCAATTCAGTGTGGTCTTCCCTAAACTCCTTCTCCTTAGACATAGTATCTAAATTCTTGCACTAAAGAAATTTAGGTAAACTCCTTTGCCCTTGTGCTACCTGTAAACCACTGTATGATGGTAAATCACAGTCCACTGTCATCAACTTTCTACTTTGTCATCTCATGTAGACCGATAGCATTAATATCCTCAGTTAACATCTTTCTATTCACATTCTTTACCATATAACTGCACAATCCCGTCCATGAGAGTTGTTTACCAGTACAACAGCAGCATACTGGGAAGAAACAGAGACTTGTAAATATACATGCACAGTTTTGCTTCTTCCTTGGACCCTGCCACCAAAATAAGAACATACTTACTTGATGGATGCCAGAGACACAAGGATAAGAGCAAAGTCATCCCAAGTGAGGTGATTGTAGATTAGTCTGGCCAGTCTTCAGTCAAATATCTGGCTGAAGGCAGATTCATGAACAATGTAACCAAGATCAGATAAACACAGACAAGATCAGCAGAACCCCTAGCCAACACATAGATCTGTGAGAAATTGATTCCCATTGCTTTAATCACAAAAGTATAAGAGTGGTTTGTGATATGGCAATAGCTAAGTGGTGTAGCATCTACTGATGTGTGTATATTTATATTACTTTGGTCATGCATATCATACTGAATATTTTTGCAGCTTTTTCGTATTAGGACCATGAATCTTTTGGACTCATTGACTTTCTCTCTTTGAAAAAGTTACCACGCCCTTCAAAGCATCACACTAAAATCTAGCTAGCTTTTCTTCAGCCACATGCAAGGCCATTAAGGAGATTCATGGCCTGTCTTAAGCTTACTCTATTCCACTCAGATATACTTCACCACAAAATCCCTTCTATATGCAACTCCAGGGGAAGTCTGGACCACACCACTCTTCTACGCTCCAACTGAGAAATGAATACATGTCCCCTTTGCTCTCAGATCTCCATAAATCTCTCAGTCTTTTCTAATTCCATTCACTTCTGATATAGGCCCAAGAGGTTTAGGAGTTTTCTTAGAGATCCAGAGAGTATACTGTATTCTCTTTGACTTTCTCCATTAACTTCCATTACTTAGCTTGGTCACATAGAAAGAATATTCATGTCAATTGTTGGCAGTATAAAGTTTATGTCTTAAATCTTTAAGGTTTTTTCTTTTGTATACCAAAAGATAACTCTTATAACTCATAAAACCTTTTGGATTTGCTTTCCAAACTATTTTCGGTGACACTGACAGTATTTCTATGCAGGAAGACATGGGATGACTAGCTGGGTGAAAATAGCTAGAAAGTAGATTTATTTATGGTAATTTCTGTTTGGGAACTATTCTTTTCCATAGCAAATACACTGTTTTATGTAGATTATATGTCTCAACGTGGTTGAACATACTGCATATACAAGGGGGTGCTGATTGAGAGCACCCACAACTCATCTCTGAAAACTATCACAGTTGTTGCCTTTGCGTTATCTTTCAAAAGTAATTTTGAAATTCAAAAGCTGTGTATCAACTCATCTCTGTCTACTGGCATTTCTGAAGTAACAACCAGGCACTAGGGCATAAGCCTGCAATGCTTGCCTATTGCTCTGGAGAAGTGTCATGGATTAAAAAGGAGATTTTATTTATTAATTTTTTAATTTACACAAAGGTTTATTAGTTTGGCTCTATAGAAACTGACATCATCTTCTTAACACATTCTTCATCTTGGAAAACCAGCCAAAACACAGCTAGAAACAAAACAACCAAATCAAAAATAAGGTGTAATTTACAAAAACATGTATGGGATTCTAGTGCCTATTGGGAATGACACACAAAATAATCCAGCCATCTATTTCATGCCAAAAACAAACAAACAAAACAAAAAAACAAAAAGAAAATCAAACAGATATTTAAAATCAATAAACTAATATGTAAGTTCTAAAGGAGGCTGATTTCTTTTTTCCTTTAACACATTGTATTGTTTCCATTTTACCTCATCTCCAAAAACATAGTTGTCAAAGTAGCTAGTTGCTAGGGCAAGACTTATTAATTTTAACGATCCAGAAAAGCTGGGACTAAACTTGCTGTTGGGTGTGTCAAAGAGAAATCTGCTTTAATTCTTCTTGTGGTTATTTTCTTCCAGCTGAATGTGTTTCCTTTCTTAGTATGAAGTTTAGAACTAGAGACAGGTTACATTTTGTTGAAAGACATCTAGTAACACAGAGGCTTGTCAAACAGTCAGAAAGAAGCAGACACAAAGAAGGCCTTTTCCTTCTCTGAACTAGACACAATTCACCATCACAAACCATCAGAAATGATTTGTTGACAGAAAATCAAGGTGGATTCAAGTCATTGCATCCTTAACCTCCCTTACATCTACTCTCCCTCCCGGCAATCAAATAAATTAGTTGGGACTATGGGACACACGTGAATTAAAGCTTAAGAAAATTGTACAATGAGAGACACTTCAGTTCGTTAACTCAGAAATGCATTCCACAATGGCATCAAGAGAATTTTGGAGAGATCATGATCCCTTCTATTGATTTCTGATTAAAAAGCAAACAAAAAAGAATAAGAGTTGTCATATTAATTGCGTTTTCTCTTTATAACAGGGGCAAGAGTTTGTGCATTGCCTTGTGTCTTATTTCCCAAAAAATGTCTGATACACACTTAAATGATCGAAATTATTATAAAGTAAATGAAAAATTGAATTGAAAATTGTCATTTTTACTATAATTTTCTCCTGTTGATGATAATGCTTTCTGATATATTCAGCTTTAACTATGTTCAAATACTCTAATCAAAGAAAAAGTTAAACTTTTTCTTTGTAATTTCTAATATTTGGGGGAAAATTTTAAAAAGAGTAGACTGACCTTACGAATTTACCAAAATCTGTTACTTATGTTTAATTCCTTAATCAAATTATTGTAAAATTACAAAGAAGTTTGTATATTTTCATGCAATTTTGAAAATATAAATAACCCAATACTATATATGTATACACATACAAATGAACAAAACACATGAATGCATTAATTGGCACTTTGCCAGAGAATATCTCCAATGGGCAATATTATGATATACTGTCCAACTTTGTTAGTCATCAGGAATAATTGAAATTTAAACACATACCCACTAGAATGGATAAATACAAAAGATAATTTTAGAAACTAAGTATTGTGGAGAATATTTAGAAATGGGAACTTACACACTGCTTTGAGAGTCTAAAGTAGTTTAATGTAATCCTGTGATTTTGGGAAAGTGGCAATACTAGAAAGCAATAGGTGGTGATAGATAGAGAGAGAGAAAGAGAGAGAGATAAAACCAGTCATCCAGAAATTCCACGTTTTTACCTAAAGGAACTACACATATGTGTTCCTTAAACACATGCATGAATGTTAAAGCAGCACTATTGGTAATAGTCAAAACATAAGAATTACATAAGTCCAATCAAGACAAAATTCATAAATAAATATTGATGTATTCATGTAGAGAAATATCCTGCAGCAATAATAATGAACAGGCTGCACCAACATGCTACAGTATAGATGAGTCTCACAGACAAAATATTGAATGAAAGAACTCAGTCACAAAATGTACCTGCTGTATTTGAAGACTACTCCACGGACTTAGAAATAAGGGTATTGGTTACCTATTTAGGGAAGTAAACTAGAAGAAGGCACAACAGAGGGCCCAGTAGTAACTGAGAAGTGTCCAGTACCTTATCTGGGTGCTGGTTAAACAGGTGGTCCATTTTGTATAAATTCATCAAACAGTATAATTACGATCTATTCACTTTTCTGTATATATCTCATATGTCAATAAGTGATTAAAAATACAAGTAGACATTTGGCAACAGGAAAGCCACCAAAGTCTGTGTGACAAAGATTTTTCCAGTATCAATATCTTCACACAAAGTATGAACGAGACAATGAATCAAATCATGTCCTTTAATGAGATTGACAGCATTAATGTTACAATTAAACATTAAATTAATTCAGAAGTGCTACAATTCTGCTCTGTTCCGTGTTATCTGTGCATATGGCATGAAATGTCCTGCAATATGGCAATACACATTTACCTTGACAGGAAAACAGGATGCAAACAACTCACCCTGTTTTAATTCCTGCTATACAAAACTTTCCTGTGCCAATACTCATCCCAACTAGTCATTTCATCTCAACTAATCCTAGAGAGCTGACAATAGGTGAATTGTGGAAAGACAAAAATGTGTACTCTGCTTACTTAAGAGCTAGATGTGCACTCAGTAAATCATACAGTAGTAAGCTGGGTAAAGTTGAATTGCTTGTGATAGTCATGATTTCATGATTTAACTTGCGTTTTTACAAAATTCATTTTCAATACCAGAAGCTGAAAATTCGTAGCCTGTGGGTTAAATGTGATCATACATACAAACAGATGCGCACACACACATATACACATGCATGTACACATGAACATGTATGCATACACAAAAAGATATATATATGTGGCCCTGAGAGGTATATAGCCTTTAAAATTGAGTTTTTTCTTTGAAAGATTTTAAAAAGAGGTTTTTTTTTCCAATTCAAAATCTGTATTTCTGGCTTCTCTAGAAATGCCAGACTTTCAAGTGAACCAGTCTCATATTTTCACATGGCAAAGAGATGTTGAACATGAGTGAAGGCTGCCCCCTTAAAAACGAAGATAGTAAATTTCAAATGTTCTCACCACAAAAAAATCATAAGTATTTGAGATGATGGAAATGTTAATTAGCTTGATTTAATTATTCCACATTGTATTCATAAATCAATTTGTACCCTATAAGTATATCAAGCATAATTTGTCAATTTATAATTAAGCAAATTTTTTAAAAAAAGGACATGTGAATTACAGTGCAAATATTCTTCTTCTATGTTTCTTTATGAACTCTTCAACACTGATGTCTAGTATCAGTTGAATTTATCATTTTTATTTTTTTCTGTTCTTAGAGTAGAAACATATTTTTCTATCACCAAATATTAAAGGTAAAAAAAATAAAATTTAAAGTTAAATGTTTTAAGGAAAATGGGTAAGAGTAGATTGCTTTACATCGTTTTTATTTCAGTGGCTTAACATGAAAACAAAAGTGCTGCAAGCCTTCACTCAATTATGATCTGCATGGACCTTGGAGATGACTACATTTGTGATTCTTGCTCTAAACGAACAACATATTGTTTTTTCTCCAGTGAGCTCCTCAATACCTTTATGAAGACATTGTGTACTTCGCAAGGGGTGCATATACATTGTTCCATCTCTGCATTTCTCAAGGAAATACATATATCTAGGTAAGTAAAGGCATAGAAAAAGCATCCCCTGTGAAAGAATGAGGAAAGCAGGGCTGCACTTCACAGCCCAAACACCCGGGAAGGAAATACAGAAGCATGCAGAGACACTTGGTCAACTTTGCAATTTTACCTACATTTGCCTTCATGAAAAAGCAAAGTTTTTGTTTTGTCTGGAAGGAGTGAAAAAGACCACTGTGTACAAGAAAAGTAAGATAAAAATAAAATTTTCATTAATCTGTCTGGAAAATATCAGTCCATGTCTATTCCAGTATTTATCTTGGTATACGCTACAAGAAGACATATTTTTGCAAGAGTTTAACTCTGACTCATAATTATTACCCAAAACAATTGATTCTGTTGTTTTGAAAACAGAAATATCAGATTTCTGTCCTTTGGAGGTCTTTATCTTAGACATTAATGAAAAATATTCTTAGCTTTACACAGAATGGAAGTTATTGGGCTTTGGCTAATTATCTAAATTTTTAACCATTTTAACCAGTTGCTGTTTTATGATATATGTTACATTCAGCATGGTAACATGATAAAAGTCTAACTTAAAATTGCATTTTCAGTGGTGTTTAACAAGAAACATAAGCCAAAGGAAAGTGCTTTTATTTTTTTTCAGATGGAAAGTTTGGGTTAATAAATGTAATGCAAATGGGTTAAAATATGCTATTCTTTAATAGTTGATTATGTTCTATCATGCAGTTTTTAAACTTTGCTCAAGGCTACCAAGTAAATAGTGAATACACCCAGGTCTCACTGAGGTCTTTATGCCACCTGTCAATGGTTTTACTGGCGTTATTTTGGGTTCTTTTTCATACTTTGGGGAAAGAATGGAATCCGCAATGACACTGAAACACAAAGAAGAGTTTTTCCTTCTATGCACCTGTTTGTCTAGATTCCAGCAAGGGAAAAAACAGAATTGTTACTGAGGGCAAAGCTTAAATTCAAAACAGATGCTGCTACTTCAACAGCATGAACAATGAAAAGCTGCTGTTTTGGTAAGAATATTTACCATTCCAGAGCTCAAAAACAGTAATTTGTTAGCTGTGATTGAAGTGTGGTAAAAATATGAGATTGATGTGTGTAGTGAATTCAGATTTAAACTTTATCAAAACAAAGTCACACCAGCCCCTCCATAGGTCTTTCTATGCTGACTACCTTTGGAAAGTTTACTCTAAATGAGTGGAAATCCCATCGGGTACCAGTGCTAATTTGGGCATGTCTCTTGGGTAATGTAAGGCTCTGAGCACAAAGCATTTGGTCAGTCGAAGGGTTAGGGAGAGAAAGCTCACTGAGGATGCATCCAGTTTCTGATTATCCTTGGGAATATACCAATTTATAAAAACATATTTATTGAGAATTTTTAAAGACGTAGTAAGTATAGTGTCAATGGACATATGCTATAGTTTATTTCCTTAAATAGTTAAAATATTGGAAAAACAATATTTAAATATAAGTGATTAGAAACAGAAAATTTGGATTAAAGTCTTGACTCTACATTTAATAATCACTTGGTCTTAGAAAAATTACCAAATTGTTTTGTTTTCCAATCCATAAACAATTCCTGATTAAATTAAATGAAATAAGTTTAATAAAAATGCTAAGACTTATAAGACTTAGTAAGACTACAGAATTTCTAAATTCTTACATTTGTATCAGTCAGTGATTTCTTTCTTCACATGATGCCATCTTTATATCACCAAAACATAAATTGCAAAATATAATTATAAACAAACATAAATTTTTCTTCCCCACCATTGCCCCTTTACATGTATTCAATAAGGGTACTCAGTTTCCACACCCTAATGAAACATCTCAGTCCTTGTGTTTTTTCCAGACTTGAATTATAAAAAGTCCAGTAATTAAAATATCCAATCCTTTATAATTTTCTAAGTTTTAAACTTCAGTTAAATTTGTAGCATTTCCCCCCTACCCCAGCCTGATCTGTTATAAAAGAAGAAGGATTCACTCTGAGCTGGGGATGTAGTCAAAGCCTTTCTGTCTTCAACTTGCACATCTACTCTTCCTCTTCCAGCTTCTCAATTACAGTCCCTGACCTCTTAGGGACTGGACAGTGAAGAAGGGGAAGAGGATAAAGCGACAGGAAGGATCTTGCTTGATGGACACTAATGAGAGTTGGCATCCATAAATGTTCAAAGCTGACATTTTCTCAGGCACCTATGTGGGTTAATTTGAGTCACACTCACTCCTATTGCTGCAGATGTCTCACTAGAAGTTCCTTTTAAGTGAGTGGCTTTAGCTTTCTCTATCTTGTCATAAGAAACTACATCTTTTTTCATATGCCTCCTGTAATACATTTCCAGCTTCATTTTGCTAAGGTCAAATTCCTCCTCCAGGCAGTCCTCTTCGATTGGATCTAAAATAATCTAAAACTGCCTTTTTTGGGTATGAAACACACAGCTACTCTGCAGGAAACACACAAACATTCTTTTCCCAACAGACTCTGAAATGCAGTAACTTTTAAAATTATAGCCATTCTTCTACCCCCGTAGAAAGATTCAGCTGGATCCTTCCTTTCTCTTTGGATTTTTTCAGAAGTAATTTATAGTCCATTCTGCTCCCCAAAATGTAAGGAACAGATTTTAAGCGCTTACAGTGCTTTCATTAAAGCCTGTTTTACACATGGTTTTTACAGAGTTCTCAACCTCAGCATAATTAATATTTTGGACTTGATAATTTTCTGTTGTAGGAAGGGGGATTTACCCCGTATATTGTAGAATGTTTAACAGTACACCTGTAGTCTACCCACTAGATGTCAGTAGCAGACACCCCTCCCTGAGTCATGATGATCAGAATGTCTCTAATCATTGCTGCGTGTCCCCTTGACATAAAATGCCTTCAGAAGAACCACTGTATTAAAAGTTAGCTCACCCTATTCTTCACCTATTTTGGTTAACCTAATGCATAGGTCTTGCCAAATAAAATGTCTTCAAATACATCTCCCTTAATATTCACTATTGATTAGTTAAATTTTCTATGTATATAAGTTATTTAGGAATTATCTTGCTTATTTTTGGACATCCGGTTTATGCAAGCCATAGAGGCAAGATTAATATTCAATGTATTTACCAACAAGGAAGGCATGGGTGCCACCAAGTAGAATAATCTGTAAACAACTGATATTTACATATCTGTACATTTACACCGAATATCATCTCTACTTACATGTGGCCTATCTAGCAACTCATATTGGTATCTAGTATTGGTATAATATTGGTATCTGGTATATTGTTTTAAAGTCTTAGCTGAAACCTCCATCTTAATAATTTATTGCACATATAAGTTTCCTAATACTATAGGAAATATACTCATTATACTGTAAATATTCTATACAATGTATAGAAAATCATTTTTGTTTTTTCTGGATGGGGCAGTGGATTTTGGCTTTATTTTCCCTTCTAATTTGATTATCCCTGCCTTTGGTAGGAGATTTTAAACGATTTATTCAATATAGATAATGTAATGATCAATATGGTTGGTTTGTTATCTGGCATCTTTCTATTTGTTTTATTTTCTTCCCATCTGCTCTTTGTTCCCTTTTTTCCTCTTTGATATTAAATAATTTTGTTTAATGACTATTTTGGCTTAATAGCTATACTTCTTTATGTCACTTACGTAGTGGCTTCTTTAAGATTTACTAAATATGTCTAACTTCTTACAATATACCTCCAAATAATACCATACTGTTTCACTATATACATATATGCACACATATACCCATGCACACATCCAGGTCATTAGCACTTCTAGAAAATACATCTATATTTATCTACGTGTATTTATCTATCTTGATCCATCTATCTGTCTTTTGTAAATACATTACATATAGAGGAACAAAGACAAAAATGGAAGAAGACTCCTCATTAGAACTATGCAAGCCATATGTAAAGACATTTCAAAATATTAAAAAATGTCAATGTAGAATTATTTTCCAAGGAAAAATATATTTAAAAATCAAATGTAAAATAACGATGTTTTTATCAGATAAATAAAACCTAGGAGAATTTATTGCAATACAAATCAAAGCTAAGATAATTTTTCAGAGAAACAAAAGCCAAGAAATTTTACCACAAAACATGCCCCCAGGAAATAATTTTGAAAGAAATAAAATGGCACCAGATGGAAGTTTGCATCAACACAAAGGAATAGGAATTATCAAAAATGGTCAGGATAAATACAAACCATTTTTCTGAGTTATAAAGACTTTAAAATAAAATTAGATGATTGAAAGCAAAAATAATTAAAAATTCTGTGAATTATTGCATAACAAGAAGTCAAATTCATGATAATAACACAAAGACAAATTCCGGGGACTGGAAATATACTGTGGTAAGTTTCTTATATTAAGTTGTAGTTTTGTAGTGTGTCAACTTGGTTAGTCTGAAATGCATTTCTTAGAATTTTCTTTCCTACATGTCTCTGGTTGATATGAGTCACAGCTGAAATTCTTGTGGGAGATTTAGAGGGTAGAAGTAAAGACTCATACATTTTGTTGCTCACACATTTTGTTGTTTATCCGTTGCTTCACCTACTTAGGGTAAGTGTCCAGAACTGCAAATGTTCTACCTTCTGCTTGATCCTTCTTCAGCTTCTCTGACTCTTGGAAAGAGGAGAGTGCATATAACCACATTAACAAGGTGCCAGCTTCTGTAGGACACCAGCACAGCTAAGGACTAAGGCAAACACAACTGAAACAGGTTTCAGTCCGTCCATATGGGTTCCAGCTAAAGTTTATGGATTCCAGACTGTCCTTTTTGCTCCCATTTTATACCCATCTTTTCTTTCTTACAGTCTATCCTGTGAATTTCAAGCTCCAACATCAGTCTTGGAGGCACTGACTGCATTTTACAGAGACTCTGTAAACAGTTTACACAATTGTGTAAGGTCAGATCCCTACATACACACAGACACATACTATACATAGGGATTTTTGTGCATGTATACACATATATATTTATATATGTGAATATATGCATATATACACGTTTGTACACCTATAAACATATAGGCGTATATATGTGTATATAAATATACAAAAATTAAAATTGATTATAGTACTATTTTTATTTCTTTATTTACAAATTTTCTTTTGTTTTTCTTCACCTAGATTTTACTTTTCTTATTTCCCATATTGTTACCAAGGCTGTGAGGAAAACATTTGCAAGTTCAGGCACAAACTTCCTTGCTTTCATTGCTTTCTCTGTAACACTGGCTAGGGATATTTTATTCCAGATTACTTACTGTCCAGTCAGTAGTTTTGTTACCTTTGGGTCAGGTGCTCATCCAGGTGCAATCAAATGTAAGGCGTGAACACCACTCATTAATAACAGCCTCTTTTTCAATAACAGACTGTACAATACACTAGCAAATATGTTCCCATGATAGTAAATGACAGTCATGTTTAAATCAAATATGTATTAGACTCTTAATTTTTAAGTTCTTGATTACTCATTATATCACAGTATTACCACAACAATCTAGTAATTTAGATGATATAACTATTATAATCTCTGACATACACATGAGAAAATGGAAGTAGAGAAGGCAAAGGGATTGTCACAGATCACTTAGGTACTGGAAAGCATAAAATTAGAGTACAATTCTCTTAATGTTCAGTTTAATCTCTTTTATTTCAGACCAGTTTCCATGAAGGTTGAATATTATTTTCCTAATATCAGCCTTTATTTTGTGTGAAGATATATGCTTTTTAAGGTGATTATTTTTGAAATTATGTTTACAATCTAGTAATGATTAAGAATTCTTCTCTCTGAATATTTTAAATCACCAATGATGCACTCCAAATAGAAATTGACATAGTTGTTTGGGGCTGAGAGATGAAGCTATTTTCATCTTTTGCTTTAGCAGTATTCTATTTGAGGTTTGGTAGTACATTAAGGTGTACAGCTTTCTGCTTTCTTCTTTGAAACCTAAAATGAAATACATTTCCTTATATAAATTTGATAATTCTATTTCCATATAGTCACTACAGGAAATTTAGTTTATATTTTTTATTTCCAATAACCTATTGTGTATAATTATTTAGTTCCCTTCTCACATCTAACTAGGTTAAAAAATGGAATTTACTTTCAGCTTAATGTTTCTCCTGTTTTCATCACTATGTTCTATTTTTAATCAGTTTTCAATTTTTTTAAAGGAGTCAAAGGTTTCTACGAATGGTAAAGTGGTGGATATCACAGTAGTCAGACATATGGATGCATTAATAGTCCTTATCTAAGCCTAAAAAATGGTTAAAATTGTAGTATATTATAGTTTTAATTCTAAACATTAGGGTCACGAAAAACAGACTCCTGTTGTATAACTTAACAAGGAAATTATTTTTGTCAGATTACTTTGGAGATAACTATCTTGAGCTCTATTGTTCAAACCCCAGCTTTATTATGCCAACTCTTTTTGTTCACTTTGCAATATATAATTCTCTATCAATAAACGTTACAAGAATGGAATTTATATTAACCAGTCAGCTGTTACAATATCACTAAATTGGATTATCCAGAGCATTTATTTAATAATAAAAATCCCATGCATATCCTTTAGTGTGAATTGGGAAAAATGCTTGTGCAATGATTTTTATACTTAATGAAGGGATTTTAAAACATTTTACAAATACTAATCCTTGTAATACCTCAACAGATAAGGATTATAGATGATACTTTACTGGGAGAGACTAAGAGATGATACATTGGTTTCTTAAATTGTCAGCACATAAAGATACTATTATAAATAGATTTTCTGGGCTCATAATTTATTAGCCTTATTTTTAAAAAGAGGCTGCAGTGCCTCACAGTAGATGTTTGCCATCAGAATGTAATTCAGAACTTTCAACAATAAAGGTGCAAAAGCCTATAATTCCTAACAGAAAAGTAAACAATATGTCAGACAATTATTTTTAGAAACTTTTACTTAAAAATAAGTAAAGTAATCAATGATCTAAATGTACAGTTTAAAGTTTTCTTTTCATTCTAATTATTTCATTCATTCATCTTGACAAACATCTGAGGTATTTCTTCTGTTCACTTCATAGGCAGGTAAATCAAGAATAGGAGATGTTAAACATCTTCCTTATGTTCCCTGTTAGTAAGGCCCGTGTCTGAGAACTAAAGCCAGGCCTTCTCCCATCAGCACTTGTCTTTTTTCACTCTATCATTCTGCCCCTTCGGGAACAATTTCTTAGGTGCAATCAAAAGCTCAAGACTCTAAAAGTTTGCAATTATTTTTGTTACCATACTGTCATGTTTCTAGCTTGACATTCAAGGCACATTTTTTTCCACCCCCAAACTTGTTAGCTTAAGTAAATAACTATAAGGATTCACAATTCCAAACTTAAAAGTCTTTCTTCTAAGTGTTATTCCAGAAAAAAAACACCACTTAAAGCAAAAAATGATGCAGTAACACAGCATTTGCCCATGCTGTTTTGCAAGCTCGTTTATTTTAACATAGTACAAGATAGACAGTCAAAAAGACTCTGAGTAACAAAATTTATGTCACAATACCAGTACCAATGCATTTGTATTAATTGCATAACTTTTAAAAGGCTCAATGGTAAAAAAACAAAACATCAACAACAAAAACCATTTTCTGGAAGATTAGAAGCTGGGAAGTAAGAGTTAAATGTAAAACTAAAAGAATATTCTGTATGAATTATTTCTAGCAACCCTGAAATCACAGTAGCCCATGATCATTCAAATAAGAATTTTTTTCACTTAAGTAGGATGTATGGCTCTAATTTTATTACAGCACAACCTAATAATGGAAATCTTAGTGATCTGTGGTCCCCAACCGCCAGGCTGCAGACCTGTACCAGTCTGTGGCCTGTTAGGAACCGAGCTGCACAGCAGGCGGTGAGCAGTGGGTGATCAAGCGAAGCTTCATCTGTATATATAGCTGCTCCCCATTGCTTGCATCACCGCCTGAGCTTTGCCTCCTGTCAGATCAGCAGAGGCATTAGATTCTCATAGGAGTGCAAACCCTACTGTAAACTGTGCCTGTGAGGGATCTAGGTTGCACGCTCCTTATGAGAATCTAATGCCTGATGATCTGAGGTGGAGCTGAGGCAGTCCTTCTAGCGCTGGGGAGAGGCTGCAAATACAGATTATCATTAGCAGAGAAGTTAACAATGTAATAATAATATAAATAAAGTGCACAGTAAATGTAATGTGCTTGAATCATTCTGAAACCTTTCCCCACCTCCCCCCATCTGTGGAAAAATTATCTTCCATGAAACCAGTCCCTGGTGCCAAAAAGGTTGGATACCCTTGTTAATGATGATCTGCATTTAAATTAATGGAAAAAAAAATGTTAGCAGTTTTTAAATGACAGTTATGCAGTAGCTTATACCCTGAACTATTTGGATATACAATGGAGATCTGTCATGTATAAATGCATAAGATATGTATGTTAGAAATTTAATAAATATTTAATAGTTAAATATATATCTACATTTTCAAACTAAGCTATTTTAATTTTACACTTATATTTATTAGATTTGAATATAAATTAAGAATATGATTTCTTTTTAAATGAATTTCATTTTGCTTTGTGAATTGATTTGTATGTTGAATACATCATTCACTCCTGAAAGATTTCACTAATTCTAATTTTCATTCAATAACAGACTCGATTAATTGAATTTTCTGATTTACTCAGTTAAACAAAGAAGATTTTTGTTTATTTTAACATTGTTGAAAATTTAATTCAGAGGCATCATTTAATTCTACTAAGTCTACTTTAAAGTTTTCTTGATTATGAAAGAATGCACTTTCTTAAAATTATCAGTTATTGTTGCCTTCTGCCTCAGCTGGAGAAGTAGAAATGGTAGCCTGAAATTAATGTGCATTCTCCCAAACACCCCCTCTCAAGGCAGTAAAGATGGACAGCAAATAATAGACTCCATGTGGGAGAATAGGCAGCATAGGATAAAGGAAGCATGATCCATCTATAATTACAGCACCTTACCTCAAGCTAATTGTTACCATGTTGAAATGTGTTGCCAAAATGTTCAATTTGTATCAAAAGAGGCTAGATTTCTGGTGATAGATAGGTAAATATAGATAGATAGATGTAGGTATATAGATATTTTATGTAAAACGTCCCATTTTTAAACACACAGTGATTCAAAAACAATGTGAGCTAAATAAAACCTACGTCCTAGTAGAATGTTTTACCATCCGCTATTTTGCAAATTGTGCTCTAAAAAAGGTTAAAACAACAGAAGTATGCCTCAGTGAATTTTACCGTGGTTTTCCTTTTTTGACAATTTATTAAAAATTGTTCTACATTGAGTAAAAAAGTTTTCCTGTAAAAGTTAAATGTTATATTTTGAACATGAGATATTGTCACACGTTTGTGTAGAAAACACAGTGGACAATGGATACAGCTGGAATTCTCATGATTCTTTTGGATACTGTTCTGTTAAAACATTTGTTTTATGTTAAGTTCTAAGGAAGTTGAACTCATTCATAACTTATACGCACATTATTTATATTTTCTTTTTTCACAATTACGGTAGTCCCCCCTTATCTGTGGGGATGTATTCAAAGACTGCCAGTGAATGCCTGAGGCTGTGGATAGTACCAAACCCTACGTATATTATGTTTTTTTCCCTATATACACACATGTGATAAAGTTTAATTTACAAATTAGGGACAGTAGGGTATAAACAACAATAAATAATAAAATGGAAAAATCACAATATACTTGAATAAAAGTTATGTTAATGTGTTATCTCTCTCTCTCAAAATATTTTATTGTACTGTACTGTGGGCTACTGACACCATGGAAAGCAAAACTACAGACAAGGGAAGACCACTGTATATTTTGTCAGTATCAGGCTATAAGTCTGATGATTTTCCCACAGAGTTTCTTACTGTTTAAATGGAGATTTTCATTGGACTTGTATCATCAAGAACTTTTTGAGAATTTCACATGACATTCTCCCACTGATTATTTTACTTATTTATATATATTAACCAGATAAGTAAACTAAGTGTGCTCACGGATTGCCTTGCCTCATTGACCTGGACCTAATGGCGTCTAATTATTCAAGGGCCTCAGTTGTAGCTGTAGTATAAGGCCAACTTTAGTTGGATAAAAGAATGTATACTCCCCTTCCCCTGCTCAAATAAAGAAAATCAAAACACTGATAGGTAGATCAGAGATTTGGGGAACAGCCTATCCTTACCTACACAAGGTGTCCTCTTTGATCTCACACCTTGCCACTCTCCAGGATACATACTAAAAAGCTAATTTTATCAATAAGTCCATTTGTAGTTAATGAAAATGCATTTGCTGATTTTTTTGTCTCCTTAATACTCTTATTCTTCTAAGCAACCATTGAGACCACTACAGGTATAGAAATACAGCAGTGTAATATGCAGGCATAGAGGTAGCAAGAATGCATAGCTGGTTTTAGTACCAGAAACCATTAATCAAAGGAACGCAAGAGCTGACCAACTACAGCATTTCACTTACTTCTGCTCTTTTTGCTCTTTTAACTTATATTAACGATTTTAACTTTTGTGGCTTGATTTTATGTAAATTAAGTTTTCCTAAACTTTTTGAAGAAGGCTGTCTTCAGGATAGCTTCTTTAACTTCACGAGATCCCTATTCTGTTGTCTCCTCCTGGCTTTGATTTCCTGCCCCCCACACCTGCTTTTTCCTCTTGATCTTCACCTCTATTGACTCTATCCTGCTCAATTTTTGTACCACTCCCTTTGTTTTTCCTCCATGCTATATGGACTTTATCTGTGTAGAAAAGTCTTTGAGTGAAAGGCTTTGCCAATTGTGGCTTTAATAAACAAAACAAAACAAAATAAAAACAAAAAACCCCACAAAGGTCAGCCAGCCTACATTAATAGCAGTAAAATTAAAATAAATCAAGGATCAGTTTGTTCAGAACCCAACCCCATGCTGGTAGGCTTTGCTGACTAGGGCATTTTATTTTCCTTTTTGTTAGGAAAAAGAGCAATACAAATAGATAACAAAAATCATGGGGACATATGGAACAAATTATTTTACCTATTTGGGAGTTATCAGTCATCTGTTAAGCAACGGACAACTGCTAAATTTGAAAAGTACAAACTATAGCAAATCACTACTTTTAAAATTCAGACCTTTCCTTGCAGGTGAAAAGAAAAAAAACTTCTGTGGAATTAAAAATGGAAATAATCTAGTTGAGGATTTTTTTGTAATTAAATAATTGTAATTAGATAATGCCTCTAATTAAAAACTTTTAAAATGTTTGCTGATTTTGCATTACTTTAAAAAAAGAGAAAGAAAAAATGTTTATTGACAGTTAAATATAAGAATGCCATCTTAATGCTCATTTCTGGTGAAATTTTGGTTTATATTTTGTGCATAACCACAATAAATTTGCTCTTATTGTTATAGACCTGAATGTTTGTGTCCCCCACACCCCCACACAAATTCATATATTGAAACATAATACTCAATGTGATGGTATTTGGAGTTGGAGCCTTTGGAATGTGATTAGGTCATAAGGATGGAGCTCTTGTGAATGGGATTAGGCCCTTAAAAATGAGGCTTTATGAAGTTCCCTTGTCCCTTCTACCATGTGAGGACATGCATAGCAGAAATATTATCATTTATGAAACAGAAAGTAGGCCCTCACCAGAAACTGAATCTGCTGGTACCTTGATCACGGACTTTCCAGCCTCAGAGCTGTGAGAAATAAATTTCTGTTGTTTATGTTACCCAGGATTTTTGTTATAGCAGCTTGAATGAACCAAGATACTTACCAATTTATACTTAATTTTGCTAGATGAGCAAACACTTTCCATTCTCTTTGTAAATCATACTGGCTATACCCCATAGCAGGTAGAATACCTATAGTATGTTGAAACTAAGTTGTATTCATTCTAACTTCATTGGAGTTAATTCTTTTATTCTTGTATATCTAAGCTCTTGCTGCATAATGGATCACCCTACGAGTTAGTAATGTATATTAACAAGCATGGAGTATCATGTTAGCAGTTTATCTGGTCATTTTCTGGAGCTCTGTACCACACAGGTTTCTCATTGTTCTGGGATGGAAGGGCTGCCTATGAACATGTTCTTGTACTGGAAATGGCAGAGTGAAACCCGGCAACATCCACTGCACAAGCATATTTGAAGACATTGCTTGCATCATACCCACTGAAATATCATTGGCCAAATCCTGTCAATGGCCAAGGACACCATAGATTGTTCAGGGAAATATACTCTATCCACAGGGAAGGAGAAGGGAGTGAATATTTGCTGAACAGTATTGAGTTATCTGTTTCCAATTTGCATTGACTGGTTACATAATTTAATAAAATGTCATGTAAATAAGGAAATATAATTGAGGAAAGATAGCTTTTGTTTTCTTGAAAACTAAGTTCAATAAATTAAGCAGGGTCCAAATATTAAATCTGCCTCCCAATAAATAAATACATTGCTGTCAAATCTGACATAGGTGAGATTACTGTAAAATATTTAGAGAAAAATAGTAAAATATACAAGTTTTTGTCATTAAAACTCCTTTGCAGAATTCTTTACATTAAAGAAAACTTAAATAAAATCAGAAATTATAGATGATAAATCAATGTAGATAAGGCAAAAAAGTCTTATGTTGAACTTCTGAGAGTTTTACTCAAAGAAAAGTCTTCACTATACATCAGTAATTGGAATATAAATATATTGTAAATGTCAATGTATTTAAATGTATGATTTAAACTTTATATTACATTTATTTATTTATTTAATACTGGCAAAATCATATTGTAAAATTTACCATCTTAATGTTTTTAAGTGTATAACTTAATGTCACTTTTACAGTTAACATGAAAATGACCGGTCTTGATTAAGTCAGGGAACAGGGCTTTTCTATGAATTAAAGAAGGAAGTCTTATTTTTTTTAAAAAAAAGATATATAGCTTAGTAAAGTTAACATGTTTGGTTAAGTACCAAATCTTCAAAATTCACTTGATCCTTATGTTGACGGCAAGATATATAAATTACTATGGCAGTTGAAAGTGAACTGAATTTCCGATGAGCTTTGTAGCACTTTGATATCTTTATCACTCTGGTAGCATTAACAGAACAGGACTGTTTATATGGCTTCTTTTCCTAGGTCACCTTCAAACAAAGTTGCTGTTCAAAGCACTGAAGCAAATCATGTCCTGGCTTACAAGAGGCCCTCATTTAAAATCACAGCTAATGTCTGACCTGATAAAGATGCTCAGCTGCTTAAAAGGTACTTTGTCTCTATTTCATAAATTCATCTTTGTTTTGAATCGTATTGAAACTTTAAAAAATAATTTTATATATTTCACTTTTAATGTGTTTTCTTACACAGACTAATTTATTTCAAGATTCTTTCTACTAAAACCAGCACCACTTGGTTGGGGTCATTCCTTCAATGCGTGCAACAACTCTTTGCTCTTCTCAGAAAATAAAAACAGCTTTCTAAGCTCTCATCATGCATGAAAGCAACGTTTTTAGAACTGATTCTTTCCAACAAGAGGCTAGAGTCCTTTCACATTTTTTCGTTCCATTTTTTAGCTTTGAGCTGAAAAATATAATCACTGCATTTAAAAAATATCTCATCTATCTAAGCAAATTAGGCATTATGAAACATTTCTTTCTTTACTTATTTATATTTCAGATTCTTTAGGGCCTGTCTTTGTTATAAGGTAATCCTATTGTTTTTGTCAGTTTCTTTCCCTTAGTTAAATTCTTAATATTACAGTTCAATTTTGCAGTCTCCTATGAAGGGTATACTGCCTTTATGTGCCACACATTTGGCTAAAGATGAAAGTTACTTATACAAAAAAATGAATAAATAAAAAGGTTTTTATAGAATCTTATAATCATAATGTACTTAAATGTCTAATCTAAATGTTTGCTGTCAAATGTTGTCAGAGAAACTTGGTATTCACTATGAAATCCTTACTGATATCCACAAACATATTAATATATTCTCTGTATCATTAATTGCACATCTCCTGAAAATGATATGATTGCTATTTCAGTGTAAATTAATACTTAAATAAAAGGAATTGGCAATTCTTTTAGAGTTTTTCTGGAAAGAAATAAGTATCCTTATGCTCTTTAACAAAACACTGTGATTATTTCCTACAAGATATTTCAAAATTCCTGGACACTAAAATGACAACAAAACTTAATGGAATTGCATCTGACTTACTCAGAAAATTTATAGGGAAATGTGCAATTAAATCAGAATTGTTCATTTTACCTGAAATTGCCTGACCATTGGTCCTTCTTCCAGTTGATTTTTTTATTCTAATGTAATAGTCTGTTAGATCTATATTCAATTAATTAGTTATTACATAAATTCATATACGTAGCTATCATATTCCACACTAGAACTATCTCATACATTGTATAAGTAGAAATGCCTGTAATGTATGAAATAGCTGACTTATTAGAAGTTTGAATTTGTTTTAAATACTCTGTAGATTGGTTCAGTTCCAATCTTCTACACTTTTTTATGTTCTTTAAAGAAAAAAAGCTTGTGCCAATATTGCATAAAGTGCTATAATGAATATTATAGAGAATGTATGAGAGAGTGGAAAGATTGATGGATTGGACATAACCCTGGTCTCCAGATCTGGACTAGAGATCCAGTATTACTTAAATATGTTTCTAAACACTTCCAAGGGAAGAAATTACCCTATTTGATGTCCTGAAAAATTAACCTACCCTATATTACAGACTGAAGCAAAAGTGACAACTGCCTTTAAAAAAAAAACAAACTACATATGTGAATGTTTAGTAATGTCTCTAACTAGGGTGCTCAGCCAGAAGTTCAAATGCTTGATGATACAAGGAGGCACATTAATATAAATTGCATATTCATTTGTTGTAGCTACCATATAACAGGGGGATCTCATATATGGTTTTGTATATTTTATTTTATTTTATACTATGAAATCAGGAAAGAGAAATATTTTAATTTTAACTTAGATTTAAAAATTTATTTTTCATGTGAAAAATCTCCAAAATTTATACCACTAATATAGATGTACTTGACCAAAGTGTAAACTGCTTTTA
This sequence comes from Daubentonia madagascariensis, assembly GCA_023783475.1. Lineage (NCBI taxonomy): Eukaryota > Metazoa > Chordata > Mammalia > Primates > Daubentoniidae > Daubentonia > Daubentonia madagascariensis. The sequence continues at coordinate 20,440,698 of JAKFHU010000585.1, forward strand.
ACACTGATGGTGAAACCAGTCCATCATTTTATAGGATTTGTCATTATTGAAACAATGCTTTATGAAATATTAAATATACATTTATGGAAGAATTAGAATTGCTGTATGTTTAGAAGCTTTCATAGAATTCACAAAATCAAATGTACAATTTGTAAACATAATCTGGTGTACTTTTTATATTTTAGCCTGATTTCATCTCAATATCATTTATATTTATTTTTATTATATTTATAGAGATATTGTGAAAAAAGAAAGTCTTACTATCTGGTTGGATAACTATAGTGTATATGTCATTTCAGAAAAATTGCATTTTTAAATACAATTTAAAATTGTATATTTTATTATATATTTTATATAATATATAATTTTATTATATAATATTATAAAATATTATATATTTATGTTGCATATTTATTGTACATATGCAATTTTAAAAATTGTACATTTTAAAATGTCTTTATATGCAATTCTTTTATTCGTAGTAAATAAGGTATTTTTATACATCTATTTCTTTTTTTTTTTTTTTTTGAGGCAGAGTCTTGCTCTGTTGCCCAGGCTAGGGTGCTGTGGTGTTACCTAGCTCACAGCAACCTCAAACTCCTGGGCGCAAGTGATCCTCCTGCCTCAGCCTCCCGAGTAGCTGGGACTACAGGTGTGCACCACCACGCCTGGCTAATTTTTCTATTTTTAGTAGAGACGGGTTCTCACTCTTGCTCAGGCTGTTCTCGAATTCCTGACCTCAAGCAATCCTCCCGCCTCAGCCTCCCAGAGTGCTAGGATTACAGGCCTGAGCCACAACTCCTGGCCTATACATCTATTTTCAATTTAATTAATAGCCTATTTTTATATCCTACAACCATATTTTCATTGTACTATTTATTTTTTTCCTTATTTTTTATATGAGCTCTCTCTTTATGACGTGTAATTACCCTTTGTCTAACAGATAACACAAACATGGTTTGAGAATTTGAATTATTTTCAGTACCAAAGTTAAAAAATTGTAGTCAGATATGTCCATCTTTTTCTTTATGGCATGTGGCCAACAATTTCTTTCACTTTATATACAATCAGGAAGTTAGGTTTCATGTTATAGCTTTCACCTAAGCCCTAAATTTAAACATAAACATTTCATAAGAAATCTGAAGAAATTCTATTGGCCTTCCTATTTATTTTTCTAACAGGAATTTAAGAACATTTTAACTCAATAACTACATGATTTATCAAAAGTGAATGAATGAAATAGGCCTTGAATTATGTTTAAAAATTCACAGTAATGATTTGCTTTGGAAGCTCACTCAGTTTTTTTTTTTTTTTGTCTGTTATTAAAATCATCCCTGGGAACTCCTTTGAAAGAAGTTTATTAGGACACAGTTGACCATTCTCTTTATCTTATGTTTACATTCACTTCAGTAATTTCTGGAGAATAACTACAGCATGTTGACTCCTTGACTACTTTCTAAAGTGTGATTTTCTAAACCTCTCGTGTTGAATTTAAACCTACTTACTTTAGACAGATCTGTCCCTAACAGGAATGTTAGGTCTCCCTTGATGTTCCCTGGTCCTTGGTTCCCAGTGTCAGGAATGAGTACTGGTACCAAGTTGAGCCGATGACGGAGTGATCACAAATACAAAGCAATCCCACATATGCAGCATTTATAGCAAAGCGAAAGTATGTCTCAGAGGAAGAGGCAGGTCATTTGCTGTGAGTGGAGAAGACCCTGAAGTCTTAGCACACACTGTCTTTTATGTACTCACTAGTTTGTCCCACCTCTCTCCCAGGTGGAATTGGTTGCTGTTTCCCCCTTTAGGCGATTGCCAGGTCTGGGTTATATAACAGTTTCTATGTTTCTATGCATGTGTCTTCCCAGAATCCTTCATGAAAAACCCACTGGGGGTTCAGAACCATAATGCTAATTAGATGGTAATGTGCCCCAGGTCAGTAAGGTCACTAGGAGCTCCTCACTGCATATGCTCCATCCATCTAGCCACAAATATCTGATATTGCGATTTCTTTTTTGCATTCTGATTGGTTCCTGCTCTCCACCTTTAGCCACTTCTTCTACCTGTCTTGACACCTGATTGCCCTCCACCCAGACCTAACAGGAAGAGAGAATAGCTGGTCATCTTCCTTCATTTAATTAGCCTTCATGTTTAAAGATTACCCTGTTTTCTTTGGAACTACTAAAATAAAAGCCTAAATACTCTCACTATCAATTTCAAGGAGAAATAATTTTTGAAATGGATAAACTCTGTAAATTGTAGATGATACAAAGAAGTTGTGGTGATAGGTAATAGAGAGCAAGAAAAGAGAGAGTGTTAACAAGCCAGGGAGTTTCTGTATCTGAAAATAGAATTGTAGCAAGGCATATATTTCAACACCTGTCAAGGGCTCACACTTAAATATGTTTGAAAAGTCCAAAGAGATGGCAAATTGATCAAAATGGCTTACCATGTCTAAATAGTTTTGCAGCACATAAAGATATAAGGTTGGCATTCCCAATTTCTTTAGCTCAATATCTTTCGGGGTGATTTTCTACAAATTCTTTTACTCAGTAAGGACTGAGATTCAAAATTAGACATAAGTAAGAAAATTGTTTATGAAAAAACACAGATGCTTCACATTTGAGAAAATTTCTCAGCAGAAATAGGCCTCAGTACATCAAAATTTAAAAAAATATATATTGTTAGGCAGACAAATTAAGCCATTTTGGTATATAAGAAAACACTCAGAATTAGAAGGGAACAAAACAATCTCATTGTAAAATAAACTACTGTGTCAAGTCTAATGCATTTTTCCACCTATTGCCTATGAAAAGGTTTTGTAAATCACCAGGTCTTTGGGAACTTTGCTAAGAGAGCATACATCCTCTACTGAGCTTGCAGAAATGTGTTCTGTTCCCTTTGTCATGAAGCTAATTTTGTTTCCTATGCCAAATTGTACTCTGTGTTTCTATTCAGCCCATTAAGTGGCTCCTTTCCATCTGTAGGTTTATTAACTTAAATATATATACATATACACACATATGTATACATATATATGTGTATATGTATCTGTTCTCACATATTAAATATATATGATAGAATAAGACAAGATGAATACAATAGAATCCCCCTTTGAAAATGGGAAAGTACCTGAGATATACATAGGGAGCTTTTATTACTTCCATGTAGAGCCCTACTTGGTTGCTAAAGAGGTTTTTTAGCCTGCTTCTGGTCTGTAGATGTTTGTAGTTTGAAAGATCACGTTTAGTCTTAAACTGCTACAGATTATTTTTTAAAGTCCAGAATAGAAGTTGCTTGAGTAGTTAGCCTAAAATTGAATAGACTTCTTATCTATTTGAATCCACTTTCATACACCACTAACAATAGTCCTAGTTTTTGTTTTTATAGACGTCTTTCTTAAGATTTTCTGTATATCTTTGCTTTCTTGTCATTGAGCCTACAAATTTTGTGGGAATGCCACAAATGTTATCCTATATTTTTCTTTGGAGCCATCTTAAAATTCAAAGAATTTATGAGTCACCATTTCAAGTCAGTGAGAGGTTTAATGTACATGGTGTGATGGACATACCTTTGGTTTCATCCTCTCCTCAAGCCTTGCTTTCAATTAGTCCTTACTCAAAACAGTTCTGCTTGCCTTTTAGTTTTTGAGGTTGAAAAGCAATTATCTTTTTCAGTCTTATATGAATTCGTGAACTAACTTTATTCTCTTTTATTACTACTTGCAATATCAGAAAATTTATTTCTGAGCTTAGCTTTTTATGGTACTAACTTGACAAATGCGATTAACAGCATTCAACTTACACTACCAACATTTAACATTGTGTTTTCCTCTTCTCCTAATGGCAAAAGTTTATAAGAAAATGATCTGCCTTCTAAGTTATTGTAATCACAGTTTTACAAGATACATTACCATTGCATAACACAAATGCTTCTTTTCCAGGCTTTGAGAATAATTTCCTTATCAACTGCTATCTGGCCCCTAGGCAGTGTACGGTGTGTGAGGTATGTGGGGATGTGGATGTGTGTGTGTCCCTGTTTGATGGCAACACCCTACTTCCACAGTCAATTTTTTTTATCATTATAATAAGTTTTCTTATGATACTGTGGCTTTAACTCTTAGTGATTGTACAAAACAGATGTTTATTTTCACTTATACTACACAAATTTGCACAAATTTACAAATATCACAAATTTGCTATGGGCTTGATTCAGCATTTCCCTTACTTTGGCCTAATGGATCAATCACTGCCTGGAACATTTCTGTTCTAGTGGTAGAAGGTAAAGGAAAACATGCAAAATTAGGCACTGTCTCTTGAAACTTTAACCAAAATTGATATTATAATTAGTAGCAGACAACAGGTCTAGGATACCAGGTTTTACAGTTTCTAGGCGAGTGCTTTTTCACAATCTACATATTATATGATATTTGAGTTTATTTCAGAAGCAATTGTGAAGTGTAAAATCAAAACTTTTGGTCTCAGAGACTAAGGAAAATTAATAAGAAAGCCAAAATCTGAACTTACATTTCACTACAAATTAAATCTACTTCAGATTATGTATTTAAGAATGATTTAAAAATATATTTCTTTTTTCCAGGAAAAAATGTTAACTAGAAAAAAAAATTAAAAAGTTGAAAGTTCATAAGATCAACATAAAAAAGGAAAAATAATATTATACTGTTTTTCTGGATTACTTTACATTGCATTTTAATATTCTGGGTGTAGCTATTAGACATTGAAAACACATAAATGTTTACATGACCTGGTTGGAAACCAACATGAATTAAAATAAGCTTACTTTTCCTTTAATTAACTTATTGTGTCAAATTTAGTCAAAATCAAAATTTGGAAATGAAACTAACCTCTACTGTCTGGTACTTTTGTTTCTCTGAATTTCTAGAGAAACAGTCTTCACCATCTCATTAGTAGAGAATATTCAGTGATTTCGCATTTCTGACTTGTGTGTGAATAATACAGCTTAAAATAATTATGTCCTGACAGTATTTATGGTATTTATCCCTGGAAGAAGTTTACAATAAAATTTTTGAAATAAAAATTATCATGAACAAATAGCGAATTGATGTTTTTATTATTCTTGTTACTGTGGGCATTTTTCAGGCCCTAAATATAATTACATGTTTGCCAATTCTACCTACATGTAAGACCAAGTCAGTTGTTTATAATCCTGTTCAGGTTATAATAATATAATTTAAATCCTAGTGACTTAAAAAAACATTTTATACCATTTCTCAAGGTTCTAGGGGCTGTCAGGATGGTTCTTACTTGAGCTTCCTCAAAAGATTACAGTCAGATGGTAGACAATGCTTTAGACCTCTAAAAGCTTTCTTATTCACATTATTGGAACCTGGGATGGAAGGGCAGGAAAATATGGGTGTTAGTTGGGCATCTCTCACTCCACATGTCCTCTCTATGCTAGGTTGTGTTTTCTTACTGCACAGTGATCTCAGGCTACTAAGATTTTGTGCGGGAAGACTGGATTTTCCCAGAGCAGGTGTTTCAACAGATCCATTGGATACTGCACCAATAACATATGAGATTTTCAGTTTCTCCTTATTCAACAAATATTAATGTCAGTCTTTTTAATTTTAGCCAGTCTAGAACTTGTGTGGTGCTATCAAATTGTAACTCTAGTTTATGTGTTCTTGATGTCTACTGATGTACATTTTTTCCTGTGCTTTTTAACCATTCACATATCATCTTTTGGTAAGTATCTGTTCAAATTGTTATTTAAAAATTATTTTTTAAAATTAATATTTTTAATTATTGAGTTATAAGTCTTGTTTAAACATACTGTATGAAATTCTTTATCATATATATAAATTGGGAATAATTTCTCTCAATTTGTGGCTTGCCTTTTCATTTTCTCATTGGTATCTTTTAAAGAGCAAAACTTTTAAATTGTGATGGTAATTTTAATTCATAATCATTTTCCTTTTATGTTTTCTGATTTTGGTGTGCTATCCAAGTAATTTTTGTTTACATCCAAGTATAGATTCTCTCTTATGCTTTAATCTTATTTGTTTATTTATTTATTTAGAGATGGGGTCTGTCTCTGTCACCCAGGCTGGAGTACAGTGGCACGATCATTGGTCACTGTAACCTCGAACTCCTGGACTCAAGTGATCCTCCCGCCTCAGCCTCCAGAGTAGCTAGGTTTACAGATGCACGTGCCATCATGTCTGGCTAATTTTTTAAAAAATTTTTTTGTAGAGAATGGGTCTCCCTGTGTTGCACAGGCTGGTCTCAAACTCCTAGCCTCAAACAATCTTCCTGCCTTGGCCTCCCAAAATGCAGGGATTACAGGTGTGAGCCACCTCGCTCAGCCTGTTTTAAACTTATTTTAAAAATTTAGATTTTACATTTAGGTCTATTATCCATTTTACTTACATTTTTTTTTAAAGTCTGGTGAGAGGTAAAGTCAAGGTAAAACATATATTTTTTCTATTTTGGATATACAATTTTTCCAATATCATAGGTTGAAATGACTATCTTTTCCCTATTCAAATGATGTTGAAATCCATATAGAAAGTCAATAAACCATATACATGGGCATCTATTGGTAAACTCCCTGTTTAGTTTCATTGATCTATGTTTATCCCTTTAAAAAATACACTTCCTTCAATAAGCAACTTTTTGGTAAGTATTAAAAGCAAGAAATAAAAGTTTTCACAATCTGTTATTCTTTTTCCAAATTGGATGAGATTTTAATTAGGATTACACTAAATTGACAGATCAATTTGGGGATAATTGATATCTTAACAATATTGAGTCTTTTTATTCAGTAGCATTATGTATCTCTCAATATATATGGGTTTTCTTCAATTTCTTTCAGCAGTGTTTTGTAGTTTTCAATCCACAGATATTGTACATACTTCACTAAATATATCCTGAAGAATTTAATGTTTTTAAAGCTAGTTTAAATGGCATTTACATTATAACTTTCAAAATTCAATTTCAGATTGTTCATTGACAACATAGAAATTGCTTATGTTTATTGACATTATATCCTAAAAATTCCTTACTTCATATATGAGTTCTAACAGCATTTTTGTAGATTTCTTAGGCTTTTCTAACCACACAAGTCTGTCATATCTCAATAAAGATATTTTATTTATTTTTTCCAATTTGTAGGCCTTTTATTTCCTTTTCTTGCCATATCACTGTAGTTAGGATCCCAGAGCAATGTTGAATATAATGGAGAGGGTGGGCTTCCTTGCTATGATTTTAATCTCAGGGAGAAAGAATTTAGAATTTCATTATTATATTTTAGTTGTAGTTTTTCTCTTTTTTAAAAATTTCTGAGATAAACACTCCTTGGTCATGGTGTATAATTTTTTTATATATTGGTGGATTCCCTTTGAATAAAATATTTTTAGATGCTTTTCAGGTTTGTGTTTATGAAAAATATTAATATTAGTGTGTAGGTTTTTCTAATGTAAATTTTTGGTTAACTTTGCTATATGGGAATCACAGGATTCATAAAATGACATTGAAAATGGCCTTTCTTCCTCTTTTTGTGAAAGAATTTTCTAAAATTTTTATTATTTCTTCATTAATTATTTGGTGGAATTAGCCACTGAAGCCATCTGAGTGTGGCGGCTTCTTTTCAGGGAGGCTTACTTATAACTTCAATTTCAATTACTTCAATAGCTATAGGAGGGATTAAACTGGAGTACTATCTTCTTGCCTTCTTCCCTGGAGAGCATGAGCTTCACCACTAGCTACACCAACCACCACCTTCTCCACCAACTACTGGTCCCTGGGCTTCTTCCAGTCACCCAGCCATAGCATCTGTCCCACCAGCAGCATGGCTAGAGTCTATGCAGGCACCAGGAATCCAGCTCCTGGATCTCCTTGTCCTGTTCCACCAGCTCCCAGGGCGGCTGGGGGTCCAGGGATCTGGCTGCAGGGATGGTCAGGGATCTGGAAGGAATAGGGGCATCCAGACCGAGAAGGAGATACCATGCAAGAACTGAACAACTGCCTGGCCTCCTACCTGGACAGAGTGAGGAGCCTGGAGACCAATATCAGAGGCTGGAAAGCAAAATCCTGGAAAACCCTAAGTCAGAGACTGGGTATATTACTTCAAGATCAGCAAGGACTTGAGGGCTCAGATCTTTGCAAATTCTGTGGACAATGCCTGCATAGTTCTGTGGATTGACAATGTCCGTCTTGTCCTGATGACTCTAGAGTCAAGTATGAGACCGAGCTGGCCATGCACCCAGTCTGTGGAGAGCGAAATCCATGGGGTCCACCAAGTCATTGATGACACTATGACACCAGTGCCACTTGGCTGCAGCTGGAGACAGAGATCAAGGCACTCAAGGAGGAGCTGCTCTTCATGAAGAAGAACCACGAGGAGGAATTAAAAGGCCTACAAGCCCAGATCGTCAGCTCTGGGTTGACCATGGTGGTACACACTCCTAAATCTCAGGACCTCATCAAGATCATGGCAGAAAGCCGGGCCCAGTATGATACGCTGGCTCAGAAGAAGCAAGAGGAGCGGGACTAGACTGGTCACCGGGGATTGAGGAGAGCACTGCTGTGGTCACCTCGTAGTCTATCGAGATCGGAACTGCAGAGATGACACTTCTGGAGCTGAGATGTACATTCTGCAGTCTAGTCCTTGGAGAGAAACCTGGCTTCATGGGAAATCTGAAGGCCAGTTTGGAGAACAGCCTGAGAAAGGTGGAGACCTGCTATGCCAAGCAGATGGAACAGCTCAAAGGGGTCCTGCTGCACCTGGAGTCAGAGCTGGCAAAGACCTGGGCAGAAGGGCAGGGCCAGGCCCAGGAGTATGAGGCCCTGCTGAACATCAAGGTCAAATTGGAGGCTGAGATTGCCACCTACTGCTGCCTGCTGGAAGATCAGGAGGACTTCAATTTCGGTGATGCCCTAGACAGCAGCAACTCCATACAAAGCATCCAAAAGATCAACACCCACAGGATAGTGGATGGCAAAACGTTGTCTGAAACCAGTGACACCAAAATTCTGAAGTATTGAGGCAGCAGAGCAAGGGTACACTTAGGGGAACTGGAGGCCAATAAAAATTTAGAGGTCAAAAGAAATAGATGTAGGAATATTCACATTTTCTATTTATTTTTGTGCCAGATTGATAATATACATCTTTCAAGAAATTTGTCCATTTCATTTATAGACATGCATTTGCACAATATGCCCTTTGATAATGTTAATGGCTGTGGGATCTCTGTTGATGTTTCTTATTTCATTCCTGATATAGTTAATTTTTATATTTCCTCTTTTTATTTTAGAAAAATTTACCATAACATTTTGAGGCTCATTGTTTTTCTAAAGCTTTTAGCTTTAGATCATGTTAAGTTTCACATTGGCATGTATTTTTTTAAGTCCATAATAGAATTTACTTTAGTAGTTAGCCTAAAATTTCATTGTGAGGAGGAAATATTATTATTTAAAGCTACAAATTTATTAATGCATGACATACATTATAATAATGGTTTCATTACTTTTATTGTGGTTACTATTAAAGGTAAAATATGAGGAGATAATTATATATGCAAAAAATACAATTTTATTTTCTTGTAGTTCAATATATTAGATACAGTTTAGGTATTTTGCCAAATTCCCTGAGCTCCACTGGCCTCACAGGCCCTCAGCTTGACATCCCCAATCAGCTTTTTAGCCTTCCAGGAATGAAGGTTAAGCTCTCTACAGATTAGTCTGCCTAGATGTATGGAGACAATTTCTTCACTAAGGCTTTTACTGAGAAGCAGGACCCAGGTTCCCTTCACTCCCAGGCACTGCAAATATCTCTAGGGCTGCACGGCCACCCTGCTTGCTTGGTGAGGAAGCATGGTAGAGGACTCCTCTCTCCTGGTCTAATAATCAGTCTTCTCTCTTCATTCCTCTTACTCTAGACCTAAGAATCTTTTTCTTTGTTCTCGGGTAGATATTCTTCTTCCTTCTATTTCTCATAAATATTTTGCTTCAGCCATCAAGTCCTCTTTTTTTTTTTAATTATTTAAGCATTTAGAAAACAAATCTATGGATATTAGTTTTCTGCTTTCTATCTAGACACAGCCTTCCCATGAGAAAATATGGATCTACTAATTATCTGCTGGGGGGGGGAACAAATAGGGGAACAATCAGGTGAGAGAGGGATAAAAATAGATTTGTATCTTAAAATATACACATTTCATATTAATAATTCTTGTTCTCAATAATCACATATGTTGGATATTATGCTAGTTTTATAAAAGAGTAAACCAAATTTCAAATGGTTAAAATAACTTCTCCAAACAGTGGAACACATCAGTCTGGCTCCAATGACTTGCTATATTCCATTATGTTGTATACAATGATGTTATTAGATATCAATGGTATCAAAAGTTTCATTTAATTGAAACTTAAAATCCTGAATGGAGTGTGTTGCTTTCATATGTATCCACTGACAAATTACCTCAATTTAGGGGCATTTCAACCTTCAGAAAGTAAAAGTTCTCTGTTTTAGTGCCAGGCTTCCTCAGGAAATTGAATCAGACATTTAATTGTACCATAAATAAAGAATATAGTTGGCAACTAGTGGAAACTCCAGAAATATCTACAGAAAGGGCTTAGGAGTAGCCATCTGATTTGAATTGTGCTTGACGTTTCCCTTCATTATGATTGAGAAATTATCTATTTTCCTCCTCAATGATTGATTGGGAAGAGATTAATGGAGATTATAGGGTTATTAAGGCTTTTATCCATGCTCCCCCTTGTCATCATCACTTATGGAAACGAAGTTACTATGTGAATTTAAAAAGTGTGTTGGGGGAGGGAGATGATGAATGTATAATAACTTTTTAATTGAATCTGCTTGAATGTGCTTCCCTTTTCCTCAGAATACTAAAACACTAACATTCCCAAGCCATCTATCTATATAGATAAATATATCTATATAGAGTTAAATAAAAGGCTTATGTGCAGGAAAATAATAATACCTCTAAGTTATATCCTATGTAGTGTATTATGTAAAGCCAAAGAAATCTAACTTCACAGAAGAATTGGATTTTGCAAAATATTACAATAATCTTGTACTATCAAATTTCTGCTTCTAGCCCTAATGAAGCCGCTGGTGACAGAAGAAATATTCCCTCTGGGAACAACTATGAAAACTGGATAAATAACACAAACAACCAACAACACAAACAAAATAAGAAAGTTATTTGAAGGTACAAAAACAATTAAGGTAGCTGGATTTGAGGGGGAAACAAGGCAGATTTTTTTTTTCCATCGTAGGATATTGATGAACTCACTTCATCGGCCAAAACTCAAAAAGAATGTAGCACACTAGGATTTACAAGTCTCACTATATTGGGGAGGTAAAAATTTGAATTCAAGGCTTTCATGGAGCCATAAATTGAAAATCCAAGAACATAGATATAAGTCAACTATGTGAAGTTGCCTGATATATTAGGAGCAATTGTCTACCATGCATCTGTAGAAGACAGACCCTAGATGGTCCTTTTAACCTTAGAACCTTCTGCTCATGTTTTGTATAATTTCTTCCCCTGAACATGAGTGAGACATGTGTCTTGCTTCTATCCAATACAATTTGACAAAGGTGAAAGAATTTTGCACATGCAATTGAGGTTTCAAATCAACCGATTTTGTGGTAATCAAATGTGTTCTTGTACTGGGTGGGCTTCACTTAATCAGGTGAGGGCTTTAAAAAAAGGAACTGGGCCCTATCTGATGTTAGAGACTCTCATATTGATTTAATGAAGTCAGTAGCCAAGCTGGAGAATCCCACATGGAAAGGAACTGCCAAATGCCTCTAGGAGTGGCAGGCATCCTTTAGACCAGAGGGCAGTCTCTAGCTGGCAGCCAGCAAAAAGCCTTAGTCATTCAGACACAAGGAAATGAATTCTTCCAGCAACTTGAATGAGTTTGGAAGTGCATTCTTCCCCTCTCAAGCCTCCAGATGAGAACACAGTCTGTCTAACACCTTGATGCAGCTTGTGAGACTCTGAGCACAAAATCAGCTAAGCATGCCCAGATTCCTGACCCAGAAAAACTGCGAAAAAATTAACGTGTTGTTTTAAATCACTAAGTTTGTGGTAAAGTTTTACATAGCAATATGAAACTAACAAAACATTTGCCAGCACATAAGCTGTGTTTGCATAGAGTAAGAATCAGAGAAACCAAGCAATTGTTAAGAGACCAAAACCTTGATTCTCATTGTGTTGAAAAAACAGAAATTAGAATTCAGAGCATACCAAGAAGGAGAGGCTACAAACACTATTCAGACTTGGAGTTGAAGATCCAGAAAGGATATGCCCTAAGGGAATGGGTTTATAATGAATGAATAAGATTCAAATGAATTAACAGGATCTCTGCATACATTATTTTTTGATAAAAGAAAATTAATTCCTCTCTGGTGTAATATTACACATACACACACACACCCCATGCATGCACACAGAGATATAGATAGTCAAAGAGACAGGGAGAAACAAATAATAGAAACACATTCAAATGCATTAAAAGTGATTTAAATATTGGAGTTACAGGACAGGTAACTAAAAATAACTGTGAAAACTGTTACAGAAAATACATTGGAAGATAGAATATTTCATCTGGGAATTTGAATTTATTTAAAAATATACTTTCAAATGGGTATGTCTAAACACAGCTTAGACACAACACAAAAGAAGATTGGTGAACTGGAAAATAGGGAGTAGAAAATATCCATATTAAAGCCCAGAGAGAAAATGGGCTAGAAAATATACATTAGAGCTTAAAAGTAACATAAGAAATAGTTTAAAATTATAAGAAACATGTATTTGTGACTCAAAAGATAGGTGTAGAGAGAAAACAAATAAACAATATTTGAAGAAATACTGCCTGAAAACAAAATTGAAAGCTGACAAAACACATCAAACCAAAGAATTAAGTCGCTTTCTAAACCCTAAACACACACACACACACACACACCCCAAGACATACCACACACCTAAGGATCATACCACACCTGTTTAAAACTCCAAGGACTAAAAGAAACTTATAAAAGCAGTCAAAGAAAATAAAACACTTAATCTTTTGTTTAAAGGACTATAGTAATAGGGAGAAAAGATTTTCAAAGGGACAGTAGAAGCCAGAAGATAAGAGAATAACATCTTCAAATTGCTGGAAGAAAATATCTGCTATGGAAAACCCTATATTCTTCAAAAATGAATGATATCATATATTGTTATATATTTATATATCACATATTAATATCACCACATAGCATATATTATCATATATTATTTCCTCTTATCACTGTGTAGTTTACTTATTATGTTATTATTTTCTGCGTCCTCTTACTAGATTGGAGTGGAGGGAAATGTTGATGCCGCTTTGAGGGCAGAAATTTTTATTAGGTTTTTGTTTTCATTACTATACTCCCAGAATTTAGGGCATTAGTCTTTGGTAAAGTATCAATAATTATTTTTTGATTAATGAATGAATCAATTGAAAATTTTTTTCTTTTCCTTTTATCATATTTTAAATTCAAAGCTATACAAGGGGTATAAATTTTGTGAATTTTGTGAGGATTTTTTCTTCCTCCTTGAAGTTTTTATTACAATGACTATTAATGTAAATCCTCCTAATTTACAAATGAGTTTGATGGTGATAAAGAGTAATTGAGTATAGAAACATCTACCGTTTTCAGCCATGATTCTCAAATGTCAATATATATTAAAATAACCAGAGGAAAATATTTAAATTCCTATGTGAAGTATTGGTAATTTTTATTGAGTTTGGCTAAGGTGGGGCCAAGGAATACAAACAATGAACACACAAACCATATAATCCTGATGACGTGGTCAATTGATAATATAAGAGAAACATCTATAAAAGGATGGCCCATGGCTGTAAGACCATCTCATAGCAAGCAATAAATATCCCTACATTTTACTTTTTGAGCCAACAAAAATGTAACACATTCTTAGGGTGCTTTTAAATTTGTTGGATTAAAATAGTAAGACTATTTGTTTTCTACTGCATTCACTTATTCTTCATATTATGACCACATTAAAATTAACCACAATTTCTAAATTCACTGGCAAATTTTTTTCTTTGTTTTGCCTGATGTTCATCTATAAGTGAAATCTAAGTTCTACATTCAGCTATAAACTCTGTAATTTATCCCCAGTGGTGGTATTTTGAGTTGATAATTAAAATACAGCAACTTATTTTTGAAAGAATACCAATGATTGGTACATTCAATCTAAAGATATTTTTGTCAAGACTGCTTTATCTGCATTAGCACAATTCAGACTCTTATCTCATTTTAAGTTGTAGTTCCCAAAGTCATTTTGCTTTATTTCATAGGCTAAATCCCTCCCTATGTGAAGCAATAACAATTGTAATGAGTCTTTGTGGCAAGTCTGCAGACTATTCTCCCTGCTGCCACAGACAACTTGACATAAAGACATACTCAAAATATATGTGTTTTCTGGGTTTTTCTTTCAAAATTTATTCTATTTGTACTAAAATTGGAAAAATTCTAGAAAATGTGTAACTAAAAAAAGTAATACTAGGTAAAAACCAAAAATGTGTGCCAGAGAATCTTTGATTTCTTTTAAAAATTCCCTATGTTCAAGTTAGTTTTTAATTGTAGTAATCTAGGAGACCTGAGGATTGTCAAAGGTATGACATTTAAAAATACAAATGAAATTGTCTTTATCTAGTTCCCTGAAGTGCATTAATAATGGCTGTGAACTGACTTTATACTGACTATGGAAATGAAAATATTTTCTACAAAGCAAAGGAAAGAAACAAAACAATTTCTTCTAGCATACACTAAAGACATGGAAGAAATCATCTTATCCTGATATGTCCAATTATTGGTGAAGTGGTACTTAACTTGTAGAGATTATTGTAATATCCATTTGCCTATGTGTTTAGAGGCACTTGAATCATAAGTTTCAAATGCCTTGAGCTAAATGTTTCTACCCTGTTATAGAAAGACCACACCATGAGGTTGGAATTTATTTCAATAAGCATCTCTTGAGGACATAATATATGTATACATTATGCTAAATGTTGGCAGTGAAGGAGTAGTGAACAGACAAAAAAAAAAAAAAAAAAAAAAAAAGCCAAGATAGAGTGCCTGCAATTAGAGTATTTATTAACTTAGGAGGAAAAAAGTAATTTTAAAAGAGCCTTGATCAAAATGGTTCTTATCAAGCAAATATAAAACAAAAACTGTTATTCAAGCAAGCAATCAATTTTTTCATATTTCTTTTTTCCTTGACTAATTGTTTCAGCATAAAAGTAAAACATATCCAACAAGAATAAAAGGTGCATTTTTAGATCCGTGATCCAGATGTAATTCAGATTTGGCTCACATCAACAGAGTTGAAAAATTAACTCAGAGAGAGAGAAAGAGAGTTTGAAATAGTTACAACTCCATAGAAGAAAAGGGAAAGCTAGAAGTTAAAATATGGATCACTGCTGTCTCATGACCTGCTATCTTATTTTTTCTGTCTGTATTTTAAGCCATAGATCAAGGGGAAGTCTCTCTTAAATATTCCTGTTTACTTTCTATGCCTTGGCTAGATTTTTCTATATTGCTTTATACTAAAATTGATACAGTCATCACCTCACTAATCTCTAAGCTCCTTGCAGACACAGACAATATTTTTTTGTCTGTACCTATTCCACAATTTAGCACCTGGAAGCAGTTAGTTTCCCATTAACATTTTTCTAAAAAATGAATAGGAGCAATAGAAAATGCCAGAGACTTATTTTTTAAAAAAGAGATCAATCCTGGAGAACGTTCCACGTGCTACTGAGAAGAATGTGTATTCTGAGGCTGTTCGATAGAACATTCTGTAAATGTCTATTAGATCCATTTGGTCTAGAGTGTAGTTTAACTCTAATGTTTCTTTGTTGATTTTCTGTCTGGGTGATCTGTCCATTGCTGAAAGTGAGGTGTTTTAAGTCCCCTACTATCACTGTATTGTAATCTATCTCTCCCTGTAAGTCTATTAATATTTGCTTTATAGATCTAGGTACTCTAATGTTGGTTGCATATATATTTATAATTGTTATATCCTCCTGCTCTATTGACCCCTTTATCATTACAGTATGGCCTCTTTGTCTCTTTCTATAGTTTTTGGCTTAAAGTCTATTTTACCTGATGTAAGTGTAGTTACTTCTGCTCTTCTCTGGTTTTCATTTGCATGGAATATCTTTTTTTCTCCCCTTCACTTTCAGTTTGTACAGTCTCTTCAATAAATGGTGCTAGGAAAACTGGATATCCCCATGCAGAACAATAAAACTAGATCCCTACCGCTACTGCTTACAAAAATCAACTCAAAATGAATTATAGACTTAAATGTAAGACCCAAAACCATGAACTACTTGAAGAAAAAATAGAGGAAATGCTTCGTGACATTGATCTTGTTACCAAAACTTTGGTACTTGTCCCCACAGCCTAAAGAGGAAGGAGGACAAGTGGTTTGAGGAAAAGGAAAGAGAAATTTATTAATTTGCAAATCAGAGATAACAGTCATCTTTTATGAGCTTGCTTCTTCAGTCCTTTGGTTAGTGTACTCATTTTCTATTGCTCAGTAGCAATTTACCACACATTTAGTTACAAAAACCACATATTTATTATCGCCTAGATTTGGGGGTCAGGAGTTTGTGCATTACTTAGCTATATCCTTGGCTTAGTCAATGTGTGGGCCAGACTACATTCTCCTCTGGAGTCTCAACTGGCAAAAAATCTAATGGGGAAGAATTCTAAGACCATCAGGTTGATAGCATTATTTATTTCCTTGAGGTTATATGACTGATGACCCAAGCTCTTTGCTCTCTGTTAGCTGGAGGCCACCTTCACTCAGGTCCTGGAGGACTCATGGTTCCTGGAGGCCACCTGAAGTTTCTTGCTATTTATACTTCTCCATCATTACCTTTTACTTCACAAGAAGCCCACAGGAAGATTCATTCTCTCTATTTCTTCTTCTATCTCTCTGTCATTGCCCCTTTCTCTCAGACTGCTAAAATGGAGTGCTGTACAATGTAACACGATGAGTGTGACATCCTGTTACCTTTGGCATGTAATCTAGGTGTAATCTTGGTGAGAAGCAATTCAGAGATTTTTGCCTACACTCGGGTGAAGGAGGTTAAACAAAAATGTGGATATGAAGAGGCATCAAATCATTGGGGGTCACCTTGGTGCCTCTAAGATTATAAATACCATTTTCTTGCTTGTTTTATATTAAATTTATTCCTGCTTTACTCCCTTTGGGGTTTCAGATTTTCTGGTCCAATTTTTTATATTCTGGAATATAAAAAAATACCTTATCTCCAGTGAATATAGTATTCAGAAACCTGCAGGTCATCCACAGGCCTAATGACATTTACTTTTTTCTAGAAAACTCATAAAAGCAGTATTATCCTTAAGCCTATGAGAACATGGTAAATAAATTCTTATATTTTGAAAGAGGAATAATAATTAATAGATGGTATTTAGTTGGTTTATGCAAGTAACTGAAAAACTTCACTAAGTTAACATAAAATTAGTAATCAAATCATCACCTTTTTAAGACAAAAATAATTCATATTTGTTTATATTTGGACAATCTTTCCTCCAAATATTTTTTGCCAAAAGATTAAAAGAAAGAGATTTTAATTTCAATGAATATATTTTATCAATAAAAATGGATAGGAATTTATTGGTTTTCAGATATTATACACAAAGACTTTAATTTTGTCCTTCTAACTAAACTCTCCAATAAGTATATGTCCAGTAAGGTAGATCAAACATAATTAGAGCATGCTGGGTTTGAACATAGTCTCAAGCAGAATATAATACTAATTTTGATAGAGAAAGAAGTTAAACATGATTACTTGGAATGGTCTTTGGATGGTTAAATTGCTGACTGGAACATGTTTACAGGAATGCTGATATAAAACACCTAAAAGGGATTATTTTCTAAACCCACATATTAAATATTTAGGATAATTTTACAGTCCTTTTTTATTGCCTTAGTGAGTAAAACTCTAGAACTCACATCCCCTTATGTGACCTAATGATTTAACACTGACAATGTTCTTTTGTTGGAAAAAATTTGTCTGAGACGTGCCAATAGAAATCCTTGTACTGGTATTATATAAAGCACACACCTAAGAACAATCATTTTCAATGCCTACACATTATAGCTTTGGAATACTTCTCATACACCTTATTATTAAATATTTTCCTATTGAGTCAAGCTGTAGGATTTTCACTCTCTTATGTGACTAAATTGTCAGCAGAAAGATTATTTGACAACTTGGTCATAGAGTTGTATTAATGTGGGTAGATTGTGTCTTAGCACACACTGGTGGATGTAAATTTTCGTCAAACTAGGAAATGGTAGAACAGCAAGAGTATGTGTGGCAAACTATTCTTAGCAAAGCATTTAGTGATTATTTGGCCATAAGTTGCAGCAAAGGAAATACAAATTTAAAGAATAGTTTTGCAATGTTCTTTCTCACAAACACGTACAATGAGGTGATTAAAGGATCATTTGCTCTTTATGTCTCTTCACTATTTGAGGCTTTTCATTCTTATTCTGGCAATGATTGATTCTATTATATGTATGTATATAAGGACATTTTATCTTTAAAATAATTATTTTCTTAATTGGGAAAAAACCAAAGATACATAACCTGAAATATTATATAGCAAGTCTAAAATCTGCATTGTTAAAAATGTCCTCTTTACACCAGAAATATTAGAACATTATTCTTAAGTTTACTTAAAATTGAAATAAGTTGAGTTTTTTAGTAAATTCATTCCTATATCAGGTATTGCAAGCATTTATTTCAGGCACTATAGCTTTTTAAAATGAAAAAATAAAATTATTTAAAAGCATATTTATCACGCTTTCTAAATAATTTACTGCCATTTATATGAACTAAAATAGGAAGGTAAGTCTACAGATGACATCAGCTTGAAGTGATCTTCATGTATGATGAATGTGTGTGTGTGTGCATTTGCATACATAACTTTGAAACTCAGAATTAAATTTTCAAAGTAAGTTTCTATGTATACACCTCAAATGTTAGAAGGCCAGTTCCATAAACAAAGTAAAAGCTAAGTGTCTCTTAAAGAATATATCAAGCACTATTCTGTGATGAAAGAAAAGGTAAAAGGCCATTAGATTTTCATAGTTGAGAATAATAGTCATGATTCATGTTGAGTTAAGCATCACCTTGATTGTGATATCTTAAAGAGCATTTGAAACAAATATTACGAGTCTTTAGAACTGACATAAGTCATGCCGTATCTCATTGTAGAAAGAAAGGGGCTTCTTGTGTTTACAGGTGTAACTGCTTCAAAGCCCATATCCTAAGTAAATATTCTACTTTGTACCACGGATAGATCCCAAGGGCACCGTGGCAATCCATCTTCAGGCACAGAGATATGCTTTTCATCAGGACAATAGAAGAAATCATGGCATGTTCACATGTTAATGGTGAGCCATACACACTTTGCCGCTTTCAATAAGTGAGTCAAAAGAGAATTCTTCCTATTAGGTCTTTGCTCTGTTTTTGATACATATATCTTCTAGTAGTTGTTTTCATATTCTCTGACCTTAGAAACGTCCTTTAGTGTATTTTTCTTAATATTTGCATAGATTGTCAGCTTACCTGTTTCTCTTCGGAAAGGGTTCTTTCTAAAGCACAAATATTCATAGATTAGTCATGAGCTTTCTTATTAAAAATATTTATTAGTAATTTTTCCACCAAATCTTGAATTTTTCTACACTAAAATTTTCAAACCTGTCTTTTATCTCCCTTATCATAAAACATATTTATTTTAAAGTACATAGAGTATATAAAGATTCTAATATCTGGAGTCCTCATAGATCTGCAATTTTCCTGATTGTCATTCATGTGTTTTATCTTCTCATATCTTATCCTGTTTTATTGTGGTGTGCGGGGGGCTGGATGGGGGGATGTGTATTTGTGTGAACCTTCTTACACTAAATATTTTATTTTAAAATCTATACTATGGTTATTCTACAAATTTAAAGGGATTTTCATCTTTTTTTTGCAGACACTGGTTGGTCCATCAGTGATCTGGAATCACGTGAATTTAATTTCAGAGTTTGAATTTCTCTAGGATACCCAAATCGTGAATTACTTTCAGTTTATTATTTAATTCCAACTAAAGTGCAAGAGGTTTGCCAATGCCTCAAATTTGGTGAGCCATATACTCTCACATTTGTCTCTATAACCATGTGAATTTATCAATTGTTCTGCTGTATCTCTGAAAATTAGTGAAATGCCTTCTGGAGGAAAAGCAACTCTAAATGTTATTATACATTCATCTCCCTAACTTTCTAGCTTCTGTACCTTGGCCTAGTGATTCTATACAACCTGGTGTTCTCCTGTTCCTATATCTTCAGGCAGATGTGTTTATGTGTATGTGTGTGAGTATGCATGTGCACATACACTTAATATTTTGTACAACTTTAATAGTTTTTCTTGGTATTGATCACTCGGTATCAAGTGATCTTGACCTTAAAAATATAAAAAATTTAACGTAGGGAAGTAAAATAATAGTACAGTTATGATAGAGGGGTACTAGAAGTTGTTTCAGCCCCTAGGGTTCTTTTCTTTATCAGAAGAGCCACTTCATCCATTAGTCACTTGTGAATAAGGGGCAGCTGTGGCCACAGGGTCATCTGGTGCATCCAATACCAGGGACAGAAGTGTTGATGGTATGACCTACATTGTTTAGTGTGCAAGAGTAGAGGCAGCAGGAACCTCACCACAGTCATTCTATGACATTATTTGCTTATGACTCTTACACTATAGTTTGTCTTTTTCCTGACTTTTTTCGAAACACTTGCTCCCTATATAACTTGGGGATACTGTAGACTATCCAATGTTCAATGTCAGTAAATGAATTCCTGCATAAAACAGATAGTTTCAGAACTTACATCTAAGAAATTCAGTGATATGGCATTGTATACATAGGCCCCATAAGGTTTAACAAAAAGATGTAAAAATGCTTGAGTTAAAAATAAAAGGAGGAAAAAGACAAAACACAAAACAATGCAATAACAATAACAACAAGAAATGTGCTTCAAAATATAAGAAGGAAAATTCCAAAGACAGAATTATTAAATATTTAATTAAATGACATAAATATCTCCTCAATCATTGTGTATTTTTTCATCTAGTCAACTGCAGCTCAAGTCACTTAATAATGTATAAGTGATATTTGACATGGGCTGAGGATAGACACTAGTATCAGTCTGTGTTCCAAAATCAGATAGTTTATTTCCTATGAAGTTTCAATACCATCTTGCTTATCTTTATTTAGAATCACAACTGATCTCATGCTTAAATGAAACGTGAAATTGTCAATGAATATAGATAATCTTGGTAGGTTCTTTCAGTGCCTACAATGGTTCTTTAAACTACAAAACTATTCTTTGGACTAAGGCTTTGTTTTTCAATGTTCACATTTTTAATTAGAAGTAGTTAAAGAATAAGGAAGTAAACTGCCATCAACAGAGTAGATGCATCTGTTAAACAGATTATTTTTGGACACCTTTTATTTTTTTGACAGGAAGATATGGTATGGGGCAGAGGAAAAGACAAGGGAAAATAGCAGTGAGACTTCAGTTGACAGGAATTGAGCATCTGGGAACTGGTGATATGCGAGTAAATAAAAGATAAATGTTGGAGTGTTGCCATATGATAATGCTTTTGTAAGGCAAATCGTTTTTATTGCTACAATGGATTATGCACTGTGACACTTGTTTTCTAAACTCAACTCACCACTGAAAGCCATATGACTTTGGGAAAGTGCTCAACCCTCTTGCATCTTAGTGTTTTCATTAGCAAAACGATGACAGTGGACTAGTGGGATGATACAATATTATTAAATTTTAAAGATTATATAATTTGCATGTTGAACTAGTGGGACTCATTGGATATTAATAGAAATTAACTTCATTTTTCCTTTTCCCATGTAAACCACTCTGCGTGGTATGTTTTTTCTTCTATGGTGGTTGAAATCTGGATCTACCCTCATTGACTTTTCTGATCATTCTTAAGTAACAAATTTTTAAAAAATATACTTTAGACTTCCCAAACTGTTTTATCCCAATAAGTAAATGTCCAACCATTTAAGTTTTACTTTCTTCCTGCTCCTGAGCTGGGCCAAAGTACTTTAAGTGGACTGCTGCGTTAATGATCAGCTTCTTTTCTGTTTTCCTATCTGGAGTTTTTCCTCTTTTTCAAGTGTTTAAGATGTAGTAGTCTATTGCTTCTTTCTGGTTGTGGGTTAAAGCTGAAAACTTCTCTTAAACAGTACTTTATGTGATATGTGTGCTCTTGGGAGAAGCTCCCGCCATTGCTGATAATATTTTAGTTAAAAACTGCCATTACCTCAATGTAGCTGAATGCATATCCCACCTAAATACACTTAAAAATCCTCTCGCAATACTTACACATATAATGTAGCACTCCTAGCATCTTTCTCTTGAGTTTACTCTCTCACTTCAAATAGGTCCACACCTCTTCCCTCTCTCCCTACCTCTCCCTCTCTTTCCTGTAGGCCAGATTCAACATACTCACACACTGACATATCTTTTTGCCTGGTAAATGCTGGATGATAGCCTTCACCAAGCAGTGATATCTGTTTACACGTTGTCAAAACACCTAGTCGGTTACAGTCGTTCATGTTTTGGTTTTGTTGAAATGAGTCAGACATCCATTCACAGTGTCACCCCAATTCCAAGATTCATATATAAAACTCTCCAAGGGTTCCTACTGAAGCCCTTTCTCCAAGGCTTGAACAGCTGGAAAAACACACTCTGATCTTTCCAGGGGTAGGTGGGACTCCAACACACAGACACTGCTTTCCAAAATTTGTCTTCTAATTTCTAGTTCACTCAGCCTTCCCAAGCTCTTTCACAGGACTGAGGTCATACAAGGTTTGCAAACCAGTTCTCAGACAAGCTTTGGCACATTCTGGTGTGAGGATACACACTTCCTTTTGGACTGGGGGAGTTGTTGGTGGCTGTTGTCTTATGATCTCAGCTAACACTGGTGAGGTAGCAACACTTTTAACTTATTTTTAAAACTGCATACTATTTATTTCACAGCTCTCATGTGTTCTTTCCAGTAAAATGTGCCAACAGTTGAAGTAGTGTTCATTGTTGCTTCCTAAAATTTCTGTTCAGATGTTAATAAGCAGGATGAAAAAAGTATTTTTTAGTAATATGACATATAAATTATAAGAAAACCTGATTTTTAAATATCTTTCTTTTGGAGGCTCTAATGTCTTGTACAATATTAAAGTTCTGAAAATGTTTGCAATAAAGAAAGTTACATTACTGCATTTAACTTAATTTAATTTGTATTGCCCAAACTATTTTCATTTTTCCTTTTATAGAACTACTCCTGACATCCTATGGAGAATCTTGCTTTCTAGAGAATAGTATTTCAGGACAAAAAAACATATTTTCCACTCCTGTTGAGTTTTCTATTTAGGGATTATCTACTCTGACAATGCCTTAATTTTAATATCTGTGCTGGCAGTATAGTGGTGGACAATATTAATTTAGGTTTTAACTTTAACTCAGGACATCCACATAGTATTGTAGGAAAATTAATTCAAGAGAAGATAGCATCTCCTAACGTTAAAGATAACACATTCAAACTTTCCCTCACCCCATGTTGTGAAGGATTAATATATTTATTTATTCCTTCAATAAATAATTATTGAGTTCTTACTGGTTGCTACACAATGAATAAAATGATTGTGAATTTTAAGCTCTATTAGTGTCTTATAATTAGTATAGAAATACTTTTAGGTTAAGAAAGTATACAATACACTACTATAACACATATGATGTCTTATTATAATTATAATAAACATTTACTGAAAACTTACTATGAGGTAATTATGAGGCAAATGCAGTGCTAAACACATCTCATATATTGTTTCATTGAATAATAATAATTATGATAACAATAGAATGCATGTACTAGTATATCCTCAATTTACAAGTTAAGAAATTGCAGTTCAATGAGTACAGATAACTTTGCCAATGTCACATAATGGGAAAGTTTGGATAGAGGATATGATGGTTACTAACATAAGAAATTTCACAGAAGTAAAGTGACTAAGATTGAGGAAAATAGTCTTTGATTTAAATTTCACAAATGAGTGGGTACATATGGAATAAGATCAAGGCTTCCCATGCAAAGGATGCAGTGTGAGTGACAGTATAAAGGAATGAAATGCCATAATACATTTAAAGAACTGCACATTAATATGTTTAAAGAACTGCACATCTTGGTAAGACTGTGCAAAAATTTTACCTGGAAGAAGTAGGCACTGACAAGGCTTTGGAAATAAGCTATAAGACAGAATAATCCAGTTTTAAATAAACTTACTTTTCTAAATGGATAAAATCATGCAAATCAATGATTATTCTGGGAAAATTTTAACCTCTCTATGGGGTATTTCTTGGCATGGTTTGGCTTTCATATAGATTGCAAAATGATTACTGATATTTAGAATGTAGGTGCCAAGGATGGTAAACATCTTACAGTGTCTAGTATTCCTGCCCAAGGAAGAACATGTGCAAGAACTGCACACATTTTAATGTTCTCCTAGAATATCTATGTCATAAAAATATTTGTTTATTTATGAGTCTAGAGTCCAACTTTTTAATTACCATGCTTTTAATGTATACATTTTTCCTCAAGCATATGACTTCAGTATAAACCAAGAGAAATCCCAGAGTATTTTGTTGGAATCTTTACTAAGAGGTTTTTCATAATTTTAGAAAATCACACCACAAATAGCAATACCTCTTATATTTAATTGTCAATGTAGTATAATCAACCTTAATTGGCACGTGTAATTTGTGTTTTGGGTACAATTCCATGTATCGAGACAACCATTAATCAATTAATTGTGTCTTCTACTATAAACATATCTAAAAGCACATTATTTTATGATAGTTACTCTTATTTCTTCTTAGGATTATGGTTAGGGCTGATTTTGTCCATCATATAGAGTTATTTTTATTCAGAGTTTTAACTCAGAATAATAAAGGAGTGTTACAAAATAACTATTAGAAAAAGAGTATATTGAGTGACATTAGGTGTAAAACCATAGGTATGGCCTCAAAATTAACAAAATGAAAAATACCCTATGGATACCTCAATATCCATTCACCCTTTTACCCCTACAGAGAGAAAACTAAAAGTAATTTTTTCAGGGTGGCAATGTGCCCAATTAAAAATGCTCTGCTTTCAAAAATTTTCTTGAAATTATTAATAATTTTGGCCAATACGATGTAAGAACTACTAAGTGAGATTTCTGGGTAAAAAATATATTTTTAAGAGAGGAATACAGTTCATATATGGCTTCACTCTTGACTTTTTCATTTTTGCCATTACGCCTAGCTGCAAAATATACATAATGCCTAAAGTTATATCATATATCCAGGACCAGCTACCTAATTTGTAGGACCCAGTGTAAATAAAAATGTGGGCCCCTGTTCAAAACACAGGGGGAAAATATGGGATAAACACATTTCCTTGAAAATATTTTAAACTTTAAAATTGGAAGTGGGGTAATAGCAGCACATGAGTAACAATATAAAGGCAGAAAATAATGTTACAAAAGACAGAAAATAATATTTCACCCATAACTTTATATAACACAATAAATAATAATGTTTTGTTAATGTGGTATTTGATTGATTGCACGATCTTTAGGGCTCACTTTTCTGCAAATCCATTCATCATGTCTTCAAAATATATACTTTTAGTAACTCCATTTTTAAATAATATAGTTGAAAGTAATGCCAGTTTCTCATGACGAATGCAAGTCCTAAATGATTTTTGATAATTTTTAATTTTGAGAAGGATCTTTTTGCTAATGCAACTGATACTGCAACACTTAAGTGTATTTTATAGGATGGGAAAACCTTTGGATGTGGTTCTGACAAATTATTTCAAAATATATATTTTAGTACATCTAAAGGTGATGATTCTTGTGGAAAATTTTTTTCTAAAAATATTTAACTCTTCAAAGAAATTATTTCTGTAAAAGTCTGAATTTAATTTTAAATGTTAATTTATACAATGGCATGTCCTTTGATATTTTCTGTAGCTTTTCAGCCAGTTCAACTGTTTGGCTTACAAATTGCTCTTTGCTCTCTGTGCCTCGGGCCTGAGCCTGTATGTGCACATACTGCCACAGTGCACATCTCTGCTCATGCACATGCTTTATTTTCTCATGAACTTCACTTACAAAGCATAAGTTCAAAGTTAAAATTATTAGGAATTTCAAGAAAACAGTAACCAAGGACAAAGTCTCTTCTGAGAGTAGGGTTTCACATGACCATACAAGGAGTCTCAAGCCCATGAAATTGACCCTACAAATATTTTTTGTTATAAAAATTGTATACATTTAAGGTGTACAGTGTGAACCATGAAGCTAATTAATATATCCATCTCCTCACATAGTCACCACTGTATGTATGTGTGGTGAGTGCACTTAAGATCTACTCTCTTAGCAAATTTCAAGGATACGATGCAGTGCTATTAACTATAGTCACAGATATTTAAAAGCATAATGGAAGGTGGGAAGTCACATGCTAGGAATAATGGAACAGAAAGAAAGTAGGATCATCTGTGGTCCTAGAAGTAAAAATGGAGCCACCATGCAACCCTCTACTGCCAAACTTTGACTTCTGATTAGGTCATAGGAAAAAAGAAAGAAAAAAAGAAAGAAAGAAAGAAAGAAAGAAAGAAAGAAAGAAAGAGAGAGAAAGAAGGAAGGAAGAAAAGAAGGAAGGAAGGAAGCAAGCTAAATGATTAAACTACTTTTGTGTTGTATTTTTGATGCATCAAATACATTACTAACAGCTGCAGAATTACCTAGATTAATTACACTAATTAATTAATTATATTAATTATTATAATATTATATAATTTATATATAAATTATATATAATATAAATATATTATATATATTTATATATAAATTATTTATATATTTATATATAAATTTATATATATATCAATATATATATAAAAATATATATATTTATATATAAATTAATATAATATTATAATATCTAATTATATTAATTAGATTGTATTGTGACAAGTAACAGATTTTAAAATATGGAATTGGCAGTTGGGAAGAGATTGGACTGCAGGCACTGTGAACGTTGACATTAAAATCTCAAGTGTTGGCGAGCTTTTTGACACACATGTAAGCTTTTCAAACACTTCACACAAATGTTCATACACTGACCAGCGAGCCACAGACTACATGCTGATTGAGCTGCAGTCTTAGGAGACAAAAACAAGTGAGTCAGAATTGCTATCTTATTTATTTTATCGATTTCTTCCTAGTGTTCCTTGAAAAAGAAGACAATATCAGATGAGGAACAGTCACTTTGCTGGCAGAGAAGGAAAGGAAAATCACTTTGTTAAACACTCAGGCTGTGGAGGAACACTCCAGCTGTGGCATACAATGACACTTCAGTGTGACTTCCAATGTTTGTAAACTTTCAAGGTTCAAAAAATTTTGCCTCCGTATGCCAAGTAGAAGTTGTTATAAGCAGCTGCGATGGGACTCCCTTTGCAGGAGAAAAGATTGTGATCTCAAACCTCTCTCTAGCACTTCCAATTAAGATTTCTTTGCATTAAATGGGACAAACTAGCCATAATCAAATAAAAGATAATGCCTCTCCAATTAGATGATGTCAGTTTAGATTCCCTAGAGAGAAGGTCCATTTACTTAAGGGCTAGTGAGATATATATAGAGAGAGAGAGAGAAAAAAAAAGGCGTTTCCTAGACAACATCTTTATCTCTGGTTACTAATCAAAGGAATTGTCTGGAAGTGAATGAGAAGGGCATTTACTATGTTTCTGAAGGAAGTATATTGCCAAAGAAACCCTGAAAATTGCTAGCAAGTGTTTGTGATGCTTCAATTCCCAGGGTAATCTCAGGGATGCTGAACTCAATGCAACAGCAAATGGACTGGAAAAACTGCACTGACTCTAAAAAAGGCATTGCCTTCAAAGTCCATCTCAGATGTGGCCGTGGAGAAAAATACAAGATGAGTTTTGTCCCAGAGGACAGATCCAGGAGTTGCGGAGGAAATGGAAAAAAAAAAATCATACCAGAAATCAGAACCAATGACAGATTGGCCACCCAAGAATGTGACTTCTCTGGGAGGCATGGAGGCTGGATCATTCCTGCAGAACAGGATTTGATGGTTGCTCTGGAACTGAGACCATGTGCATCTCATATTCTCCTTTTTCAATTAGGAATCTTTGGAGCAGTTGTCTTGTTCCCTTTTTCACCATTGTTTTTTGTTTTGAGACAGGATCTTGCTCTGTTGATTGCCTGGGCTACAGTGCAATGGCATAACCATAGCTCACTGCAACCTCCAACTCCTGGGCTCAAGCGATCCTCTTGTCTCAGCCTCCCAAGTAGCTGGGACTACAGGTGCTTGCCACCACGCCTGACTAATTTTTCCATTTTTTGTAGAGACAGTGTCTCACTATTGCCCAGGCTGGTCTGGAACTCCTGGCCTCAAGCGATCCTTGATCCTCTGGCCTTGGCCTCCCAAAGTGCTAGGATTGCAGGCGTGAGCCACCACGCCCAGCCACCATTGTATTTAATATTTTATATGTGTTGGAGAAGTGAGATGGTCCGATGATACACATCGAAAGCTCAGGGACATCTCTCTAATGTGGGCGCAGTAATTTATGAAATTTTGGACGTTTTTACCTGTGGCAGTGGGGTGGGGAGTGTGTTTATTTCATGGACAGAGTACACATCAGGTTATTAACCACAGAATGAGATGATGGCATGCATTGTTAATTAAATAATCAGTATTAATTTAATTTTTTTCCTGGTGGTAAAATTCAACATCTCTGACTGGCTTGCATCTAGAAGAGGTCATGAGACACAGTTCCGGTCACGGAGATGTAGGGAGCAGCTTCTGGTTGGGAGTCCAAGGTAAAAATAAAATGAAGGGATTGGTCTTGTTGACTTGCTCCTGTTGCCTTTTTTTTTCTGTTTTTTTTTCTTTTTTGCCTTCAGCCTTGTCCTACCTGAAGTCCAAGCTTGATGGCTGGTAGTGCCTGTGCACTCTCGTAAGCCTGAGGGAAAATCCTACATACTAAGGATGGCAGAGTGTAAAGCTGAAGGAGCCTGGATCTCTGATGAGATTGTGGGAATCTCTCTTCCGCACTAGGCTGTGGAACTCTAAGAAGTGAGAAAAATAACCCACTTGCTTGAATTGAGACAGCACTTGTTGGGTTTGAAGGTTTTCACAGCCAAACGCTTTTATTTTAAACAATATACTAAGCAATCAGCAAGGGCCAGAAAATTCTTTAGTGAACATAAGTTTCCTGCTTTCATTCAAATTTTGTTTATGGAGTATCCACCTTTTGCCACATGCTGCACTAGGAGCTGAAACTGGAGCCTTGTAAGAGATTGACATTCTGCCTTCCAGGAATGTTCAGTCTGAAAATCAGGATTCAAACATAAATGCAATTCAAAGCAGACTGGTAAAAGTTTTCATTTGAAATGATATTATATTGAAGGCACAGGATGTTTTTATGTCCCTCATATAGATCTAGTTAAAAAGAAAAAGTTTGTTCAATAGGCAGTCAGGGAATTATACAAAGTTCAGACTCTTTTTTTTTTCTTTCTTTTATTTTTTTTTTGCCAAACTTTTTTTTCCTTTTATTTCAGAATATTATGGGGGTACAACACTTTGGTTGTATATATTGCCCATGCACTGCCCATGTCAGAGTGACAATCCTGGACATCCCCCAAACTGTGCAAAAAAAAAAAAAAGTTCAGACTCTGGTGAGCTTATATGCCATAACAAAGTGTTTTAGAGACATTTTCCCTGATACTACTGAATTAGGTTTGTTTAATTCCCCCCAAATAGCTGTTAACTGCTAAATACTATATATGCGTAAATGGTTAGTAAAGCTAAAATAAACGTCCCTTACATGCCATTTGCCATGTCTTAATTTATAAATCCTGCTTTTTAAGTTATTGCATATTTTCACATTTCCCATAAGATTCTTGTACATCTTTAACCGTTTGCTTGTCTGCTTGTTTTGTTTATTTATTTATTTAAATACCAGATGTTTTTTGGATTACTTTTTAGTGATGTTAGATTTTACTCCAAAATCTGGCAAAACAAGCAAGTTTAATTTGGTGATATAGATGTTCTTCTACAAATTTATGTGTGAGTCACATCCCCACCTTTAGCATATTGAACAGGTTTTAAGTACAGGAGGAGACTTTACTATTGAAGGGAAGCCATATTGTAGTACTTTAATAAATTAATAGACAACTAACATTTATAAAGATATTGTGACTTAATAGCTAAGTGATTTTACAAGTTCTATTATTAGCACATTTAAGGGCAAATCAATTTAACATAATTATAATAATTAAACATAAAAATAATACACTAGTATAAGACAGACGGGATACAGTTAGATACTTGAAAACATGCTCTATAATTAAGGAGAATAAGTCTAAGAACAAGGCTCTTTATGAAGAGCTGAAGAAGCGCTTACCCATTACTTTCAAGTGTCAGAAATCTTGATATGACTGATCTGTGAAAGGCATTTTTTAATTAAACAAGATTGAGTATAAATATATCACTTTGACAGTGCTTATTAGTGTTTCTAAAAGTGCTTATTAATGTTTCTAAAATTATTACTATTATCACTGAGCATAAATCAAATAGTTAAGAATAAAATCTATGAATTTTTATAAGAAAGCACAACTAAATGATAGAAACCATGAAATAGTTGAAAAGCTCTTTTTTGGATATAAATGATTCTATCTTATCTGGAAAAATGACAATATCTGGCATCAACTGGAAAAGACCTGGTGAATAATTTAGTCAATATGGTTTTTAGTTTTTTATTGGTTACTTTCAATTTTTTAAATATCCATAGATTTAAAATAATTGCTCCTGAGAATCTCTTCCTTAAGTCCTAGGGAAGTTACTAAATGATGTCATGAACTATGGTTTCTAGTTATTGTGCTTCAATTGTGGGAAAGCAAAGTCCACATTTATTGACTCACTTCCTTTCCCTCTAAAATAAGTAATTTGTGTTTTCCCTGTGTTCTGCAACTGTCCATAGCTTATACAGCAATGTGTCAGAGTGTCCAAAAATTAATGTAACTATGGAATCCTTGGGACAGAGACTCAACAATTGTCCACAGTGTACATTCCTGGTGTGCCAGTTAATAAGGGTGCTGAAACATTACAGCACATCATGGAGTAAGAAAAACTTATTTAAGAAGAGTTTTATTCAAATTTTAATGGTATTGTCAAATAATCTGCATGAATGAGAGAGAGAACAGCAAGGACTTGCTTATGTGAAAACAGAGTATAGCTAAACTGTAATCCAGTAAGATGACTCTGGTTATGTTGGATATGTGCTGTTTTATTTTGCTGAATTGGGGCTCATATTTGAATCCAGAACCAAATTGCTCTGGATAAAATGATGCGCCTCTGACTCTAGGTGCTATTAACAGTAGGCTTCTCTTTATACTCTTTTTCTCAAAATAACTCAGCTTCTCTTCTAGATAGATACTAAACATATTTTAAATTAAATATCTGTTTGAAGTTTAAAATTATTAGTCTGCCTTCAGTGATATGTTTTGTTTCCATCTGAACATTTACAATGTATTGATCTAGCCCAGTCTTGGATTCTTGATATATTGATAGTGCTGTATGCAAAATACTCATGATTTCAACATGCATAATGAGTATAAAAAGAAATTTCAGTGAAGAAGAAATTTGCAAAGCAGTGATAAGTCCCTTTCCTGCTTCATTATTTTATAATTGCTTTTATACTAAAGTAATTTGCAGAATCTTGACATGCTGTAGGGAAAATTTGTTGGAAAAAAACTAAAGATTATAAATAGTAACTTCATACATACAGACTTCATTGCCCAATTAGAGCCACAGTCTCTCCAAATATATTCATCTCTAAAATTTTACTCATGAGTATGCAATACATGATAGAATATTAAGAATGTCACTGCTTCCTAACTTTTGAAGTGTTTGCTAAAACGTATAAACATTCCCTCCTAAAAAAAGTATTTTCTCAATCATATGTGGAATCCTGGGGTGAAGAAAATTGAAATCTTCTACAAGGGGATAATAAAGAACACATTTAAATACATATTGTTTTATACTGATGTGGTCTTTGCTTCCAATTGCAACTTCAATCTAAGCAAGTTTTTTAAAATTATTTGGCTTGTCTGGTGTCAGTTAACTGGGCTTTGCTGATGATAATTGAGATCCATCTACATCCATACAGCTTAAATATCAGCATTGACAATGGAGGTCACCTTTATCAACATGACCTCACTATTTTATCAAAGAAATTTTTCTCAAGAATATGTGACTTTAGCCAACAAATAACTTCACTCTTTGTTTCATGATATTCCTGAAAATCAATTTATTTGGATAATAGCTTAATCACATGAGTAAACAGCTTGCTTATTAAAGAACAATTAAATTTTCAAGATCCATGCATTGAAAAACCTACCTTGAATCATTTGAATCACATCACCTGAAATCCCTATCCCACATTTTCAATTTTCATTAAAATGACCTTATATATACAATATAGGAAGTACTGTTTATTATAACACTGACAGCCAACATAAGTGAAGGAAATGACCAATGCTTTGGAGGCCTCAAATGTGGCACCAAAAATAGTCAACATAATCAAAGTAAAGAGATAAGATTTTTGGATATTTAATTATATAATTAATATTTTAAAAGATTCTTATGAGAAGTAAGCAACCTAAATTTTCTAAGTAACATGTCTGTACTAATTATATACAAGAGGTTGAGTGGATCAGTACAGCTCTTAAATTGTATGAGCACTATTGAATGTTTATATATTTTCATGGAAATTAAGAACTCATTTTCAAAGAGAACTATGAATCAATGACAGAAGGAAGGAAGGAAAAAAGGAAGGGAGAAAGGAAGGGAGGGAGGGAGGAAGGCAGGGAGAAAGAAAGAGATGGAAGTTTTTGGTTTTTTTTAAGACTCTGCTCTCAAATTGCCTCATTTTTAGGATTTGGATTTTCTAAACTGGTGGATCCATGAAAGTGACAGAATCTTAGAAATACGAATCACAGTACTTATGGGCCTAAAAAGATAAATTATAGCTCAATAGAATTAGTAAATATTTCAATGATGATTCACTCTATTAAGATTATATTTACATAGTGATTTCCATTGGTGTGCTGGAACTGAATTACATAATCTCACTAAGAGCCAATTATTATATGTTTAAGAATTTTGTGAACTGCTTTTAAAATTTAGCCAATATTAAAAATTATGTTTTACAAACTTATATTTTAATAAATTATATTGAAACAAATACAATGTACACTTAAAGTTAATGTTTTCTAATTATTTATTATGTTTTGCAATTATTTATGCCCCTGAGGTTATTGATATCTATAGTGCCTGAGTGGTGAAAATACTATATAATGGTGTGCTATTGCATCGCCTCCCAAACTCCCTTTGACAGACATCACATCAGAAGCTTGAAATTGGCAACAGTGGGAATATTTATAGTAGAGAAATTGGCAAACTCTACAAATGTGAGCTTGCATTACTATACTGTTATTTGTTCAGATTTAAACCAGTGATAGGGAAAAATGTTAACAATACAGTTTAAAATCAAAAGTGTGTTGTGTCTGTAGAAATCATATTTTGAATAGCACACACAAAAACAGAGTAAGTTTTCTTCCAATATTCCTTTATTTTTTTTTTTTTTGGTTTAAAGATGTAATTGACTTTTTTTTTAATTTCAAAAAATTTAGAGGATACAAGTGCTTTTTGTTATATGGATTAATTGTGTCATGCTGGAGTCAGGGCTTTCAGTGTACTTGTCACCAGAATAGTGTATGTTGTACTCAGTAGGTAGATTTTTATCCCTCATCCCTTTCCCAGCCTCCCTTATTCTTAGTTTCCAATGTTTATTACTGCTCTTTATGACCATATATATCCTTCTTTTAGCTCCCACTTATAAGTGAGAATATGTTGTATCTGTTTTTCCATTCCTGAGATACTTCAATTAGGATAATGGTCTTCAGTTTCATCTAAGTTGCTGCAAAAGGCATTATTTCATTCCTTTTCATGGCTGAGTAGTACTCCCTGGTGTATATACATACAACACATTTTCTTTATACACTCCTCAGTTGATGGGCATTTAGGTTTATTTCATATCTTTGCAATTGTGAATTATGCTTCAATAAACTTTCAAGTACAGGTGTTCTTTTTATAAAACAACTTCTTTTCTTTGGGTAGATACCCAGTAGTGGGATTGTTAGATCGAATGGCAGGTCTACTTTTAGTTTTTTGAGGAATCTCCATACTTCTTTCCATAGCAGTTGTACAAGTTTACATTCCCACCAACAGTGTATAATCATTCCCTTTTCACTTTAACCACACCAACATCTATTGGCTTTTGACTTTTTAAAAATGGCCATTCTGAGAGGGGTAAGGTGGTATCTCCTTGTGGTTTTAATTTGCATTTCTTTGATAATTAGTGATGTTGAGCATTTTCACCTGTTTGTTGGACATTTGTCTATCTTCTTTTGAGAAGAGTCCATTCATGTTTTTGCCCACTTTTTAATGGGGTTATTTGTTTTTGTCTTGCTGATTTGTTTGAGTTCTTTGTAGATTTTGGATATTAGCCCTTTGTCAGATGTATATTTTACAAATATTTTCTCCCATTCTGCAGGTTGTCCATTTACTCTATTGATTATTTCCTTTGCTGTGCAGAGAATTGTTGGTTTAATTAATCCCATGTATTTATTTTTGTTGTTGCTGTTTTTGCTTTTGGGATCTTATTCATAAATTCCTTGCTTAGGCCAATGTCTAGAAGAATTTTCCCTATGTTTTCTTTTAGAAGTTTTATGATATCAGGTCTTACATTTAAGTTTTCAATCCATATTGAGTTGATTTTTGTATATGGTAAGAGATAGGGATACAGTTTCATTCTTCTGCATGAAGTTATTCAGTTTGTCCAGCACCACTTATTGAATAAGGCATCCTTTATCCAGTGTATGTTTTTGTCTGTTTTGTTAAAAATCATTGATCATAGCTATATGGTTTTATTTCTGGGTTCTCTATTCTGTTCCATTTGTCTATGTGTGTACCTTTATATCAGTGCCATGCTGTTTTGGTTACTGTAGATTTGCAAAGCTAGCAAAAGAAAAGAAATAACAAGGCTCAGAGAAGAACTGAAAGAAATAGCAACAAACAAAAAAGAAACCAATACAAAGTATCAATGAAAAAAATTGATTCTTTGAAAAGATAACCAAAATCAATGGACTTCAGGCTAAATTAACCAGAAATAGAAGAGGAAGGAATCAAATAAGCTCAATCAGAAATGAAAAAGGAGACATTACAAATGATACCACAGAAATACAAACTATCATCTGTAACTGCTATGAAAACTTCTACACACACAAACTAGAAAGTATAGAAAAAATGGATAAATTTTTGGAAACATATAACCTTCCAAACTTGAATCAGGAAGCAATAGAAATCCTGAACAGACCAATAATGAGCAATGAGATTGAAACAGTAATAATAACTCTCCCAACAAAAAAAGCCCCCGACCAGATGGATTCACAACCAAATCTACCAGACCTAAAAAGAAGAATTGGCACCCATTCTGCTGAAACTGTTCCATAACATTTAGAAGGAAAGAATCCTCCCTAACTCATTCTATGAAGCCAGTATCACCCTGATACCAAAGCCAGAAAAGAAGACAGCAAAACAAGAAAACTACAGACCAATATCACTGATGAACATAGATGCAAAAATCCTCAACAAAATACTAGCAGACTGAATTCAACAGCACATCAAAAAGACAAGCCACTATGATCAAGTGGGATTCAGCCCAGGGATGCAAGGATGGTTCAACAAACAGAAATCAATAAATGTGTTTCACCACATAAACAGAATTAAAAACAAAGACCATATGATTATCTCAATAATGGCAGAAAAAGCATTTGATAAAATCCAGTATCCTTTCATGATAAAACCCTTAACAAACTAGGCATAGAAGGAATATTCCTCAAAATAATAAAAGCTATAAGTGGCAAACCCACGGCCAATATCATACTGAATGGGGAAAAGCTGAAAGCATTCCCCCTAAGAATCAGAAGAAGTCAAGGATGCCCACCGTTGCCTCTTCTATTCGACATAGTACTGGAAATCCTAGCCAGAGCAGTCAGACAAGAGAAAAAAATAAAGGGACCCATTTGGGAAAGAAGAGGTCAAATTATCTCTGTTTGCTGATGATATGATCTCATACCTAGAATACCCTAAAAACTCCACTAAAAGACTCTAGAGTTGATGAATAAATTCTGTAAAGTTTCTGGCTACAAAATTAATGTACACAAATCAATAGCATTTTTATATACTAATAACAGACAAACTGAGAGTCAAATCAAGAACTCAATACCATTTACAGTAGCTACAAGGAAAATAAAATACCTATGAATATACTTAACTAAGGATGTAAAAGATGTCCTTGTAGGAGAACTACAAAACACTGATGAAATAAATCAGAGATGACACACAAATGGAAAACATCCCATGTTCATGGATTGGAAGAATCAACATTGTAAAAATGTCCATACTGCCCAAAGTGGTTTACAGATTCAATGCAATTTCCCTCAAAATACCAGTGTCATTTCTCATGGATCTAGAAAAAATAATGCTGAACTTCATATGGAACCAAGAAAGAGCCTGAATAGCCAAAGCAATCCTAAGCAAAAAGAACAAATCTGGAGGCATCACATTACATGACTTGAAATTATACTACAAGGCTATCGTAACCAAAATAGCATGGTCCTGGTATAAAGGTAGACACATAGACCTATGGAACAGAATGGAGAACTCAGAAATAATACCATACAGCTATGATCCATTGATTTTTGACAAAGCAGACAATAACATACACTGGGGAAAGGATGCCCTATTCAGTAGGTGGTGCTGTGAAGACTGGATAGCCACATGCAGAAGAATGAAAGTGGATCCCTTTCTCTTTAACCATATATAAAAATTAACACAAGATGGATTAAAGACTTCAATGTGTGACCTGAAACCACAAAAGTTCTAGAAGAAAGTGTAGGAGAAACTCTTCTAGATATTGGCCTTGGCAAAGATTTTAGGAGTACACCATTGTTTTTCATGACTGAGTAGTACTCCATGATATACATATACCATATTTTATTAATCCACTCATATATTGATGGGCACTTGGGAAGTATCACAAGAATGGAAAAACAAGCACCACATATACTCACTATTAAATTGGTACTAATTGATTAACACTTAAATACACATATGGAAGTTACATTCATCTGGTGTTGGGCAGGTGGGAGTGGGGCGTAGGGGATGGGCAAGTTCACACCTAATGGATGTAGTGTGCATTGCCTGGCATATGGGCGTGCTTGTAGCTCCAACTTGGGTGGTTCAAAGGCAATATATGTAACCTAAATGTTTGTAACCCTGTAATATTGTGAAATAAAAAGAAAAAGAATTTAGAAGTAAGACCCCAAAAGCAAATACAGCAACAACAAAAATAAATAAATGGTACTTAATGAAACTAAAAAATTTCTGCACAGCAAAGGAAATAATCATCAGAATAAATATACAACCTACAGAATGGGAGAAAATATTTGCAAACTATACATCTGAAAAAGGGCTAATATTAAGAATCTACAAAGAACTCAAACAAATCAGCAAGTAAAAACAAAACAAAACACAACAAATAAGCCCACCAAAAAGTGGGCAAAAGCCATAAACAGGCTGTTCTCAAAAGAAGATAGACAAATGTCCAAACTAACATGTAGGGAAAATTCATGAAGAAAATTATATGTATGCTGAGACATGATGACTATTAGTCAAACTAAGGTGTAGGGCCAAAGGAGAGAAAGTGTTTCAGGAAGGGAGAATGACAATTTTTTTCAACATAACCTTTATTTATGTGAAAAATTTTTGTTCCATTTTTGTTTTTCTTTCACTAAAATAGAAATCATCTTTAAAATATTATGAAGAATAATGTCAAATGCATTTAAAATCTTTAGACAATTTTAAGATTAAAGATAAACATGGGGTAGCAGGAAGTTGCTCACTACTTAATAATAATAATAATATCAGAGATTACCATAGTTTAAAAGATTTTTAAAATTTATAATCACTGATCTTGATTTCAAATTGAGGGAGGAAGGTAAAGTTTGTAAGAAATTAATTTTATAAGAAATTTTGGAGAACATTGAAATGACAGGTCTGGTAAGTATGAGTTTGCATCAGTTGAATCTAAGAGGGTCTATTTTCTACTAACTTTGACTTAAAAACATTGAAACATGATGGGCGTGACAGAGAAGACAATATATCTGTTTCATAAAAGGTTATTTGATATATTTTTGTATTTTCTGTTTCTTTTTTTTTCTATTTTTGAGGAAAGATTTTAGTTTTGTTTTCTTTGCCTATTAATTTTAAACAATAAGGAATTAAAATAACTATCAACCTAACACTTTGAAATAAATAATTTTATAAATTTAATTTCCAAAAAAAGCAAACCATGGAGTATTAACTAATTGTTACCTTGATGCAAAAGTTAATGGGAAAAGGGGATAGTAAATGTTATTTAGATTCTTCCCATAGTAATTTTAATGATATTTGGATTGTTAGATTATTTTTTTTCTTTTTTATTATGGAATAAAAAGGTTAAAAATTATATGATTTTTTTAGTCTAACCCCTAATCTGAATTTTATTTATTACTCTGGTTTTCTTTTACTTATGCAGTTTTGGTTAGCGAAGCCAATAATAATATTGCCTCTACTCTGTAACCTGTTCATCAATAGAAATCATTAAACTCAAATTGACCTTATGTTCACTGCATAGCTAGGAAGAGGGATGATGCAGGGTAGCCAGCCACCCTGCATCAAAGGAATGGTAGGTCGACAAGGGAGCCCTTTCTTAGCATACCAGCTTCATTGGATTGATACAAATACATTGTGCAATCAGCAACCATAGAATTCTGAAGTGGCTCTTCTAATATCAGAAAAAATATTTAAAGAGTAGTATCAGAAAAATGGTAGGGTAGCCACCCAAATTCTTGTTCTTCAACAAAAATATTGAGAAACCAAGCAGACACCATAGGAACCAACTTTATCATAACTCTCAAAACTAATCAAAAGCTTTCAACAACCAAGTGAATCCTGAAACAAGAAAAAGGCAACTTCAAAATGGTAAGAAAGCTTTGGGGCATTTTTCTTTGTCCTTGCTCAATCTCCTTCCCATCACAGCAGCAGTCTAGAAGAAAGAATCCCATATTCCCAGTGTAAGACCCCTGCACCTGGTTTTGGGGGGAGATGAGCAGACCTTTTTTGTCAACAGTTCTATTTGTCTGTTCTAACATGACTAGGGATACCTGACGAATATTGCTAGACTCTGTTTTGCCTAACTCAGAAATCAGATTAGAAAAGTTGTGGGCACTACTTAAAAATTAAGCAAGAAAAACTAATCACAGATGCTTGAAGCAAAATATACCATCCTGACATAGAAAAGACTATCTAAGACCTTGGAGGAAAGATTTTTGGATTTTAGAACATTCACAGCACCCTTGTATATGGGGGAATTTAGAAATCTACACATATGCCTTGAGCAATACACATGCTCAGAAAAGCCCTGAACACCCTAAACTTTCACCTTCAGTTGATCTGTAGTTTCACTGCAAGGTTGGCTAAGTGGTGGTATGTCCCAGCAGAGAGCCAATCTGCAAAGGTGGAAGAGGTGTTTGATTTTTTGTTCATTTTTCTTTGTTTCTTTTTGTTGTTTCTGTTTTTTCAGTGTATATTTGTTGTGTTTCTTATTGTCATTTTATTGAGTTGTTTTTTATTTGTTTTACTCTTGATGTTAAAGGAGATATCTGTCTAGACATCAATTAACCATAGGCTAATGAAAGGGATACTACAGTGACCACAAACAAAAAGGCATAATCTTTGCAAAAACACCTTGGAAAACAAATAAAACAAATGGGCTACTTCAGCCTTCATGAATCAAAAAAGCACACCCTGCGGAAGGGGGAAAATTTGATTTCATGTGTTATCATATTCAAAGGTACAGTTTTCAACAACAACAAAAATAAGGCATGCAACAAAACAGAAAGTATGTTACATTGAAAAGAATAAAATAAATTGACAGAAGCCATCTCTGAGGAAGCCAACACATTAGAGTTAAGTGGCAAAATATTTTTTTAAAAAAGTATTAAATATACTCAAAGAACTAAAAGAAAGCAAGAACAAATAACTAAAGAAAATCATGAAATATAGAACAAAATAAGCATATAGAATATAAAAGGAGAAATTATGAAAAGAAACCAAAACAGAAATTCTGGTGCTAAAAACTACAGATAAACTAAACTAAAAAAAAGAAAAAAGTCAACTATAAACTAAACAAAAAATTAAAAATGATCATTAGGGATCAATAGTAGATTGGAGAAGGTAGAAGAATCAGTGAATTTATAATTAAAATGATTAAAATTATTGTGTCTGACAAGCAGGAAAGAAAAAAATGTAAATGAGTAGAGCCTCAAGGACTTGTGGGACAATATCAAGTGAAGAAACATTTCTATTATGGAAGTTACAGAATGAAAACAGAAAGAGAATTGGGTAAAGCAGTATCTGAAGAAATAATGGTCAAAAATTTACCAAATTTGATGAGAGACATGAATCTTCAGATCCAAGGATTCTAGTAAAACTCAAGTAAGATAAACTCTAAGTCTCACTCTGAGACACATTATAATTAAACTGTTAAAAGACAAAGACACTTCACTTAGAAGAATGGGCTCCGGCTCCATCAAGGATAATACAAGAGGTAGTGCACCATTTTTTTTTTTTATAGCTGGTAGTACTCCATGGTATACATATACCATATTTTATTAATCCACTTGTATAATGATGGGCCCTCAGGTCATTTCCACATCTTTGCAATTGTGAATTATGCTGCTATAAACATTTGAGTGCTGATGTCTTTATTATAGAATATGTTTTTTTCCTTTGGGTAGATGCCCAGTAGTGGGATTGCTGGATCAAATGGTAGTTCTACTTTTAGTTCTTTGAGGTATCTCCATATTACTTTCCATAGAGGTTGTACTAGTTTGCAGTCCCACCCACAGCGCATGAGTGTTCTGATCTCTCCGCATCCACATGAACATTTGTTGTTTTGGGACCTTTTGATAAAAGTCATTCTTACTAGAATTAAGAGATATCTCATTGTCATTTTGATTTGTATTTCCCTCACAATTAGAGATGTTGAGATTTTTTTCATACGTTTCTTGGCCATTAATCCACCTTCTTTTGAAAAGTTTCTGTTCATGTCCTTTGCCCACATTTTAATGGGGTTGTTTGATTTTTTCTTACTGATTTTCCTGAGTTCTGTATAGATTCTAGTTATCAGCCCTTTATCAGATGTATAGCATGCAAATATTTTCTCCCATTCTGTAGGTTGTCTATTCGCTCTTATGACAGTTTCCTTGGCTGTGCAGAAGGTTTTTAATTTGATCAGGTCCCATTTGTTTATTTTTGTTGTTACCATGATTGCTTTGGGGGTCCTCTTCATAAATTCTTTGCTTAGGCCCATGTCTGTAAGAGTTATTCCTACATTTTCTACTAAAATTCTTATGGTTTCATGCCTTAGGTTTAAGTCTGTTATGCATCATGAGTTGATTTTTGTGAGAGGTGAGAGGTGCGGATCCTGTTTCAGTCATCTACATATGGCTATCCAATTTTCCCAGCACCATTTATGAATAGGAATTCTTTTCCCCAGTGTATATTTTTGTCTGCTTTGTCACAAATCAGATGGCTATATGAAGATGGTTTTATATCTGGGTTCTCAGTCTTGTTCCATTGGTCTATGTCTCTGTTCTTTTGCCAGTACCATGCAGTTTTGGTTACTATAGCCTTGTAGTATAGTTTGAAGTCTGGTAGAGTAATGCCTCCCAATTTATTCTTTTTGCTTAAGATTGCTTTGGCTAGACAGGGTCTTCTCTGGTCCCATATGAAGCGTAGAATTATTGTTTCTAGATCTGCGAAAAATGATGTTGGTATTTTAATAGGGATTGCATTGAATCTGTAGATCACTTTGGGAAGCATAGACATTTTAACAATATTGATTCACAAGAAGGAAAAACCAAACCCACATGTACTCACCATTAAATTGGTACTAATCAATCAAAACTTATGTGCACATATGGAAGCAACATTCACTGGGTGTCTGGCAGGTGGGAGCCGGGAAGGAGGGGATGGGGAAACTCACACCTAAGGGGTGCAGTGCACACTGTCTGGGGGATGGACACACTTGTAGCTCTGACTTGGGCAATGCAAAGGCAATTTATGTAACCAAAGTGTTTGTACCCCCACAATATTCAGAAATAAAAAAATCAATAAACATAATGTATCATATTTAAAAAAAGACAAAGACAAAGAGAGAATCTTAA
The DNA here is from genome assembly GCA_023783475.1 of Daubentonia madagascariensis. Lineage (NCBI taxonomy): Eukaryota > Metazoa > Chordata > Mammalia > Primates > Daubentoniidae > Daubentonia > Daubentonia madagascariensis. The sequence continues at coordinate 20,483,331 of JAKFHU010000585.1, forward strand.
AAACAGCAAGAGCAAATTGACTCATCATGCACAAGGGATCCTCAGTAAGGTTTACAACTGATTTCTCATCAGAAATCATGGGGCTCAGAAGAAGTAAAACATTTAAAGTACTAAAAGAAAAAAATAAGTCAATCAAGAATTATCAGGCAACACTGACCTTCTGAAATGAAAAAGAAATTTTGTTATAATTTAGGATGTTAAATGTAATTCATATGGTTCACAAAGAAGATATCTGAGGAATACTCAAAAGAATAAATGAGAAGGGAATCAAACAGCTTGTGACAAAAAAATCAACTAAACACAACAGAAGGCAATAATGAAGGAAACGATGATAAAAAAGCTATGACATACATGAAGCAGATAAATAGCAAAATGGCAGAAGTAAATCCTCCCTTGTCCGTAACAACTTTGAATGTAAATCAAACTCTCTAATCAAAAGACAGAGATTGGAAGAATGGATTGAGAACAATAACAACACAATATAAAACTCTCATGACCTTGGATTTGGCAGTGGAGTCTCACACATGACATCAAGAACATGAGTAACAAAAGAAAAAATAGATAAATTGGACTTCATCAAGCTTGAAAACTTCTGTGCATCTAAGGACATTATCAAGAAAGCAAACAAATAATCTCATTTATAAAAGAGAAAAGGACTTGAAATAGATATACAAATGTTCAACCTCACTAGTCATTATGGAAATGGAAATCAAAACCATTTAGATACTACTAAAATGAGAATTTTACTCACACTTACTAGAATGGCTATATTAAAAACAAACAAATAAACAAAATAACAGAAAATAACAAGAGTTAGCAAAGATTTGGAGAAATTCAAACTCTCATAGGTTGTTGGTTAAAATGTTAAATTGTGCAGCCATGGTGGAAAATAGTTTAGAAGTTCTTCAAAAATTAAACATAGAATTGCCATATGACCCAGTAATACTATTGAAAGTTATATACTTTACCTAAAGTAATTGAAAACAGGGAGTTAAACAGATATTTGAGTACCAATGTTCATTGACTATTCACAATAGACAAAAAGGAAAAAGAAGCCAAGTGTCCATCAACAGATGAGTGGGTAAACAAAATGTGGTATCTACACACAAGGGCATATTGTTCAGCCATAAAAAAGGAATTAAGTCTTGATATATGCTACAATATGGATGCAACTTGATAATACTATTGTGCTAAGTGACACCAGGCACAAAAGAACAAAAAGACAAATATTGTATGATTCAACTTATATGAAATATCTAGAAAAGTCAAATTCAGAAATACATTAAAGTTTACCAGTGGCTTGGGCAAAAGGAGAGTGGGAAGTTATTACAACATTGCTGCAGACTTTCTGTTTAGTGTAATGAAAAACTTCTGGAAACTAGTAGTTGTACTGATCACACAACATTGTGAATGTAATCAATGCCACTAATTGTATATTTTAAAATGATCAAAATAGGAAATTTTTTGTTATATATGTTTTACCACAATAAAAACAAACACTTTAAAACAAAAATTGTTGGTGGATATAAAGAGAAATATTTTATAATGATAAAAAAGTCAATCACCAGAAAAAAACAAGTAGACTTAAGTAAAACATTCTATTATAGGGACCCTGGTCCCCCCATATGTCTCTAGACATTTATGTGCAATATTCAACTAATCTGGCCACTCAGTTCATTTTCAAAGAAAAGGGACTATAAAGTATTTATTTTCAAGTCACTTTTCCTCAGGCTAAAGTCTTTTAGACAAAGTGATCAGATGCTGTGAATGACACATACTATGTCAAATGACTGTTGTTGTTAACAGTGAAGTACTTTAATGAATACAGTGCAAGGTAAGTTTACTTCTCATTAACATGTACCTGGAAGGCAAGTGGGTGTTCTGAATTGTCTTCGCCTTACAGCTATGGTACATGGATAAAAGGAAAGCTGTGCTCAGAGTTGGTGATACATCGCTGGCAGCACTGGGGACAAAATATCAGATAATTGAAAGGGCCCTGAGGCTGTCATCTGGAATAGTCTCAGACACGGGGCAGGTGCAAACTTAAACTAAAGCATGTGGCCACGGAGGGCATGCGTAACTCTGTTCTCCAAACACTTGGTATTTTTGGAGTTTGTTCATTGTTATCAGAAATATGAAGGCTGACTAGACAATCAGCAGTAATTTTGTTCGTATCAGACCATATGCAGACCACATCCTTGCCAGATACATGATAATAAGGAGATCGTGACTGCAGGGACTGTATCTGTTAATTCTTTGTACTTTCAGAACTGACATATAATAATTACTAGATAATATTTTGGCAGAGGTTACAAAATCTTCTTGTTTATTAAAAAATATTGCTATAAAACATTAGAAGTCATTGTTCCTGTCTATCTGTAAAGCAATGTAGGATGACTATAGTTAACAATAATATATTATACATTTTTAAATAGCTAGAGGAGAGGATATTGAATATTCCTAACACAAAGAAATGATAACTGTTTGAGATGATGAAGATGGTAATTGTGCTGATGTGATCACTACATATTGTAGGTATTGAAATATCACTGTGTAACCTACAAATATGTACAATTATTATTTGTCAAGTAAAAAATAAATTAAAAAATTATTAATTGCAAATATTATCTTTTGTGTTGTCTTCTATCTCATCCTTAACTTCTGAGCATATAAAGGGAAAAAATCATGATGACCGTACAGAGAAATTATAGAACATAGTAAAAATCAAATTATACAATTTAATATTATCTGTCAAGAAACATACAAAGCCATACAATTCTAAAATCTAATTCCTGTGACAAAGCCTCTAACAAAAAGAAAGAAATAGCACAACATAAATCCAGTCCTCTGCCACTGTCTGGAGCAAGAGGAAACTGAACTATCCTAATCTGCTTTAATTACAAGGCTAAAAATGTATTCTTGTGGCTAACAGTCCTATAATCAGAAGTGTCAGTTCACTTCAAATGAAGAACCTTGTAACAGAATTGTACAGCAGAGCTTTCTGAACTAAGCTTTATAACCAACGTGGTTCCTTGCTTTTTGAAGATTTATTTGGAATTAAAATGACTCCATGAGAGGTAATAGATTTAAATTTGGATAAATTAAAATTTATAATCATGATAAAATTTTAGAGATATTCTCGGACATTGAACAGCCAATTAAAAAGAAGTCATTTCCTAATCAAACTCAGCACAGGTCTTTTCAATAGCAAATACTATAAGAATCAATAAATCAATTCAAGTGTGCATAGACAGGTATTGACTTCATGATTAAGTCAGTTTTGCTTGAAGCATTTTTGCTCCATAAGTGTGTGTGTGTGTATGTGTGTGTGTATGTGTGTGTGTTTAGTTCCAGACTGAAGCATTTCTAACCAAAATATATTTTGTCTTCAAAGACTGGTAAAATTGTTAGCTCAAAATTTTAGTTAATTTCCAACCCTCTTAGAATATAGCAAAGTGCTATGTAAGAAAACACTGAAAAATTATAATATATAGAAGAAATTTTAGTTGCCAGATGGCTGGTAATACTGTAACTGGTATGGTACACCATGACCACTCACATAAAAGTGAACATATTTTTTTGTGATGTGGAAATAAAAGTAATATCGTCCTTAACATGAATGGAGAGATTAAACACTGGCAGGAACAGGATACATGTAAAGATAAGAAAAACTGTTTTATTTTAGGAGGGGGGATTTTTGATATACCAGATTACTTGATTTGAAGGTAATTCATTATTTCAAATTGCTTATACATATCTCAGGATGATAAAAGGGACCAGTTTTCTGTGGTCCAAAGCCAATTTAAGATCATTTTTCCTTCATCCTTGGCTAACCCTAATGATATTTTGAGGCAAAGGCCATTTGGACATATTACCTCTACGCTTCTCGACTGCTATCATTTCAGGTATTCTGCTCATTTCTCTCTCTCATCGAATCTTTTGCCATCCAGTGATTCTCTATGTGAATTTTTTACATCGTTTCAATGTTTAGGTAGCCCATCAAAAGGAACTCTCACCCTCAATTCCCTGACCTCTCTATTCTCTCAGATCTGTAACTTTCTCCTTCAATGCTTTTCAGCCATCTCTTCCCCTGGCAAATTTCTTTCGTTTTCCCCTGGGTGGGACCGGTCATCTGATGAAGTAGGCCTAAGAAATATCCCATAAAGTGTTCTTTTCTGTTTTGCATTTTTTCACCACCTTTTTATTTGTTCTTCAAACTCAGGGGGTAGCTCAGTCCCCTAGTGACTGCTTTTTGTGCATTGTTGCACTTCTATTTTTTTTTTCTGATTTTTGTTTCAGGTTAAGTTCAATGATCCATAGCTACTGTCTTATACATATCCTGTTCCCTAGGTCCATTGTCTTTCCATAAATTCCAAATCAATTGAAATGTCAGTTTTAAAATTTAATTGTCCTTTAAGCTCCTACCACAAATCCTTCAAGAAAAATGCTTCCTCTTACTGTAAAATTGAGAGAGGAGTCCCCATTCCTATACAAAGCTAATGCTTCTACCTTTGCTCTGAAGCCAACCACATTTGCCTCATTAAGAATAGCAGTTCAATTCCATTCTGCTCTTCTGCCATATCTTCAACTTCTTTGTCTCTGTATGGCTTCCTGTTATAAGCACGGGACCATGCTTGAATCTCCGCTTCTGTGCTTCTATCCCCCGTTGCAAAATCATTACATTTCTCTTACCTTTCCAGCCAAACATTTTGATAGACTTATATATTTCATTTTGAATTAGCCATTTTAAATTCATTGCTCAACCCATTATGATCTACTTTCTCCCCTAGTCACTGCAATGAAAACATTCTAGCAATGATCCCTACGAATCCTATCCATTTAACTAGGGAGACTGGTAGCACCTACTTCCTAAATGGGTTTTTTTTTTCAATCGGACTACTCATTTCTATATCATCATAACTACTGTATTTCAGGAAGGTATCTCTGGCAGGGATTACTGCAAAAACATTTCAATTTATCTACTTAGCATACCATCCATTTCTATGCTGCTGTTAGAGGATTATTTTACAAATCTGAACTGCTTACCTTTGCAGCATCATTCCTTATTATTTTCCTTTCTCCCAATTCTGTGTTAGAGCTATTCGGTCCTTTTGATTTTTACTTACTAGAACAAGACTCCCTTGCTAAATGCACAGTTGTTCCCTCTGCATGAAATATTATTCTTCAGATACTTTAACTTCTATTTGCTAATTCCTCCTATAAATATTTTAAGTCTCAACTTAAACTTCATTTTCTCCACATCCTTTGTGACCAACCCCCACCAACTCTGGTTCTTTACATCACAACTTTCATGTAACCCCTGAATACATTGTTCTTTCCCTTCTAAAATATTTACCAGACTCTTGTAATTGTTGGATTATTTCTCTGTGTCTTAGAGGGCAGTTTCTATAACTGTTCTCTAGACTTAATAACTAACAAGGTCTCTACCACTTAGAAGATGCTCATAAATATGCATTGAATGAATCAAAGAATGAATGCATAGTAAATAATGTCATACAAAATGCCATTGCAATTCATTAGGAGATAAAATTGTGGATTCAGGTTATAGGGAATCATGGAATCTCTTGTTAGTTAAATAACTAAAATTCTATGTCATTTTCTTCTTCATGCCTTTATTTAAATTTTGCATTGTTTTGTTTCTAAGAGGTCATAGGGATATGATTCATTATTTCTCTCGTGTAAGTGTCATCAAGTATTTCTCTGCTTTAATTATAAGCCAGCTGTGAATTCCTTAACTCCCTGCTGTATCTGAACAATCCTCCAGACCTTTTGAAAACATATGTAGTAGTAGTAGCAGCAGGAATAGAGAGAATTTGTTTAAAACACAAAAGAAAAAATTCAGAAGAGAATAAGAGAATTAGAAACTCCTTTAAAACTACTAAAATTCTTATGTGAAATTTAAAAGGAGTTAGGTCTATATCAAATTCAACCCATTTTCCCATTTAGGTCTTTTGTTCTCTTGGAGAATATATTCACTTTTGAATAATTCATCAACTCAATTCAGAAAGGGTTTTAATGGGCAAAGATAAGTCTACTATATATTAACTTGGCTTATCCTGCTTATGATTCTTTTTCTTGAGCTGAACCTTTCTCTGATCAATTTATTAGACTAAACTACTCAGACTTTAGTCCAGGGAAGATTCTGGTCCTTGGGATTTTTCATTGCCTGCTAAAACCCAATTGCTTATTTTCTTTCAGCGTAGGCTCATGAGATAAACTTTTGACTCTGGACACTAATAACCAAGGCACTGACTTTATTCTCAAAAGTTTCTGTGAACCACACAATGTTAATGATAAGAAAGGAGTGTATTAAGTAATAATATATAGAAATTTAGAACATTATAATGGGGTGAACAGGAAAGGCACCTAACTCAGTTTGAGATAAGAGAGGGTTGATTTGTGAAATGTTTCAAAGTGCAGTAGACGAAATGATTAGGCATTATCTAAGCTGGGAATAAGGGGTATAGGGATTTAATCAGAGAGAAATCAGCAGGTGATAAAAGGAAAGAGGAATATCCAACACATTTGTGTAACCCTAGGTGTTAGAATAATCATGTCATAAAATGAACATGAGAGCATAGTAAGAACATCACACACTGTATGCGTGTATCAAAACATCACAAGTACCCTGTACATATTAATATATATAATTGTTATATATCAATAAAAAGGAATATTATCTTTTATTTATCATTTCAAGAAAAAAAGGAAAGAGAGAAACAATGCTGAAAACAGAAGCAGAAGCCAAAGACTTAAAATAATATCAAAATAAGGAGTTTGTACTTTGTTTGAAAGTCACTTGTGGGATTTAAGCATGACTTAATTAAAGACATATGTTTAATCTATTTCAAAAGATCTTTTCTTTTAGAGATATCTAACAATAAACATGCAATCCAGTACACTAAAGCAGTACAAATGACAGAGCCATGAAGATGTGAACAATAAAGAGATGATGCAAGGTGTTTCAGCATAATTCCTTTTTTACTTTTTTTCCCCATTTTTATCTCATATACCTTAGTGGGCAAAACATTGTGTGCTCTTCTTTGTGGGACATTAGAGCTTAAGGTCATAAAATTTCAGTGCCATGCAATAAGGTAGAGTTCCATTGTGATATTTTTTAGATTGACACAACCTAAGAGAGATCATGTTTATTAAACTTTGAAGCACACATATTTTGACTTTAAAGGTCAGCATTGTCAGAATCATTATATTTCAAAGCACAAAGGAGTACATTTAATGCCTCCAGTCACTCCAGGGTCATATGTAACTCAGAACCAAGCTTGAAGTGATCTTTGTAAGAGACAAGCGTTACTAACAGTGCCGCACTATTTGGGTCCTAACAGTGTCCTGCATTAACCTCTTTTTTCCTGAGAGAGGAAATAACTTTCTTCACTGGTTGAGAAATATATTTGTTTCTTTGTATGCTTAAGAGGTAACTTGGCAATTCAAATATGAGAGCACATTTCTACAAGGCTATTCCCCTCATCACAGTGATACAAGAAAATAAAACAAAAAACAAACAAACAAATAAAACAGGGAGTGAACTTGACTGGAAGACTGGAACTTAATCCCAGTAAATCCTCAATCACTTATTCATTTCTAAGCCTGTCTGTTGTCTGATCTGCAAATAAACTAAAAAATGGTTGCACTGACTAGGATGAAAGTAAGAAATTAATGGAAAACAAACACAGAATAAAATTTTTATAAAAAAGGGAATTAGACATCTATTGAATTTGGTCAGGGAGAGCAAATGGGTCAGTGAAATCAGACACATATATTATTATATTTAGAAAAACAGATCTTTGCTTAAGAAAGAAGTAATTAATATGTTGTATACATCACAATTAAGGCAAAAAATCACTTATCAGGTACCCAAATAATATTTATTAAGTGTATAAAGTGATGATTTTTAATAATATTTCAAAGCAAATACTTCATACAAATACTGTTAAACTACAAATTGGATTTGAATTGTGAATCAATTAAAAACTTCAATTCAGATTTTACATAATATAATCTTTTTTATCTGTAATTCAGATTTTGGCTGGCATAATGAAATATAGATTTTAATATATAACAATGAAGGCACCCTCCAACCACATATAATTATACTAGGTGCATCACTGTTTACTTGATTCCATAGTTTTAGAGTGCTTGTTAACCTTTCAAATTAGATTTGTCCTATCAATTATACTTAACAAAGAAATTCTTATCCTTCCCTTTTAAATTTCTTTAATTAGCTCAGCTACTCGTTTTTGTTTTATAATATTAAAGATTCATGTAAGAATTTTCATGATTTGCTCAACGAAAAGCTAAACAATAAAATGCAGATTCTCCCCATACTTCAACTTATACTTATGGAAAGGTTTTTATAGACAAATTAATAAAAATGTAAAAGCAAATACCTAGATATAAGAATAAATTCCTTTTCGAGGGCTTTCTTCTCACAATATTGCTGCTCTTGGAAGTTCATAAAATTATAATTATTAATAAAACTATTTCTTAAAAATTACTGTAACATTACATGAGTAGTAAACAGAAAAAGGGGATCTCATGTTCTTTATTTTAAAACAAATGAAACTCCTAATTATATTTTTAAAATTTAGCTATGCTGTTTGTTTTTGCCTTTTTTCCCCTTATTCTTTATTCTAAAGATTCAAAGGACTTCTCTAATGAACACATCTATATGAAAGCAAAAGTTTAAAATCATTGCCTTTTGTGGGTCAAATGTACCAAGTGTTTGAATGGCATGTATAGGTGAGTACCTAAATACTTTGTTAATTCAATTTGACTCTAAGACAAAATTTTTCTTCCTTCTGTCCTTCTGAGATCTCAACTTGCCATGTTATTAATTGGTGGAAGCATAACCATCACACACACACACACACACACACACACACACCCCAAAAAAAACACATCACATCACAATCACCAAATTAGATGACAGTTCCATTGTATTCATTTATGCACGAGAACAATGTGAAAGCTAGAAAATAGAAAAACCTCGAAAAATTTTAACATATACTTGGGTTTTGATTTCCAAATCTAGGATCTCAGGAACTTTAAAGATTAATGAAACTGAAAATGATTTTGGACAAAGCAGGTTGATAGATGAGCAATGTTTCTTATTCTTGAGACTAGAGAAAGAAAAAATATTTTTCTGGGGTGAAAGTGGATGCGGATAGAAAAATAAGAGTGAAAACAAGTTATTGTATATTGATGGGTTTCTGGGAACAGGAGCTTTTAAAAAAAAAAACCTGCTCCAATTGCTGAAAAGGAAGATAGCAACATCAAGAAAACCTCATATACTTTAAGAAATTTAAGAGCAGAGGGGTGTTACTTCATGCTGCTTAGATTTAGCTACCAGAGAAATAGGAAATAGAAGAAAGAATAAGTGGAGATTAGACCTTCATAAATGACAGACCAGCTGAAAGAAACAGTAGGATGAATATGGTGTCATTTTTGATATGAATGTGGGGGCAAAAGGATGCAGATCTAAAAATCATCAAGGAGGGGAACTTGCTGGCAACTTGTGTACACTAATGGTTGAGGACAGGAATAGCTAACGGGAATGACAGTTGGCAGCCTAGGCAGATGATAATGAACACAAAATAATCCCTCCTCTCCCAACTCATGTCATTTAGATAAAACAGTTGATTATAGAAAGAAATTGCAAATAAATTTGTTTTCTTCTGGTGAAGTAGAGACATGACATAAATTAAATTGAGTTAAATAAATACAAAAAAAGTATGTCCGTACACATCCAAATATTTGGATTGAGATTCTTATTTGTTTTATCGCAAAAGCATTGCTCTTGTTATTTCAGTAACATGACAACCTCTCTTTATATCACTTCCTTCTTCTTGGTCTCATTATGACCTGCTTTTCTCATCCAATATTACAACTTCCTTGGCATATATCTTTATTTTTTTCTGGCCACTCCTGGATGTAACAAATCAACTGGACATGCTTGTGACATCTCATATGGAACAATTCTGAAAATTTAGCCAGTCTTATTAAAAAGTCAGTGGAATCAAATGACAACGTGAACTCAGAACTATCATTCTTATCACTATGTGGTTGTTTCCAGAAATACACACACACACACACACACACACACACACAATTGTATCGATATTTATGAAAATGTAAAGAAGTTTAATTTCTCCAGTTGATATATTACATGATTAAAAAGAATGAGCTATCCTATATATGCCTTTCTTACCAATGCATGTAGCCAATACTTGCTTCTCAGACACCAGCTTTTGTGATTCTTTTATTGCCTCTAAGCTCCTAGCATATTGGCCTTCTTTTAATTTTTACCTCAAATATGTCAGTTTTATTCCTGCTGTCAAGCCTTTGCACTATTTATTCTCCTTGACTGCAAATTTACAAATGAATGTTTTCTTTTTTGTCATTCAAATTTCAGTTTATATTAATATATCACTTCCTTAGTGATTGCTCACCCTTCTGCCATGACACTCGCAGTCATAACGCCCTGTCAAACACTCATCAGTGCCCTGTAATTCCCCTTACCCTGGACTATTGTTTTATGAACTTTCAAGCAAATAACGTACAATAAAATTTACTTGCTTATTTGTTATGTAGCTATGTCTAGAATGTAAGGTCCACAAGAAGGGAAATTTTCCCTTCCTTATTCAATAATACATACTAGGCAGAGTAGGCGCTCAATAAATATTTCTTAATCAAAATTATTATATTAATAATATAATATAAATATATTTGATAAATACATCAAATATCAAGTGTTATATTTGATAAAATATTTCATTTTATCAAAATTAAAGCTTTTGCTTTGAGTGTTAATGAAATATTTGATATTTTTCTTGTCATAATTATTAGTTTATTGCATGCCCAATACCCTTAAGTTAAGGGTAAATTCTATGAACATATGTTGATTTTGTCTGCCTTCTTCACAAATTTATCCACATAAACAGTGCACGGCAAACATAGGAATTATTCAGATATATTTAATTAAGTTCATTTGTCATGAAAGAAGTAATTGTTTTTTAACTTTACTTCCAAAATTTGCACATTTTTAGTCTCATACAAAACATCAAAAACTTCTAATTAAGGGACATATATCTGATAGGTTCTAGTACACTTGGATAAGTCTTTCATAAGTTTATCAATAGATCATAATCAAAGTAATTTTAAAAGTAATGGAAGGAGGTGGAAAAGGATGGTAATACTTAAAGTTTGCAGGTGTTTATGGAAATGGGCCTTCTTATACATTTTTGTGAAAATCTAACTTGGACCAGTATTTATCAAGGGCATTTTCACATTTTGAAAATATGCACATGAAAAATTAAAATGTGCAAATCTAGAAAATACTTTCATAGACTTTTCCTAGTGATATTGATACAGGAAAGTGGACCCCAAAACTGGGGTCCAGCCTGAAGGCCAAGTGGATGATTGGCTAAGTGCAGGAAAGAATTCAAGAGCAAACTAAGAGAGTAAGGCAAAAGCAAATTTATTGAGGTAAAAAAAAAGAGAAAAGAAAGGTGGCTGCCCCATAGATAGAGCAACGGCGGCGCTCTCTCAGAGCAACAGAGAGTAGCACCTTGTGAGTTTCTGGGGTTTTATTTTATACCTTTTATTTAATTTTATGTTAAGTGGAGAGAGGATTATTCATAAGATTTCTGGGAAAGGGGCGGGGAATTCCCAAAACCAGGGTTCCTCCTCTTTTTGAACCATATAGAGTAACTTCCAGGAGTTGCCCTGGTATTTGTAAACTAGGAATTTCTTTTAGTATGCTAATACGTTATAAGCAGGGCATAATGAGCAGTGTGGGTAACCTGAGGTTGTTTTTTTTTTGTGGCTGTCTTGGTTCTGGCTGGTTTTGGCCAGTTTCTCTACCACCTCCTATTTTATCAGAGACTCCTTATTGAGCAGGGCCTGCAGGTTCCCTATCTCTGTTGTATCAAATTTCTGTATGAAGATTTTTATTACAAAGTTGTTTATACAGCAAAAATATAGAAGCATCCTGAACATTGTAAAATCAATCAATGATAGTATATCAATATCATGAAAAAACACACAAGCACAAAACATGAATAAAGTAGATTTATATTTTCTATTTTCTAACATGGATATATTTGGATGTTTACAGTGTTAAGACAAAAACTTGTTTGAAAACAATATAGCATGATTGATTTTATAATATTTATAATTTGTGTATATCCAAGATATGTAAACTAAACATGCAATTCAATTTTTTAATCTATTATTTGTCTATATTTCTGAAACCAAACTGTACTAGTAATTATATCATCACTGGAATTGCATTCATTTTCACTTTCTTCCTTTAAATTATATTAATGCATGAATTGCTTATGCTTATTCATATTCAATATTGTTTAGATATCAATATATACTAAACTAATGTACAGATTTAATATAATTCCAATTAAAATGTACCATGTATTTTGCAAAACTGTACAGCTTATTCTAGAATTTGTACAGAAATGCAAGGATCATTTAATTTCAAAAGCAATCCAGACAAAGGAGAAAAAAGATAGAGGACTTACATTAACATATTTTAAGACTTAGAACAGAGTAATCAAGACTGTGTGTTACTGGACTAAGAATGGAGATATAGGTCAAGCAAAATAATTTTAAGTCCAAAAGTAATTCACACCGATGTGCTCAAATGATTTTTGGCTTAGGACTCCAAGAGTATTAAATATGGAAGAGGACATTCTTTCCTACAAAAAGAGCTGAAACCTTCTCTATCATTATGGGAAGGAAATGAGCCTTGAGAATAACCTGCCATCACACAAAAACTAAGCTGGAAATGGATCATAGATTCAAACATAAAAGTGAAAAGTAAAACATCTATTAATGAACTATGAGAATATCTGTGCGACATTGGGGGAAAGGAAAGATTAATTAGGTCAGAAGAAGTATGAACAATAAAAGTATTAATTTCATCAAAATTAAAAACTTTTGTTCTTAAAGAGAACAAATTAGGGGAAAAAGCCTCTTCAGGGACAGGAGAAAATATTTTAAATGCATGTTTCTGACTTGTATAAGAATCAATAAAAACTTTTACCACTTAATAGTAAGAGGACAACAACCCAATAAAATGGTCAAAAGATTTGAAGAGATAATTAACGAAATTGTATGAATTTCTAAAGAGCACAAAAATATGCTCAAAAACTATTCTGAGAAATACAAATTTAAAACAGCATAGCATACAGCTATACATACAGTAGAATGGATAAAATTAAAAATACTGAGATAGCCAAGTGGCGATATGGATGTGGATAACCAGAACTCTCATGTAGTGTTGGTAGGAGAGAGAGTTTAAAATGGTGCAACCACTAAGGAAAATATTTTGAAATTATTTACATTATTTATAAAGTTATTCATACACCTACACATATAACCCAGAGCTTTCAATCCTGAGTATTTACCCATGAGAAATAAAAATGGATGTCTACCCAAATAATTATACAGTCATGCACGGTATAACAAAGTTTTAGTCAACTATGGACTGTATATACAATGGGGGTGGTCCCATAACATTATAGTGGAGCTAAAATTGCCTAGTGACATCATAGTCCTTGTAAGGTCCTAGTGCAACACATTGCTCATGTGTTTGTGATGATGCTGGTGTAAATAAACCTACTGTGCTGCCAGTTGTATAAAAACATAGCACATACAATCATGTACAGTACACAATGCTTGATAATGGTAATAAATGACTATGTTACTGGCTGATGTATTTACTATACTATGCTTTTTATCATTATTTTAGAGTGTACTTCTTCTACTTGTAAAAAAAGAAGGAATAAACTTAACTGTAAAACAACCTCAGGCTGGTCCTTCAAGAAATATTCCAGAAGGGGGCAATATTACCATAGGACATAATAGCTTCATGCCTGTTATGGCCCTGAAGATCTCCCAGTGGTGAGACGTAGACGTGGAAGACAAAGATTAATGATCTGGACCCTGTGTGCCTAGGCTAAGGTGTCAGTTTATATCTTAGTTTATAACAGAAAAAGTTTAAAAAGTAAAAAGAAATAAAAATTTTAAAAATATGAAAAAGTTTATCGAATAAGGATATAAAGAAAAAAGTATTTTTGTACAGCTGCATAATGTTTTTGTGTCTTAAGCTGTGTCCTTACAAGTCAAAAAGTTATAAAAATTTAAGTTTATAAAGTAAAAAAGTTACAATAAGCTGTTTGATTTATTATTGAGCAAAATCTTTTTATAAATTTAGTGTAACCTAAGTGTACAGTGTTTATAAAGTCTATAGTAATGTTCAGTAATGTTTTAGGCCTTCATATTCACTCACCACTCACTCACTGACGCACCCAGAGCCTATTCCAGTCCTGAAAACCCTACTTATCATAAGTGCAGGTGGACCATTGTTTATCTTTTATATCATATTTTTTCTTTTATACCATATTACTATACCTTTTGTATGTTTAGATACACAAATACTTACCACTGTGTTATAATTGCCTACAGTATTCAGTAAAGTAACACATTATGCAGGTTTGTAAGCTAGGATCAATAGGCTATACCATATAGCCTAGGTCTGTAGTAGGCTCTGCCATTTAGGTGTGTGTACGTGCAATCTATGATGTTCTCACAATTATGAAATCGCCTAACGATGCATTTCTCAGAAGGATCCCCATCGTTAAGTGAGGTATGACTGTATGTGAAGATTCATAGCAGCATGGATTTCCACGAAAAGCCAGGATTTAAGTAGACAGGGCATCTACCTTAATGACTATATACAGGTATAAAAATAAAATTACTACCATTGTCAATACACAAAGCATCAGCATTTTTGACATTAATAGTGTATGATTTTTTTGTGATGTCCTAATAGTCATGAAAGATTTATTTACTTAACAAAATATAAGGCTTTTCATAGAATATAAAGTTTGGAAAGTATCCTAAAAGTAACCTACGCTCATTCTTACTGATACTTGTACATCAGAGATGCTAGTATAATCGAGGTCTTGGGTTACATAAACACAAATTAGCACCCCCCAGACTGAGTTGATATGAGCACTTACTTAGCCATATACCTCTGATGTTACCTTTAAAATAATTGCTTCACTTTTCTGTGCCTCGGTTAGTCATCTGTCAAATGAGGATTATAATACTCCTCTCACAGTGTTACTGTAAATCTTTGTAAATGGCTTAGTGCAGTGCCTGGTATATGGCAAATGTTCCATATTTTTGTTTGGGATTGTTATTTTTATTTCAATCTTGTACTACAGGGAGATTCAATCAATAGTCTTCTCCCGTCATTTAAATCAGGTTTCACACCTTGAGGATGATGATGTGGCTCAGAAAGAGAGTTTCAGTGAGGAGAGCTTTGTGTGTGTGTGCTTTGTCTTTTGGACTTGTTTTTTTGGATCATTGCACTGTGATTAAGCGAATAAGCACTAGAGCCAACTGCCTGAGTTTGACTCAAGATTTCCCCATTTACACATTTACTCACACTACTTAAATATGGTTATGACAGATGAATAGAGGAAGTCCTGTGGGTTTATGGATTCTTGATCAATCATTAAAGAAAGCTTCTCATTTTTATACCATGAGGCTTTCCATAGCCTGAGCATCATACTACGTAAAGATTGGGTATGGTGAAGGAGGTATGCCTTTCTTTTTTAAAGTTGGACGAGAGCTGTTGGTAACTGAGACACGTTGTTCTTAGGCAGATAGATTTTTAAAAAACAGTACATATAAAACTTAAAAGGCTGAAAATTAATTTCCTTAAATCCATCTATGCTTGCATACCCTTTAAATAGTCTTCACATACCCACACATTCAAAGCCACTGAGTTAGGTTACAGATAAAGCTGTTGTAATAAAGAGACCCCAAAACGCAGTGATTCATAAAACTCAGAATTCCTTTTCTTATCTACTAACTCCCAAGTATTCCTTGCCTGCATTGTTGTAGTTGATTCGTATCCACAATTTCTGCTGTCTGGCCTGTGGGATAGGAACAGAGACGTGGAGAGCAAGCCAGTGCTTGTTAGGATGTGACCCAGAAGTTGTACCCACCCCTTCACTCAGAGTCGTTTAACAGACCTTAGTCAGAAGACCACAGCTGGCTTCATGGAGGCTAGGAAAGGTGGCTTCTCATTGTTTCACCAGTTCCTCTTCTAAAACTGAGTTCTTTACCAAAAGAGTGGAGTGGTAAAAAAGATTTGGGGGATAATTAGCAGACTGTAATATTTTTAATAACGCTCTCATGCAGTTGTTTTTAAAATACATGTTTTTGAAACATCAACCTAAAATGCCTCAGTGGTAACCAAAATATTTCTTAATCTATGAATAAACAAACAGGAATAAAAGACTATTTAAAAATGTATTTTATATTTTTGTGTGATTAAACTTTCTATGAGATAAGAATATGCCTACCAATAAACTCATGTACTCCCCTTTCTTGACCAACAAAATGTCAGCAGTAACCTGCATAATTCTCTTCTTTTTGATTTCTCTGAAGAGAGATTACCTATTCTTTCTTTGCCTTCCAGGACATGAAACAGATTTTCTCATAAGAAAGCCAATTTCAGTATTATGATACCTGATTGTTAGAAGTTTGCTTTATTTTTTCAGGCTAATATTGACTATCACTTACTGTTCATCAATATCAAATTAGCATTTTGTATGTATTTTTTGTTAAGAATAATTTATCATTTTTCCCTAACAAGTAATTCAGAATTTTCTTCAATGTTTTGAATATTTTTACTTCTTTTGAGATAATCCTGAATTATTAAGTTTTTTGTACATAGAAAAAATGGTTGCTCCATAGTTTTACTTTATGTTTTTAGTGATTAGAAGACATTTTACTTTCTGTAAAAGTTTCCTAGTTGTAGGTATTTACATAATGTAGTTTAAAATACAAAATTCTCTTTGCACTAGACAATTTTAGTAAAATTAAAATTAAGTATTAATTACTGAACTGAAAGCTAGTGCGCAATCTTCTTCCTTAAAGAAATCCCACATTGATCATTTTGAGTCACTAGGGTGCTATTTGGATAGTGTATATGTGTTTTAATATCTCTACATAATACCCAGGAGAATTAAACATGGCATTCAAGTTGCTTAATTTGCAACCACTACACAATGAGTTCTTACTGCATTTGAAATTCTATATAAAATCCATAAGATTGCACAGAATTTCAAAGTTGCTTAACTAATTTAAAATAGATGAAATTTATTTTTCAGCCCTTCTCTTGAAACATCATGCCCTCCTCCTCCCCAGACACATAAAATAGTATTTTTTAATAGAAAAGAATATTCAGAGTCTATAAAGTCTGTTCACTTTATTATAACTTTCTGTAACTAAAAATAATTTCTGTAAAGGCAGTTTGTTTTTAAATTATGAATTTCATCATCAAAATATTTATTTTAAGAATTCTATAATTTGTACAATATAGAGCCTGCAATGATATTAAAGTATCTAAAAAAACTCTTCAATATAAATTTTTATTTTACTTTTAATAATCAGTATAAATTTTGCAATACTTTAAGAAAGTTGATGTTATAACAAAAGACAAGTAAATTATCTTAATATTAAAAAATAAATGGAATGGCTTAGAAACCACTGTTGCAAGGAAAGGGAATTTAGAAAATATGTGTGTAGTAAAATAATTAGTAGAAGGTAAAATTTAACTAAAGAAGTATAACATTATTTTTTCCTATCTCATGATATACACAGTTAAAATGAGGGGCAATATTTATTAATTTCTTTATTAGCAAAGTAAAACAAAGTGTATAGCAGTACCTGGCATAAAACAGATTCTAAAAGTTATAAGAAAAGAAAAAACCTACTTCTGATGGAATTTTAAAGTATGATTTATATGAATTTACTGTTTCAGAAAAATATTTTAAGGATATTAGATATATTTAAAACTAATCTTGCCTTCCTGACAGTTTTGCAATTTTTGCCATTATATTCTTGTATATTAATCATATCACAAAAAATTAGTTTTTTTAATAGTCAATGTTTTTTCAGATTTACCTACATGTCTATCATTTAAAATGAAATGTTCCTTAATTGGCAAATGCTTCTTAATTGGCAAATTATCATATGACTGGATATAATTATATATAATATTTCTAGATTGGGCATTATTTTCTTTCATCCTTTATAAGATACTCTTTAGGAATTTTTTCTGGTTTCTGTTGTTCTTGTTGAGAAGTCTGTGTCAACCTAATCAAAAGAAATCTGTCTTTCTCTCTGGCTTCTTTTTAAATGTTCTCTTTGTCTTAAGTGATTTGAGATTTACTACAATATGTCTATGTATGGATTTCACCATTTTTAAGTAAATTTTTACATCTCTTTTTTTATCTCACAGGGTTAAGGTAATCAAGGGCTGCTGTTTTTCATATATGCTGGAATTATCTTGGCATACATATATATGATGTTGATATTTATATGATACATAAATATTTATATATGATATATAAATATTACATATAAATGATAGATATAGATGAAATTTTCAAATATATATATATTTGAGTTTTTTTAAATGAAAGGCATAGAAACCACTGTTACAAGTGAAGACAAATATAAAAAAAGTATTTAATAAAATAATCAGTAAGTTTTTTGGAAACATACTCAAACTTACAAAATAGTTGAAAATATAGCACAAATATTTTTTCTTAATCATTTGAGAGTATGTTGTTGACCTGACACTCTGTCACCAAAAGTATTTTAGTATATATTTTATATAAAAGTGATATTCTACTTGTCAACCTTAATAGAACCATCAAGTTAGAAAATAAACCTTGATATATTACTACTGAAATTCAAACTCCATTTCAGCTTTTCCAGTAAGGTCCATTTTAACCCAATAATTTAGTTCAGAATCATGTATTGCATTTAGTTTTCAAGCCTCTTTAGTCACTACAACTTCAAATAATTCTTTAGTTTGTCCTTATCTTTTATGACCTTGACACATTCAAATATTACCAGCTAGTTATTTTACAGAATATTGCTCAACTTAGGTCTGTCCAGTGTTTTCATGATATGATGCAGGTTATGCTTCTTTAGCAGGAATATCACAGAAATGATGTTGTGTTTTTCTCATTGCATCTTATTTGGTGGTGCACAATTTAGATTTGTCCCATTAATAATGATGATCACTTCAGTCACTAGATTAAGGTGTTATCTGTCACACTGTCACTCAAAAGTCATGCATCTTGTATTTGTAATCAACAAATATTTTCTGAGGAGTTGCTTTGAAACTATGTAAATATCTTGTTTTTTATTAAAACTTTGAATTTGTTAATTTTTTATTTATATCACCTTAGATTTATATTTTCCTATTTATTTGATGTATTATATTCCATTACTATGATATTATTTTGATGCTCAAATGTCCCCATATTTGGCTGATAGGAATATCTTCAGCTTCTGTTTTTGACATGCTTGCATCTTTCTCTGAGCAGTTTCTATCTGGCACAAGAAGTTGTTCCAGGATCATTGTACACGTTTACATGCCAATCTCTGTGTCAGCCATTTCTCCAAGAAGCCATGGTTTCTATTATGGGAGTATGGTATTTAGAAGCCAACATTTGAATATTTGGTAGGCTCCTAGCTACTGGGGTAGTGCTGTTCCTAGCTCTCTCAGTGAAAGATTTAGGAAATTATATTTGGTCATATTCACATCTATATTTATGATTATCTGCCTATCTAATCCCTCTGTCATCTATCATAAAAAATCTTGAATGCACATAGATATATCACAATCCAATCAAGCACCATAGGGTTCATTTTAGTTTTCTTTCTTTCCCTATTGGTAACTACCCTTTTCTAAAAGTGAAAAATTGGCTCTAATTATAATTCATGTATGTATGTATATATATGTATTTATATACATTTATGTATATTTATTAAGTATGTATGTATTTAATAAATGTATATATGTATCTAATAAATCCATATATGTATATATATCTAACAAATCCATATATGTATATGTATCTATTAATTTCATATATGCATATGTGTATTTAATAAATTCATACATATATATTTAATAAATTCATATATAGTATATATTTAATAAATGCATATTTTTTAAATTTAAAAAAATTTCAGACTATTATGGGGGTACAACACTTTGGTTATATATATTGCCCATGCACTGCCCAATTCAGAGCTACAATATTGGACGTCTCCCAAACTCTGCACCCCGCACCCACCAGGTGAGAGTTTTACCATCCCTTCCACCACCCTCCCACCTGCCCAACTCCTGATGAATATTATTGCCATGTATGACATAAGTGTTGATCAGTTAGTACCAATTTGATGGTAAGTACCAGTGGTGCTTGTTTTTCCATTCTTGTGATACTTTGCTTCAAAGAATGGACTGTAGCTTCATCCTGGATAATACCAGATGTGTTAATTCACCGTTGTTTTTTGTTGCTGAGTAATACTCCATGGTATACATATACCACATTTTATTAATCCACTCGTGTATTGATGGGCACCTGGGTTGTTTCCACATCTTTGCAATTGTGAATTGTGATGCTATAAACATTCGAGTGCAGATGTCTTTATTATAGAATGTCTTTTTTTCCTTTGGGTTAATAGCCAGTAGTGGGATTGCTGGATCAAATGGTAATTCTAATTATAGTTCTTTGAAGTATCTCCATATTATTTTCCATAGAGGTTGTACTAATTTGCAGTCCCACCAGCAGTGTATGAGTGTTCCTATCTGTCCACATCCCTGCCAACATTTGTTGCTTTGGGACTTTTTGATATGAGCCAATCTCACTGGAGTTAAGTGATATCTCATTGTGGTTTTGATTTGCATTGCCCTGATGATTAGAGAGGTTGAGAAATTTTTTATATGTTTGCTGGCCATTATTCTGTCTTCTTTTGCAAAGTTTCTGTTCGTGTCCTTTGCCCACTTTTTAATGGGGTTGATTATCTTGTGATTTAGTTCTGTATGATTTGTTATCACTTATCGTGTGTGCTGCATATTCTCCCTTGTAGGAGGTTTCTGTTCTGTAGGATAGTTCTGCGGCGAGCTTCATTGACAGCCTTTTTATTTGTTCAGTTGATTGCTTGGGGGTTTTCATAATTTTTGCCAGGCCAATCTAAGTTTTAATTTCTTCAGAATCTTGTGGTTCACTGTTAGTTAATCGTTTTCCATTGACTTGTGAGCAGAGGTGTGGATCTATTCAATCTTCTCATGCATCCATCTTCGACCTTTGATAGGATTTTTCAGGAGCATGTCTACCTGTCAGTCATGAAGTTAGATGTTTATTCTGGCTCAGTCCAGTTCCATTGGTCTGTGTCTCTGTTCTTGTGCTAGTGCCATGCTGTTTTGGTTACTGTAGCCTTGTAGTATAGTTTGAAGTCTGGTAGACTGATGCCTCCCAATTTGTTCTTTTTGCTTAAGATTGCTTTGGCTAGATGGGGTCCTCTCTGGTTCCACACGAAGTATAGAATTACTTTTTCTAGATCTGCAAAAAATGATGTTGGTATTTTGATGGGGACTGCATTGATTCTGTAAATCACTTTAGGTAGTATAGACATTTTACCAATGTTGATTCTACCTATCCAAGAGCATGGTAAGGTTTTCCATCTGTTTACATCCTCTTCAGTTTCTTTTCTCAGTGTTTCATAATTCTCTCTATATAGGTCTCTCACCTCCTTAGTTAGATATGTTCCTAAATATTTAATTATCTTTGGTGCTATTGTGAAAGGTAATGTGTCTTTGATTTGTTTCTTAGCTTGACTATTATTGGCGTATATGAAGGCTACTGATTTGTGTGCATTGATTTTGTATCCTGAGACTTTGCTGAATTCATTTATCAATTCCGGTAGTCCCTTGGTTGAATCCTTGGGGTTTTCTAGATATAATATCATATTGCCCATGAAGAGTGAAAGTTTGATCTCTTCTGCCCCCATTTGGACACCCCTGATTCCTCTCTCTTGTCTGATTGCTCTGGCCAGGACTTCCAGCACTATGTTGAATAGAAGTGGAGATAGTGGGCAACCTTGTCTTGTTACAGTGTTGAGGGGGAATGCGTTCAATTTTTCCCTGTTCAGTATGATATTGGCTGTGGGTTTATCATATATGGCTTTAATAATTTTGAGGTATGAGCCATGTATACCTATATTGTTAAGAGTTCTCATCATAAAAGGGTGCTGAATTTTGTCAAAAAGCTTTTCTGCATCTGTTGAGAGGATCATGTAGTCTTTGCTCTTGCTTTTATTTATATGGTGAATTACATTTGTAGATTTGCATATGAATGTGTATATATATTTAATAAATAGTCCGATATATTACCATCCCCCATGTGGATACTGTCCTCACATTACTCAAGCTCCAGAATGTTGGACTGTACCCTCCTCACACCTTCAATGTGGTCATCCTTTATAATTTCAATCAGCTTTATATACCTACCTTGTTTATGCCACCTATTTACTTTAGTGCTGAATGTTTCATAAGTTGAAGGAAAATCTGAGGAAGGGACAAGGTACAAGAGAAGGTTGAAAGAAGGAAAAGACACCAAAGTATTTCCCTTTTTCCCTTTTCACTATTACCTTCTATTCTAATTCCAATTTATAATCTGATAGGTCTTGCTGACTCCATCAATTTATGTCTCAACCACACATCCATGTTTACTATCACCTTGTCTCTCTACATTATGTTCTGTATAGTTTATCTATTCAAAAGCATACCAATTCTATATTTTGTGGAACATAATCTACCCTTTAATTCTGAATTCTAATTTTAAGTACTGAGTGTGTGTGTGTGTATATATATATATATATATATCTTTTTTAATTTTTGGAAAACATTTTCTTATCTTTTATGAATTTTCCTGGACATTTGGCATGCTATTTCATATGTAATATTTTTATACCTTATTTTAGATCTCAACATATATTAATATATTTTTACTCTGGTTGTGCTAATATTATTTCTTTATGTATTTTTATGATCTGTAATGGTGAGTCCATGATACTTGCACCTCATCTGTAGGAATTTATTGAAATTTTAATCTTTATTTCTCAAGAAATTATTTATAGCTGCTTTTGATAGGTCTCTCACAGCCTTGCAAATCTAAGACAAACTTTATTTTTACTTTTGCCTGTGCATTCTTAGGTGGACACATGTGTTATAAATGTCATTTCTAATACTGTGTGATACTCAGCTTGTGGTTAGGAATTGTTAGGGCACAGATTCTTATTTTGTCTCCCTTTATGGATTGTTCCCTCTTTTCATGCTTAGTTTGTCCATTGAAGACATTGTCTTTTGGGAAACTCAGGTTTGTTTAGGATGTCTTTGCTTCATCCTTCCACAATAGAATCATTAGATTATCTCTTATGCAAGGTGCATTAAAGTTTAAACTCGTAGTATGTGGAGTAGAATTTAGCAGAAGTTTCTAAAGCAAACACTACGTCAGGGCTTACTTTCTGTCTCTGGATACCCAATTTCATTTTTGTATAGCAGTCTAATATTTCTCTTGATGAAAATTAGCACATAGTGTTTAATACCAATAATGTCATATTTCTTCTACTTTATTTCACCATCATTTGTTTCCATTTAGAATCATTGATTTAAGAAATGAAATTGGGGTTGATTGTCCTCCTCAATGCCAACTTTAAAAACAAATCAGAATGATAAAAACAGTAAACATATGACACCAAAATCTTAATGGAAAAAAAGTCTTCCCTTTTTTGAAGATACATAGTTGTAATCACTAGTTATATTTTGTAATGATAATTTAGGAATTTTATTTTTATACAATATTTATAGAATAATAAATATCTCCTTTATGCTAAAATTCAATATGACAGAGCTCCATAACTGGAATGACCTGTTGGGAAATTAAATTTGTTTCTGTTCATCCAATTTTAAATTTTAAGAGTTTAGGAAAAACTTCTTTCAGCTTGGAAATTTTTCAGTCAGTGTTTTTTAACTCTTTCCTTGAAAAGACATGTGCTTTGATGGATGTGTTGGTACTTTCTAAAAATGTATCATTAACAACTATTTAAAACTTGTACATAAGCAGTCAAATGTACAAGACCTTGTTGTTCACTTGGTGACTTTGGAAATAATCACTATAGATTTCAGCTTATGAGACGTAATGTGGAAATAGAATACTTTAAAACTGCTTCTTACTGAAATGGTTTTCAATATATGTCAGTTTATTGCTAAGGTACATAGCAGCTGTGTTTTTGGCAGCTTAGGTCTGTGACCAGTTAACTCAACTGTCAAGAGAATTGTGCTAATGAAGCCAGAAAATGGGTTTAAATTCCAAAATGGGTCATTTAACTTTCCTTGACTCAAGGCCACTAATGGTACCCCTGGTGCCAGTCAATTTGAATTCCACTTTTGGGCTAGAAAAAAAATTGCACAGTGATTACATAATCCAAAGCCCTTCCACTTATAAGAATTTACTTTTTCCTCATCACAACACTAAATTATTGATGATATACCATCTTACAGATGAGATCTGGGCAAATATTTTTACTTACTTTAGAGACAGAGTTCCAGAATAAAGAGTAGGAATCCCTAACACAGATTTATTTTTTAGGTGAGCAGATTTACAGAGAGTTTATACGCATTGACCAAATTCACATGCTCTGTGAGTTGGTTGAGTCAGGAATTAAATCCAGTAATCAGACCCTGTATCCTATATGATTCACTCTAGATCCCTTGCTCTTAACTCTAAAAGGACACTTCTGTTATAAGAGCTGCACACTATTATACTGTTCACATATATGTGAACACAAATTCAATTGTTTTATTTTTATTGAGTTCTATTGCCTTGTGAAACTCAAGGAAATTGCATTGACGAATTTAATAATATCTAAATTATTTTTCTACAAATCTAAGGATTAGGACACAAGAGAACGGCCTTCATGTTCATACCAATTTGTTCCATGTATGAATATTATCAAACACTTATTTTAGCTTTTACTTACAGAATAGTCTTTGCATAACCCACCAGGGTACATTGACTTATGAGTTATACATCTCTAGTCCATGGGACAGTGTTAGAGTCCATTAAAACTTCTGTCAGTGAATTTCGAGCATGGGGAATGGTATCTGAGTTCCAAGGATTAATGGTCATTTGGAAATTCACAATGCTTGAGATTGACAGCTCCAATACCTTAAAACAATTAGAAAGCACAAAGGAAAACTACAGTGCCACACTCTACTATTTTCTCCTCTGTATAATGTGAAAATTTAATTCTTTTTTAGACCATAACTATGTGAAATAGAATCTCTTTCTAACACAATTGCATGATGCTTAGGTTAAAAACATGCAAAGCATAAAACCATACAGCATGTATTAATTTTTTAATGATATTTTAATAAGGAAATAGTCTGTAATTTGAGGAAGAGTTTTAGAATGAAGAATTAATTTCAATATTTCATCTGAATATCTATATTCATGCAATCACCTTACAAACTCTGAAAAATTAGACAATGAAAAAACATCTTTATGGAAGATGTTAGTTGAAAACATTAGCCTTGACTGGCAATAAATTCTTTAAAAATACGTTGATAAACTTTGCATATGATATATTTATACAACTAAAATATACAAAAAGACTTTAAGATAAAATAAATTAACTATGCTTTTATTTACTTGCATGAATGACCGAGATTTTTTGTCAAGGACAGCCAAGGCTTAACTGTCTTTCTTTGAAAAAAAATTACGTGATAGTGTTATGTGCTCTAGCTAAATTTCTAAATGAAGATTGCAAGTTTATAACTTACACTTCAGTGTAGTGGTGTACCTATTTTAAGGAAATATAAATCATAGGAATCATTAATTTACTCAAATATCAGGGGAATAAATTATCTTAGAAAGCCTCCACACTGAGTTAAATTTATCTAAACATGACCTCCATAAAACTCAGATAATATATTAACTATTTTAAATATAGTTTCTTATTTCTGATTATCCATGAGGTGATTTAATCAATAACACTGTACATAATATTAACCCTCACTCATAAAAAGTGGATGATAAGGCATAGCTAGAAATTTGTCTACGACTATTTCAATATCATTTTCCTCTGCTAATTTTCTCTTCCTTGAATTTGATATATATGATACGTTAACAGTGGAGTCTCAAGTAGATTACAGTTTCTTGTAAAAGACACTTCATTTATCTTGATGCTCACGCTTTCTTTTCTAATCTATTTGCCCTTGCCTAGATCCTCTCCTGACCCTCACCTTCAATGACAAACTCTATTCCCCAATGCACTTGATGTCATGTCTTCACTATTTACAGCCCTGACTGAGTAATCTCCCTTTTTGTACCACTGATGCAAAGTATTACATGTAATGGATGCCATAAATTACATCTTAGCACAGACAAATAGAATCAATGCTTTTTGAATTTTCCAGAATAATTTCAGAACTTGACATTCCTCTGCCACTGCTGCAGATGAATAGTGCTTCAGCTTTTGTCTCCACAGTCAAATGATTTCTGCCTGCACAAGGTCTGACAAGAGGTCCTCAATAAATGCTCACTAGGAAGGAAATTTACTGTTGTTTGCTTGTGTGTTTGTTTTATTTCTTACCAACTAATAAACTCTTCTTTATCTTTTTTTTTTCCTACTTCTCAATCATATTACTGATGATTACCTCTTTAATCAATACAATGAATATTGCCTTTCTTCAGAATGTGGCCCTGGAAGTATCCCACAATGTTTAGCATGGCACTGTGCACAAAACGACATGAAAAATGCACATGACTTAATGAACTTTTGTAGCAAATAGAAAAATTTAAGAAATCATATGTATGTATACATAAACATATATGCATGCTAATATGCTCCACAGCATGTGAATTTCAAAAGCCACTTGTTTTTCATTAAATTCATTTTAGGCTTCTAAATAATTGATGAACCCAACACTATGTTTCAGGAAATCTCATAGTCTCACAGATAATTTGTGCTGTTTGCACATATATTAATAATTTTTCAATTTTAAATTAATTTGTATTAATTGTCAAAGTCTTTTTCCAAATCTAAGACCTTAAAATAAAATGGTATCACATCTTAATTAATCCTTGAAGCCTTGCTGGATAAAGTGACCCAAATTATACACTACATTCTGTAACCTCACTGGACTTCCAAGAGAGTATTTTGTTAGTGTTCATTCTTTTAAATATAAGTAGATTGCCTGTATATCATACCTCACAATTCATCTAGGAAATCATATTAAAACACTTTCAATTATTTAACTAGTCTATTAAATCCCAGAGGTTTTATCCCAGAGGGAAAAATTGTGAAGGGTAGCAAGTATTTACCATGGAAGGCATTTATCAAGCTAAATAGGCAAAGTGCTTTTCCAAGGTGCTCAGTGCTTATTTCAGTTGACATATATATTCAGATATAGATAGTTTAAGAGAAAGGTGGTACACATTTAATATAAGCTTCTAGTCAGTTGTTTAAAGAGTAAAAGCTAATTTGACAATATTGCTGCTGCATAAGTAATAATTTGATCACACACACTCAGGAAGACACAGAGAGAGAGAGATGGAGAATATGATAAAATCAGACAGGTAACGTCCTGCCAGTACATTTAACCAGCAAGGAGGGGGAGAGAGAGAGAGAGAGGAGAATGCAAAAATTGAGACAAATCATTTTGCATTGGAAAGGAATGGAAAAAAAGTGATCACCTGACCTGGTCAAACAATTTTATTCCTTATGATTGAGAAACATGAGTCTTAAAAATCTTTTCGTATTATACACAAAGTAAGGCAGTTAAGTGGCTGATCCTGGAAATAATTCAATGAATCTTTCAAGTAACCGATATGGAAAAGATGGCCAAGACCATTCCTTGCATGAATTTTTTAAAACTCAAATATTTTGGACATACATTCAAAAGACTTTCTAATAAAAGCTGTTTTCTTAAAAAAATGATATACGTAGTTTCTAATTATAAAGAGATTACAATAATTTAATTTATTATTAAATTTTATACTTTTAATTATTACAGGTACACAATAGTTGTACATATTTATGGGCTACATGTGATATTTGGATACAGACATACAATGTACAATAATTTAATTTGAAATTATGTTGACATTTGACTATATATACTTTTGCTATTTAGTATGAGTCACCTTAAAGGAAAGTGATAAAACTGAAGAAGATAATAACTACTCACTCACTGATGAGCTAAATAAACTTTTTCCTCAGCATAATATACATTAACTATCACCTGTCTTGGAAGAGGGAACACATCAAATTGGGAAAGTCATTTAGTCGATGCCTGAATGAGGTTAGTATGGTGTGCTGAGGAAATAGGTACTACAGGCAGGTACAACTTAGTGTAATCTTGTCACTGACACTAATCAGCATGAGGCTTTAAGGAAGATACTTAATCTTTCTAAGAATCAATTTCTTAATCTGTAAAACCCTCACTAGTTTATTACAGAAATTGTTTATGTATATAAAGCCCCCAGCATAACTTAAAATATGTTAAGAATGCAATAAATGGTAGAGATTATTATTCTTTTGTTATATTACAGTTTTATTATTATTTTCCTCATTACTGTTTTTCTTATAAACCATTGGTGCTTTAAATATTTGGGAGATATCATGATACTCTTTAGTAATATTATAAAATCTATGGATTCTCTTCCAAAATAATTTAAAACACACATACATGCACATAAACACACAAATTTTACAAAACTTTAGAGAGTAGTAAGATCCATGAATTCTCATGTGCCATATTTAAAGAATTCTATTGACATTAGGCTGAGAGCCCCTTGTGCCAGTGTACATTTTGACCATAGAAGAGAAGGTAATTAGAACATGAAAGCCTTACATTAATATCGTGAGAAGAGAGTGGAGGACTACTAATATACCAAAAGATGACCGGTAAATCTCAAGATAGAGAATTGTAGAGAAAAGAGCATAATATTAGGAATCAAGCAGACACAGGCTCAATGTGAATGCTAGAATATGATTTTAGTATGGATATTAAATCATTAATGTGGATATTTAATGTGGATATACATATACACTTAGAAATGACATGGTGGTCAGTAGATCCCTGAACAACCAAATGATATCCCTGATCAAGCAATTCTTCCCATGAAGATCCTAAGAAAAATATATATGCAGATCAACACCTGGGAGTAGTGGGGGAGAAGGTACTCCTCTGTAATCATTCTAGGTTTAGCACCAAATGTTAAAAGGGAATTCTAGTGAGCTAGGCTCGACTAGGCTCTCATACCCCTCCTTCCCGGGGGCATGCATTGCAAACTTGAATGACCACAGGCTGTTTATACCAACTAAAATTATTCAACACTCAGCATCATGAATGTTACCACTATAGTTCTAGAAATTACATAATCAAAGGTGAGAAAATTGCCAAGAAAATAAAAAAAAGAGAAAGTAAGTGAAAGTTTGCTTTTTTTTTAATTTTCAGAGGCTGCTGTCCCAGGAAATAAGTCCAAGTACTTCTTAAGTCAGAAATAAATCTCAAGTACAAATATTTGTGTGCTTAGGATGCTGTTTTCTTTGTTCCATTTTGTTAGCATTTTCGTGATATATTAGACATGTGGTGATTAAGCACTGCATTTTATTTTCATGGCTGAATTGGTAGAGAAAAAAGGACACACTGGATCCATACATACTGATCTTTCAACCCCTTTGAATTTCCTATCCTTAACAATTGTGACCTCATCTGGGTCCTCAAATTTGCAGAACATTAATTCTTCTTAGTTGTAAATCCCCTTGCCCTTTAATCTGATCCAATATTTTAGCTAAATGAGGAAATTTAGGAAAAAAGATGGAAGGAGGCTTAAAACCACCCTTAAAGATATTCCAGTTCATCTAACTTCTTAGCAATGAAGGCTTAAATAAATATTTCAGCTGTATATATTAAAAACTAAAGAATATACTACATGTTCTATGTCTGTGCCATAGAGTAGTGATAAAATTAATAATACCTGACCCAAAGTCAGGCTCTAATACCTACATTAACTTTAATTTGACTTTTTTTTCCTTAGTGTGATTTTTTTCTACATGCTTCAAATATGAAAACAGATTCTAGAGTGGTGGCCAGTCGGTACCACTGTCTACACTATTGAAATACAGACAAAAGACTATATGAATAATGACAATCAATTGTATATGTAAATATAGATATAAGTATAGGTAAAAGTATAAATATAAGGGAAGATATAATGTGTGTGTATATATATATATTCTAGATTTGTGAATTCACTCACTAAATTTGCTTTTTGTAACCTCAAAATTAATACTTACAATGTTCTTAAGGTCACTTGCGGACGTGCACTTTGAGTCACTTGTCAGCACATTCCCAACTGAGGTCAATTTAGCAAAGCTCTGACTTATTGTTTCAGCTCCCATATAGAGATGACCAGAACATGGAGACAGTAGGATGTGCAGCATAAAGCAAGAAGCCCTGGTTCTTGGGTAGGGGTGAGGAATCTTTCCGTGTTGGAAGGCCACATTAATTTAGCTGTAATCAAATAAGGCCACATTCAAGAAACTTCACTTAGACATACTTAAAAATGTATATTATTTTGTAAAAATCTAATGACTATGTACTTAACAATTTCAAAAAATGAAAACTATTTAATTTTAAAGTTAACTGACCTTTTAATGACTTTGTTGTATCTGCTTTTTGTTGGAAAACATTTGAATATTTGGTTGCAGCATGGAGGTCCTCAGTTTCAGTTGATCCTCTAGATGGGTATCAGTCATTTGTGACCTTAAGAGTGTCTGGATTTGTGTTAGGTAGGAGAATGTAGATTTGCAGCAATAAGGGGTTGGAAAGCAAGAAAGCACTTTTTGGGCATATTGCTGAAGGCATGGGTATTCTGCATTTTTCCATATTTCAATTGGATCTTTCTTAGCAAACAAACAATGACTTTAAAATGTCATCTACTGAGAGCTCAACCAATTCCATCTGTAGTTTTTTAGGTGCCTTGGTGATATCAACTAGATGAGGCTGAAATGCTAATCTGAGTGTGATGTCATGATTCTCAAAGTCACTGAAACTTCATTGTGTTCTACAATTAATAGGTCAATAACACCTGCATATTCTTCAAATGATCCGCATATACCATCCTGCTCATCAGTGACCTTTGCTAACTGGGGAGAATGTTTATCCAAAATTTCCTTTTGAAGAGTGTTTTTTTCAAAATGCTTGGATTTTTTGCCACATATCATATATAGACTTAGTTTTACCTAGCAAAGAAATATTCAAGTTGTTTTGATTTGACATATCACACAGAAATGCTATATTCCTATAGAAATCTTCTTTCAATAATTCACATTGCTGATTCTGTTCTTCAAAAAATTTAACTATCTGGCCGGGCATTATGGCTCATGCCTGTAATCCTAGCACACTGGGAGGCTGAGGTGGGAGGATTGCTTGAGGTCGCAAGTTTAAGACCAGCCTGAGCAAGAGCAAGACCCCATCTCTTCTAAAAATAGAAAAATTAGCTGGGTGTGGTGGCACATGTCTGTTGTCCCAGCTACTCAGGAGGCTGACACAGGAGGATTTCTTGAGCCCAGGAGTTTGAGGTTGCAGTGAGCTATGAGGATGCCACTGCACTCTAGCCAAGGCAACAGACCAAGACTCTGTCTCAAGTAAATAAATAAAT